>JBANSL010000013.1:18814687-20064687 GCA_037127255.1 Persicaria tinctoria
CACACCCAAAAATCAAACTTTTCATCAAAGCCAAAGTGTTTATTCTAACTCGATACAAAACTTTCTCTCATCGAGTTCAGTCATGACAAAAATCAAAATCAAATTCACCATCCCCAAATTGACCTCTAAGTCAAATCTCAAAACAAAGCAAATCAAACTTCACTTCAAAGTCAAATCGTTTTATATGCAAATGATAGACATGTTACTTGATTTACCCTTTCGAGAACATGGACTCGGGTTACCCAGGTGGAGACGGTGGAGTGTTATTAGAGCTACCTTTCGAGAATGCGAGCTTGAACTTCATCCTATGATGCATATATACAAGAAAACTAAACTAAACCAAACAAAACACAAAATCCAAACTCACTCTGACCTACGTAAGACTTGATTCTCTTCCAAGAGATACGTAGGCAATCCGTTAAAATTCGAGTGCATCCCAAATCACTAAAACCACTCAAATTTTTGTAGCGATATGACTTCGAATCAAGAGGATAAACAAAAGGAGATGAACTCAAATTTTAAAATTAAATAAAATATATTTTACAATTATTTGTACGTTTTTATTCAAGAAAGAGTATGCCAAGCCAAATCGGGTACCACTTATCTTGAATGATTTTGTTCCTAAGGTGTTGGTGAAAGATGATTCTTCAAAAGATGAGTTCTTGAAAGACATTGAAATTGCTCAATGTTGTATGATCTCATGGACCGATGACTAGTGTAAAGAAGAAGTAAGATTGAGCTGATAAGATTACTCTTCACTCCAAGCATCAACTGCTCTCCTCAAAAGAAAAGCAGAGAGTAGAGGTGGCAATTCAGTTGTTCGGATTGGGTTCGGGTATACCCATTCGGGTTCGGTCATATGTCGGGTATATTGTATTTTCGTTCGGGTTCGGGTCGAGTCGGGTCAGTTTTCTGGTCCGGTAAGTTCGGGTCAAATGGATTTCGGGTTCGGGTTGGGTCAAGTCGGGTCACATTAAGTTTATTATAAAATGATGATTATTTTTTGTTAATCTTAATTATTGACTATTAAACTTCATTTATTTAGTATATATAGTCCCCTCCCCCCTCTATATCTGCCTCTCTCTCGTAACCCCCAGACCCTAGTGAGGATCCCCTACTCCACCACATGCTCCACTTCCTACAACACAAAAATATTTTGACATTTATTTAATCTTAAAAAATTTTAAAAATTATATTTATATTACTAACATCTGTTTTTATATATTTATAAAAATTTAATTTTTAAAAAGTGGAGCATGTGGTGGAGTAGGGGATCCTCACTGGATAAACAATGACTTTACCCTACATTGACTAAATCTTAAAATACTTTTAAATCTTGTCTATTCTTCGATTTTTTTTGGCTAATCCAAAAAAAAAAAATCATTTTATATAGATATAGATAGATAATACTCCATTCGTCTTGAAATTTAGGTCTTTATTGTTGTATCAAAATAGATGTCATTCTATTCACGCACGTTTCTTTAGAATGATAAAAAATTATAGAAAATATTCATTTTTTATAAATTTTTTAAACAAGTTTGTACTTATTAATAATAATTACAAAATTGTTAAAAAATTATAGAAAATAGATGTCATTCTATTCACGAAATTTTTAAACAAGTTTGTTAGAAAAAAAATTAAAAAAAAAAAATATATATATAAAGATTAGGATATTATGACAATACATAAAAGGACAAGAAATGCTAAAATAAAATTCAAGAGCAAAAGTGGTTGGTAGTCTCATATTTGTGCACCCATCTTGCCATTCCTTTGTTTACCCAGCATAATCTCCTCCAAGGTCAAGTAGTAACCACGATCCTCCATTCTAACAAGAGCCCGGTATAGCCATCTTTTTGAAGGGCGAACTTCCTTTTTGTGGATATCGCGTATACGAAGACCTTTGGCAACAACTTTACGCTGTCAAGAAATAACAAGGTTTACGCTCTCTAATTACAAAGTTACTTTTAAAAATTACACCTCTACTTGACAAGGAGTGTACATGGTTGCTTATGAAAAGAACTTACCGGCACTTTGAGGTACTTGATGGCGTAAAGCATGCCTCTCATATTCATGACTAGATCGGCACTTCTATGGAAGCTAAACCGCACAACGTCGATTAAACCAAAGCGGTAACCGGCCATTACATCAAGGGACTTCTCTGCCACACTAAACATATGTAAATGCCTTCTGAGGTAAGATCGCTTCCAGTCCTGTAGGTAGTACAAGAACAATGCATTGACAACTCTCACATTAGGTATTGACAAATCAATTCTAAAACAACATACTTTACAATTATCTCAAAAAATATACTGTACTTGCGAGTGAAGCTACCCGAAGTCACTACCTAATCTACACCAAAACAACTCCTTCCGCTCAAGGAAAAGGTTTTTTCTTTTTATGGGGAATGAAGTGCCATATTGTAATTCGGAAGGCTTGTATCCAAGTCCAACCCTAACTCTCTGCTTTACTTTTTCATCTCAATTTAAGGTTATGGAAGGTACCATGAAAACCTCGTGCTGTCCTACATCACCCCGTAATTCAATTTGAACTAGGATTTGATGCTAGTTATGAAAACCCTAATTTGTTTCTAAAATCCAATCTCTCAACCTGAATTGCAAGGCGCCTGAATACGTACCAAACAAGCTCACAATCAACCCTCATTATTGGAACTACTACATCTTCACCAGCATACAACAGCAATACTACTAACTACTGCAGTAACACCAGCCCACAAGGTCTACAAGGAAACCACCTCTCCTACAGCTGATACAATTTAGGACAACTCCAATGATCTCTCCAACTAGATTGTTTAGACCTGTCGATTGGCTATCTGTAAATCAGTCCTATATAAAGGATATTCAGAACTATACAATCCCAAGTCCAATTAGTTGGTATAATCTGTTACTCCAACACAATGAGAAATATACAAATCCCAAAGAGTATTCAGAAAGCAATATCCCCTAAATCAATATCTTTTTCACCTGCATTCTGGGATTCTTAACATTTTGATTAGACCAAATACTACAAAAGATTGACAAGCGCTAAGGCCAAAATTCACCCAAATGGTTGTACACAGATTTAGAATTGAAGGGTGTACGCACTGAAATTCTGAAAATGTCCGAGCTTATGTTATGAATTGAACCAAGTGTTATTATAAAGACAAGGAATTTAAACGTTTTAAATACAGGAAAATACCTCTGCCGGTGTTGGGTCCCAACATTTTGCAAGCCAAGAAGACAAATAAATTCGATCGGAAATCGGGAGCTTGAAGACAGAAGGCCACCTCTTCCTGAAGAGTGTACTCCAGACGGAATCCGATCCGCATAACTCCCTCCAGTACCTACTGCATCTTCCCAGCGCACAAACATCTCGAACCTTCAAATCACAAACACTTGCATCATCAGATATCAAAATAAAAACAAGCTTTTGTGATTCAAAACTAGAAAATCGATTGAGGAAGAGGCAGGGAGAGATACCCGAAGAAAAGATACGACTTTTAGATGGATATCGAGAGGGAGACGACTTAACAGAGAGCAGGGGATGGCGGCGATACATAACTCATCTTCAGTACCCATCTGAGATTTCTGTAGTGTTGAATTTCCCAAATTGGGACTTCAGACAAGGAGAGAGAGAAATTGAGGCCACAGCCCATAGCAATTTGACAAAGGAGGACAAAATCACAAACCTTGAGAGATTGGGAGTTGAGGGGCGTCGTTCAGAACTTCAGATTGAGATTGAGACACTGAGAGATTCGAGAACGGATAGGGGTGGCGAGTGGCGACAGGGTCCTGGCGGAAGCGAGAAGGGGAGAGAGTGTTCTCCGGGAGAGACTTTACAGACCTTTCCGTGCAAAAAAAACAGATAATACAAATTACTAATTGGTATATACAACCTATATCCTTTTTTTTTTTTATTAGGAAATAATTCGAGGCCGGACAGGCCCGGACCTCGAGAGGCCGACAACGTCGGCAGACGGCAAGCCGTCTAAACATACAACATAGAACTAAAAAATACAACACAGAAAATAGAAGAAAAAAAGATGAAGTACAAGCGGAGAGAGACACACTGATGCAGTCGAACAAGCGAACTAAGCCCACCATGCTGGAGACAACGTAGACTAGAGCCGACGCCATATACAATCTATATCCAATTAAGCCGATTTTGATATCACGCTAAAATTTAGAAACAAATAAATAATTTTAATTCAAGATATAATTAACAAAATATTTGGGGAAGGAAAACCCTAGGGCATAAGGGCGATTGTCGATGTACTGCCCCCAGTGGTCAATGACGCTCTCTCTCCGGCGTAGGGTTGTGGGGGCTAGGGTTTCTCGTCAGCACAGGGCGACGTTCACCAAGTCTGGCGGGTTCGACTGCGGACCCAGTGGGTTCAGGAAATACTCATCTGGGTGTGATGGCAGAAGGAAGGAAAGATGTGCACTTGACAAAGGAGGAGCGGGGGGAAGTGGTCGGTCTGGATGGAGTGAAGGGTGTAGGTACAGAGACGGAGGCGGTCACGCTGGTGGGTTTGCTTCTTACCACCAGGCCGTTTAATGTACCAGTCCTCCATGGTGTCATGAAGAAGCCGTGGAGGGTGAAAAAGGGTTTCACTTTAAAGGAGTTATCAATCGACTGCTTTGTATTCCAATTTCCCGATCGGGCGGACAAAGAGAAGGTGATTCGAGGAGGACCGTGGTCATTCGATAGAGCTTTACTGGTGCTCAAGGAACCAGGGTTCTAACAACCTTCAAAAATCAAGTTTGAATGGAGTCCGTTCTGGATCCGAATGAATGATCTTCCTTTGGGATGGCGATCAATGGAGATGGTCAGCAAGATGGCTAAGATTATAGGAGATTTCATGGAAGTGGATGAGGAGAGCCTGAGGGTGGTGGGGAAACAGGTAAGGGTTCGGGTAGACATCGATCTGCAGAAACCCCTAAGGCGAGGAGTAATGATAACTTTAATGGGATAGAAGATGTGGATAGAGTTAAAATACGAACGACTTACTAACTTTTTCTATGGGTGCGGTAGATTGGGGCACTCGGAGGTGGATTATGAGGAGCAAGAAGCAAAACTATACTCGAATGAGTATATGAGAGTGGATGAGAGCATCCCCTATGAAGGTGCTTGGAGGATTGGGTGAAAGGGAGAGAGAGAGAGAAGAAGGGGAAGGGGGGGCAAATGGGAGGGAATAATGGAAGAGAAACGAGGTGAGATGATATTGAAGGGAATCGAGGGAGGAGATCGTTGCTGGAAGAACTGGAAGAGGCTGAGAAGGCTGATGAGAGGAGGAAGAGAGCAAATAGTGTTTTAGGGGAGAAGGGTGAAGAAGTGGTAAGAAACATAGCTAGGGTGGTGATTATAGAGGGGAGAGAGGATGGTGACATAGGGAACAAAGGAATGGATGTGGACAAAGTTGTGCATGGGGTTTTAGTAGAGAGGGGAGAGAATATAACAAAACAGGTTATGGAAGGATTAGAGAAATTGGAAGGATACTCCAAGTATATGGAGAAGTATCAGGACAACAGGTGAACTTTGCAAAGTCAGAGCTGTCATTTAGTAAAAATGTGGAGGGAGCTCGGAGATCTGAGATTTAGCAAATCAGGGGAGTGAGGGAGGGGGGGGGGGGGGCAGCGTGAGAAGTAGAGAGTTTTCCTACGATGAGCGGGAGATCGAAGAAGGCTATTTTTCAGGGATTGAAGGAGAGAGTTTGGAAAAATTGAAAGGCTAGCTTTGGAGAGTAGGGGAGAAGTAAATGTAGCAAAGCAGTCGGATGGCACGAGGATGGCTTTAGATGAGGTTGGTCACACCGAGTGTAAGAGACGAGCAGGTGTGGCACTACTCTACAAACCGAAAGTTTAATGTCCGATCAACGTATAGGTTGGCTTTGGAGAGTAGGGGAGAATTAAATGCAGCAGAGCAGTCGGATGGCGCAATGGAAAGCGGTATTGGGTTTGAAGGTTCTTCCGTGAGTAAGAATGTTCGTGTGTAGAGCTTGCAAGGAAAATTTTCCATGTAAGGAGAATCTAGCAAGGACACATGCGTTGATCGATAGAGGAGAAGTGTTGGTTTTGTGGTATGCAGGAAACGGGTTTTCATGCGCTCTATGGGTGTAGAAGGGCTAGGAGTAACTGGAAACAAGTCCCTGATGTAGGTAGGTAGGGGAAAGGGTGTAGCACCATATTGTATTTCATGGAACGGGTGGGAGAAAGCAAGAGGGAAGGCGCTTTGCAAATTTGGGCGATGGTTATGGATGCGATATGGAAATGAAGGATAAATAGATATTTGAGGGAAAGCGAGAGGATCCCCAAAGGGCGCTAGGGGAGGTCATGACTTTAGTGCAGGAGTTGAGGGAGCAACAAGGCAAGGAGGAAAGAAGGGTGAGGGGGGAAAGGGAAAGAGAGGTTGAGGGCTGGTGTAGACCAATGGATGGGACGATTCAGGTAAACTATGATGGGGCAGTGGATGGAGGTAGGGGGTGTTATTGCTAGAGACCATAGGGCACGGTGCTTGCGTTTGGAGCCAAGTCAATGAAGAATTCAACAGAGGTGGAGTTGGTTGAGGCTGAAGTGGTCCAATGGGCCTTAGAAACACTACAAGCAAGCAACTTCCAGTGAATCGAGATCAAGTCGGACTGCTTGACTCTTGTCCACAAGTTGCATAACAACGAGGAAGTGAGGGGTACTCTGGGTATGTTGTTGGTGGAAATTTCATATCTTGCTCAAGGCCATGAGAGCTGTATTTGGAAGCATGCTCGTAGGACAGCAAATAAGGCAACCTAATGCCTTGCGAGTTTACGGCATGTGAGGTGTTTTATTTCATTTTCTAGTGTGTCTTTTCCTCATAAATTGGATGTTGTTTTAGATGATGATTTGCAATAATTAATTAGTCTGGTTGATCTCAAAAAAAAAATTTGGGGAAATTTTGCAAAATTGGGGAAAAATAGACATTGTTCATCGTCTTCCTCCATAAGCAATGCAGCACTGCAGCTCGGCATGAAATTTGTACTCGACTCTGCTTAAAAATTTCAAAGTGACGAGAGGGGATGAAGCGGGACCATCTTCTACACCTCCGGACACGCCAATCATATTAGGAGACTCACCTATGACTCGAGCCCAAGCCAAGAAGCTGCAGAGAGACTCATTCATGTTTGTGAGTCACGCCTTGTTCTCGAGCACGGTTCAACTCCCCGAGCCTTCATTGAAGACCTACATGTGCATTGGGATCAAGATTGTCGAACCATCTTAGGCACATGATAGGGCCGAGATTGTTAAGACTTAACCTTGTTTTATTTCCTATTTTAGTAAGTTTCTACTTAAGCTATTTTAGGTAACTTTTAGGGTTATTTTATTAATTTCTTTAAATTAATTATTTTAATTCCTTTTAGCCGAAAATCAGCCTTGTTAGGGTTTTAAATAGGCGGCTATCTTCTTCTGTAGAACTCACGTTGAAATTTATGAAAGTTCTCTTTTTGTGTGAAACACATAGAGCGTAAGTCAATCGATTCGAAGCGTTGCTTGGCGATTGCAAATTGGTTATAGATCTTGCTTGGCTTGCTTTGAGTTCATCAACCTCGCGAGAGCTTGGTGATCCTGGTAATCACAAGTCCCCTCCTTGTTCCTCCAAGTTGTCCGCTCGGTTGTGTAAGGTTGTAGAGGCGGGCTTTGTAGTCATTGATACTTGGTTCCTACCCTCTTAGGAGGCCTGTGGTCTTTATCTCGTTCTACCTTAGTTCGAATCACCCAATCTATCAGTCTTTTCATTGATTTTGTTGAGTCTTGTTTGCTGAATTTTCGAGTCCTTGTTCTTTCATCTTAGTCGATTTCGAGTCTTTCTTAATCGAGTCAGAGTTGCTGCGTTTTGTTTGTCCTTTGTGGATATCGAGTCTTAGTTTGGAGTTCTTGAGTCTTTTGCTTCCGTTCTAGTCTTTAAGTCTTGATTGTTGAAGATCGGGCCATCCTACGGCTAACCCCGTATCAAATTGGCATCAGAGCTTTGGTACATCAAAGTTGTGTCTTTTGTTTTCCTAAACTACAAAAAAAAATAGAGTCTTTCTTGTTCTTGGTTTTTACTTCTTGAATTCTTGAATTTGATTATTACTAACCTCTTGTTTGTGGTTGCTAGCCCTAAACACACCTAGCCCTGTTGCAGTCGACCAACCTTTGGCACACATTTACTTGTGCTTCTTCATAGTTGACGGCACCAAGCCCTTTGCTAGACAAGTTGGCCGAATTCCACACACATAAAACCCTAGTTTGTCTATCTTGTTCCACCTTTTTGTTTTATCTATTTAATTGCCTTTTAATTTCTGATTTTGTGGTAGATTGATTCTATTATCTATCATAAATTATAAAAGGTTTTAGATAGATATACTTACCAAAGTTAGACAAACCCTCACCTATATATATTTCATAAGGGCTACATATTTTATTTTTCTTTCACCTTGGCTTATAATTTTCGAGAGTCCTTTATTTCATTGCTAGTTTTCTTGCATTAGTAAAAAAAATAGTCCGAAAATTGTCAAAAATAAATAAAAGAATACATTCAAACTTTGACCTAGGAGGATAAAATTCACTAGGGGCAAAAGTAGCTTCAAAAAAAAAAAGGATTGTCGAGTCTAGTGAAAGAAACTTCAAGGACCAATTTTGGTGAAAATTCAATAGCCTAGTCGAAATTCTCAAACACATACCTCCCAAAACACAAAAAAAAAAAAAAATTAAGCCCTACCTAGCAACTACAACATCCTTGCTAAGGGTTTGAATCAAAAGAAGAGGTAAAAGTCCAAGTTTTCTTTTCTTTCTCTCCTGTGTCGAGTGTTTTTTTTGTACTGCTCGAGTGTCTGCTTCTGTCGAGTTTGTCTTTTGGTCGATTTCGAGCCATTCGGTCGATCTCGACCTTGTCCAGCTTCTTCATCTCGAGTGTGTCTCGAGTGATTTTGTGCTGCTTGAGTGCTCCCCGAATGCCTGTTTATGTCGGGTGTCCATTTGGTCGAATTCGAGTTCCCCGGGTCGATATCGACCTCGTCGTTTTCCAGTGTCCCCATACCGACCCCCTACTGACTCGTTACTGTGTTTGTTGAGTTTTCGGTTGCTTGTGCCTTTGTTCATTCTCTTGATTACTTTCTTTTGATTGTAAAGTCCTTACTTGATTTTTGATTTACCCAAAGCGGATTGCCCCAACAAGCTTGTCTTACCAATTAGAGAGAAGAGTGTGAGCGAAAAACTTGTGAGATTGTTTTTATTTTGCTAATCTTGACATAGTTTCGTGTTTGTCTTTATTTGCAATGTCTCAGCAGGTTAACAACGGGAACAATGCCAACAATGGCAACGATGACAACAATTCCGAAGCAACTATATCCGTCGCGGTGTTCAACACCCGAATGAACACTATTAACACCACCTTGACGGCGATAATGGATAGGCTGACGGCCTTGGAGGCTAGACCAACGGGTTGTAATAACCTTGGTAGTCAAGGTAATCAAAGGTGTGACGATACGCCTAATGATGAAAGGGAAGTCCGAAATCATAACCCTCCTCCTAACCTTAATTTGGATAATCCTGTTTATGAAGAGAACAACTCTCCATGAGGGGAGAGATATGGTAGAAATAACGGATTTGCTAATGCGCAGGGGCAAGGACGGGGAAGAGGAAGAGGTGGTGGCTTCCAGGAGGAGTTCTACTACTCGGAGCGTGATGATGACTTCCAAAATGAGGACTATTGGGAGCAACGCCCGAGGCGGAACGACAGAGGAGGTCGTTACCAATACCGTGAGCCTAGAGATCCTGATCAGGACGGCATAGGTAAGGTAAAGGTAAAGATTCCTTCCTTTGATGGTAAGAAAGATCCAGATGCATATATTGACTGGGAGACAAAAATGGATCAAATCTGGAACTGTCACAATTTCTCTTAACCTAAGAAAGTACCATTGGATTCTTTAGAATTTCAAGGGTTTGCTCTTATTTGGTGGGATAATTTGATTAAGGAAAGAAGAAGAGTCATTGATGCGCCTATCGCGTATTGGAACCAATTGAAAGCTTTAATGAGAAGTAGGTTTGTCCCTTAACATTATGCTAGAGAGCTTAGACAACGCTTAGAAAACCTTAAACAAGGTAATAAATCTGTTGAGAAAACTTTTAATATTATGCAAGAAACCATTGCTCGAGCTAATGTTGTTGAACAGTATGAAGATACAAATGCTAGGTTTCTTAGGATTTTGCATCCCGCCTTAGCTCATTACATTTATTGTTTTCCTTACTCTACTCACTACTAGAAAAATACAATTAGACATCTGTTGTGAACATATGTCTTTCAAAAAAAATTCCGTCCTCTTTGTGTGTGTAGTAAAAGATCAATTTTTCCACATCGGTTTTAGGCTGATGTCTTTTTTTGGTTAAAACATCGGTTTTATTTTGAATATAGATATAAACCAGCCCCTTAAATTTATTTTTGACATGTTTACTTGTTGTTAAAGTCTCATTATTTTTCATTTATAACATTTTTAAGATGTCCACACCAACCTTAAATTTTAGATTTACATCACAATTATTAAAATAATCAATGTATTAAAACAAAATAGACATCTTTTTATTATATTGATTTTGTGTATATTAATTTGATATATATCATTTGTGATTTTTTTTATTGTTTTAAAACAATATATCGCATTAAATATGTACATAATTGATGTATTAATATGATATAAACATCATTTCAGATTTTTATAAAGATGTTGTTAACAATATATACCAATTTATATTAACATTGTGATGTAAAAATATATGTTACACATTGATTTAAATTATTTAGACGATGTCTATAATGATACTAGCATCTGTATTTATGTAATAAATCAATTTCATAGCTATTAAGGCACACCACTTTTTATTTATAATATGATGTTTTTTCGTTATACACAATACCCTTTGCTTGATGTAAAATAAGATTTTCTAAATGATGAATACTTTGATTAACTTATAAACATACAATATACCTATAATTAACAACCTACAAAGGCCACTAACTTATATACAATAGTAAGGCATCAATATTACTCTGATCATGATTTGAAACTCAGGTTCAACAACTACTCAACATAAGCAAGAACTAAGGCATCAATATTTGAAACTTAGGTTAGCTACTGCTGTAGCAAACTCTGGCACGTTACATATGACCGTGTAGAAGTAGCCCTCCAAATTAGGTACTCTAAGAATGCTCGTGAGAGTATCATCCATGTCGAGCCTGCAAAAATAGCTTAATTTTATGACATTTGCTATACTTGAAAATGATCACATGCGTTTCAAGGACAAACTCGCATAAGATTGGCATGCTAACTGGTAAATAATTTAAACGCATTTGGCAAAGCTCTCTTAACTCTTAATTTGGGCAAAGAATGTCTCTTGCAATACAGAAAACGTGGAAATATAAATGAGGAAGAATAATACTTTTCAATGGAAAATAAAAGGAAAATAGCAAGCACCAGTGCAAATCCAAATTTTAAGTGGATAAAATAATAATAAAGTAAAAAAGAGCACTGGCCACAAATGGTACATGAGAGAGGAAATGAAGATATAAAGAGACGGATCCTAAAGAACAATTATACCACTATCAAGCTCCTATTCCTCGTTTGTGAATTGAGCTCATTACGAGATATCTATTTATAAGGTATAATCGGGGTCAAAAGGTGAAAGTGATTGTTATTGATTTTCAACTGTTAGCTTAAAATTTATATTTCTCTTTTTGGCTTAACCTTGTATGTGCATTCGATAAGGCATAAAGCCAAGTGGTCCTACCCCAAGCAACTTCGATAGATAAAATTTAGAAGGATTTGTGACTGAGAAAAACAAGTTTCTTATTCAACACATTGACTAGACAATAGAAAAAGGGCGGTTTTGTCTTAGAAAAATCCATAATATGGCATGCTCAATCAACTCTCCTCGATACATATTGCTGTGAATCTGGTTTAGATTCTCTAACTGTCCAACTCAACATTCAGTGGTGCAATGATTGGAAGGAAAATGAGAGATAACACATCAACACACACTTGTATTAGAACTTACAGTTTTATAAGCGGGCATAGGTTCAGAACAATCATCCAACCTGTTGCGTTTGAGTGAAGGGCTTGGCAAGAACGATCTGAATGGATCAAATATTGATAACCTACAAATTACAACTAACACATTAGAAAATCAAGAACAAACTAATATACAAATCCATCAAGTATAATAGAAGGTAGAACTGATAATTGCAATATCTATATGTTTACCTTTATCGATATTTCTTTTACTCAGCTTTCCCAGCGGCATCTCTGACAAATTTATCTCAAATTCCATCATAGCAGCTCTGCCAAGTTACAACAAACATAAATCCAAGCAAAAAGTAGTACGATGAGGTATAATGCATCTGTAAAGAAAGAATGTGCATTCAACCTATATGCCTCCACATTGAAGAGCATCTTAATAAACTCTACTAATGCAGGAGCAAGTTGGCAATTATCATCATCAGCATTTTTCCTGCTGACCTGCTTGCTCGTCCATAATCCTTTTAAAAACAAATGATACATAAAGTGAGAATGAGAAGTGAACTATGAACATGACGAGAAAACTGAAGGTATAGTATGAGAGGTACAATATCCAATGGAAAGTATTGATGTTCACAAAAATAGCCATGTTGAGATACACATTTTACCTCCATATTCTATACACTTTGCATATTTCGGGCTGGAAATATGTTGAATTTATGTAATATATGCTTATTTGCAAGAAATAGAGGTCTACATAAGTTTTGGTTTAATATTACAGAATTTGGAGCCATTCCGGGACAAAACCAAGGGGAAAAAGTTAAAGCCCAGTGTTACTCGATATCAACAACTTCTCCTCGATATCGATAAAAATGTGCACACAAGCCTGGTCGAGGACAAGCCATATCGAGAAGCTGAGAGGCGAAGCCAACTCGAGTTCAGGACCTTACTCGATATCGAGTAATTTACTCGATATATATCGACCAAACCTTGAAGCCACACCTGGAGTCGAGGAGGCAGCACCTGATCGAGAACCCGAAGACCAAGCCATACCGAGCAGCACTTCCTCGATATCGAGTACATTGCTCGATATCGAAAGGACCAGAAGCACTTGTCCGAGTCAAGTCGAGAAGCAATTACTCGATCAAGCCAGCAAGTTGAAGTCGACGACACATTTCCTCGATATCGAGTACTTTTACTCGATATCGACCAAAATCTTCCTGGGCCGTGTTACGCGGTTGGGCTGTCCGAGTCGAGTTGGGCTTACTCGGGAGCGAAGGAGTCCGAGATCTATCAAGTCTATCAAGATCTATCCATGGAGAGAGGATTTATCCACACATGAAGATATTTAGATATTTTAGATATATTTCTTTTTAAGATAAATATTCTTTTTATTAAGTTTTATCTTTAGATATTAGATATACTTTCTTTCCTTGATTAGCAAGGATTGGAAGCCTATAAATAAAGCCTTAGGGGCTGATTTCTAAGCATTCAATTCCACATACAATTAGTTACATAGAGGTAGAGAGAGAGAGTGAGTGGCCAAGAGGAGTTTGTGAAGCGAGAGCGGAATTGGCTTCCTTTGGTTGTAAGCTCTATTAGGTTTATTAATGCAAGTTAGTTCTTTTTCATCAAAGATGTCTGCGATTGCGATGAGGCGCGAGTAGTCAACCTACTTCTAGGGTTGGGGTGAGCCCGATGATAGCCCTGCGTGTTTGAGGTAAAGATCCGACTTTTATCATGTTTTGAGCATCTACTACTTGTTATGTGTTTATTACCCATCTAATGGAGATCCATGATAACAACTTGGATTATAAACATAAAATCAGTAGATACAATTAGAGTTTCTTGAAAGAGTTGTCTAATTGTTGGAAAAGGCGAAAGCTTGATCCTTCGATGAAATTTGCATGATTATCTTTTTTATTCTTGCCTTATACATGTTTGGTTATCGTCGTCGCAAACCCTGATCTTGGAAGTTTCCTTTCATATAGTTTATTTCGAATCCCACAAGCTTTGTTCTTTATTTATTTCGTTTTTAACTTTCTGTCTCCTCGATATCGACTAACTGTGGTCGATATCGAGTACTGATATTCGATCGACGAAGATCGTTGTAGCTTCTGGTGTGCAGGAACCCGAGATTGATGAAAGCCTTCCTCGATATCGAGGAGATTTACTCGATATCGAGTAAAACCCGGGAGCTGATGCTGTTTGTTCGACTTGCCCGATCTTCTGTCGACTAACCCTAGTCGAGATCGAGCATCTGTAGTTGACTTCTGACTTCTCACTGCTGCATTGGGAGGAAATCTTGTAATCATTTGCAAGGGACGGAATCTGGTTTGCTTTACTTTATTCGTATTTTATTTGCATTCTCGATTTCCTCCTTACAATAAATTGGCGCCGTTGCCGGGGAAGCAATCATTCGCGCCTTAGGTGGTTAAATCTCACGTTTTCTTTGAGTTACTTCGCAGGTGTATGCGCCGTTCTGGTCAACCACCTGAGTTTGATGGCTTAGACGAACCGAAGCGCCTTTTACACGTCCACGCTAAACTAAAAAGAGCCATGGCGGCCACAAAAACACAAGAACAGCTAATTGAGAGGGTTCGGAGGGAACTAGCCACCAAAGATACTGCTCTCGCCACTGAGAGAGCAGGAAGGGAATATGAAGCTGAGCGTGCGAGGCAAGCAGAAGCTGAGCTTCCCCAATATCCTACGAATGCAGAGGATTACATGCATCTGACTCTCGTCGTGCCTGAATCGGCTATCCTAATCCCTCAAAATACTTTTGAAATTCGCACTCACTTCCTTATTGAACTTAAAAATAATGCTTTTCATGGAAGATTTAATGAATTCCCTCTTGAACATATTACCAATTTTTCTGACATGTGTCGTACTCTTGCTGAAGGTACTACTCTGGAATATGTCAAGATGAAGGTTTTTCGCTGGTCTCTCGTCGGCCCTGCATTGAAGTGGCTTGAAGAGCTGAAACCACAATCCCTCACGACATGGGCTCAAGTAGAACAGGAATTTCTCAACAAATTATTTCCTTCTGCCAAGACAGCACTCCTCCGCCAGAAGATCACAGCTTTCAAACAGAAGTCTGGGGAGCCGCTGGCAAAAGCATGGGAACGATATAAGGAACTAGTGCGATCTTACCCTACTCATGGACAGCCACCTTATGTTATTCAGGAGATCTTCTTCAATTCTCTTGATCAAGTCACTAAGGATAGGATCAATCAGTATACTCGATATGAGTATCTGACGATGCCACCAGCTGACGCATGGGGTGTACTAGACAAGCTCACCAAGTACGACACCAAGTATGGGGCTTCAACAAACTATGATGATGATGTCTGCGCCAGGCCAACCCTATCCATGCCCCTCTATGAGCCTTCCAAAGAGATTGACCCAGATGTCAGGGAGCAGTACTACAGAGACCAGAATCGCAAGCTCCTCAAGCAAGTCAAGTATCTCTCTGTCAACCAGCCTTGCATCGAATGCGGATCACAGCGGCACACCACTACTGAGTGTCCACACACAGAGCAAGTCAGGATGGCAGAGACCCACGAAGAGGTAGCTTATGCAGGGGGTCCAAATCGCTATATGGGGGACCAAAGGTTTCAGCAACCACAATGGAACCAAGGTGCCCCTAGGAACCCCCCACCATATAGAGCTCCAGGACATCCAGAAAGAGATCAATGGAAGGATGATCTATAGCTGATCCTTGATGAGATGCGCAGAAACCATGCACAACAGCGGCAGTCTACAAGCGCCATCAATAATCAAATCCAGAATTTCAAAACAAGATTTGGAGAGCTGGATATCTGGAAGAGGAGCATAGAGACTCGGATGGGTTAATTCGCGGCCAAAATTCTACGACCGACCGGGCAACTCCCTGGGCAAACAGAACCAAATCCTAAAGGGAAGACCGGACACGTCACAGCTATAAAACTCAGGAGCGGGCACCAATTACACGAGCCAAAGGTCGGAAAGAACCAAGACAAAGTAGAGTAGCAACTCGACAACGAGCAGCAGTAACTCGATGTCGACCAAACCTTGGTCGATATCGACTAGAAACAACTCGACACATAGGGGAAGCCAAACTCGGACTCATCTGCACAGCCCGGCAACTCGAGATCGACAACTGTTATCGATATCGAGCAACCCCTTGTCGATGTCGAGGAGAAGTTGGCCGATGTCGAGGACTCTGCAACACCGCCGACATCTGTTCTGGTTCCGAAGCAGAAAAAGACACTGTCTTTCCCTTCCAAAGCGCTAAAAGATCCCACTGTAGGTAAGTTTAAACGTTTTGTTAATATGCTTCGAGAACTGAATGTCTCTATTCCTTTTACAGAAGTTCTGCAAGAGATGTCTGTGTATGTCAAATTCCTGAAGGAAATCCTGAGCAACAAGCGATCCATCTCAGAAATCGCCAGCGAATGCAAAGTGCTCCACTTCCCTGAAAAAATACCTGACCCTGGTAAGTTTTCTGTTACTGTGGGATTTGGACAATATAAATATGAGTCCTTGTGTGATTTAGGAGCAAGTGTGAGCATCATGCCCTTATCAATCTGGCGGAAGGTGAACATAGGATCTATAGAGCCTATGGATGCCAAGCTATACATGGCAAACAATACAGTGGTCATCCCTACAGGTATGGTTGAGAATGTCCCTGTCCAGGTTGGTAAGTTCTTTATCCCCGCTGATTTCCTTATTATAGACTGTGCTGAAGATCCTACTAGCCCTATTATTCTTGGTAGACCATTCTTAGCTACTGTAGATGCCAAAATTAGTGTCAAACAGCGATTGCTCACCTTCACAATAGGCGATGAGGTCTTAGATTTCTCTTTTGGCCCTGAAAAAAAAGGAAATTTCATGGCTGGAGATGAAGAGCATCAGCAACCACGGGATCAAGCAAACAACGGAGGAAGGCACCAGAACTCAACTCGACATCGACAAAGACTCCTCGATGTCGACCAAGCTTTTACTCGATGTCGGCCAATCTTTCTCGACATCGACTTCCCCTACTGAGCACCAGACTTGCCAAGAGCATAAGTATGGGGTCCCTGTACTCGATATCGACCAGTCTTGCTCGATGTCGACCAACCCTAAGCCCGAAGATTTCTGTTTTTGGGCCCGAAAAGGTAAGTTCAGGTATGAATTCTACTTCTCCTCAGTCCATTAAGAAATTTATAAATAATTTAAGGGGAGGTAAGGCCCCGTGGCGAGAGAATCTGCAGAGAATAAGAGCTGGAAAGAAAAAGAAGGGAGAAAAGGAAGACTATGCAAGCAACCACCTGTCAGCTGAGCTTGCATACTACAATCAAGGCCTAGATGATCCAGGAGAAAGGTCAAGCACAAGCGGGCCCCACATTGACGGTCATTGAGCACAAACGGAAAAGTCGGCCTAGCGACTTTAAAATCTAGAGCATGTATATAAAACTTTTGAATTTTTGGGACTTTAGAACTTTTGATTTTGGTTTTGGTTTTTGTTCTTTAGTTTAGAATACTTCATGTGGAAAGTCTTGTCTTTGTGTGAAATCAAACACTTTTAGGTTGGCAAAGCATAAAAAGATCGTGAAAGGTGGAATAAAGAAGTCCCTGAAAGATAGTCAAAATCGACTAGGCCGGTCGAGAACGACCAAGAGGAGCAGCCCAGTTTTCCTCGATATCGAGTAGGCCAACTCGATATCGACCAAGTCAGAAGGCTCCTCGACTTCAGCATTCCATTCGACGCTGACAGCTTACTCGATATCGAGTACAGTACTCGATATCGATCAATCCAATTCCTCGACAAACCCTGTATTGCCTTCCTCGACGCATTATTCGGTGAGTTCCTTCCTTTATTCTTGTTTTTATTTGATTTTATACAGTGGGGACACTGTATATTTTGAGTATGGGGTGAGGGAAGAGCTCATTATTATTATTATTATTATTATTATTATTATTATATGTTTTATTCTTGTTTTTGGTTTTACATGGTGAAATTCTGAGTAAAATTTTAAATTTTTATGCATAAGGCTAAAACTCAAAATTTCATGAGACATCTCTCATTGCTTGTAAATTGTTCAAAGAAATAGTGTCATGGAAGCTTTATTGAACTCGACGATGCAAAATTGGATTCATTAGAGATATAGCATGAAATTGCCTAGTAAAGGGAAGTCACAATGAAGTGCATTATTTTTATGAAAACCAAGAAAAGAGGTAAAATTTGACGTTGCTTTTGACATGTTGCATGATAAGAGGATGGAGGACTTTATATTTCCATATAATGCTCATGCTGTTATATCCTAGCCAAACCTATGCTTATGCATTACACAAAAGTCATATTATGCCTTATTTCATATTTGCTCAACATGATCTAAATATTTGCCATTCCTTACCTTATTTTCTATCTGGGGATTATGTTGAGAATTATGTTACATTATGGAGATTACTATATGGTTGTTGTGTTGTTGTTATCATTATTGGAGTTTGGTAGGAAATTGTTTGAAATATATGGAAAATTTAATGAGTGAAAGAAAATCCGATCACCTCAGGAAATAAAGGTAGATCGACCCTGCTCGCTGAGATAATAGTTCAGTGAGATGGGACACAGTGTGAGGAGTCCAAAGCACTAAGTATCCGGGGCCATTCATGACACCCATGTTTGCGACTCGCGAGAAGGCAGTGTTGAGGTTAGAGAGGTAAAAGCCTTATTATTGACAAAAGCATTATGAAAGGTGATGAATCTTATGAAGAAGGGATGTGGTATGAAAGTTTGGAAATAATCCATTTCCCCGGATCATTAGAACCACATTGCCAAATATTACCCACCTTAAGCCTTTTACCAATCTACTCCTTATTGAGCTTAATTAAAGTCCTCTTGATTATTAATGTTTTGACACATGAATTGTTTTTGCATAACCCTTCTTTTGTGAGTAGATGTTGCTTTTAATTGCACATGCATGGATTTGTGACACTAGTACCTTTTCTAGGAGGGTAATTGATTGCAGGGACATATGAGAATAAATCTATGATGTTGAGAGTTTAAATCCTTCCCCTGAATGACCGTCCAAGTTATTGCTTGGGGACAAGCAAGCTTAAGTATGGGGTGATTTGATGTCCACTAAAATAGCCATGTTGAGATACACATTTTAGCTCCATATTCTATACACTTTGCATATTTCGGGTTGGGAATATGTTGAATTTATGTAATATATGTTTATTTGAAAGAAATAGAGGTCTACATAAGTTTTTATTTAATATTACAGAATTTAGAGCCATTCCGGGACAAAAATAAAGGGGAAAAAGTTGAAGGCCAGTGTTACTCGATATCGACAACTTCTCCTCGATATCGACAAAAATGTGCACACAAGCCTAGTCGAGGACAAGCCATATCGAGAAGCTGAGAGGCGAAGCCAACTCGAGTTCAAGACCTTACTCGATATCGAGTAATTTACTCGATATCGACCAAACCTTGAAGCCACACCTGGAGTCGAGGAGGCATCACCTGATCGAGAAGCCGAAGACCAAGCCATACTGAGCAACACTTCCTCGATATCGAGTACATTGCTCGATATCGACAAGACCAGAAGCACTTGTCTGAGTCAAGTCGAGAAGCAATTACTCGATCAAGCCAGCAAGTTGAAGTCGACGACACATTTCCTCGATATCGAGTACTTTTACTCGATATCGACCAAAATCTTCCTGGGCCGTGTTACACGGTTGGGCTGTCCGAGTCGAGTTGGGCTTACTTGGGAGCGAAGGAGTCCGAGATCTATCAAGTCTATCAAGATCTATCCATGGAGAGAGGATTTATCCACACATGAAGATATTTAGATATTTTAGATATATTTCTTTTTAAGATAAATATTCTTTTTATTAAGTTTTATCTTTAGATATTAGATATACTTTCTTTCCTTGATTAGCAAGGATTGGAAGCCTATAAATAAAGTCTTAGGGGCTGATTTCTAAGCATTCAATTCCACATACAATTAGTTACATAGAGGTAGAGAGAGAGAGTGAGTGGCCAAGAGGAGTTTGTGAAGCGAGAGCGGAATTGGCTTCCTTTGGTTGTAAGCTCTATTAGGTTTATTAATGCAAGTTAGTTCTTTTTCATCAAAGATGTCTGCGATTGCGATGAGGCACGAGTAGTCAACCTACTTCTAGGGTTGGGGTGAGCCCGATGATAGTCCTGCGTGTTTGAGGTAAAGATCCGACTTTTATCATGTTTTGAGCATCTACTACTTGTTATGTGTTTATTACCCATCTAATGGAGATCCATGATAACAACTTGGATTATAAACATAAAATCAGTAGATACAATTAGAGTTTCTTGAAAGAGTTGTCTAATTGTTGGAAAAGGCGAAAGCTTGATCCTTCGATGAAATTGCATGATTATCTTTTTTATTCTTGCCTTATACATGTTTGGTTATCGTCGTCGCAAACCCTGATCTTGGAAGTTTCCTTTCATATAATTTATTTCGAATCCCACAAGCTTTGTTCTTTATTTATTTCGTTTTTAAGTTTCTGTGTCCTCGATATCGACTAACTGTGGTCGATATCGAGTATTGATATTCGATTGACGAAGATCGCTCCACATCATAGTGCAGCAATTCCTCCCACATCGTCAATGCTGAGAGCATCAATAAAGAAGTTCGGTCAGCAATCATATATTGCATCATAGTGCAGCAACCCCCTCGATAGCTGACAAAGGATTTGGTAAAGAGTAAAAGAAGACAACGGTTCCCACATTCATCAACTATGATGAGAAGATGAGCATGATAGGGCTTACGATTTAATCTGGTTTGCTTTCATCATGATGTAGTTAGCATGGCTCCACATCTGTTTAAGGGGAAAAGACTTAATCTGAATACAAAAGCAGTTGCCACATACAAAGATCAAAACCTGTATATACATTTGATTAGGATTTCGGGGAGAAATTTCAAACCTGTAGAAAATTATTTTCAAATTATCTACTAAAAGGACTCAATCAGGTAGTCTCTATAATAAACTTGAAATTTGTATTCAAAATACAGAAAGGTAAAACCATAACAGAAGTATCATATAAGTTACTAGAAAAAAAAAGATAAACTAACCATGTGAAGAACAAACATTTGCAATAAGAACACAACTAAGTCTATCAATCTTAACGAGTAACATGTTACCCTTAAATAACCGTGTATGACTTTAACTAACCGATTGTGAATAGTGGGTTCACACTTCACATCACTCTTGTTACTAGAACCAAACATATTCAAAGTTGCACATGCTTTAGAGGAGATGTATCAAATTCTTTCCCGCCCTTTAATGATACTATCTTAAAGAATGTTTCAGTAACCAACCAAAAAGCAACCTACAGAGCCATATCCATTGATTCATAGAATGTATAGAACCAAAAACAAGAAATTAGTTCATGAGGTCAGTCATATCATCAGCATTAGGCTAAACAACCGGATTTTGAGAAAACAAGTAAAACCCTAATTCCAACCATAAAGACATGAACACCGCTACCGCGATCGTCGAATTTTCACAATAAAGTAACAACTCAAAAAAATTGGTTATTGGTGTGATCAGTACCCACAACTTTAGCTAGAAACCCGAGAAATTACTTAAGCCCTATAAATCCAAAAAATTAAATCAAATCGACTAATAATACGCAATAAACAGAACATTTCAAAACCCTAGAATTGGAGTTGTAGGAAAGCCAAATTGATAGAGAAATTGAAGGACAAATTGGTGCTAAAGAAGCTTACCTTAGGCGTTGCAAGAGAGACTCCGGCGACGGAATGGATGGACGGAGGAGGAAGCTCAGACAATAGCGCATCAAGAGGCGAGAAGAGAGAGGAAAATCGGACGCAGAGATCTAGAAACAAGTCAATCGCTGAGGAGGAGGTGGAGGGACGGGGACGCCAGCGAGGAGGAAGTGTCGAGGTGGAGAGAGTCGCCAGAGAGGAGGAGGTGGAGTGAGTCGACGGTGGCTTCAATCGTTTGGGGTTTCGGGAGAACATCGAGAGAAAGAGGATATCTCAAATCTAGAGGGAGAGGAGGAGAAATCGAGGATGAAAGTAGAGAATGAGAAAGGCGGTGGTGGCCGTGGTAGTGGCGGTGGCGAGGATGATTGTGGCAGAGGATCTGAGTAGATGAGTGAGTTTGGGCTCTTGAGGGATGGACTGAGGAGAAGCTGAGTGAGTAAGTACATGGGAACTGGGAAGTCTGGGCGAATGTTGAAATTAAGTATGGGCGGGTGTCCAATTTTTTTTTAAGTGTTTCTCGCGCGTGTTTCAAATTCAAAATTACCCATTTTAATTTTTTTAGAATAAACAGTTTAATATCTGTAAAAAAAATTAACCGATGTCTAATTGTTTTTCAACATCGCAAATTTAAAAACTGATATAATAGACTACTTTAACATCTGGTGTTTTGTTGACAGACTTAAATCACATGATGTCTAATTACAGTATTCTAGTAGTGACTCCTACTGAATTGTTACATTTGGCTATTAAAGTTGACCGTGGAGCTAGATACAGGAACCAAGGCGGAAGGATGACGAGTGGGCAACCCTAACCTTGGCGCCAAAGCCGGCCACAACAGCCCTAAGGGCGGCCTGACGGAGGCTACAACTCTCGGTCAAACCAATCCCAAGGAAGGGGAGATGGCCGAACCACCCATCTGGCTTCCGACAAGGGCAAGGCGCCTGCATACGGACGTGATTCGTCTGGTGTATCTACTGTCCCCAAATGGAGTAATCCTAACCCCTCTACTACTAGATCTAGTGACATTGTGTGCTTTAAATGTCATGGTAGAGGCCATGTTATGAAGGATTGTCCCAATAAGAAAACTCTCATGATTAATCACTTAAACGAATATGTGTCTGACAATTCTTGTGATGAAAATGAAGAGCATGCTAATGATAATGATCAAAACCTTAACCTGGTTACTTATGATAAGGATGATGATGACATTGATTATGAACATGGAGACTCATTGATTGGTAGGAGAGCCTTAAGTGTTCTTCCTGCACCATGTGATGACAATCAACGTGAGAATCTGTTTCATACTAGATGCTTAGTTAAGGGTAAGGTGGTTAATGTGATCATTGATATGGGGGAAGTTGTTGTAACTTATCCAGTCAGCATCCTAGGCCTTATAGATTGCATTGGATGAATGACTGTGGTAATTTGAAAGTGAATATGCAAGTCAAAGTGCATATCAAATTAGGACATTATGAAGATGATGTGTTATGTGATATAGTACCTATGCAAGCCTGTCATATCTTATTAGGTCATCCTTGGCAATTTGATCATAAGGTCTTGCATGATGGCTTTACTAACATATATTCCTTTACTTTTCAGGGCAAGAATGTTGTTCTCAAGCCTATGACGCCAACCCAGGTGGCTGATGAGATTGAGAAGCGGAAGGTAAGTAAAGGTGAGTTAGATAAGGAGGCTCAGTCGAGCCATGTATCTACCCCTACTCGGCCCAGAGAGGTATTCTTGCCTTCCAAGAGTACATTTTTAGACGAGTTTGCGGATGGGGAAACAACCTTCATGCTCCTATGCAAAGGGTTGAACATGTTGAGTGAGGAGCTTAGAGCTACCCTCCCTCCTCACATCCTATCTCTTATTGAAGAGTATAAGGATGTATTCCCCGAGGACATACCAGCAGGTCTGCCCCCTGTTAGAGGAATTGAGCATCAAATTGATCTCATTCCAGGGGTTTCTTTGCCTAATAGGCATGCTTATAGAATGAATCCCACTGAAACCCAAAAGGTTCAATCCCAAGTCCAGGAACTGTTGGACAATGGATACATTAGGGAAAGTTTGAGTCCATGTGTTGTGCCTGTGTTGTTAGTCCCTAAGAAAGACGGTTCTTGGAGAATGTGTGTAGACTGTAGGGCAGTTAACAACATAACTGTGAAATATCTCCATCATATACCCCGCTTAGATGACATGTTAGATTAGTTTCATGGTTCTTCTATCTTTTCTAAAATTGATTTAAAAAGCGGTTAACATCAGATTAGGATAAAGGAAGGCGATGAATGGAAAACAACATTTAAAACCAAATTTGGACTCTATGAATGGTTGGTTATGCCTTTTGGCTTGACTAACGCTCCTAGTACTTTCATGAGATTAATGAACCATGTGCTTAGAAATTTCATAGGTAAATTTGTTGTTGTGTATTTTGATGACATTCTTATCTATAGCAAATCACCCGATGAACATGAAGCACACTTAAGGGAAGTACTTTCTACACTTAGATCAGAACACTTGTAATCGGATCTTAAGAAATGTGAATTATGTAATAATCAAGTGTCTTTTCTAGGTTTTGTAGTGAGCTCAAGTGGATTGCGAGTCGACGACGCGAAGATCAAAGCAATCCAGGACTGGCCGACTCCTACCAAAATCGGCCATGTGAGGAGTTTCCAAGGCTTGGCGAGCTTCTATCGGAGCTTTGTGCGCGACTTTAGCTCCATCGCAGCCCCTCTCACGGAACTCACGAAGAAGAGGTGCTAGTTCAAGTGGGGTCCAGTTCATGAGGAAGAATTTCGACAACTTAAGGAGAATTTGACGCAAGCTCCATTGCTTGCTCTGCCTGATTACACTCGACCTTTCGAGGTTGAATGTGATGCTAACAGAGTTAGCATAGGCAGAGTTCTCATGCAAGAAGGTAAGCCTATAGCCTTCTTTTCTGAAAAGTTAAAAGGTGCATGTCTTAATTACTCTACGTATGACAAAGAACTATATGCACTATTTAGAGTCCTTAAGACATGGTCCCATTACCTTTGGCCTACAGAGTTTATACTTAGGACTGATCATGAATCCTTGAAACATTTTAAGAGCCAAGATAAACTTGATAGGAGGCAGGGTAGATGGATGGAATTCATAGAAACATTTCCTTATGTTATAAAATATAAGAAAAGAAAAGACAATGTGGTTGCTGATGCTTTATCTAGGAGACATGTCCTATTGACCACTTTGGATTCTAGAGTCTTAGGCTTTGTATACATTAAGGAATTGTATACTAATGACGCTGATTTTGGGGAAGTTTTTCGAAAGTGCCTAGATAAGCGTCCTACCGACCAATTTTATATCTTTGATGGATTCTTGTTTAGGAAAGACCAAGTGTGTATACTTAGGTGTTCTCTTCGGTTATTATTAGTGAATGAAGCCCATAGTGGAGGTTTAATGGGTCATTTTGGGAGAGATAAGACCTATCATACACTTAAGTCACACTTCTTTTGGCCACATATGCTTAGGGATGTAGAGCATTGCCTTAAGAGATGTATTGACTGTTTAAAGGCCAAGTCTAAGCTTATGCCCCATGGTTTATATACACCCATGCCGATCCTTTCTGCCCCTTGAGAAGATATTTCTATGGACTTTATTGTGGGGTTTCCTATAACTAAGAAGGGGAGGGATTCAATCTTTGTGGTGGTGGATAGATTTTCTAAAATGGCTCACTTCATAGCATCCCATAAGACTGATAATGCTACCAATGTCGCTAACTTATTCTTTAGAGAGGTAGTTATGTTGCATGGAGTGCCTAAGACCATTGTGAGTGATAGGGATGTTAAGTTTCTTAGTCATTTTTGGCGTACTTTGTGGAACAAATTGGGAACTAGATTGTTATTCTCTACCTCTAGTTACCCCCAAACTGATGGCCAAACTGAGGTGACCAACAGAACCTTAACCACTATCCTTAGATCCATTTTAAGAAAGGATTTGAAGCTTTGGGAAGAAGTCTTACCTCATGTGGAGTTTGCTTACAATAGGACATTGCATTCCTCAACTAAAATCACTCCATTTCAATGTGTATATGGTGTTAATCCACTAACCCCTTTTGATCTTACTCCATATCCTATGAGAGAGAATGAGTCTTTTGACGCAGATAAGCATGTTGAGTTCGTCAATGAGCTACATGAACGGACGCGTCACCAGCTCATGCGGAAGAATGAGTACAACGCCAACAAGGCCAACAAAGGGCGCAGATTGGTGACGTTCCAGCCTGGGGATCTAGTGTGGGTGCACCTGAGGAAGGAGAGGTTTCCCAATGAGAGGAAGAGAAAGCTTGCACCACGAGGAGATGGACCTTTCAAGGTTTTACAGAAGGTGGGTGACAATGCCTACAAGCTGGAGCTTCCTGGAACATATGGCGTGAGTGCTACCTTCAACGCCGCGGATCTTATTCCATACTTAGTCGTGGACGAGGACTTGGATTCGTGGTCGAATCCTTTCCAAAAAGGGGAGGTTGATGCAGGACCATCTTCTACACCTCCGGACACGCCGATCATATTAGGAGACGGACCTATGACTCGAGCCCGAGCCAAGAAGCTGCAGAGAGACTCATTCATGTTTGTGAGTCACGTCTTGTTCTCAAGCACGGTTCAACTCCCCGAGCCTTCATTGAAGACCTACATGTGAATTGGGATCAAGATTGTCGAACCATCTTAGGCACATGATAGGGCCGAGATTCCTAAGACTTAACCTTGTTTTATTTCCTATTTTAGTGACTTTCTACTTAAGCTATTTTAGGAAACTTTTAGGGTTATTTTATTAATTTCTTTAAGTTTATTATTTTAATTCCCTTTAGCATAAAATCAGCCAATCGATTTTCAGCTAAAGGGAATTAAAGGCGGCTATCTTCTTATGTAGAACTCACGTTGAAATTTATGAAAGTTCTCTTTTTGTGTGAAACAAATAGAGCGTAAGTCAATCGATTTGAAGCGTTGCTCATCGATTGCAAATTGGTTATAGATCTTGCTTGGTTTGCTTTTAGTTCATCAACCTCGCGAGAGCTTGGTCATCCTGATAATCACAAGTCCCCTCCTTGTGCCTTCAAGTTGTCCGCTTGGTTGTATAAGGTTGTAGAGGCGGGCTTTATAGTCGTTGATACTTGGTTCCTACCCTCTTAGGAGGTCTGGGGTCTTTATCTCGTTCTACCTTAGTTCGAATCACCCAATCTATCGGTCTTTTCATTGATTTTGTCGAGTCTTGTTTGCTGAATTTTCGAGTCCTTGTTCTCTCATCTTAGTCGATTTCGAGTCCTTCTTAATCGAGTCATAGTTGCTGCGTTTTGTTTGTCCTTTATCGATATCGAGTCTTAGTTTGGAGTTCTTGAGTCTTTTGCTTCCGTTCTAGTCTTTGAGTCTTGATTGTCGAATATCGGGCCATCCTACGGCTAACCCTGTATCAGGGGAGGTCATATGAAGATAGATGAGTCGAGGTCACGACCCGAACGAGACTCATCATATATTCATCCATCTTTGTAGACTTGGAGATTGGAGCAAGGATTGTCAAGGAACCCTAAATCTGAAATTTGAAAGGTTTTGATCGAATTGGCCATCAAAGTTGACAAATTTGAAATTTCTAACCTGGAATATGCAAAATCCCTTGCTTAATTCAATATATGATTTGTGTGCTTAATTCGATATCTGAAATTTGAAGTGTGTATCACCGTATAAAAGACAACTTAATTGGGTGTACCTTCATTAGTAGCTTGGGGAGAATGCATACATCCACATGGGTTCTACTGCTATGATCGAATGGATCCCGATTGTTAATTTTTCAATTGCATTGGCAAACTGAAGACACAACGTACACTGCGTCCCATTCAAGTCGGAGGTGCAATGCACCAGAAAGTACATCATCTCAGATGGAGATACTACCCATTCTCGTGTCACGAAATGAAGGGGCGAGCCCTTACCATAGATAACTTTGTTTATGATCCTGTCCATAGTGTTTTTCAGCACAGGTCGTGAGTGTTGCATTGCATCTCGATGGCCTGAGAAAGACGATGAACAGTGTCTCCTTTCCCCCAATTTTACAAAAAAATTCCAAACTTCTTGGTAATTATATTTTGAGTTTAAATTATTTTTTCGTTTATGAATTTTAGCCATTATATCAAAATCGGTTTAATTGGATATAATTTGTATATCAATTAGTGATTTTTAAAGTTCGTATTATCTTTGGTTCATGGGTGATAGTTGGTATTATTCTTGGTCATTGTTCTTCTTCTTTTTTAATGGAAATTTTGTCTGGTACCCCTGAGGTATTGCCTATTTCGCGAGGTGTACAAAAGATTAACTAAAGTCGCCCGGTACCCCTGAGTTTTGTAGGTATTTTGCTATGTGCCCCTTCTTAGTTAAAACTAACGGTGCTTACCACTACTGTTTGTTTTTATTTGAAGATGCCTACAATGAATTGGCGAGCACCAAGGCGGCCATTGGAGGCGCCGGTAGGGGTGGTGGAGGCTCCGCAGGACCCGCCTGAGGTGGTGGTGGAGCTGCCAGCCAGGTGTGTCGAATTAGGGTTTCAATTTTTGTTTGCAAATTGGGGTTTTAATTAATTATTTGTGTTTGCAATTTGGGGTTTCAAATTGGAGTTTGATTTGTGATTAGTTCGAATTAGGGTTGAGAATTTGAGAGTGATAGTTGAGAATTTGATTAGTTCAAATTTGAGAGTGGTTTCAAATTGGATTTCATTTGAAATTGGGGGGTTTTGATGAAAACAAATTAAAATCATATTTGTGAATTTTTCAGCTAGAGAATGACGAACATGTTTTTGTTGCTGATTTTGCATCATTTGTGAGTCACAATCTTTGTAAATAATTTGAAGCAAGGCTTAAAGCTAGGTCTCTACAACCATATTCTGGGCTAAAATTTGGATATCCAACAAGTTTTAATAGTAGTTAATAAAGTTGTTTGCCTTCAAGGTAGAAGCGATTAGTGTGAAGAAAACTCGGTAAATAATACCAGAGAAGTAAGAATTAAGATTTCATCAGCTGTTAAAACTAAAATGAGAAACATAGAATCAAAAGATCCTTGAAGATGAAACAATGAAATGGAAATTTAAAAAATTCTGAGAAATATTAATACATTTTGAGAATGAGTGAGTTTTTCTCCTGGGGGTCATCTCTCACTCTTCACCATAAATTGTTTACTTCATCAATTGATTACATAGTCTATCGATTTATACAATTATATCATAGTGGAACATCTCCTTGCTCTATTCTACAATTTTATACCTTGTCTGTTTCTTTTTGAAGAATCAGTTTCCTCATAATGAAGTGATAAAATTTAGTTTCTCTATTTGTATATAAGCTAGAGAAAAGAACTAAAAGAAACACACACGGGATGCCGAAAACTATTGTTAAAATTCTTGGAGAATTGTAAAAATCAGCTGGAGCGTACGTACCATTCATATCCAGAAAATGAATGATTTCCAATTTGAAGTTGTGGGAGAAGGGACAACAAAAGTGGTTGATTTGTCATTAATGACATGCACTTTTGTAGAGTGTTTGGCTTGCAAAAGACTCTATGCATACATGCTCTTGCTGCTATAACAAACAACAAAGCCCCCGTAACACACTTTATTGGAAGCTTTTACACTATCAAATTGGAAGTTAACATATAATGAGACATTATACCTGGTGCATAAAATAAATATCCCTATACAAATTAAGAAGATAAGATGTTTACCACCTCTAATAAGAAAAAGAAGTGGAAGACTAGCTACAAAAAGAAAAATATGCATTGGAGAATTCAGAAGAAGGACAACACAGAGTACATAGTGGCTGAAAAGAGAGTAGAAACAAGAGGGCATTGAGATGACACAGGATGATAAAAAATGACAGATAGCGGACCCAGCATGACAGATAGCAGACAAAACATGACAGATAGCTGACAAAAGAATGATAGATATTAGATAAGGAAAGATGTCAACAAGTAGCTGATAAGAGACAATTTATTCAAACATACTATTATATATTTACTTTATTTTACTACACAACTCTTATATAATTAATTTATAAGCAACCATTTTTTCTATTAGTTTGTTAGCATATTACATATTTCTCCATTACAAATTACCAAAAACACACCCACATCAAAAATATTTTACAACAGATACAAAAATACAAAAGAAGATCCTCTCGTAATCAAAACAACCTAATATTTACCTAATAGATTAATCTCAACCCTTAATTTAAATGGATGGTCAAGATTACATCCATATCTTTAAACCAATTAATTAACCCTATCCTCGTATTAGTCATCTCTCTTCCTCTATTTTCCATCTCTCCAATGGCGGAAGAATGCTTCTTCTTCCCTCCCAACCTCACCATTTCCTCGACCTTCCCCACCTCCAAGCGGCGGGTTCCCTCCCTTGTTCGGCTCCTCCTTCGCCCTCACCTCCCACATCCAGGAGTCCAGTACAGGCATCAACGCCGCCGCCGTCGTCCGCCCTCGCCGCCACTGATCCGCTACCGTGCCGGCGGTGAAGGATTACAATTAGGAAGAGAGCCTTTCCCCCCTTTCCTCCCACCTTCTCCAATTCCAAGCGGCGGCTCACCTCCCTTGTTCCACTCCTCCTCCGCCGCCCTCCCCTCCCTTGGCGAGTCCGTCATTAACTCCACCGAAACGGAAACCTACGCAAAAGGTGTAGGGTGCGTTGGTGACCTCCGCACAACGTTGAGCGGCTCCGCGAGTTGGATGAATCACCGTACCAAAATTTACAGGACCTACCGACGAGCGATGACGAGGCGTAAGAGCTCATCTATGACAAGAGGAATCCAATAGAGGAAGATTTGATTGATGACGATAGATACAAGGAATTGAGTTTTTCAAAAAGACATTGAAATCTATGACCAAAGGGCAAGGAATCAATGGAGAAATGCATCACCACCATTGACGGGGGTTGTGGTTTATCTGTTGAGATGAAAGGAGGAAGGAGAGAGATTGAAGGTGAAGATTAATTAATTGAAATGAATATAATAATATGGGATATAATCTTGACCATTCATTTAGATTAAGGGTTGATATTAATTTATTAGGTAGATATTGGGAAATTTTGATTAGGAGAGGATACTAGTCCCAATTAAAATACACCATACAAAACCCCTCATAATACAAAAGATATGACACACATGAGTTCATTATCCGCATCACCAGCAAATCAACCACCAAACCTCACCACCGCCACTCTCTTGTTCAAAACAGAGTTGTCAGCTATATCAAACACTTTGTCGCAATTTTTTATCCAAATTTCAGCTACATAAAAGACTTTTGTCAGCTTCTTTTATCCATATGTCATCAACTTCCGCACTCTCCCCCTCCCCAGGTACATCAAAAAGCGGATATTTTTTCAACATTAAACTAAAATTCGTATGATTCCAAGTACAAAACATGGCACATACACATATTTACAAAGGATAAAAAAAAATAGATTAAATTCGAATTCAACGATAGAAAAAAAAACAGTAAATAAAAAAAAAAGACTTAATACGAGGGTCGAGAGAGAAGAGCAATATACGTAAGTACACTAATCATCGCAATGGGCTTGATTCAGCAATTAGTGATCAACAATGAACGACAGAAAGAGGAGAAAGAACGAGAGAGAAGCGAGAAACATGAAGAATAAAAAGTAAAAACTTGCTCGGTGGACAATTAAAATATTTAGACCGACGAGTCAATATAGTATTAATTTGGTGAGAAATTTGGGGGTACCGCCGTACCGGCACAATTTCCTCTTAAATAAATTTGTTACCCATTCTTTAAAAATCAAGTAAAAACTAGTGTATTTGAAATCATGACGATTTAATCTTAGTATTAGTTAATTGGATCCGGATTCTCTCCTTATATTTGCTTCCTAATATTTACCTAATGAACTGATCTCATCAGTTCAAATAAACCAATGGTCAAGATTATATTAATTTTAATTAACCTATTTTAATTAATTAACCTCTTTTCTCTCTTTTAAGTGATTGAACCCGTAGCCATGGGAAGCAACGAAAGGCCCCAAATTTGCAGTCAAGAAGAAGCTCCTCACCTCCAGAGCTCTCAACAAGCACAAATCCTATCTTCCCCTTTGTTTCTCTATCGATTGATTCTTACAAAACATATTCCGGCAATCATTGTGCTAATTCTCCCAATTGGTGTAAATACAGACATTAATAGAATAATAGGAGTTATTCAACCCGAACAACAAGACCGTAATTCAAACCGATAAGCATCCTAGAAACGTGTAAGGTTTAATTTATGTGTAAAAGAACCAAAATTGTGTTCTAAAATTGTGTTCTAGTGCTTGTAATTTGATCCAATTGATTCTGTATATTATGGGCCGCCGCGCCGGGAGGAGGATGAACGCGTACGATCAGTGATGGAGATAGGGAAATAGTAGATGACTGGGTTAAAGTTAGGGAGATTAATTGAATTGTTTGGATGGACGAGATTACAGTGATCGTCCTCTTCAAACCGATCGTTATCCTCGAACGCTTATTGCCCGTGTACTCCCCTCCCTTGTCCTCCTCCCCAACATCGACACCCAGTCTTCACGAGTGCACGGTACCGCTAATCATCGGTCGTCGTATATCAATCGATCTCTCAGAAACAATATGCCCAAATTAATTGATTCGATCATGTATTAGATGAATTGATCAACTTGTACACTACCGGCCGGGATTAATTGATTTTAACTTGTGGTAAGCCATTATAAATGATACTAACCGCCATTGATTTTGACGTTTAGTAAGGATCGAGTAGTACAGTAATTAACCTAGACTACAACTCTACAAGGTTAATTAATTCAGCCTATTCCAGGTTTGATCAACCATTCATCAACACTATACGGAGTACAATCGGAGGAAGAAAGGAGAAGATGCAGGCTTTGGGATAAGTGTTAATATATTGATTTAATTATAGAAATTCAATTTTAGCCATTGATTTGATCTAAGGGGTGAGATTGATTTATTAGGAATTTATAAGGAAGAGTTACATTAGGAGAGGTTCCTGATCCTAGTTCATTACCCATTCTTAATTTATCAATTAATTAAATAAGCTTTATAATTTTTTTGGAAAAATTAATTAAAATACCCCCACCTTTGAGGGTATGGTAAAAATATATCAACTTTCAAATGTAATTAAAATATTCCGACCTTTGAGGGTAGTGGTAACATAGTACCACGAGTTTTCTCATGGGTAAAAAATGTTGACAAGGCAACCTACGTTGATTTTGTTTTTGACAAGATAGCCTGCGTAGAAGCCTTTTTACAAATTAGTACTAAAATCGGGTTTTCTTAAACGGTTTTCTTAGGGAAAAAATGCACCGCCAACAAAATTTAACCCGAAAAAACGAAATTGATTCAACCAAGCAACTAATCTGGTCAAAATTGCCTCAAATTAATACAACACGCCTATTTCTAACATCAAACCGACAACAAAAAACTAAACTGAAAACAGCAGCAACAACAAAGAGGGAAAAAAAACTTATTCAGCTAAGTCCGTTAACAAATCAAAGAGGAAGAAGATGTGAGAGAGACAGCTCAAGATAGCCGACCACGAGGAAGGAAGACTGTCAATGAAGAGGAACTATGAGCTGCCTGGAAGACCGGAAGACAACTCAAGAGGCGATCACGAAAGAAGATAGGAGGGAGGAAATAGCGTGGTGTATGAAGTCGGTCCAACTCTTTATTTTTTTTCCTAAGGAAACCGTTCAAAAAAACCCTTGTAAAAAATCAATGTAAGTTGTCTTGTCAGCATTTTTGACCAGTGAGAAAACTTGTGGTAATATATTACCACTGCTATCAAATGTCATGATATTTTTATTACTTTTAAAAGTTGAGGATATATTTTTACCATACCCCCAATGGCGGACATAGGAGAGGTCCTAGGGACCCCCTCCTCATCCGAAAAATTACCTAGGTGTATTCTCCTCATCGATAGTTTCGTTTTGATATATAATACGCCCCAATCCGACATCTCAGTAAAAAGTTATGAATGTTTGAAAATTACAGCAGTATTAATCACTTTAATTTTATTTCAATATACTATAATACTTTAATATTTTACTTAAATTGACATTCACATATTATAATTCATCTCGAGAGCTTCGAAACCACAGGTTAAATTACTTATTTTGAGAATATGGTAAGAAGTTACGCAAGTTTAAATTTTTTTATATCTAGTTATACATTATTACATGTTAATAATGCAATGTTTATTTATTGCGTTTTATATCTTTATTTTTCATTTTTTATCCTTATTTTCGTATTATATATTTGTAGTATTTTCGAAACCATAGGTTGATACTAGTTTGTACTATCGATCACGTTGTGTTTTGCGATTTTTTTCTCGATCTTATTGTCGACTACTATGGTGACCCCCCACTAAAAACTTTATGGGTCCGCCACTGCATACCCCCAAAGGTGATGGTATTTTAATTAGTTTTTCCTAATTTATTTTCTTTATATTTTACTTATAAAAGTAGTAAAAAAAATTGCACAAAATTTTCATTTTCTATTTTTTCTTCTTGGTTGGTGGAGTCATAGGTCGAGCCACCGCACCGTGGCTCTGCCCCAGCAATCACAATCAAAAAATTAAATTAAATTAACTCCTTCAAGTTAGATATATAATTAACAAACTTCTCAAATGTGACATTATAATATTATATAGTAAAGTATTATATAAAATTAATCTTGCAATATTTTCAATTCTTTTCGATTGAAAAAATCAGGACCTTTCAAAACAAATCGAGCTTGATTAAAAATGGATCTCTCTGATGGTATTTTTAATATAAAATCAGGAAGCATAATCGAATAAATTAGATGATGTCAAAGCATGATTTGTAGTTTAGTGTAAGGTTTGAAAACGTTATCCATTACAAATCACAATTAGTTAGTTTTGGATGTGGAAGACGTGTCCCAGAGGTTTCCAGCCGGATTCAAGTACTACGGAGTATAAAAATAACCCAAAACGTCATTCATTGAAGGAATCTCCCTTGCATTCACACCTCAAAACTCGTCGTTTTGTTTCTCCCTTATCTACTCTAATCTTTCAATACTAATTATTAGTAATTAATTAACTTATTTCCCCTTAATTAATGTCATGTCCAACCTGCAGGATGGTTTAATATTCCGATCCCTGGTCTTTGGAGGGTTTTTTTTTTTTTTTTTGGTTTTGTTTATTAAGGAGTTAAAGGTTTAAAGGTGAGAACCATTCTGAAATGGCCCACCGAAAATGACTTGTTGGTAATACCTATAGATCTTCGGTTTGAATTCCGGATGATCGTTCTTTATTTACCAATTTAAAGGTAAGAACTAATTTACTAATGTATTTCCATACCTAAAAAAACGTCAAGACCAAATACATTTTTATATGTCTTTTGAAATTTACAATAATGAACGATCTTCGATATATATGAGTCTAAATCTCTTAACGAAGAATGAAGCAGTCGGGCTTCTTTAACACATAAAGACCTATAGGCCAATCGAGTTAACCTCTATGAATTTCAACATACAATTAGGCAATATATTCAATTAATTATAAGTACGATATTTCTATCCTATGCCCTTAGCAAGTCATATTGAGAAAGATTTTTTATATCTGGATGCATGTATCTTAGAAAAGCATTATTAAATATGGCTAAAATCATTTAATTTTGAAAAAAAAATTTATTTGTAACCTCTTATCCTATGTCAAACGTTATAAGTAATAGTACAAATGTCTCGATTTTATAATGATTTGGTCTCAATGGCATAGATTAGGCATACTTGATCAGGAACGAAAATGTTAAATGGAAATAAGTGAAACCTAAAAAATATTTAAAATTTGGATAAACTAGTAAAAAAATTCATATGCTTAAGTTAATATATGCTTAATCCATAAGAGAATATATTAATGATAAAAAAAATATTAATTAGAAAATCCAATTTTATAATTTAATTAATTATATGAGAACCCATATGTATATAGCTAGGTTTACTTATCCTCAAGGCTCAAACAATAAGCATTTCTTTGTAATTGGTCTAAATTAAATTTATTTATTTCTGGTCTGCTGGTCTAAGTTTCTGGATCATGTTTCTTGAAACGGAGTGCTTAGTAATTAACTATCAGTGATTAAAACAATTTGTGTCCTCATTTTTTAGGGCATAACTTGTTATTGTCAGGAAAAACTCCACCATAATTATTAACGGAAAATAATAATAATAATGGGAGATTCTTATAGGTGTATTGTGATTAAGCACTCCAAAGATCATGTCAGCTACTCATCCAAACAGCGCAACCATTCATTCAATTCAATATGTACATCCACTGAATTATACCTGATTAAGTGTATTAGTAAGATCATTTCGAAAAAAGTGTATTAGTAAGATATATTAAAATTTTCTTGAGCAAAAAAAGTCCAAATTTGCAATAGAAACGCATATTGCAAATTTCTTGTATAGGGCTCCGTAATTCGATTGCATCTATCAAAATTGAAACCAACATATTGCAAATTTGCAATAGAAAGACATGATTATAATCTAAGTGAAGTTGAAAAAATAAATTAAAATAATGTTTAGTTTTAAATTAAAAAAATATTGTGAGTGTTTTAAATTAAAACAGAGTGCTTAAGAGCAACCCCAGGAGAAGCTCCAAAATAGAGAAAATTGGAAAATTTAGAGAGAAAGATGGATTTTATGGTCCAACAGCTCATTGATATGGTTTTGTAAAATAGAGAAATGATGAGAGAGTAAAAATTTCTCTATATTGATTGTTTTAGGTATGTGCAAATGTTTTCATCAAACCCCATGCCAACCATTTAAGTCATAAATAAGATTTAAATGGGATTCAAAATATAAAGCTTAGTTGGACTTATAAATATTATATAATATATGAAACTAAAATGAGATTCAAAATATAAAGCTTTATTGGATTCATAATTTGCTTATATAATTTAATATATATATTATAAAAAAATATTATTAAAAAACCATACATCATTAAATCTAAAATATATAGTATGAAATTATTTTTTTTAAAAAGTTGATATTTTATAAAGTTTTTATCATCCTTAAAAACCATACATGATTAGTAATAGTAAATGAAAAATAATAAAATGAAGATAATGATATTTTCAACAAAATAATTTATAATAATAAATAAATTGAATTTATTTATTTTATGGGATAAATCTCGTACAAGGTACGAAAACTATACTAGTTACCTAAAGTTTAAAAAATTCATTTGTCATATTATGAAATTCTGCATTTATTATAATATATAATAAATGTAAAAATCTGTATAATAGAGAAACTGTTGGAGTTGGAGGATAATGTTTTTAGAGATTTTGGTGTTTTGATCTCGATTTTAGAGAACTTTTACAATAGCTGTTGGGCTTGCTCTAAGATTCAGTTTTAAAACCATCCATAATGGTTGTGTGCATGTGTAAATGTGTATTTTTTTTATAGATATTTTTAACTTCATTGATTGTTTTAGGTGTGTGCAAATGTACACATTTGAACATGTGATTAGGCACAGAACCATAAATTAAAATTCGGGTGGGCTAGATAGGCTAAAATTTTCTCATAATGTAATTTTTATTAACAAAACTCTTAATTTAATAAATAAATGAATATTTTTAAAAATTATTTTTCTTATTTTTTACCTGTTATTTTATTTTTGTAAAAATGGGACGGGCTAGAGTTGACTCCAGCCCGTCCTTAGATCCGTGCATGCATGTGATGTGTAAATTTGAGCACATCATCTTCTCATATATATAAATTACTTTTACCACAAACAAGATGATTTCATTAGTTTATTTTTTTTTATGAGTTTATTCTCATTGTTGTTTTAAATTAAATGTATTTGAATGAAGTGTAATTAAAAAATACACATTTTATCAATCAAACAAATTTTTAACAAGTGATGTGTATTTTTTAGACCTGTCAAAACACAACCCGACCCGGTGACCCGACTCGACCGAACCGAAAAATTTCCGACCCGAACCCGAAAAATTTGACCCGAATTTTTTTCCCGACCCGAACCCGAAAAACCCGAAATTTTCCGGGTAATCTGGGTTTCGACCCGTTGACCCGATTGACCCGGTAATTTTGACCCGATTTACCCGATTGACCCGATGACCCGGTTGACCCGGTTGATTTATAATTATATATAATTATTTTTTATATATATAATTAAAATTTATCACAAAATTATCAAATAATGATTTTTTTAATTTAAAAAAGAAAAAATTGACAAACCCGAAATCGACCCGAACCCGACCCGAAACCCGATCAAACCCGAGTTCGAGTCAACCCGAAAAACCCGAAACCCGTTTTACCCGAGACCCGTTTTACCCGAAACCCGAAGTGACCGGACCCGAACCCGACCCGAATGACCCGTTTGACAGGTCTAGTATTTTTACACAATATATATATATATATATATATATATATCATTTTAACTAAAACCATTACAGACTCGATTTCAATTAGACCTGAGCAAAAAAAAACCCTTTAGGGAGAGTAGAACGCGTTGGGCGCAATGCCCACGCGCCCTCAAATACTACCCCTGAAAATCTTCCTCTCCAACTCTGTTTTCATCAAATTTCCACTTAATCGATCCCTCTTGACTTCAATCGGTCCATCTCGATCCTGTTTTGGGGTCCCTTTCAACCGTTTCTGAGTTGTGGACCTTCCATTTGGGCGTTTTGGGACATTCTTTGCCTCATCGTGTGCTTCGTTGGCCTGTGGTGGTTTGCCCGCCGGTCTGATTATTTGCCTCTTCGTCGGAGTACTCTTGTCGTTGGTTATCAGATTCGCGACGCTTTGGGCTTCGTTGGCCTCCTGACCCAACCTCTCTTCATCTTCTTTGACGGTTGTGGCGCTCTCCGGGCATCACCGGTGTTGTCGCCGTCCCTCCTCCCTCCACGAGTCGCTCTTGGTTTCGGGAACCTCTGATGTACCCTCCCCTCCTGTCCAGTTTCGAGTGCTTGCCGATCTCTCCTTCCAATGTGCCACTGGGTGGATGCTGCGTCGCCGGTATAGGTGCTCCGTCGTCGTCGGCGTCTTCCAATGGAGGTGGTTTGTTTGCGCAACATCCTTGGCGTGCAAGGTTGTCGTTTGGCCTTGCACGCCAAGGCAATAGTACAATTAAAAAAAAAGTCTTTTATTTACATTTATAAATATTTCTGTCTTATTCAGAGTATTTATACATGTTTTTAAAAGGTCCACAAACCCCGAAAGGGTTAAAATCCACCCGAAAGGGTTTGAGTAAATCCCGTAAGAGCTTGACGATATTTTTGTAGGTGGGGAAATTCCGAATCGAATCCGTACGTAGTGTTTGGCAGGTTGCCGAATTGCCTGGTGGTGCGATGGTGGGGCTTTCGAGGCTGGCAGTTTCTGAGCGGTGTTTGTTTTTATTTGTCGATGTGCGAGAGGTCGTGGACGTGATCGAGACCTGATGGCTCATTGACAGAGTCCAAATATGAGACTTCCACTTAGTTCCCCAGGGATCCCTTGCGTTGCCTCTACCAACTGATGGATGAGTTGCCGCACACTGCTTCGGTTCTTTCATCTTTTACTAGTCTTTGCCTTTATTTGCACTCGCTCTTCTAATTTGTCGGTTCTGCCTTATTGTTGGTTTATGTCTTTAACTTATTTTGACGGTTTATCCGTCACTGAGTTCTTCGGCCTATCGACCCCCGGGCCTGTCCGGGCGTCGAATTCTTACTTGATCAAAAAAAAAAAAACATTACGAATGGCCTAAACTCAAACTTACAAGTTAAAAAGTTGTGTTGATCGAGCTTACTTTTTACTCCCTCCGCTCAGCAAAACTTGACGTTTTAATATTCATGCACGTTTTTTTAGGAGCTAAAAACTATATAAAATATCTAGTTTTTAAAATAATTTTTTTAACAATTTCATAGTTATTATTAATAAGTACAGTTAAAAAAATCAATATTTTATATAGTTTTTATCATTCTAAAAAAGCGTACGTCAATAGTAAATGACAAATTTTGCCGAACGGATGGAGTATAAACATCGTACTAACTACGCAGGATTCCCTGTTTGGGGAAAAAAAATACTGCAAATAGACCACACCAATAAGTATAAATTATAAACAACAATAAAAATGGCCTTTTTAATTTAGAGGGTCAATCCCTATCCATATTTTGACAATTGAGTATATATCTCTAATGAGAAAGCGTTATATTCTTTCCTTGATGACATTGATGAAATAATATATTTTTTTGGTGAAATAATATTTGTTGAAGTGGTTTGTTTAAACTTTTCATTTGTCTCTAATATATTTAAAATTGCTACAAATTGAAGCTTTAGGTCATATAAAGTAAAGTAAAGTTTATGTATGTATACATGTATGTCATGACGAACAACCATTACACGAAAAGTATGATCATTAACTTAAATATTAATTAGACTGAAACTTGATACTTTGATAGTACACAGAAATCCAATCAATGGTCATTACTTTTTTTTTTTTTTTATTAGGAAAGAATTCGGGCGAGTGAGCTCTAGCCGATGGCATCCTTACGGATGAGGTCTAGAAGACCAGAATTGTTGTTAATATCGACACCCCAGGCAGAGTGGCAAAGGTGTGCAACCTTATCAGCCACTCTATTGCCTAATCGGGGAACATGAAAGAAAGAAACTTCTTTCAAAGTCGATAATAGAAATTTAACATTTGATAAAATCAGTTCGATTTCACAATGACAGGTAGATGTTTTATTTAGATGGTTTATGAGGTTATCATGGAGTCGCCTTCAATGTGGAGTTTATTGATACGGAGTTGTAGAGCCTTTTGGATTCCCAGTTTAAGAGCAAGCGCTTCCGCTTTCAAAGGACTTTGTTTGCTAAGTTTTTTATAACAGATGTGGTTATAGTCCCGGATTACGGCTCCAACCGAGCTATCAGTATTTGAAATTGTGGATCCATCAAAATTTAACTTGAAAGTTCCCCTATGGGGTTTTCGCCAAGTAATGTTATCATGCTTTCTTTTTGTCCTTAGAAGCTTGGAGATTCGTGTGCGTAAGGGAAAGTCCTCATCTAAGCTTACTCAAAGTGAGCTGTTTTACTCCAATTTTCCTTATGGGTTTTAATGATACGTAATGAACTTTCTCTATGAGGTATGGGGACCTGTCTAAAACAAATTGGTTTCGAATGTACCAAGCCATCCACCAAGAAAAGGCAAGCTCCACCTTGGCAACGGAAGTAAGCTTGTTTCCGATGAATGAAAAGATAGGTTTTATCTCTCGTGAATGATTTATCATACTGGATATAGTTGAGTTTACGTGTGTAGGTAATCGAAAGAGAGGGCGCACATATGGGCATGCTAGTAAGAAGTGAACGTCATCTTCAACTGCACAGTTGACAGGTGGAAGGTACAGAAGTCCCACGTTGAGCTAGCCTAGAAGTGAACGTCATCTTCCCCACATACTTTCTGCACTACCCTATCACCAGAGCTACTGATCACCTCATGAATCCCAAATTGGCTATAACAATATGCTCAACCCAATTGCAATCACTTCCTATCAACGAAGTATTCAACTCAAGCAAAATGATTTAGGAAAACAAGTCTTCATTAAACTTGCAGTCATAATTTGGTGGTGCATTTGGTTCTTTAGAGACAAAACTCTAGTTCTTTGAAAAAATCAAACCTAACCCTAGAACCATAGCTGCATATACAAGGGACCAACTTTCTAGCTGGGCTAAAGCCAAACATTGCGATGATGATTTTACAATAAAAGACAACATCACCAAGACTCCAACCACACGATCGAGTACTGACCAAATGACGAAAACCACAACACAACTTCCACAAGCAAAACTTTGATTTGGCTCTTTCGGCTACTAATAAAAGTATTTTCGATTACATTATTCGTGACCATTTTGGCCATACTTCGGCCCAGAATTTCACCGCTCAACTCCGTAATAGGAGATGAAGGCTTTGCTCTTTGGCGTGGTATTTTAGCAGTAAAGGACCTTCATCTACAGAATCTCATTATTGAAGGCGACAACCTCACGATCATCAATTGCCTTAAAGGAATTTGGTCCACCTCTAGGGAAGTCGAAATGATCATTTCCGACTCTTCTATCTCTCTAAGAATGTTCTCCTCTGTCCAGATTCAGCACATTTACAGAGAAGCTAATCGCGATATTGATCGTCTCACACGCCTTGATCTTGACTTCTCAGGTTCAATTCCTGGCGACTTGGAGCTCGCTAATTTCATCCGTATAGATGCCCTTGGCTAGAGAGGGTTCTCCCTCTCGAGCAAAATTATTTTCGATTAAAAAAAATGACCCTATCTTTTAATAAGTTTAGTTTATATCCTTAAGTTGTGTCATTTTAATTTGGGATAATCTTTTATACATCTAATTTCGCATTTGTATATTTAATATTTTAATTTTAATCATTGGTCCTAAAAATTGGTATTAGAGCTTATTTAATTGAAAATCGTTTCTTAATTAACTAACTCAATATGGAGGTGTTTATATATTGCTCTCATAAAAGTTATCCTCATGGGCGTCTCATTTGGATAGATGCATTAAGAAGCAATTTAAACACAATCTCAAGTGAACTAGCTAAAAGATTTTAATTTGGTCAATCCCTTTGAATATGTAGAATTTAGAGAGGGATTAAACCCTAATAGATTGGTGGTGGAAGCCTCATATTAGAGAAGGCAAACACACGTTTATAATGTTATTATTCAACCCTTTATATAGGGATTACAATGCTTGGAGAATAAGTAATATAAAGATATCGATAATCTAAACCTAACAAAGATATATATTTCTAACCTAACATAACAATATCAAAGATTATATCCTAATACAATCATAACTAATATATCATTCCTAATATATCTATAACATATTCTACCTCTGATAAGAATGATAAAGTACTATGCATAGATTAAGAGGGTAATTAAGATCCATACAAACGATAGAAGATCAATATGATAGTAAGAAATGACAAGATGTGTTGTTGTCAGATTGCAGAACAGCAAGACCCCCTCAGATATAAAATAACCGACATTGAAATAATGTGGATCACACGACGTTCCTCTTCTCAGAGATTTCAAATACAACGAGATGATCAATTAACCCTAAGAACATGTATGGATTAGAACGAATAAACCACTAGCATTACTATTAATCTATCTATTATCTATCTATCTATCTATTAATATTACTAATTCTACTAGCATTTTGCTGACGTGTCACGCCCACAATTAAAGTTGAATTTTGTATTCAAATGAGATTTTCTTATTGGTCACTATTATTACGGAAACTTTAAAATATTTGTTTCCTATTTTAAATATGATTTGAATCCATTCCCTTTTTTTCCAGTTATATTGTCGTAAATATTGAGACATGTTTCCATTTTTTTCCCGATTGCAATATTCTCATAATTCGTCTACATACATTGAACTTAAATTTGAATCTTGGTATATTTTATTTTTGGAAAATTATACTCTACATGAACCCATATCCAATTGTCAGTTTATAAAATGCTACGGAGTATAAATTAACTTTCACATATGTTCATATTTTCTTACCAACCATGCAAGTATTTCATTTTCAAATAAATTAATCAAAGATGTACTCCGATTGCCTGCATCATTATCTTAACGGATTGAATTTATTTAAATATATGTTTATTATACCACATTTATCCCAATCATGTTAAAATTTACTACTCTCTCTATTCGTTTAGCTAAATATGTTGTTTAATATTCATTCACGCTTTGTTAGGATGGTAAAAATTATATAAAATATTATTTTTTTCAATTTTTTTTATAAATTAATTTCAATAATAGGTAATCTATTTATAATATTAATTCTACTATCATTTTGCTGATGTGTCACGCTCACAATTAAACTTGAATTTTTTATTCAAATAGTATTTTCTTATTGGTCAATATTATTGCTGAAATTTTAAAATATCTGTTTCTTATTTTAAACAAATTTGTTTCCTATTTTTATACTAAAATATTATTTAATTTGATATGTTGTATGTCAATTTGTGATCTATTTTAATCGTCTACGTACATTGAACATTCGTCAAGTCTTGGCTGATTTTATTCTTGGATATTGAAATTGTGGATTTATCATATTTAACCGATTGCAATATTCCCGACAATGTCTACATACAACGAACATGTAATAATCAATTTGTAAATATTCGATTTCAAAAATTAATTATAAAAATCAATTAGAGCCAAAAAAGTGTTTTTTGATTTATTTTAAACATCTTAAATGACTATCGAAAAATAAATAATATTTTAAGACTCACAAACATTACTAATGCTTATTTTACATCTTGGATGAGGCTTCTTAGATCACTTTTCTACCTTTAAGGATCTTTTTTTTACCATCTTACCTTTATTTTCGCTATTTATTTCTCTCTCTTTCTAACCATCTTTCTCATGAAAATAATGAATAAGTTATGTATATCTACATAACTTCAAATATATTCACACAATCATGTGCTTATGATTTTTTAATATTTGTACGGGAGTTTATATTTTACTTTTTAGATCTATGCTAATGATAATAATTATATATTTATTTCAAATTATATTAAGTGGTGTGTTTGAGTATTATTACTACTTTACCTTATTAAATCATTTTCAAAATTTGTATCGTATCTCTTTCCAACTAATTTCTAAATTATAAAAAAATATTTTATACATATTTTTGTTGTAAACACGTATATATATTAATAATAGTATTATATAGATATATAAAATGATGTTCAAATTAAAATGGATTAAGCTTCCGTGCCTTCAAGTCACGGGAGTATAAGATAAATTAATTAGTTAGGCATGTGAAGTGATCCTGTTGAACTGTAACTTTTGTTTCCCAGCTTGCCAAAATAAACTAAGAAAAAAAGCATGTTCTTTGCCTAGAAATTTCCAATTTATCTAATCTTGTTTCCCCTAAACTGCATACAATTAATTTTGTTTAATTTTGAGAGAGTCGGTAAGATAGATTGAAGAGAAAAGACCAAATCTTTTAAAAAAAAAAAAAAAAATTTGTTTATCAAGGTCAGATCCAATGTCATTTTCAATCCTATATATATACACAATTATCAACTGGTATAATTAATTAGTTAATTACAACATAAAAGCTAAACTAGCTCATAAGGTAATTAACATTATATATAGAGATTCAGGGGGGCCTAATTAGTTAAAGAGGGATTAATTTGCACTTGAAAAATTTCCTCCTAGCTCCTCGTGGGAGTCGTGGGCCTATAAAAAAAAACCCAAATCTCAACTGATAAAAGAAATCAAGTGTGTAATTAAGTCGGCCTCAGTTAATTAGTCAAATGATGAAGAGATCCAGGGAGAAGCTGGAGAAGGAGACAGAGATAAAGGCAGCCATTGAAGAGCTCTCCCTTATCATTCGACGCCCCCAAAAAACCACCAAACCTTATTCCGTGCTGCCTGCAACCGCGGGCGATCAAGGTGGTGGTGGTGGTGGTGCAGCCAGCGACAGCGTAGGAGATCAAAGCCGCGACGTCTCTGACATCCCAACAAGGCCCTTCCTCGCCGTCTGCAGCCTCATCCTTCAAGTTCTTGGTGAGTCAAATTTTGTACATCACTGTCATTTCGCGGTTAAGACTTAAAAGAGTTTGGTGAATTGAGATGGATGGGATTGATTGATACTTTGTGTGCAGATAAGATAGGGCCGACCATGGCTGTACTCAGACAAGACATGTTTCAAAACATTCAGGTACATTTTTTTTCTTGTATATATAAATGTGAATTTGCAATATCACACTTACTCCATTTGTTAAAACATGTTATTTTAACTTCTCTTATAAATTTTAATAAAATCAACAAATAAATAAGAACCAAGTAAATTCGAAGTCAAATGTATAAAATCAAAAGCGATAACTAACAATCTATTATAATCATTACAATCATATTTTCGTAAAGTAAAGATTAAAATAACACATTTTTTTGTAACAAAATTAACACTCTAAAACGATATATTATATCTGTATTTATACCAATTAGATTAAGAACCAAGTAAATTGGAAGTCAAATGTATAAATAAGAGAAAACAACTTAAACAAGCAATATATCTTCTTGTACTTCCAAATTTATATTTCAAGAAAGACAAAAATAAAGGCAAGTGACAATTTAATATTCCTTATGAATTAGTTTCTAGAATATATTCCTAGGGGTAAGATAAATAGATTTTGAGATGCCACCTTCCCTCATTATCAAGATGATATATATGGTGAGTTTTGATAACAGTGTCTATTCCTTAAAATCACCCTAATGAAAAAGTGTTATCTAGCTCAAGTGGTAAATGAAAGAAGGAAAATAAAAGGTGCATATTATCTAGCTGGATTAGCTGATACCTTAACACTTTTTCATTACCTCAAAATAAAAAGTGTTATCTAGCTGTATTAGCTGATCCCTTAACACATTTTCGTAGAATCACCATATATATATATAATATTTCTTATGAATTAGATGGATTTTTTTTTTTTTGCATATATTTAGTATTTTGAGGTAATATAATATTTTTTTAAATGATACCAAATGAAAAAGTATTGTCTAGCTCAATTGGTAAAGGAAAAAAGTAAAATAAAAAAAAAGTATGGGTTCAAATCTCAATACCTTGATATTTTTTTTGTTTTGTTATATTATTATTCCTCACATTTATTTTAATTAAAAATATTATACTTAAATTATATATTTAACGTTTTCTTTCAATATTGTTTTAAAAATAATTCTTCTTCATTTCTTTCTATATGTTTGGCTTCCCTCAACTATTTCTCAATAAAACAATAGTATTTAAATTACAATTTTATTGTTTTTGTAATATGTTAGGAATTGGGAAATATGAGGTTATTTGCCAATTAAAGCCAATTAGAGGGTTGAAGGTGTAATATAGTAAAAGATAAAGATGCATAAATGGGCTATGAGCCACTGTATGGGGTATCCATGAATATTACAGAAAGCTTCCTCTTCTATCTTCTTTCTCAATCTCGCTTCTTCCTTTCTCAAATCCTCATCCGACCTTTGAGTCATAACAAATTGGTATCAGAGTTCTCGATTCTACGACCTTACATTCCGATTCTCAAGATTTTTTTGCTTTAAAGAAACGGCAAATAGGGATATATTGAGTTATTTAAAAAAAAAATCTTCTTAATTGGTATACACAAATCAAAAGATATTTCTCGAATTTTTTTAGCACCCTAATCAGAATCTTAGCTCAACCACTGTATCTCAAATAGAATATAAAAAGTAAAAGAAGTAGTGAAAATGTATAGAAAATAATAGATAGTTAAACATCAAACTTGTACTAATGTGAGTGTCATTAAGTGATATCGTGTGTCGATCATGCTCTTTTTTCCAAAAGTACTCTATTTCTTAAAAATTAATGCCATATATACCTTGGGCTATAAAATTTGCGGCTGCCTCAAAGTTGCGTAGTTAATTTATTTATTAAAAAAAAACAAATTACTTTTTTTTTGGTATGAAAAAAAAAACAAATTACTTGAGGTTGATTAATTGCGTCGTCGTTTTACTTTTGTTCTTATCGATCTCCCTAATCAGCAAGTTTTTACTGTTCATGATTATTAATTAATCTAATCTTATATCTTATATATATAAAAATTTGGATTGTAGCAGTTTGTGTAAACCCAATCATGTTAATGGTTAAAATTGGTGTTTGACTTAACAAACATGTATGACGACTCGCCTGACGCACACCGATCACCGTCCATCCCGTTTTGAATTATTCGTGAATTGTGACGGTTCATAAAAAACGCTAAAGAGTTTCGACCGAAAAAACGTTTCTTTAAGTTCATTTTTGAGAAATTTATTCTAGTGCCCCCGAGGATTGAGTTATTCTGATTGATAGTCACTACTTTTTGTTTCATCCAAATGGTGGCCTAAAGTTGTTACAAAAGTATGTTTGGTGCCCCAAACCCATGTTTTTCATTTTTTTTTTAATTAAAGAAACCAACTTTTATTTATCATATTTTGCACAAAAACGCAATTCAATTTTAAAATTGCCCCAAATCGCCATAATTTACCAAAATTCAACACAATTAGTCACCTACCACCCAATGACGCCATTACGAACAAGAGGAATGAACTCGAAGTTGCCCTAGCTAGTTTTTAAATTTAACAAAACCATCCATTATTTTAAAAAATTCAACATATATCACTTAATATTTTTTATTTTATATAAATATTTTTTATTTTCCAAACTTTTCAAAAAAAACTCTCATTATTTACAAAAAAAAAATTATTTCACCTCTAAATTATAAATAAAAATAAGGAAAATTTCATAAATCACCACTTATTTTCCTTACTTTACAAAATCCACCCCCCCCCCCCCCCCACCCCCCAGATAAAAAAAGTAAAAAACCTTTGTACCCAACCAAATAAAAAAAAGTTTTGCATATGCCAAAGATAAAGAATGTGCTATAAGAAGAAGAAAATAGTGGACTTGTGCAAAGTTTGGTAAAACGGGCAACTATGTGCAATGTTTGGCAAATAATAGGTAGTTTTTTTCCACGGTTTTCAAAATAATAATAGGTATTTTTTTTTACACAAGGCAAAGATTTGTGCGTGGTCAACCTCGGTTGAACCAGCGCCCAAGGTAATAGGTATGTTGTGTGATTTTAAAAACAATGAGTGATTTTGTGTTGATTTAAAAAAAAAAATTGTATGATTTTGTTAAATTTTAGAAATATGGGTGGCTTTGCCTCTTTTTGTGTTCAACTTTGACAAAAATCTAAAAATGATTTTATGTAGTAAAAAGGTGAAAACATGGATCTCAGATATTAGATAAACTTTTGCAAAAACTCAAAGTTGCTATCCACAATAAACAAAATTATTATATTAAAAAATACAAAATATTGATGTTATCAAGGTCGAAAATATAAAGTTTGTTCAATTAAAGTACAAGATTAATTTCACTAAAAAGGAAAGTTTAATTAAATGCAAAATAAAGAAGGAAATAGATAGAATTAAGATAGGACCTGGTCGAATTGGGTGAAGCTGTAGGTATTATTGCGGGACAATCCATTGGAGAACCCAGTACTCAACTAATATTAAGAATTTTTCATACAGGTGGAGTACCCCATCTCTAAAAGAAAAATAAATATAAAAGTAGTTGTTATGGGAGAGATTCGAACTAGATCTAGCGATAACTAGCAAAGCCTTAAAACCAATTGGGATACTAGACTTTAATTTCTATCTATCATAGTTGTAATGTATAGTGAAAAATGAGAAAACGGGGTGAGCTATAGCAAAGCTCAGCCCACCCCTCCGATCCTATCATGCCTGTACAAGATGCAATTAAGTTTGATTTACATAGCTACTCTCCTTAATTACAAGTTAATTTATTGCTAATTTGACGATGCAGAGAATAGATTTGCGAATAGCTTCAGACCCAAAAACGTATTCAAATGTGTTGGAGATAATTAAGAAAGAAGCAACCGAAGGAAGTTCAAAGAAGAGTGATAGCTGCAGCAGAGCCTTGCTCTGGCTCACAAGGTACCACTCATCTTCCTTAACTCAGTTTCGTATATTATTGGATATATCGTCGCGTTTTTTTTATATATAAATGGATATATAAATATTAATTGATGTGATTGATCGATACTTAGGTCATTGGATTTCATGGTTGCGTTGTTGGAGAGAATAGTGATGGATCCAAGCCGAAACATGGAGCAAATCGTCGAAGAGTCGTATATGCTCACCTTGAAGCCTTGGCATGGTTGGATTTCATCTGCTGCTTACAAAGTAATTGTATCTTTTGTTTTTGTTTTTTAAAATCTGATTTATATATCCTTATTTACACTTGTTAATTTTAATGTAATGAACTACTTGCAGGTTGCCCTAAAACTGTTACCGGATAAGACGACGTTCATTGAACTCCTGGTTTCCAAAGGCGAAAGCTTGAGCACTCTCCGCGAAGAAGTACAATCTTTGATTGTGTTGCTCGTACCTTTGCTTGATGATATTCACCTCGCCCTGGTAAGATCTTCGACGCGAGCAACTATATTCAAGGCATTTTGCATTTATATAAGTAAATATAATTTTATATGATCGATTTGCAGGTAATGTATGGTCTGGATCGACTCAAGTGTACCTAAATGAGGAGATGGAAGAAGTTTGATAGATAATGTACATATATATATATATATATATATATAACACGATTTCGATCTTGTAGCTTAATTAGGTGACAATATATGAAGCTCTTCAACGCCACACGTACTGTTTTATATGGTCTTGTAACATGAGATATATCAGCACATGTTAATCCATGTATGTTAATGTTATCGATCATCTGATCAGTATCACATATTCAATTCATTTATGGGACAATTGTACAGTCATAAACGGCTCTGTTTGGCGCAAACAACCTGTAGATTTCTAAGCATATATTCACGGCTCTGTTCGGTAATCTACTTCTCCTATTGTCAATTGGTTTATGTGTCAGGCTCGGAAGCAAAAGGTTTATCTTCCATTACGCATAGGAATTGACATAATCTGCTCCTGTAACATCTTTACAAGTCTCAGCAGCCAAACACATACTTTCTTCCATACCAATATCGTATTTTCCCCCTTTGTGATTGATAGCTATTCCTTTTGTCGAATCGAACAAGTCAAGTATTGATTGTTAATTAGGGGTACTTTACTTCTGTAAACCTGTTAATTTATGGATAGGTCTATCTGCAAATTCGCCGTTTGATAATATCTTTAGGCGGCATCATCAAGGTTTACATTATAGACCAAGTGTCGAAGTGAATTTGCTCCTCGGGTTGGCAAACTACAGAACATGCTCTGTCGACAGTTCGAGAGGAGGAAGATGACAGTTTTTTTGTCAAAGCAGAACAACACTGAGCGCACACACGTTTCTTATTAGGATATATTTCTATCCTTTGTTATTATGTATATCTTTCCATATTCATATGTATATCCAATAGGGCCTTAGAGCCTAAGCTTGTATCGTTATATATTCATTCCAAGAGTAATGAAAGATCAAGAATCACAATTACAAAACCCTAGCCTTGTTTACATGGTATCAGCCTTTACCCGATCCTCCTAAATCTTCCTGCCGCCGCCGATCATGTCAACCGATATCCCATCCACCGTCGGCTCCGGCACCACGCCTGACCTCAATTCCGGCAGCATCCTTCTCGCTGCTTCTGGAACCAGTCCCCTTCCGGCTCTCCAGTTTCCCAATCTCAATGTTCGCCTTGATCGCTCCAATTACACCCTCTGACGACACACAATCAAATCTGCCCTAGAAGCTTTTGACCTTGAATCCTTCCTTCTCAAATCTGAAGCCCCTGCAGCCACCCTTGATGCCCTGTCTGGCTCCACATAACCGCCCCCACCAAACCCAGCCTTCGCCGATTGGAGGAAGAAGGACCATATGGTTCTTCTTTGGATTCGGTCGACCCTTACCACACCTCTTCTTGCTCATATTGCTCGTGCTCAGTCCACACATGAAGCCTGGGCAATTCTTGAGCGCATGTTCTTTGCTCAGACTCGAGCCCGTCAGATGCATCTCAAACAACAGATGCAAAACCTTCAAAAGGGTGCGCTCACTATTCTCGAGTATGTTGAGAAAAAGCGTTCCTTTTCTGATGCCCTAGCAGAATGCTCTTACATCGTCTCTGATGCTGACTTCGTCGAATGCATCCTCAACGGCCTTGGTTCATCCTACTCGGCCTTTCTTACATCCTACAATATGCAAAAGGATCCGATTTCCTCTGATGAGTTACTTGGTCTCCTTCTTCAAGAGGAGGAACACATTACAGCGTCCCTTACTCCCGCCTCGGACTCGGCACTCTCGGCTAACGTTGTGAGTCGTGGCGGCCGCTCCTCTCAATCCACAGGGCGTCCAGAGCAGACGCCCACTGATCCTTCTCGACCGCGCCCTCAATGTCAGATCTGCTCCAGAACCGGTCACGAGGCCATCAATTGCTGGCAGCGCCCCAACACCAACGACTTTCCTCCCACAAACACCACTAGCAGCCGTCGAGGTGGTCGAGGAGGTGGTCGCCGCGGGGATGGCAGATCTGGCGGCGGTCACGGCATGTCCCAACAACAGTTTCAGCAACCTTTGACGCAAGGGCAGCGTCACGCCTTCAACGTTGGTGCTCCCCCGTCCACACTAGTTGATCTCAACTGGTACTTTGATTCTGGCGCAACCAACCATGTGACGGCTGATTTCGGTAACCTTTCTGTTCACTCTGATTACACTTGCAATGAAGGTCTGCAGGTGGGCAATGGTATGTCCCTTCCTATTACTTATTTGGGCTCTTCATCCTTGTCTGCCAACCCTAAACCTCTTCGTTTACATAATATTCTATTTGTTCCTCACATTCGAAAAAGCCTTTTAAGTGTCTCTCAATTGACCAAAGATAACAATGTTTACATGTTATTTCACCCATCTGCTTGCTTTGTGAAGGACATGCAGGGACGCACCCTCCTCAAAGGAATCGTTGAGAACGGACTTTACCATCTTCAACCACCAGATCAATCTCGGCCGCCCCATCAAAACTTCCTTGGAGAAAAGACCAGTCTTCAAACATGGCATGAGTGTCTTGGTCATCTGCATGAGTCTGTCTTCCTTCGTTTAGTCTCTAGATTTAATTTACCAGTTTCTTTGAATAATCTTAAAAAAGTTTGTGAGTCCTGTCAACTTGGGAAGAGCCATCGGCTCTCTCTCAATAGTCCTCATGGGTCCAGTCAGTCTCCTTTTGATTTAGTGTACTCAGACGTTTGGGGCCCTGCTCCTGTTGCATCTTTTAATGGCAATTCATATTTTTTAATCTTTGTGGATGATCACACCAAATTTGTCTGGATATACTTTCTGACTCACAAATCACAGGTCCTTCATCATGTTCAGTTGTTTCATAAGATGGTTGAGACCCAGTTCTCTACCAAAATCAAACAGTTTCAATCAGATTGGGGAGGAGAGTATAGACCTGTCTCCTCCTTCCTTCAGTCTCAGGGTATTATCCACATAGTCTCTTGTCCTCACAACCAATCCCAAAATGGCGCTGCTGAGCGTCGCCACAGAACAATTGTTGAAAAGGGTCTTGCGATGCTTTCTCATGCAAAGCTACCCAAGAGCATCTGGGAGCATGCCTTTCACACGTCAGTCTATCTTCACAACAGGACCCTCACTCCTGTGTTACATTACAAATCTCCCTTTGAGAGTCTTTATGGAAAAATCTCTGATTACAAATTCCTTAAGACTTTTGGTTGTCTTTGCTACCCTTTTTTGCGTCCTTACACCTCCAGCAAATTAGAGTTTCGGTCATCCCCTTGCATTTTCATTGGTTACAGTTCCAAACACAAAGGGTACTTGTGTCTTCATGTTCCCACAGATCGAGTCTATGTCGCTCGCCATGTCATGTTTGATGAAGCAACATTCCCATACCCATCCCATACAACCGCTTTATCACCTACCCCATCCTCCGATTTAGACCTCTCTACCCTTTCCCTACTACAGCAAGCCTCCTCCCCTTGGCTTCCATCGCCTCCCTCCCCACCACCGTCCTCGCCTGCAGCCACCACTCCCTCCGCTACATCATCGCCGATGCCCTCAGATCAGGCCTTGCACTCGGCCACACCCATCCAGCAGTTGATTCCCCTTGCCTAGTCTCCAACCGACACTACCACCACCACACCCAGCTCGGTTTCACGTTCTCTAGAGGAGGAGCTTGCGGCTCAAATGTCTCCGGATCAAGGTAAGTCTCCTTCTCCTATTCATGTTGAGCAACCAGTTGCACCATCCTATTTTCGCCCTGCTACCGACAGCACACATCCCATGATCACACGAGCCCAAACAAACAAATTAAAACCCAAAGCTCACATCACTACAAATCATCCTCTTCCCTCAGCTCCTGATTTATATAATGAACCCAAAACCTTCCTCCAAGCCTCCAAATCCCCTGAATGGCAGAATGCTATGCAAGTTGAATTTGATGCCCTTATATGTAATGGGACTTGGACTTTTGTCCAGCGCCCTCTGCAAGCTAACATTGTTGGTTGTAAGTGGGTTTACAGGATCAAGCGTCGTGCTGATGGATCTATTGAGCGTTATAAGGCTCGCCTTGTTGCCAAGGGTTTCAATTAGGAAGAAGGGCTTGATTACTTTGACACCTTCAGTCCAGTAATATAAACCCACCACCATTCGCATTGTTCTCTCCCTGGCTCTCCATCAGTCTTGGCCTCTCCGACAGGTCGACATTAACAGCGCCTTTCTGAATGGTGATCTCTCTGAACAGGTGTACATGGCGCAGCCTCTGGGGTTTGTTGATCAGTCACGGCCCCATGTTGTCTGTCTACTTCGTAAAGCTCTGTATGGTCTGAAGCAGGCTCCTCGCGCCTGGTTCACTAAGCTTTGCCAGTTCCTTTTATAGCATCGCTTCCGCCCCTACCAGTCAGACACATCGCTCTTTATTCGTCGTCAAGCCTCATCCACTCTCTTGATCTTGGTCTATGTTGATGATCTCATCATTACTGGTTCTATGCCTGCAGAGATTGATACGTTTATTACGCTTCTCAATCAGACATTCTCTTTGCGCGACTTGGGTGATCTTCATTATTTCTTGGGCATTGAAATGACTCGCCAACCACATCAGATCGTCCTTTCTCAACAGAAATATATTCGTGACCTTCTTTTGCGTAGCAAGATGCAGGATGCTCGCCCAATTTCATCCCCAGCTGAGCCGGCCTCCCGCTTAATTCGTGATGGTGATCCCCACCCGGATCCGCACCTCTACAGAAGCATTGTTGATGCACTCCAATATGCTACTATAACGCGCCCAGAGATTTCGTATGTTGTCAACCGGGTATGTCAGTTCATGCACTCCCCTACAGAGGTTCACTGGTCCGCTGTTAAACGGATTCTTCGTTACCTGAAAGGCACTCTGTCATCTGGTCTTGTTTTCCGTCCACTAGCTGACAGTCGTCTTGTAGCCTTTTCTGATGCCGGTTGGGCATCTGATGGTGATGACTGTCGCTCTCAGCATGGCTTTGCCATCTATTATGGTGGTAATCTCATCAGCTGGGCGTCTAAGAAGCAAAATGTCGTTGCTAAATCCAGCACAGAAGCCGAATACAGGGCAATTGCCTTTGCCGCCACTTAACTCATTTGGATTCAGCAACTGTTATCTGAGTTGCGAGCTCCAACCGTTCGGCCTCCGATCATATTGTGTGACAACTTGAGTGCCACCTACATGTCCGCCAATCCAGTTTTCCATCAGCGGTCCAAGCACATCAAGATTGATTACTACTTTGTTCGTGAGCAAGTTGAGGATGGCTCATTGATTGTTCGTCATGTTCGTGGTCAAGATCAAATTGCTGACATCTTCACCAAAGCCGTCGGTACGGCTCGTTTCCTCTCCCTGCGCTCCAAGCTCCATGTTCGTGATCCTCCATGAGCTTGCGGGGGGGTATTAGGATATATTTCTAGTTAGGATATATTTCTATCCTTTGTTATTATGTATATCTTTCCATATTCATATGTATATCCAATAGGGCCTTGGAGCCTAAGATTGTATCGTTATATATTCATTCCAAGAGTAATGAAAGATCAAGAATCACAATTACAAAACCCTAGCCTTGTTTACATTTCTTAACAGCCTCACTCCAAATTCATTGATTGAACATCCCATACATTATACACCTTACAAATGAGTAATTGTTTGATGAATCCACTACTGCACTACTTAAAACATGAATAAACAAAATGAAAACTAACTTCTTTCATAACCGAAATTCAGAAAACTTAACTAACAAGCTGAAAACTAACACCAACTAACTTGAGTTCAACAACTTGAGTTTGAAGCACATAACATTTCAACACTCCGATCCATTTGCCTATCAAAAGACATGCATCAAACTTGATTAATTATTTTAATAATATGTACCCAAAATTCATTCATGAGATATTAATGTATAACAGATTAATTAAATGTGCTTTAGATACCTTAATTTGTAAAACAAAGGCTCCTTTTGATTTTTGATGGGAACAAAGATGTCTCCATAAGGATCATAAGAGCCATGTTATCTGCAAACTTGAAGAAGGCAATTCTCCATCGTCGGTTGAAGTGCAATATCCCAAGGGCTCCTGTGAAACTCGTGGCGAATCCTATCCCTAAAGCATCCAAGAACGTTTGGATATCGAATGATTCATCATCTTCCTTGTCGGGCACAGGTTGTATTTCATCATCATCTTCATCTCCAGGGCACATGGTGAGGAGTGGCTTGCCGCACAAGTTTGGATTTCCGGTAAATGAAGAAGGATCAAAGGTTTGCAATTGAGTGCTACTAGGAATTCGACCGGATAGGTCATTGTTTGATAGGTTCAGTGTTCCCAAGAAGGTTAAAGTAGCTAGACTCTGTGGAATTTCTCCACATAGTCTATTTGATGATAGTTTAAGAACCTCTAGGGACCTCAACTGACCAATCTTATCAGGAATGCTCCCATTCAAGCCGTTCCTCGATAAATCCAGAGACCTTAACTCCTTGAGAGTAGTCACTCCAATGGGAATTTCACCTCTCAACAAATTGCCCGAGAGATTGATAACATTGCGCTGATCAATGTTTCGTTTATACACTTCGACAAGTGAGCCTTTCCAAACAACTAATGCATGATCAAGGAGTGTAAAGTGTCCATTTTCATAGGAGTAATAGAATTGATATTCAACCAAAGGTTTAAGGCTCAAGCTTTGATGTGTGGACATGGCAGTGAAGTTGTGGACACATTTTGGAATACACCCTGAGATTTCATTATCGGATAGGTCTAATATCTGAAGACGTTGGAGACGACACAGAGTGGAAGGCAACTCTCCGAAGAACTTATTTGACCTCAAGTTAAGAGAAATCAAGCCCGGCATGCTTTCTCCTAACCAAGATGGCACGACTCCTGAAAATTTGTTATTTGCAAGCTCTAAAATGTTCAATTGAGTGAAGTTTTTCATCGACAAAGGAAGTTGTCCCGAAAACTTGTTGTTACTCAAATGTAGTACACGAAGTTGCGATAAGGATCCTATCTCTATTGGAAGAGTTCCTGACAAGTTGTTGTTTGCGAGATTGAGGCTAGAAAGGGAATCAATTTGAAAAAGCCACTTAGGTAGTGAGCCCAATAGGTGATTGTTAGTGATATGTATAAATCCCATCCGACGATTCAATAGATCTCCAGGTGGGAGAGGATGGAAACTTGAGAACTTATTATGTGACAAATCCAAGATGTTCCTGAACAAGAAAAACGGAATAGCACCGTGAAAGCTATTAAAACTCAAATCTATGTTTGCATAATAAAGATGAGTCAAAGCTAAATTTGGTAACTTGCAATTGATTTTGTTGTAAGAAAGATTCAAATGAAAGAATTTGGTGGATAAGTCCCAAAAAGCATCAGGAATAACACCAGATATCATAGAGTTCGAAATGTCAAGGCTATTCAATCTTTTTTGTGTCAAGATCCAATTCGGGAAGCAAGGGCCAACCTTACAAGATCTCAAATATAATGTTGATAGTTGGAATGGCGGCACCAAACTCTTACTAAACTTGAGTGTGAGAAGGCTATTATCCGATAATTACAACACATCTAGTTTAGAAAACTTGGAAAGTTGTGTATCTAAGGTGACACTACCATTTAACAAGTTTGAAGAAATGTCTAGGATTGTTAGATTTGATGAGAGATGTTGGTGAAGTTCTGTAAGGCTTCCACTTATTCTATTGAAGGACACATCCAAACTCATCAACGATGGAAACATTGCGAGTTCAGAAGGTATGGTGTTGAGATTGTTGCCAACTAGACTTAAGTCTAACAAGAAATCTCTAGAGTTGATCAGTGGTCCAAGGAATTCATGAATGTTCGAATTGTCCAGTTTCATATAATCTAAAGTAAGGGTTTGAAGATTGTTAGTTCCATTAACCAAACAAGAAAAAGTGGAAGAAGACACATTGTTGTTGGATATATCAAGTGATCGAAGAGAGGCTAAATTAACATGAGAAATAGATGAAAGGTGTGGTGTAGGAAGGGAGCAAGATTGGCAATAGAAATAAGATAGATTGGGTAACATGTGGAGGGTAGAAGCCCAATCTATAGCATTGATCAAGTTAAGATAACTCAAATCAAGCATTACTATGGAAGAAAGACGAGATAGCCAATGCAAGTTATCACAATGCAAGACATTTGAATCGCCGAGATAAAGGGATTCCAAGTTAGAGAGATTGCCAGGCTGAGGAGGAATCTCACCGAAGAATCCAGAATCTGAAAGATCAAGAACAACCAAGTTAGTAAAAGAGCCTATGAACTCTGGGATTCTCATAGGAAATTGATTCCCACCAAGAACCAAGGATGTTAGATGTCGCAATTCAAGCAAGGAAGGCCGAAGGCCGTTGCTTGTTAAGCGATATAGATTGAGTGAAATCACATGTCCATTGGAGAAGTCACATCTAACTCCTTCCCAAGCACAACAATCAACATTGTTGATCGTCCAATTAGAGAGAAGGCCATCAGGATCCGCGACAAAGCTAAGCTTGAAGTCGAGGAGGACATGTTTCTCCTCCTCTATGCAGAGGACATTAGGTTGAGCAGTGATGGTGGAAACAAAGATGAGTAGGTGAAGAAATGAAATAAGGAGGGGATTTGTGGAAGGTAATGTGTATGTGGTCATGTTGTTGTGAGTGAGTGATGAATGGTGATGCTGTGAAACCGTTGGCAATGTTGTATATATAAACTTATGGAATTATGGGTTTGAATAAAAGTAGGTAGATGGTAGTTATTAAACACTCTGTATATGGACTATTATCATCACATGTATAGTTGGTAGTGAGGTTGGGCAATTCATTTATTATGATTGTTGACGAAGTTTGAATCATATCTACAATAAATGTATTCTCTATAGTTCGACTTCAATCCAAACCCGAAATTGGTTTCGTGGATTTCTTTGGTCTAAATAAATGGCGAAATACAAATTTTGACAAATAAAATGCACACCTTTTTTCGGTTTGTATCCATTTCAATTTTCAAATATGATATAAACATCTTTAACCATTGTATCCCTTTCAAGTATATATATTATACTCCATATTAAATTATTAATTCACTCCATTTTAAAATTGGAAAAATGATTTAAAAAAATAATACGAAGTATTGGCTTTGAAGTTTGAACTAAAAATAATGTGAACTTTTAAAATGAGGATTTCATACATACACAAATTATCATCATATTAATAATAATTTAAAAAAAAAAAGAACATTGTTGTATTTTCCGAATAAATTCGTCATATATTGATGTCGGAAATATATAAATTATCACCTCCTTTTTTGTTAAAGCTTTTTTCGTTTATACAATGTTTTTTACAAATTACATCCCCAATCGCTCGGCATTTTCCAACAAGTTAAAAAAAAAATCATTGAATACTTTTTACGTCTCAACACTTCTTTTCCACCCATTTTCTAACAAGCTAAAAATATTTGAAAATCTCTATAGAATCTTTGAATCTTCTCCTAAGACCTAATAATATGGCTCAAAAATTCAGCCCTACCAACGTATTTCATGTTGCAAACCTAAGCTTTCTTTGCATTAGTATTTAAGAGAAAACTATATATTGACCAAATGGAAACTTCTAGCTTTCCAAAAATCCTCATAAATACTCATTAGTTCAAAGGAAATAAGCTGAAAATGTAATAAGCCCAAATTAAGATTTGAACTATTTGTAATTTACATATCATATCTACTTTTTATCAAATATGACACTTGCTTAGGTCAGGACAAAATTTTTTATTTAATTCAATTATCTAAACAAGTCAAGAGAAATCGAGAGATCGAATAAGTTGATAGATGGACTAACTATTATGTACACCCGGAAGAAAATTACAGAAGAAAACGACATAAAGAAAAACACATGAAGCAAATGACATAAAAAAAAATTGTAAAAGAAAACGTACAAGTCATCCTAGACTGTTAAAACAAACAAAACGACAGATAACTCTGGGGATCAAACGGACACTTGAGATTATGGACTCCAACAGAGTCATCATATGTTGATCGCATTTCAACGACGTCTATGGGCATGGAAAATCAACCACCCTTCACATGAAACATGCATCCCAACAAGAACAACAAATTAAGCACACCAACCCGCAAGCTTAAACCCTGGTCATACATTGTCCATTCAAACCCCAAAAACCCATCTCAAACCAATAACAAGATTGTAAATAGGCTACTAAAGAGTAAGCTAAAATAGAGACGGGTAAGATGAGATTGAGAAGAAAATTGAACAACAAGAAACAAGCAAAGAGGCAAGAGAGCTGTTGGAAAACGAACCATAACACCGAGTCAAAGGACAACAGATGGTCGAGATTAGGGATGGCAATGGGGCGGAGACTATCCAATCCCCGCGGGGAATCCTCGTCGTGGGGACGGGGATGGAGAAATTAAATGGGGACGGGGATAGGGGCCAAAATGATTCCCCGCGCGGGGACGGGGATGGAGACACTAGTCCCCACCCCGATCCACGCCCCTGTTGGGGAACCCCGCGGGGATCCCCGATGGGGAGTATGAAATCCCCATTTTCGCTTAGATCTTACATACGTTTAAATAATTTTTCTTTTATTTTTTAACATCTATCGTACAATTTACATTTATAAGATATTATATATAATATTCATATCATATTTTCTTACATAACTTTAATAATATCTTATAGTTTTTTATTAAATGGAGGGAAACCATGAGTTTTCTAACTGACTTTAATATGGTATTAAAGTGGTTAATCTAAGACTTTAATATAGTATCTGAGCGGTTAATCTAACGACCCATTTTTCAATCCTGGTATGAGTTAAAGTCGGTAGTCTGGCCCTTCTATTATTCATTGGTTTCAGAATGAAACTTCACTATACTTATATGCTGAACATTGAGCACATGTGCGCACGTGTGTATATCCATTAAAAAAAAAAGCATTTTCAATGGCGAATTCACTATAATAATAATATGGATACTAAAATTGGATGGTTATCCTACGCCTCTAGGGCGCATGACGGAAAAACATATGGAATGGATGTATGCAATTTGTCATATGAGAAAAGAAGAAGAAAAGGAAAGATTGTTATATATATAACTTGTATTGATTATATCATCATCATCATTTTTATGGCAAACAATTAAACTTAAACATGCACGGAATAAGGGCTTATTGTTTCGACGAATATGTAGTTAGTTATCGACTTGATTAATAGCCCTCCGAAAGAGACCTAAAACTTGTCCGAAATCGGATGAAGGGCAAGTTGAAGCAAATGCCAGCATGGTTACATATGGATGTAGATGATCACAATTCACAAATGAATGAATCCAAACAGACACTGATTGTACCTGATAAGGCCACACCAACTTGGATGCCCCTCTCAGACTCTTTCAACTACATGATATGCCAAAAACCTAGATATGGTCATGTATCGAACCGTTGAGACCTGGTCCGGATTTGCCCGACCCGAAAACCCTAAACAACCCCCTGGGTCGACGGGTTACCTCACAACTTTGGCCCATTGACCTGCTAGGTCTCGAAGATGTTTAAAAATAAAAGTTTGATTTTTTGGCATATTTTTTTTTTAAAAAAAATATGTCTTATGACCCACTTTTTTCCCTCTTCTTCAAGAGAAATTTGAAAAGAAAAAAAAATTGAAAAAGGGGCTTGATCCGACGGGTTCAATTTATGTCAACCCAGACCCTAACATGCCCCAACCTGCCACCCGTCGACCCATGACCCTTCAGGTCTAGGTTGACCCGTGGCCACATCTAGATAGTTCTATTGAAAATCAATCTAATTCCAAACGGTTTTTTTATAAAGCATAGTATAAGAAGCTTGATTGGAAAAGATTTTCTCAAATTAACTTATTTTAGCTTTTTCGAAAATTACTTTCTTAGAATCAATGCTATGTTTGACCGAGAATTTTTTTCAATTAAGATTCTTATCATAGAAAGACCAAAATCCAAATATCGTCAACTCAAAATAGTAAACTACAAAATGAGTTTTAAAAAATGTGGTTTCAGTTTGGATAAAAACATACCTTTTTTTATTTGCTCATTTAAGGGCACATCTCGACACCCACCCTTATTTTTAGGGAGATGGCAATAATATGTTGATGAGGGCATTATTGTTGACAAGGATCTATAAGTGGTAATGCTAAAACATTACAGTAATTACCAAACAGCTAAACTTTTCAATCATTAGTAAATGGTACTGGGCAATCACTTTTGCTAGTGCGCAGTACAGTCGTACAGATTGATTCTATGAGCATTTCCACCATCAACATTGCATTTTGAAGTCCTGATTACCTGCATATGTTTTGATAGAAAGCTTCTTGCTAGATCATATTCAAACTTTGTTTCTTTTCCTTGAGAACTCAGTAAGGGTAAAAAACATAACTTTGACAAAGGATCTTACAAGTCCTATAGAAGATGGCATCCGTGTTTCACCCCAAAAATAAGATTACATCAGTGTCTGCATAAAAATAGGGAATCTATCTGCACTTGATGCATTCTCACAAAATCACTGGTGGCAAACTCCTGGTCCATGTTATGATCTGAAAGCTGCCAGACAAATCACCATGTCAAAACTTCTGTGTTAGTCATTCATTGTGTCTGTGATTTTGAGCGCTTCTGCTTCTTTGATGGCGCTTCAGGAGCTGAAGCAGAAACGATATATTCTTGAGGATCAATACGCCCATGAGCTTTATGTTGCCCAAAATCCTTTGCCTTCTTCTGCAAGAATCAAAGACAAGTGCAATGAGAATGACAGAAGCCTACGTAAGTAACCACCAGAAGGCACAACCTTCTCAGGCCGTAAATTTGTTCATTCATGGAAAGGATTGAGAAAACGAGGCCTCATTCTGAGGATCGTCAATATTGGTTAAGATAGTCAAAGACTCGGGGGATAAAATACAAACATAATGAGATCGCAGAATTGACTAAAAATTTGACCTTCAAAGACTCTGCCATGATGTTGACATCACTTTGGTCCTTGGTAGATGCGCTAGGGCCCTCTGTAGTTGCCTCCTGCAACAAGGATGGGGAAAACGTATTATTACAGTTGTGGATTGATATTTGTAAGACAACACATGGAACTTTTATCATACCTTAGGAGGAACAAAAGCCTCCATCCTCTTCCTTTTGTTTTCAGCTATTTTCACGGATTGTTTATGCTGCCTTTCCTGCCATTTCTTCTCTGACTTGACCTTGTCAGACATGAAGTATTCCCCAGTTTCCAGTTCCATGTCAACCTGCAGGTTTAGTATGTCTCTAATCAGATCCCAAACAAGTAGCAAAAAATCAATATTAATCTCAGGATACACCAGATCAAAGACCAACTATAGAATCAGTTTGTTGGTCTATTAATCAGTAGGGGAACAAAATCCTGTTAATATTTACATGTGCATCTCCAAGTAACATATTATTTAACAGATCGCATCCTCCAATCTCCACTAACATACGCACGCAACTTACATTTTAACAAAATAACAGAGGCTATTCAAATTTCAACTCTCGGTCAACAAGCAATTCAAATGAACGAGCTAAACAATGTCTCACCTTACTAGGCGGCTGTGGAGGTGGGAACGGTGTGTATGGTTTCTTTTCCTTACTCTTAGGTTTCTTTTGTTTAACATTTTTCCTGGACATTAAGCAAACAGAACACTCAAAATACTATTTTGGCAAGAGATTATATATTTGTACAGATTCTACAGAAGAATAATGGCTGGCTCCATTGGCTGGCTCCATACTTCTTGAATTTCGGCAGAAACCTATCCCAGTTCTCATTAGCAAGAGTGGGATCTTTTGCAAGTTCTTTCTTCATCATAAGGATCTGCCCACAGAAATGTGAAAAAAATACAATAAATATGTCTGCAAAGAATACACTGAATGTTGATAAAAGTAATTTCAGTACTTTGATATGATATATCGGGTGCATTTTGTTCTGCATACAATCTTCAACAATTCTTCTGACTTGTTTTAACCCTTTGAATGAACCCATTGCTGAAACTGTATTTCCCTACATGTGCATGAGTCAGAAGGGAAGTATTGTTAGTCTATTGAAGAGCATTGTCAGAATTCCTTGAAAAAAAAGTCCCAGCAATCACCTGGACGAGGATATAGCACCCAGTCAAAATCTCCAATGCCTACATCACAAAAGGTAAGACAAGGGAATATTGCATCTTCAGTTCAAAAAGACATTCCTGCTGAAATTTTAGAGTTCCTTCTGCATGTAAAGTGATGAATATACAGACCTTTAGAGTAGAAGAATTTGGACCAATAAGATGCTGTCTACGTTTTACAAATCGATCCTGCAATAAACCAAAAACAAGGAAAATTCATATCAAAATATCATGCAGAAAATAATTGTGATTTCATGTCTAAAATCCATTCAAATTACAAGAAGTAGATGTAGCTCCAGATAAATAATATTCCAGCTTCCAACCAGCTAAAGGTTTTGCTACACATCCCTAATTTTGTAAAATAACGAAATAAAACCTAGTTATTCTTCTAGAGCGTTGCATGTGAATATAATGTGGCAGCAAAATTAAGCTTCAAGTTTAAAGTCATGGTGTATGAAAAAACAACAGGTTATACATTAGCATACCTAGCAGGGCTACATTTACTGGATAGTGAATTCCATTAGCAACAGCTCCATTAAATCAAAAATCATGGCACAACACCTCAAACAATTTAAATCCAAGTTCATCACTTACGTTCTTAAAATCACAAGAACATTGCCACTGATTGTTTCACCTAAGAAAAAGGGGCGAAAATTTGAAATGAAAATTTCTCTTGTGATATGATATCTATTTCATATGCAAGGAGCCTATTGAAATTTTCAGTTTCCCATATCTTTACTCCTTTTCTCTGATCAAAATTATTGTTACATAAAATGATTCTCTGGCTTGTTGCAGAGAAGTGCAGTAAATAATTAGAAATAGTTGATGAGCAGAATAGCACACCTTATTGCGGACCAGACTACCAATCTTGATGACATCACACTGCATTTCATCACTCAGTATTTTTATTGCCTGAAGTATCAAAATATTGCAAAGAAGAATGGTTACACACAAACCTCTTGGACTTCCAACAAAACAAATGTATAACCTGCCAGTTCTACAGAGAAAATGTCCAATGTCAAGACCACTATTATACAACAACAACAACCCACTAGTATATAATAGCTAAATTAGTTGAGAGGCACTAAATTATAAAGCTGTCAAAGACTTCATTTTTGCATGGGAGAGATTTATAGTTTTCGCTCCTCAAGCATGGGAAACAAAAGGTAGAAAACAAGCCTTCATATAGCATTGAAATGCAGAATCAGCATACACGTAAAAGAGGAGAAGAAGTCAATAGCATTGTAAGACCAGTGGATCATACTTGAGATGCAGGAACACTTCTTGATAGAAGCTTCATCATATCCCTGGCCTTCATAATGATATATGGATCTCGGGTCTTCATAGTTGTTGATACTGACATAGAACCCTCAACCTGGCCACCGAAAAAGAATCATATCATAAAATGCAGCCTAGAATTAAGGTGAAAAAGCTTGATTATAATACAAAAGTCAAGGGCACATCTGTACTCCCCCAACACACACCAAAACGAAGCCAGTATGCCTAGACTTCACGGTTAATAATGCAGTAAATATACAATGACATTTTGAAAAGGAGTCTACAAGATGGAATTTGCACAATATGACCAATAAACACCAAAAAAAGGTGATCTAACAATGAACTCATTGCCAAAGAAACAAACAAACGAGGAAAGGAAATAACTACTTATGTTTTCACACGTGCTTGAGGCTAGTGTTGTTGGACATGCTTTCACAAATTGACTCAATTTATTTCAGCATGGAAAGCTAAATAACTGACGACTCTGGAAAAATAATATTTTACTCACCAAATTAAGCTCGCATGCGATACCATGCTCTTTCAAAGAACCTTTTATAATTGGCCACACTTCTTGCAAATATTTCTCTGAAAAAAAACAAGAGAAACATGTCAATATAATGAATTAGTGATGCATGAACAATTACTTTGACATAGGCGGATGAGTGCAATAACTGAAAAACAATGCAACAAATCTTATCCTAAGTTCATTTCCTAGTTTTCAATGGGAGTAGAAGTCGTAATCAGGGAATAAGAAAATAACACCTTGCGCTTCCTTTTACCACAAGACTTTCAAGTGCTCCAAATACAAGAACACTCATAAATAGATGATGTAAAAGAGAAGCTATAATAAGCTATAAAAGAAAACAGAACAGATAATCCTCCGAAACACAACTATAATTTTCAAAATCAGTGGGGTCAATGCCAATGGCTGAAAATGTTAACCCACTGCAAGGACAAATTTAAATTTCCAAGTTTGCTAATAGTTAATATTCACTTGAGGTGCCTTTGGAAGTGTGCACTTTTTCTGGGAGGGGGTAAGGAGCTGGAGAAACATGAAGACATCATGAAAAAACCAGGCAATACAATAGATTATACAAACTTCCATGTACACTTCCATGGGGTCATTTTGGATGAACAGAGAAACCAGCTGCTGCTAGTGTGTAACTTCTATATATTTTTTTTTCCCATTCTAGATGCTCTTATTGTGCTTTGAAAATTTATCGTCTTAAATTAGGGATAACAATTTCACCTGAGCGGAACCCAAATCACCCGAAAAGAGGGTGAAAGCCTAACAGTTCTCGAGAAAAACATGTGTAATATATGACAGGTTACTTCAGCCCTTACACTTAAAACCCAATATATAAATATATTTTGCCCATAAAAACATGAGTGTGATATAAATGGTAAATAGTTTACAGTGTCTTGCTGCTTGCTTTGCAAAAAACAAAGGATATTTTGCTAGCAATGATGGATAAAGAGAAGCTTTATGGAATTTTAGTTATAAAGGATGGTTTTGTGTGGTTTACCGAGTTGTTTATTACGAAAGCTCAATGTTGTACATTAGAGTACAAGATACATTATGTAAGGCAGCCAATAATTTACTAGACCCAGAAGATTCAGCCATGAGGGTTGGGTAGAAGTGGATGCATTGCTCGGTGACTAGTTGGGTTGAGTGGGTGGATAGTATTAGAGAATCAGGTGACAACCCATTGCCATCCTATCCTATCTCAAAATTTATTTCCTACTCGAGAAGTTTCATTGTCAAAATAAATTTTCACTGCATTCTGCCTTCCCTATTCACATCTTAAATATAAAAATGCAAAGGCCAAAAAATAATTCCAATTTTAAAAACTACTAAAATAATACAACTGGTTAACTTATAAACCATAAATTATACGGATCTTTTTTTCAGTTGAAGTTTTGGTTTAAATCCAATAGGTTCAATTATTTTCCCATATAATTTTTAGCATATTTTCTATCCACTTCTTTTGTGCAGACATTGATGAAGCCAAAGCTGCACTCCTATCCTACAAATCCATATGTGCTGGTATTAGTGGCTCACCAATTTGGGCTGTTGCAGAAAATTATCAGTTTGAACCTGCATTTGTTGAGGTTGAAATCCTGATCTCGCTTTTATATTTATAGTTAAAAGCTTCAAAAAAATCTAGTGGTTGCACAGGGCAAGAAACTGGTGGCTGATTTGGGAAATTTGAGAGTGTTCAAATTATTGTGGAAGGATCAATGAATAGTTCTAATCCTTATTTCTCGAGTGGTTGGAGGAGAAACTTCACTGTAAGCAATGTTACTTGTGAATTTTGTAATCCTGATAATGCTTTGAGACATGGTCCACATCATACGTGCTTCTTCTGCATATTTATGTGGCAGGGAGGTTTCATTTTGGATATGGGAGTGCACATGATTGCAGGATTGAGGATGGTAAGTGTATTTCAAACATGTTTACTTCCAATATATTGACGCATTTTTCCTACTGTGGCTGTAGAACTGCATTGATGAAACTATACATTTTGCTCAGATCTCACTTGCCTCTTATATTCCTATAACCACTTACACCTATTATTTCTCTACAAGTTGTATAAGATCTTGGATATCAGACTGTGTACTTAATGTTCATTCCCTAGGCTTCCTCCTTTAGAAATAGGGTGCTGCTGTATGCTAGTATGAGTTATACCCTTTTGCTAATGTTTCATATTTGTCATAATAAGCTTGTTGGAGAGGTGACCTCTGTATCAGCTTTGACATCTCATGTTGATGTAACCCTGCCTCCACCGGACAATATCTCCTCGACATTGTAAGTTATAAAGAATACATGTGATTTAAGTACTCTTGGACCAAAATATCTTATTTTTTGTAATGGAGTTCTCATTTGAGACGCTTCATACAGTCTGTTTGAAAATGAATTAGGGTGTATCAACAAATTAAACTAATTCAGATGCCTCAATTACCCAAAGGCCCTGACTTCAAGGCTGGATTCACCAACATTCATTCTCAGGAAACACTCTACTGCCATCATCTACCCCGTCCCTCTCAATCCCTAGAAGCTAGCAGCCCAAGTACAATTTGCGAAACAAAATTCAATACCGCTATAAGAAGAAAACATAAGATTATTCAATTGCCTAATTGAGAAACCGAGGGAGGTGTTGGGAGAGTTTACCTCTGTACTGAGGGAAAAGAGTGGAGAAAGAGGTGACGTCGAGCATGCCGCCTTCGTTCCAGGAAGGATCGAATTTCTCGACTTTCCAGTGGTCGATACTGTCGTCATCCCATGGCTTCGGCTTGTCGTGCTTCCCCTTGTGCTTCGGCTTATGCATCGGCTCCATATCTCCATTGATCTGTTCCATCTCTCGAGTTCTCTCCCCACGGAAGCTGCAGGTTTAGGGTTTTAAGGGTTTTGTTGCAGGCAGAACTCAAAGGGCTGCTGAGAGAGTGAGAGGCAAGATGTGGGGTTTTTACGGAACCTCCGCGTGTTGAAGGGAGGCTTTGAAGCAAGCAGGTCAAAAGCTGCGTTACCAATTTGCCCTAATTCTGCCACTGTTGTTTCAAAATTACAAAATTGCCATTTTTCTTCTCCAGGGTCCCTCTCTGTTCCAAAATCGCCGCCTCCTCTCGGAGCTTCCTCTTTCCTCTCCCTCTCTCCCCTTTCCTTTGCGGCGTCTCCGATCGTCCCAAGATGGTGCCTACTTCTCTTCCTTCCTCCGAAGCTTATTCAATTCGAATACTATCGTCCGACTACAACGAAGGGGAAGTAGCAGGAGCCACAAGGTGCTCGATCTAGGGTTTGCGGTGATTGGGAGTGGCCGGTGTGCTCCTAGATTAAGCCCTATTTCGCTAATGGGGGTTCGTATATTCCGACTCCAGCTACGTCGTCTCCCTATCCGATTCAACCTGTTTTCCTTTCGATTCCGCCATGTAAGCCTCTTCTTCTCTTATCCTTTCAATTTAGGGTTCGATTTAGGGATAAGAAGGAATTCCTTGGGTTTGTTACTCTGTTACTTGAAGCATTCCAACAGAATGCCATTAATGGAGTATGCCCCTGGTTTTATGCATTCTTCTTTTTTTATGAATTGCCTTTTTTCTCTTTAGTTTGTGTGTTTGTAGTTTTGCACTTCCATAAAAGCTTTTTCTCTCAACTGCTTATCAGTTCATCTCTTTGTTGATTTCTGGTAAGACTCCTCCATTATATAAATTGTCTGATTTTTTTATCTGGATTGTTATTTGATGGCTTTGATTTGTGTTGGTTGGCAAAATAACTTGATAAATAGCCTTGTACATTCAGTCTGTTTGATTTTGATGCTCAAAACTATGCATCAAATGACTGCAGTTGTAGTTTTGATGGTTTTAGATATACTTTTGATGAATGGATTGTCTCTCTTTTCTCAGGTGATCAAGAATAATTTTGTTTTATCTGATAAGATCGTTTGATATAACATTTTCCAAGAAATAAGGTCTGCTCAGTGTAGAAGCTTTTTTTGTGCACTCTAGGTCTAGGTGAACCAAGTAAACAACTATGGTGAATTGCTAATTTATAGAAATGAAGGTTTTTTTTTCTGAAAGTTCTTACCGGAAGTGTTCCAAGTATTCAACTAAACCATCTATTTTAAATTGGAGAAAGTATTATTTATTTTTAGTATAGAGTACTGTATTTATATCCATGTCATCTTAAAATCTCACATGTAAACTCTTTGCACATCTATATAAATATTTGCCATCATCTGTATATCAAAAAAATGTATTAATTGTTGAAATGGTTGAATTAAAAAAAATACTTGGTTAAAAAATAGTTAAATGATATAAGCATCATCTAGCTTACCATTTAAGACATTTAATACAATGTTTCAGTCACTTGAGCCATTAACCCATGCCACCAGTATGTAATTAAGGCAAATTTTAGTTTCTTTTGTTTGAGATACTTATTTAGATTATTTTCACATCATGCTGAAATTTGTTGTAAATTATGCCTAAGGTTCAATTAAATTGCTTCCCTCTTACTTCTTCTTTTCTATAGCCAGCTTGAGATATTATGAGTAAATTTGTGCTAAAATGTGTTTTGAGGTTTTTTTTGAATTTTTAAATTGAGTTGCATGACTGAAATGGGATAAATTTGTGTGGCATGTAGCTCAAATTGTGCACTTGGGCTGAATTTGTATGAAAATATGTGTGCTGAATTAGCTAAAATTTGAATTGAATTGCAAGATTCAAATGCACATCCATGTTCTGGCTTTGACTGATCTGCTATAACAGTCAGATGCAGAGAAGTCTAAACACTATCCACATCCAAGGCATGTGCTTGGCCGACGCACCAGATACTTTTGAACTCTAGCAGGCCAAATTAAGTAAAAAAGGGGGGAGGAAGAGAGAGCTATTGTGAACTTTGGAGCTATGAAGCTTACAAAAACATGTTTTCTTTTATTTAATAAAAATCAAATCCTCTTTATCTCACATGAGTTACATCTCTCAGACACAAGCACTTAATGCTGGTTTCTATACATTTGAAATATCATGAACTAGCTGTTCGAAAAATAGATTATGTGGTATCTATACATTTGAAATATCACACCTCAGTCATTGCATTATGAGGTTCATGTTTTATGTGGAATTTTTATTTGTTTCGTGCTCACATTTTATCTAAAAGGATTTACCATGTGTATTTGTGTTTTCATTTCTCAAATCTAATTCGAGGTTTGTGTCACACTATTGCATAGGTTAGCCAATATATGGGAGTTGATGCCCCAATACCCATTAGGCCAAGTTAGGAGACTTTAGTAACGTCTTCTGCAGGATTGTTCGAGCAGCAGAAAATCCTCATCTCAGCATCCCAGAGACAAGCTGAGAGGAGTAGGAAACACTACCGCCGGCTTGTTAACCGCTCTCTCATGATCGTTTCAAGTGCTGGATTTTTTTCTACCTCTTTAACTTTTACCTATTAAAATGACTTGAGATTCATGTTATATCCCTTGTAAACTTGATGCTATTTAGAAACTTGATTTAGTTTCTCTTGTTGTACTCCCTCATTTCCTCAACATTGTGATTTTAGGTTTAAAAATTTGTTTCACAACATTTGTCATTTTAGACCAACTTGATACTTTTAAACTTTTCTACATATAGTTTTTGTTCATTTGTTTCTCTGCTTAGTTTTCTGCATAAAAAAGTTGCATTAATTGGATTTTTTCCCCTTCAAATTTTCTGATTAGACTTTGCGTGCTCTTTTTGCAGTGGGAGCTGCTGTCGCTATTGTTGGGTTAGCTGCATATTGCATATATGCTGCTCGCAAATATGCTTCGAGCTGAAAGCATGGAACTCATTATCTCCACGTATGCAACCCCCCTGCAGGGATTGTTAAGTGAGATGAAACAGTTTAGAATGGTTCGAGGTTTATGAAGGTGGGGTGCATTCCCGGAAATAACTCCAGCTGACAGATCACAACTAATTAATAGCGGTGATGCTACAGATGACGACAATGAGCTGAACTTGGATAAGTTAAATGAACTCAAAGCAAGCTTGACAGAAACGTCAATCCTAATGTAATCACATTATAGCCTCAAAGAATTGAACGTTAGCTCTGAGTTTAGTTATTTATTGACCCAGGCCTTCCCATAAGCATAACATTTTGCATTTCATATGCTCTTTGTTAGATTGATTTAATTAAGCTCTCGCACAAAAGGTGAATTCCCGCACGTGGGGGGTGTACCTAGTTTATGAAGATAACGGTGGATATGGCATCAACTGTAGGCTACAGTTTATTAGAAACTGGATGGGAGCCGACTATTTAAAAAATCCACTTGGATAGTCTGTAAAACTATTGAAAAGGGGATTGAATTCACTGGAGAGACTAGGAGGAGTTTCTATTTTTCAGTCTCATTGCAAAGAGCAAAGATGGGACAAGTCAATCTAATTTGAATAAAAGCAACTCAAGGTAAATTACACACCTGCATTGATTTTGTAACAAAAATGTATTAATGAACAAAAGAACAGTTGCAGTAATTTTACAAGGAAACTCCTCATCAATTAAGCTCAGCTACAGGCCTCAAACTGCGTAGGCATTCCGGCAAGCTGGTCTCTGCAACAAGTCCAAGAGCCTTACCATGTCCTCCCTTGAAAGAGTTTTACCACACTACAACTCCATTCCAAGGAGAGTACACTGCTGATATAATAAATTACCTCGAACCCATTCGTTTGTTCTCACGGTGACAACTAGCAGAGCATGTTCGTCGAGGCATTAGCACCATAAGCAACTTTAAATCCAGTTTGAGATGCTGAAATCTCGCAACTTTCGTAGATGTCTCTCCATGTCTTCCCTGGTTTTGGTCCATTCTTCCCTCTCTATCACGATGGTCGGGTCCTCTCTTTCATTCTGAAAGGCATGGAGTTTAGGTGTTTTTTGTTTGCAAGGGAGAATCGAAAAGTATACCAACAACAGAATGATAAACTCCACCGAAGCTGGTTGAAGAGTATTTACCATGTGAGTTATTTTGAACGTGTTCCCGTTATCACGGATGACAAGCAAGTCATTCTTTCTATCCCTGGTTCTTCCTCCAGGAGCTGTAACCTGTAGGGACGGGAAGCAAATGGATAATCTTCAGTGCTAGATCAAGACAATATTAAAAGTTAAAATTATTTATGGAACCAAGAAACCAATAAAGGATTTCTTTGTTAATGATGAACTAGATATTTCAGGCCTAGAAGTGGGAAACGAGCATATGGCCTTATGATAACATGAACCTCAGCTCCCCAGGCAAAGCAACACATGCACAAAATGCAGCAATGATAATAGAGACAAAAACCATTAACCCACTGGTGAAGATACATCTAGAAGCCACTAAAACATATTACACTTCCACTCGCCACAGCTACAAATCTTGTGAAAGCACAAGCTCTGCCAATGTCATTCTTGATGACTGCAGAAGGGCTGATACTATTTCAAGTTTCAACAATAATGAAATTGAACTGCCTTTATTATTTGCAACACAGTCCACAAAGGAGGGGTAAATAAGTTTACCAACACAAATTTCAGTCTTGCTTAAGCACAGCTATCATGTATGGATCCAAAATCCAAATAGTGAGGTAGGAATGGAAACGACTAAAAGAAAATTGCACACTGGTAAGTGGTGAACAGATGGCAGAAAGGACTGCAAAACAAAATTACAGTTGTGCAAATGGAGGTTTCACACAGAGCAATGAGCTTTCGGACACTAAGAAGTTCCAGTATAACAATCAGTTACATTTTACTGAGGTACCAGAACAAGTTTCCTCTCTTAGAAGAATAATAACTCTGAAGATTCAAACTAGCACTTATGCTCATAAATAATATGCTTGGAATTCGGCCTTACCAAAACTTTTGCTCTAGTGATAGACTTTGTCTTTGAATCAAGGACATATATTTCCTCAAAATCCAACACAAACTCGGGGTCATTCAACCTCCTATTCCCGTAGTGCTTTGTCAAGAAAATCTGCACAAGAAAACTGAGATTATAAACTAAAAAAGGACACTAATTTGTGTATATTAGGAGAGTGAGCAAGTAATGTTATGCAAGCAAAGCACAGCTTTTTACCTTCAATATTTCTCTCTCAGATTTATACATTGGATCTCTGGGTGCATCAATGGGCGGCTCAGTCACATTGTACCGTCCATAGTCACTCTTTGCACATCTAATGTACTGCATATTACATGGCCAGAACAACAGAAAATAATATAAAACATTGCCAACAAACATGAGAAATTTGCAGTGCCAGGGTCAATTTGCAAGTTAAACCGTGACTATGTTGTAACTTCATCCGCAACCTATCTCCCACGCTGTTAATGTGATTGCCAAATACAATTTCTTTATCTGCATGTATTGTTATCCGTTTCCAGTCGCATGTTAGAGATTAAACTATCATATTCTGTAAATTAGCAAAATAATCTAACATGAAAATTGTCATTTTCAATCAATAAAAACTGTTACCTGTGTATTAAAAATACATAGCCAATTAAACACATCTCTTTTGTTAACATGATAATACAGTATTCAGCTTTGATCAGATATGATCCTTTCATTTAACCCCTCCAAAATGAGAGATCGTTTTCTTCCTTCTAATAAGCAAATTAAGCTGCTAGTTACACACCTAAGTTCGTTATTTAACTAAAAACAACTGATAGCGAGGAACTGACAATGACATTGTCATGATTTCAATTGAAATGTAACAAGCTGCGGACGAAGAATACCTTCTGAGGCATTGGAGCAAGAACCTTCGGAATCGAGTAAACATCCGTATCCGGTGGCGTGACATACATCTGCATCAACCAAAGTAAAAATCAAATTATCAACACAATTTGTCGGAAGTACAGGTTCACGCCTCAATTCGATTGCAATTATAGAAGTCTTCACCTCTCTGAAGTCGTAGACATCGTTATCGGGATCAGGCGGTTTCCGGATGAAGAAATCGCAATCAAGCAAGCTGATCTTGTGAAACTCCTCCTCGTCGATCCTGTAATTCACGACCATATCGGAGTCCCAGCCGCGGGTGGAGACGAAGCTCTTGCTCTGGACCATCTCAATCTCGAGGTCGGCGGCGGCGACGGAGCCGGGAGAGGCACGGGAGGAGGATGAGGAGGAGAAGAGGAGGGGCTCGTACTCGACGTCGAAGTCCTTCTTGTTGTCGACCTCCTCGACTTCGTCGTCGTCCATGTCATAGTCATCGGGGCCGCCGGAGTCGCCGTCGCCGTCGTCGACGAAGGCCCTGAAATCCCTGGAATCGGCGCCTGAAAGGTAGTGGAGAGGCTTGGAAGGGTAGGGTTTGGGGGAGGAGAGAGATAGGAGGTGCGTAGAGGGGGGAAAGAGAGTGAAGAGAGGGAGAATTGGGGGTTTTGGAGGGAGATGGGCGGGGAGGAGGAGGAAGGCGCTCATGGCTGTCGCCTCGGCTGTCGGAGGGAGAGGAAGGGGTTTAGGAGGGGATAAGGCTCCCACTGCAAATAAACATCGTACCGGAAATAAGCAACATGGAAAAATAAGGGAGTCAACGTCCGATTATAAAACCGGGGGATAGTTATAATTAGGAAAAATGGACAAAAATAGTACAAGTATTAACTTTTGACTAAAAATAATATGAACTTTGAAATTGACAGTTTTATATATGAACTATCGCCCTATTAACCGAAAATAATACATATGTGTATTCCGGTCATGTGGATGCCGAAAAAGACACCTGACATAAATTTTTGCTACGTCACCAAACTTGTAAGTTTTGCCATGTCATAAATTTATTTTTCATTTTTCTCTAAAAAAAAGAAAAATTAAACAAATAGGCAAATAGCTACCGTACCTTTCGAAACAATGGAGGAGAGAACAAGCGGATAACATTGAAAAGAAAGTGAAGACGCCCACTCGATTGCTCTGGAATCTCGATCGATAACAAGGGCAAAGGGATGACGCAGCGTTGCGGACAACAAAGCTTATCCATGAAATCAAATTCTCGGAGAAGAGTCGTCGACAAATCTTCAAGTGAAAGGTGCAAGCATGGCTTCCCTAGGAGATTGCAAACTTGCAAATAGACTCGAAATTTGGGAAGGCGATTTTATGTTTGTCCATTATGGAAGGTATTTGTGATTCCAATCTTTAGTTTATCTCACCCGTTCAATTGAATTTTTGGCGTTTCGAATTGGGGAAAATATTAGGGTTTTCGAAATCTTCGTTCTTTGTTGATTAGGGTTTTCGTTTTGCTGTCCTGATTCGTTCTTGCTAGAGATGGATAAGCCTTTGCTGATCCGTCGAGAGGTGCAACTTGCAAGCATGATTTTCGAAAGCATGGTTTTCGTTTCGAATTGCTGCCATAGATTCGAATTTGTTGATTTGTCAAGATGAATAAGCCTTTGATGTCATAGATTTTTCTTTTTTAAAAATAAATGGAAAAAAAAAATGAAAAAAATGAAAAAAAAAATCTCTAGCAAAACTTACAAGTTTTTTTTTTTTTTTGCTGTCGAGTTAGATAAGCCTTTGATTTGTTTAATTTTTCTTTTTAAAAAAAATGAAAAATAAATGTATGACATGACAAAACTTACAAGTTTGGTGACGTGGCAAAAATTTATGTCATGTGTGTTTTTCGGCGTCCACGTGGCGTATTTGGCCGGAAAGTTCACCGGAATACACATATGTATTATTTTCGGTTAATAGGGCGATAGTTCGTATATGAAACTGTCAATTTCAAAGTTCGTATTATTTTTGGCCAAAAGTTGATACTTGATATTATTTTTGTCCATTTTTCCTTATAATTATAATGCATTTATAAATATAAATATTTAAATAATATTATAATGTATTTGAAATAATATAAGTGTTTGAAATTTATGTTATTTTAAACACATTATAAAGTTATTTGTAAGTGAAAACACGCCGCTACAAGATCCAAAAACAAAAGTCAAGTAAAATCACGGAAAATGCATAATATCACCCTTTGTTTAGGACAGTTTGTAATAACTACCTCTTAGTGAAAAAAAAATCAAATAATCACCCATTGTATACAAATTGCTTGCAGCTAACTACCCATTCCACTTCTCTTGCTAATTAAACTCAATCAAGTTCTTAACCAAATGGTGAGATTGGAGACTAGTCGTGCTTCATTTTGCTTTCGCGGGTGAACAACTTCCACAAGCATTGTGAACAACTTCGAATATCTCATCTTGCTTTCGCGGGTGATGTCGTGTTCTTTTATCGTGACGATGTTGCTTCGGTAAAAGTTATTATGAAGTGTCTTAAGAGGTTTGAGAATATATCAGGTCTTGGTGTCGGTGTGGAGAAATCTTCTATATTCTTTACTTCCATCCCGAAGGAAGAGGTTGAAAGTTTGATAGTTGAAATCGTGTTTAGAGTGGGGTCTTTTTCATTCCGATATCTTGGTATTCCTACATTGTCTCATGGATTATGTGTTGCACATTATGAGCCTCTCCTTGGCAAGATTAGAGGGTTGCTGGATGCTTGGTTGAAAAATACCTTTGTCGTTTGCCAAAAGAAGAGAAGTGATCGCATCCGTTCTTCAGGGTATTAAAGGTTTTTGGTTATCTATGCTCTCTGTTCCTAAATAGATTATGTCGAGGCTTGGAGTCGAGTTTGCAAATCAAAGTGTGAGGGTGGTTTAGGTTTATTTGCTTTGGATACTTGGAACGTGGCCTTCATGTGCAAACTTTTTTGGCATATTCATGATAATTAGCGAGATAGCCTATGAATTTGATGGGTTCATCATCGTTATTTTATGGTGGGAGAGCCTCAGGATTGGGTAGCAAAAAGACGAGATGCACCACTTGTTAAGGCTATTCTGGATGCTCGATCATGATCAAGTTGAGGGATTTGGGGAAGATGTCTATGGCGCCATAGAATTGATGGAGGGTTGGGTTCATGGTGATCACTTTAGTATAGCGGATGTATATGATTGTTTGCGTGTGCATGGGGACAAGATTTCGTGGCATCACATGGTTTAGGCGAAGGGAGGAACCCCAAAACATACACTTTGGTTGGCTATCCAAGAGAGGCCATCTACATATGATAGATTGCTCTATCTTGACATAGATCCGGTGTGTAGATTATGCGATGATGCTCTGGAGTCACCCTAGAAATTGAAGAGGACGATCTATGTAGGGGTTTGTCCAGCTGTGTTGGTACTTCTAGTCCTATTATTTTAAAGAAGATCGTCCTCTCCATATTTCCTTTGTATTTTTTCATTTGTTTAATTGCTTTTCTATAGGTGTATTAAGATAAATATATATAATCAAACATGTTGTTACATAGACTAAATTCAATTCATATTCCTGCCAATCATCTCGTACTAAATCATGCCAATATCCCGATCAATATAGATGAGGGTTTAGATTCATCTTCGTGAGATAGTGATTTCAGTTTTAAAGAAAGTAAAGATGAAGCTAATGATATTTTAATAAAGTTTGTAGATAAAGACGTAGATGATGATGACCCTATGCATATTGTTGTAGAAATGATGAACGATGTTACAAAGTGGAAGTGACTTTGATATAAGGAGAAAGCCACAATAATCATCTTACTTTTGATTTTAATGACTTGAATTTTTTAGATTGAGTATGACGTGTTATGTTTACTAACAAGTATCCCGAGTTTAACCCATATGGGGATTTTTTAGGAACAAATTTGGGTCATTTGTGCACCTTCATGTGCAGTGGCGAATCCGAGAATTTTTGTAAGCCAGGGGGGCTGAATTTTTTTTCTTCAAGAAATGATTGTTTGAAATGCTCGAGTCTAAGATTGTTCCTATATACACCGTTGACACCTTTAGTCCTGCTAATTTGTTGAATGACACTAAAAACGACACTATATTGTTTTGTGGATTCATGAACCTACATCACCAACTGTAATGTAACTAGACCTGAGCAAAAGGTTGGCATGATACGGTAACCACCAAAAATTGGTGATTACCACGTACCAACCACCAAACTGGTGGTACATAAATTTTTATACCACGTACCAACCATAAGTCGTGGTTACCACTTATGTGGTAACCACCAATTGTGGTTACCATTGGTACATTACCATGGTTACCATGTTGTAATTCCTATCAATGTCAGTGCCTCTTCCGAATGAACGCTGACAAGCCATTGAGAGAAAGCAAGTGAGAAATTGGGAGATCTTGAACGGTCGAAGGGGTTAGGAGGACAGAAGCAACAACCGAACGAGCAACCCTTGAATGGTCGCAATTAAGAAGCCTTGAATAGAGAGACTAGAGAGTGGAGGCTAGGGTTGTTGCGGACTTGCAGTGCCGCTTGATTCCCCTATGTGTTTGTTTGTTTGAACAAACTAACATAGGGCTAGAAACAATAGAAATGACCAATTTATATCAAAGTCAAAACACAAAATATAAAGTAATTTAAAACTAAAAACTTGAAACATAAAGGTAAAAAATAAAACATTAAATAAATAAAAAATATACATACTTGGTAACCATGATAACCACGGTATTTAGATTTCATTACCATTACCGTACCACCTTCGGGTGGTTACCACCACGATGGTTACCGTAATGTTGGTTACCACAAATGTGGTTACCAAGATAGTCGGTTTGTGGTTGGTACGTGGTTGGTATGGTAATTTCCGTACCATTTGCCAGCCCTACTTGGGCATGAGCCGGGCTTGGGATGGGTTTTACACCAAATATTATACCGGTGTTGCGGGTGTGCGTCGGTCGGGCTAAGTTCGCTAAACGACCCGCGGGTACCCGTAAAATCTAAAATGTTTGTGTACTTCAACAACAACAAAAAATGTTGTATGCTATCTACTTCGATCCAAAAAAAATAGTTGTTGGAGTAATGAACAAGTTGCTTGATGTTGTCTACTTAGAACAAAAAAAAACGACATTTGTTGAATTTTAATTAATATTGTATTAGATATTATAAGTATTGATTATAAGGAAAAAATGGGGTTAAATAAAAAAACAGATGCAACAGATGCAACATTTAAAAAAAAGATGCAACAAAAAAAAGATTAGTGTTTTTAAAAAACAAACAAATGCAAAAAAAAAGGGGGATAGTGTTTTTTTAAAAAAAAAAAAACAAATGCAACAAAGGGAAAAAAGTGGACAGCAGGGGGATTCGAATCGGAGATGGGAGGGGGTTAGGGTTTAAAAAAAAAACAAATGCAACAAAGAGAAGGAAAAAAAAGTGGACATCGGGGGGATTCGAACCGAAGATGAGAATGGGTTAGTGTTTTTTAAAAAAAAGGCCAAAATGCATAAAACCACAATTTATTCATCCTTGTTTTCAATTAATCACCCCTTATTCAAAAACTTTCACTTAACCACCCCTTATAACAAACTGTTTGCAAGTAACCACTCATCCTCCCATTTTTGGGTTTCGCATAAAACGGGTCCCGTGTAGATCTGGGTTGACTTGAACTCGGGTTTGACCCGGTTTCGGGTCAAATCGGGTCGATTTCGAGTTTGTCAATTTCTATTTTTTAAATTAAAAAAATCACGATTTGATAATTTTTCGATAATTTTAAAATGCTAAAATTGAAGACGTGGTTCTTAAGTTCTAGCGCTTGTAATTATATACTATATTTGATCTAAAATATTTGATTTATATTATTTCTCGTAATTTAAAAAATAAATAAAAATATCTAAAATATCAAATTTTCAAATAATTTTTTTAAAATAAATAATTTCATGAAATTAGTATTAAGCATAGAATTGTTTTAATATTTTAATGTTTTTAGAGTTTTTTTTATCTTCTTAAAAATGTGATGAAAAATCAAATATTATCGATCGGAGAGAGTATTATACAATCCAAATAAATATAAAAGTTGATTTGAAAATGAAAGATCAAGTGATTGTAATTATAAAATGTAATAAATTAGAATCTCCATATAAAAAATTAATCATATATAATTATAAATCAATCGGGTTAATCGGGTCACCGGGTCAATTGGGTCAATCGGATCAAAATTAATGGGTCAATTGGGTCATCGGGTCTAAACCGAGGTGACCCGGAAAATTACCGGGTTTTCGGGTTTGGGCAGGAAAAAATTTCTGGGTCAAAATTTCCGGGTTGTTCGGGTCAGGTCGACCGGGTCGTATCTTGTTTTGACAGGTCTACTATCAAACATTGCCAGAGGAGGGTGCAAACAAAGCGTCGATTACCGAAAGAGGTATGACTACATCTGACCTACTAGTAGGGGTGGGCATAACTTGCATACATTAATGATAATTTTGTATAAATAATAATAAATAAAAACTATAAAACCAAATTTGGGGGTATTTTCGTCTTTTACTTTCAAGTTGAATTTAATAGAAGTTTAATTTAAAGAAAAATGGGATGATGGGTGGTTACTTGCAAACAGTTTGTTATAAGGGGTGGTTAAGTGAATTTTTTTGAATAAGAGGTGGTTAATTGAAAACAAGGGTGAATAAATGGTGGTTTTATGCATTTTGGCCTAAAAAAACAAATGCAACAAAGAGAAAAAAGTGGATAGCAAGGGGATTCGAACCAGAGATGGGAGGGGGTTAGTGTTTTAAAAAAAACAAATGCAACAAAGAGAAGAAAAAAAAGTGGACAGTAGGGGGATTCGAACCAAAGATGGGAAGGGGTTAGTGTTTAAAAAAAAACAAATGCAACAAAGAGAAAAAAAAAGTGGACAACAGGGGGATTCGAACCGAAGATGAGAGGGATACGGATCCTCTCCTAATGAGAGGTTTCCTAATATTTACCTAATAGGTAAATCTCAACCATTAGGTTAAATTAACGGTTAAGATTAAGCACTATAATTAATTAATAATTAAACTAATTAATTTTTATTCTAAACCTCTCTTTCTACTCCTCCGCCGCCCCAGCCACACCCTTGCTCTCCTACCTGCACGCCTCTCTACGCTACCAGTAGCTGGAATCCATGGTTGAACTACATTGCTCCACTACCTCTCAAAGCCTCAAATTGAGTAAACTCTTAGATTAATCTGATAAACTGTGGGATTAAGTAATTTAGGTGTGTATATAATATAATATATACTCCATTACTTCCCTTCCCTGCTTCCTTTCCCTTGCACCCAATTTGCCGCCCTTTGGCTCTCCTTCGACCGCAACATCATCGGCCACGGGTCAGCACAGTGGCAGCAGCCGCACAGAGGCCACGGGCCACCCTTACCCTTTGGCGTCTCCTGGGTGTCCCGCGAAACCATTCCGCGAATTGAATAGTTTATTCCATTGGTGATGCTTATTGAATTTGGGTGAGTTTATGGTACAGTCCCAAAAAATCGTTTAATTAAGGTTGAAGTTTTTTAATCCATAGAAAGTTAAGGATTGATCGATCTAAACTTTGCCGAGGTTGGCGGATAAATTTTAGAGTCGGCGGATTATATGTCCTCAATCATTTGTTGAGCTTTTGATTCTCCGACTTCAATAGAGATGGAGATGTCTGCCCCTGCCAATGTCAACAGTGCCTTGACGAACATCCGATTCTTGGACCTTAATCCGTTGTTGCTTTCCCATCCCGTTCTTGAAGGTCTAGCATGTGGCAGATTCAACTACTGTACTCCTGTCCAAGTTGTCCAAGTGTTGAAGGAGAAAGAGAGGCGTAGAATAAAAATTAACTAGTTTAACTATTAATTAATTAATTATAGTGATTAATCTTAACCATTGATTTAATCTAATGGTTGAGATTTACCTATTAGGTAAATATTAGGAAGCCTCTCATTAGGAGAGGATCCGGATCCAGATGGGAGGGGGTTAGTGTTTAAAAAAAACAAATGCAACAAAGAGAAAAAAGTGGATATCAAGGGGATTCGAACCGGAGATGGGAGGAGGGTAGTGTTTTAAAAAAAAACAAATGCAACAAAGAGAAGAAAAAAAAGTGGACAATAGGGGGATTTGAACCGGAGATGGGAGGGGGTTTGTGATTTTAAAAAAACAAATGTAACAAATAGAAAAAAGTGGATAACAAGGGGATTTGAACCAAAGAAAAAAACAAATGCAACAAATAGAAAAAAGTGGATAACAAAGGGATTTGAACCAAAGATCTCCCACTTCCAACAACTACTTGTCTCATGTCCTATATGTTAGCATTATATTATTTATATGTGTCCATATAAATAGTATGGTACAATCATAACTGTACATGATATGGACACATATAAATAATATAATGCTAACATTATCACTAAGCCAACACATCTTTGTTATATTATTTTACTTCACTTCTATATATTACTAAATTAACAGATATATAAAAAATATACATATACCCTTATTTTGGCAAGTAGGGGGCTTCAGCCACCCCGAGCTCCCCCACAGATCCGCCACTGTTCACGTGTCTTCTATTGGGTGAAGCTTCCTATAACCCTTGCAGAACTCGACATTTGTCCACACCATCTCTTGCCTTTGCTGCTTCTCTCCACCCATTGCACGGCGTTTTAGTCTCCTATACAAAAAAAAAATACGTCGTTTCATAAATGAAAAAAGAAACAAAAACAAATCCACTTAGCTTGCAATTAAAACGATCAATAATATCTTACTTCTCCATTTTTTATTATTTTATCAATGTTTTCTAATTTATACCCTAAAAAACAACATTTAGAAAAGTTTTTCAAATTTAAATAATTTTAGTCATTTTTATAATATTTTCTTAAGGTTCAAACATCTAAATATAGAAAATAAAAATAAAAACCTCCCCAAGGAGCCCGAGAACGCGCCGTCACACGCCCCTAATTCCTTTCATCTTCAACCTATTTCCAAACAATTGTTCGATTCATCCTTACTCTCTCTGAATCCCTCTTCTTTGTCTAAACCCGGTCTGATTCTTGTCGGTGTCGATCTGGGTTCTCTCTATCTCTGTATATTGATCTCCAATTTGAGGCAAAACTGGTCTACTCGGCCTCGTTCGGGTGCCACTGCTGATGGTGTCTTCGTTCTTCTCCAATTCAGTCTAATATCGAAATCCGTCGGGCTCCCTCTAATTCCTTCTTTAAACCCCCTTTTGTTGTTGTCTTGATGCTTCGGTGGGATTCTTTGAACCCCAAGAGATCTTAAAACGAAAAATTTCGCTCTCCGTTAAGGGTTTTCGAGTTGGCCTAGTGGCTTGGTGGCCGGTGCCATGTGATTGTGATGGCCTACTTAAAAAAGCGGAAGAAAATGGCTCGCCGGAGGGGGAGGTTTGGCGCCTTTCCGGTGTGTGTTATGCGGTGGTTCTTCGCCAACGGTGTCGGTTGCAAGTTCACTGGTACGAAATTTTTGGTGCGTTTGCAATTTGATTTACATCCTACTTCTCCACTTGACTATTTCATTCATCAATTCCTTGGATGGGTCGTTCTACCGGTGTCTCCATTTTCTCACCCCGTGAAGGTTCTCATGGTTTTATCATAAAAAAAAACAAAGGTAAGAATCCATTGGTGGCAGGGAACTCGGTTTCCTCCCCAACTAAATCCCATAAGGACACTAAATCCCGCAAGGGCACAAATCCCTAAGTGAGGCAAATCACTCGGAAGGAAGCTCGCTCCCGGACGAAGGCTGTAGCCACCAAGTCAAGAACAATAAAAAGGAAAAATCAAAGAAGCAAGGCTTCATTTTTTTTATCGGCTCAAGTGTGTACTGAACGGTGTTCAGGTAAACATCTACTTCCTCAGCTTCACCTCCCTACTTACAACTTTTGTGGGTGAGCCTGTGAGTGTCAAGATCATTCGGTTGAAAATCCAGTTCGTCTGGACGTTCTTGTCGGGTGATGTCCAACTGATTCTGATGGCGAATCCTTGGTTCGAGTTAAGTTTTGATTTAGCGGAGGAAAGCAAGTCTGTTTGGCTTGGAAGACCTTTCCATGTCGACATCCATCTCATGGGTTTTCGTCAATGGAGGATTGAATTTGATAGTCTTTTGTGTAGAATCTCAAACAATGTGAATGGTCAAATCTTGATCAGTTGTGTATATTGCAATCTTTATTGCTTACGGGCTCTCGTCCTAGATGACCGGTTGTGTAATTTGCAGGTCTTATTAATGTCGAGCTCTCGTATTAGATCCTCGGGGCATCACGTTCATTCTTGGACTGTTTTTATCCTCCATGGTTTAATCTCAAGTTGTATGTTGCAGCCTTGTATTAAAAACAATCTACATCGATATTGGATTACTTGGTTAAGAATTTCTAAGGTTTACTCGTTATTCAAATCTTGCAGCTCATTTTCATATTTTCTGCGTCCTCTTCTCTTTGTTTACAGTCATCTCGTTTGTTTCTGGATTGGGAGGTTTGGATTCAGTATAGTCCATATTGGGAACCCCTCGTGCAAAGCCTTTCCCGTAGGGCTGATATATTATGCAATTTTCCCTATAATCAATATGCTAATTCATGACCTCAAGGTGAGTTCTTACTTCTGTAACATTGTCCACTCTTTGGGTAATTGTTATTATCTTGGTATTGGGTTTGAATGGATTTGGAAGTGTTGCTATAACACAAGCAGGTTGTGTGCTATTTGTGCCTTTTCAGCTCACAAAATGGGAAACATTTGCCCTTTTTTCTTCAACCGCATGATGCACATATCCAATTCACTTGATTGCAGCACTAAGGCAATGCGCCTTTGGGTTGGTTGTATCTATAATGACCTGCTGTCCACTCTAGTTACTCCACTTTGTAATATAAATCTAGCTATGCTTTGTATTTGCTATGTGATCATGTCTACTCGGTTGTGTTGTTTGTTGTGGAGTGTTGATCGATCTTGGTAGGGGCTGAGCTCTGCTTTGTTTCAGTCCCTTCATTGTAAAGATTATTCCTATCTGTTCATCCTTGGTTGTTGTTCGAAATTATCCATATTTGTGTGGAGGTTTGTTTGGTTTAAGCTCTGCTTGTCTCTTTCACCTATCCACACCTTGTTGAAAGAGTTGCGGTGCTCGTGGTCAAACCCCTCCCTCGGTGTGCAACTGATGTGTTGTCTTTTGTTGGGCTAGAAACCACTTTCCAGCTGCATGACAAGAGGAAAACATGTCGTTGTTCTTGCCAAAGAATACTCAAACTCACAACTAGTGTAGTGTGTAAGCAAGAGGTCGATCCACAGAGAAATCTATCAATTCAAGTGCAAGTCTAATCGCTAATAGAGAATATGGGGGGGGGGGGGTTTGGTGTGAAAAAGGTCCGCCTTTTATCAAAGCGGAAGCAAGCAAATAAAGTAAATTGATTTGTAGAATCCAGTGGAGAGAAATAGGTTCACCTACAATTTATCACTTCGATTGATGAATTCGATCCTTGTTTCAACCTCTAGTTCTTGTCTTTTCCTATCAATGTCCTTATCCAGATCTTAGGTAAATTACTAGTCCTACGAGTCCTAGCAACCCTTACCTCTAAATAACCCTAACACGGTTAAGATTCAACCTAAAGATAGCATTAAGATTATGAATTAACCAAGGTACACATAATATCAAGCTACGAGTCGATATTCAACTTCCTACACATCCAATTAGTCCTACAAGTCCTAAAGGGATATGATTGCCACTTGGGTTAAGGTTCGCTACGAGGAATCTACAAAACCCTAGCAATTGAATGAATCTACTCTAACTAGTTGATCAGGCCAGAGAGAATAAAACACATTCAAGCAATTAAGTACAAAGAAGTCAAAACATTGCAATAGGAATAAGAACTAGATTAAGAAACTCACAATTCAACAATCAAAGATCCAAACGGTAGGCAAAACCTTGAGAGTTTAGTTGCTCATGCTCAACGGTGCTCTCAACAATGGAATAATGTGCATAAGGTCCATGAAAATAATAACTAGAAAAACCTTAAATAGTCTTTAGAAAGTCGGCCAAATAACTTAATAAAAACTCTAAGTAAAGTCCAGTCTTGAATCGGCGTTTCTGTGAAGGCCGCGGGGCAGCCACCACAGGCCGCAGGGCGGCCAGGTGATCAGCGAAATCGTTCGACAGAGCTTCGAGCCGCGGGGCGCCTTTTACTGTTCACAGTAATTTTTTCGTTTCGAATTTGGTCTTGATGTCAATATGAAAGTTGTAGATCTCGGAAAGAGCTTTCCAACGCATGGTCATAATAGTCAATCGGACCACCGAGGCCTCCAGAAAGTGTGAAACAAGTTCAGCATGTCTGTCGACAACTTCTGTTGACTTGTTCTTCACTTAGGCTCTCTAACTTCAATTCCGCTCCCGGGCTCTTCACTTTTCCTCCTCCTCTTCACTCTTCCTTCATCCATGAGCCTCCTCATTCCTAGTCGGATCCACATATACCTGAAATAATCCATAAAAGCGTGTAGATTCCGATTCCACCAACAACACAAGTATAAATGCAAATCTAGCTTAAACTATGCATTATGCACATCTAAATCATGCTAAATGCATCCTAATATGCCTACCTAAATGCATGCTATCACTGCACCAGGAAGCGAATTCGGGTAATAAGAGAACCAACAACAATCAATGAGCAAACCAATGACCAACCGATAATATCCAATCCGGAAACCAAACAACCACAAACACAGATAAAAGCACACATATCGAGACAAGATTTACGTGGGAAAAACCCTCTCTAACTAGAGGATCAAAAAACCCACCTTCCGTCCACCAGATCAACCAATCCACTAATCAACAAACCAATACAAGTGTTTAACAATCCAGTCTCAACCCGAGACAAATAAACATGGATATCTCAAACACCAATCTAAATACAACCCGATCTAGAAAGGATTCCTCTCCAAAACCTAGCTAAACACTTGTAATCAGATTAGATTCCAGGAGGAGAAAATACCTATCAACATGATAGGATAAAACCTACGCCCACAAGTGTATGGGATTCAGTTGTAGTAATCAAGTGTCGTATCCACAAGGACCGGAGGAATATCGATTGTCAATTTCAAACTAGTTCGACTAAGCCCAAAAGTAACGAACAATTTAAGGGAAAATGTGTGTATAAAAATAGAAAACACCGGTAAAAAATAATGAGAAATATATGTATGGAAGATATTCTAGGGCTAGGGATTCACCAACGATGCATCGTCAATAGACCAAAATATATTCTCGCTTGAACGATTTCTAACTCAAAAGTGAAGGTAGACTGTCTAAGGTAATCGCAAAGCTCCTTTCGGAATCGAAGCGATTGTGTCTAAATTGGTTAACGATCTCCTTTCGGTTTCAAGCAACCAATTTAGAACCCTTAAGTGCTTAGAATTCTAAATGAAAATCACATCAATTTCGCCTTTCGGTCTCAATTGATATAACGATCATCTAGAATATCTATAACAATCTATAAATCCTTAAGAAGTTCAATTTCACTTTCGATCCACTAAATTTCGAGTTTAATCCTATGGTTCCAATGGATCAAATAGCCTTTCGGCCCATAATCACCATCTAAATTCCAATTTAGGGTCTTAGTCTTTCGATTTCAAACCCAAAATCAGTTCTAACCAATTCTCATCGATTAGGGCTGGCGCAATAGGATTAAATCACCAAACAAAATCAGAAATCAATCAAACGATACTAAGAACGAGTCTATTTCCGCATCGCCGGGATCACCCCGACCCTAGAACAAGCGATCTAGCCATTCATGGAAAAGTACATGCTTGATTCAATCAAATTCGGCAAGACAAACATAGAACAATAAAGATGAAAATGGAATTTACCGAAATTTGATAGATCGAACAAGTTGTCTTCCCCCAAGTCCTAGTCTCCAAAGTTCACCAAAAGCTCAACCCCCCAATTCCCCAGGTTCGGCCTGAGCTTTCTCCAAAAAAACAAAACGTAACTCCCTCGCCAAAAAGCTGGAAATTACAAAGGTTTTAATTCATCCAAACAAACACGGAAATGTGAAAGGTTGGGCTGATCTGGCACTGTCACGACTCGTGAAGAGTCTGTCACGGGTCGTGACGGCCTGCAGATGCCTCAAAGAGATGAGTTTATCTGTCACGACTCGTGAAGGCCTCCCACGAGTCGTGACAGCATGCTGCAGCTGAAAATTGCACAAATTCCCTTGTGAAGGCCATCACGCGAGTCGTGCTACATCGTCTGAGCTCCTATGAGTGATTCACTTGATATGCTTGCATCTTGTCTCATATTTTTGCTTATCTCTCGACCCCTTTAGCCCGTCTTTGATGATTTATTTCCACATGGAAGCGCCTTTAATCACCTCCTTATCCTTTAGCGTTTGAATCGGCTCGAAAATTGCTCAAAAGTACCTGAAATCACAACAAACTAGCGGTAGACACCGATTCCTCGAAATGGGACACAAAGGGCTAAGAAATAGGTAGAATACTCTAGTAAAATGCCCTAAACTCTACCCAAGAGTGTCCAAAGACAATGCTAGAATAGACGCTATCAGGAAAAACCCTCTCTAACTAGAGGATAAAAAAACCCACCTTCCGTCCACCAGATCAACCAATCCACTAATCAACAAACCAATACAAGTGTTTAACAATCCAGTCTCAACCCGAGACAAATAAACATGGAGATTTCAAACACCAATTTAAATACAACCCGATCTAGAAAGGATTCCTCTCCAAAACCTAGCTAAACACTTGTAATCAGATTAGATTCCAAGAGGAGAAAATACCTATCAACAAACGTCCATTGTTGACTTGCCGAAGGAATCAAATCTCATATCTTTCCTCTCCTTTCTCCCTCCTCTCTCTTTTCTTTCTCTCTTTCTCCTTGTTGCTACTGGCGGCACAACCCCTTGGAGCTTTCCTTTCTCTCGTGCACCTCAAGACAAAAGGTAAAATTGCCTTTCTTTAATTCTTCCAACAAAAGCCAAGAAATGGCCTTTACTTGGGCTGGACTTTCTGGGCCCTAGGCCCAACATCTCTGTCATGCCGAGGCAGTTGCTACAGTTTCCTTTGCTTCCTGCCTTGCTCTCCGTGGCATATTATGGACACAATTTTCCATGGTGATCTTTCCTTGGGTTGTAATCTTTGTGTTGGCAATCTTTCTGGTAAGAATGTGTTTCCTTACTTGCATTCTCATGATGGGTGGGTTTGCTCCATCGTGTTCGTCCTTCTGTTTGGGCCTTGTGAAGGTTTTGCAGGGTCCAATTGGTTGTGATTCGTATCAAGTTAGCTTGGCTGTTAATACTTCGTGGAATTGGGATATCAAAAAAGTTTTAATTTGGACTCCTTTATTCCTTTTCTTATGCAAATATTTCATCTACATCGTCATCTACATCAATATCTCAGTAAGTTGGTATTTTGATATGAGGATCCATACACCTTGTCTTCGTATCTCGGAAGGTTATTTATGAAGATCGCCTTTTGGAACTGTAGGGGTATAAGGAAAAGAACATTCTGGACGGAAATTGATAGTCTCTGCAAAAACAACCACATCCAATTAATAGCTCTCGCTGAAACAAAACATGAATCCATTCCTAATGATAAAACATGGAAAACGTCGGCTTCGACGAGGCTACTTGGTCACCTGCCACTGGTCGTTCAGGTGGCCTTGATATTCTTTGGAAATCATACCAACTATCAAACAAAATTATCACCAATTACATCCATTTGTCACGTATTATTGGTCTTTGGTACGAAAATTTAAACAACATGTTTTGTTGCCTTCTTCTGTTTGTATATTCCCCGCCGAATCCCTGGGATAAAGATACATTTTGGGATACATTAACTTCGATTGTGAGGGACTCTCCTATTCCTTGTATCATCATAGGAGACTTAAACGAAATTTTGTATAGTGGTGACAAGTTGGGCGGAGTTATTCCTCGCCCCTCCCGTTTCACTAGGCTTCTAAAATTTAAAAATACTTGTTCTCTTTTGGATATTCCTACATTCGGTAACCCATTCACCTGGAGAAAAAACAATGACGAGGAGGACAATATCCCTGAAAAGCTGGATCGTGTGCTAGCTCCCCACAAGATTATCCAGAAATTCCCTAATCTAATTACTTATAACAGGGTCTTTTCGTCCTCCGATCACTGTCATATATCAATAACTCTTGAAAATGGCTCGGTCTTTAAAGCTCCCCCTTTCAAGTTCGAGAGCGCATGACTTCAGTGGAAGGACTTTTGGAACATTGTTAGGCGAGCCTCTTGTCCTGACTCACTTATGTATCAACTGATGTTTAAACAGAAAATTCTCAAGAAAAAAGCTAAGAACTGGAAAAAGCATATCTTCGAAAATATTTTCCATCAACTAAATGAGGTGGAAAATGAACTTATTCAAATTCAATCTTCCCAAGTCAGGGGTAATATCCGATCAAATAATAATAATAGAGAAAAGAGTCTTATTACTAAAAAGGAAAAACTCATCCTGGTCCAAAAAACCTTTTGGAACCAAAGAGCTAAAACAAAGCATCTCAAACTATCGGATTCTAACACATCGTATTTCCACCGGGTTGCATCTAGGTGTAGGCACATGAAACAAATTCGAAATATTACAACAACTGAAGGCACTTTGATTATGGGAGAAGAGAATGTGAGAAATGAGATTAGGAGTGACTTTCAGAAGAGATTTACAAAAGAACCGACATATGATAATCTGTTAAATGAAATGGTACACCTAATCAACCCTTCTATAACTTCTGAGGAAAATGATTTCCTTATTCGGAGTCCGTCTAATGCGGAAATTAAAACGGCGGTGTTTAGCCTCGGAATTAACAAATCGCCCGGCCCCGATGGCTTTAGAGCTGAATTTTACAAGAATTATTGGGATATTGTAGGTTATTCCATTATTAAAGCAGTGAAGGGTTTATTCCATTCGGGGAAACTTTTAAAACAAATAAACCATACATTTATCTCTCTCCTTCCCAAGCGTGAGAACCTCACCAACACTAGTCATTATCGCCCAATTAGCTTATGCTCTACGCTATACAAGATAATATCAAAAATCTTAACAGAAAGACTCAAATCTGTTATTGGTAGAAATGTAGGATTATCCACCCTCTACAAGAGTACAAAGGGCCTTTGTGTCTGATAGGGCTATTCAAGACAATGTGCTAGTGGCGCATGAAATCTTCCACTCCTTCAGATCCCGGAAGGGTCGCAAGGGATGGATGACAATAAAATTAGACATGGAAAAAACTTATGATAGAGTAGACTGGAATTTTACGAAAAGGGTCTTAGAAAGATTTGGGTTTCACAACACTTTTATCTCCTGGCTTATGGAATGCGTTACGACAGTGTGTTTCTCATTTCTCGTTAACAATGGACCCACCGACATGTTCTTTCCAACCCGTGGTCTCAGGAAAGGGGACCCTCTCTCCCCCTTCCTTTTCATCCTTGGTGCCGAAATTCTCGCGAGGAGACTCTCTATTGAAGCATTATCATTTAGCAACCCGATAGGTTTCTCCTTTGGTAGAAATGGCCCGCGTATTCCTTTCCTTTCATTCGCGGATGACATTATCATCTTTGCAAAACGCAACGTGGATGTTGGACAGAAATTTAGAACAATAATTGATGCATATTGTAAAGTTTCTGGACAAAAAGGTAATTACCGTAAGTCGAGTTTCCAAACCACTAAAGGTATATCCAAAACTAGAATCGCATAACTACGAAATTGCTTGAATATTACTAACGAGAACTCATTGGAAAATATCTCGGTTGCCCTATTATTAATGGCAGAGTAAACAAAAATACGTTTGAATATATGGTTTGTAAGTCTAAAGAACAACTCTGTAAGTGGTGTGAGAGCGCCTTATCTCAACAAGGTCGAGCAGTCCTAATTAATTCAAACCTTTCTTCTAAACCACAGTACATTATGCAAAATTTCATGCTACCAACCTCAATACATAAAGAGCTAGATCAAATTAATAGGAAATTCTTCTGGAATAAAGATCTGCAATATCGGCCTCTTATAAGTTGGGACAGGGTTTGTCGACCTAAAAAGTGTTGCAGTTTAGGCCTCAGAAAATCAAAAGAAATGAACGAGGCCCTCCAAATGAAGTTACTATGGAAAATTTTGACGGAACCATATAATGTTTGGGTTATGCTGATTAAACAAAAGTACTTACGATCTGCTTCCATCTTTGATTACAAGAAAGAGGGGGATATGTCAAGGCAATGGGCGAAACTAATCTCTCTAATTGACAAATTTAAGGCCGGTCTATTCTGGTCAGTTAGAAATGGAAAATCTATCAAATTTTGGACAGATAACTGGATTACCACTTCAGCCCTGCAGTCCCGGAACGGAAAGACTGTCCCCAAAACATTAATGCAGATGAAAAGGTTAGCGACTACATTTTGGGTGGTAGATGGTGGTCGGAGAAACTTCATAATGTGTTACCCAAAAAATTATCACAGAAATAATGGGCATCCCGCTGCCCATATCCTCCTTTGAGGATCGTCTATATTGGTGGCCCGATAGGACTGGATGGTTCACAATGTCTAGTGCTTATAAGCTTATCACTTCACAATCATCCTGCGTAGTTGACATTAATGCCTGGATTTGGAAAATTGACGTTCCGCCAAAGATAAAAAAAAAAAATTTATGGAAAATTTGTGAGGATGGTCTCCCGACTGCTTCTAGGTTTGCTTCAAGGGGTGTTTCTGTGCCCTCCACTTGCAGCCTCTGTAACAGTGCGACTGAGGACGAAGTTCACATCCTACTCAAATGTCCTCTTGCTTGTTCTCTTCACCAATTCAGTCTAGGAATTACCTCGACTCTTGATAACATGATCTATCTAAGTCAGGACATAAAACCTATTATCTCTTTCTTAGGGAGCAACCTCAGTACCGAGACTAAAGTGAAGCTTGCTTTCGTTTGATGGAACACTTGATACAATCGGAACCAACTCGTTTTTAGGAAGATTCCTATCCCACAAGGGGCTACCACACTACACTTCATAAAAACTCAAATTCACGAGTGGAAAGAAACCGACAAACTAGAATCTGCTCTACATACGAATCTTACTTCGCCTTCTAGAGCAAACATGCACTAAATCAAAAGGAAAAAGGGTAAGTATACTAAATGACGTACACCTCCAATTGGAATCTTCAATCTGAATTTTGATGGTTCTTCGCTAACTAATAAGGATAGCACGACGGGTGCAGTTATCCGGGACTGGGAAGGCCGACCGATCAACATAAGCTCTCAAAAACTTGGTTTTCAAAGTTAGGGCTGTTATCTGAGCCGAAAAGATCGAGCTCGGCTCGGGCTCGACTCGGAAAAGCTCGAGCTCGGCTCATTCATAGAGGTAAAACAAGCCAAGCTTGAACAGTTTTTTAAGCTCGAACCGAGCCCGAGCCGAGATCGAGCCGAGCCCGAGCCAAGTCCAAAAGCTCGTCATGTCCTAATTTACGAAATTACCCCTAGGGTAATATAAGAGATCAGGTAGGAGGATTGGGGATTAGGTCTTCGTCTCCGCCGACTGCATCTCGCTTCGCTTCTCCCTCGTTCTCCTCATTGGCTGCTTCGTTCAATCGTTTCTCCAGGTTCGTCCTCCTCTCTCTCACATGGCTCTTTCTCCCTCTTTCTCTAGGTTCGTCTTCCTCTCTCTCACCGCGTCTCGCTTCGCTTCTCCCTCTTTCTCCAGGTCCGTCTTCCTCCTTGCAGATCTGAGAAGAGGCCAAGGGTTGCTGGCTTGTCCTCGATCCTCACCTGGCTTGTACACAAGCTATGCTCAGAGATCTCTCCCTCACCTGACTTATACACAAACAATGCTCAGAGATCTCTCCCTCGAGTCTCGATTAGGTATGGAACTTTCACTCTCTATCTCTCTCCCTCTCCCAGATCTCTCTCTCGAGTCTCGGCTAAAGAATCTAGCCTCACTCTCGCAGATCTGAGAAGGGCCGTCTAGCTTTCCTTACCCCTCTTCGCTGCTTTCATTCAACCAAATCTCAAGTTTTTCCACAGGAGAAGCCGAATCTCATGTTTTTCACAGGAGAAGCGGAATCTCAAGTTTGCAGGTTTGCCTCTTTATGCAAAAACTAATCGATATTGTCATTGTTTTGCATAGCTTCATCCGTTTGAGTTATCAAATGATTTGTGATGTCTGAAATCAATAAATCGCATATGATTTTAACAATACCAAGAAATTGTTGTTGTGACGAATTTGAATCAAAATAGGAATGAGTACTTTGAGAGATTTCATGGTCATTTTTTTACTTTGAATAACCTTTGATATGTCATGAGTTCACTAGTTGCTTGTATCTGCTTCCAAATTTCAATTCCTCCAAGCGCCAAAACCATCATCAGGACCACACAAGTGAGAGTGCTTACCTCTGATTTCATGGGTATGTGCTCATTGACAACAAGGTTTAGTGATGTAAGTATATACTGTCCTTTTGCATCAAAGCCTACTTGTTATACAAATGTTTAGTGATGATTCTCTTGATTTCTATGGATTTATTACATGTATTGTATTCACCATTGTTTTGATCACTCTTCTTGCAATTTACTTGATATAATATAACAAATGAAGATTCAATGAGCTCTAGATTTCTAAAAATTGAAATTAACTATGTTTATGTTTCTAGCTCAGTTGTAGAGATACATGGCAATACTCCTTTGCTGTTTCTAGGTCTAGATTCAATGAGATCTAGATTGTATTGTATTCACAATTGTTTATGTTTCTAAATTAACTATGTTTTTGTTGTTGCATCCAACGTTTTGTTTGTTGCATTGGTTACATTTTTTTGTGTGATTTAGTAGGTAGATAAATTGTAATTGTATGCTAATTCCAATTCCATGTGCATATATGCAGGAGCTGAATGTTGAAGCCTAAACTCCCTAGAGTACATTTGACAAGGATCCTCCTTTTGAGTTATTAGTGTTTTATTTCGAATTTATTCGATTTCATGTATTTTTGAACTTTTGGTTATAATGTAAAAAAAATCTGTATTTTAAACTTATGTGTTGTACTTTTATTATAACACAAAGTTGCTTTTATTATGTGGTGTTAATGTGTTATTAGTATTGCTGAAGTTAATTTGGTAAACAAACAGCTGAAATGAGCTGAACGAACAGAAACGAGCTGAATGAACAACTCAAACGAGCCGAACAAACGAGCTTGGACAACGAAGTATCCTACTGTCAGAAGTAAAACTGTTATTATCGTCTATGAAAGAAGTATCCTTCTTTCATGTTTCCCGTTTGGGCAATAGAGTGGCGGATAAGGTTACACATCTTTGCCACTCTGCTTGAGGTTTCCCGTTTTGGCAATAGAGTGACGGATAAGGTTGCACATCTTTGCCACTCTGCCTGAGGTGACGATATTTACAACATTTCAAGTATGTTGCCGAAACAATTTGAAAGGATGTTGCCGGGTAAAGCATGCTCACCCGAATTCTTTCATAATAATAATAAAAAAAAAAATCTAAATTTAGAAAATATTTTTCAATATAATTTATTTTTTTTGGTGAGAATTCAATATAATTTATTTATCCTATATTCTAAGAGCATATAATAATAATAAATCGTTTTATTAAATTTTCTTCTAATAATGTAAACTTTAAAATGAGGGATACCTATTTGGAAAAGCTAGTGCACTATTTTTCACACAATCACACATGGGAATAGTCGTGGCCACGGGTTACGGGTCAACCCGTGACCCGCCGGGTCCGGGTTTCCGGGTTGGCGGGTAGGGGCGGGTAGCGGGTTAGGGTTAGGGTCGAGAGATTAGTGACCCGTGACCCGCCGGGTTGACCCGGCGGGTCGGCCTATTTTAAAAAAACAACCGATTGAGGTGGGGCCCACAGGTCGGAGCTATTTTTTTTAAAAAAAATATAGCCGTTGTAACGGCTAGTAGACTCGGGGCTATAAATACCCGACTCCTCATATCACAAATCCCATCCAATCCATCAATCACCTATCATTCTATCAATTTGATTTTCAGAAGCTCCTACGTTGTAATCATGTCCGGTGACAACCTCAAAGAGGCGTTGTTTCAAGATCACTACGATAAGGCGGATGTGCAACCCGATCGATCATTCTTAGCCGTTTGTCGTCATTGTGCTAAAAGGTACAAGATGCGGAATAACCTTGGCCATGGTAATTTGAAGTATCACCAACAAGCACCCCGAGAAGATTAAGAACGATGGCGCTTCGGGCTCGAGTGGAACGAGTGGTGGTAAAAACTAGTATATTATTCCTACGTCCTAAGTCTTAATAATAAGTAGTGACTAGTGAGTATTGTAGACTTGTAAGTTGTAGTAATGTAGTGAGTTTATGTTTTACGTTTTTATGTTATTATGTTATGTTATGTGAATCGGTGAATGTGAGTCGTGATTTGTAAATGTGTATTCGTCTTTCGGTTTACAATAAACTTGTGTTTGAATGATTCAAAGAATATTGTTTTATAAGATAATATTTTTACCAATTACCTAACAACTTAAAAAAAATTACCTAAACAATATATATTACATTTAAAATGTTCAAAAAATAAAAATCTACATAAAATATATTGAAAACTTAACATATAAATTTAATTCAAAGTTAAGCTAGTTAACTAGTAGCCAAACACCACCCACGTGCAAATTAAAAAAAAAAAAATTTGAATCGGGGGCAACGGTCACATTTCAAACGGTCGACCCGGCTTGGACCCGGCGGGTCGACCGTTGCCCAACGGCTCCATTGGAGGGAAAGGCTCGGTTTTGGCTCTATAAATAGCCCCTTTCCCTCCCAATTCCAACCCACACGTCACTCATCTCCTCTAATCTCATCTCAATCTCTCTAATCGCTCTATAATCGCTCTCTAATCGCTCGATCTTGTCTCTCGTAATCTCCTAAGTCTCTTCCATTCAAAATGTCGGGTTTCATCAACCGAGTTACTAACCGAGTTACTAGGGGTCGCAAGAGTGTGAGTGGAGCCCCATCTTCATCGACCCTGAGTGTCGGAGGAGGCGGGTCGAACCCGGCGGCGGCACCAAGCCTTCGTCGAAGTGCATCGGTCTCGGCGGCGAGCGGATCCCGGCGTCGTCGAGATGATGCTCTACTCGCCGACCACGTCGACGAGATCGAGGAGGAGGAGGAGGCCGAGCTCGAGGCCGAAGGGACCCCCACCCCCCAAGCCGGAACTCCGACGATTCCGACCCAAGAGTCCGGGTTCCCCGCCGAAGGGAGCCAAGGAATTCCGGCCGATGGCGACCCTATTACTACGACGGAAGTTCGAGCCGCTACTTTCAAGTATTGGTTCACGAAGGGTCCTAGGGAGCCGGCTTGGGAGGAATCGAGTTGCGCCGCCAAGTGCAACTTTTGCTCCACAGTCTACAAGCACAAGAAGGGAGGCGGATATGGGAACTACGGTCGACATATCCGCTCGAAGCATCCCGAGAAGCTCGGCCTCGCCAAAGGGCAAACTCAACTAACCGGGTACGCATCTTCTTCCTCTCAACCCCCTGGTTTATGGTCTTATGATTATCGTAGTTGTCATGATCAATATGCGGAAATGATAGCTGTCGAGGGTTTAGCTTATAGTTTTTCACAACGTTTATGTTTCAATGAATTTATTACGCAAAATGTTCAACCTGCATGGAAAGGTATTAGTCGAAACACGGTTAAGAGGAAAATACTTAGACGGTATAACACCCGTAAAAATGAATTAATCGAATATTTTAAAAAAAACCATGATTTACACGTTTCGATTTGTAGTGACATTTGGACCGACCATTGGCAACATCACTCATACATGGGTGTTACTTGCCATTGGGTTGATCAACGTTTTCAATTGCACAAACGTGTTTTAGCTTTTCAAGTTTTCGACGAAGCACACACGGCACGAAACATAGCAGGTGTCCTTTTAACGGTTTTACAAGAATATAGATTAACTAAAAGAGTTTTTAGTATCGGTTTTGACAACGCTTCTGCCAACACCGCATCTATCCCCGATTTAATCCAAAACTGTCAGCCCGCGATAGGCGGCAAGTTTTTCCACATCCGTTGCGCCCCTCACATTTTAAACTTATGTGTTCAAGATGGTTTATTATATTTACAAAGTGTTGTTGAACCAATTCGATTTGTTTTGCGGGCACTTTGGCGAAGCAAACAGCTTCGCCAGCAATGGAGCGCTTATTGTCGTAGCCACCAAACCCGCCCAAAAACGTTCCCCAAGGACGTTTGCACTCGGTGGAACTCCACTTACACAATGCTTTACGATTCAATCGCTTACAAGGAACTTCTTTCCGGTTTTGCAACACTACACATCCCGGACTCACACATATTTGCCGATGTGTGGACTCAGGCCCGGGACGTTGTGGAGGTTTTCAAAGTTTTTTACGACGCAACTCGGACGTTTTCCCACGTTTACATGCCTACATCAAACATTTTTTGTTTTATTGAAATGAACGTAGTAATAGCCCTTCAAGACGAGATTAACACGCCTTCCATTTCCCAAGCAACTATGGAGATGCGGCAGAAATGGATCGCATATTACAAATTTATACCCAACATTTTCCTCGTAGCGTGTTGTTTCGACCCTAGATATAAATTAAACGGAGTTCAATTGTTTTTAGAAAACTATTATCCGACTTTAGGAATTGTGGATGATCCTGATTGCAATGTTACAATTATTGTTGCTAGAGTTAGAGGATTGTTAGAACAATTATATACTGAATATTCGACGGGCGATAGAGCGCCCTCCGGTCATCCTCCAGTGCCTTCCAGTTCAAGCGGGTCACGAACCAACATCACCGCTAGAACTAAGGCACTTGCCCGAGATATCTTTGGGTCAAAGAGGTCGAGATCTTCGTCGAGTCCTCACTCGGAGCTGGACGAATATTTGTCCACTAACTTTGATTTTCTCAGTGATGAAGAGGAAGATTTCGATGTCCTTGAGTGGTGGAGCCGTCCCGAAAGACAAAGATTCCCGACGTTGCAGGTAATCGCCCGACAAATACTTGGGGCACCTTGCTCCACCGTAGCCGTCGAGCAGCTTTTCAGTCGCGGAGGTCAGATTCTTTCGGAGAAGAGATCAAGGTTGCTTCCCGAGAACCTCGAAGCCCAAGTTTGCCTTGCAGATTGGAAGAAGGCGGAGATGCAGATGCAGAAGAACAACTTGGGGACTGATTCCGAGGATGATGACGGAATAGAGACAGAGTCCGTTGGGAGCTCCATTGATGGTGCGGTCACAGATGACTCAGGAGGTGGAGGAGGATCCGATGATCAAGAAGACTAGAAGAGGAGGTAACCGGGCCGGGGTTCAGACATACAGGTAAAAGAACTACGTGGGCTTTGATTCCTCACCCCCGGGAGGATACGTAGGCAGTCGGGAAACCGATTCAAGCCCTTCTTCCTTCCCCCAACACTCCCTAATACAAAAATTGTACAACTTTTTTGTAATTTGTAAAACTTATAGAGTTATAAGTTGTAGACTTTTTAGTTTTGAAAATTATAAGATGTAATATTATATATTGTATTTTGTACATAAAGACTAAAGAGTCAAGTTATGATTTGTGAACACGAAAGTATATTTGTCAAACACATAGGCGTTCAATTTCCGTTCCTTTTCTCGACAAATTCGATTCGACAATTCAGATTCCGAGTCCGAAACAAGTGCAAACCCGTCCAACCCAGGTTCCAACTCGTCGGGTCGACCCGGCGGGTCAACCCGTCGACCCGATGACCCGCCGGGTGACCCGAACCCGCCAACCCGTCGAAATCCCGGGTTAGGGTTCGGGTCGCCTTCCCCCGACCCTTGACCCGCCGGGTCTGACCCGTGGCCACGCCTACATGGGAAAAGATTTAAAAAGGAAAAAAAGTGACGCTCCGAAACCATTTGAAAGGGAGCGAAAGCTTTGAAGTATTTGCATTTTGCAGCACCGCCAAAACCCTTCGTCCTTTCTCTCCCCCGACCCCCAAACCTACAAATTTCACTCTGAAAGCCTCAATTTGTTGGTTGAAAATGGGGATGATCCGCTCAATTCCAAAGCTCCGTTGCTGAATCGGACCACTCGGTAGGCAACTTTATTCGCACCCGTGCCGCCATCGCCACTCGCCAGTGAAGCTGAGCAAGCTTAGGCGGGAGTCCAGTTTCGGGAGAGAGAATTCCAATTTGAAAGTTCGGGGCTGTGATTCCGACGGAGACGAGGAAGCGATGAATTCGAAGCCGTTTAAGGGCATAAATGTGTTCATGTCGAGGAAGCTGGTTCCTCCTGAGGTCTTCGATTCGCTTCACGACGCTCTCAAGCTCAACGGCGCCACCGTTGTCCTCTGCAGTGATCCTTCCCGGAATTCTCCCAGCGATTACCACGTCATATCATCTGCTGATCATGTGAGTCATCTAAGAACTTCAATTTTTAGGTTTTCCTCTTTTCGCTTTCTTAACTCAAGTCCACCATTCCGTGTTTTCAGGAGAAGTTTGAGGATTTGAGAGCTAAGGGATGTAATTTAGTTGGTAATGATACCGAATTACCGATTTCTAGGATTATTTGAAGTGAAAAAAAAGGTTTGATTGGTGAATTCGACATTTGCATACATTGGACAGGTCCTCAGTGTGTTCTTGCTTGTGCAAAAGAACGAAGAGCACTGCCTAAGGAAGGATATACTTGCTGCCTTGCGTTGGAGGGTGTGAAAGTGCTCATGACTGGTTTTGCGCAAGAGGAAAAGGTAAGCACTCTGATATCTCCTGTACTTTTCAGATTGAATGGAGTAAAGGAGTGCCTGTTACACTATGAATATCTGTGCTTGCATTTCATTATCATTTTATGTTATTACGAACTTAGCATTTAAATGAGTTGCATATTTTATGAATGGTCATAGATTCACAGTATAGGGTTTGAGCGCGGCTCTTTGATTTTTTTTTAATAGTGTCTTTGATATGTATATAGCTCCCATATCAGTTTTTGGAGCATTTGAACTAAAGTTAGTTATTTTTATTACATAGCTGAATTCAATTTTTTTTGTCTTACTCGCCATCTTTGGGTTTTCCGGAAACATACTATCGATTTGATCAGGGTTAGCATGCATACATCTTGGCCCTTAGACCTCGCTTTTAGCGGGATTACAATGGATTGATAAGTAGTATTTATGCTTCTCAGCAGTTCTGGATTGAAGATGTTATTGATAGAATAGTCTTGACTCTTGATGCAAAATTAGCATCCATGGGAGATAAGCATGTGGCAATTATTGAACTTGTATCCTTAAAATTACTGTATGCAACATACATATAAATTCTTCTAGAAAGAACTAGGAATTTTGCCATTTTTATTTCATTGAATCTTAATGTGGATATTGTTCAAGCACGTGTGTTTGGATTCTGACTGGTGTGCTTATAACATACGAGAAGGATTCTGACTGGTGTGTTTATAACATACGAGAAGCAAATAGACTAACAGATTATTTTTGCTAATAACTTAAGCATGGATATGCAAGATATTAGACAAATCCTTAGTGATTGCACAGCTCAATCAAGGACGCCGTACATGGAGGACTTGCTGAGTTGTACTAGACACATAAATGTGCACAGTGCTGGATGAATAAATTATATGGACTTAGGCATCCTTGAGTACCAAAAATACTCCATCCTAAGCTTTATGTACGAAGTAAAGAGGTTATATTTGTCAATATGTCTTTTCATTCTAAATGCATCAAATGGACATCTCATGGTTTCTGGCTTGACAAATGAGAACTCTGCCCATGAATTTCACATTCAAGCATCTCCTTGATGGTTGGATGAAGAGTATGCTTATTATGTGACATTTTGGCTGTCTTTTGTTATGCAAAAGCTGTCAACCTTGAGACGAAAATTGCTTTTACACTTGAGAGCAATTTGTGTGGGCTATGCCATTCCTTTGATCGAATGATAGTTAATTTCAAAATTTCTGTGTTTAATATATAGCATAGTCTCTAATATTCTTTCAGTTTTGTATTGGTCCTTATTAGTTGGAAATGTTGTCAGGCTAAGTTTGAGAAGTTGGTTGCAGCTATGGGTGGAAGCTTGCTTACTAGTCGTTCCTCCGATGTCAGCTTTGTTGTTGCGAAGAATGTAACTGCAGCTAAGTACAAGGTTTTCATCTACTTATACCCCTATTTCTTGACTCTTATTTGCGTGTTTTTACTATATTGTGAATTTCTGTCAATCCAGTCTCTGATGTATTAATGTCAATATTTGAATCTAGAGATTTTGAAACCATTCTTTATAGGATAATTGAATTTCTTATAAGCATTCAATACACACACATATATATTGATGTGAAAGGATAACTTTTTATTTTTAGTTGGGAAAATATCTGTGAACAACCTGTTAATGAACAATAACTTTGTTTTGGTTGATAAGAGGCGAATAAACAAACAGTGTTTAATCAGGCATCAACAATTGTGGAAGTTGGTCTAGAAGCCCACATTGAGATAGGATTGGAATAAATTGCTTCCTCTTATGCTTGGCCTCGAATTGGTAAGCATAGAGGATAATTTTAAGTTGCAATTGAAGTTTGGTGAGTATTGCAGCTGATTTCAAGACTTGAGCAATTTGGGAAGAGGACACTGAAATATATTTCAAAGTGAAGTCTTGTGTTGACTACAAACTCCATTTTTTCAAAACTCTCTTTGAATCCAAGGCTTTTTTTTTCCGCAGTGGGATGGGTTAGGTCAAAGAACAATAAGAATCATTTACTTGCATTTAGCTAGGTGGAGTGTGTGAGCTGGGATGTTGTGCGGACCAGAGGTAGAAGCTCTACTCTATAGAGCATTTAGCTGGTGGTCAGTAATTGCTAGAGTGACTTAATATGTGTAGGAATTTGTTAGCTCACAACCAGTTACTTAAAACTTGACTAAGCAGTATAACTAAGAGGATTTTAACCCTGCAATGGGCATCCGAAAATATCATTTGTAAAGGCTTTTACCTTCTGGAAAGTTTGGGGATGCCTCATCTGGTGGCTCAGTGGAAGTTACCCTTGGGCTGTTCCCATTAGATTCTCTAAGTGAAGTGTGTGTGAATCTGATATTTGTGTGTTTCACACTCTCTTAGTTTAACCTCTATCAGTTTGACAATATTATTGTGATGATCAATTTTCTCTTCTTCTTTGCTTTCATGAATGAAATAATATCTTTCTTTGCAAGTTGCAACTCCCTTCCAAACTCTTACGTATGCAGTGGTTCTATTTTTGTTGCAGTGGGCTGTACATGTGAAGAAGCCTATTGTGACCATTAATTGGTTATATCAATGTTGGAATGAGCACCGCATTGTTCCTCAAGAATCATATCGGGTCCCAACCTTTTCAGGGTTGATCATATGTGTTACTAGAATCCCTGGAGGTCGCTGACTCGTTGAAACTCAGAATGTCATGTTTCTCTAATTTGGACGATCAGCTATTTTGCTTTATGTTTTTGACATTTTTGCTTGTCTTTAGATGAGAGAAAGGAAATGGAGAAGCTTATTTTACAGAATGGTGGGAGATATTCTGCTGAACTTACCAAGGCATGCACACATCTGATATGCGATATATCCTTTGATTTTGGGTTAATCTCTCTTTAAATGTCTTTCCTAAGTAGTTGCATTTTATTGTTGTTAAACTGGTTTCCTTTAGGATTGTTAGTTTGTTAACTTTTGAAGCCTATGTTCTTTCTTGGTAATATTTCTGCTACTTTAAATGATGCTACTAAGATAGTAGTTAATTGTACAATGGATCCACTCGAGAACAAAATTGTTTTTTTATAGGAACTTTCTAGAACACACATCAGGTGTGATTGATATTAGTAATTCATCTGTACTGTTAATAATTGTCTTTCTTTCATCTGCAAAATGACATAACTTTTACCTTATATATATATATATATATTCAACCTGCATGCATGCCTTTCATGCATGAAAGCTTATTCTTTTCCTCACAATTAATTATCATCCCTGGCTGGAGTCTTTTTTGAAGAATATTTTATTTTAAATCGAATGTGATTCTTCTTAACTGTCCTCAAGCTGCTGAAGGTGACAAGTACAAGGTTGCCAAAAAGTGGGCTTACGAATTAGGTCACATTCGTATTGTCACCCGAAAATGGTTTGATCAGTCAATTGCCAAAAGAGGTATGTGTGCTTTACTGTCATTGATCAGAAATAGACTTTGAAAGTTTTCTTGTTCTGTTTCTGTAGTGGTTGTTAAATGACGTGCTCATAATTTTTTTTTTTTCACATCTTATTGATTGGTAACCCAGCATGTCTTGCCGAGGAGTCATATCCAGTTCGGGGAGGTTCTGCTTCATCAAATACTGGGATGAAAGGTTCTTTTGCTGCAAAATTCAACCTGGAGAAGAATGTTGGAAATTCACAGTCTACTCAGCCATCATTGGCATCCGATTCCAACATGCAGGCAGCAGCATCTTCTGGGGATTTAGATTTGGAGGTGGAGGCTACCCTTTCCCAGTCGTTCTCTGTCAAAGTGGGGGAACACAAGGCTCCTCAAGTTGAACCAGAAGCTGATTTGAGGTTTGATGATTGTGTTGCCAAAGACTCTGATGATGATGATTTATACTTGTCAGATTGCAAGATCTGCCTTGTCGGTTTTAATGCATCTGACATGAGAAAGCTGGTCAATATGATACTTAAAGGCGGAGGATCTCGTTTCACGTCATATAGTGAGAGGCTGACTCATATAGTTGTTGGATCCCCATCAGATATGTACGTCTTACCTACTTCTTTCGCACAATGGCAACATTAGTTGAGCAAAACCGCGGGGGGTGGGGGAGGTGGGGTGGGTGGAGTTGGCGCATATACTCTAGCTTGTATTTTGTCCATCTCTATCTCTGTGTGAAGTCTGAACATGTTGCTTCTTTAGGGATTCTCTGCACTTACTAGCATGGGAACTATAAAAAGAGTTGGATGTGGCATTCTGCAATAGAAAATTATCCTGACTGATACCATATTGAACTGTGTAGTATTTTGTCTTGAAATTAACCATCTGCTATTTCATGGTTAAAGGTGCCTGCCTGTGCACTATTTTTTTTATACTTTAGATAAATGTGCAACGGGGACTAGCCACCACTACTTTAGCTTTTCTCTCCTCTATACGTGAAATCACTGCCTTAGCTTGAGTAGGCATCTCTCTAGATATACAGTTGAGTTGGCAAACACATACACCAGTAATTCTCATTTTGGTGGCAGTTTTACTGTGTTTATTGAGCTATTGTATGATATAATTTTATCACTCATCAGTGAAAGGAAGGAATTAAGAGGATTGGCAGCTGTTGGAGTTATTCATGTAGTTCATCCCAGCTGGCTGGAAGATTGTGATCGTGCAAAGAAAGAGATTCCTGTCACGCAAAGGCACATGGCTAATGATTTACTTCTCCCTAAAGGTTATTTACCGTTATACTAGAGTTTCTATTCATCATTACAATTTTTTGTGAGTTAAATATCAGCCATTTTGTGGGTTCGACTTGGTTGTTTGTTTGATTTCTTGATGATGCTGTTTGGGAGAGTTTCTGGAACTGATTTCTTTTACATTTTGCTTGCAAAGATTTGATAGGTTCTTCCCTTAAAGGATTTATCACAGGGAGGGGCGGCATGAAACAAGAGAAAGCTTCCACCATGCCTTCTAGCGTGTCTGTAGATCCACCATCAGAGGTTTTAAAATCTGGGCATGCTATGTTGTTTGAGGAAAGCAAGGGACATGCAGCAGATTTCAAAATCAAAGGTGGTTTGGTTCTAGGAGAAACTCTAAGTTCTTCACAGCATAACCTACCTGATGTAACTGATGAATTGGAGAGCCAAAAGAAGGTTCAGCACACTGGAAATTTGAAGATAGTACCTGACAATAACCATTCAGGCGTATTTATGGGAAAGCTATTTTGTTTTTCAAAGTCCTTTCCTCAAGATAGGGTATGTCCCTCATTTATCAAGGTTTCTAGAGGCTTTCTTTAATATTTTAATTGTTGAGTTCACCCTTGGCATTTACAAATTCAGCATGCTTGAAACAGCAAGATAATGTGTTTATTCAGCTTTCAGGTTGTCATGAGGAATTATATCCTTATCAATCTTAGCATTCAGATTCATCCAAAAAAACGCCAATCTTGGCTTTTAGAAGAATGCAGTGTTCTTGCTAATAATAGATCATGAGAAGAATATAGTATGATACAGCTCTATAATATCATTTAATACAAATCCTCTTTTCTCATTAACACCTTCATTTACATTCTGTTGCAAGGTAATGACAACTTCTGATGCATGTAGGGAATTTTTTGAGTGGTTTCTCAACAGTAACGTGTTCACTTGATTATGTTTTATGATTGCCTTCTAATCTGGTATCTTAAATTCTGAGGCTAAGATAAGCTGTGCTGAAAACCCATTGCCTGTGCATGATTGCATCTTGTTTGTTACAGCTAATTATTATCTTTTTGATAGAAGATAACATAAAACACAGTTTCTGCCTCGTTAATGTTAAGATGGGTTAGTAAGTGCAGTAGCAATGTCCCTCATCATGTGAATTTTGCATAGCAAATGATTTTTCTTTTAGCATTCCCTCCATTGGTATCTATTATCAATTATTGTTACTCACATTACTTCTGTTATCTTTTCTGCCATCTGATTAGAGAGATGAAGTCGTTGAATGGATTAGTCAAGGGGGAGGAACAATAGTGGATGATCATCTGAAAAAGAATGTGAACTTCACAGTTGAGTGCCATGGTGTGCCCCCTCAGTCATCTAGTTCGCTCCAAACTACACATGTGTCAACTCACTGGGTTCGATCATGTCTAGCGGTAAGCAAATTCTGTAAAGCTTTCCATGAAAGCTTCTCTTGTTAGACTAAGCTGTTGCAAGATTTGAATCACACTACACGGATCACATCTTAATGCAATTGAAGATTGCTGCCCTATTGGCATCGTATCTTTTTAAAGCTACATCGTAATATTTTTAAGTGCACCTTTCTTCTTATCATGCCAGATTCTATATATCTAATACGGAGTAGTGATTATGTTATGTTTAATGGTGTTGTAGTTTACATTCATAGATGTACATCATTGTGATTGTATAACAAACTCTGACAAACTTAAATTTGGTTGCTTAGGGTGGAGTCTTGCTTGATGTTGCCAGTCACATGCTTTATTCTCCGCTTCCATGCCGGATTCCTTTACCTGGATTCGAGCACTATAGGTTTTGTGTTTCACAGTATGAAGAGAAAGATAGACTACTTTTAAAAAATTTATGCTTTGTCCTTGGTGCTAAATTTGGGGAGAAGCTTACCAAGAGAACTACACATCTACTATGTAAATTTTCCAGCGGCCCCAAGTTTCAGGCTTGCCCTAACTGGGGAATTGAACCTGTTACATGTGAATGGATTTATGAATGCATAAGAAAGGTATATACTTTTTTATTTTCCTTTGTAAATCTTTTGGTTGATTGATTGTTCCTTCGATCAGTGAACTTCTCTTGATGCCCGTGGGCCCTATTATATGCAGGATAGAGTTGTTGCTTTGGATTCATTCCGTCCAAAAGAACCTTCTGCTAGAGATCTTAAAGCTGGCCTATGCACTTTGAGCCAATACCCTACCCAAGCTGTTCAAATGTTATCTGGAGATTCATCCCAGCTTATGATTCAATCTCTGGACTCAAGGAAGCCAGTGACTCAGAAAGCAAACATGTTGGCCAGCAGTAGCAGAAAAGAGGCTGAGATTACTATGAAGCCAAGTAAAAAGGCACGGTTATTTGGAACAGTTTGCTCTATCGATGACCGGGATTTACTTTCTCACTCAGATAAAGTTACAACTGCCAATTTGAGTCCTAGAGGAGGCAACACACAGCAAGATAACAATAGCATTCCAGTAAATCCTGCAATGAAGCAGGGTCTTAGGAGTCAGGATGTACGCACCCTTACCTCGAACAAGCAGCAATATGCCAAGGAGAATTCTCAAGATGCTGATGTTGCTGCAGCCATAGAGGACTTGTTGGAGCAAACAACAAAGGTATGACAGCAGATGGGCTAGATAATATCTTATTCATCTTTGCCATTTTGAATATCTTTAGTTGTTGACAGCCGTTGAAAGCTGGGTTTACAAAGCTTCAAGCAAAGGAATTTATCATCCTCTTTGGCAAGACGAGCAAAAGTGTACCTGGGTACGAGGATAGGATCTATTTGTATTGACTAATAATTGTTCCTTTTTCTTTTCCTCCAGATTCATGATATGAGCACACCAGGGGGAGCAGAAAGTAATAACCCTGTATCCTTTGTAGCCGCTTTTTGTTAATACTCCGTATTATCTAACATCTAATACTGAGGGATCATATTTTATTTATATCCTTGACAGTCAAACAGATCTTTTCATCAGATCCTCCTACACTGGGTACATATCCTGCAGTTTCTCATACTACGTTTGGACCCTCTACACACTGGTTAAGCAGGTTCTGTTTTGTCACTTGTCTTTGTTGAATAATTCTTGCCAATCATCTTATGCATTTTCAGCCTTTTGCTTTAGTAAGATCCTCCCCTCCCCCCAAAGTACAGCTGCTCATGATTTCACGGTCTTAATTTATACCTAGAGATAAAGGTTTATACCTCGAGAATTTGCTCTGTGTCAGCATTACTTTTTGTCATGATGATATGGAATCGGTTTATTCTCCAGGGTAGAGAAACAAGACGAACCTCATAAACCATCTAGAGATGGGAATCCAGGCATTCATGATGGTTTTAGTGAAACACAAACAGAATCTCAGGTAACTGCCCTCAGTCCTTCACTCTAGCTTTTTCTGTTTTTCGTATGTCACAAATCGCAATGTCCTATTCTGAACTATAAAGTTAACCTCAAGCATGTGCAGCTTAACTTAACCTAGGGGCTTTTATTAGAATGTAAAAATAATCCCATACCACCAATTAACACATCTAATGCTGTATCCCTGCACTGTTACCGTGCAGTTGGTCAGTTATGAAGAAGATCTATCAGGCAGGCAAATGATCATTGAGAGAGTTAGAACCAGAAGTAGCGCTCTTGAATGATTGCTGCAGTCCCACGATAAGGAGATTGCTACCCTCGGTTGGTGAAACCATATTTGCCCATGTGATCGTTAACGCAATTGTAGATTTGCTTGGATAGTTCGACCCTGAAGCTGAAAATGAAAGGAGTCACATTGCTCCTTGCCTCCAGAATTCTGCAGTTTGCCCCATCATTTGGAGAGAAAGCTTTCATTGCTTCGGATTCATAGTAATACGAGGCATTCTTAACATGTTGAGAGATCAATGGGTGAACTCTGTCCTTGAGGAATGCATCTTGTATTCAGTGATGGGTTGTTTTATGGACGACATTTTAATTTTTTTTTTAATAAAATTATTGGCTTCTCCACTAAGATCATGCAATTGAAAAGGCATCGTCTGAATATCTGATAATTTTTATAGGAATAGGACTAGTAGTAGGATGTTTTGTTTGATTTTTATAGCCATGCAATGACCATATATTAAGAGCTACTGTACGTTTTACATTTGTATTGTAGACATTTGTATGTTTTACATTTTTGACTTGCTCTGAAATTTCAATGGCGGGCGACGGAATCAAGCACACCACTCTCAAAATCAACGGCATCAACATGCACTTTGCCGATAAAGGCGAAGGTCCAATCGTCCTCTTCCTCCACGGCTTCCCGGAGCTCTGGTACTCTTGGCGCCACCAGATCCACGCCTTAGCTGCCCTCGGCTACCGCGCCGTGGCCCCCGAAATGCGCGGCTACGGTGACACTGACGCCCCTGCCGACGCCTCCAAGTACACAATTTTAAGTAAAATATTAATCATCATTGATTTTATACATTTTTTCTAAATCTTATTCCCTCCGATTCAAAATATATGTCGTTTGACTTTTCAACACGTATTTTAAGAAGCTAAAAACTATATAAAATATCAACTTTTTTTAAATTATTTTTTTTACAACTTAATACTTGTTGGTAATAAGTAGTAAATTGTAAAAAATAATAACAAAAAAATTAATATATTATATAGTTTTTATTTCCTTAAAATACGTGTTAAAAAGTCAAATGATATATATTTTGAATCGGAGGTAGTATCATTTATTAAATGATTACCAACTTTTTTTAACCAATAAGTGGAGAGTTTGAAAGAAAAAAGTAATCAACAAATACAATTTTCAATAATGATTTTCATTAATCAATCTATTAAATTGCCTAGAAAATATAAAACGACACTAATTTTGGATCAAATTCAAAAGTCTAAAACGACATTTATTTTGGATCGGATGGAGTATTATTTTTATGATTGCTTGAAAAATTTTATTATTATTTTTTAAAATAAACTATGTTAATCTTCACATAAAATTTAATAAAAAACAAATTTAATATAATTAATATAATATAATATAATTTATTAACCAAACGCGCAAAAGTTTTGAGATGTTTGTGCACTATGAAGCTGCCGTAGTTATTGGAAGGAGTTATGCCCGATCGAATTTCGTCTAGAGTTCACTCTTTAGGAAGAGGTGGCCTTCTCTCTTCACCCTCTCTATTCCAGAAATTGATGAAATTGATGTGCACTGGCCTCCAAAAACCCGACACCCAACATTGGTAGAGACACTTTCATGTATTTAAAACCTTTCAATTCCTAGTCTTTATACTAACATTTGGTTCAATTCATAATATAAGCTCATAAATTTTCAGAATTTCAATGTGAAGACCCTTCCGTTCAAAATCCGTGTACAACCATTTGGACCAATTTTGGGGCTTAGCTAGCTTGTCAATCTCTGTTAGTATTTGGTCTAATAAAAAAATTCAGAATCCCAAAATGCAGCTGATTAAGGTGAAAACGATATTGGGGTTAGGGATGCTGAATTCTTAAAACTCTTTGGGAGTGTATATTTCTCATTGTGTTGGTGGTGTAACATATTATACCAACAAATTGGACTTGGTTCTGTATAGTTCTGAAATATCATTTATATATGAATGATTGACAGATAGCTAATTGACAGGTCTAAACAATTTTTGGAGAGATCATTGAAGTTGTCCTCAATTGTATGGCACTTCACTCCCCATAAATTGAGATGAGCAAGTATAGCCTAGAGTTAAGGTTGGAATTGGATACAACTGATCTTTGTCCTTAAGTTGAAAGATTTAGTTTGGTGTAGATTAGGTAATGATTTGGTGCAGCGTCCATGGAAAGTATGTTTTTTTTTGAGATAATTGCCAGTATGTAGCTTTAGAGTTGATTCGCCAAGACTTTAATTAGAGAGTCATCAATGCATTGTTCTTGCACTTACATGGTAGTCGAACTACTTGTAAGAGCAAAACATACATTGCTTGCAAGAATGGAAGCACCTTTACCACAAAAGGTGTTTACAAATGTTTTTTGTGGCAAGAACGTGATCGTCCTCTTGTGAATTGGCTAGTTAACACTTTGGTTTCACTGACGTTATGCAGTTTACCTTCGATGGAAGTGCCAATCTCGTCATCAATATAAGAGGATTGCTCCATTAAGTACCTCAAAGTCTCTGTGAGTTCTTTTCATAAGCAATCATGTACACTCCTTGTCAAGTAGAGAAGTGTAATTCTTAAAAGTAACTTTTTCATTAGAGAGCATAAACTTTGTTATTTGTTGACAATGTAAAGTTGTCGCCAAAGCTCTTCATAGACACAATATCCACAAAAAGGAAGTTTTCCCTTCAAAAAGGTTGGTGTACCGAGCTCTTCTTAGAAGGGAGAATCACGATTTCTACTTGACCTTAGAGGAGATTGCGCTGGGGCAAATAAGGAAAAGGTAAGATAGGTGCACAAATATAAGACTACTCACCACTTTTCTCTTGAAATTTATTTTAGGATTTTTTTTTGTCTTTTATTTATTTTCATAATATCCTAATATTTTTTATATAGATTGAACTAGGTAATATTATAAGTTTTTTTAATGTTTTTTTTAATAAGATAAGCAATTCGAAATAACAGACACAACCAATGTCTAGTAATCGAGAGAGCGAAATGTCGCCAAACAGACTGACCGTTATGAAACCACAAAATCAAAGAAAATAATCTAACAAAAAAAACCCATCATCCTTGGACAAGCAGCACCAAGCTCGAAGTGAGAATCCTAAGAAGGTACATGAATAGTGAGAACATGGGATAGCGGTCGCTAACGCAAAGTCTCATTGCGGGAAGACAAGGCGCGGAAATCCTTGATAAGAAAAAAGACGACTCATGGGGAAGTGTGGATCACACGACGTTCTATAAGTTTTTTTTATATGATTCTCAAATACACTGCCCTACTTCATTTTCCATGTAAAAAATCGAACAACTTACAAAAACCTTGATCATCACAAAGTGAAAGCAACTGATTTTGCTTAACAGTTTTATCACTTAGAGTAATTAAAAACGCTACAAGTGAAAGAAAAATATTTACGGATTTGAAATCTATTTTATGCAAGCAATGTTGTGTCAATACTACATTTTCTTTACATATACCGAGAAAATGCTACAACAGTACAATAAAGATATATGTAATGTAACAATAGTGCGTGCATAAAGTGGTTAAGTAGATTGATGAAATAGTTGTTGTTAACATGCTAAACACTAGTAGTTCAATTGATTTTTTGTAAAAGCTTTGAAAAACTACATTACTCCGAAAAAATTTCAAAATAAAAAAAAACTACAGAGTAAGAAAATTAAGGTAAAATTTCAATCAATTTTTTTTAATTAAGATAAAACATAAAAAGTTACAATTTATAAAGACTTTATGGGTCTTTTTAATTTCAAAATAAAAAACTACATTCCTATTTTTACAAAAAAGATTTGAAAAAAGATAAAATTCAAATTCCTACTTTTACAAACATCTGTCCATTAGCTTTAAGAAATAGATAATTTTATATATGTCTCTATTATGTTCTCATTCACAAGTAAAAAACCTACAAAGAGAAAAAAGACAAATTAAAATATTAGGTGGTTTTTATTACTGCTAAACAATCCTATATAATCTCCTAAACTATCTTTAGATGAGTAAAAATATAAAATAGACTTGCAAACATCTACAAAAGTTGAGAGGGGGTGGGGGGTGGAGGAATCAAAACAAATAAATTTTTTTATACTGAAATATCTTTTTAGTAGTGGTCTTGAAGCTGGTGATTGAATTGAGAGGTGGATCTTTGGACTTTAACTACGACTCTGCACATGAAAAACAAGAATCAAGATTAATGTTAGAAAGTAGTAGCTTTAAAGGGATTTTTAAAGAAATTTTACTAATAGACAATTTTATTGTATACGATCTTTCTTCATTAGCCTCCATCTGAATCAACGCATTGCCAATACTACATTTTCTTTACACGTATTGAGAAAATGCTAAAACAGTACAATAAAGATATATGTAATGTAACAATAGTGCTTGAAAAAAGTGGTTAAGTAGATTGATGAAATAGTTGTTGTTAACATGCTAAACACTAGTAGTTAAATTGATTTTTTGCAAAAGCTTTGAAAAACTACATTACTCCGAAAAAATTTCAAAATAAAATAAAACTGCATTTTACTCTGAAGAAAATTAAGGTAAAATTTCAATCAATTTTTTTAATTAAGATAAAACATAAAAAGTTACAATTTATAAATACTTTATGGGTCTTTTTAATTTCAAAGTAAAAAAGTACATTCCTATTTTTACAAAAAAGATTTGAAAAAGCTAAAATTCAAATTCCTACTTTTACAAACATCTGTCCATTAGCTTTAAGGAATAGATAATTTTATGTATGTCTCTATAATGTTCTCATTCAAAAGTAAAAAACCTACAAAGAGAAAAAGACAAATTAAAATATTAGGTGATTTTTATTACTGCTAAACAATCCTATATACCTCCTAAACTATCTTTGGATGAGTAAAAATATAAAATAGACTTTCAAACATCTACAAAAGTTGATAGGGGGTAGGGGTGTGGGAATCAAAACAAATAAAACATTTTATACTGAAATATCTTTTTAGTAGTGGTCTTGAAGCTGGTACTTGAATTGAGAGGAGGATCTTTGGACTTTAACTACGACTCTGCACATGAAAAACAAGAATCAAGATTAATGTTAGAAAGTAGTAGCTTTAAAGGGATTTTTAAAGAAACTTTATTAATAGACAATTTTATTGTATACGATCTTTCTTCATTAGCCTCCATTTGAATCAACCCATTGATTTCTGTTTCCTCCATAACGGCTATGGTAGGCGAAAAAGACAAACAATTTATTTTCAGTGAGTTTTTTCTTGGACCATCTTATACAGTTTTATTGTATAAGATGATTTCTATTTCTTCTATAACCGATGTGGTCGACTAAAGAAGACAAACAACCTATTTCCAGTGAGTTTTTTGCTCTTTGGAAATACATGTCTGACTTTTTGGCACTCTCTTTTAGGAGGTAAAAACTATATAAAATATTATTCAATTTTTTTTCCAATAATCACAAACTTATTAATATTAAGTTTGTAATTATTTAAAAAATTAATAAAAAAGTTGATATTTTATATAATTTTTAACTCCTAAAAAAACGTGTTAAAAAAAGTCAAAGGAGATATATTTCCGAACGAAGGGAGTATGTTTTACCAAATCGAGAGAGAGGTTATGCCCTCCCTCACCCTATTCTTGCGGGATATCAGGTGACGGGTATCGGGATGTAAGAGGCAAAAAGTCCAATCCTCTTGTTCGGAGCCATTAAGACGTCGACTTTCAATGAAGATGCTCTGTAACATAAATATGTTGGTATGAGACATTTATATCTCATATAGGGAATTCATGAATCCTGATGTGAGTATATAAGTAGGATCCCAACTACTTCTTAAGGATAGCTTTTAGGGGTGAGAAGATCAACCATCCACAACTTAACGGAAACCCTATTCTCACAAAGCTCAAATATCAGAAGTCCATAACCACAACCCTAAAGTTGTGCAACAACAAACACTATGGTCTGCTTGGAAACTTGTCCAGTCCCCAATGTTGAGAGATCACATATGGAGATGAGCTCGATCTCATAGAAATGTTGAAGCTCATATTTGTTCCATTTTAGCCCTAACATTTCAGATGACTTCTTCTTATGCATGTTAAGAAGCAAAGTTATCACCAATTCAATAATCCAAATCAAATCAAAACAGGTTGAGAATTATCAAAATGAAGAAATGTCATTCAAAACCATAATATTATAAAATGGCAACCTTGGAATATAACAATGTAACATAATTGTTATGTAAGCTAAAAACTTTAACATAATTTTGTTAGGATTTAGCAACCAATCCATCCCTTTAAATGATTTTTTTAAACAAAAAAAAAAAGCAAAACATGATCAATAATCCATTTGGTTTGCATCTTCTATCGCATCTTCTATCTGTAAGACTATAACAAATAGAAGATGTTGAGCCAAATATTCTCCACATATGCCTTTCCAATAAAATTCAATGGGAAATGATTTCCCATTTACATGTTTTTTTTTTAAAGTGAGGTGTTTGACTTGATCCAACATACATGTTCAAGATCTCATCAATGCATATATATACAAGAGTTGCATCCAACATACATGTTCAAGATCTCATCAATGCATATATATACAAGAGTTGCATGTTGGAATAGTAAAGGGAAAATAAGCATTATTTTTCTACAACAAAATCAATACACGGAGGGATATAAAATGACATCACTAGCACCATTAATGCATAATGAAGCAGCCTTAAAATGGGATAATTTAAAAACATTATTCATATATGGTAACAGAGCCAACACTTACCCATTGCCTATTATTGCTAAAAGTGTCACCATCTTTAGCGGGGAGTCCTCACTAGAATTTACACTCCTAGAGAGTTTTATTTATCTGCTAGCTCACATGGGAAAACAAGAACAGAGCAATGGAAAGTTTATCCTCACCAATACCACTAGAAAACACTCATTAATACCACTAGAAAGCACCTATGAAGCAATTGGAGATCACTCACAACAATCCACTATAGCTCAACTGAAAGAAGAGCTTCTCCTCTCTAATGAGCCGGATCCCAACATCAGCACATTTGATGCAATAATCAATTGAACTAGTAATTAATTAGCATAATCTCAACTACATCGTACATCAACTCTAATCAAACATAGAATCAACTTAGCACACGTTTAATATAAAAAACTATGATAATCATCACCTCAAATCCATCCATTCCTACCAACTCTACAACAAAACAAAGACTCAATGCAAAGAATTTTATTCCAAATCTAACATCAATTTGTAGTAAACCGAGTTCCAAATTCCGAATTCACAACGCAAAGCAAAAACGCAACTCACCAAGCCCCAATACACATTTAAATACAATCAACAACAAACTCAATTGCAGCAAACATTTAATATACTCAAATACGGAATCACTCTTAGCATACGTTTAATTTGATAAACTATGATGATGTGCGCTTAATTCGCCATGTTTTACACTTACTTTTATATCGATTTCTGCATACATTTCATGCATTTGGGTTAGAATAGTACATAATTTGTGTAGTTTATGCTTATTTGCCAAATTATGGAGTCTACACTATAGTTTCTGTTTAATTTCGCAGAAATCAAGGCAATTTACAACAATTCAAAAAAGGATGAAAAGCTCGAAGTCAACTACAGAAAGTCCAAGGTCAAGGAGCAGCTAAGCAAGGACAAATCGAGCAAGAAACGAGAAAAAGTACTTGACAAAGTTCTAGTCGACGTCGACTACAAGTAGTCGAATTCGAGTACCCAGGAGCCAGAAGTTCACACGGAGTCGAGCAGATCACTCAAAGAGTCCAGAGCTACTCGATGTCGAGTGCTACAGTAGTCGAAGTCGAGTACACCCGTCGAGTCCGGAACGTGCCCGAGCACAAGTACAATCTGAGGGAAAAATTCTGGTCGAAGTCGAGTAAAACTACTCGAAGTCGAGTACGTTCCAGCGACAGTCCGAGTCCGAGATCGAGTGGAGTCCGAGAAGATAGAGTACTTGCAAGAGAATATTTGTGGAATTCTATCCATCCACATGAAGATCTATCAAGTCCAAGAGGGATCTATCCACATTAGTTCTAGTTTCCTTATAGATTTATTTCCTTTTATCATTAAGTTTTATCTTATGTTTTTGGATAGAAAGTTTTAGATATAGATAGATTGTTCTTGCCTAGAATAGCTAAGGTTGAACACTATAAATAAGGCTTTAGGGGCTGGATTTTAGAATCATTCAATCATCCAACAATCCAAGCTACAAGCCAATAGGAGTTTTCGAGAGTAGAGAGAGAGAGAGGCCGAGTGGAGCAAAGAGAGCGGAAGTGATCTGGCTTTGTTCGATTTGTACTTTCTTCAGTTTATTAATGCAATTTAGTTCTTTTATGATATTGATGTGTTTATTGATGATGAAGAGCGAGTAGTCACCCAACTTCTAGGGCTGGGGTGAGCCCGACGGTAGCCATGTAAGGTAATGCGATAAAGGTACAATCTTTTGATGCGATTTCCTCTTCTATCCTCACGAGCATGATTCTTTTCCGAAAGTTGAAGGTGATCCTTGTTTGTGTTATTGAAGCGAAAGTGATCTTAATACAACTTGGATTAATTATGTGAAAAAGGGTTAGTAACAATTAGGGTTTATGCGAAAGCCTCTATCTTACTATTTATTAATAACGACAGTTATTTGACGAAAAGACATGATCTTTTATACCTTATGCATTATTTTATATGGTTATCATTGTGGTGTTGAAACCCTGATCTAGGAAGTATTTTAGTTTATTGATTTATTTCCCACCTATTTCGTGTTTACATTCTTTTTCGTTCGAAAAGTTATGTTTTTTTGGTTCTGCACCACTCGACTTCGACTAACCCTAGCCGAGATCGAGTACGCCTTGTCGACTTTGAGTACTGTAGCACTCGAGATCGATTACTTTCTGCTTTCGTTTGTGTTTCTGTTTTCTCTGTTTTGCAGTTTCTGTTCGACTGAGTAGTCGACGTTGAGGACACTGGTCGACGTCGAGTGCTTTCTGATTCGAATTCGAGAGTTCTCTAGACTGAAAAGGCGGGCGCTGACACGCTTCCTCCTGGATCGATCTTGACTACCTTCTACTACAATGAGAGGAAGTCTTGTATTTATTTGCTTGGACAGGAGTCGGTTTACTTTTATTAGTTTATTTTATTTACTTTAATACTTGATATAATCCTCCCGCAACAACATATGACAATCATCGCCTCCATCGATTTTGACCACCTCTACAACACACACAACAACGAAATCAGTCATATTCCATATCGACGTCAATTTATCTTAGAGCATGTACCGAATTCCAAATTATGAATTCAAAACCAAGCAAGTTTGTGAAGCAAGAACGCAACTCACCGATCCTCAACACACATTTAAGGATAATCAATGACAAAATCAATTGTAGCGGACATTACTATAATCAAACATAAAATCAGTCTTAGCACACATTTAATTTGATAAACTATGACAATCGTCATCTCAAATCCATCGATTCTAACCACCGCAACAACACTAACGACTCTCAACACAATCTGTCATATTCTAGTTCTAACGTCATTTTCATCCTAAAGCATGTACTGAGTTCCAACTTCTAAATACCGAATTCAAAACCAAGCAAGAACGCGACTCACAAAGCCTTGATTCTCTTCGATAGAATGGTAGTTGAATTCGATCCTGCGTATGCCTGAATCTCACGAACACCAGTGGAATCACGAGGACCAATCCTTGTTTGAATCTCACGAACAAGAATGGATTCTCACCTCCGCTTCTCATGATCCTTATGGTTCGCTTCTCACGATGAAGATGAAAGCTTAGGTTTGAGTTTCACGTTGTTTTGCTCTAAAATCAGGATGTGCCTTTCCTGCTTCATTAACTTGCTTAGATAGAAAATAAAAAATATGGATAAATCCTAATAAAAGAAAAATACTAAAATCCTAATAAGATATATGAACTCAAATCTAGAAGGATAAACTTAAATCCTAACATAATATAAAAACTAACATTTATTAAATATAAGTAATGCTAAATTTAACTAATTAAAATAACAATATAAGACAATCATGAGTTATTTTTATTCTTCATCACTTTAAAACTACGAATGACCCTCTGTTGTCTCGTTGTTGGGCAATTTAATTTCGGCCTTTTTCCTCTTAGTTTCTGATCTTAGTGTAAACTACAAAGTTGTATCCCTTGAAAATATCTTAAAACTCATGGGTTTTCTAACTCCAAATACATTTATAGATATGGCTGTTTTACTAAGGCTGTCAGAAATTGTCTTCTCCATAATTATATCATTCTTCTTTTCTTGACTTTGAGTCGTCCTTGACTCGTGTCACATCATCGTGCTCTTCAATTGGTGATGAACTTACTTGTAGTTTCACAATGGAAACCCCAACAAGCTCATCAACTAAGAATGAGGCTGCTGTGACCGTATCGAACTCCATATCATCATCATAAATATCATTGACGGGAGTAAGTGCATCATAGTTCCCCATTGGAGTCTCTCTCACGGATTCCTTGAAGCAAGATTTGTATGGATCGCTCATCTTATTTCTATATCATCTTATTTCTAATTTCTATATCATCTTATTTTTATTCTTCTCCTTTGTTAGTTCTAGTCTCTAGATGGATGATAACAACACTTTAGTTGCTTTGTGTTGATGTAGTTTGTCGTTCGAAAATTTCATACATCAAGGGGTTCTATTTATATATTAATACTTCACATACAAATATACAATATATATTATATACTACGGTTAGTTGTAAAACTAAAATGCATTGGGTTGAAACTTGCAAACTGGAATGGCTATGCACAACCTTGGCTACCTCAACGAGGCTAGTGGATAGCATCGCGGCATCGATGGAGCACATTGATGGAGCTCGACTGAACTAACAGCTCAGTCGACAAGTACGAGGTGTCTCTAACCGGCTTTTTACCGTTTTGCAATGAACAATCGAAAGGTAATGAACTAAAATCAATTACTTAACTCCTACAATACACTCTTACCAACAACAAATAAATTAACCATTTTTTTTTTTTACCAATTTCAATCTCACTTTTGAAAATCCTAAAACCCCCAATTTCAATTATATATATCTAAACTAAAATCAATATAAATGTCAAATTTTACACTAAAATTTATAGATCGGCTAAAAACTACCAAAAATTAATTGTAATTGCTCCAAAATTGTCAACCGAGGGCTTGGCACGAGTGAATGAGGCATATACGACTATGGCTTCAACGAGATCTCCTTGTATCATGTTTTGGGCCGAATTTCAATCTCATTTTTTTTAAAGCAAAGCACTTAAATCTACTCTTTTCATTGCAAATCTGATCCATATACGTAGAGAGACTTGTGGGTGTTTTTTGCAAATAAAATATTGGCAACTAGCACATTATAAAGATCTAATTAACTAACTAGCACCAAAACAAAATTAATTAGCTAACCTAGCATCCTTCCCATTTGGACTATTAAGGTCAACTGTCAACCTGTTTGACCGTCAATCGGTCAGCGTTGACCGTTGACCGCTCTTTAGGATTTTTTTTAAAAAAAATTTGTGATGCCATTTTTTACCGCTTTGATGCCATTTTTTTATTATATTTTATTTTCGCTTTGGTGCCATTTTTCTAATGGAATGATTTGATGACACTTTTTTAATGCCACTTTTTTCAAACCTTGATGACACTTTTTTTGGTGACATATTTTGTGATACCATTTTTTGCCGTTTTGATGCCATTTTTTATTAAATTTTATTTTCGCTTTAATGTCACTTTTCTAATGAAATGGTTTGATGACACTTTTTTAATGATAATACTTTCAAACCTTGATGACACTTTTTTGTTTAATGTGATGTCACATTGACCATTAATGTTTTTTTTTTTCACTGTTGACTAATGATAACATTTTTTTATGTCAATTTTTTGATAATATTTTTTTCAGTAATGCCATATTTTTTCAAAGTAGTATTTTGATGATATTTTTCTTTAATGTGATGCAACTATTTCAAAGTAGTGTTTTGATACTTGGAATCATTTTCAGCTACAGATTCCTAAACAAGTAAATATATAAAAGATGACATAAATGTCACGGAGTAACAAGAAAGAAGACCATACGAAGAGTCTTCCGAAAAGTATGAGACTACCCGCTAATTCTTCCTACGAATTTTCACACTAACGAGAATAGATGGAACCCCACTACTGCCTCTCTCCAACCGGCTTCTTATAAAATATTAACATATATTCATGTAATTATATGAAACTAATTAGATGAATATATGCAAATATTGAAATAAGAAGCCAAATACGAACTATACCAACCCACCTATAAAATATGCCATGCAAACACAAAACAAACCGGACCCAATGCTCCCAAAATGGGTCGATACCCACCCTTATATGTAAGCCCAACCCATAACAAAATTAAGTCCCCTACTAAAATCTATGACAGCTGATCGAAAATCAATACTCATCAGGAGACTCCACACTTTCGCCATAGGTTAATGACAACAAGCGCCAATAACTTACCCCTCCGATTTTAAACATCTCAAGGAGCCAATTGCAACAGTTCTACCAAAGCAAGCCCACACCATTGTTCCAAACGAACAACCGCAAGACCCACCCGCAAAATTGAACAATAACAGCTCGTCAACAGCAGCAGCTCCACAACTCTCATGACAGCTGCACCAACAGATCACATCTCTTCGATCCTGTACTTTGCTATGAAAATCACAAATCAACATGTACAAAATTACTGTTGGTTTTCAGTTCTACACAACTGATTCCAATTCTCTTTGTCAGCTTTTATAGTGATCGTGTACGGACCCACTAAGACTGGATTTTTGTGGCTAATGATTGATTGTAAGGACCCACTAAGACTGGATCTTTTTGGCTAATGATTTGGGTCTCCAGGGAGTTAATAGTGAGTGTGGGACTTACTTCCATTTCACTCGCGCTCCGCCTTATCTGTTGATGCATAGCCTATTTCACAATCTCCAGGTCGTCGTCCAACCATTACCAGGGGAATTTTCTGAATTGTGCAATACAATAAGTATACTTCCCATGTAAATGAATCAATGAATGATTGTTAAACCATGTGTTAATACCTTTCCTGATGCCATCTCAAATGCTGCGAACATTTCCAGAACTGATGTACCTTCGCATGTCCTCAAGTTATAGACTTCACAGCCTGGTAATGGAAGCATAAACTAACCTATATCAGAGTTGAATAACTTCCGCAATGCTGCGATGTGTCCATCAGCCAAGTCAATCACATGAATGTAATCTCTGTAAATCATCATTAGCACCAAAGTGAGGTCAATCGAGTGCTCTCACACTACTTCAAAGACCATAATGCCAAAAACACAGTATCAGGAAAGTGCATAAGAAATTAGCAAGAGTCATGGAGACAATACCCACTTTTAAAGAAAATAAAGAATCACAACATTCAAAAACTTAAGCATAATAAATTAGCAAGAGTCGTGCAGGCAGTACCCACTTTTAAAGAAAATAAAGAACCACAACATTAAAAAACTTAAGCATTGTCAAAAGGGTCTCCTAGGCCACAGTGACAAATTATCTGATGTTTGATGCGTTGTTGGACAATGACAAATTAGGCCTCGACAAAAAGGGCTTCTTTTGGAGCAATCCTAACTATAATTAGCTAACCTCTACGCGTATTGCTTCGACAAGAAGGGCTTCTTTTTGAGCTAATATTAATTTGTCTATTAACTAAGGTCTCAAACCACCCACTGCCAGATCTCTGAGTTGAAAAAATGGCAAAATATCATACTGGATTACAAGCACATTCGACCCTGGCTATAAAACCTAAGCGTGAGGAAGTATAAATCAAACCACTTGTTTCTCCCAGTACTTTAGCAGCCATCAGTTCATAGCCAAGTGCCATCAATTGCAACTAATAATCTATCATCAAGTGCAACTAAAAAAGCATAATCTGTCCAAGTAAATACATGGAACCAAAGATACAGAAATGTCCAAGTAAATAATATGTCCAAGTAATTCATAAATGGAACCAAAGATACACAAAATAGTTCAGACGATCGGAATATCTCAAATCACCGAATTCTTCAATTTCATCAACATTTACCAACATTTACTAGAAGCTATCATCATCAATTAGCACCAAATTCTTCAATTTCATCAATATTTGCTACTTACAACCGACACCAGACCATCTGAAACCATCATTAAAGGATAGTCAAATGAAATTGGGAGGGGAAACTTACATGAAGTTTGGCTGTCGATCGACATGGATGAGGCAAGCAGAAATCTCCTTCTGTCCCATCCTTTTACCGCTGGTGGTCCCAAATCCGAGGTGCTTGAACTCAGCAGGGCGAGTACAACTAGTTGCGTCGGCGGTGCCTTATGCCGAGTACAACATCTCTTGTGAATCCCTCTTCCTTCACTCCAATCTCACCTTCGCATTTGCAGATTGCAGTGATTCTCCATCAACAAACACTAATCAAAAACCAAAATCACGAGGATTCTAGATCTGAAATTCGAAGAGGGAGACGATGCGGTCAGGGAGGGAGTGCTCGCGGTTGTCGAGGACAGATGGGGTTTCATGGGATGGGATTGAAGGGATTGGATTTTGGAGTCTAGGGTTTGGGATTGACGGAAAGGGTACAGAAGAGCTAAAGGAGGAGATGGAAGAGGAGTAGGCAAAGGAGGAGGTCCGGTGATGGAGGCGGCCGAGTGAGGAGACGATGATGGAGGCATCCGACGGGATATTCGAGCGAAATCTAGATCTGTTGAAGGCAAGCGTGAGCGCGAGAAAGGAGAAGGGACGAAGAAGGCGGCCATGGACGAGTCTGATAGGGGAATTGGATGGGGGTAACAACTACCTAATTAATTTTGAAGAGGTGTTAGAACGGCCAATAAATTTTGTAAAGGTGCTAATGACTTAATCAAAATTTTGAAAGGTGATATTTCACCAAAATTTCTCTAAAATGTACGCCCTCCGTCTCGAAATTATTTTTGTAAATTAATAATCATTGATATCTATATATCTATCTATGTACATATTTAATAAAAAGTAATAAAATATTTTAAAAAATCGGTTATCTATATTCTATTAAATTAAATGAGATTAATTAATACTCCCTCCGTCCAACAATACATGGGTTTTTAGATGTAAATTTTTGTCCAACAATAAATGGGCTTTTAGGTTTTCTAGGTAAAAAGTTGTAATGATTTGTATTGGTTTGTGTGTTGTTGACTTTTTAAAATAATTTGATTGGTTAAAATGTGTAGTGGGTGTTAAAAATAATAAAATTTATGAAAAAGTTAGTGCAATGATAATGTTTTTTTTAAAGTAAGGTGTTTTATTAAAACTCGTGTAAAATGCTAAAAGACAATGTATTTTAGGACGGAGGGAGTATTAGATTAGAAAAAAACATTTTACCTTATAAATGTGAAATTTGTTTATATTTTGAGAGAATTTAAATAAAAGATATTTAGATTATATATAATCTATCGAACTAAGTTTATTTATATCTATATTATTTTTTGGTGGAAAAAATTATTTAAATTTAGTTTATTATTATTTATATTTATTGAAATTTATCTAAATTATTTATAATATTCATTAATGTATTTTCTGTACACGGGGCGAGACCAACACTAATTTTTTTGCTTTTGGCATGTTTTTTAAGAACGGTAAAAACTATATAAAATATCAATGATTTTATTAATTTTAAAAAATAATTTCATACTCAATACATTTATCTATGAAATTATTAAAAAATTAATATTTCAAAGAGTTTTCCGCTTTTTAAAAAACGTGTCAAAAAATAAAAGTTATAAAACTACAAATTCTGTGATAATGGAGAGAGTATAGTTTATATCGTTATTAAAAAGTGTAAAATTAAAACAACTACGGAGTATTTTTTTTTTGGTAAACACGTGGAGTAATTTATAATGGTACTGTATTTGTATCACATTAGTGGGGCCGTGGCGCGAAGTGTGATTATTTGTCTGTGTGAAGTGCTGACAGGTGCCGCCTCGCTCCCGTCAGTCCGTCACTGCAAAACAGAGCCAAAAGGAGAAAATATCTTCACAGCTTCGCCGATAGCAATGGCGGACGACGGAATCAAGCACACTATTGACTTGATCAGATCTTGGATACAAGCTAAACTCAGCTAGAGAAAGAGAGAGAATGAGAGAGAGGGAGAGAACCAGAGATGAATGATTAGAATCTATTAATTGCTCAACTGGAGTTTGTTACAGCTATTGGCTTTTATAAAGCCTGAGTGATGACCTCTAACACTTGCCTAAGTCATCATATATATCATTCTAACACTCCCCTCAAGGTAGGAGTTCTAAGTAGACCTGTCAAATGGGTTATTCGGGTCGGGTTCGGGTCGAGTCACTTCGGGTCTCGGGTAAAACGAGTTCCGGGTAAAACGGGTTCCGGGTTTTTCGGGTTGACTAGAACCCGGGTTTAACCGGGTTTCGGGCGGGTTCGGATCGATTTCGGATTTGTCAGTTTTTTCTTTTTTAAATTAAAAAAATCATAATTTGATAATTTTGTAATAAATTTTAATTAAATATAAAAAAATTTAATTATATTTAATTATAAATCAACCGGGTCGATCGGGTCACCGGGTCAATCGGATCGCCGGGTCGAAACCCAGATTACCCGAAAAATTTCCGGGTTTTCGGGTTCGGGTCGAAAAAAATTTCCGGGTCAAAATTTTTGGGTCTTGACCCAAAAAATTTCGGACAATCGGATCGGATTTTCGGGTCGGGTTATGTTTTGACAGGTCTAGTTCTAAGTAATCTCAAACAAATTCACAACTCCTAACTTGCTTAAATTTCTCATATACTTATCATAAGAGATGGCCTTGGTGAACACATCTGCAGGTTGATCCCTTGTACTGATATAACCGAGTTCAATTTCCTTACTTAGGACCTTATCTCTTACGAGCTGGCAATCACATTCTATGTGTTTCGTTATCTCATGAAACACATGATTCTTTGCAATATACATTGCTGATTTATTGTCACAGTGTAATCTCACAGGCTCTAATTGCTCAATTCCCAAGTCTTTCAGCAATTTTATGAGCCAAGTGATTTCACAAGAGGTTGTAGCCATTGCTCTGTACTCTGATTCAGTAGACGACATGGCTACATATGTCTGCTTCTTGGTTATCCATGATATCAAAGAGCTTCCAAGTAGTACACAAAACCCAGTTAATGATTTCCTTGTCATAGGGCAACTTTGCCGGTCAGCATCACAATATGCACTTAGCTTCAGGTTAGACTTAGATGAGAGTAGTAAGCCTTTCCCTGGAGCTTGTTTCAAATACCTCAACACATGCTTCATAGCCTGCCAGTGATGATCAGTTGGCCTGTGCATGAACTGACTTAGGATCTGAACTCCATAGCATAGATCGGGTCGAGTAATCGTTAGATATATTAACTTGCCCACAATTCTTCTGTATGCTTCTACATCCACAATCTCACAAGTTCCTTCAACATCTAACTTGATTTTAGGATCTAGAGTAGTCACAAGCTTGGCATTTATCATCCCTGCACCTTCTAGTAGTTTCAAAACATACTTTCTCTAGTTCAGGTATATATCATCCTTATTTCTCTCAACTTCTATGCCCAAGAAGTATCTCATTCCTCCTAGATCCTTCATCTGAAACTGCTGATTCAGATGTGCTTTCAACCGTGCTACTCTTCTTCACAGTTCCCTGTGATCACCATGTCATCTACATACACCAGTAGAGCAGTGATAGATTTCTCAGTCTTCTTGACAAACAAGGAGTAGTCTGCCTTGGACTGCTTGTACCTTGCACTTTGCACAACTTGAGAGAACTTTGTAAACCATTGCCTAGGTGCCTGCTTTAATCCATACAGAGATTTTTCCAGTTTGCACACTAGCTTCTCATCCATCTCACACTCTCCCCCTGAGTATGATGTCTCCCCCTGAGGGTGAGCATGGAGAAGCTTGAGCTTATGGTATGCTGGGGGTAGCTCCATGTACACTTCCTCCTCCAGATCACCATTGAGGAAGGCATTTGTTACATCTAACTGATGAATACTCCAATTATTAGCAGCAACAATAGAAAGAAGAGTTCTTACAGAGATCATCTTGGCCATTGGAGCAAAAGTCTCACTGTAATCAATGCCATGCATTTGAGAGAATCCTCGAGCCACCAGTCTAGCCTTGTTATTAGGGACACTTTGGTTGTGAGAAAGGTCTTGGATCTGGTTATGAAGGATGATCTCCGCTTTGGCCTTCATCTTAATGTGGACAAGACCGAGATTTTTTGGCCTACAGAAGACCCCAGGAGTCGGATGTTTGGGGTCCCCCCTCTGTTTCTCGGCCTTCGCGCGGATGTCAAAGTCCTGGATGGGCCTGTCAGCGCGTGCCATGTTTTTGGCAGTGACCTTGTGGCGAAGAGAGTGGCTAAGACCATAGAGCTTTATGGATTCCGTTGCGAGGATTGATGATCCATAGTGTGAGTTGCTTCTGCTTCGGGCCTGTACGGGTATTTCTAAGCTTTACTTTGCTTTGTATACTTGTTCCCCGCGTGTCTTTGGGTCGGCCCAACTCTCCTTTGATATGGCTCTTCGTGCTAGTTTAGAGCGTATTGTCACTGCATCTGGGCCTGGGTTTGGAGATTGGCAGTGACGGCTTGCTACCTTCCCTTTTCATTTTGGTGGGCTCAGAGTGTATGATGTTGGGGATGTCCTGCATTATGCCTTTTTGGCATCCCGTTTGCAGTCTACTGAGTTGCAAGCTAAGCTTTTACGTGCTTCTGGTATCATTGCTGTCGGTCCCACTTTTGATGATGCCTGTCGTGCTTTTAGTGAAACTATGGGTTCTGGTCTTCTACGCGATCCTAGTGAAATCGCTGCCCCCAAACTTATGAAGAAACTGGCAGATATATATTTCGCGAAGGTTGCTGCTACATCGAACTTTGTTTTCTCGTTGACTCCGCGACAGACGGCATTATAGAAGTATCAGCAGGGTGTTCACTCATTCGATTGGTTGTGTGAAGTTCCTATTTCTGGGTTTGGCCAGACTATGAATGGACGGACCTACCATAGTGTGCTTAGCTATCGACTGGGTGTTCCGTTGTTCACGGTATCCAGGCCTTGTCCCGCTTGTTCTCCGACCTTTGATGGTGATGTATATGGCGATCATGTTGTGTCCTGTGCTGGTACAATGAGCATTAAACATCGCCATAACCTCGTTCGTGACACCTTATTGGATATCTACTACAGGTCCGGGATTTCTGCCGGTAAGGAGGTTGATATTGGTCTAGTTGATGGGCATGATAAGCCCATTCGTCCGGCGGATTTGCTCCTTTATTCCTGGGATATGATCGAGCGGGATGTGTGTGTCAATCTGACAGGATCCTCCCCGCTGACTCAGTCTGGGATTTCTGACTGTATGCCTGGTCATGTTGTTGTTGATGTTGTTCGGCGTAAGTGTGTCAAGTATCGAGATTTCTGCACGACAACTGGTTATGATTAGTTAAGACTCCTAAAATTTCTCTAAGATTGACACATCATCCTGAACTCTTATAAATTAAGAGTTTATATAGATATAGATGGTTAGTACAATTAAAGAAAAAAAGAGAATTGAAGCAAAAAGAAGAAAAGAGGAGAATTAAAGAAAATCCAAGAAAAATTGCAAAAAAATAATAATTAGTTAAGACTCCTAAAATTCCTCTAAGATTGACACGTCATCCTAAACTATTCTAAATTAAGAGTTTATATAGATATAGATGAATATTACCGATTGATCGAGAGAGCAAGGAATGAAATCGGGGTCGTCAAAACCAATCGCGCAAGAACAATCTACTCCCTTGCAAACTCTAGGTTCTTTGAAGTGGCCTGCTACGTCCAAGAGAGATGAAAACCACCTGTTCGATTCAATTTAAAAGCGGGACAAGGATAGATGTCGATCACATCGAGACGATCGTGCTGATAACGCGTTAGAATATAGGGAATATATAAGAGAGCAGAGAAAGAATCTTTCATGGAAGAATAAGAGAGTAGAGATGAGACTTCTTATTCATATGTGTCTTCTCTCAAGTGGGATTACAAGCCCTTATATAGGCAAAGTAGAGAAAGAGTACATAAATGGGTCGGGGATGAGTAAGGTGGAACATCCACAATAAGTAACTTTACAACAAAAACAAAGTTGTTGTAATTTTTAGACACAATATCCACAAAAAGGAAAAAGTGGGTGTACCGAGTTTGCGCTGGTCAAACAAGGAAAAGACAAGATGGATGCACATGTTGATAATGCTAATGTGAAGACAAATGTGAATAATTCAATTTCGCCCCACTTTTCGACGACTTCTGCGGCTACCACTGCATTCAATTACTAACTAATTACTAACTATACCAATTGGTAAAATCTATTACTCCGTAGTTCAAGGATTTGCTGCTTAGTCTATATGATTACCTTGATTTGTCAAGGTATCTGCTCTTGTTTTAGGTACAAGTGCTCTTACAAAAAAAATGTCACACTCAAATACTCTACCAACTATACCGATAATAAATAGCTTTATTAGTTCAAGGATTTTCTAATAAGTCTATATGATTACCTTGAGTTGTCCTTCAAGTACAAGTAGCCCGACAAGGAGGCAAACGACATGCAAGATTTGTGGTGTATTTATCCGGACTGTAAATATAATAGCTTAAGGGATTTACGACTAGTAGTATATAATACTACGTAGTAGATAATCACCTTGATCAATTGGTTCCCTCTCACACACTCCTTGAATTTATGATGAATGTTATATGTTTCTTCTCTGGTGTCAAATTCAAGTATCCACCCTCTTGAGTCTTTTTGTCATTCCATAATACACACAGGTATATATAATATTGTATTTTTTTTTATCAACATTAAAACATTGAATAAAAATTTAAAATTGATATATACCACAATGATTACCTTTACAATCTTTGATTACACACGTAAGGATTTAACAAAGCTAGATGTGACAATCGAGCGGGTTGGGTTGAGTTCAGGTTCGAGTTCGGTTAGTCGGATTTCGGATTATTCGGGTTTTGGGTAATGTCTAATAATTTGGTCATTCGATTGGGTCGGTTTTGGGTTTGGGTTGTATCGAGTTTTGGTTATTCGAGTTTCGATTGTATTGGGTTTCGGTTATTTCGGGTTTAGATTGTCTCAAGTTTTCATTATTTCCATATTCATTTAAAATTTTTTACTAGAATGTATCTTAAAGTTCGGACTATTTCGGGTTTCGATTATAACGAGTTCGGGTGTTAATGAGTTTGGATAATAGGTTATTCGAATTTCAAGTCCAAAATGGGTCAGGTTGGGTCGGTGTTCAGAACAATCGGTTCCGGATCGACCGGGTCGGGTTTTCAGATTCGGGTCGAGTTTTGCCCGGTCTAAACAAAGCCTAATTTGAATAACTGCACAATATTTTTTTTGTTTAAATTGTCAAACCAATAGAACAAATACAGAAAATAAAACAAAAAAAAGGAAATTTTTTAAATTCAATTAAGAGACGTCGACTTTCAAGGATGATGCTCTGTAACAGAAATATGACGGTAAGGACACTTATATCCCACATTGGAAATTTATGAACCCCGATATGGGTATATAAGTGGGAGCCCCACTATCCTTAATGGTTAGCCTTTAGGGTGGGAACCAGATCTCGCTTGTATACCCATTACATTGGTATCAGAGTTGGAATCAGCCTCTCGGCATCAAAATACTTATTCCAAATATAAGAGGTAAAAAAGAAACCCAGTTCTTGTGGGGTGTCGGGTGACGAGCATCGAGATGTAAGAGGCAAAAAGTCAAATCCTCTTGTTCGAAGCCGTCGAGACGTCGACTTTCAAGGACAGTGCTCTGTAATAGAAATATGATGGTATGAGACACTTATATCTCACATCGGGAATTCATTACCCCTGATGTGGGTATATAAGTTTCAGGGTATATAAGTGGGAGCCCAACTATTCCTAATGGCTAGCTTTTAAGGGTGGGAAGATCAACTATCCATGACTTAACGAAAACTCTATTCTCACAAAGCTCAAACATTGTAAGTCCATAACCACCACCCCAAAGTTGTGCAACAACAGACACTATGGACTGCTTGAAAACTTGTTCAGTCCCCCAATGTTGAGAGATCATATATGGAGACGAGCTTGATCTCCATTTTTTATGCATAGAAATTTTGAAGCTCTTGCACATTCCATTTTGGCCCTGACATGTTAGAAGACTTCTTATGCACGTTAAGTAGCAAAGTTGTCATCAGTTTAATAACCCAAATCAAATCAAAACAAGATGAGAATTGTCAAAATGAAGAAATGTCATTCAAGACCATAATATTATAACACAGCAACCTTGGAATAGCAATGTACCATATCTATTATGTAAGCTAAAAACTTCAACATAATTTCGTTGGGATTTAGCAACCAATCAATTCATTTAAATGTGTGTTTTTAAAAAAAGAAGCAAAACAAGATCTTGCATATACAAGAGTTGCATGGTGGAATAGTAAAGGGACTTTATGACAAAAAAAAGTGTTTCTAAATAAGCATCATTTTTCTATAACAAAATCAATGCACGGTGTCAAGGCTCGGACTTTCAAATCTTAATTTTTGGAAAAAAAAAATTAAAAATGAATTTAAAACGGATTTAATTTGGATTTTTCAAGAAAAACTCGTCCTAAATTTAATAAATCTAACTTGAAATTCTTAGAGCGAATTCCGGCCCAAATTTTAAATTTATACAAAATAGATTGTATTTTACTTTTCAGGGATTTCATTATTAAATTCGGAATAAAATTTTTAAAATTTATTGTAAACGAATCGAGATAAGGTGTCGAGTGAGCGAGTTTCGAGATTTGTTTCCAGGTATTTGAAATTAGACTTTTGGAACCACCCTAGATTTTTGTACTCTTTCCCCATTAATTCTAGCCTTCTTCCTCTTGCCGAGAAGCATTGTAGCAGTAGGCCCCCTTTTTATTTTTGGTCAAAGCTCCTTCTGATTTTGGAGCAAACCTCATGCCAAACTACAAAGGCCATTTCTTTCCCTTCTTTTACTTGGGGTTCAATACAAACACACCCTTAGAGCATCAGCACTCATGGGGTAATCCCGTCCCTCTCTCTCATCGTAATATTTTGACACCTCATTTTCCACTAACTCTACCCCATCCCTTAACAATTTCTAACTTTTAACCCACACCCATAAGTTTATCCCATTACTATTTTTTTAACTTTATTTATACCCCACCACATATTTTTAACCAATCAAAATTTAATCTACCTAATAAAAATTTATAAAACCCACATTTTTATTATTTTGAAAAAGCAAAAGGTGAATGGGGAAGGGGATGGGATTACCCCTCCCACCAAGGTTCCTCCTCCCCCTTCTCATTAAGAGCATGTGCAACCATGTGGTTACCTCTTCCCCTTTTCAATTTTTATCACCTTATTATAATTTGCCACCTCATATATTTTTTTCTCTAAATTATTTTGCAATTTTTATACCTCTTCTTTAGAGGTTACCCTTGCAACCATGAGGTTACTTTGTTCCCTACTTGTGTGTTTAAAAAATATATAAATAATATGTAATGACCCACTTATGTGTTTAAAAAAAAGATAAAGTAAAAATAAAAGGGAAGAGGTTACCTTAGTGGGAAGAGGTAGGTAACCCCTTCCAACCTCTTCCCTAAAGGTTTGGCTTGCAACCATGGGTTTACCTTTTAAGGCTGTGTTTGAAAGCGGTTTTTGTGAGGTTATATTAGGGTTTTTTTTTGGCAACTGATATGCGTGTGTTTGGCAAAAGTTTCTCTTGTAGCTTTCCTAGTTTGAGTTGTAGGTTTCTCCGGCTATTTTCAGAAGATGGGGGGGGGGGGGGGGGGCAAACTTCCCCAGTTTCTTCAATCATGTTTCTCATTTTATATCTTCTTTTCCCTTGACACTCTCCCTCGCTCCACATCTCCTTCCATCATCGTCGCCGCTGCTGTGACTCGCAGGTACGTCTCCCTCGCTCCACTTCTGTACGATTTCTCCATCGTCGCTTCACATCTTCTCATCCTACCATGTTTCTTCTTGTTGTCCTTTTTTTTTGGTTGACATTGATGGGCAGTCGTTTTCTAGATTGGGGGAAATCGATTTCAGTTAGGGTTAGGGCTTCGATTGGGGGAAATTCGTCCAGATCTGAACTCTGAAATCGATTTCTAGGGTTATGGCTTTGATTGGGGGAAATGTGGAGTACCATTCTTCAATCAAAAGGGATTCGATTGGGGGAACACTGAAATAACAACATAAACGAAAAAGAATAAAAAATGGGGGAAAGTGAAATCGAAAGGGAATCGATTGGAATCCAAGTTGAATCTCGAGTCAGTTTGTCTCAGTGTGAATGAAGTCCCTCTACCTTGTTATTATCTCAGTGTGGAATCCAAGTTGAATCGATTGGAATCCAAGTTGAGTCTCGAATCATTTAACAACCTCCTTGTTATTGTCGAAATTTCTTGGTCTGCAGTTGTTATTGTTGAGTTCTATGACTTTTGTTTTGATGGAGAAACTTTGGAAAGAACTCCTACAAGCTGTAAAATTTGTTTACCATTTTCTGTTCAGTAATAATCCCACTATATATGATTTTATAGAATTCAGTTTGAATGAAATCCTTCGAGTACATTACAAGTTTTTGTTCATTCTCTAATGTTCTATCCACAATGTCAAACACTTCAGGTAGTTGGCCGAGTGGTTATCCTGAAAAGTACCCTTGGATCGGAGGAGAAGAGCCTATCGAACAGTGGTCGGCGGAGGTAAAGTCAGCCTTGATTTTGATATCTGCAAATTAGAGATGGCAATGATATTGTTCTATACACGAAGTAGTGTGTCTCAATAAGCTGCTGAAAATACCTCCTTGTGATCAATCTGTTACTAATATTGGGTGATAACTTATTCCTAATCTTTGGTAATTGGCATTGTAGATTGACCAATAATTAAATTTGATGCTCTTCCCTTGTAATCCTTTGGTTGAACTTGAAACTTATTGATTTTTTCGTCACACAACAAAAGGGAAAAAAAGCATGAGCAGGTTGAACTCTCTCAATTTGTTCTTCAATGTTTATAAAGCATCAGCAGGTTGTAACTTATTGATTTTGTCCTCTCTCAACTTATTGATTTTGTCCTTCAATTTGTTAATTATTTTTCTTTCTTTTGTTTCTTTTTTGCTTATAATCGTGTTCTTGCATAAAAAAATAAGGCGGTCTCTTATTGTGGGACTCATCCAATTACAAGTAATTGGTCATTGCTGTACTTGAATAGCACTTGTATCAGCTAATACGTTCCTTAAAATAATTTGGTTTACTTGTTGAATTGGAAATGATTTTATGTGTTTAGATTCGTGATACAAGTGTTCTTGTGAGGTTGAGACCTGAATTGGAAATGCTTTTATGCTCACTGGTGACCTGAATTGGAAATGATTTTATGTGTTTAGATTCAGATTTTGCTTTCACATTCTTGCTTTGACATTCTTTAACATTTTGCTTTGACACTCATCTTTGACATTTTGCTTTGACATCTTTGACATGTTTGACATATTACACTCATCTTTGACACATTTTTCTTTGACACTCATCTTTGACAGCTTTGACATATTACACCCATCTTTCACATTTTGCTTTGACACTCATCTTTGATATTTTGCTTTGACATTCTTTAAAATTAGTAGATGTTTCCTACAACTCTCTTCCCACGCTGGTATGGCCCGACTGTTCGACCGATGAGTGTGGATCCGGTAGCGTTTGAGGGAGCAGCTGCGCTGATCCCTCGAACGATATTTTGCAAACCTCCATCGCCGGTACCAAATTCAGCAGTGAGCTCGTCAAAATCATCTGCCAAGTCATATTCGGTATCCGCTGGTTGACTGTCAACACACCCAGTTGCCTCACTATAGGCGGAGGACGGCGGTGGAGGAGGCGCATCCATCGACGGAGCCACACAATGTTGCCCCATGACAACCGTCCCTCCGTAGATTTGGTCCCACAAGTCCTCCAAGTCGGGTGAGATTACCTTCTTTCGGAATTTTTTGAAATTGCAATTCTCCTACATCAACCACAAAGCGAAGAGTAGTCACACACTCACACAAGCAATTTAATCACAAATCAAATACACATACAATACAAATGACGATTTCAACAACTATAGGCGTAATATATATTGACTATACAAATTAGTTCAACTTTTGAGGCTACGTGATATTCAACAGGGGCAATATATATTGATTAAACTAATTTCATCACAAAATTAAAGCTCACTCCCTATACCTTTACAAGTTCAATTATCCATTATAGATATGGGATTTGAATCCCAACAACCGAAATTTAACAGTACACGATTTGGAGGCTACGTGATATCCAGTGATTTTTAGAAGATTGAAGCAGACAGTAGAAATTTAAGAGTAGAAAGTTAACATAAATTGAAGCAGACAGTACAAAGTTAACATAAATTCACGAGCCTATCGAAATTGAACACTCGACATTAAACTGTCGACCGCACACTACCATGACCAGTCGACAAAGGGCATAAACGAAAGTACAATCGAAATTGACAGTCGACAAAGACCATAAATTGAAGTAGAAACCAACCGAACTCAGAAATCCAACAACCGAACTCCGAAATCGTGAAGTGGAGGAAGAGGAGGAGGGCTTACCTTTCTCTCTCGCCGAACGCGTGCAAGGGTTCTTTACGTTAGGGTTTGGCCGAATGTCTAGACGGGGAAATTGCAAACAAACGTCGTTGAGGATGAGGGTGGGTGGGGGTAATTACTTAAGGGCATTTTGGTCATTTTCCTCATAAATACAACTCCTACACCTCATACCAACCAAACACCAATCAGCTTTTTTACAAGGTTATTTTTAAAATAAAACCTCTAACTCCCACACCTCCATAATGCCCAAAATAAACTCCAACCCCTAAAAAATACTCAACCCCTAAAAAAAACCCCTTTTTGCCAAACACGCGCTAAGACCTATAAGGTAAGTAAAACTCTTGGTTGCACATGGTCTAAGGGGTTCATCCCACAGAAAAATGAGGAAGGGATAAGGGAGCATGAGCAACCATGAGTTTTGCTCACCTTAAAGGTTGCTAAAAGGTAATCCAATGGTTGTAGACATAACCTTAAGGTAAAGAAAGGAAAGAGGTTACCTTGGTGTGGAGAGGTTGAAAGTGTCTTGGACTATGTGCAAAAGCATAAAGTTTTATTTATTTTTATGTTTTTTATTTAACTAATAATATTATGATTTTTGGAAATCATATAGTGGGTATAAATAAATGTGAAAAAGAGAGAATGAGGTAAACCCATGGTTGTGAAGTAAAAATATGAAAACTTTAAAGATAAAGGTTAATAAAGTGGAAAATTATTTTTTAAAATAAATAAATGAAGTGTCAAAATATTATAGGAAGAGAGAATTTTTTTTTTAATAAGAGGTAACCTTATTATTTCGGATGGGCTTACCCTTTCTCATTTGCCACATTCAGAAAACAAACAACTCAGCAACCTGCTCTCTCCTCGGAAATGTCAGAAGACCATCTGCACGCTCTCATTCCCCCTTCAAAAATTGGAACCCAGCCCCTCTTACCACATTTCATTTTCAAAAGGATTCAAACCTCCAAGCTCCGTCACCCCTGCTCTCGGCTCTGCCTCCTTCCTTGCCGCCGATACATGAAAGCTCCAAGAAAGCAGCTCCTCCTCCTTGCCACCACATCCCCACCGTAGCAGCACCACCACCTCATCTTTTGCTCCCGCAACTTCTTCCATCTCCTCCTTCAATCAGCAGCTCCTTCCCATGCCTTCGGTTCAGCAGCAGCAGATTCCTCCCCTCCAAGCGCGCCCGGGAACCGCCAACGCTACAACCCTTCTCCTCCTCCATTGTTTCCCGATCGAGCACTCCGGTAAGCCCTCTTCCTCCTCTTATGGCTCCAAAACCTCATAATGGTCAAAATTTGAACGCTTTTCTTCCGTCCTAGGCGAGAAGCTCTCTGATTCCGAACTCGGTGGTCCAGATCAAGCTCCGACGAAGCGTTCCGGCGAAGACTTTGAATCCTCGGTGAGCATTCGCCTCCCTATTCTTTCCTTGTATGCTCTCTTTCTCCTTAGTCATCGGAAATAAGGCGGTCGGAGCCACCAGTCTCCGCCAACGAGCCTCCCTTTTCCTCTCTTTCCCTCATTTTTTCGGGCACGAGCAGCGCCCTCTGCTCCTTTTTTTCAATCGATCAGAAGAAAGGGGAGGAAGAAAACTAGTGGGCCCCGATTTCCATCCCTTGCCATGTCACCTGCCAACTCACATGGGGTCCACTTCTTTTTTAATGACAGAAGAATGAATGGGATGGCAATTGATGGGCCTATTCACTTTTCTTCCTTGGGCCGAGATTGGTGTTTTAAAATAAGGATCTTTGGACCTCTTATTCTCAGAAACAAACAAATAAGATTTGGGTTTGTTTTAGAATTGAGGCTCGGTTTTGGTGGTTATCGAACAAGAAGGGGGTCGGTTTGGATTCTTATAAATAAGAGGCGGTTTTGGTAATAAGGGTTGGATTTTTATAAAATAAAAATTGTTGGTATTTTTAAGGGATTTGAAAATAATTATGAAAGTGTTTAAAAGAAAATTGTATTTAAGATATTATATAATATAATTGGAATTTAAAATGTAAAATATTATTTTGGGATTAAAGATATAATATTATGATGATTTAGAATGAATATAATATTACGAGACTTAAGGATTTAAAAAGGTATTATCGGATTTAAAAAGGGATTTGACATGAGTAAAGACGAGTTATGGAAACTCGATGGAGATTTGAGAATCTCGAATAGCTTGGCTTTCAGATATTTCTCGTATCGAAAAATGGGTTTTGAAATGGTTTAACTTCCGAATGGTTTTGGGAATGGGTTGGGAACATGGTCTCTATGTGTGTGATTAGTAGCATTGTAGCTTACCGCATTCTTTACAATTATAATATATAGGTGCTTGTCGATTGTTTGGACTCTGCTCTTTGGTATATCTTGCTGTTCGGCTTTCCAGGTGAGTTCCTATATGAGCTCCCTTAGATTCGCAAAGAGATCTCCCTGCTTGTAGCCATGTGCGTACTAGGTGCTTGCATTCATAATAAAACATGCCATGTAGTATCCTGCTAGGATTGCACTCATGATTGAGCATTCGTTTACTCATTGCTTTTGTAAACAAAACGACCGTTATCTGTGAAGTAACTAGAGTATTTGCTAAGGTTATAGGATGGCCCAGTCCCATCGGGTCCCGTCCTGAGTCAATCGAGTAATGGAACTTCCTTTATTTATATTATGAGCTCCCTACGGGCTTTATTGTGGATACGGATTGGGCATGCGTGCCACCCGATTATAATGAAATGCATTCACGAGCTGACCAGTCTTCGCCCTATCGGAAGGGGGTGGAGGTAGGAGAGGGATATACCACTTGTTATTCGGTGCTAAGGCCTTATTATATTTATACACTTGATCTTAGGAGCATGTTAGTGTGTTAATATTCCGCCTTGCATATCTAGAAGCATCTTTATTAGGACTAGCGTGCATGTGTCTGCTTGTTTGTAACACTCCTTCTTAATACACTGAAGAGATGTTGCAGCGCCAGCAATTACGCAGACTTTAATGTCTTTGTAACCGCCTTAGGCTTATAGGGACATGCAACCATGCTCTCATAAATAAGATAATAACATAAAAATATTAAATCAGCGGAAGGCTTAATTATAAAATAACATTCTAAAATAAATTAAGTTACCCAAAACATAGGGGTCCAAATACAATAGCCGAAATAATGAAATGGTAGCAGCAGAAAGAATATTCAAATACTAGCAGCAGAATGAATAAAATAAATCTCATAAATTCTAAAAGTTTATACCTTAATTCATACACACAATAAAAATGAAAACCAATGAAATCCTTTATTCTCCAGCGCCTCAAGACCGTTTACCTAAACCTGCGGATCAACGGCTAAGGTGTAGTATGCAAACCAAGGACCCCAGCCGTCCAAGGGAGAAAAAAATAGGACGGTTAGTCTTTTTACGACTAGCAAGCAGCCGAAAGTAAAATGCCCAAGACTCCGTCTACCACCCATTGAACATAAAAGGGTATTGGTGATTGTAAACTAAAATATAAATTAGGAGTAAATATTTATGTAGAACCTGACTCGTTTGAATAAATTAAAATTAAATTAAATAACAGGATGATCCAAAAGGACCCAGTGGTTGAATGGGATGCGGGTCTGAAGACCCTCAGGAATCATATTCCGAGTACGGAAAGAATATGATATACTTCACTGAAAATGGATCACCTATTTATAAAATCATGTACATCACGATAATAATAATAATAATAATAATAATAATAATAATAATAATAATAATAATAATAATAATAATAATAATGAAATTATACACAACGTTATTATTTACTTAGAACAAGTGATACCGGTCTCGACCGCATATAACGAGCAGACGACCTACTACCCTTAGGTAGTGTACCCATTCGAGAGATTTGCAATTTCGAAGGGGCATCTCATGAGACGTTTATAGAGCAAGGTATACTCAACCTTGACCTGACTTTACCATTTTCCATTTATTTAACGCAACTCAATAATAATACTACAATAGTAATACGTACACAATAACATTAAATCACAATTCCATAAACAATATATGGGCATATATATATACTATTTATGTACGCACATAAACAATATATGGGCATATATATAAACCTATAGCTAGTTGCACATGAGATTTTCAGATAAGGCGATACAAGATAATGTGCTAATTGCACATGAGATTTTCCATTCTTTCAAATCCCAAAAAGGCGTTGACGGATGGCTAGCTATCAAACTAGATATGGAAAAGGCATACGATAGGGCGGATTGGGAATTTACCTCCCTTGTGCTCCAAAGATTTGGGTTTCATGATAAATATATTGGCCTGATAATGGAATGTGTAACAACGGTCTTCTTTTCCGTTCTTGTTAATAATGGTACGACTGAGATCATTCCAGCTCGGAGAGGATTAAGACAAGGCGATCTTCTTTCCCCTTCCTTATTTATTCTTGGGGCCGAGGTGCTTGCCAGGAGACTTGCCTATGAGGCAAGCTTAAGTAACTCGGGAATAGGGTTTTCGTTCGGACGTTCTGAGTTGCGAATTCCCTTTCTGGCATTTGCAGATGACATAATTATTTTTTCAAAAGGGAATCTTGAGTCATGTGAGAAGGTCAAGGCAATTATGATAGAATACATCCAGATCTCTGGTCAAAAAATCAATTACGGAAAATCGGCCTTCCAATGTTCTCCAGGGATTGCTAGAAACAGAATCCCGAGCATTGAAGGATGTCTAAATATCTCTAACCAGGCAAAGCTGGATAAATACCTAGGATGTCCTATTGTGAATGGACGAGTCAATAAAACCACGTTTGAGGAAATTATCAATAAGACTACGACACAACTATCTAAATGGAAAGCCAACACTCTTTCTCAACAGGGACGAGTAGTACTAATCAATTCAAACCTGACTGCCAAGCCATTATATGCAATGCAAAGTTTTATGTTGTCAGTCTCAGTACATTCAAGTCTTGATAAAATTAATAGGAGTTTTTTCTGGAATAAGGATTTACAATATAAACCACTAATTAGATGGGAAAGGATCTGCAAGCCAAAGGGGTCAGGGGGCATGGGTCTAAGAAAAACTAGAGAAATGAATATCGCTCTTCAAATGAAATTATTGTGGAAAATTCTTGCAGAACCAGACAATATTTGGGTCAAAATTGTCTCCCAGAAGTATCTCAAGGACACTCAAATACTTAACTATCAAAATCGAGGGAATGCGTCCTGGCAGTGGACACAACTCAGGAAGTTAATTCCTTCCTTCAAAGAAGGTATGATCTGGTCAGTAGGTAATGGTAAAAATATTAAATTTTGGGAAGACAGTTGGGGACCACCACATCCATTATGGAAGCATAGTCTTAATAATAATGTCAACATAGATACAAAAGTTAGCGAGTACAATGCCAATGGCTCTTGGTGCAGAGAAAAACTAGGTCAGGTTCTCCCCTATGATATCGTTGAGCACATATGTCATATTCCACTCCCTCCCAGTAACATTGAGGATAGATTATATTGGTGGCCAGACTCTAAAGGGTGGTTTACAACTTCAAGTGCATATAAACTGAATACCAATTCCATCAAACCCACGACTGATGACAATGCTTGGATTTGGAAACTCGACACTCTACCTAAAATTAAGAATTTTTTATGGAAAGTTTGCCAGAATGGGTTACCCACTGCAGGGCGTCTTGCGGGCAAAGGTCTATCTATTCCTCCGTACTGCGCCTTGTGTAACCACCACCAGGAAGACTCAGTACACCTATTTTTTGAATGTAAATACAACTCATTTTTTGAAGGTCTCAAAAGGGAACTAAATGAGGAAATAGAATCTGAAATTAACTCTTCTAGAAATATTAAAGTAATAATGTCCATACTTGGTAATAAACTCAACGCTGAAGAGAAACAAAGAATGGCCTTTTATTGGTGGACAATCTGGTTAGCAAGAAACCTACTTGTCTTCCAACAGGAAAAACTCCCTATGATAGCAGGGCTTACACAGAGTGCTGAAATGCATAGGCAAAATTGGATTAGGGCAAAAATGTATCATGAAGAGGAGGATCGACTAGGACTGAATAATAATAAGAAGATAAAAGGAACATGTAGGAATAATAAAAGTGTGAAATGGAAAAAACCACCAGTTGGATGGGTGAAACTTAATTTCGATGGGTCTGCAAGACCAGGACGGCAAAGCTCATCAGGATATGTACTGCGAGATGATAAAGGAATGCCAGTAGCAATAGATGGGAAAACTATTGGTGATCAGAGTCCGCTCTTAGTAGAAGCGATTGCTCTCAAAATGGGTGTTCTTAAGGCCAAACTATTAAAGGTGAAAAAACTCATCATCGAAGGGGATTCCCTCATTATCATCAACTATTTTCACAAAGGAATCAGATGCCCTTGGGAGATTGAACTCCTTATGTCTGACATCTGTACACTTATCTTCGGGATTGAGGAAGTCTCATTCTCACACATTCTTCTTTTCGGTAATTGCATGGCTGATCGGGTTGCACACCTAGCTCACGCTACCGTTAATCCCAACATACAAAGTGATCCTGGTCTTTTCGACCCCATCCGTAAGGATGCCATCGGATAGTGATTCTGTCACATTCGAATTCTTACTTAATCAATATATATATATATATATATAAACCTAGTTACCCACTAATTTACCCATAAATAATATATAAATATTATTTCGGAAACTTTAATTTATTTAAATAATTTAAATAAATTAATTCCCCACATTTCACATTATCAAATGTGAAGTAACTATCTTACGAACTTGACACATTAACATAACAGGGAAAAAGAAATAATTCTGACTTTTATTTAATTATATTCTAAAATTAAATAAACGGAAATACGAGGGTATTTCATTGTTTAGGATTATATTGCGTAGGGCTTCGATCTGACACCGCCACGCATACATATTTTTTTAGATTTGTTTTGCAGCATGATTGTTCATTGCTTCCGTGACATGAGAACTCTCTTGGGTGATTGCAAAGAAATGGTCTAACCTCACTAACATCGCCTATTAGATTTTGATAAATATGCTTATTGATTTGTTTTGACTCGGCTCTGTCATGGCACCCTCTTGTATTACACCTTGATTTTGCTATTTGCATGACTATAGGTTTTTCACGCTTAGACTTACGACAGGTACAGAGGACTTCCCTGGGGATTTCAACGATTCTTTCGAATTTTGGGTATGAAATCCCACTTCAAAATGTTAGGATAGAATTTCAAACCTTCAACCTGTACTCGGGGCGCAAGATCCTAACGAGGGGTTTCATCCCTCGAAACGTAACCCGGGAATCATAATCCTGGGCCGTTACACACGGAGTGATAGAACATGGCATCACTAGCACCAATAATGCAGAATGAAGTAGTCTTAAAATGCGATAATTTAACGGCATTATTCATGGTAACATAGCTAACACTTACCCATTGCCCATTCTTAAAAGTGTCACTATCTTTAGCGGAAGAATCCTTACTATATAATTTACACTCCTAAAAAGTTTCATTTACTTACTAACTCACATGGGAAAACAAGAACAGAGTAATGACATGTTTATTCTCACCGATACCACTAGAAAACACTCATCAAATACTACTGGAAAACATGTCTGAAGCAATTGGAGATCACGTACTCACAACAATCCATTGTAGCTCAATTGAAAGATGAGCTTCTCCTCTCCAATGAAGAATCCCAACAACAACACATTTGATGCAATCATCAATTGAACTAGTAATTAGCACTATCTCAACTACAACATACATCTACTCTAATCAAACACAGAATCAACTTAGCACACGTTTAATATCATAAACTATGACATTTATCATTTCAAATCAATCAATTCCTACCAACTCCATAACAAAACCAAGACTCAACGAAAAAAATCGTATTTCGGATCTAACACCAATATATAGTAAACCGAGTTCCAAATTCTAAATTCAAAATGCAAAGCAAGAACGCAACTCACTGTGCTCCAACACACATTTAAATACAATCAACAACAAACTCAATTGCAGCAGACATTTACTCTAATCAAACACAAAATCAGTCTTAATTAGCACACGTTTAATTTGATAAACTATGACGATCATAGCCTCAAATCCATCGATTTCAACAACATCTACAACACAAACAACTCTCAACACAATCAGTCATATTGCAGATCTAACGTCAATTTTATCCTAGAGCATCTATCGAGTTCCAAATTCAGAATTAAAAACCAAGCAAGAATGCGAAGCAAGAACGCAACTGAACGAGCCTCAACACACATTTAAGGACAATCAACAACAAAATCAATTGCAGCGGACATTACTACAATCAAACATAGAATCAGTCTTAGCAAATAGAATAAAAAATGATGGCTTTGACAACATTGCCTTTAGCCCGACATTTGGAAGATCTGGAGGAATCTGTGTTCTTTGAAAATCCTACCAAATGACTAATGAATCAGTCTCATTGGTTACAAAAAGAGACCGTTTTATCTGTCTAAAACACTCTACCTCGAACCGAAACCAACAAATATAATTAATAGCGATATACGCACCCCAGTCATGTCGGGAAAAAAATCCCTTCTAGTGGGATCTTAAAAGCTTTCCCAATTCACTTGATTTACCATATCTAATTATGAGAGATTTTAATGAGATTCAACAAAGCAACGAGAAACAAGGAGGATCAGAACCAAAACCCTCGAGATTTGAGAGACTCGGTGATTTAAAAAACAAGTGCAGTGTTACAGATTTGCATGCATTTGGTAATGAGTTTACATGGAGGAAAAAGAAAAGAGGCACCGATAATACATTTGAAAAACTCAATAGGGTTCTAGTCTAGAATGATTTCTTACAATGATTCTTAAACCTAACTACAAAAAATCATGCCTTCTCTATATCTGACCACTTCGGATTTCAGTCGACATTAACGATAATTCTGCCTTCAAACCTAAACCTTTTCGCTTTGAGATGATGTGGACAAAAAGGAAAGATTTTGAAAACATTGTTAAACAAGCTTGGAGGCCCAACTTTGGCGGCACTCATATATAACCTAACTAAGAAAACACAACTCTTAAAAAGCAAAACAAAGTTATTGAGTAAAACAACATTTGTAAACATCTTCAAACAAATTAGAGAGGTTGAAAATGATTTACAAAGGATTCAAAATATCGATATTAGGAACCCAAATAATATACCAGAAACCAAAGAAGCCAAACTTTTGAGAAAATTAGGACATTTATTTAACTATCATAAGCAATAATGGAGACAAAGAGCAAAAAACAAACATCTTAAATCCACGGATTTTAACTCTCACTATTTCCATCGTGTGGCTTCAGGAAGAAGAAACAAAAAAACTCATAAAAAACTTCACCAATGAGAATGGACTAAAAATTTGCAATAAGAAACAAACTAGTAGAATTCCCGCGCCATGGCGCATTTGCAGGAATTGATTGTGGTTGACTCAGTGACGATGGTTTTCTTTGGATGACACCGATGAACTTTAATAAACATATGTTTGCAATTAGATTGAAGTTTGTCATCATAATGGTTGCAATTTCTCTCACATGAACATCTTTACATTGGAAATTAACAAATAAAATAGACGTGTATTTAAAACAAAAGACAAATATGAAGAACATCACAATTAATAATAAAAAAAAGGAAACATAACATAAAGCAATTGTAAACTCTATATACCATTTCGTCAATACAAACCAACTGCAATAGTGATTATGTTTTTCTCCTGGGACATGGTGACTCGGAGAATACTCTCATTATAAACACATTGACCATACAATCTTCTTGAATATCATTTAGTCTAGTGAACTCAACAATCGAACCTGCAATCGCAATAAAGAATTAAAATGTAGTGTGAGTTTGATGTGTGAGGAGATGGAGATAAGAGGTTAGTATTTATAGTAGAGTAGGGCAAAAGGATAAATCCCAAAATGGTAGTAGGTAATTGACTTAAAAAAAATGAACTGAAACCAAAAATCAGTTGATAGTGGGGATTGGGTGGGATTATATGATATAAGTAATTAAAGTAAAAAAATAATAATATGTTAGGAAAGAATATGAGACTTCGGATTTGTAATTTAGATTATAGATTTTAAATATTGTAGTAGTAGTAGTCTATATAAACTCTTAATTTATAAAAGTTTAGAATTAGGTGTCGAACTTAGAGGCAGAAGAGAAAAATGAGAAATAAAAAAAATGAAGGAAAAAAAACTAATCGGTCAATATTTCTAAAACTTCTCTAAGGTTGACACGTAAGCAAAGTTTTCTGAATTAAAATTATATAGATATAGATATATAGATTAGGGACGAAATAAAAAGAGAGTACGAGACAAAAATTTCCACATCAAATATTAACCAACGAAAGCTTCAAAATCAACTAAATTTGATCAAGAAAGAAGTATCTGATCAAGACAACAAGGACCTTGCTAAAAAATGTATCCAACGTAGAAATTAAACAAGCTCTTTTTGATTTTTAATATTGGACCAGAAAAGTTTTCGGGACCTTATTGTATGCCAATAGGTTTCTATAAAAAATATTGACATATAATTGGTCCGACAATAATCAAAGCAGTTAAGGACTTCTTCAGAAAGGGTAAAGTACTCCTTAAACAATTAAACCACACACTTATCACATTTCTACCAAAATGTGATAACCCTGGCATTATTAACCATTTTAGACCAATTAGTCAGTGCTCAACAATGTATAAAATCATCTCTAAAATACTTACCAATAGACTAAAAAATGTTATACCAAAATTGATCCATCCCATGCAAGGGGCTTTTGTCCCTAGTAGATCCTTTCATGATAATGTCCTCATAGCCCATGAAATCTTCCACATATTTAGAAATAGGGTTGTGTATCGGTCTAAAACCTAGTTGAATCGGGTCAAACCGAACCGAATCGAAAATCTCAAAATTTCAAACCGAAAACATTAGGTTTGGTTCAATTATTTGCCAGTTTGGTTTTTATCCGGTTCGATTTTAACACAACTGAACTGAATTTCAAATTCAAACGCTGCCACAAACCTTGCATACTGATATCAACTCGTCTCTAAAATGTCTTTGCTTATTCCTCAACAATCTGCTAACCTTACAATTAGGCATGTTATATTTTCTCACCCTCGCTTTTGATTTCTTATTTTTATATATGATTATAGCTAGTAACAGTAGTAAGGGTACTTCAATAAATTACTTCAGTTTTAGTCTGGAAAGTGTGAAGTTGTAGTCTTTTTTTTTTTGGTTGAAGCAAGATAAGAAATTCAGTTCTCTAGACAAGCCTAGAGAAACCGAGAGACCGGACAAGCCGGTGGATGGACTAATCATCATGTACAACTGAAAGCAAATAACTGAAGCAAAAGACAGAAATGAAATTACAGAAGCAAATGACATAAAAAAGAAACGTACAAGCCATACTACATTATAAAACACAAGTTAGGAGATGAACGAACTGATCGGCCAAAGAGACAACGCACACAGAGAGCTCTGGCGAACTAGCGGACACCTCAGATTGTGGACTCGAAAGAGCCATCAGGTATCGATCGCAAAGCCACGACGTCATCGAACATGACAAATCAACAACCGCTCACAAGAAACCTGCATCACAACAAGAATAACACAATACACCTACCCGCAAGAACAACCCAAACCACATTATTGCCCAATCAAATCCCCACGCACTCATCTCAACCCTCAAGGACGATAACAAGATCGTGAACGGGTTACCACAAGGATAAACCCAAATAAAGGCGATAAAAAATGACACAAGGAAACTAAAAGAGCAATAATGAACATGAAACGATTGAAAGTGCAGGCGAAAAAACAACCCCAATTTGATTAAGCTTGTGGGTACGAAAACAAGGACGGGGACGACCAAGAAGTGGGTGAAACCCAATGAAGGTCGTGGGTGGAGCCGCGGGTGCCCGGAGGAGGCCGGAGCTGAGGACGGTCAGAGGAGAGACATAAGCAACCGGAAGAACCGATGCGGCGGAAGCCTGCAGAGGCGGCAGGCCCAACTTGTTGAGGAGGTCGACCGGTGATTAAGGCGGCGACAGAGGACGGGGCGAAGCGGTGGTTAACCAAGGGAGACGGCGGGCATCCGGAGTGGCAAGGGGACCATGGTGGCGGGAGGCAGGCTCGGTTCAGGAGGTGAACCGTAGAGACGGGAGCTAACACAGGTGGAGGCCGGGCGACGGCAAGATGCTGCCGGCAAATTGGCGAAGGAAGGTTGGAGATGGCGGCGGCCCAAAACATCGCTCTCTTTGAGAGCGTTTTAGGTCTCGGCTTTACCGTCACGCGTGTTGACCCATTATTTCTTCCGTGAAGTTGTAGTCTATAAAGTAAAGTTTTTAACATAAAAAATTAAAAAAAAAAGAACTAATAAGCCTACAGTGGGGTGAAGATAAAAAAAATTGGTTTAACACAAACTGAACCAAAACAAAAAAAATAGAAATTCTTGAACTGAAAGCCTAACCGAAAAACTTCGGTTATGTTCGGTTTGTATTGGTTCGGCCTAAAAATTCGATTTAGACCGAATCAAAGAAAAGATGTATCAAAGGCTTAATGATAGTCAAACTTGATAATTCTTTCCTTGATAAAAAAAAAAAAAAATTAGTCAAACTTGATATGAAAAAATTTTATCACGAAATTGAATATGATTTCCTCTTTCAAGTCCTAAATAAATTCAGATTTGATCCCCTGTTTATTAACTAGATTAAGGAATGTATCACAACATTCTCATATTCTGTATTAGTAAACGATGGCCCATCACAAATATTATTTCCCAAAAGGGATCTTAGACAGGATGACCCTCTTTCTCATTTTCTCTTTATTTTAGGACCTGAAATACTCACTAGAATGCTACAACAAGAAAGCAATAACACCAACAACAATGTAGAAATCAAAATTTACAACTTTGGTAGTATTATTCCATTTCTTACCTTCGCAGACGACATTATCATTTTTGCCAATGCAAAACGACTCGACATGCTTTCGCATCAAAGAAATTCTAGACGACTATTGTGAAACATCAGTTCAAGCTGTAAATTATAGCAAATCAGCTTTCCGAATCACCACAAATATTTCCAACCAAGGTAAACACATAATTCAGAACAATATACAGATCACTTCTACAATGACTCTAGATAAATATTTAGACTGCCCGATTGTTAATGGTAGAGTCAACAAATAAATCTTTAAGGAGATTGTAACCAACTCGCAAAAACAACTACACAAATGGCAAACGACTTTTAGTATTAAGTATAAAATTATATAAAAAATAATTCATTAAAAAATATTATATATAGTTTTTAGCTCCTTCCTATATACCTACCGAAAAATCAAACGACTTTTTTTATCACGAGTATCATGAACGAGATGAAGTATATCACATTAGTGGGGCCGTGGCGCGAAGTGAAATTATTTGTCTGTGTGAAGTGGTGGCAGTTGCCGCCTCTCTCCCGTCAGTCCGTCACTGCAAAACAGAGCCAAGAGCAGAAAAATTGAAAATATCTTCACAGTTCACACAGCTTTCAATGGCGGACGACGGAATCAAGCACACGACTCTCAAGATCAACGGCATCAACATGCACTTCGCCGATAAAGGCGAAGGTCCTATCGTCCTCTTCCTCCACGGCTTCCCGGAGCTCTGGTACTCCTGGCGCCACCAGATTCACGCCCTAGCCGCCCACGGCTACCGCGCGGTGGCTCCCGATATGCGCGGCTACGGCGACACTGACGCCCCCTCCGACTCCTCCAAGTACACCTACTTCCACACCGTCGGCGATATGGTGGCGCTCATCGACGCTCTCGGCGCTGACAAGGTGTTCGTCGTTGGCCACGATTGGGGCGCGGCTGTGGCCTGGTATCTTTGCTTGTTCAGACCGGATAGGGTTAGGGCTTTGGTGAATCTCTGCGTCCCTTTTCTTCGCCGGAATCCAAATCTCTTGCCGGTCGATAGTCGCAGGGCTGTTTACGGCGACGATTTCTACATCTACAGATTCCAGGTTTGTGCTTTTTTCGAATCTGAAACTCACATATGAAATCACTGTCAATTATCGTTGGATTCGAACAAAGTATTGAATTTCGGGGTTTCTGTTTTGGGAGTTAGTCTTAGTGAAGCTCAAAGATAGGGAATTGAGATTTGAAACCTAATTAGTGAGATTTGGATACTTTTGTTGCTATTCCCTGATGCTTCAAACTGGAACTGTAAATCATCTCCATAGTTGAAACTTGGAAGAGATTTGGTAATTGGTTTTATGAGCAAGATGATAAGAAGAGATATAGACCAGTAACGTTATTTTCTGTCCTCATATAGCTTAATCTTGGACCATCTGAATTCGAATATCAATAGGTCCCTGGAGAGATGGAAGCCGAGATAGCCGATGCTGGTGGCGCTGAGATGCTTCTTGCGAAAATATTTCCATCTTGGAGACCAGATCCTTTGCTCTTACCCAAAGGGCAGTGGTTCAAGGACATACCTCCTCGCCCCACATGGATTTCAGAAGAGGATTTCGCCTATTATGTCAGAAAATATGAAGAGAAAGGCTTCACTGGTGGACTCAACTATTATCGTGCACTCAATCTGTACCTCTCTCTTTCATGCTTTCGATCTTCTTGTTCGTCCTATATGACATTCTATGTGCTGCAGCCGGCAATGCACGCCTTGAAAGCTTGAACATGTTTGAATTGCCATAATGTCATTAGATCAGACTTGACGTCAATGTGGTGTTGCAGGAACTGGGAGCTGCTAGCGCCATGGACAGGAGCACAGGTTATGGTGCCGACAAAGTTTGTAATTGGAGATTTGGACATGGTTTATCATTTCCCAGGGAACCAAGATTACGTCCAAGAGGGGGGTATGCAGAAGGATGTGCCGTTGTTGAAGGAAGTGGTAGTGATGGAAGGAGTCGGACATTTCCTGCAGCAGGAGAAGCCGGATGAGATCAGCAAGCACGTCTATGACTTCATTCGCCAGTTCTAAGAAACTCAGATCCATGTACAATGATCCAGGTGGATGTGAAAAATAAACAATAATAAGGTTGTAGATGTGTCTTTTTAGTGTCCCCTTTGCTTCTGTTGTATGCATTTTTTCAGGTTGTAACTTTGTAGACCTTGCTAAATGATAATATAAACTTAAGAAACAATTTCCTACACAACTCAAACTCGACACAAACCTACCTTCCATTAGCAATTACATGATGTTGAGACATTGGGTCCATTAGCAATTACTTGTAGATTAAACAGAGAGGGTGTTTAGGGGTAGAAAAGTTTACAGTTCTTTCAATGGCGGACGACGGCATAAAGCACACCACTATCAAGATCAATGGTATCAACCTGCACTTTGCCGAGAAGGGTGAAGGTCTCGTTGGGCTCTTTCAACACGACTTTCCCGAGCTCTGGTTCTCCTGGCGCTGCCTTAGCTGCCCTAGGCTACCTTGCCGTTGCTCCAGACATGCATGACTTCGGCGACATCGACGCCTCTGCCTCCGCCTCCAAGTACACCTACTCCCACAATGTTGGCGATCTGGCTGCGCTCATCGATGCTCTCGATGCCGACCGGGTGTTCGTTGTTGGCCACGATTGGGACGCGTCTGTTGCCTGGCTTCTGTGCTTGTTTAGGTCGGATAGGACCATGGCTTTGGTGAATCTTGGTGTTGCGTATGTGCGCCGAGATCCAAATTGCTTTCTGATGGATTTCAGAAGAAGAATTCGACTACTGTTAGCAAATTCGAACATAAGGGCTTCTTGTTAGAACAAGAAGGGTAGAATAGGGACAGTGTTTTGAGTGTTTTCTGGGATTGTAGCCATGTATATGCAGGATGCTTAATCAACGAAGCTCTGATACCATGTAACAAATTGAAAGCTTGAAATTGAATCTGGGTTTGTAAAGGAACTTTCGTATGAATGATCAATGGAATGATCTGCAAATCAGAGTGATAGAAAATGGGAGACAAAGAAGGGCAATGGTTCAGAATTCCTGCAGAGAGGAGGGTGGAGCATCCACCAAATTCTGATCAGAGAAAATCATCTTTTGTATTTTGTCATTACTCTCTCAAGGTTGTTACAGCACATGTTGAGGCATATATATAGGCAACATTACATAGCTGGCAAATAGAAAATCTCTATTCTACCCTTCTTGTTCTAACACTTCTCATTTCTATAACATGTTTGAAATTGATGTCAAGCTATTTACTCATCAGGAAGCACTTTACTCGGAAGAGGCAAATTAAGTGTGCTATGTGGTGTTGTATGAACTTGGACAGAAGCCAAGGTTATGGTGCCCGTGAAGTTTGTTGTTGGAGTTATGGACTTTGTTTACCATATGCTAGGGGTCCAGGATTACAACCAAGGGGGCGGGATGCAAAAGGATGTGCCATTGTTGAAGGAAGTGGTGGTGATGGGAGGAATCAAACATTTCCTACAGCAGGAGAGGCCGGAGGAGATCAACAAGCACATCTATGACTTCATCCGCCAGTTCTGAGTAACTCAGTATATGTGTGTCGTTTTAGTGTCACCTTTGCTTTGGGCATTGTCTTCAATTGCATGCATTTTATTAGGTTGTAAGCTACAACTATACATGGCCAATATGGTATAGTACAAATTCAAGCCATTTGATGTTTCTTAGTTTGTCTTAAAAATGGAATCACTTTTCTTGTATATCCTTACATTTATATTCCTTACATTTATAAAAGCATCAAGGATTTGAATGTATAGTACTTTCAGTATGGTTTTTTAATTGTTAGGCTCATCCCTCTCTACTTTGTGTAATTCTAAGCGTACATTTGGATGTATTTAGTGTAAAGCTGATTGTATTGGTTTTGGGCCAAACCGGCCCAAAGTTGATCTCAGCTGTCCTAAGGGCTAGAAGCCCACATGGATGCCTTCAGCCTCTCTTGCTGAGCTTGAGCAACGACGTCGTTCAGGCGGTTCAGCTGATGCGCTCTCCCTTATATGGGTTTCCAAAACCCTCATCCGAGAGTTGAGAGAGTTGTTGCTTACTATATCTATGTTCTTGTCTCCTAAGGCGATTTTAGGGTTTTCATCCTTTTCCGGCCTTTGTGAGCGTAGATCGAGCTCCCTTCCATCCAAATACTCTCAATGACATTGTGTTGAGAGAGATTTGTAGCCTCTTTGCCCTCTAGGTTTTGACCTTGCCGGCTGGTGTCCTCGTTGAGGCTAATCGTCGCTACAATCTCTACTTTCTCCTTTTGCTTTGGTTTTGCCGGGTTGTAAACTTCGTTCATTATCATTGCTTAAGTTTCTGTTTATGTATTATGGTGTTTTGGATCGATTCTCTTCATTAATTATATTTTTTATATCAAAATTCTCATTTTGCCTTTGTTAATTGTGTGTGTGTTTTTTTTTTTGAACCGGAAAGGATTCGACGCACCGGACATTCTCGGTGGGTCGAGAGGCCGAAAGATCGGCAACGGACAAACCGTTATGAAAATAACCAAAAAATATAGGACAAATCAACAAAGACAAATACACCGCAAAAAGCTAGGGAGCGAAGGTCGATACAAGCAAAGGCGGACGATGTTGGAACCGGGACAATGTGCATCAAATCTTCTGACGGTTGGTAGAGGCAACGCAGGGTATCCCTGGGGAACAAAGTGGAGACCTCAGATTTGGACTCGGTCGTCAACGAGCCATCAGATTTCGATCACGTCCACGACCTCTCGCACGGTGGCAAAAGACAAGACCACAAAGCTCCAATTTATACCCCTGCTCGAATCAAATAAACAAAACTCTAGAATTTGGCTCGTAAAAATCTTTGTGACAAGGTTAAAGCATATAGATTTATTTTTTAGGTTTAATTTAGTGGATGTCCAAAAAAATGGACAAAATTAAGTAAATGTTCACTTTTTAAAAAAATTAAGTAAATGTCCATATTTGACACTTTTACCCTTCCTTCTCATCCCTTCCCTTTCCTTCCCCCTTTGACCCTTACCCTCCCATTCCCCCTTTGACTATTTTTAATTTTGATATTGACTAGTTGACGTGCGTGAGGGGAGATCGATGCCTATACTCACTCCAATCAAATAAATTTATGCTCGAATCCCTCTATAGTATAGTGAAAATCAAGGTCGATCCAAGGGAGTATGTCAGCGGTTCTATCCTAGTTGTTTTATGGACGAAAATATGGGAATAAATGGCAAAAGTGGATGCTGTATTTTATGACAAATTCACTTAAAACGGCTCAAGTAGCAAGTAAATAACACGAATGCAATATATGAGAAGAAACTTCCAAGATCAGGGCTTACCACAACAACAAACACATGTATAAATCAATAAATCATATGAGAAATCATGCTTTTATCTTAAAGAGATAGCTTTCGCATACTCAACAAATAGATAATAGAGGTGATCACATAAAACCTATTTGTTTCTACCTTTCTTAATTAGATCCCTTTCACTTTCGTCAAAGATCCCTAATTACTATCAATGTTAACAATCTCCTCTTTCAATTCAATTGCAACAATGAATTCCCTTAAACTTTCATCAAAGGGTTAAGCACAAGGGTAGAATAAGATAAAAACATCAAATAAACATAGATTCATTCATCCACACACATACTTATTGTTGGGTTCACCCCAACCCTAGAAGATGGGGGAACTACTCACTCATTGCAAAGGAAAACACCAAAACAATGGAAGAATTCATAATCTTAAATTGCATAAATCAAACCTTTAATTAACGTTCAAGCCTTCAACCAAAACTCCCAAAAAACGTCGTTCCTTGCTGCTGTAAAAATCAGTCGTGTGCTGTGTAAAGAGATATGTGAAAAGATCTCCCTAATTAGCCTCTAATTGGCTTTATTTAAAGATAGAATTTTTGACTTAATCTCCAAGGAAAGAGATTTAATCTTAGGAAAATAATAAAATCTATCTAAGGAAGGATAAAATATCTCAAGTCTATCTAACTAAAAGATCCTAAAAGAGATTTAGAAGAAAACCCTAATTAAAAAGCCCAAAAAACGATTTAATCAGCCCGTATAAACTTTTGCTGGTGCACAGGGTATCGGCGCCGAGGTCTCAGGTGTCGGCGCCGAGGTATCTGTTCGAATGCAGTAGGTTCTGTTTTTCTCCAGCTTTTCGTCTCTGTCTTTAATCGCACTTTCCCGAATCCTTATTCATCCGATTGACGCATATGAACATGCGTTGGAAAACTCTTTTCAAGGAATATAACTCTCATGAAGGCTCCAGAACTTGAATCGAAGTGATGGATGGAGAAAATAAGGCTTTTCTCCAGCTGTACCTTTTTTTTTCCTTTTGCTTGGCTTCTCCATTGCATTCATGATATTTCATTAAGCTCTAAAGTGCGTCCAAACTCTTCCAAATCACCTCCAAAACCTATAAAATCACACCAAAGCTTGTGTAGACTCCATAACTTGCAATATTAAGCATAGCTACACATTTTCCTTACTTTTCCAACACAAAAGCTAATAAAAGGACTTGAATGAAATAAAAACATGATATAAAATATGACTAAAAATGAGGACATCACTAGTAAACATTGACCAATTAAGTCAATGCCTAGATTTGATGACAATTATTTTTGGCGACAGCTGTTTCTGATAATTTTGTTTTGTGACAATCATTTTTTTGGTGACATTTTTTTTTTCCTAGTGACAATTTTGGAGTAAATTTTTTCTGGTGACAATTGATTTTTTTTCTTGGTGACAATTTTTTCGGTGACAGATTTCGGTCAAGGCCTACATTTGATGACAATTTTTTGGTGACAGTTGAGTATATTTTTCCGGTGAAAGTTAATTGTGACAATTATTTTGGTGACAATTGATGTTTTGTGACATTTTATTTTTTCCGGTGACAGTTAGGGGGAAATCTTTTCTAGTGACAATTGATTTTCTTTTTTTTTCTTGTGATAATTGTTGGTGACAAAAAAAAAAAGGGTGACAATTGATTTTCTTCCAGTGACAGTTGCCAGTAACACTTTTCCTTGGTGACAAATGAGGTTTTTCTCCTAATAGATGATTTTCCTGATGACAATTGTTGGTGACAACTATTAATGAGGAGGTTGATGACAATATATTGTCACCATGATATTGTAACCTTAAAAAAATTGTCACCATAATATTATACATCACCAAGACATTGTCACCAACTACAGAACACTTTTTTCATATTGTTTAATCAACCGTATTGTCACCAACTTATAAAAAACATTGTCACCAACCTTTTTTCAATAATCTATTGACACCAACAATAAAACAGTGTAACCAACCTATTTTCATCAAGCTTTGGTCAACAATCTATTGTCACCAATTGCAAAACTTTGTCACCAATCTAGTGTGAACCGCCTATTTTTAGAAATTAATTGTCACCAACGACAAACCAGTGTCGCTAACCAATTGTCACCAACTACAAAGCACTTTCATCAAACTAAAATGTTTACAGTGCTAATGTTATCACATTTGTCATCTAATATTAACACATTTTTGTTACAAAACTGAAACCCTAGAGCAAGGGGATCATAGACCCAAGAGGGGTTAAACCTGAGCAGACGAAAATTTGATGTACAGTATAGTTTAGGGTTTAAGGTTTAGAATTTAGGGTTTAGGGAAAATTTGTGTACAATATCAATGTTATCAGATTTGTCATCTAATATTAACGCATTTTTGTTACGAAACTGAAACCCTAGAACTAGGGGAGTATAGACCCTAGAGGGGCTAAACTTGAGCAAACGAATAATTCGATGTACAATACTATAATGGCATTACATTTTTCATCTAATATTAATGCATTTTTGTTACAATAATAACCCTAAGTGTAGATGAAATTTAATGTAAAGTTTAACTTTGTAATACTTAATTGTCAGACTACAAAATATTATCACCAACCTATTGTCAACAACTACGAAACACTGTCATCAAATTATTTTCATAAACAAGTGAACACTGTCACCAAACATTGTCACCAACTAAAAAACATTGTCACTAATCTATTATCCCTAAACAAAGAACATTATCACCACCCCCTATTGACACCAACCTACTTTAGTAATCTGTTGTCACCAACAATAAAATAGTGTCATCAAAATATTGTTTCAACAAATATTTGTCACCAAGTCCATGTAATTACAAACAAACTGTCATCACCATACTAAATATCACCAAGATAGTAATTTATTGTCACCAATGACAAAACATTATACCATAGAGTAACTAAAACTAAGCAAACAGTAATAAACGTCACCACTACATTATATATCATCAAATATTGTCACCCAATAAAATTTTAAAAGCTTTACGAGTTTCTCTCACCTAAAATTGGCACTAAAATAGTGTCACCAACCTATTTTCACCGACTACAAAACACTGTCACCAAATTAAAATGGGTGTACACTACTAATGTCATCACTGTTGTAACCTAATATTAACTCACCTTTTGTCACCAAACTAAAACCCAAGAACTAGGGGAGCATAGATTGCAACATTGCCGAAGAATAGTGCACAAAACCCTATGACAAGAGAAGCAAAAACTTTAGAGGGGTTAATGTTAAGAAAAAAAAACCAAACAAATCACCTCTCACTACTCCTTTCTCAACATCCAATTCATCTTAACTTAATCTTAATGATAGAAATCGATCATATGAAGTGAGTAGCTGATAACTCATTTCACAATCTCCAACAACCGATGATCTAAATGCTACTACTAACTGAATGTAACTTTGCATCATATTCATCTCATACATGCAAATCAAGTAAACAAATGTAGGATTGTTGCATGAACTAAGTAACCATATATTCGTGAACACAATGAATCTGTTGAAATTTTCCATTCAAATGAAGCTCATGGACTGAAGTCAAAGGGGTCAAAATCAAATTTGAGAGATTTGAGACTTTAAAACATTAGAGCATTGTTGAATAATCCAGACAAGTCCAACCTTGCCGAGAAAGAGATCAAATTGAACGCATTGAGCCACGCTGGTTAGGAACTCGGATCTCCGCCGTGAACTTCCCCCGCGACCTCTGTCTCACTCCTCTGTAGTGCTTCCTCTCCTCCACAACGATAAAAGGCCGAGGGCCCGAGGCTGAGTAGAACTGGCGAACTCGATCCAATCGAGCTTCTTCGGCTCCGGCGCCGAAACCGCGATCTTCATCGAAGGCTTCCTCTCGTTGAATCTCGAACTGGATTGCGGACTCAATTGGCTAGGTTTTGGTGCGGGAGAAAACAGATCGACGAGGCTTCCTCTCGTTGAATCCCGAATTGAATTGCAGACTCGATTGGGGGATCTGTTTCACAAGGAAGACGGCGAGGGCGATCGACTTCCACGGGACTATCAGTCGATGACCACCACCCCCCACCAAATCTCAATCGTCGTTCTTCTGCTTTGCATCGGCCTCCTTTCTCCAACCCCCCTTTTTTCCAGTGTCCTTATCCTAGATTTATACAAGGGTAGTGTTGGTATTATATAAAATTTATGGACATTTCCTTAATATCTATTTCAATGTGGACATTTTTTTAATTAGGTTTTCTAAATGGATATTTGAGCAAAATTTTCCTATTTTTTAATTATTACTGTAGAAGAGTTGTTTTTTAAAAAAACAGGAACTTTGTTTTAGTTGTGGGTTAGGGTAAATTTAAGTTGGGCCAGTACAAAAAAGGTTGGGCTAGGTTTGTAGGCTGGGCCCAACAGTAGGTGATGGTGTATACACACAGGACACAACCCGACGTCAATTAGGGCCAGGGCGGGCCAGTCGCTCGACACAACCCAAAGAACGCCGCCCTTGTCAGGTAGAACTTGGAGATTTTTGGCTTAGGGTGAGGATTGCGTAGCGGCGATGACACCAGGAACCGACTTGGAAGAGGAGGGAGAAGAAGCCGGCGGTGGGTTGATGGAGTTGTGGAAACGTCGTCGAAAGGGGAATGGTGGTGTTACCTGTCGAGGATGAAAGAGGAGGAGAAGAAGGTGGTGTTTTCGCCAGCGAGAGGCGGCAGTGATAGCGAAGGAAGGCGGGAGCGAGGTAGGGTTAAGAATCTCAGCAGATCTGAAATTTATGCTGGTGGGAAGTCTTGCGGTGGCGGTGGCTCTGGCGATCCGGCCATGGAGGGCGGAGAAACAGAGACTGGTTTTTTTTTTTTAAATTGTAAATCGATCTACTAGTAAAAGTTTTTGTTGATAACCTATTGTTTTGGTAGAGGAAGACTTGGGAGCCGCCCTAGCCTCGGCCTACCAACCCAACCAAGGAGGGGGAGGACGAAGGAGACGGTGACAGGATCAATCTCTTATTCGAGAGGCGGTGGAGGAAGAGCGAGAGATTAACAACTAAGGTGATATGGTGAGTAAGGGATGAGACACCCTTTAATTTCAGAAATTGGGGGTTAGGGTTTCGGGCACAGGAACCGCCGGAGAAAGCAGTGGCCTACGAAAGGAAAGGTCAAACCATCCACTTCGAACGACCGCCGGTGAAAGCGATGGTTCAGAAGCGATCAAAACGGGGTTCCTGGTGGGCAGGTTCCAGAAAATTGGGGATTAGAAATTTGGTGCTTTTTTATTCCAGCAATCCCAACCAAAATCAAACCGGGAATCACACATTCAGATGGTTTGGATGGTCCGGATGGGAGTGAGATTGTGTATTGTTACTATGAAGAAGGGGGGGATTGTAAAGTTCCAAAAGCCACTAGGAGGTACTGATTCAGAAACTGAATTAAGAGCATCTGGTGCCAATGGAACTCACAAAATTCAGATGTTCAGATTGAGGTTGTACTGGTGTCATGTATTACCATAAGTTCCACAAAGATACAAAGATGGTGGGATTATGTTTGAGATTTGTTAATTGAGATTTGGGGTTGAGAGTTACTCTCGGTTAGGGGTGATATACGAGCTCGAGTACCCTGTGTTCAAGCTCGGCTCGTTTATAAACGAGCCGAGCTCGAGCTCGAGCTCCATATGAAAACGAGCCTAAACAGGTGCTCGTACTCGGCTCGCGAGGTGGGAAGAGTACTTGAGCTCGAGCTCGTGAGCTCGTTTATACTCGAGCCGAGCTCGTGAGCTCGTTTATACTCGAGCCGAGCTCGAGCTCGCTTATACTCGAGCTCGTGAGCTCGTTTGTTCAGGTACAGTTTTTGAGTTATTTTAGCTCGGTTTTGATTCAATCTTAGCCATTAATACCCAATTTCACAATCAATAACACAGAATATATACACAACATAGTCCAACACAACCAATAATACCCAATTTTTGCTTGCTTTAGGCACGTTTGTTCAGTTACAATATCACAATCAAGCTCAGTTTTGAAATCAAATAACTGAAATCAGATAACCTACAATCAAATAACCTAAAGAAATCGAACAACTTGAAATCAAATAACCTGAACTGGATTGAATATGTAAAGAGGGAGTCAGATCTGAGGACGAGAAGGCGGAAATCAACCGGCAAGACCTAGATCCGAGAGGAGGCGACCTGGATTTGGATCTGAGGACGAGAGAGGAAACAAACGACGGTGGGGGCTCCGAGAAAGGAAGCGGGCGACGGAGGCGACCTGGATCGATCTGGATCTGAGGACAGGAGAGAAAGCGGGCGATGGTGGGACCTCCGAGAAAGGAAGCGGGCGACGGAGGCGAGGGTGAGCCGACGAGAGGAGGCGACCTGATCTGGATCTGAGGACGAGAGAGGAAGCGGGCGACGGTGGGCGACCTAGATATGGATCTGTAGAAGCAAACAAGGGCGACGACAGGCGACGACGGGCAGTCGAGGGGTGACGGCGGGCATTCCAGATCCGAGGATGAGACGAGGGGCGACGATGGGTGACGGCGGGGAGCCACAACGAGCAACAGACGCCGAGATTTGAGAGAGAAAGAGAGATTAGGGGTGGGAGTGTTATGGGAGCGGCTGGGTTAGGTTTAGGGGAATTAGGTTTTATACCTAGGGTATTTGGGGTCTTCGAGCTCGCGAGCTACTCGAGCTCGAGCTCGAGCTCGGCTTGAGCTCGGGAATAGGCTCGAACTCGGCTCATATATCTATTCGAGCGATCCCGAGTCGAGCTTTTACCGAGCCGAGCCCGAGTCGATCCCGAGCTACTCGGCTCATGTATCAGGCCTACTCTCGGTTGGTCCCCATTATGTTAGTTTTGGGTTATTCTTCTAGGGTTAGAGATTTGGGATTGAGACTTAAACTCGGTTGGTCCCCAGATTATGATTTGAGTTTTGGGTTATTCTTCAAGGGTTATAGATTGAAGAGGGGTTGAGAGTTTTAAGTCTCGGTTGGTCCCCTTATTGAAGATTGAATGTGTTTGTAGATGAATAGGATAGATGATGTTTGGGGTAGGAAGGTTGAGTTTTGGGGTTTTGGTTTTAGAGAGAGAAGCTCTCACATTCCCAATTGGGCTTTTTGTGCATATGGTGGGATTATGTTTGAGATTTGTTAATTGTTAATTGTGTTTATTAAGTGATCTTAACCCATATGCAGTGTCCATTTTGGTAATTTTAATCTTTTTTTTTAACAAATGTCTTTTTTACCTTTAAAAGTTTGAATTTAAATTATTTTTTTCCATGTCCTTTTATGTCTTTTAAATTTTTTTTAAAAAACTTTTATTGGTATACAGTGGCGGAGCCAGGATTTATATCCGAGGGGTGCTAAAAAAAGTTTGTGAATTTTTTTTTTGGTGTATAGTTATTAAGAAGATTTTTTCTAAGAAAATATTGAAATAACACTAAAATTGTGATTTTTTTAATTTAAATATAAATATGACATTTTTTTTAATGAAATAGTTGATAGAAACAAAAAAAATGGAGAAAGAAATCAAGAAGAATTAACAATATAGTAAAACATAAATATAACATTTTTAATCAAATAGTTGATAGAATATTTAATGATATAGTAAAACATAAATATGACTTTTTTTAATGAAAAAACACTAAAATTGTGAATTTTTTAATTTAAATATAAATATGATATTTTTTTAATGAAATAGTTGATAGAAACAAAAAAAGATAGAGAGAAATCAAGAATTAACAATATAGTAAAACATAAATATAACATTTTTTTTAATGAAATAGTTGATAGAAACAACAAAATATAGATAGAAATCAAGAAGAATTAATGAAATAGTAAAAGAAATAAAAAGTGGAGCATTTGAGATTTGAACCCAAGACCTATTGATTCTCCTACCTTCCCTCCTTCCTTCATTTACCACTCGAAACATCATTCATATTTAATTCACTTTTACGGTATTTGTTAAACAACCCAAATTATAACTTTATATATATATATAATTTTTCAACAGTGTTTTGTTCTATAAACGTTGTTTTTGTTATTATTTAGCTAAAAAGCTATGTTTATTTCGGAAACATAATTTATTAGACATATCCAATGTTCATACTTGCAAGTGTACACGACAACTTGAATTGACCTAGTATATAAAAAGGTTCAAGAAGCAACATATAATGGAATTAAGTAACATTATAGTAAGGAGTGAGGGAGTTAATACAAGATCCCAGACCTTCGTCCCTTCTCTTGGGTGAAAATACCAAGGCTCACTATGTTTATGCGACGGAAAAACATAGTTTAAAAAAAGAAAAAATGGACAAAAATAATACCAAGTATCAACTTTTGACCAAAAACAATACGAACTTTGAAATTGATCGTTTCATATACGAACTATCGTCCTATTAACCGAAAATAATACATATGTGTATTTCGGTGAACTTTTCGACCAAATACGGCACGTGGACGCCGGAAAACACACATGACATAAATTTTTGCCACCTCACCAAACTTGTAAGTTATGCCATGAAATAAATTTATTTTTCATTTTTTTTTTAAAATAACAAAAATTAAACAAAAAGACAAATAGCTACAGTACCTTTCGAAACAATGGAATCGAGGGTGAGCGTCTTCACTTTCTTCTCAATGTTATATGCTCGTTCTCTCCTCCATTATTTACGTGACTGTCACTGTTCAGTGTACGTGATTTATTGTTTAGTTGAGTATGATGGAGTTGTTTAGAATTGCAATATTTGCATTTCACATGGCCTACTAATTTCCCGATCGACCAGTAACCTCGCTTCTAAGTCCTAAGTCCTTTTTAGGCGTTGGGGATACTGAATAAGGCTCCAATTCCTCCAGATGGATCAAATCCAAATTAAACGTACGGTCTGAAAACGTACAGTAACCGCGGCCCTCCCCTAACATAAGCTAGCTCTAGTCATGATGTATATCATAGATATATCATTTGTTTTTCTGAAAATGTGAAGTTAATGTTTCTTCGTTTGTTGAAGCTGTCAAGCTAGTACGTACACGAAACCGGGCATCTAAAAGAGAAGTAGAAGAAAAAGATTGTAACAGAGAAGAAGAATATATAAGATAGATTGTAAGGGATAGTTGTGACTCCATTAATTTTCTTGGTTCAAATATATACTGCAGTCTACAGCTACAGGCATATATATAGGCCCTTGTTCAACTTTACCTCTTACATGTTGTTACATTACACAAAGTAGCCCCAGAAGCTTTAATTATTCAAGTACTAATTGTATATGTATGTTTATAGCTACGCATGATGGATCATAGTATATATCAATTATATCCCCATATTATACATTATTGAGGGAGCTTAAATTCTTTAAACTGATCTCAAAACTATATAACCGCCATTTAAGTGCTTGAGTTGTCTCGCCTCTCTCTCATGGAGCTGTATATCCTGGGTATCCGTATCCTGGGTAAGATGTGTATCCCGGGTATCCGTATCCGTATGGGTTTCCGTATCCTGCGTTTCCGTATCCTGGGTATCCGTATGGGTTATATCCGTATCTTGGGTTTCCGTATGGGTTATATCCGTATCTTGGGTTTCCGTATGGGTTATATCCGTATCTTGGGTTTCCTGTGAATTCTGCACGGTGTTTAGGGTCTTCTTGTGCTTCCACTGTAACAAGAAAATAAAGATCGAACATTAGAGGGATACAATAATTAACGTATAAGATATGACCATTTCCATCATCTATATATCATATATGACAACAATCGCAAATAACTAACAAGCTCGATCAAGTTGCGAGTTTGATATATAATTTTACTTACAAAGTTTGCGAGTAGTGAGGCGAGGACGAGCGGCAGCAGCCTCCATGGACATGGACATGGACAACAAGATTAAACCTATGAAGACTGCTATATAGATGAGCTTATAAATAGATGTGCTAACCACCTTCATCTTCATATATGCAAGTTTAATTAATTAATTAGCTCGATCTATATATGAAAATATGTATTAATTTGCCTTTGTGTGATGAATTGAGTGCACATATATATAGATGAGCTCCATCATGAAGAATAGTCAAAAATCAACTATGAACCAGGGAAGTCATAAATACTTATAATTTTTTAAAACCACATGAAATATAATAATATATAGCATATTTATTGGAGGTCTCTTTTGTCCGAAGGTTTGCACAATTTAATTACCGTCCATTATTTTTGGAACTTTGAAGTTAATTAATCATTGAAATATACTACCTCCGTTCCAAAATACATGGGCTTTTCTTTTTTGACACGTTTTTTAAGGAGCGAAAAACTCTATGAAATATTATTTTTTTAATCAAATTTTTTATATCATTTGATACTTATTACTAATAAGTATCAAATTATATAAAAAATTTAATTAAAAAAATAATATTTCATAGAGTTTTCCGCTCCTTAAAAAGCGTGCCGAAAACTAAAAACCCATGTATTTTGGAACGGAGGGAGTATTAATTAGCATATTTAATGGCTTGGATCAGCTCTTGTATTTCTGGTTGATAGAGGAGACTGAAGAATCGCCGTACTGTGTGATCGGTGTTTCCCTACAGCAATCGTGCTCGTGCTACTAATTATCCCTTTCATTAATTAGAATATAGAGAGAGTTTGTGAAATGTCCAAAAAAGTTGTCCTATACTTTTATTGGAGTGTCTATCTTGTTAATAACAATTTTATCATCTTGTCTATAGCCTATTATTTTTTTTATTTTTTTTAAAATCGTGTAAAAATAAGAGTATGTTGTAAATATGCAAAAATAATCATATATTGAGCAAATATAACTCAAAGTCGTTTTTTTTTACAATTTGTCGTGCAAAAATAAGAGTATGTTGTAAATGTGCAAAAATAATCATATATTGAGCAAATATAACCCAAGTCTTTTTTTTTTTTTACAATTTGTCATGCAAAAATAAGAGTATGTTCTGTATGTGCAAATATAACCGTATGTCGTGCAAATATGACCCAAGTCTAGTTTTTTTTTTTCGTGCAAATATAAGAGCACGATGTGCAAATATAGCCGTATGTTGTGCAAATATGACCAAAGTCTAGTTTTTTTTTTAAAAAAAATTTTACATTTTGTCATGCAAATATAAGAGTACGTTGTGCAAATATAACCGTAAGTTGTGCAAATATGACCCAAGTCTAGTTTTTTTTTAATATATAATTTTTTTGTGCAAATATAACCATATGTTGTGCAAATATAATATTTTGTTGTGCAAAAATAAAAATAAAATATAGATTATGGATCACATAATAAAATATAGATAGTTTTTTAATTTCTCATATTCATAGGGTGATTTTTGTAATTTAACAAAAAAGTCATCATCTTCCTCGCGATTTCTACGAAGAGGAAACTGATCCAGATCCGCGCTCACCACTTCCGTCGGCTCGTTCCGGCCTCTCTTGCTCCCTCCCTCGCTCCACCTCTCGCTCGCCACCGCCTCCCTCCCTCGCTCGCTCGCTCCGCCTCGCTCGACCTCGTTCAAATCTGGACTCACTCGCTCTGCCTCGCTCGACTCGGCTCAGATCTGGACTCGCTCGCTCCCTCGGTCGCTCCGCCTCGTTCAGATCTGGACTCGCTCGCTCCGCCTCGCTCGACCTCGGCTCAGATCTGGACTCGCTCGCTCCACCTCTCTCGACCTCGACTCAAATATGAGATTCTCCCTCGCTCGCCATGGATCCGGCGAGCCGGAGGAATCAATCTAGCCTCTCCTCCTCGATGTCGACGATTTGAGTCCAGATCTCACTCAAGCGAAGGTTGGTGACGTAATCGAGAACTATCCAGGCCACATCCTCCTCGATTCCGACGATTTCCACCGATTCAATTTCCGAGCTCAGCCTCTCGATCCGAAATCCGAGCTTCAGCCGAAGAAGATCTACCTCCTCGTGGCTCCAGCCCCGCTCGCTCCGCGCTCGCTCGCTCAGGCCTGGGCTCCGACCTCGATCCAACGGAGATCTGGAGGGAAGGAGATCAAGAATTTGAGGCAACCTCCCTCTATTTGTCATCTGAAAGTAATCTGAAAGTATACTGGGAGGATTTGGAAGGGATGGACAAATTTTCAATTTGTCTCACCTTGGACATTTTGTCAATAAGGCCAAAAAAGTGCCTATTCTACAAATTTTCTCTAAAATATACTTCCTCCGTCGTATAATTAACCATTAGACCAATTTTACACTTTTTAAGAAAATTAAAAATAGAAATAATGTTATAATATTATTATATTGTGATGGATAAACACTAGAAACCCTAGTTCCCGTATAAACTCCTATATAAAGGGTCCCTTGAAACCCCAATAAGACATCAGTTCATTCCCTTCTTCTCCTCTCTATTCTACCTATTATCACACATTATCAGCACGATAGTCTCTCTTATCCATACCGAGTCTCTCTTATCCATACCAAGGATCCGAAGACTAACTTGCTTTCATCCCTTTTCTGCCGATCTCATAAATTAAATCTGCAAAATTATTTTTGTTAATTTTAACAATCCTATTGAGTAGAAGTAATCAGTGTTCGATTATTGTGTACAGAACTCAAAACAACGTGTATCACTGACCTCTTGGAGGAAAGCAAACGGGGAATTGAAAACTGCTCGAGGCTCATCACCGACGCCTCCTCGGGTCTGCGACTCCATGTGAATTGAAGCCTCCCTGCACGCTAGGTTCCTCCTCAGCAGGTTTTTTGATGCCGGGATCTGCCAATTCTTAGAAGAGGCTCTGAAACCGCGGCGCGGAGCGATCCAGTTCCGCCTCCATGGCGACGTCATCGACCCCCACGCGAGCCCCGAGGTCGAACTTCGACCTAGTCGGAACTTGAACGGCAGCCACCTCTTGGAGTCGAAAATCTGGTGGCTTGCTTGGTATCGAGTTCGATCCGCGACCGCGACGCAAGGGCGAGCCCGGTAACAACAGACCTCGCGGCCGCCATCGCCTTCTCTGTGATTTCACAACAAGGAAGAAAGGTTTGGTTTGGGCTGCAGTTTTTTTTAATTAATTACGAAATTGGCCTGCAGTTTTTAAAAATCACAGGTTGGCCCGTATATTTTATATAATAACAGAAACCGGCCTAAAATTTTCAGGGCGGCATATTTTGCCCCTGTGAAGTATTCACACATCCTCGAAGATGATGTGTAACCCCTGGAGTGGTTTAATGAATCGAATTTGTAGTATCCCAAAGCGGATGTAGTAATCTCAATCCTTGAAGTGATTGAATCAATCGAAGTTTAATATCGCGGATGAAGTAATCTCAATCCCTGAAGTGATTGAATCAATCGAAGTTGTAGTATCCCCTGAAGCGGATAAAGTAATCTCAATCCCTGAAGTAATTGAAGCAATCGAAGTTGTAGTATCCCTGAAGCGGAATCTCAATCCCTGAAGCGATTGGATTAATCGATCGTATCCCCTGAAGTGGATGTTATTCTATTATATCCCTGAAGTGATGAATTATTTGTTTATTTATTTTATTTATCTTATTTTGATGTTTTTTTTTAATTATAGATTAATTATCTCCTGAAGCAGATAAAATTGTTAAATTTATATATTATCTCCTGAAGTAGATAAAATTGTTAAATTTATATATCATCTCCCGAAGTAGATGAATGATAAATTGATCTCATCCCCGAAGCGATAAAACGATAAATCTCATCCCCACGGAGATGATCAAGCCAATAAATTTCATCCATGTGGTGATGAAATTTTATTTATTATTTATGTTTATTTATTTTATATGTATGTTATTAATTTAATTTATTTAAATTATATTTGTTTAATCTTTCATCTCCCGAAGTAGATGAACGGACCATCTCCTGAAGTAGATGTGAACGATTGAAAATCATCCCCGTAGTGATGAATTTTTTTTAATTTTCAGTTTTATTATTCATTTCAATTTGTATTTTTTTTTTTGTCTCCAGAAGTAGACAAGCATTATCTCCCGAAGTAGATATAAATTGATAAATTTGCATATCATCCCAAAAGTGATAGTTTATCTCCTGAAGTAGATAAAGTAAACACAATTTATGTATCACATCTCTTGAAGAAGATGAAATTCTTATTTATCTCCTGAAGAAGATAAATATTTTAGCTTATATACCATGATCAAATTTATCTCCCGTAGTAGATAAAATTTTAAAATTTATAATCGTCCCTGGACCGACGATTTTTATAGCTAAACAAGCAAATTATGGTTTCTCCACCAGTCTCCAGAAGTAGACGAACATGTATTTGCAGATGTTCATTTTCTTGTCACCAGAAGTTGACAATATGCCAATTTGATTTGATTTATTTATGATTTTATAATTTTATTAATTATACCAAATGTCTATGTATTTATCATTATCTCTTCAAATATATAAAGCCATCCCCTGAAGTGAATGGACACATAATCATAAATCGTTCATGTAGTAACGACAATCATCTCCTGAAGAGTTGTATATGAAAAGGAAATTCATAAAATGTCTATCTCTCATCAATACAAATTTGTCCCTGAAGTGACAATATTCATTTCCTGAAGTAAATGAATGATAAGAGATATATTGTATATCCTCATAAAGATTATTTAAAATCATACCCAGAAGTGTATGAGCTTTATTTTAAAGTTGCACAAATAATCCATGAAGCGATGTATAAGTAAAGATATATATAACCCTTGAAGTGGTTGTATACAAGTTGTCTTTTCCCTGAAGTGAGTAATAATCAAACGTACCATTTCTTGAAGAATATGGTCAATATTTATATGACAACTTACTATATTTTTTGAATTGCAACTTATAATCTTTTGGAGTATATGATCGAAATATACATAATAGAGACTAATTGTCACTCGAAGTTGACAAATGAATCATTTTATGAATAAAATTATTTCTTGAAGAAAATGATAAATTGACAAGTTTTTCTCATGGTTCCACCTGAAGTGGACAAATACAAATTTTATTTTATTTATTTATTTATTTTATCCATTTTGAATAAAATTATTATTTTACTTATTGTAATTCAAAGCTCAAAGTGTTTCCCGAAGAAACAACTTATCATGAGCGTCAAATACGAAGTCTTGTTTGACAAATGAACATTTGTGAAAAAGGTTTACCACAATCCTGTAGACTGTGAAATTTTTCAACACCAACCTAAGAGCCTGAATACTCTACTGGTGGATTTTTATTAAACTCTAGAAGAGTGAATGATTCTTATAAACTCTAGAAGAGTATATGATTCCTATAAACTCCAGAAGAGTATATGATTCTAATCTCATCATTTGTACTCTTGAAGAAGTACATGGAATGTGGGTTTTATCAAGTTCAGAACGATTATCATTCGGTTGGTACAACCAATAAAAGTAACCACATAATACGATCCAGGTAAAAAGGCCACTTCCTGAACACCCTCCGGTAGAGGGTGTGAAAGAGGTTATGGTTAAGCGCGTGACCAAAGTTATTATTGTGGCTTATAGCTAGGTCTGTTATACGGTTAATTCTAAATGTCTTGAAGAACATTATAAATGACTCATACCTGAAGTATGACATCAACGAAAGTTCTAACAATACCCATTCAGTGGCATCTAAATTAAATAAATGGATCACCATATACAAAGTTCAATGGTTGAATATTATGGTTTATAAGTGTCAAATAAATTTGAAAACCCGAAGTTTTCTCAAACAATCTTGAATGGAAAATCAGGATAAATACAATATAGCTCCAGAAGAGCATTGATCTTGTTACCTGAAGTAACAATGACACATATGTATGAATTGACATGGTACTGAACACCAATATCTCATATGACTAGCCAAAAGCAAGTCTTACAGAATTGAGAATGTATATATATGGTTTATTTGGCGCTCATTTATCCCATTGAAACTTATCACTAACCAGAAATTAGTTAATGATAAAATGTTTTTCTTTGTGGCATTCGGTCATTCATGTGAAACGATGATGGGCGGGATCATTGACATTCACATACACACCCACTAAAAGGGACCAGAAGATCCTAGGACTCGAATATCCTTTATAAGGGTGACCGAACATATATGGTCTGTCATCTTGGCAAATCAACAACAAGACCATCTAATTAAATTCAAAGTAAATGCAAAGTCTCTAATGTCTCTTGAATGGATTCAATGAGACAACTATGGAACACTATCATATAGACCAGTGTAATTCCAAGATTACAGATGCCTCAACACTTTGGTCATATGAAACATAAGGTAGAGAATGTTATCAAAAACATTGTTGAGCATAAGGTAGCTCACGACGACCCAGAAGAGTCGTTGGTCAAATGGGCCCATGCATGTTTGCATTTCGAATTTGACACAATAACATCTCCCTAATTATCTCCAAAAGAGAGTATATCATTCAAAGGTTTTGAATAAACAGCATATGTTCTGAGATGTACCTCCTCCAAATGAACTACAATGAGACCACAAAGAAGTTGGATGATACATGGGGTTTAAGTCCCTATTGCTATCAAATACCTAGAGCTTTATAATGGTGATCAAATGCTCAGTATTTAGGGGGAGAGGAAATGAGACAATTAAGAAAGAGATTGCATGGAAGCAATTTCTCTATCATTTCATATCCGCGGATAAATACAAGTGAACCAGAAGTTCAATAAATGAAATGATTATAAGGTTTAGCAAATATGTCATTGAAAGCATTTACTAAAGGCCAAGAAAGTGACAACGTCACAGATACTAGCTCATTTGGAAGTTCCAGAAGTAACTCCAACTCAATGAATATCAAGTGGTTCTCAAGTACACCAGAAGTGTTGGAGATCACTAGGCTCTTGGTATATAATTCCCTAGAAGTGGAAAGAGCCTATGAGAATATGATGATCATCAAATAAATAATGGATGTCGACATCGAAATCATAGTAAAAGAGCTAGAAAGAAGCAATTCATGCAAAGATGGATTCATTAAACATGATGAGATTGGACCAGTAGTTCCAACACTGCAAAGTGCAACATCAATTGGTTTTAAGTGGGTGTTCATACAAAATAAAATATAAAGCCAACTTGATTGCACAAAAGCCGACCTATCAAAGGTTATATGGAGAATATATTCACCAGAAGTGAATATAATTTTGGATCTAAATAATGACGGACGCGTTACTTGCATACGCATATAAATGAAAAAGATCGATTGAAAATGCCTGAAGCATTAATATCAAAGTCCCGTCACATGCAATTGGTTAAAGATCCTTATAAGAGTACCTGAAGTACCTATAATTGTAAAAATTGTGACATTGCATTAGGTCCCGAAGTACCATACAATGTTGTACTCTTTTCCTTGATCTTAGTTTTTATCCCATTGGGTTTTTCCAAGTTAAGGTTTTTAACGAGGCAACTTATGCACCATTTAATACAATAGACCCCCCTGGTCAACAATGAAAAGCACACTAGGTCCGGAAGTACCTTATGTTTGTGCATTCAAAGCAGCTCACCAATACATGGAAGTCAAGCGCATCAAGTTAATCATGAAGAAATTCCAGGTCAAAGACAATGTTGATATTCGACAATAAGCTCATGAAGACAGCACCATCAAGAAGAATGAGAAGACTTCGAGAAGGATGTTGACTTCAGGGGGAGTATACGCACTGCACTCTTTTTCCCTTCGACCAGGTTTTGTCCCACTGGGTTTTCCTGACAAGGTTTTTAATGAGGCAGATCACCAAAGCGTATCAAATGTCATATGTATTTGTTCTCTGGATCCTAGTTTTGTCCCATTGGGTTTTCTAGGCGAGATTTGTAATGAGGTAGTATTTAAGGATGTTTATCCAAGGGGGAGTGTTATAATATTATTATATTGTGATGGATAAACACTAGAAACCCTAGTTCCCGTGTAAACTCCTATATAAAGGGTCCCTTGAAACCCCAATAAGACATCAGTTCATTCCCTTCTTCTCCTCTCTATTCTACCTATTATCACAAATAAGAATAACTAAAATTTTAACAAATATATAATGTGCAAAAAATGGACCAATAAAAAAAGAATAATATATGCGAAGTTGGAGTATTAATCGAGTACGTTGGAAATCAAATACAATTAACGAAATAAATTAAAAAAATTAGAAAATTTTATCATTAATGGTGTTTAAATGGACAAATATTTTGTTCAATGAAAACGTACCTAAAATACCAATTATATGGATACGGATATAATATCTCCTACAACACACCATGTATCACTCAGTGTATCACAAAATTAGTTTACTAGTAATATATATAAATAGGTATATTAATATCATAATATTTGAATATCCTAGTTGGTTGAGAGTGTAGATGGGTATTGAATTGAATATATTATCGAACCCCTTCCGCTTTTATATTTTCCTATTGCCCTTCATTTTTTCTTGTGCACTACCCACTTTTTCTCTTGCCTTTCATTTTTCCCCGTGCGCTACGGACCCACTTCAATTTGGTGGTGGCCCAACCATTAATCTTTTATCACTAATTTTATTTATATAAGTGAATGGTGACAAACTAACAATAGATAAAATAAAATACATGGATTAATTTCATCAAATGATACAGAGTATTTGATATATATAAAACTTGAAGAATATTTGATAAGTAATTAACTCTATTATTTCTAATTTAAATATAGATAAAAAAATATCTTTAATTTTTAACTCAATATATATAGGAAAAAAATTAAAATTATATGCAATTCTAGCCTATCCAAGATTTTAATCCTGGTTCCGTACCTGTCTAGACCTTAAATTTTTAGGATTCTATGGCTAAGATATGTTCATAGTTTACATCCTAAGTGGTGTTTACACAGGAGCCATTTTAAATTAATATTAGACCTGTCAAAATATAACTTGACCCGTATGGCCAGTAATTTTTTCAGGTTTAAACCCCGGTGTTTTAGACTCTGGACCCGAAATTGACCCAAACCCAAATGATCCGGAAACTAGGGTCAAGACCCAATGACCCGTTGGCTAAATCGACCTAGTGAGTCAGCACTATCACACAATCACCACATATACCCCACACAGATTCGTCATGAACTTGTGTTCGTTATGGTCACAAATTAATAACATATATATTTTATAATTACAATATATATTTATAACACTTATCTATATAAATATGATTTTTTATGCTTAATATTTATAAATTTAATTATAATATTATTATTTAGATTAATTTGATATATTTATATTACAATTTAATTTTGATGATATTTTACTATTTTTAAAATTTTCGATTTTTTTGACCCGCTGAATCGACCCGAAACTGAGACAAATTCGGTTTGACTCGAGCCGAAATGACCGTTAGCCCAATTGATCCGAAACTCGATCTACCCGACCTGTACTCGAATGACCCGAACTCGAACACAAACCTGACCCAAATACAAGGATTGACAGATCTTCTAAAAAGACATAAGTCTTCTAAAAAGACAGAGACCAATGTCGCGCGACTCCAGAGGTCTTCTAAAAAGACCGATCCCTCACCATCAATCATAAACAAGGCTCCAAAACTCACATTAAATTTTGTAGAATTTTTTTGACTTCCAAACAAAATGGACTATTCTACCGTGTTAGATACGTAAGATAACTTAATTAACTAGAGGTGCATAACTGCGCGCATAACATTGTCACACGCCTGTATGGACTCTATTTCATTGGACTCATCACTCATGATAGATGGACTATCACTTGTTTCACCTCATCCATATATATTGCATGGTGTTGTTTGGTTTGACACAATCAATACAGAAGTTAATTAATATCTTCTGTATTGACTGTGTCAAACCAAACAACACCATGCAATTCAAGCCGACATACTCTTGTATGGCGCTTGACCGTTTCAACAAACATTTCTCGACCACAAAAATTCAAACGAAACTGCTAAAAGATAATCTTATTTTTGTACAATTTAACAAAAATTATACAATTAAACTGATTTGATATATATTTTACTCATTGGTTTAGCTAGCAACTTTTTAAGAAGCCATGTTAATTGATCGAAGAAAGATCTCAATTTGTTTGTACCGTATAAATTAAACCGAGGAGATACACTAATATGACTCACCACTTCAAATCAAAGTCGATGCATCAAACAAGTAATTGGTCTCTATAAAAGGAGAATGCAACACACATCTTTGCCACTCCAAATTTTCAATACCCCGACCTACAACAAAATAGGCCATGTCTCCCAAACAACTATTCACTCTACTTCCTACCCATCTTCTCTTCTTCATCTCCCTCTCCAATGCTTTTGTCTTCTCGTATAACCAAGTGAGCAACCACCAAGATCAATCTGCGCTTCTTGCCTTCTCGACAAACATTTCACCATCTTCTTCGCTTCAGCTAAATTGGTCCTCCCATATAAGTTGTTGTCGATGGGAAGGTGTGAGATGCGATATCAATGGCAGGGTAACCCATTTTCAATTGCCTTCCAAAGGCCTACAAGGGGTAATCACTTCCTCTATTATTACACTCACAAATCTTAAAATCTTAGATTTATCTTCAAATATGATTCATGGGTCCATCCCTCAAGAGATTGGGAAGCTCCTATACTTGAAAATGCTTCTTCTTGATGGAAACAGTCTTAGCGGTTCTATCCCATCGTCTTTGATGAATTGTACCCATCTAGTGGAGATACACTTGAATGATAACAACCTTGATGGAGATATCTCAAAACTAGATTTTTCTAGACTCGTTGAGCTCCAAAAGCTTGATCTTAGAAATAATCGTTTGAACGGCAGTTTTCCTGAAAGCATATACTCATGCAAATCACTCATTGCAATTGGACTTGCCCGAAATGCTATAACCGGCCAAATCTCGCCCAAAATCGTTGATCTAAAGGCCTTGTCCTTCCTTACTCTATCAGGAAATTGCCTTACAAACATCACATCCACGCTTAGAGTTTTAGCAAAATGTAAGAACCTAACGAGCCTCTTCCTTTCAGGCAACTTCCAAGGTGAGTCCCTACCAATCCACAAAAACTTTCTCAGATTAGGTGAATTCGCAAAGCTTCAATTCCTTGCACTAGGATATTGCAATTTTGCACCAGGTCCAATCCCTAATTGGTTATCTAATTTGAAGAGTTTGTGGTATTTAAGCATAGAAGGTAATCAAATGAAAGGTAGAGTTCCGAGTTGGTTAGGGACTCTACCAAACCTATTTAGATTAGATTTAAACGACAATAGTTTATTTGGAGTGCTTCCCGTAGAACTTTGTCAATTGCCAGCACTAATTTCTCAAAATGTGCAAGAAGATCTCAAGTTCTCTCAATTTGAGCTCCCAATCTTCCTTGTATTTGGCAACATTATTCGGTACAAGGTGAACTATTATCATGGCCTAGATCTCTCCAATAACGATTTCAGTGGCATCATTCCGAAAGAGATTGGCAACTTACAAAATCTCCAAGTGCTATACCTCCAAAACAATTATTTTTCGGGTCACATTCCTATTAGTATATCGAATTTGAGAAAAATTGAGAGTTTGGATCTCTCTAGAAACAACTTGACGGGAGAGATTCCGACATCACTGGGAAGCCTTAGTTTCTTGGAACGTTTTGATGTGTCTTATAATAACCTTGAGGGACTGATACCATACACTGGTCATCTGACTACTTTCCAAGAACCGAGCTTTAAAGGTAACCCAGGCTTGTGCGGCCCACCCTTAAATCGCCCTTGTTCTCATTTGGCAACATCAGAAGCAAGCGATGGAAGTAGAAGACATGCCAAGAAGGAGCCGTTTTTGGATGGGCTCTTTGTCGGTTTTTCCTCTGGATTTTCTGGTGTTCTCGTAGTGGTAGCATCCTATGTTTGTTTTAACAAGGGGCGTCGCAACCTTCTTCGATGGGAGAGGTTAGCTGAGAATCAATAGAGTTTTTTGTGTTTAGCTAGCCAGCTTGTTTTTTACTTGGCTCGTTGAAGTGTTTTTTTTTTTTTTGGAACATGAAATAATTCGAAATCTGAAAAAACGAGAATCCGAGTGGGCTTGTTGGAGTTGGGTTGTTTTCCATGTGATATCCAAACAAATATAATATATGAACCTCCGTTTTCTGTTTAAGCTATGTAGAATACTAGAAGTTAGATGGGTGTACTTTGTGTAACAAGTATCAACTAATATTTTGACTCTATCATGATTTTTTTTAATGGAAAAAATTTAAGCTTATAAAATTTATGATTATTAATTGGAAAATTAATCTTAGATCATGTCAGCGAACCACTTTCCTAAATTTTCTCTAAAATAAAAAGGGTGAATTTGCTAAATTGACCTTTTGGAAAATCTAATTAGGTAATTAAGCCTCTCTAAAGAAAAAATTAGGTAAGATGTACCTCGTCGAAATAGAGTAGTAGTGGTTAATGGTCAACTGTTTGAATGTCGACTAGTCAACGTTGACCAACTTATTTGGATTTTTTTAATGATGACATTTTTTGATGCTATTAATTTTTTTTTACCGTTGACCACTGATGCCATTTTTTTTATGTCATTTTTTTCTTTAATGTGATGCCACTTTTTTAAAGTAGTGATTTTATGTTATTGTTCTAATGTAATTATTTGATGCTACTTTTTGAATAAAATCGTTTGATGCCACTTTTTTAATTAATCAATTGTATATCGATATATTTTCATTGATTATACTTTTATTCACTGACACATTTTTTATTACACTTCATTGATGCAATCATTTGTGATGACGTTTATATTACATTTTTATACAATTGATGGATGACACAAGGGCAAAAAATGTGATTAAACTTGATTGATGACATTTTTTAATGATGACTTTTATTCATTGATATCATTTGTGATTTCACTTCATTGATCTCAATCAGTTGTGATGATATTGTATGTTCATGACATTTTTATTTATACAAATGATAACATTTTTATACAATTGATAACATATGAGCATAAAATTTGATTATACTTCATTGGTGACACATTTGTGATGATATTTATGAATCTAATAACATGAAATACCACATAACATGTCTCCCCTCCTTATTTCTTTTCGGGATTGGGACATTGTGTACAAAAATACAAGTGGAGTTAAACACTTGTTATCACCTAGCTAGCAAGCAATAAAATACAATACCTACGGTCCTACCCCTTATAAAAGCTTTGTTCTCAAAATTTATAAAATGCAAAACCTATACCCAGAAGAAATAACAATTTACTGCCTGCACACATTTCAATTTAACTACTAAGAAACTATAGAATGCAAATCTTGACGAAACAACAAATGTGAAAAGGCATGTTATTAACCAAGGAATGTATGTAGGTGTGACTTGATGACAATAAAACAAGTAATAAATTCAACCATTACCCAACAATAAACAAATATAAACGAGCAAGCAAAATCAGAACCCAAGAGTGACAAGAGAAAGAAAAAGAAAAAAAAATGTATAAACTGTTAGTAGAGCTGGCAATTCGGGCTATCTGGTCGGGTTCAAATTGATCACATTCGGGTCGGGTCACTGATGAGTCTGGTCAACTCGGTCAAAATTTTTGTGTCGGGCTTGGTCGGATCGGGTCGGATTCGGTCAAATTGAAATTCAGATTGGTTGGGTTTCGGTCAGAATCAGGTTGGACCCATTCGGGTTTTTGATCAGAATCGGGTCGATTTGGTTTGGTTTTCGGGTCGGTCTCATTCAGGTTTCAAGTAGAAGCAGGTCTACGTTTGTTTCAAACTTTTAATTGTTTAGGTTGAATTTGTTGAATCAGGTTCGTTTGGGACTTTTGGGTAATCAATTTCATTAAATTGAATATGTAATTCATGTTATTTGTGTATTTCAAAAAGAATTTTTAGTAAAATAAAAAATGATTCAATATATAATCTACTCATTGGCTCGTAAGCTCCAAATCTTAAGCTCATTCTATTTATCATTAATTTCATTGAAATTTGGCAATACATTGTTATCAAAATCATACTTGAATCTCTATCTAAAAGATAATTCACGTTTTTTGTGTCTTGCAAAAAGTATTTTTCAAAAAAATTATACTATGTATATGATTCAAGTTATAATATCCTCATTGTACTCATCTTTTATTAGTGAGAAATGAGAATTTTGAATTGAAGTTGATCATTCATCATTCATAACATGAGTAAACGAGTAACTTTAATCAATGTAATTTTTATTTTGTTTAGAAATAACATTAACGTACTATCAGTAGCTCGGTAATGGATTATAGTATTTTTTTGTAGTATAAATGTATAATAGATAGGGGTGGGCACAAATCCCACAAATCCCGGTCCCGTCCCGATGGGATTTGAGGGGAAAAAAGTAAATCCCGTCCCGTAAAAATTATGCGGGACGAGATGCGGGACAAGACTATGGGATCCTGCAAATCCTGGTCCCGTCCCGCATATATTATTATATTATATTATATTATATATATATATATACACACACACACACACGCCGTTAGAGCTGGCAAAACCTGACCCGACCCGACTCACCCGAACCCGACCGAAACCCAAAAATTTGAAGTTATCCGTAACCCGAACCGACCCGAATCTGACCCGACTCGAAACAGACCCGAACACAGACAAACCCGACTCGACCCAAACCCGACCCGGCTCTATATTATTATTTTTTGATAGAATTAATTATTTATATCTAGATTTGTTAAAAACTAAAAATAATAAATAAATAAATAACTTAATGGGTCAAAAGCTAAAAATGAAATGGGCATTGAAAATTAAATGAGTCAATGATATAGTCAAGCCACAAATAAACTCATTTGCAACTTGCTAGATAAAATAAGGTTAAATCCTAAATGTACAATTAATTTGATTTAATTATAGCACCGATCAATTGGTTTAAAATTGTTTAAAAAAGAACGAAGTTGCCGAATACCGAATTTTCGATTATGACTTTTTTGAAAATCGATCGGCAACCGATGAGTCAATGACAATGAGTGTATACAACCGAGTCAAAATTACATATTCAAGTATTCAACCGAGTCAAAATCATTTATTTTAAGTAAATTACATATTTGAGTATTCAACCGAGTCAAAATCAACCTAATCGTCAAAACGAGTCGAATATGATTCGACCGAAAACTCAAACAAACTATACCCACTTTGATTCGAAACTCAAATGTGACCGACCCCCCTCTTGACCCAAAACCCGAACAAGCCCGACCCGCTTTGACCCGAACCCGAATGGGCATGACCCGATTTAACCCGAAACCCGACCAATCTAAAATTCATTATGACCGAACCCGACCCGACCAGTACTCGACCATAAATCTTACCCGAACTGACCCGACCCGTCAATGACCCGATCCGAGCAAGCATGACCCGAACCCAACCCGAACGACCGACTTGCCAGTTCTACACGCCGTATTTAGTTATTGTATTACATTTAAACTTTGAAGTTGAACACTTACCTTTACTTATTGATGGACAATTTCACATACTATAAGTGTAATATTTTTCCAGTTTTTATAATATTGTTTATTTTTTAAGTTCTTCGTATAATATTTTATTATTTTTATTTGAGGGACAAGGCCCATCCCGTCCCGTGCGGAGTAAGGCCCGTGTGGGATTCAAAAAAAAAAAGTGAATCCCGTCCCGGAAAAAATTAAGTGGGACGAACCCCGTCCCAATCCCGTTCCGTCACATGTCCCACGTCCACCCCTAATAATAGATATATATTATAGGATATATATTGAAGGATATTCTGAGTGTTCCTACCTAGTGCAGTTAAATTTTCACTCTCATCAAGAGCATCATTAGTCTTCAAATACTCAATTGCATTCTGAACCTACACAAATGGGGATCATTATCATATTCATGCAGAGCAGGAAGGCGACAACTATTATACAAGCAAACATCATGGCACACAAAAATGGATGAATATTGAGAGGAAGGGAAATGTAATTGATAGATCTTACTCATAATGGGTCTGCTGGCTGTAATGCGTTGGATAAGAACTCTGATTGATATACTACCAAGTCGTAAACTTTGAATTTGAAGGCAAAGAGACTGCAAAGGCGTCCTCAAAAGCTTAGGCAGTTGATAATCAGCAAAAGCACCATATACACATCTATGGTAGAGATGATACACGACCAACTCTACCTCTTCTCTGCAAATCAATAAGAAAGTCACTGTAATGTCCGATGTTGAAAAAAAGATAGGAACACGAGAATTGAACTACCGAATACATCAGGAAGGAAAAGAGTTACTCCCTCCGTTCCTTTATATTTGACACTTTTAAAGTCGGCACGTTTTTTTAGAAAGGTAAAAACTATATAAATATTATTTTTTTCTTCAATTTTTTTTAATGATATTAAACTTATTACTAATAATTATGAGATTATTAAAAAAATTATTAAAAAAATAATTATTTTATATAATTTTTATTAAAAAACTTGCCTAAATAGGAAAAAATCAAATAAAAAAGAACGGTGGGATCGGAGTATATTATAGGCATGTATCTGTATGTTTTTCTTATGTCCAATCAACCATTAAACTAACCATCAACAGAAAAAAGAGTTATATCACAGGAGGAGTGTACGGTGCCATGGAAGAAGCGGTTCCGGAGTGCGCAGACGCCATTGCTGTGCTGGCGGGCCTATCATCCGCGCACTCGCACTACGCATTTGGAGTTCTCCACCGTGTAACGGGCGAGAAATCGACCGTGTATATAGCAATTCGAAATAAATAAATAATAATAACTCACATTAGTACGGACGTGGCGCGAAGGGAAATTGTCTGTCTATGTGAATTGTGAAGCGGTGGCAGTTGCCGCCTCACTCTCGTCAGTTCGTCACTGCAAAACAGAGTGAAGAGGAGAAAATATCTTCAGTCTTCACACACCTTTCAATGGCGGACGACGGAATCAAGCACACCACTCTCAAAATCAACGGTATCAACATGCACTTCGCTGATAAAGGCGAAGGTCCTATCGTCCTCTTCCTCCACGGCTTCCCGGAGCTCTGGTACTCCTGGCGCCACCAGATCCACGCCCTAGCCGCCCTCGGCTACCGCGCCGTGGCTCCCGATATGCGCGGCTACGGCGACACCGACGCCCCCTCCGACTTCTCCAAGTACACCTACTTCCACACCGTCGGCGATATGGTGGCGCTCATCGACGCTCTCGGCGCTGACAAGGTGTTCGTCGTTGGCCACGATTGGGGCGCGGTTGTGGCCTGGTGTCTTTGCTTGTTCAGGCCGGATAGGGTTAGGGCTTTGGTGAATCTCTGCGCCCCTTTTCCTCGCCGGGATCCAAATCTCTCGCCCGTCGATGGTATCAAGGCTGTTTACGGTGACGACTTTTACGTCTACAGATTTCAGGTTTGTAGTCTTTTCGAATCTGATACTTGTTTATGAAATCACTGTCAATTATCATTGAATTCGAACAAAGTATTGAATTTGGGGTTTTCTGTTTTGGGAGTTAAGTCTTAGTGAACCTCAAAGGCAGGGAGTTGATATTTGAAACCTAATTAATGAGATTTGGACACTTTTGTTGCTATTCACTGATCACTGATGCTTCAAACTGGAACTGTAAATCATCTCCATGGTTGGAACTTGGAAGAGATTGGTAATTGGTTTTAGGAGCAAGATGATTAGAAGAGATATAGACCAGTTATTTTGCTGTCCTCATATTTGCTGAATTCGAATATCCATAGGTCCCTGGAGAGATGGAAGCCGAGATAGCCGATGCTGGTGGCGCTGAGATGCTTCTTGCGAAAATATTTCCATCTTGGAGACCAGATCCTTTGCTCTTACCCAAAGGGCAGTGGTTCAAGGACATACCTCCTCGCCCCACATGGATTTCGGAAGAAGATTTTGCCTACTATGTCAACAAATTTGAAGAAACAGGCTTCACCGGTGGACTCAACTATTATCGTGCATTCAATCTGTACCTCTCTCTTTCCTGCTTTAGATCCTCTCGTTCGTATTATATGACATTCTCTGTGCTGCAGCCAGCAGTGCACACCTTGAAAGCTTGAACATGTTTGAATTATCATCAGATTAGACTTGACATGTCTGTTTGGTTCAATGGGGTGTTGTAGGAGCTGGGAGCTGCTAGCGCCATGGACAGGAGCGCAGGTTATGGTGCCAACGAAGTTTGTAGTTGGAGAATTGGACATGGTTTATCATTTGCCTGGGACCAAAGATTACATCCAAGAGGGGGAGATGCATAAGGATGTGCCGTTGTTGAAGGAAGTGGTGGTGATGGAAGGAGTTGGACACTTCCTGCAGCAGGAGAAGCCTGAGGAGATCAGCAAACACATCTACGACTTCATCCGCCAGTTCTAAGAAACTCGGATCCATGGATAATGATCCAGGCAAGTAACCTGTATCTATCTGGATGTGAAAAAATAAACAATAATAATAATGTTGTAGATGTGGTTTTGTAGTGTCCCCTTTGCTTCTGTTGTATGCATTTTATAAGGTTGTAACTTTGAAGACTTTGCTAAATTATAATATCAACTTGAGTAATAATTTCCTACACAACTCTAACTCGAAACAAACTCACCTTCCATTAGTAATTACTGATGTTGAGACATTGGGTCCGGTGGTTAAGCTGGACCATCCAATATTGCGAGTGGGTCACCGGCAGTGACATGCCATCTTCACTAGATAATAACTAAGTAACAGCACGTAGATTAAGAATAGGGAGGGTGTTTAGAGGCAGAAAAGTTTACAGTTCTTTCAATGGCGGACGACGGCATAAAGCACACCACTATCAAGATCAATGGCATCAACCTGCACTTTGCCGAGAAGGGCGAAGGTCTCATTGTGCTCTTCCTCCACGGCTTTCCCGAGCTCTGGTTCTCCTGGCGCCACCAGATCAATGCCTTAGCCGCCCTTGGATACCGTGCCATTGCTCCAGACCTGCGTGGATTCGGCGACACTGACGCCCCCACCGATGCCTCCAAGTACACTTACTCTCACAACATTGGCGATCTGGTGGCGCTCATTGATGCTCTTGGTGCCGATCAGGTGTTCGTTGTTGGCCACGATTGGGGTGCGGTTGTTGCCTGGCATCTGTGCTTGTTCAGGCCGGATAGGATCAGGGCTTTGGTGAATCTTGGTGTCGCGTATGTGCGCCGGGATCCAAATTGCCTTCCGATGGATGCTTGGAAGGCTTTTTACGGTGATGACTATTATATGTGCAGATTCCAGGTTACAACATACTGTATATATATTTTGTCTCTAATTAGTAACTAGGCTTATTTTGGTATGGATTTATGAGAATCAGAATTTGGATATTTGCAGGTCCCCGGAGAAATGGAAGCAGAGATAACTGAGGCTGGTGGCGCCAAGAAGCTTCTTGCGAAACTTTTTTCACACCAGACATCAAGCCCTTGGTTCTTCCCCAAAGGTAAGTGGATCAACAACACACCACCCCGCCCGACATGGATTTCAGAAGAAGAGTTCGGCTACTATGTCAGCAAATTCGAACAGACGGGCTTCACTGGTGGACTCAACATTTACCGTGCAATCAATCTGTACCTCTCATTTCTATAACATGTTTGAAATTGATGTCAAGCTATTTACTCATCGAGTCATTGGAAGAGGCAAATTAAGTGTGCTATGTGGTGTGGCAGGAACTGGGAGCTGACAGCCCCGTGGACAGGAGCCAAGGTTATGGTGCCCGTGAAGTTTGTTGTTGGAGATATGGACTTTGTTTACCATATGCCAGGGGTCCAGGATTACGTCCAAGGGGGCGGGATGCAGAAGGATGTGCCGTTGTTGAAGGAAGTGGTGGTGATGGAAGGAGTCGGACATTTCCTGCAGCAGGAGAAGCCGGAGGAGATCAGCAAACACATCTATGACTTCATCCGCCAGTTCTGAGTAACTCAGGGTGCGTTCCCTGCTTTTTACATTACATGTTTCAAGGGGGCGGGAACGCACCCTGAGTTCTGAGTAACTCAAGCACGTAACGTGCTTGAGTAGTCTTGCCTCTAGCTCATGGAGGTGGGTATGGACCGGCGTATCCTCCACCCACGTATATTCCTCCTGGAGGATAAGGATAATATCCATATTTGCTTAATTATACTAAGTTAATTGTTGATCGCTCTTAAACGTACATACCATATATTATGGGTAAGTTGATAGAACATTATAAAAATTGTTGAAATAAGAAAGAAAGCGATTCTGATCTTTGTTAAGAGCGCGCGCACACACACATATCTTTCTATTGTTGTTGTTTTAATTTATTATTTATGAAATATTAATTTCATTATTTTATTTTGGTTGAAATGAGGTCTTCATTAAGTGAAATACTATTCCTTTATTTCAAGATTAAAATTATGATTGACATATAATAAGTAATTAAGTTCAAAGGAAACAGAATTTGTTTTATTTCTCTTTCTGTTTTTTGTAATCTCAAGTCTTTAACCCCAAAAAAGAAATAAACTCACTTTGATTAAGTACAAGATATGACCAGTTCGATCATCTATGACGACAATCCCGAATTAGGTAAAGAAACTAACAAGCTAGCTCGAGTTGAGAGTTTGATAAGTCCTTACAAAGCTTGCGCGGGGTAGTGAAGCGAGGACGAGCAGCAGCAGCCTCCATTGACATGGACAAGAAGATTAAACCTATGAAGACTGCTATATACAGATGAGCTTAGAATTAGAAGATATGCTAAGCACCTTCATCTAATTCATATATGGAAGTTTAATTAAAATGTCTATATACTCCGTATTAACTTATCTTGTGTGATGAGTTGAGTGCACATATATAGATGATCAACTCATGAAAAAATCAAGTTCCCTCTGAACCAGGGAAGTCATAAATATAATTTTTAAAACCACATGAAATGGCATATATATTTTTATTGGAGGAATCTTTTGTCGTAAGGTTTGCACAATTTAATTACAGTTATTTTTGGATCTTTGCAAAGTTAAATCATTGTAAAATTTGTTTAAAAGTTGCTTAAAAAAATCTAACATGAATAATGGCTTGGATAAGCTCTTATATAGTTATATTTCTGGTTGTGGTTGATAGAGGAGACTGAAGATATTAAATCACGGTGGGTCATCGGACGTCACGCACTCCCAAGGTTTAGATTCTTTTTCTAATCAACATGGGATCTCCGACAATCATATTCTCAACACACCCCTTCAAGCATGCTAACCAAGCTGAGCACACAAGCCGAGTGGGGTTCCATCCTAAAATCAATTGGTGTTAGGTGGGGTAGCCCACCGGCTTATATGCAAGACTTATATTCATTTTCTAATTAATGTGGGATCTCCCACAATCATATTCTCAACGGAAGAATCGATTGTGTGATCAATGATTTCCTAGACGCAGTTGTGCTACTTAATTATCCATTTATCCCTCTATAATTGGAATTTGTCACCCGCGATTTTGCGCGTTTTGTTAAATAATTATAATAAAATTATTTTTATTAAATTTTATGTGAAGAATAAAATAGTGTATTTCAAATTTTTTTAATCAATAGTTTCAAGTAATTATAAAAATAATAAGTTTTGTAACGACTTAAGATATAAGGTTGAAAATTAATATAAATATTTTGATGATAAGATTTTAGTGTTCAATAGATAATTAATTAATAATTAAATTTTAAGGAATCGGTTGGCCTAAAGATGGATGTTTTGCATGCTAAACAATTTTATCTCACCAATTTGCTCATTGAATGAGATAATCTTGTGGTTGTTAAAACTCTCCCGTGTGACTGAAAATGTCACTAGAACATTGAACTCCTACAATCAAATAGGACTGGCACGATACGGTACCATGAGAAATTTTCGATTACCACGTACCATACCGATACCATTCGGTATGCAATTTTCCCTACCACGTACCAACCGAAAGTTTCGGTAACCGATATGGTTTCATTTATGTAATTTAATATATGGTAACCATCGGTACCTTCGGTACTGATGGTAGCGTCAACACTGAAACTATATATATATTCGGTACTGATGGTATCACCAACATTGAAACTATATTTTTTTAATATATATATATTCGGTACCACGGAATTTTAATTTTCATTACCGTGTACCGTACCGACAATGGTCGATACCGAAGTTTCGATTACCGATTCCATCGGTTACAGACTACGTGGTACCAAACTTATGTTGGTACGGTTGGTAATTGGTTGGGAATTTGTACGGTAATTTATTTACCACCGCCCAACCCTAAATCAAATATTATGTTAGATCTTTCATTATTTTCTAATGTTGCTATTCGTCATATTTTCAGGAAATCTAATGCTATAGCAGATATGCATGCTCGTCTTGTAAGAGGTCATGTTTCAAACCTCATTTTTTACTTTTTTTGCAATATTTTTTTATTCCAACCAAATTCTTCCTATCATAAATCTCATATTTAAATAAAATTTATAGTTTTTTTAAAAATACTTTTCAGAAGAGTATTTATTGTTCTACACATATATTTTGAAAAATTCTTCCAATTTGTATTCTTATGAATTTTTTAAACTATCAATGTCATATTTAAACATCAATTTATTTGTTTTTTTGCCACACTTTTCAATATTATCAATTTTTTTTCATTTATAAATGACACATTTTTTTAAAAAAATTTATAATTTTATAATATTTTTTGAAAAATGTATTCATTATGCTACATACATATTAAAAAATATTATATTTTATTGTATGAATTTTTGTAATAAGTTATTTATACCACTTTATGTTTTTATTTCAATATTTTCAAAAAAAATTTCCTTCATTATATATACTGAAAAAAATCCACCTAAAATTTTTTGGATAAAATTGCCCTTCCATATATAAGGCTTTATGCTGTACACCGCTCTCTCTCTCTCCTCATTTCGTTCCTCGATTGGCTTGTTGGAGACGATTCGCTCTCTCTTCTCTCCATCTTCCTCGAGCGATTGTTGCAGTTGAAACCGGCGGTTCCTTTTCGATTCCGTTTCAATGGCAGAGAACAAAGTCTCCGGCGACATTGAGGGAGTTGTTGTTGCTGCAATCGACGATAAACATGCAAGCGATCCTTCAAATAGCGGTGTGTTTTCTGTGTTTATAGTTTTATACCTGTTTTGAAGTTGAATCCGACATTTCTCTTCTATTTTTGTTGAATTTCAGAGAATAAGGACTTCGACGAGATGGAGGCAATTGATGTTGCTGCGATTGACAGTAAAACTGCAACCGATCCTCTAAGGGGGGGTTTTGTTTTGTGTTTTTTTAGTGTTATGCCTTTTTTTTTATTCGACATTCACTGTGATTATATGTTGAATGGCAGAGAATAAATCATCTGACGAGGGTGATGTCGGGGATGTTGCTGAAATGGACAGTAAAACTGCAAGCGACCCCTCAGATGACAGTTTGTATTTTGTGTTTATATCTTATATCCCTGTTTTTCGTTCCCCCCCCCCCCTTATTATTGTATTTGATATCTAATGTGGCTGATTTGCAATGACCAAAAGTTCTTCGGAGAAGGTTCCTTCAGTTGAAGGTAGCAGTTCAACCAGTTCTTCAAGCAGAGGTGTGTTGTTATTGTTCTAAGGTTTTGTGTTCATGTTTTTCCAAGCTTTTGTTGTGTTTTTCTATCAAATGTATACATGCATTTGGTAATGTTTCTTTGATTTTTTTTTATCATAAATACCTATTTCAGCATAATCTGTAAAATACCTATTTCAGCAGATTTTGTTATTCATGCTGACACTGTTGTTGTGTATGCTTTGTGTGTTTTTTTAGATGATAATGCCTCTGCAAGTGATCTTCAAGAATATAAATGTCAATTTGATGTGAGTATATTTTTTTTCCATACCTTATTGCCCTTTTTGTGTGTTTTTATGTTTATTCATGCTTATGAATGTGTCTTTTTAATAGAGATTGAAGTATTGCATTCTTGTAAAGGCTAGATTTTGTGCAAAATCCAATGTTTACTGTGCTACATATGTCTGTGATGTTATAGAGAAACATCTGTTTAAATTTGATTTTGAGTTGCTGAGGAGAAGTTGCTTTGGATGTTATAGAGAAATAACTGTGAAACTTAATTTTCAGCTGATTCATCAAATGATGCTTCGTATGATTAAGAGTGATAAGCTGCATGAATTGTGGTTTAAGGTTGATGGTCTTGTTGCTCGGTTCTCTTTGGTAGAGTTTCATGCAATTACAGGCCTTCCTGTTATAGATACTTCAGTTAATCCACCCGGGAAATTTGCGTGGTCTTATTTTCTTGGGAAGAATCAGTCAAAGTGTACGTACGATGAGTTGTTGGAGGCATTTAAAAGATGCAGAAATTCGTCTCCAAAGAAGCTTCAGATGGCAAAGTTGTTGATTATCGAGCAAATGTTAATGTTCAAGCGTTCAAAAAGTGTTAAGAAAAATCATGCTGCTCTTGTATGCAATCCAGCAAAATGTGAACTGTATCCATGGGGGAGATTGTCTTATTCTTTGGTGGTGAAGTCTTTAAAGAAGGTTCAGCTTTGTGATCGATCAGATCCGAGACCATCATATGAATTGTTTGGATATATTTATGCTTTTCAGGTAGTTAATTTCATGCATATATGTTTCAGCATCTGTTTGTTTCAGCATTTGTGTTTCAGCAATGTTTTTTTTTTCTTTTGTATGATATAAAGTGTTGCTTGGTTATATTTATAGGCTTGGATACTGGAGGCTTTCCCTGTTCTTTCTGATAAGTTTCTTTGCGATTTCAAGATTCGTGCGGGTGATCCATACTCTCTTCGTTGGGAGTGTAAGTTACGTCATACTTATATTGAAGCACAAGAGTTGTTTGATGGTGACCTGGTATCATTTTTCTCTTAGCTCTATCTTGCTACAATCTTCTTTTTTTATTAGGTTCATTTTTATAATTTCAGCTGTTTTATTGTGTGTTAATTTTGTTGGTTGTGTAGGCGGCCATGTTCCCAAATTTTGGCGAGTTTGCAAGGTCCCCAGGGATGGTCTTTAAAGATGAAGTTGCTCACCCCATTCTTGATCACATAGTTGAACCTGTATTTTCACAACCCGAGGATGATAAGTTGTATGATTGTTGGAGAATTAGGAAAAAGGCATATGAGAGAAGGTTCAATTGCTTTGTAGAAGGTGATTTATCATTGGATATACCTTCTGCTAAAACCCAAAGGGAAGAACAACAAGAAGTCAATGAAGAGTCAGGTGGCAATGAAAGTGGAGGTGCTGTAGGTTCGAAGAAGCGAAAGTCTGCGAGTAAAGTCCTGTCATTGGTGAAGAAACAGAAAATTGAAACAAGCAAACCTACCACAACGAGGAGGGGTGGGTCTACTAGATTAGTTTCAGCTCAACAAGCTGATGTCATTTCCAAACCACCCTGTGAAATTGGTTCTACTAAAAAAAAAAGACAAGGGGTAAGAAAATTTCAGCTGCAAAGAAACCACCAACCATTGAAGATGCAATTGCGAGACCTAGATTTGTATTTCGCAGGAGAGGTAATTCTGCTTCTGAAGATTCCAGTGATTTGTTTATGCCAATTAAAATTGCATGTCCATCTTTTCATCAAGTTGCTGAAACTGGATTGAGGCCGCCTATTGAAGATGCACCTGCAAAGGATTCCTTGTTATTTAAGGATGGGAATGATGATGCTAATGATAGAGTAGCAGAGGGTTCTAGGGGGGATGTGGCTCAAGGAGGGGAGGATGCAATGAATGTTGAAATTGATGAGTACTTAAACAATGAAGGCACTGAGAAAGTTGTTATGGGATCTGTCAAAGATGATCACTTGAAAGGAGCGAGAAAGAATGCGGTTGGTGCTCAGATTGATGATTTTAGCAAATAAGGGGAATATCCTAGCTGGTTGAAAGAAATACAGATGAGGTTAGAGAAGCTTGAAGAGTTGCCTCAAAGAGTTTCTGATTTGGCTGCGAGGGTGGAAATGCTTGAGGAACGTTTGTCAGGATGTTTAAAATTGGTGGTTGTTGTTGATGATTTTGTGAAGAAGGTAGATTCCTTAGAAAATAAGTTTACAATGCAAGAGTCAATGCAGTTTAAGACTCAGTCATCCAATGTTGTACCTTGTGACCCAGTGATTTCAAAGGTTTTGAATGAGGTGTTGGATGAAATTGAGAAAGATATACCAGCAGGGGGTGTGATGGATATTCGGGAAGAGGCACCTACTGAGATTCTAGGTCAACCAATTGGTACAGATGTTTCAGCATCTATAAATGAGGTTATACCTATTACACTTGTTGAAGGGAAGAGGTCATTAGATTCATCTTCAGGGCAGATATTTGCTGTTGACTTAGGGCGTGACTCTGATGTTGATTTGAAGGGTGGGGAACAGTGCTTAGATGATGGCATTTCTGGCGGGGTGGGGAAGGTGGTGGGTGTTCCTGAAGTCAAGGTTGCTGAAACTCAAGTTGCTGGAACTGAAGTTGTTGAAACTAAAGTTGCTGAAACCAAAGTTAATGCAATAGAAGATGCTGAAACCAAAGTTGATGGAGTAGAAGATGCTGAACTGGTTGATGCTGAAGCCACATCAACTCATGGCCAAGTAGTCAACGATGGTGATGAACCTGCATGTCTTGAAAGTGAAGAAGGTGGTGCTGATGCAACAAAAGATGCTGCTGGTGATTTAATGACCCCATCCCCCTGGAAAAACAATACATGTAAGTGATAGCAAAGGGGATGATGAAAACTTGTTGAAGCAGACACGTACTTAGTGGGATACAATTTCCAAAGATCCTAAATGTGTGCAAGAAATTGAAGATTTCAGGCGTTCAAAGCGTCTTCCAAAAGCAAGTAATTTTCTGTTGAGCCCGTTTGTTGCTGAAAAGGTAAGGATCCCAAAGCATGTTGAAAAAAAATCATTGCTCAGCAAGGTTGATCATGACTTTATGTATGGTTGTGTTAAAGGCTCAAGGTATGTCCATCTTAATTTTTCATGTGTTTTTCGAGTGCTTTAGTAATATCTATATATGCTGACTTGAATTTTTAATCTTGTAATAATATGTGCAGGGATTTTTCAGTACTTTTAATGGGAGTTAGAAAAGAGAAGTCATTTTTTAGAAACATTGTTAGGAAGGATGGTTGGCTTGATATAGATGTAAGTATGCTGAAACTATTTTTCTTTTCAGCATCTTTTCGAGTAATGTAACTATGTATGTATTTCTGTTATTATGATCTGGTTTAAAAAAATACCTTACACTGTTTACTGTTTCAACACCTTGAACCTGGATTGGTTCACATGAGGAAGAGAGTCAGTGAGGATCCTGACAGCTTTGAAGGCATTGTTGTGATGGATCCTATTTTTCATCAGAAGTATCTCCCATAATGCTCGTCATCATATGAAGAAACAAGCCCTGTTGAAAAAATTCACTGCTAGCTACTTCCTAGGCTTATATCCTAGCGATTATCCCAAGAGTTAGGAGTCTGCAAAAAAGGTTTACACCCCATTTAACATAAATACTGAGCACTGGGTTGCCTTGGAGATAGATCTTGTTCAAAAGGTTATAAATGGCTATGACTTCAACAACTACATTGTGTCTGCTGAAAAGCTTGTTGAACATCTGCGCCCGATGGCTGAGTGGTTGCCAATTCATTTGGATAAGTCTGGTGCGATCCCAAATTTTCAACCGTCTACATTCCACATTAACAAGGTCCCTGATCTAGTGCATGATACAACTGGGTATGGAAACCTACATTTATAATGTTTTAAACTCATTTAGAATCATTTTGTTGTTGTGCTTGATATTACTATGTTTTGTTTCATTTTTTGCTGCGCATCTTGTGGGGTCTTTGTACTCAAAGCAATTGAAGCACTGGTGTTTGGGGGAGATGTCAAAAAAGTTTACCAATGAAAGAATCTTTCGATACCGAGAACTTATGGTCTCAGACTTGATTCAAGAGAGATGGAGCTTTAAATTCTAGATAATAGCATCTTGTTTGTATAACCATCTATTAGATTTAGGGATTTCAAGACATTCTAATGTATTTATAATGTAGATGTATTTCCGGGGAATATTTTGGACAACTGATGTTTTTTGTAGCATTTTGGATGCATTTTCAATGGCACTCTTTGAAGCCAGTGAAATTGACATTTATCTAATGGTTTAATGTAAATTGTGTCAGTATTCCTGTTTCAGCATTGTTTTCAGCAAGTTTGTTTCAGCAAGTTTGTTTCAGCAAATATTTCATGCGGAAACAAAGAGGATTGTATAGATTAAAGTTTCAGAATAGCAATAAAAAGAAAAGTTAACTTGTAACCATAAGAACTAAAAATAAGATCATATAGTATAGCAATGACACAAAGTATAACTTGTTAAAAAAAATACAATGCATCACATTAAAACCATATCTGTTTGCTGAAACAGTTTATAAGTTAACCAAAAATCAAAATCATCATTATTTGTATGTATCTATGTGTTGTTGAGCTTTTAAAATTGACATTTAGTTAATGGTATAATGTAAATTGTTCAGTTTTCCCGTTTCAGCATTTTGTTTCAGCAAGTTATGTTTTCAGCATTTTGTTCAAGTTGACACCAATATACAATGTTAAGGTGCCATATTTTAGAGAAACACAGAAATATAATCTCTAAATAGGGGACTTATTGCGTTTCTTAAGGTGCCATATTTTGTTCAAGTTATGTTTTCAACATTTTGTTTAGGACGTTGTTTTCAGCACATTTTTCATGCTGAAACACAGAGGATTGTCTAGATTAAAGCTTCAGAATAACAATTACCGGTAACCATAAAAACTAAAAATAATATGATATAGTATAGCAATGACACAAAGTACAACTGATTAAAAAAACACAAAGCATCACATAAAAATCATATCTGATTGCTGAAATAGTGTAAAACTGAACTAAAAATTAAAATCATCATATTTTTTCTGTAGCCAGGTGGTGTTGATCTTTTGAATTCTTCCCATACTCCCTTTGAAGCCATTCCTTACTGTATTTTGATCTTCTCACAAACTCTCCTTTGGAAACTTTCCTTTCCCAAGGAGATCGACCACATCTTTTCCTTACAATGGGGGGGGGGGGGTAACATTTAATCTGTTTAATATATTCAGAAAGGTTTATTTCATCATCAGGAAGGACTGGATATATGGTTTCAGCATGTGCCAAACTCCAAGCTTCATTTGTGTAGAAACTTGCAACAAAATGTGACACATCAAGCTTTTTAGTCACTATTGCCGATAGAGCATGTACGTATGGGATTTTTTGAATGTCAAACACCCTACAGGTGCATTTTTTTGCTGAAAGATCGACAACAGTCCACGTACCTTCTCCGGTAACTTCAAAGACAGACTCATTCAAGTGTTTTACAGTGTATGCACCGACATCCTTTTGCAATTCTTGAATCATTTTCATTATTTCAAGGGCGACTCTCTGTGTATTCAGTGCTGCAGAATGCCTTCTCTCTTGAGACCACTCTGTGAACTTATCTCTAACAAATTCCAACAGTGTAACAATGGGCAGATTTTTTTTACCACTCAAAACAGAGTTTAAGCTTTCAGCGTTGTTTGATGTCATCATGTTATACCGATTACCCTTTGCATGTGCTCTTGCCCACCTCTCTAGCCCCGTGGATATCAAATAGGTTGCAAGGCTTGGACATTCTTCTTTTATACGGTCAAATTGGTGGGCAAAATCACTAACAGTGTAGGTTTCAGCAGCCTGTTGGAACATGTCCGCAAGATGCCTTTTCTTGAAAGTTGCATGTATGTTCTGCTTCAAATGCCACATACATACGCAATGGATAGCATTAGGGTATATCTCTTTGATAGCTTTAGAAATGCTGGAATGCCTATCAGAAACAAACACCAAATCATCTGTAGGTGGTATAACTTTACTGAGTTGCTGAAAAAACCACCCCCAAGATGCATTATTTTATGTGTCAACAATCCCAATAGCCAGCGGGTATAATTTCATATTTGCATCTTGGGTAACTTCTCCAAGCAATGTACCCTTATATTCCCCTGTTAAGAATGTGTCATCTACAACAACAACCTACAAATAAGACAGGATCAAGTTAAATGCTGAAATCATCATAATTTTGCAAAATTGTAAATGATTATGCATATATACATACCTTTTTTAAGATGGGGAATGCTCTAATGCATTGTCCATAAGATAGGAACATGTATTTGAACCTTTCATCACTGTCTGTTTTAATGAGATCGAGCTACTGTCCCTGGATTTTTCTCCATAAACATGTGACAATATGACGGCAAGGCAGCAAAATTTGATTCCGGTGCCCCTTTTTCCCTCACTTGTGCTATTCGTGCTGCCTTCCATGCCTTTCAATAAGTAATTGAGATCTTGTGGTCCGTTCTCATCTTATCAATAATTTGTCTTGGGTTGTATCCACTGTAAAAAACGCAGCAATTAGTAAATGACTGCTAACACTATCAATATGCTGAAACAAATTGATAAAATTATGAATGATCTAACACTGATTGCTTAAATTGATTTCTTAAACTGATTTCTTAAATTGATTTATTGTTTGCTTAAACTAATAATAAATATAGTGCTGAACTGAACGTTGAATCTAATATGATAAAAAAAACAAATATGATGAAATTAACTGCTGAAACAGTATACACCTTGATTGTATGAGGCTGGCAATAACATTGGATGGTGCTTGCCTGCAGTGTCTTGTTCTTGTATCCCATGTGCATGTGTGTATATCTCTATACAATATTACCTCATGACAAATAGCTGAAATTCTCTTTGTATGCAATTTCCAATCACAATTTCTGTCTATGCATATTGCTCTATAATATTTTGGTGTTGATTTTTTAACCTCAAATCCAAATATGTCCGTCATCGACATAATGTATAGAGCATCCTTTACTTCATGTCTAGATTCAAATGTTTTTCCAGCATACAAAATCCTTGGGCATTGAGTGACACGGTTGACAATACTTTCCGTGTTAGAGCTTCCAGCACCACTTTCATCAACTGTGTTTCCTTTTCTTTATAGCGTTCATTCCAATACCCATCATTGGAGTTATCTGAAAATGATTCACTGTTTTCAGCATTAGAGGAATATGAAAATCTTTCAGCATCCATATCGTCTTGTGGCACATCCTGAATCTCATAAATTATATCCATGTTTCCGCTATATATGTCATCAGTTTCAGCAAGCTCAGCAGTAAGTGTGTTTATGCTAGAAGCATCTTCGCGAATTGGAAATTCATGGACAGCAATATCTAATGGCAAGGTGTTGGTGACACACAACTCAATAGCAAAATTTACTCTCTCCAGTGTACTCAACAACAAGAATTCTCTCAAATCAGCGTCAAAATCTACCTTAAGCGGTGCTTTCAATCTCTTGAAGGGGTGGAAATGGCTGAATTCCAATTCAACTGATTCAACAACATTGAATCTGCTGTAAACCTTGTCCCTCAAGGTTGATAAAGTGATTGAATCCTCTAGCACAAAAGCTTTTGAAGTAGTGTTTCCATCGAACAATAATCCTATTTCAGCAATTCTCCACTTTCCCCCATATACAACTGTTACAATGTTTGATGACATTTCTATCCCTGCAATTCAATGTTTGACAGTATTAAAGTACTTGAAATATAATTTGAATGCATTTCAGCAAAAACGAACAGCGCAACAAAAAACAGAGCTGCTGAAACAATTAAAAAACAGATAACTGCAATTCACATGAGATCAATATTCGATAGTTTCAGCAATCATCGAGCATGCTAATGTTATATAGAAAATCGAAACACAGACCTGCATAAACACTTTTAGTAGCAATAAAAAATGATAGTTTCAATCATAAAGTTCATAGCAGCAAATTAGAATTGATAGAAAGTATTGAATTATAGTGTCAATCGTAATTTCAGGAGCAATCATAAACGATTGGTAGGGAATCTGTGTGTTTCACGATACTTATAGCAGCAAACCGAAAATCTGTTAGTTTCAGCAGATCTGGTAGTGCAAAATAAAAATCAAAATCAATTCGTAGAAACTTTGCGCCTTCACATCAACAATCATAATCAATTGATAGAAAGTATTGAATTATAAACGATCAAAACAGATTTGTAGCAATGTTACTTGTAGCAGCAAATCGAAAATCTGTGTTTCAGCAAACCAAAAATCTGTTAGTTTCAACGTTCACAACAGATCTGTAGTGAATCAATATCATAATCATAAGTTCGAAGAACATTGCTGAAGAATAGTTCAAAATTACAGCAAAAATCGAGCGATATAATGCTTACTTCGATGATATGCGTACATAGTTGAAGCAATTCAGCAATAGATTGTTCGATTGAGCAACAGATCGATCGTTTATAGTAGATAGATTGATTGATAGGCAAAAAACTATCGATTTACACCAGGAAGGATGAAGCGGAGGATGCTTGTGTGGCAAGGTTTTCGGTTGTTTTCGGTTTCATCATGTTGAAAAAATCGGTGGACAATTCCCAAATATGGAAAGGTTGGAAGACATATTCCATATAGTCCAAAATTTTGGCCTATATAGTAAACACACCAAATTTCACCCCCCTCTAGAAAATCTTGCGGCCACCATTGTTCAGTGTGACTTCTTGTTTTGTTCTTTGTGATTGAGTTGTTTGGAATTGCGATGTTTGCATTTCACATGGCCACTTAATTTCCCGGTACTTATTCTAACCTCGCTCCTAAGTTCTTTTTGGGCGTTGGGCGCAACCAAAAACTCCAATAAGGCTCCAATTCATCCGGATCAAATCCAAATCGAAGTACGTAGATAATTGACCTCGATCGATCAACTTTACCTCTTACATGTTCTTATATTACACAAAGTAGCCCAGAAGCTCTTTATTGAACACTTATACAGTTATACTACGATTATTTGTTTGTAGTTACGCATGATCATAGTATCAATTATATATATCCATACATTCATGGGAGCTTCTTTAAACTATTCGCCATTTAAGTACGTGCTTGATCGAGTAGTCTTGCCTCTAGCTCATGGAGGTGGGTAGGGACCGGCGTATCCTCCACCCCAGTATATTCCTGGAGCAGGATAATATCCATATGCTTGCACTGTAACAACAAAATAAACAGAACATTAGATGGATATAATAATTAACTTAGTATAATTAAGCAAAATGATCGCTCTTAAATTCACTTTGATTAAGTATAAGATACGGGATGGCTATATACACCGACGACAGGTGCTATACGTACTACATATGACGGATTTTATTTTATTTTTTTTTAGCTTGGACAGCTTTTTTTTTCTTCTTTTTTTTGTTTCTTTTTTTATATATATATATAACGGACGGATCTACAATACATCCTATGTAGTGTATATAGCACCTGACATTGGTGCATATAGTACAATCCTATAAGATATGACCAGTTCGATCATCTATATATGATGACAAGACAATCGCGAATTAAGTACAGAAACTAACAAGCTATATAGCTCAAGTTGCGAGTTTGATAATTACTTACAAAGCTTGCGTGGAGTAGTGAAGCGAGGACGAGCAGCAGCAGCCTCCATGGACATGGACATGGACAAGAAGATTAAACCTATGAGTACTGCTATATAGATGAGCTTATAATTAGATATGCTAAGCACCTTCATCTTCATATATGCAAGTTTAATTAAAATATCTATATTAAGTTGCCTTGTGTGATGAGTTGAGTGCACATATATAGATGATCGACTCATGAAGAATAGTCAAAAATCAAGTTCTCTATGAACCAGGGAAGTCATAAATATCTGTAGTAATTTTTAAAACCACATGAAATGGCCTATTTTTATTGGAGGAATTTTTTGTCGGAAGGTTTGCACAATTTAATTACAGTTATTTTTGGAACTTTGCAAAGTTAATCATTGAAAAATTTGTTTAAAAGTCGCTTATAAAAAAGAGTAACCATCCATAAATTATGCAAGTTTTCACATAACCACCCAAAAAATTATAAATTACAAAAAATCGCTCATAAACTAGATTTATTTTCAAAAGACCACCCACGTTAAATCTCCATTTTTTTTGTTTGGAAAGACTAAAATACCCCTAGTTCTGGCTTATTTCTTTTTAAATGAAAGTCAGTATTTTCCTATTTAATTTGTCATTTCACTATGAAAAAAAATAAATTTAAACATTGTAAAACGTATATAAATGCCCGAACCAATATATATATGCATCAAAATTTTAATGTGAAAAGCAGAGATTTGCAATTGCTCTTGTCAGTCTGCTCTTCTTCAAATGTTGAATATGTGAATAAGCTCTAAAATAAACTCAAATTATTACTCTCTCGGTTTGGAAAAACATGTTTAATATTTGCACGCGTTTTTTAGGATAATAAAACTATAATTACTCCGTTTATAAATAAGTGACTTTTTACTATTCAATATTCATGCACGTATTTCCACGCGTTTTTTAAGGGCCTGTTATTCACACGGTCACTTTTTTGTTATATGCACGGTACCGATACCGACTTCCCGAGTCGGCAACCTTGGAGTGGGAGCTCACCGTTGGATCTCCTTCACTGAGTGCGCGAACACCGTTGGATCATCTGGCGATGTCGACTTCCCAGATCGGCAGGCCACCGATGCCGACTTCCCCGACCGGCACCGTGCGGATTGATGAATTTGGCCGTGCAAACAGCAAACCCGGCTACTTAATTATCCCTCTTAAACTGGATTTTTTTTTGATAAGAAGTCTTTAAATGAAATTTTTTATCCGCGCTTTGTTAATAAATTATATTAAAATTATTTTTTATTAAATTTTGGGAAAACTAATTAAAATACCCCCACCTTTGGGGGGTCTGGTAAAAATATATCCTCAACTTTTAAATGTAATAAAAATATCCCGACCCTTGAGGGTAGTGGTAATATATTACCACGGGTTTTCTCATGGATCAAAAATGCTGACAAGGCAGCCTACGTGGATTTTGTTTTTGACAAGACAACTTAAGTGAAAGCATTTTTATAAATTAGCACTAAAATCGGGTTTTCTTAAACGGTTTCCTTAGGGAAAAAATGCACCAACAACAAAATTAAACCCGAAAAAATACGAAATTGATTCAACCAAGCAACTAGTTCGATCAAAATTGCCTCAAATTAACACATCACGAATATTCCTAACACCAAACCAACAACAAATTAAACCGAAAACAACAACACCAAGAAAGAGGGAAAAAAAAGACTTATTCAGCTAAGTTCGTGAATTCATCAAAGATGAAGAAGATGTGAGAGAGATAGCTCAAGAGAGGCGACCACGAAGGAGGAAGACTGTCATTGAAGAGGAATTATGAGCTGCCTGGAAGACCGGAAGACAGTTCAAGGGGCGGTTATGAAAGAAGATAGGAGGGAGGAAAAGGCGTTACGTATGAACCCGGTCCAACTCTTTATTTTTTTCCTAAGGAAACCGTTCAAGAAAACCCTTGTAAAAAATCAACGTAGAATGTCTTGTCAGCATTTTTTATCTGTGAGAAAACCCTTGGTAATATATTACCACTACTATCAAAGGTCGGGATATTTTTATTACTTTTTAAAGTTGATGATATATTTTTACCATACCTCCAAAGGTGGGGGTATTTTAATTAGTTTTCCCTTAAATTTTATGTAAAGATTAAAATAGTTTATTTGAAATATTTTAATCAATATTTTTAATTAATTATAAAAATAATAAGTTTTGTAACGACATAAGATATATTGTTGAAAATTAATATAAATATTTTGATGATAAGATTTTAGTGTTCAATAGATAATTAATTAATAATTAAATTTTAAGGAATCAGATGGCCTGAAGATGGGCGTTTTGCATGCTAAACAATTTCATCTCACCAATCTGCTCATTGAAAAAGATAATCTTGTGGTTGTTAAAGCTCTTATGGGTGACTGGAAATGTCACTAGAACATTGAACTCCTACAATCAGATATTATGTTAGATCTTTCGTCATTTTCTAATGTTGCTATTCTTCATATTTTCAGGAAATCTAATGCTATAGCAGATAGGCTTGCTCGTCTCGCTTACAGTTTCCCTGCCGACGTCTGCTTGGAAGATGATCTAGAACTTCGGGTTCTCATCCACAAGGATGTGCTAGGAAGGATGGCTGCCTCGGGACGTCCTTTTTAATCTTTATACTGCTTCAAAAAAAAAGCATAAATAATGTAAGAGGTCATATTACAAACCTCATTGTTTATTTTTTTTACAATATTTTTTATTCCTACCAAATTCTCCCTATCAGAAATCTCATATTTAAATCAAATTTATAGTTTTTTTAAAAATATTTTTCATGAGATTATTCATTGTTCTACACATATATTTTGAAAATTTCTTCTAATTTTTATTCTTATGAATTTTTTTAAACTATCAATGTCATATTTAAACCTCAATTTATTTGTTTTTTTTTTTGCCACACTTTTCAATCTTATCAATTGTTTTTTCCATTTATAAATGACATATTTTTTAAAAAATTTATAATTTTATAATATTTTTGGAAAAAGTATTCATCATGCTACATACATATGGAAAAATATTATATTTTATTGTATGAATTTTTGTAATAAGTTATTTATACCACATTATGTTTTTCTTTCAATGTTTTCAAAAACACTTCCTTCATTATATATACTGGAAAAAAAATTCTGAAACAAAAATTTTGCCCCATCCCTGTAGAAAATCTTGCGGCCATCACTGTTCAGTGTGACTTCTTGTTTTGTTCTTTGTGATCGAGTTGTTTGGAATGGCGATGTTTGCGCCACCTAATTTCCCAGTAATTATTCTAACCTCTTAAGTTCTTTTTGGGCGTTGGGCGTAACTAATAACGTACTCCAATAATCCTAATAGTCGCCCAATCCACCTCCTGGCGTTTGCGGATGATACATTAATCTTTGCGAAGGCTTCGTACAAAAGTCTAGATACAATTAAAAATATACTGAACCATTTCTCTAACATGTGAGGATTAACCATTAACTACCAGAAGAGCTCTATGCAGTTCTCCAAAAATGTAAATAGAACCAGAACACTAAACCTGGCACATCAAATGAATATCCCTATGGCGACGGGATTGGAAAAATACCTGGGTATACCAATTATGAACAACCGAGTTAAAAATGAGGTCTTTGAAGATGCTCTTCAAAGTCTGAAAAAGCAACTTCCAAAATGGAAATCTAGTTCAATATCTCAAGCAGGGAGAATGGCCCTTGTCAAAGCCAACCTTAGCTCAAAAACGAATTATTTAATGCAAAGTTTCCTACTTTCAAAAGGAATATTAGCTAAGATTGATCAGATTAATAAGAACTTTTTCTGGAACAAAACACAGTCACAAAACTACAAACCTCTACACTGCTCTGGAATTAAGAAAGCAGAGGAACAGAATATAGCCTTACAAATGAAATTGCTCTGGAAACTCTACACTGCTCCTAATAATATATGGGTCAAAGTTGTAACAGAAAAGTACCTTCAAAACCGTCAGATCTCGGATTTAAATATTCATAACACGTCTTGGCAATTTGGTCGCCTCCTACAACTAAGAGATAGATTTTCTGATGGACTCTTGTGGATCATTGGTGATGACACAAATATAAACATTTGGTCTGATCCATGGTTAAAGGGAGAGAACCTACAGCAGTACAAAAACAATAACAACCCAGATATGAAGGTGTCAGATCTAATTAAGGATGAAAAGATTTGGAATGTAGATCTAATTACCTCTTTATTTCCACATACAATAGCCCGGAAAATTTTTCAGCTTACCATCCCTACTTGGGATGCTAGAGACAAACTAGTCTGGAAGTTCAACAAGGAAGGTATTTATACAACTAAAACTAGTACTGATAAATCGAGACACATAAACTCCACTAATGTCGATAATGCGTGGATCTGGAAACTACATGTCCCTCCAAGAACGCATAATTTCATATGGAAGATAACTTCTGACAGCTTGGCAACAACTGACAGATTAAACAGATACTTCAACAGAGTCCCTAGTCCTTGCTGTTTCTGCAATGCAGGAAGTGAGGACAACGATCACTTACTTCTCAAGTGCTCCATCACAAAAACGATTATCGCAAAATATGAACAGCTGAGTGGGGATAGGTTCTTTGGCATTCATGACACTAGGATATCAATGACAGATCTGCCTTATATAAGAAGGATCAATCCACAATTTGAACACCTATGTGTTTTATGGCAGCACATATGGGAATTTCGTAATTCTGTCATCTTTAAAGGGAGCAAACCAGATAATCTGGAAGCGATTGTAAGGAAAGCCAAACACAGTATAGGAGAATGGATTAATCTTACAAAAGATGGAGAATCTAAGAAACTTAAGCCCAAAAGGAGGACAAATATAAAATGGGCAAGGCCCCCAATACCTATCTACAAAATCAATGTAGATGGGTCGGTTAAACCGTCGGGCGAATGCCGCATTGGGGGGATTGTCAGAGATTGGAATGGAAAGGTAATTGATATGTTATATGAAGATGTTCCTAAGGGATCTGTAATCCTAACAGAATCCCTTGCGTTTTGCAAAGGGTTAGAAATAGCCCGTATAAGAGGATGGAGTAAGGTCATTATTGAAGGAGATAGTTTGGGAGTTGTCAAGGCAATTGAAGATCAAGATTCAAGTTTATGGGAAATTCTAAGAGTGGTTGAAAAGATCAGATTACTTCAGAAGGAATTCGCATCCGCTACAGTTCAACACTGTTATCGAGAAGCCAATCAAGCTGCTGATTTCATAGCTAAGAATAGTGTTAATTGTAATCCTAGTTTCCCTTTTTTCAGGGAACTTTGTGACATCATCCTTCGGGATGATCAAGAATGATCTTTTGTTACAAAATACATTCTACTGGTTGCCTACTGTAAAAAAAAAACGTACTCCAATAAGGCTCCAATTCCTCTGGATCAAATCCAAATGGTCTGAAAACAGTAACCCTAAGAGCAAGCCCAACAGCTTCTCTAAAATTTCTCTATTATGGAGAGAAAAATATCAAAATCTCTATAATTTTTATACTCTAACCCCAACAGCTTCTCTATTTTACCTATTTATACATTTATTATACCCTATAATAAATGCATAAATTCATAATTTAATAAATAAAATTTCAATAAATTAATTAAATCAATATGTAACAACCAATGAATAAATGGGTAGACATGGGAAGGAGTGAATGCATTTAATTTTACAGATTTTAAGTCTTCCTCTAAATTTAGAGATTTTTTTTTCTCTTTCCTCCCATTTCTCTATTATAGAGATGGTTTTACAAAAGCTGTTGGGGTTAAAAAACATATATTTTCTTTAAAATTGCCTATTTTCTCTATTTTACATAAGCTGTTGGGGATGCTCTAACATAAGCTTTAGTCATATCATTTGTTTTTCTGAAAAGGACAATGATACATTTCACTTAGTGTAAGATTGTTTTTTACACCACTTATTAAATATGGACAGTTATCAAAATTGTACTGAATATGAGAGCACATAAGATAGAGAGTTTTTTTTGGGAGGAAGGGAAGGTTGAAGAACTGGGTAAGTTCAACAATGGTAGAAATTCTTTTCTTCAACCAATTGACCAATTTGCCTCAACCAATTAGACTCGTGAGACTCAGCCAACAAGGAATTTGATTCACTACAAAGATGTATGAGGATTGAGGACCCATTCGGCCAACCAGACCAAAAAAAAATTGCAATTTTTCAAGGGCAGGACCGCGCCTGTCAAAGAGGAAAATCGCCGAGCATACGGCTATGGCGGAGAGGAGGAATCGACCAGGAGTCGTCGATCCCGACATCTTCTCGATCTTCCACCGCCGCCCAGGAGTCGTCGACCCCGACATCTTCTCCGTTTGGTTAGAAACGCAACCACATAGGTAAATCGCATACAACAATCAACTACACCACAAATTTGTTTAGGCAAATCACGATTTTCAAATCTACTTGATTTGCAAATTTTAGGGATTTAATTGTGTAATGGTGGTCATGAAGAAAATTTGATTTTGTGGGAATGTGGGACAACGCTTGAACACCACCAGGAAAGTGGATGGAGAAGATGATGGAGTTAAAGGGGCTTAAAAATTAATTACTCATTAAAATACTATACTTACACGTGGTTCTTTTATATTGGAAGTGTAAGATTTAGGTTTTACACTCAGTGTAAACATACACTTTTCCTTCTGAAAATGTGAAGGCATGTTAATGTTTCGTTTGTTTAAGCGGTCAAGCTAGTACACGAATTGTAACAGAGAAGTAGGAGAGTAAGATTGTAACAGATAGTTGTGACTCCCTTTTTTGTTAACTTTTTACTTTGTGAATGTGATGCTTTTGATTGAATGTATTGAAGCAAATTAGGGCTGGCAGAAATTGGATCGGACCGGGATCAGACCGGAAATTATGGTCTTGGATCGGATCGGGAGTATTACGGTCTAGTCCATGGACCAAGAAAAAATGAATTACGGGTTCCGGTCCAAACCCGGGACCAGACCGGAAATTCTGGGTCAGACCGGAATTGGACTAGTTATGTAATTATTAAAATTTAAAAAAAAAAGAAAAAAAAAGTGGGCGCGCTGTGCTCTCTTCCCCAGAGCTGGCAAAATCTGACCCGACCCAAAAACCCGACCCGACTCACCCGAACCCGAACCCGACCGGGACCCGAAAATCTGGAGTCATTCATAACCCGAACCCGAGACCGAACTTGACCCGACCCGAAACAGACCCGAACACAGATAAACCCGACCCGACCCAAACCCAACCCGACTCTGAACCCAACCCGACTCTGAACCCGACCCGACTCTCAACCTGACCCGACCCAACCCGACCCGAATTGAAATGGTTATTTATCATCAACATTTTAATACCTGAATGTTAAATTTTTTTTATTTTATTTTATCACAAGTTTATGATTATACTTTAACATATAAAACACCAATTATTTTTGTTAATTGTTATCATATGAATAAGAACTCAAGTAAAATCAATAGATAAGCAGATAAGTCAATGAGTTAAGTAAGTCAACTGCTAAAAGTTCATTAATCATTGCAAATGAATAAGAACTCAAGTAAAATCAATAGATAAGCAGATAAGTCAATGAGTTAAGTAAGTCAACTGCTAAAAGTTCATTAATCATTGCAAATGATATAGCGTGCAACCCAACAGCATATCCTTCCAACAACTACTAACAACCCAACAAAATATCCTTCTCGGAACCAACAACAATCAGCAATACCTAAATGGGCCAAAAGCTAATAATAATAATGAAAAAAAACTAATGGGTCAAAAGCTAAAAATGAAATGGGCATTGAAAATGAATTGGGCAAATGATATAGTCAAACCACAAATAAGTCAATTTGCAACTTGCTAGTTAAAATAAGGTTAAAACTTAAATGTACAATTGATTTGATTTAATTATAGCACCGATCAATTGGTTTAAATGTTTAAAAAAGGACGATGTTGCCGAATATCGAGTTTCCGATTATGACTTTTTTGAACATCGGTCGACAACCGATGAGTCAATAACAATGAGTGTATTCAACCGAGTCAAAATTACAAATTCAAGTATTCAACCGAGTCAAAATCATTTATTTTAAGTAAATTACATATTTAAGTATTCAACCGAATTAAAATCATTTATCTTAAGTAAATTACATATTTAAGTATTCAACCGAGTCAAAATCAACCTAATTATCCAAATTCCAAACGGGTCGAATATGATTCGACCGAAAACTCAAACCAACTATACCGCTATACTCACTTTGATTCGAAACTCAAATGAGACCGACCCGCCTCTTGACCCGAAACCCGAACGAGACCGACCCGCTTTGACCCGAACCCGAATGGGCATGACCCGACTTAACCCGAAACCCGACTAATCTAAAATTCATTATGACCGAAACCGACCCGACCAATGTCCGATCCGACCAATACCCAACCATAAATTTTATCCGAATTGACCCAACCCGAGCAAGCCTGACCCGAACCCGACCCGAACGACCGACTTGCCAGCTCTACTCTTTCCTAACCCAGTATTCATTCCTTCCCTTCTGAGTATTCCAAAGCTCACGCCTACCTCATTTCATTAATAACAATAAAGAATGTTTCTTCGGACTAAACTTCTTAGAAGTAAATGAGATAGCCGATTGGGATTTGCCGTCTTCAATGCTTTTATGCCTTTTAATTTTTCCAATCGTATTTTGCTGGAACTCCTTCACCGAAGATCTTCGATTGGGATTTGTTGTCTTCCACTTGCAAACATGGGTATAGGGAGTAATTAATATGGGGGATTTGGAGTTGCAACCTTCAATTTGCTGACCAAAAGAAGCAACAACAGCAAATTTGGGATGTAATTGGGCCGCCTCTCTCTCTGTAATAGTCCTTGAACAACCCAGTCTCGCCCTCACCTCTTCAGCAGCCTCGCGCTTGCCCGACGGCCTCGTCACCGGACCACAAGGATTTCAGATCTATGACTGTGAGACCACCTGGTCGCAACCCGAGACGAAGATTGCAACTTTTGCAAGGTTAAAGAACTGAGATTGGACATTGAAAGCATCTTTAATGGTGGTACTCTAGTTGAGTATCATAACCTATTAAAAAAATAAAAAATGTAAAAGTGGGGGAGAACCAATAAAGTGAGTATCATATGTATAATATTCCTCTCACATAATTACATTGGATTAATAAAAAATATGACATTTTATTTTATTTTTTATGTTTTAAATTAGCTATGGTACCATGCGTACCATTATTAAAGATGGTCTGAGGATGACCTCAAGGGATTTTTCAACTTCGATTCAGTTGAATACTTGAATCACGCCTGATTGCGGGAGGTTTCAAGGGATTTGTGAGGGGTTTAGGTTGAAGATGAAGGCAGTGGACGAGAGGTTGGGGTTGCTGTAACTCCCCAAAAAATAAAATAAAAACAGGGTTGGGCTGATACCGGTCCAACCGGTATTACTGGTCTCTGGACCGGAAAAGTCGGGACCATATCTTTCGGTCCCGGTCCGATCCACGATCCATATTTTTGAAAATTTCGGTCCTTCGGTCTTGGATCGGACCAGAATTTCCGATCCGGTACGATCCGATTAAGACCGAAAGCCCAGCCCTAAAGCAAATAATAAAAGAGGACGGATCTCAGAGAAACTCCATTAGAGAGAGCTTTCAGAGCTCGGAGGGAGTTTGGAATCTGTTATATTCAATATGAATTGCAAAGAGGCCAAAATTGATGCAGGTCAAGATGGCATTCTGTGGGTCAAACAACGATCTTGATCCAGGCGATGACTCGAGGACGAGTCGATTTCAAATGGAGGAGAATGATGTCATCCTCAAGCGAAAGAAGAAGGCTCCACCTTGGGAGTCGTTGAAGAAACGGCGTTAATTATTTTATTATTTATATTTCTTATTTTTTATATATATTCTATTTTTAGTAATTCCTATGTTAGTTGGAGTCTAATTATAAAATTGCTTATTTTTAGTATTTCTTAGTTAGATTAAATAAGATGGTTAGGATTTTAGATTAAGTTTTATCTTCTAGGTTTATTTATCTTTAGGATTAAAATTCTATCTTTATCAACCTAAATTCTATCTTGCACGGTAGAATTGGTTATTAGGTTTTCTATATATTCATGTTTATGCACTTTGAATTAATCAGATTGAATAGAATTGAGAAACCCCTTTATTGATTAAAGGGTTCTCGATTATCAATCCCAAAAGCTATCCGGTTCGTATGTTCTTATTATAACTTTGACACTTCACAATCATCGTTCATCACCATCTTCAACCTCCGTCACTTTGTTCTCTGATCAAAACCAAACCCAAACACATTCATATTCCCGCACCGTCACAACCAAGAAGGAGCCTGGTCCTTGGCGTCGCTCACGGCAGTCCTCGCTTCCAGCGAGCCCGGCGTTAACAGCTCCTGCTCCTGCGCGCCCAGGCACTCGCGCGTCCAGGCGTCTCGGGCTCCTGCTCTCGTGATCGCTTCCTCGTCGCTCCCGCGGCATCGCGCGCGGCTCCAGGCTCTCGCTCGCTAAGTCTTCGCGGCGGCTTCGGCTTCGCACTTGGCCTCCTGTGTGCATCCCCCGGCTCCGCGCTCACACGCCTTGAGGAGCCATCGCTCCTGCGTGTCCCTGGACCTGTCCTAGCGCAATCCCAGTCCCTTGCTTTCTCTTTTAATCGTTGTTTGTTTAGTTTCAATTCAATTAAGTCTTTCGTTATTAGTAGTTTGAATTTCTTATGTTAATTCTTAGTTTAATTAGTTAATTTAGTTCCTTCGTATTTAGTTGTTAAACTTCTTAAGTTAAGACAGTGACTTTGTTTAGTTTATTAGTTAGTTTAATTACTTACGGAGGCCATCAGCTTGCCCACGAAATTTAATTTGAGTCGATTTCAACATCAATTCAGAGAAGAGCAGACGCAAGATCGCTTTAGTTTAGCAATTGACCGGCCTAACCGATTGCTATACATAAAAAATAGCCTTATTTATAATACAAGGTTTGGGCCTAACAACCATCCCATTTGCCTTAACAAATTAACCGAATCCATACTCGAATTTTAAACCCAAACACTAACATTCTACACCCCCTCTCAAGCTATAGAAGGTGAACCTTCTGGAGCATTCCAAGCTTGTATAGAAGAACCTTTTGTTAAGTTGAAGGCAACACTGTTTTAAAGACGTCTGCAAGCTGTTCCACAGTGGGGATGTAAGACAATTGAAGAAGCCCTTCCAATACATTGTCACGAGTAAAGTGACAATTAATTTCAATATGTTTTGTTCTTTCATGAAAGATGGGGTTTTTGGCTATTTCTAGAGCTGAGCTATTGCCACAATATAGAATGACAGGAGATAACAAATTGAGGCCAAGATCATCTAACAATCCACCCATCCAAGTAACTTCAGCTACTGCTTGAGCCATAGCCCGGTATTCGGCCTCAGCAGAAATTTTAGAAATCACACTCTACTTCTTGGATTTCCAACTCACAGGAGAGTCGGCAAGGAGAAGAACATAGCCTGTGATTGAACGTCGACTAACTAGGCAAGATGCCCACTCAGAATCTGAATAAGTTGTTAACTTGAAATGATCATAACCATTAAGGGAAATACCTCTATCAGTAGTACCCTTGACATAATGGAGAATATGTATGAGAGCATCTAAGTGGGACGAGTCAAGATCCTGCATGTATTGGCTTAGACTTTGAACTGCAAAACAAAGATTAGGCCTTGTATGAGTGAGGAAGTTGAGTTTGTCAACCATCATTCTGTAAAATGTAGGATTGCTCAACTTAGAACCCTCAGATTTCTGTAACTTGCAATTCAATGGATGAGGAGAACAAACTGGTTGGAGATCATCAATGTTTGCATCATAGAGAAACTCTTGAGCAAACTTTTGTTGAGTTAAGGCGATTCCTTAATCGAGATAAGAAACTTCAAGACCCAAGAAGTAATGAAGAAGGCCCAAGTCCTTGAGGCCAAAGTCATAATCCAAAAATGACTTGAGATTACTGATCTCAGTTGTATTGGAGCCAATCACAAAAAGATCATCCACATAGACTACTACTGAAGTGAAAGAACCAGAAGATAATTTTGTGAAGAGGATATAATCATTCTTAGATTGGACATAAACCTTCGAAATCAAAGTACATGAGAGAGTGGCAAACCATTGCCTAGATGCCTGCTTCAAACCATAGAGTGATTTGGTCAATCGACAAACTAAATTTTCTGGATTAGGAAGACCATCTGGCATCTTAATAAAGACTTCCTCATCAAGCTTTCCATGTAGAAAAGAATTGTTCACATCCATTTGGTGAACTGGCCACTTCTTTGAACCTGCAGCCGATATGAGAAATCGAATAGTGGCCATTTTTACAACCAGGGAAAAGGTTTCAAGATAATCAATTCCACACTTCTTATTGAAACCTTTGGCACAAGAAGTTCTTTGTACCTCTCAAGAGTACCATCACCCTTGACTCCTTGAGTTTAACTCGAAAAGCCCATTTGCACCCCACAACTTTATTTCGTAGAGGTAACTTTGTCAAAACCCAAGTACCATTAGCTTGTAATGCTTCTATTTCCTTTTTCATTGCTGAGACCTAGTTTGGATCCTTTGAGGCCTCAACATAAGAATTTGGTTCAGAATATGTAGAGAGGGGAGTAAGAAATGAGTAATGAGAAGCAGGGAGAGAATGAGAGAATACCAAATTAACTAGTGGGGTTGACTGAGCCGAATGGGAACACACATAATCTCTCAGGTAACTAGGTTCTTTGGAGACTCTAGTGGACCTTCTTATGGGTTCAAATGGCACTGACTGATTAGGAGGGTCACTTGGTGATTGTTGAGCAGTAGGTTCAGGAACATATTGTGTGGAGAATATGAGTTGGGAGTGTCCCACATTGAATAGAAATTGAATCTAAGCATTGCATATAAGCCGATGGGCTACCCCACCTAATAGGGGTGGGCATAACCGGGTACCCGACACGAACCGGATAATTGTGTCGGGTACCCGAAACCGTTTAGTCCAAAATGCCCGAACCGTACACGAACCATTTCAAGCCGGGTACCCGACACGGTTAAGCTAATCGGATCCGTGTCGGATCGGCGGTTATCCGACACGAACCATCTTAAAAATAAAAAAAAACTTGTGTGTTGCTATGCTGCCGACTGTTGTTGCCATGTCCTGTAACTCGATCTGTTGCCCTTTACATACCGCCATACATAGTAAATCCATCATATTATGTATGACAGAAGAGACCGATGCAACCAGATTCAAATTCATGTGCAGCAACAGCTCCGAATTCGTAGATTACAGAAGAGAATGGATGCAATAGATTCATGTCCAAATTCTGAATGGATGCAATAGATTCGAACTAAAAAGAATTGATGTTCGAAATTTCGAACTATAGTATATCGATTATAGAAGACAGAAGAGGACGAATGCAACCAGATTCGAAGAGAAGTGTTGAGAAGAAGAGATTGAGATCCAGGCATCTAGCACTGTCGACGTCTGTGGGCTGTGTGCGCGCAGGAGAAGTGGAGATCGAAGAGAACCGGTGTGGCCTAGCCTGTGGGTGCGAAGAAGAGAGTGGGTGTGAAGAAGAGAAGAAGAGAAATCGAGCATGTCGCCCGTGGGTGCGAAGAAAAGAAGAAGAGAAATCGAGTTCGAGTCTGTCGCCTGTGGGTGCGAAGAAGAGAAGAAGAGTCTGTCGGCTGAGAGCCTGAGACTTCAGGATAACTAGGGTTGTGTACTATTAGTTAGTTTTTGGGCATTAAAAATAATGAGGAAAAAATTGCCAGTGGTAAGTATCGAACTTGGGGCTGATTGATAACACATGCGGACAAGCTGATTTAGGCCCAATACCAACTAAGCTATTGGGTTTTAGTGATATTCTATGGATTGTTTTTATATTAATCCTATATCAGCGTAATATAAATTTAAAAAAAAAAAAGTTAACGGTTCGTGTCGGGTACCCGACAAGGGCATTTGCCCGACCCGAACACGAACCGTTTAGAGCCGTGTTTTCTCGGTTCGTGTTATTATCGTGTCGTATTTTTTCGATTTCGGGTTTTTTCGTGTCGTGTTGTTGTGTTTTCGGTTTCGGGTTTTTCTGCACACCCCTACCACCTAACACCAATTGGTTTTAGGATGGAACCCCACCCGGCTTGTGTGCTCGGCTTGGTTAGCGCGTTTGCGCTTGGGCGTGCGTTGCCCCCCCCCCCACGTCGGATGACCCACCGTTATTTCATATGGTATCAGAGCCGAGGTTCGGCATGGTGCGGTGTGGTTTGGATTCCTGGTCTAATTAGCTAGCCGACCTTAAGACATTGATTCGTCAAGTGCAACTGGCAAATAATGCGTGGCCAGGCAGTTGCACTTGAGGGGGGTGTGTGGAGAATATGAGTTGGGAGTGTCCCACATTGAATAGAAATTGAATCCAAGCCTTGCATATAAGCTGGTGGGCTACCCCACCTAACACCAATTGGTTTTAGGATGGAACCCCACCCAGCTTGTGTGCTCGACTTGGTTAGCGCGTTTGCGCTTGGGCGTCCGTTGCCTCCCCCCCCCCCCCCCCCCCCACGTCGGATGACCCACCGTTATTTCTTAGATTGAGATGAATCATAATCAAGTGTCAAAGAATGATCACTTGAAGGAGATATGGGTGTGGTGGTGGGAAGAAAAATATGAATTGGGAAATCAGAAGCTAATGAAGGGAGAGTAACAGAGGTACCAAAGTTTTTAATATAAGAAAAAGAAATGTGATCGATTTTCATGGAAGATAAAATCTCCGGAGTAAAAAACTTTGTGAGAAGCAATATTAAGAACAACATAAGCCTTTTTAAAAGAGGAATATGAGTATCCAATGAATACACACAATGGTCAAACCGAAGATGAAACTTGTCCTTGCTTGTGTTAAATGTTTTGACAAAGGCAAGACACCCAAACTTTCTTAGAATAGAGTAATCAGGAACACTATGGAATGAAAGCTCGAAGGGTGTCTTGTTTTTAAGAGAAGGGAGTGGAGTTCTGTTGATACAAAGAAGTGGTTGTCATGACACCATGACCCCAATAAGGAAGAGGGATCTGAGACTAAAACATGAGAGCTCTGGCAACTTCAATAAGATGCTTGTGCTTTCGTTGAGCTGCTCCATTTTATTAGGGACTGTGTGTACATGAAGTTCGGTGAATAATGCCCAAAGATTGAAAAAGAGAGGTAACATTACCAGCTGAAAATTCAGTGGCATTATCAGATCGGATGAATTTAATGGATGCATGAAATTATGTTTTCACAAGAGCAATGAACTTGGTAATAACACTACATAATTCACTCTTGCATGTGTTTCACAAGAAAAATCCAAATGCATCGAGTAAAATCATCCACAATGGTAAGAAAAAAAAAACTGTCATATGTAGGACATTGTATAGTCCCCATGTGTCAATATGTACTATATCAAAAGCAGTTGAAGTAACAGAAGTGGAAGTATGAAATGGCACTTTACACTTTTCTTGTTGAAGAAGTAGATAACTGAACCTGATCAACTTTACCTCTTACATGTTCTTAATTACATTACACAAAGTATATTGAACACTTACAGGTTTACAGTTACCCATGATCGATATCATAGAATCAATTATATCCATACATTGAGGGAGCTTCTTTAAACTGATTTCAAAACTATCCGCCATTTAAGTGCTTGGGTTGTCTTGCCTCTCATGGAGGTGCGTATCCGTATCCTAGTGGGTTGTATGGACCTAGAGTTGGCGAAATCTGACCCGACCCAAAAACCCGACCCGACCCGAACCCGAAAATCTGGAGTCATTCATTACCCGAACCCGACTCCGAACCCGACCCGAAACAGACCCGAACACATATAAACCCGACCAGAACCGACTCCGAACCCAACCCGACTTTGAACCCGACCCGATTCTCAACCCGACTCGACCCGACCCAACCCGAATTGAAATGGTTATTTAACATCAACATTTTAATACTTGAATGTTAAATGTTCTTTTATTTTAACACGAGTTTATGACTATAATTTAACGTATAAAACACCAATTATTTTTATTAATTGTTATCATATGAATAAGAACCCAAGTAAAATCAATAGATAAGCAGATAAGTCAATGAGTCAAGTAAGTCAACCGCCATACATCAAAACATCGATACATACTACGAGTCCGAAATGCTAAAAGTTCATTAATCTTTGCAGATGATATAGCGTGCAACCCAACAACATATAAGTATAATAATTCTATTAAATTTCATAATTATGGTTATGAATAATTCTTTTTATTAATATAAGTATAATAATTCTATTTTTTTTGCGGAAATAATTATTTATATCCAAACCCGACTTAACCCGAAACCCGACCAATCTAAATTTCATTATGACCGAACCCGACCCGACCAATACCCGACCATAAATTTTACCCGAATTGACCCGACCCGAGCAAACCTGACCCGAACCCGACCCGAACGACCGACTTGCCAGCTCTATATGGACCTGGAACATTTCTAACCGGAACTATAAAAAGAAAATTAAGAACATTAGATGGATACAATAATTAACTTAGTATAAGCAACTTAATTAATCACTCTTACATGTACCAAACATATACTTCATATGTTAATTAAAACTTGTCGTTTACTATTTATGTACGCTTTTTTAAAATAATAAAAACTATATAAAATAATAATAAAAAATTTACATTTGTTTTTATAAATTCATACTTGTTTATAATAAGTCTGAAATTATTTTAAAAAATTATTAAAAATTTAATATTTTATATTGTTTTTAACACCTAAAAAGACATGTGTGAATAGTAAAACATAATATTTTAATTAACAGAGGAGGGGGTATTATGGATAAGTTGATAGAACATTACGAGTATAAAAATATATTGCGATAAGAAAGAAAACGATTATGATAACAAAGATCATAATCGTCTTCTTTCTTATTTGGAAATTTTTTATAATGTTCTATTAATTTACTATAATATATATATATATATATATATATATATATATATATATATTTATATATATGCTCTTAACAAAGATCAGAATAGTTTTCTTTCTTATTTCAACAATTTGTATAGTGTTCTTTCAATTTACCGTAATATATGCTGTAAGGAATGATCAAACTTGTGTGTGTGTGTTCTAATTTATCACATTGTTCATTAATTAATATTAATTTCATTTCTTTATTTTGGTTAAAATGAGGTCTTAATTAAGTAAATTATTCCTTTATTTCAAGATCAAAATTATGATTGACGGATAATAAATTCAAAGTACACTGAATTCGCATTATTTATCTTTCTGTTTTTTTGTAATCTCAAGTCTTTAACCCAAAAAAAGGAATAAATTCACTTGATTAAGTATAAGATATGACCAGTTCCATCATCTATTCATCTATGACGACAATCGCGAATAATTAAGTAAAGCAACTAACAACCTCAAGTTGCATGTGAGTTTGATAATTCCTTACAAAGCTTGTGCGGAGTAGTGAAGCGATGACGAGCAGCAGCAACCTCCATGGACATCGATAAGAATGAAGACTCCACCTTGATTATAAGATCTTGAGCTCTAATCTGCAGGGTAACACTAAGGCTGATGAAAGACAAAACACTGTCTTGATTTCAAGGTTTTAAAACCAGGACTAAGTATTGCGTGTATTTTATAGTAACTTCATTTTATATTGGGCTATTTATATTATATCTATCCAAGCTAACTTGCAGGACGTAGTTTAAAGAGATAAGCCTATTTTGAATGGGCTGGTGTATCGAAGGTTTTGGGCTCACATCCATTGTAAGAGATTTTACACTTGCCATCTTGAATCAACATGGTTTAAGGAAAGAAGATTTCTTCCAACCTTGAAGATCAAGACTTGCCGATTTGCATCTAATCAAGGGAGCGCATTCTGGAAAGGGAAGAAAATATTTTTGAAAGAATTCCAAACCTCAAACGGTCCGCTCTTGCTACCTTCGAAGGACATCTATTTATACAACGGCATATGAAAGACAAAGGCATTGAAGCAAGCAATCAGTTGAAAGCATTCAGATCAGCAAAAGCATTCTCTCGTATACTCGTTGAGCTTAGTGTGGTTGGTTTTTGAGTGTTGAGAGAAACACAGGTTTTATTGTACAAGTCATTTGATTCACTCTTTGAGTTTCATACTCGTCATAGCACACTTTGGTGTGTAGTGTGAGCCTCTATTTCACTTGTAAGGTTGAGAGCTAGAATAGAAGCGGTGAGACTTTGTATAGGGGAAGGGAAGTTCTCCTAGAAAGTTCTAGGCTCAAGGAAAGTGAAATAAGAATGTTTGAATCCTAATGGTTGGATAACCCTAGGCGGGGACGTAGGCCAAGTTCGTGTCGAACCTCGTTAACAATTCGTGTGTTCATCATTTACATTCCGCATTTACTTTATCTTATCCGATTTTACTTAGTCAAGATTTGATAGCAATATCAAGATCTTGACAAGTTGTTTTGCAAACTGCTTTAAGTTTTCTTATCTTGGGAAAATCAAGCATACTCTATTCATCTCCGCTTTCTAGAGTTTTACTTATCTCCTTATGGACTCTTCAATTGGTATCAGAGCTTGACTCATTGTTTTTTATCTAACATTCTTGCAGGTTTCAGTATGTCTACCATAGGTGATGGAGGATTTGCCCAAGGGAGATCAACCAACCGCCCTCTTCTGTTTTGTGGCAACAACTTTGTTCACTAGAGATCTCTGATGCAGATGTTCATCATTGATCAAGATCTAGAGCTATGGGACCTAGTCAGGAAAGGACCACGCATTCCAATGAAGAATGTTGATGGGAAAAAAGTCGATAAGTCTTAAGTTGAATATACTCAAACAGACTTGGAAAATGTCTCTATGAACTTCAAAGCCATGAATCTATTATATTGTGCTCTTGATGCTAATGAATTTAACCGTGTTTCCTCTTGCAAGAGTGCCAAAGAAATCTGGGAAAAACTTGTAGTCACTTACGAAGGCACCAGTCAAGTCAAAGAGAGCAAGATCAATATCTTTCTCAGACAGTACGAGCTTTTCAAGATGAATCCTGATGAATCAGTGAAGAAGATGTTTACGAGATTCACTCAAATTGTGAATAACCTCGACTCACTTGGGAAAACTTTCTCTAATCCTGAGAAAGTAAGGAAGATTCTTAGGAGCCTCCCGAAAGCCAAGTGGGGTCTCAAGGTTACTGCAATTGAGGAAGCTCAAGATCTTACCACACTGCCATTAGATGATCTTCTTGGAAAACGTATTACCCATGATATGATATTGAACGAGGAAGATGGAGAAGTTACCTCAACAACAAAAAATCTTGCCCTCAAAGCAAAGAAAGAACAACCGCAATCTGATGGTGACGAAAGTGATAACGAGGATGATCCCTTTGCTCTCATCACATGAGGATTGGCACTAATTCTGAAGATGAAAAAGCAATTCTCCAACAGAGAAAATACTGGACAATATAAATTCAGAGGTAAGTCACCTAACTCCTCGAAGAAACCAAAAGTACTAACGTGTTTTGAGTGTGGTGAAACAGATCATCTCGTGAAGGAATTTCCTATGAAGAAGCTAGAGGAACAAATTCAGGAAAAATGATCAAAGAAAGAAGGCTATGCTAGCTACTTGGAGTGACCCAGACTCCTCAGATGATTCAGATGCAGAAGGAGATCAAGCAAATCTATGTCTTATGGCTGAGCATGAGGAATCTCGAAGTCAAGATCTAGAGGAAGTGGTAAGAAACTTAATGTACGTCTGGCCCTCTTGATGTCCTTTCAGAAGTTTTGAAGAATATGATTTTTAATGAGGAAGCTTGCAACAGTGAGATCAACATCCTAAAAGAAAAGTTGAAGGATCAACAGAAGTGCTTAAGTGATATGTTGCTGAAAATGAAAAATCTTGAAGCTTCTCAGTCAGCACTTGACATTAAAGTCAAGACCCTGACATCAGAAAATTCTGATCTCAAGCAAAACCTCTCTTCTCTGAAACTTCGAAATGAGGTTCTAGAGAAAGAGAAGGTTAGGTTGTTTGATAAGTGTCAAGATCAGCAGACATCACTCATACAATTCACAAGATCCAAGGCCAATCTTGATAAGATGTTGGGTGAACAGCAATTATCGATTAATAGAAGTGGTATTGGCTACAATAAAAAAATTCCAAAAAAATCTAGTACCACTTTCGTTAAAGAAAAAGGAAATTGGCGTTCACCTACTTGTTTTTACTGTTGTAAGAAAGGCCATGTGAAGGAAACATGTCCGTACAGATGGAAGGATCCTCACATCATTAGAAATGCATTTCCAGTTCGCTTAAACGAACCAATCAGACAAGTTTGGGTTCCAAAAGGGACTAGACTACCCAACATGGTCTATCCTTATAATAAATCCAAATCTGTTTATTGGTCCAGCCGGAAAGGATGACATTTCTTGAAGGATATCACCAAAAACAAGGAGCCAAAATGGATCATGGATAGTGGATGCTCTTTGCACATGAGTGGGAAGAAATCTTTATTTCAAGACCTTAAAGAACAAACCACTTGAACAATTACTCTTGGTGATAAAGGGAAGTGTATTATCATCGGTATAGGTAACGTTGGTAATTCAAATAGATGCATCAAGGACGTATATCTTGTTGATGGATTAAAATATAATCTCTTAAGTGTTTCTCAGCTATGTGACAAGAGAAACAAGGTTGGCTTTGACAGGCACAAGTGTGAAGTCAGAAATGAAGAAACTAGAGACTTGATCTTCACTGCTCACAGGCACAATAATACATATGCTGTAAATGCTAACCAAATCGCAGGTACAAAACTCAAGTGTCTCAAGGCCTTGACAGACGACCCGAGTCTCTGGCACAGAAGGTTAGGGCATGTGAGTATGCACACCCTCAATAAGCTAAAATTAAGAGACATGGTACGAGGACTACCTGACCTAAACTTCAAAAGCGAGGAAATGTACAATGCTTGCACATGAGGTAAACAAACACAAAGTTCATTCAAACCCAAAAAGGTTGTAAATTCCTCACGCCCTCTTGAACTTTTACATATGGATTTGTGTGGTCCTATGCGTGTCAAATCTCCTAAGGGAAAACAATACATCCTTGTCATTATTGATGATTTCTCTCGTTTTACTTGGATTTCCTTTTTAAGAGAAAAATCTGAGGCTTTGTTTGAGTTTTCTAAACTTTGTAAGGAGTTGTAGACCTTGAAAAACCTATCAATCATCTCCATTCGAAGCGATCATGGTAGAGAATTTGATCAACTCAAGTTTGATTTGTTTTGTGCAAAATATGGTATTTCACACAACTTCTCAGCTCCTAGAACTCCTCGACAAAATGGGGTTGTGGAACGAAAGAACTGCACCCTAGAGGATATGTCTATGACAATGCTTTTAGAAAATGGTTTGCCAAAACATTATTGGGTTGAGGTTGTCAATACAGCTAACTATATTTTAAACCGTTGTTTAATTCGTCCTATTTTGAAGAAAACTCCTTATGAACTTTTCAAAGGAAGAAAGCCTAACATTTCCTATTTTAAACCTTTTGGATGTACTTGCTTTGTTCATAATAATGGCAAAGATAACCTTGGGAAGTTTGATGATCGTAGTGATGAAGGTATCTTTCTTGGTTATTCTTTCAACAATAAAGCTTATAGAGTCTATAACAAGCGCATCAAAATTGTTGAGGAGAGTATCGATGTGGTATTCGACGAAAGCAATAATGTTGTGTTGAGTGAAAGTTTTGCAGATCTCAATCTAAATCATCATGATTCTGATGGAGAAGAAGAGGATAAATCTGAAAACAAGAACGACCAAGAACGCAACATGCAAGAGCAAATCCAAGATACAAACGAGTTATCTCAAAACCTTGAGAAGCAGATACAGAACCTGGATGTGATCGACACAAGCAATGAGGAATCCAATTCACAAACCGTCACTCAAGACCTTGACGAAAGACCTTTTGTTTTGAATGATCAAGGCCCAAAGCAGCGAAAGTTTAAACACGCCTCATCACACTCAGCTCAAGATATCATTTCAGATCCATCCTCTGGTATTCAAACTCAATCTAGATTAAAAAAATCTATGTGCTTTCTATGCCTTTGTCTCCCTTGTAGAACCAAAGACTCCTACTGAAGTACTCAAGGATTCGGATTGGATCACGTCTATGCAAAGTGAGCTAAATGAGTTTGAAAGGAATAAGGTGTGGGCTCTCCAACCTAAGCCAAAGCATCAATTAGTCATTGGGACTCAATGAGTGTTCAGAAATAAGTTGGATGAAGCATGAAAGATCATTCGAAATAAAGCAAGGCTTGTTGCTCAAGGTTACAATCAAGAAGAAGGTATAGACTACGAGGAGACTTTTGCTCTCGTAGCAAGGTCAGAAGCTATACGCATATTACTTGCATTTGCATCTTTTATGGGCATTAAGTTATTCCAAATGGACATCAAATGTGCATTTCTAAATGGGGTCTTTGAAGAAGAAGTTAATGTTTCTCAACCTCTTGGTTTTGAAAGTGATGAATTTCCCAATGATGTTTATAAATTAGACAAGGATCTATATGGTCTTAAGCAAGCCCCTAGAGCTTGGTATGAGAGACTGTCCAGGTATCTTCTTGAAAATGGTTTTTAAAGAGGTTTGATTGACAAAACTCTCTTCATCAACACCCGTGGAAATGATCTTTTGGTAGTTCAAATTTATGTTGATGATATATTGTTTGGTGCCTAACAACTCCCTTTGCAAGGAGTTCTTTGAGATAACATGCAAGGAGTTTGAAATGAGCCTCATGGGAGAACTGAATTTCTTCCTCGGTCTACAAGTTCATCAGACAAAGAAGGGATCTTTTTAAATCAAGGGAAGTATACCAGGGACTTGCTTAAGAAATACAAGATGGATCAATCCAAAGTAGCAAAGACTCCCATGAGTTCAACACTCTCCCTTGATCAAGACAAGAATGGTAAGAATGTGAACCAAAAGGAGTACAAAGGTATGATTGGTTCACTACTCCACCTTACTACTAGTAGACCTGATATTATGTTTAGTGTATGTATGTGTGCTCGGTTCCAAGCTGATCCTAAAGAATCACATCTTATTGTTGTACAGAGGATCTTCATATACTTGAATGGATCTCAAGACCTTGGTCTCTAGTATCCCAAGCAGAGCAACTTTCATTTAACATGCTATTCAGATGCAGACTTTGCAGGATATAAGGTGGATATGAAAAGCACATCTGGATGTTGTCAACACCTTGGCTCATCTTTGATTAGCTGACATTCAAAGAAACAGAACTCAGTTGCATTATCCATTGCTGAGGCCGAATACATAGTTGTAGGAGCCTGTTGCTCACATATTCTCTAGATAGCACAACAACTTTGAGACCTTGGCATCGATCTAAAAGGTATCCCTATCAAATGTGATAATACAAGTGTCATTTCTATCACTAAGAACCCAGTGCAGCACTCAAGAACAAAGCATATTGATGTGAGACATCACTTCATTAGAGACCATGTGGATAAAGGTGATGTATCTATTTCTTTCATATCTACTGAGTTTCAATTGGCAGATATTTTCACCAAGCCACTGCCTGAAGATCGCTTCAACTTCATTAGATTGGAACTTGGCATGCTCAACAGGGAAGCACTTTCTTAGGGGGAGCAACACTCCCTCGTGAAATGCATATTCGAATGGCTATCTCAAGGCCTTGATATCCTATGGTCTTGAGAGAACCAAAATTCTGAATTATATTAATTGTTAGACCAAGAATTTTATTAATATCTGTTTAGATATTAACAGAATTTTCATTTTTGTGAAAATTCTTGCCATATTTCGGAATAAAACTTTTTAAAAAAAATTCCATCCTAAAATTTTGTGTACATTTGCCTTGTTAAAATTGTGATTTGCAACACTTTCCCATTTCAAAAGATATTTGATCTTTTAAATATCTTCTTTCCATTTAATGTTTATCCGGTTTAAAAATAAATGAAGTGTACTTGTTTTAAATTTGGGGAGTGTGGCGTTTAGACTTCTGGAGTACGGTTATCTTCTTCTCTGTGTCACTTCATCTCTCTCTCTCCACTCCATTCTCTGAAATTTCTCTCCGCTTTTCAAGACTTTCTTTCTTCTTCCCAAGCTCTCTGTATCAATGGCCTCCAAGAGGATTGCAATTCCACCGGCTGCTCCCCCCTCCAAGCCCTACAAGATGACTCCCAACAAGGGGAAACGGGCATGCTCTCCACCGGCCGAAAGCTCTGAGGATTCAAGGTCTTCCTCACCCTCTCCGCTGATCAGAAAGTCCAAGAAGACTCCAATGGCGTATCCGGCACCCACTCGCCCCTAGGTAACCTCTGATATTTCTGTCAACTGGTTTGTCTCCTCCGACGTGGCCAAATCTTGGGAATAGGGTTTTGGACACCGTCGTTTATGCTTCTGCGATGTTTTCGACACAAAAGTGCTTGAATCCATACCCTTACCCTGCATTTCCCTCTTGAAATCCACATGCCTTTGGTCGATCCTTAACCCTGGAGACTTTGCTTACCCCCGTCTCACCCGGCTATTTTATGCCAATATGACTGCTCATCGAGTCAAGGGAACCCTAACCCTCGTCACAAAGGTCAAGAACCACAGAATCCGTCTCTCAGTTAACAGTTTGGCTTTAATCCTTGACCTCCCTAGAGAAATCCCCACCGAAGGCTTCCCTGACAGGATTGATTCCATCAATCTTGCTCGAGAAGAGTTCTTCCTTCATGCTCCTTTCGATTCCTCTTCTACGCACAAGCCTACCCACACAATCCTCAAAATGCAGCTGAAATTGATCTTTGCCATTCTTGCTCGGTGCATCTTCCCTCGTGTCAATTCCAGAGAGTTGGTCACCGAAAATCTTCTGGAAATTCTTTACCTTGTTATGAGCGGTTATGAGCTCAACCTTCCCGATCTCATGATCAATTATATGCTCCATGTCGCCTCTTCTTTTAGGCCTATGCCCCTACCCTACGCCAACATCCTTCCCAAAATCTTTGAGGCCTTTGATATCGACACTTCTACAGAAGAGAGACAAAATTACAGTGGCATAATTGATGAGGACTGCCTTGAACGTCTTGGGATTGCTCGAAATCTAAGGGGACAGTGGGTGTTGAAGAAGGAAGGCAAGGGATCATCTGCTCCTACTCCTGGAATTTCATAAGACAGAATTGCTGTTCTGGAGACTGATGTTCAAGACCATAGGATGGACATGGGGAAAATGTGGACAGACATTGTGGCAAGACAACACAACACCCATGAACTGCTCTCTATCGTCAACTTCAAGCTTGAACAGATGATGCTGCTGAATTCTCATACATTCACAGCTACTGGCTCCATCATGCCATTAGACGAAGAGACTATTGATCATGTTCGAGAGAAAGCAAGCAATGTCATCCTCAAATGTGAAAGGCTTATGAAGAAGAAACCCATCTTGCGCCCAACTCATCCTGAACCCAACATTCTGACTGTTGAAGAATATGGGGTTGTGAAGAAATATAGAGATGTGGAAAGGCAGAAGGTGCAAGCTCAAATGGAGAAAGACAAGATCACAAAGGATGCCATGGATAGGTGGAGGAAGAAGTGCAGAGACAAGGTTAGAAGGAGGTACATCGGGCCAAACAAGTAGTATCCAACTTTTGGGGAATGGCAGAAGGAAGGACCAGCTAAAGCACCTCCTGAGCAGGCTGAACCCTCTACAGTTGGACCCTCTACATCAACTGCTCCCTCTACTGCATAGCCCTCTCCATCAGCAGAGCCCACCAATACCTTCAACAGGAAGAAGAAGAAGTCCACTGGTGGTGCCTCCTCCTCAAGGCCTTGATACAACTCCACTCTCTCTATCTGTCTATCTGCTTTGAAAAACTTTGAGCACCTCGTTTACACGTGCGCCAATGTTTTTCAGGGGAGTTCTATCTGTTTTCAAAACTTCGTTCTGTTGTTTAAAACTCCTGCTCTCTACCCGTTTTGTTGGAAGATAAAAAGGGGGAGAATGATTTAGTTGACTGTTTTTTTTGCTGGTTGCCGGTTGGTTTTGCGATATTTGGGTTTTGGATGGATGAAACCTTGGTCTAAACATTTTATGCTAATGTTATATGTGCATATTCCTAATCATGTTTTGTCTTCCATCAAGGGGGAAAATGAAGACTCCACCTTGATTGTAAGATCTTTAGCTCTAACCTGCAGGGTAACACCAAGGGATGATGAAAGACAAAACACTGTCTTGGTTTTAAGGTCTTGAAACCAAGACTAAGTATTGCGTGTATTTTATACTACGTTCTTTTTATATTGAGCTATTTATATTATATCTATCCAAGCTAACTTGCATGACTTAGTTTAAAGAGATGAGCCTATTTTGAATGGGTTGGTGTATCGAAGGTTTTGGGCTCACATTCATCGTGAGAGATTTTACACTTGCCATCATGAATCAAAATGGTTTAAGGAAAGAAGATTTCTTCCAGCCTTGAAGATTAAGACTTGCCGATTTGCATCTAATCAAGGGGAGTGCATTCTGGAAATGGAAGGAAATATTTTTGGAAGAATTTTAAACCTTAAACGGTCCGCTCTTACTACCTTCGAAGGACATCTATTTATACAACGACATATGGAAGACAAAGGCATTGAAGCAAGCAATTGGTTGAAAGCATTCAGATCAGCAAAAGCATTCCCTCGTATACTCGTTGAGCTTAGTGTGGTTGGTTTTTGAGTGTTGAGAGAAATACATGGTTTATTGTACAAGTCATTTGATTCACTCTTTGAGTTTCATACTCGTCATAGCACACTTTGGTGTGTATTGTGACCCTCTATTTCACTTGTAAGGTTGAGAGCTAGAATAGAAGCGGTGATGTTTTGTATAGGGGAAGGGAAGTTGTCCTAGGAAGTTCTAGGCTCAAGGAAAATGAAATAAGAATGTTTAAATCCTACGGGTTGGATAACCCTAGGCGGGGACGTAGGCCAAGTTCGTGGCGAACATCGTTAACAATTCGTGTGTTCATCATTTACATTCCGCATTCACTTTATCTTATTCGATTTTACTTAGTCAAGATTTGATAGCAATATCAAGACCTTGACAAGTTGTTTTGCAAACTGCCTTATGTTTTCTTATCTTGCGAAAATCGAGCATACTCTATTCATCCTCCCATTCTAGAGTTTTACTTATCACCTTATAGACTCTTCAAAGAAGATTAAACCTGTGAAAAATGCTATATAAATGAGCTTAGATATGCTAAGCAGCGTCATCTTCATGGAAGTTTAATTAGCTCTATATATGCAAATATCTACTACCTCCGATCCAAAAAATATGTCGTTTGACTTTTTAATACGTATTTTAAGAAGGTAAAAACTATATAAAATATCAACTTTTATTAAATTATTTTTTAACAACTTAATATTTGTTGGTAATAATTATTAAATTGCAAAAAAAAAAGTAAATATATTATATTGTTTTAACTCTTTAAAATACGTGTTAAAAAGTCAAACGACGTGTATTTTGAATATGAAGGGGTATTAATTTGCCGAACCATTCCGGAATGGCTCACCGGAAAGGACTTGAAGGTAGTACCCATAGGTCCCCGGTTCGAACCCCGGAATGACCGCTCTTTATTTATCAATACAAGGAGTATTAATTTGCCTTTGTGTGATGAATTTGAGTGCATATATATAGATGACTCATGGAAAATAGTCAAAAATCAAATTCCCTACGAACTAGGGAAGTCATAAATATTTAAAATTTTCAAAACCACATGAATTAAAAATCAAATTCCCTTGAAAAGCTTGTTTAATAATCGCTTAAAAAAAATCTAACGTGATTAATGGCTTGGATCAGCTCTTGTATTTCTGGTTGACAGAGGAGCCTGGAGAATCGACTGTGTGATCGGTGTTTCCCTAGACGCTGTCGTGTTACTTAATTAGCCCTTCATTAATTAAAATATAATTGACCATTTGACCAATTTTAAACTTTTTAAGAATATTATAAATGAAAATAAGAATAGCTAAAATTTTAACAAATAAATAAGGCGAAATTGGGTAGTTATACCCAATTCAAGTTTTTATTTGGTAAATGTATCCTTAAAGATTTTGTTTTTATTATGACAGATTTGCCCTTGATTTGATTGTAACTAATAAATCCATTGACGCTCAACTTGTTTCCATCAACGCTCGTTTTTTCCATTCCTCTCTTCCAATAAGCGACGCTCATCCCATTGCATCTTCCTTGAAGTACGGTGATTGCGAAGACATTGAAGGTTGGTAAATTTGATTTATATGTTTATGTGATTGTTACTGTACATTCCATGGTATAGTAAACTCTAATTTGAGAAACCTAATTCAACTACGGGAGTTAGGCGCCCGACACAGACGCCAAAACTCGTCATTAACGTTTTTGTGATTTTCAAAAAAGAAGGACGATGCGGAGTAGATGAAAGAGCGAAGATGTAGGGTAGATGGAAGCTTTAGGGAATATATATCTTATCTGCGGTTATTGTCTTCGCTTATTATTAGTTAGGGACAATAATCTAGGTTACAATAATCATTATCTATTTTTACAATAATTGTATGCTAATTATTTGATACCCGTGTTTACCAGGATTCGGTCATTACAGGAAATCATTCATTACAATAATTGTATGATATTGTAGTTTGTTATAGTAATGGGTACAAGAATTCGTTCATATATTACAGTAAATCATTAATAACAAGAATTATATGCTACTTTAGTTGGTTATAATGATTTCTTGTAATACAACTCTACAAGACAAATGTGGGTATAGTAATGGTGAGAAGATTTCACTCATTACAGGAATTGGGTCATTACATGAAATCATTTATTACAATAATTGTATGCTATTGTAGTTGGTTATAGTAATGGGTACAAGAATTTGTTCATTATAATAAATCAGTAATTACAGGAATTGTATGCTACTTTAGTGAGTTATAGTGATTTCTTGTGATACAACTCTACAAGGCAAATGTGGGTATAGTAATGAGTAGAAGAGTTCATTCTTTACAAGAATTGATTACATGAATATTATTGTATTACAGGAGTGTGATTTCTTGTAAGTAACTCATGACATTGTATTACATGAATATTAATCGAGTAGGTTGGAAATCAAATACAATTAATGAAATAAATTAACAAAATTATAAAATTTTATCATTGATGGTGTTCAAATTGATGAATACTTTGTTCAATGAAAAAATTCCTAAATATATGGTACGAACTAGGAAGGTATTAATACTCCCTCCATCTCAAAATACATGTCTTTTTAGGTCATGTAATTTTGTAAAAAATATATGTCTTTTTAGATTTAATCATTACGCTTAACTTACTTTTACATCTAATCATTACTCTAATTTTTACATCACTCCTACCCTCCTCCTCACAACCCCGGGGGCATAGCTCACTGGTTGAAAGGTCACCCTACGTTGTAGGAGTGTGCAGAAAAACCCGAAACCGAAAACACGACACGAAAACACGACACGAAAAAACCCAAAACCGAAAAAACACGACACGATAATGACACGAACCGAGAAAACACGGTTGTAAACGGTTCGTGTTCGGATCGGGCAAATCGCTTTGTCGGGTACCCAACACGAACCGTTTAAATTTTTTTTTAAATTTTTTTTAGATATAGAAGTATAATACTAGTATATTTAGAGTTCCTTAAATGACAATAAACTCTGCTAGTGTAGTTGGTTCAAGGGGAGCGTATGGTCCGGGTTTTGCATTCAGACCCGTGTTCCGAATCCTTTGGGCCTCCAAGTTTTTATTTTTTTTTATACACGCCAAACCCTTTTTTTTTAATAAATAAAGTTACCCATAATAAAAACCCTAAAGCCTTTGTTTATCGCCTCCCTCACTCCTCAGCGCCTCTCAAATCTCAATTTCTCATCTCTACCTCTCTCTCAAACAGAGAAACCCTCAATCTCTCATGCTCCTCACTTCCTCAGCGCATCTGGTCTCTCACTCTAAGTTGGCAAGATCCGATCTCCATCTCCATTGATATTCCTAAAAGTAATTCAGATCTGGCAAGATCCGACTTCCATCTCGAACAATCTTCAATCTCCGATTCAGATCCGACGAGATCTTTCATCCAAAGGGTTGTCGTTCTCCATTTTTAGATCCAATCTTCGTCGATTTTCAAACTCCATTTCAAATCCGGCAAGATATTTCAAGTTTGGGTGAGGGTGTTCGTTCTCCATCTCTAGATTCGACAAGGTTTTCTTCATCTTTAGATGGGGACGATTTGTTGATCGTATTTCTTCAATTGACAATCTGAAAATGTCTGTGTGGCTACTGTTACTATATACCCTTACTATATAAATTATAACCCTTGGTGTTTTTTTGGTAAAAAATTTCATAAACAATCAACCGTAGCTTCAAGCCTACAAATGTCGAATTAAAAATAAATAAAAAAACCGGTTCGTGTCGGATAACCCGGTATCCGACACGGAACCGATTAGACTATCCGTGTCGGATACCCGAGTTTAGACGGTTCGGATACGGTTCGGGGTATTTGAGCTTAACAGTTCCGAGTACCCGACATGATTAACCGGTTCGTGTCGGGTACCCGGTTATGCACACTGCTACTACGTTGGGCCTAGAAGCTTCGGTTATGCACACTGCTACTACGCTGGGCCTAGAAGCTTCGGGTGGGAGGTTCGATTCCCAGGAGGAGCATTATTTGTTTCTCTTGTGGAGTGGGCCTCCTGGAGCCAAATGGTATAAAGGGGGTGGTTGGACCATTGGTGAGGCACATCCCGCGGTTTACCTCCCCAAGTCGATGAGGGGCCGAAAACTTGGGGTTCAGGACTAGTCTAAGTGTAAGTTTGGGATACCTAGATATAAAAAAAAACAAATACAAGTCTAATTATCATTACCCTTCACCTACTTTTTACATTTAATAATTACACTTAATCTAGTTCTTAATTTCCGTGTTCCGTCCTAAAAAGACATGTATTTTGAGACGGAGGGAGTATCATTTTAGACATTTGTACATTTACTCAACTATCATCATTATTTACTCCCTCCGTTCCAAAATACATGGGTTTTGACCTTTCGACACGTTTTTTAAGAAGCGAAAAACTATATAAAGTATTATTTTTTTAATGAATTTTTTTACATAATTTGATACTTATTACTAATAAGTATTAAATTACATAAAAAATTAATTAAAAAAATAATATTTTATAGAGTTTTTCGCTCCTTAAAAAACGTACCGAAAACTAAAAACTCATGTATTTTGGAACGGAGGTAGTATTAATTTTCGCTTTTTAAAAATTACTTTTATTAGAATTATCAACAAATAGTTTTACAATGTCGATAAAATTGAGTAAATTACAATTGACACCCGTAAAACAAAACATGTCCCTCTCCATCCAAGCTCAAAAACAACCAAAGCCTAAGATTTAAAATCTACATTGGATTTTTTTTTTTTTTTTTTTTTGAAACGGAAAAAATTTGACCATAGGGATAAGCCCTATCAGCCAAGAGCATCCTTTCGGATGAGACTATGCAAAAGAGAATCATCAGGAGTCAAAGTACCAAGTGAAGCAGAACTAAGTCTTGACAAGCGATCCGCCACAAGATTAGCTTCACGGTAGACATGACGAATCTCGACCGAACAAAAGAAGCCCAGCGAGACTAGACTGTCTGAGACAATCATATCCGAGTCTCCAGTAGGCTTCCCCAAACCTTTTAAACACTTAATAATTGTTAGGTTATCTCCTTCTACCGTCAATTTTGTAATTCCCAGTCTTTTTGCAGCGAGTATGCCAAGCCATAGCCCATGGCTTTCACACCCACAAACAGAATTGATTGGTGATGGTCCCCATCCACAACAGATAGGGGAACCCTTGCAGTCTCGAATGATAAATCCAAATGAGCCCATATTACTAGAGGAGAGAGAGCCATCGAAGTTAAGTTTATGTGTGTCGTGAGGAGGTGGTTCCCATTTGGTTCTTTTTCTTTTTGAAATCAATCTTGGTTTTGAGTTGCTTTGTGTAACTGTTATATTTTCCTTTGTATTTTCCTTTTCTTGTGATGTTACCCAGATGAATTTTTGGTCTTTTTTGAAAGCTAATATCTTTCTTATATCTGGGGTTATACTGTCAAAGTGCGTTTTGTTTCTGGAGAACCAGATGCCCCACCATACAAAAGCAACGTCTTCAAATTTTGCTTTTCCTATTGTGTTTTTGATATTCCATATTGTTTCATTGATTGGGTCTCCTTTATCAAAACAACCATGCATTTTCATAAAGGATCCTGGGTCATTTGCCATCAGAGTGCCCTTAGTAATGGGGCAGTCCCATAATAAGTGATGCAAATCCTCATAGCATGAGTCGCAGTGGGGACAATTTGTCGGGATTCCTAGTCTTCGAGAAGCTAATCTAACCGTTGTTGGTACAGCGTTTTTGAGGATTTTCCACAAGAAAGATTTTATTTTGGGTGGGGAATTTAAGTCCCACACCCAGCTTATATCCGATTTCATGTGGTTTTTGTATTTATGTATCATATCAATTGTAGAGGTTGTTGTATACCAACCATTTTTACTCCATTTCCAATATAGTCTGTCAACATGGATGTTTTCGGGTAATGGTATCGTGGTGATTATCTCTATTAAGTTATTTGGTAAAAAGCCTTGCAATTTTCCAAATAATTTATTCCGATCCCATCTTTTATTTTCCTTTATGAAGTATTGTATGGTTATTGATTCATCAATTTGTTGATTATCTGGGATAAATGTTTTAAGGGGTGCTTGTCCCATCCAGTGATCTTTCCAAAAATTGATCGCTGATCCATCCCCAATAGACCATTGGAGACCATTTTTGAATAGAGGTATTAGTTTTATAAGTTGTGCCCATTGCCACGAGGACCCCCCATGCTTTTGATAATTCAGGATATTGCTTGTCTTGAGGTATTTTTCTTTTATTAGTTTCACCCACAGGCTATTTGGTTCTGCTAGTATTTTCCAGAGCAGTTTCATCTGTAATGCTTTATTCATATCCTCTGAGCAACGGAGACCAAGCCCTCCATTTTCCTTTGTTTTACATATTTCAAACCAACTGATGAGTGGTTTATGGTTAGGCCCTTTGTTCCAGAGAAATTGTCTATTGATTCTGTCCAGTTCTGAGTGGACAGATTTGGGTAACATAAAGCATTGCATTAAGTGCAAAGGTTTAGCTGAAAGCGTAGACTTGATTAGAGTACACCTTCCAGCCTGAGAGAGGCAGTTCGCTTTCCATTTCTGCAGTTGAGTTTTGTTATTCAGTATAAGATCTTTGAAATCATCTTTCGTGACTCTTCCTTCAATGATCGGGCATCCTAAGTAGCACCCTAAATTAGGGGTGTGAGCTATTTCTAATTCATTACGGATTAGATTTTTCTGTGTTGTCAGAACGTTTTTTGAAGTTTGGAATTGGGATTTATGTCGGTTTATTCGTTGCCCTGACAACTCAGTATACTCCCTTAGTGTTTTGTTGATTTGGTCACAACCTGTTTTTGTAGCCGAAGCAAAGATGACAATATCATCTGCGAAAGCTAGAAAAGGAATCTTGGTTCCGTCTCTTGTTAGTCTTATACCTAGGTGGCTCTGAGGTTTTACCGATTCATTGTACAGGCCTCTGGCAAGGATTTCAGAAACGATTAGGAATAGATAAGGTGATAAAGGGTCACCCTGGCGTAGACCTCGTTCGGGGAAGAAAACCTCTGTAGGTTCATTATTTACCAATACTGAGTAAGTGACCGTGGTTATACATTCCTTGATCCAATCCATGAACTTTTTGGAGAAACCTAATTTGATCATAGTGGACAACAGAAAGTCCCAATCCACCATGTCGAAGGCCTTTTCCATATCTAGTTTAACCGCCATCCAACCAGTTTTTCCCTTTTTCTTAGAGAAGGAGTGAAAGATTTCATTTGCAATTAGAATGTTATCCTGTATAGATCTACCAGATGAGAATGCACTCTGTAGTGGGTTTGTTATTTTAGGGATGATTTTTTTTAGTCTTGCTGCTAATACTTTGGATATTACCTTATAAGTTGTTGAACAAAGGCTAACTGGTCTATAGTGTGATGTTGTTGTCGGATTGTCTATCTTTTGAATTAAAGCGATAAATGTGTGGTTAGTTTGTTTTAGAATCCATCCACTAAGGAAAAAACTTTTTACTGCCTTGATTACAGAAGGTTCTACGATATGCCAATATTTTTTAAAGAATCCTGCAGGGAACCCATCAGGCCCTGGCGATTTGTCGTTTGCTAGACCAAATACCGCGTTTTTTATTTCAGCGTTTGTGACTTGTCTTGTTAGCCAGTTATTATCTTCATTCGAAATTTCGTTTCCTATATAACTTAATAGATTGCTAGGAATCTGTTGTCTCCTTTGAAGTGAGTATCTTTGGGTGAAGTCATGTTTGATTAGTTTTCTTATTTCATCTTTGTTATTGATTGTTATGCCAGCTGTGGTTTGTATCTGTTTTATTATATTCCTATTACGTCTTCCAGTTGCAATTTTGTGAAAGTATTTTGTGTTTGCGTCTATGGATTTGACATGTATTCTTTTGGCTCGTTGTCCCCAATATTTTTGTTGATAGGTTAAAAGTGAAGCATGCTTGACCGTGAGCCTTTTGATTTTTTTGTCTATATCATAGTTATAAGCATTACAGAGCGTGTTCTGCAGCTCCAAGAGTTTTGTTTCAACTTGTTTAATTTGGCGGAAAACGTTTCCAAATGTTACCTTGCTCCAAATCTTACTCTTTTTTTTTACTTCTTGTAGTTTCTTTGTTAATTTAAACATTTGGGATCCCGGGGAGTCAAGTCTCCAAGTCGAGCGTACAATGTTTTCATAGTCTGGTCTTGTGGTCCAGGCCATTTCGAATTTAAAAGGTTGCATTTTTGGTTTTTGATTATCCATTAGATCCAGTGTGATTTGAGCATGATCAGATTTTAAGAAAGCATGATTTTTAGTACAAAGGTTGGGGAATTCTTTTAGGATAGCTTGACTTATAATCGCTCGGTCTAACTTCTCATATATGTTGTCGCTACCATGTTCTCTCTTTCTCCATGTGAAGTTATTGCCACAAGTTGGAGAATCTACCAGATTATGCGTACTAATTAAATCTCTAAGTCTTGTAAATATGTTTATAGAAGGCAATCTGCCACCCTGCTTGTCATTTGGTTCCATAATTTCATTTAGATCTCCCAGAATAATGAGAGAGTCCTTAGCTTTGGTTATGTAGTCAGCTATAGATGCCCAAAAAGCAGTTTTTTCATTTGCATAGGGTGTTGCGTAGATAAATAAGATTTCTATAGTAGTGTTTAGTTTGGTGTTGATATAGTCTGCCTGAATAATTCGGTCAGTGGAGTGTCTAATGGTGAGGGTTTCATTTTGGAATTGCGATTCTTTCCAGAGAAGGCAGAGGCCTCCCGACAAGCCATTTGAAGGACGGAAGAACAACTTGTCAAAACTAGGTTTTCTCCAACACTTTTCCGGTGGAGGATTAGTTAGTTTTGTTTCAGCTAACATTAAGATTTTAATGTGATCTGATTTGGCAGTGGATTCGATATGAGTCCAGACATTTTTCCTACTTAGTCCCCTTACATTCCAGAAGCTAAACTTCATAAAAAACTAGTTGGGGGGTTTTGGTACCTTAAAGAGTTAGGACCATACTTGTGGAAGTTTTGATTTATAGAATGGTTTGTAGAGGTGTGGATTTTGGTGTTGGTATTACTTGTGGTTGCAGGATTCTTTTTTCTAGTCTGAGAGTTTGAATTTGGTGTTGTAAGGTTGTGGTTGATTTGTTTTACTCTTGATTCTGTAGTGTTGTTTGTTTGAATTTTTGAAACTAGATTTCGTAGATCAAAGGTGATAGTGAAAGTGTTTTGTATATCATCAACTTGACCTATGGCGAATGGTACATCAGACTTTAATATGTGCTCGAAAATACATAACAAAAGTCTCAAATCCTTAGCATAAAGATATATATAAGTGAGTGTATCTATAGTCCACTGTTTATTTTTAAAAAGTTTAGAAATATATGAGCAGAACAGAGCAAAAGCATTGGTTAGAATTTGGATACAGTTTATGTAACAGGTGCTTGTTATAACCCATGGAAGATAAAAAAATTGACTGCAGCTGCAAACCTTCCAAAGACCCCTTCTATTTTTATTCTGTGGTGCTGAAATGTAGATTGTTCCTTCCCATGCTTTCTTGCATTATTTCCTTGTAGCCACTGTTGATGTTTTGTGACTGAGATCTTGAGTTCTTGAAGTCCATTGTATGCTCTTGGTCTTTGTTGTTTCCCTTATGGTTGTGTTGAGGATCTGTATAGATTGTAAACAAGCAAGTTGCTCGAGAGAAAAACTCCCTCGAGCAGGCTTAGTATAGAGTTCCTGGTTATGTCTATAATAGTAAGTTTTTATATATAATTGATAGCTGACAAAAGAATAAAGTATATAGTACTGATCATAGTTTATGGAAGATGCAATTCTCTCTCTATTTTTGTAAGTATGATAGCTGTTGATTAAGAACCATGGGAGATACTCTAAGTGTATATCATAAAGAGAATGCAAGGACTGGTCATTGTTTATTACAGTTTCAGTTTTCCTTATATTGAGATAGGAGAGGCAGCAGTATTCCAGTAGCCAAATAAGATAGGTAAGTTGTGTATGTCCTTTAATTTGGAGGGAGATATCAATCAATTTATAGAGAATGAAGTATGGATCAGACCTCTTCATAACTGGCACTAGATAAATAGATTTAAAGTATATAAGGAGTTTAGAGAGGTCAAGGATGTGTGACAGTGCAAGCTTTAGAACAGAAGCATGGTTATAAATCAAATAGTCGGGCAGTATGTAAACTTGGTGATATAAGGATATTTCCACAAGAAATTTCATAGAGAGAAACATCAGTACAAACCCAAGACATCAAAATTTCCACCAAGTAAGAGATTAAGTATTTTTTATTTTGAGTTGGAGATAGGTAATCATGATGGAGCCAACAAGTTTCAATTTTCCTTAAACTGAGATAAGAGATGCAGCGATAATTCAGTAGGCATATAATAGTGGTAAGGTGTGAATGTTTTTTAATTTTGAGGAAGATATAATTCAACTTATATAAGAAGAAAATGAAGTATAAATCAGACATCTTCAAAACTGATAATAGGTAAATAAATCTGAAGTATGTAACGTGTTTAGAGAGGTCAAGGCTATGAAAAAGTCCAAGTTTATGGCTATGTAACAGTCCAAGTTTATGGACAAAAGCTTGGTTATTAAGCAGATAGTCAGTCATTGTGCAAGCATGGTAATTTATGGATATTTTCTCAAGTGTTTTCATAGAGATAATCAACAACAAGAAATGCCAAATACTTGTCAAAACCTCCACCAAGTAAGAGATTAAGTGCTTTTTATTTTGAGTTGAAGGTGAGTTAGCATGATGAAGCCAGTAATACATCAGGATTACATTATATAAATCTTCAATACACGAGCAAGGTATAATACAACTAAGATAAGAGATGCAGCAGTAATTCATCAGCCATATAATAGTGGTAAGGTGTGAACGTTTTTTAATTTTGAGGTAGATATAATTCAACTCATATAAGAAGAAAATGAAGTATAAATCAGACATCTTCATAACTGATACTAGGTAAATAAATCTGAAGTATATAAAGAGTTTAGAGAGGTCAAGGCTATGTAACATTCCAAGTTCATGGACAGAAGCTTGTTTATGAAGCAGATAGTCAGGCATTGTGCGTGCATGGTCATTTATGGATATTTCCTCAAGAGTTTTCATAGAGAAAATCATCAAAAAATACCAAATACTTGTCAAAACCTCCACCAAGTTAAAGATTAAGTGATTTTTATTTTGAGTTGAAGATGAGTTAGTATGATGAATCCAGCAAGACAGCAGAATTACATAATATAAATCTTCATTAATCGGGCAAGGTATAATACAACTGGATATTCCAGAAAACTTCAAGCCCACATTAGAGATGCTAGTAGAGTGATCATAAAACCAAAGGATAAAATACTTGATAAAACAGCATTCAAGGTTTTGCCAAGAAGTAGGAGATGAGATTTTTGCAAAAAGTTCTAGGATTATTCCAAAAGGTGATGTAGATGAAATGCAGTCATCACAAAGAGCCCATGGGCAAGGCTTGGTCATCCCATTGCTTGGCAAAAACTTGTATATCATGGAGTTACACCTTGTTGTTGCCCCTCTTCAGATTGGAGCTTGCTGTATCATCTTCCCCTCCCACAGCCTTCCTTTTGAGAGAGCCAGAAGTGGAAGAGTCCTTCAATGGAGTTTCAGAGGTGGACAGCATCCTCATCAAGGATGTGTTTGATTGTAGAGAATGAAATGAGGGTTCAGAGATGACATCAAGATGGTTATCAGAAGCAGGTTCATCCAGCAGATAACAACCCTCATCATAAACTCCACCAAGTAAGTCATCCTCATCATAATCATAGAGAAGACAAGGAAGTGTCTCAGATTCCACTTCAGCACCAATCTCATTGTAAAGATGTGGGTCAGGGAGTGGATAGGCAGCTTCCATAGGATCATCATTAGAGGTAATGGTGGTGCCAGTGTCTGAAGCCAGCAGTTGTTCAGTGGTATGGGTAATCTCAGTCGAGGGGATAGCTATAGAAGGAGTTTTAGTCATGCTACATCCTCCCTGGGCACCACTGAAACCAGCTGCAGGAATCCATCCTGCAGGGTTATCAGTGATGCCAGCAAAGGGAGGGAAGGAGCTAGGGGTTAAGGTTTCAGGAGCAACTGGCACCCCACCAGAGGTTAAGGGTGTGGGATAGGTATCTGGGACAGTGGTGAGATCAGTAGGAGATTTGGAACCAATAGAAGAGTTGGAGGAGTTTGAGAGAGCTTCAAAGGCAATAGCCACCCCACCCCTTGCAGTCAGGTAAGGCTTATTCCCAAAGGAATGGATAGGGTTTGGCATTTTCAGAACTTTTCCTTTTTTTCCCATGGTAGCCCAGCCTTCACCCATGCTAGGTTTAGGAATCATGTTGTGGGGTTTCTTTATGGTGACCTGGATTTTCTGGGGTTTAGGTAAGAAATTTCTACAATGGTTGAAAATGTGATCCTGGCCACCACAGTTTCCACAGCCCTCAGGAAACTCCTAAAACCAGATAATATGGGCAGAGACCTCATCTTTGTTAACTGGGATTAGAATGGTGTTTGACATAGCAAGTGCTAGATCAAGATTGATATAGATTCTTGCATACCTAGCACTAGGATCAACAGTAGGGTCGTATTTGATGTAGGTGCCAAATTTGTTTTTTTCAATGATGAGTGCAAGAGCACCAGGTTTTTTGTAAGCTTTAGGAATAGAGGTTATCCTAACCCACATATCAATGGCTGAGGTATTTTCAGAAATAGGATCAAAGGCATCAGACCAAATCCTAAGAATAATAAGTTGGCCATAGACATGGAAAGGTCTTGCTTCCCAAACCATTAGTAAATCATTAGGGTCAGAAAATCTCACCTCAAACCAGTGGTTTGGAAGCTTAACAATTTGAAGTTCCCTAGAGATCCCCTTCCAATCAAAATTTAGCTTGGATTCCAGTTTTTTGAAATCTATGGGAGCACCAAAAGCTCTCCCATAGAGCCTAGCCTTTGTTGAGAATCTGTATTGAGGGTGGAATTGTTGCAGCTGGGTAAAGAAGGAGTTTAGATCGAGTTTTTCCTTACCTTTGTCACTTTTCAGTGGCTTAGGCAGTTTGGGTTTTTTGTTGCTTTTTTTGGGTGTCGGTGAATCCTCAGAGAGGATCCCCTTCCCTTTGGTTTTGGGTTTCTTGGGTGTCGGTGGATCCTCAATGAGGACCCCCTTCCCTTTTCCAGGTAGGTTTGGTTCCATATAAAACACAAAACACAGAGAGCAGAGATAGAGGAAGAACACTGAGATAATAAAGTAGAATTGGTAACTAGCAACCGAAATCCGAGGAAGAAAAGTAGGTAAGAGAGGTACATTTAATGGTGAGGCACATTCGTTTAAATAGAGCCAGATAAAGAGCCACCACAGAAGGAGAAATCCAACAGTAGAAGGCAAATTGTATATGGAATGGAGGAGGGTAAGATTAGAGCCATACCTGTCATAGCCACGGTCAGTTTCATAAGGATGCAGAGAACTCAGCGATTGAAGATTGTGAGAGCGTTGACCAAATCCCCAAATCACAAGGCCATACTTTCTCAGATTGAGAGAGCCTGACCAGGCCGAAGACGCGTCTAATCTCAATAGACGCTCGGAGGGGGAGCCATGATTGAAGAAGACGGAAATAATCATGAGAACCGAGATAGACCCTTGAAGCGAAGGAGAGAGAAACGAGCCAGTACAAAACCAGAGAGAGCGCAGACAAGAACCCAACCCCCCGCACATTGAGATTTCCATAACTTGTGCCAGATCCGGTAGAAGAGAGATTTGTAATTGATTGGACAACACTTCTTGAGATTATTGAGAGGCTTCAAGATTGAACTTTCATTGAGATTTGCAGAGAAGTTGGTAAGGGAGTCCCATCGGTTTTTCGATCTAGGGTTTCTGGGGTTGGGTTTGTGGGAGAAAGAGGGTGCACGCGCGAGCGCGTACTTCGTGATGAAAATAGGGTTTCTGGATTTGGTAAAACGTTTTCAGCCACAAATGAAATTATGATTGATAGCAACTTACTTCGGAAATTAAATTGGAGTGGAGGACTGCTTTGTAGACTGCCAACCTTTCATTAGAAACTACGGAGTAATTATTATTTGAAAGATTCCCTTTCAGAACAATCTGCCTCCATTTTCTCTCCCAACAAGTCGATTTACATTTAGGGTTATCTATGAAATTAGGGGTTTAGGGTGCGGCTTAGAGGGTTTTAAGGATTGAATTTAAGTATAGTTTCAAGTTATACACAATCTCAAGCGATTCCATTTCTAACCTGATTGGAAATTTGGGGTTTAGGGATTAATTCGATTTCAGTGGTTTCTTTGATAGATTACATAGGTCTTAATATTGTATGGTGGGCTAAAATTCCATTAAGGCCCAATACCTTTGTAACCTATATATATGTTATATCAATGAATGAAAACCCTCAAGGAGTACTTTACATCAATTCCATTATTCTATATGGTATCACAGCCTTTTCTTCCTCACAGAACCCTAATTTGATCCTCCCACCCCACCCCTCTTCTACGCCGCCGACGTCGTCCCCTCGCCTCACCGGCCTCGCCGCCCTCCTCCTCCCTGTCCTGCCTTGCCGCCGCTCCACTTGGAATTCCACGGTCAACCTCTCTTTCGCCTCTTGCTAATTAGTTAACAAATTAGCCCTTACTAATTACTCTTTGTTATTTGATTGCACCAATCACCGCGGTCACCATCCCCCACAACCTCTCTCTCACCTTTTTTTAATTTTTCCAAAAAAAAAAACTTACCATGGCCTTCTCCGATCGCCAACGACCTCTCGTCGGGATCATCGCCCCTCCAAAGTCTCTGCACCAACATCACGCATTCTCCTCTATGCAACCGACATCTTCAGACTCTTCTTGGTACATGGACACTAGTGCCACCTCCCACATGACGAACTCATCAGGTAACCTCTCATCTATTTCTTTTAAGGGCCCTGCCCACTCTATTATCGTCGAAAATGGTGGTCGTCTTGCTACTTCGGGAATTGGCCACGCCAAATTACAGACCCCAACCCACCCACTACACCTCAACAATGTCTTTATTGCCCCAAAGATTGTCAAAAACCTTATCTCTGTCCGTCGGTTCACTACTGACAACAACGTTTCCCTTACGTTTGATCCCTATGGTTTCTCTGTGAACGATCTTACTACGGGAGTTACTCGCATGAGATGTAACAGCACCAGTGAGCTCTACCCTGTCACACCACCTCCTGCGTCCAGTCAGTCGTGTCCGGTCGCCCTCTCGGCATCATCGTCCACCCTGTGGCATGCACGCCTGGGCCATCCTAGCGTTGTCGTTCTAGATGTCCTCCGTTCCCAGAACCTTGTCACCTGTACTAAAGACCCACGCTCTGGTTTATGCTCTTCCTGCCAACTAGGCAAACATGCCAAATTGCTGTTCCAACGGTCTTTGACCTCTACCCTTGCTCCCTTTGATATCATTCACAACGACATTTGGACCTCTCCCGTGCCTAGCAAGGAGGGTCACAAGTACTACCTCCTGTTTCTTGATGATTACACTCATTACTTATGGGTCTTCCCGTTGCATTTCAAGTCCCAAGTGTTTCCTGTCTTTGCCAGATTCCATGCCTACATCAAAAAACAGTTTCACATATCCATCAAATGTTTCCAATGTGACAATGGCTGTGAATTTGACAACAAAGACTTTCACTCCTTCTTTGCTGCAAATGGGATCTCCTATCGCTTGTCTTGCCCCTATACTTCTCAGCAGAATGGCAAGGCATAAAGAATCATCAGAACCATTACCAACATGATGCGCTCTCTCCTCTTCCACGCATCTATTCCCCTTCCCTATTGGCCTCACGCCTTATCCACCACATGTTATCTCCTCAACATTCTCCCTTCCACTACCCTACACAATCGCTCGCCAGCTCAGACACTTTATTACGCCGAGCCTAGGTATGATCACCTTCGCACCTTCGGGTGCTTGTGTTTCCCAAACCAGTCCTCCACAACCCCGCACAAGCTTTACCCGCGCTCCACTCCATGTGTCTTCCTAGGCTATCCGTCTGATCATCGCGGTTACATTTGCATCGATATCAAGACCCACAAGGGAGGCCTATTCCAAGGAAGGCCTATTCCAAGGAAGCCCTCTTTCAAACCCTAGAACCAGTAGCGAACATAACAAGGGAGGCCTATTCCAAGGAAATCGACCTAGACCGCCACAATTTCATCGAATTGTTTGTTGTTGATGGTTGTTTCATCATTGAGCTATTTCGAAAGGTTATGTGGCACCGGAGGAGGCAATTAAGAGACAACAACGGAACTGGTTGAGGTCCCGTTGCCGGCTGCCGGTGAAGCGGACAAGGGCTTCCCTCTCGGAAGGAAAGTGGAGGGCCAAATACAGAGATCAGAGGCGGTGGAAAGTTCGAATGGAGGTTAGAATTTGAGAATGAACTGAGATTTGGAGAGGTTTGGAGAAGAAAGGTCGAGACTCGGGGGTTACGGGTATCGAGAAGGAACGTGGGAGAGAGATGATTCCCCCTTTAGTTTCAAAAGTCTTTAAACAAAAAGAAAAGGTTTTAGTTCAATTTTACCTTTACAAGAACCGCTTCATTAGGAAAAATTATTGCTACCAAAGACCAATAAGAACCGCCACATTATATAAGAAAAAAAAGTGTTTTTCAAACCGCCACAGTAGACTTATAAACCGCCACTATAGTCATTGTAATATAATCCGTATTCAAAACCGCCACAGAACCGCTGCAATAGATGAAACCGCCACAAAAACCGCTTCAATAGAATAACCGCTGCAATAAAGTGCTACAATAGATCTTAATTGTAGTAGTGTTGTCAAACTACATTAATTAGGTTAGTCGGATTTATTTTATAGGATTTAAGGCGACTGAAAATCATCTATCAATATGCAGCTTCTCTACGCTCACCGTAGAGCTCACACACTAATCCGAAGGTTGCAAATCCAGTCCGTTTGTTCTTCCATGACCGGTGTATCACGAGAACCATGTTTTTTGCACGACCCACATAACGAGCACACCCCTTCATATTAATCTCGTCATACCACACTCTGGCAAGCTCAAACATCGACGAATAATCGGTGCCCATTTTCAAAGGTTGGTGTTGACTCTACATGTAAGTGTATTATCAAATTTATTAATTACTATTTCAATACTATTTCAAATGATATATCAAATCTCATTTCACAAGTATATCCAGCTTTCATTTTTGAACTATAAATTATGTTTCATGCTATTCTTATCGATTATTCTATATTACATTACATATCAAATATCATTTCATATGTATAAACTCTATTTTTCGAATAACACTATATCAAATATCATTTGACAACTTCATACTCTAATGGTAGAAAGATGATTTGTACACTAACTACATTATCAAATGTCATTTTCATACAAAAACATATTTCTTTCAAATATTCTATAAATTATAATGAAATATTGATTATATCGTACCTGGAGGTTCTGAACAAGTTCTTTGGGGTCACTGTAATAGTGGGGGTTAAATGTCATCTCATCTTGTGATACTTCTAGATCGGACATGATCAAATAAAAAAAATTAACCAATAGCCTCGACGTTTAATCGAGACCTTCACCTTGTGTTTCACACTAATTTCTCACTACTGCCACTTTGTTTGCCTAGAATGAAAAGTGTCTCCCCCATTGCCCCCATTTATAGTTTTTTTTTTTCTAGCGGTGTAACAATTTTCTTACAATTTGAGAAGCTGTGGCAGCGACAATTGCTACGGTTTTTCAAAACCGTCGCCATATTATTCCCCACGGTTTTCAGAGCTGTGGCAGGCCAGATTCTCGTGGTTTTCAGAACGGTGGCAGCCACCGTGTATTTGGCAATAAATTGGTCGTGCGGTGAGCAAACCTATTAGATAAAGATAGTATGTATTTTTTTTAGAGAAAGAGAGGCGCTATGTACACAAGTTGTATGTTGTTGAAGTGAAAGACCACTTTTAATTGGGTTGATTGTGCTTTGCATTTGAAGCTTCAGCCTGCAACATTTTTATGTTCTAATTGGTTAGTGGAGCAATATAATTCTTCCTACAAGCAAGGAACTAGTTGGTTAGCAGAGCAAGGAACTAGTTGGTCAGCCCACCCCTCATTTTGTGCCTGCCACCCAAGCAAGGAACTAGTTGGTTAGCAGAGCAATATAATTCTTCCTACAAGCTTCTTTATTTTGATCAGAAGTATTGTGAAGCTCTCGGAATCTCTCGGTCTGTCCATATGAAGACAAGAGTAATGTCGGGTTTATTTTATTTTATTTTATTTATTATATAAGGTCAAGATCCACCCTTCTAACCTAAAAGCTTTTTAAGCCATTGTGTATGGGCTTCCCTTTCTTATATTTTGTGGTCTTTTTCCATTCTAATCAATGTGGAATGATATTTTATCTCCAAAAGAGTCTACCAAATAATGATAAATTTGGAATTGAAATATAAATTTATAGTTAGTCCAAATGCTATTATACTTACGTAGACAACGAAAGGGTGTACTACTTTAACAAAGAAAACACAAACAACAGATTCATCATCATTGCTTTATCATGTATCTTCTTCTTCTTTTCATACATGAGATGAGAGATACTAGGCCATTACAATGGTAGAGGGTGGTCAAACTATGTCAACCTCACTAGCTAAGATCATAATACTTTGAACACAAATTAACAATATCAACTACAATTAACAAAAAAAAAAATACAAACTTGTAATAAGTAAAGTTGATCAAGGAATAATATAATCTACTTCTTTAACAAGGGCCTATATGCATGTAGTATTTGAGCCAAAAAAAAGGAATCACAATTACAAGGACGAAGGAAAATCCTGAACCAAAACCAGCGAATAGTCCATCAAAAAATGCTTGCTCGAAGAAATGACTTCTCTTTCTATCTGTTTCTTTGGGTATTGATCTCTTCGCAGCGGAGCAAGGGTGATTCAAGGGTTCACCGCATAAGCCAGGATTTCCTTCAAAGCTAGAAATTGGGAAGGTAGAAAATTGACCACCGGCCGGTATTCGACCTTCTAGTTTATTATAAGACACGTCAAATTGTGACAAGAAACTTAGTCTTTCAAAAGATGTAGGGATCCTCCCTGTCAAATTGTTTGCGGAGAGATATAGGTCTTCAAGATTTTTCAGATTTGAGATACTCATTGGAATTTGGCCAAAGAAGTGGTTGCTACTAAGCCCTATGAGTTGCACATTTATCAAGTTGCCAATATCTGATGGGATGTTACCATTGAAGGCATTATTGGAGAGTTGTAGCTCTCCAGCAATAGTGGCAACAGACAAAATTTGATTAGGGAGATTAAATATAAATGTGGGGAGATCGAAATGAAAAGAGTAGAGGTTTTCTTCAACAGTTGGTGAGACAAGTGATGGTAAATGGCAAAGGCTTAAGGGGAAGTTTCCTGAAAAGCCATTGTTTGCTAAGTTTAATGAAATGGGGTTTGGTAGGGTGCCTACCCAACCGGGAATTGTACCTGTCATGTTGTTACCAGCCAGGCGTAGATGACGCAATCCTTTCAACTTGGATAGCCAATTGGGAAAGAGACCTCCAAAATTGCAATCACCGAGATCAAAATATTCAAGCTTTGGGAATTCATCTAAAATAATAAAGTTTATTCCGGTGGGTAGGGGTTCACCATTGAAGTTGGATGTAAGTAAGAGGGTTTTTAGGTTTTTACATTTTGCTAAAACACTTAGCGTTGATGTGATATTTACAAAGCTATTATAACTTAAAGAAAGATAAGATAGTGATTTCAACCCTATAATTCTTGAGGAGATTTGGCCTGTTATATTGTTTCGGGATAGTCCAATTGCAACAAGCGATTTGCATGAGTATATGCTCTCCGGCAAAGTTCCATTGAAACTATTAACTCTAAGATCAAGTTTTTGGAGTTTGACAAATCTAGAGAAATCTAATTTTGAGATATCCCCACTGAAGTGATTGCCTCTAAGAAATAGCTCCTCTAGATTAGTACAATTCAACAAAGATAATGGGATATGACCACTAAAATTGTTATTCTCAAGATGAAGTTTCTCCAAATATAGAAGATTTCCAATCCCTCCAGGAATGGATCCAGAAATATTATTTGAAGATAAATCTAAGATCCTAAGTTTAGTGAGCTTGGTGATTCCTTCTCCTAAGGAACGTTGCAGATAATTACGTGATAGATTCAAATGAGTAAGCCCAATAAGATTGTTGATAGAGGAAGTGAGTGACCCTTTAATACCTCTTGAAGGTAATTGCAGATGTGTTACTTTTCCGACGATATTGCACTCAACACCTTCCCATAAACAACAACTTACAGAAGAAGACCAATTCAAAGGAGGGGAAGGAGAGGAAATGGAAATGTTAGCAAAGAAAGAAAGGAGAGAAGATTGGTCTTGGAGGTTGCATGCTTGTTGATGAGATAAGGCAAATGAGTACAGAAGGAAAACCGAAAAGAGCATATGGGCTGGAATGAAATTTAGTTGCTTTGGAAGCATGGCTATTTTGAAAGTAGTATCTAAACTGAAGTAAAAGAGATGTTTTTTTTTTCCTGGTGTTTGCCAAATTTGATCTTGCATCCCCCTTAATTATATTGTGATCTTGCATATACCTTGTGTGGTTGTGAGATTTTGGACCACGATCCAAGATATTATCATTTTTTAAAATAATAATGTATTAATTGTTTAAAGGTGTTTAATCAATATTACAATGACTATTATATACTTCCTCCATTCCAAAATAATATTGTAGTAATTTATACTCCCTCCGTTCCATAATACATGTCCTTTTCCTTTTTGGCACGCTTTTTAATGAGCGAAAAACTCTATAAAATATTATTTTTTTAATTAATTTTTTTTTTATAATATGATACTCATTAGTAATAAGTATCATATCATATAAAAAAATCAATTAAAAAAATTATATTTTATAGAGTTTTCCGCTTATTAAAAAGCGTGCCTAAAAGAAAAGGTACATGTATTATGGAACAGAGGGAGTATTGATTTGTGTATTATTAACTATTTAAACTATTTTGATTGATTAAAATGTGTAGTGACTAGTGAGTATTAAAAATAATACAATTCATCAAAAAGTTAGTGAAATGATAATATTTTTTTAAAATGAAAGTGTTTCTATTAAAACTTGTATAAATGGATAAATTATACTACGTATAGTTTTAACTCCTTAAAATACGTGTCATTCTAGGTATGAGTTATATATAAATATTGTACCATATCTTAAGTACGTCTGTACGTAGTATGAGTTATATATAAATATTGTACCTTGAAATATTTTATCTTTAGTCATTAAGATTGATTATTTTAGTTCACTAGATATAATGTTAAGATTTCATTATTAATTAATTATCTATTGAACAATAAAATCTTATCATCAAAATAATTTCTTACTAATAAGTATGATATTATTCATGCCGAATTAAGATTTCAGTTTTCTTCTTTTCCATGGTCAAGGAGTGCCTCACTGACTCCCGGGGGCTCATAGGGTGGAGGGCCGCCGTGTTCAGATGGAAGTACACCTGAAATTTCATATGATGCAGTACCGATGCATCAAGTTTCATTTGGGGTTGGGCAAATCTTATCAATACAAAGTACAAACCAAACACACGAGTACCAACCGAATCAATTTCCGAAACTTGTACAATAATGACAATCAGGAATAAAATATATAATTAAGCATATATTATAAAGTTTGTCACTATTTAATTTTACAGGCATGAGGACTATAGTAGTATATAAACCAATTGCCAAAAATCTATATCTATCTATATATTAACATATAAAAGAAGTTGTTTTGCCCATTTAATGTCCAATTGAAAGCTAAACCATATTTGTTAAACAAATATATATAAACCAACTAATTTAAAATAATAATAATAATCTATAATTATAATAATATTTTTTAATTAATTTTCAATATTTTTGGTCATAATTAAGGATATTATTTATTTTTTACATAGTAATAAGTTTAGAATCTATCCTAATAAGACTAGATGATAATATAAACAAAAAAACAATTAGAAAATATTTAAGATTAAAAATAATTAAAATATATTTATTTAGAATAACCATTTTAATTAAAAATAATATTATAAATTATAATATTTCATATAAATTTGCATAAACATCGATAATTTATTTTATTAAAAAATATCTTAAATTGTAAGAATTATCTTATAAAAGAGGTTTTTTTGCCCAATAAATTTATTAACTAAATGTCTCCTCAACAATTTGAAAAAACTTTTAAAGTAACAATAACGACAACTACACATCTACTTAGATTAACCATTTTAAATTAATATATAGTATAACAACAACAATCCCAGCTTATCCCGCCTGAACAGGGTCTGGGCGGCCTAGTTGTACGCACTCTTTCCCCGACCAAGTCGAGAGAGTGTTTCCTAGTGGCCCAAACACCTACGTAAACTCAATATCTAGTGCAAAACATAATATATCATAGAGTTTACAATTTTGCATAAATATTGTCTTTCTTTATTTCAAAAATCAATATCTTAAATTTTAAGAATGAATAGAAACAAGTAAAATGTTAAATTGTATAATGTTTGTGATAACAAATATAAATATGAGTATAATCTCAGAAAAACTATACATCTGGTTAATTTAGAGGTTAATGTGAACTATTAAGAGATCTTAATATGTTTATATAAAAATATGTTTAACGATAATATATTATAAAAATAAATGATATAATATGAAATATTAATATATTTAATTTATATATAAAAAAATTAGTCCCGTACATAGCACGGGCTAAAAACCTAATAAATATATAAGGGGATAATTAGGTAGATATACTGTTTTCGTTTTTTTTATGAGTAATTGTACTCCTGATATTTTTGTTTTGATAATTGTACTTTTTTTTATTCTAATGACTGATTTGCCCATGTATTTTAAGGAGAAAGAAAAAAAATATAACAATTCCTTAAATCGCGTTTATTGTAACTAACATATCTTTTTTTGATAGAGATTGTAACTAACATATTACCATATATTCTTGGGATGAAATTCAATTATCATCTTCCGTGTACGTACAAATGGTACAATAAGCATACAATAATCGTTACATGTAAAAAAACGGTTACAATAATAAAGTGTCTTACATGAAAGTACCTTAATAAAGGTATAATATTGATTTACTTGGAAAGCCACGTGTCAAGGCATAATTCTCATAAACACATTCAAGTTTAGTACAATATAGAACACATTCAAGTTTTCAAAAAGAACACATTCAAGTTTAGTACAATATAGATTTATATAGCAGTAGTACTGCACGTTGTTGGTTGTTATACGAATGTTGGTAATTAAGAGGTAGAGAAACAAAGGTTACAATAAGTATACAATATATTGCACCTAATCCTAATCATCCTAATTGTTAATAAACCGAAAGCATCAACCAAAAACAGAGAAGTGAAGTGAGTTACATAACATCGGTATCAAGAATCATAAGGTTTCAATAATAAAGTTTCAAGCACACAAAAAAGGTTTCGAGAATAATAATGGTTACAATAATTAAGGTTTTAAGAATAATAAGATTTCAATAATAATGGTTACAATAATTAAGGTTCAAGAATAACGGTTACAAGAATAATAAGGTTTCAAGAATAATGGTTACAATAATTAAGTTTCAAGAATAACAGTTACAAGAATAATAAGGTTTCAAGAATAATGGTTACAATAATTAAATTTCTTGTAGCACTCTAGGGTTACAATCGGTTACAATTTGTTACAATCAAAATTGAATTACCTGTAACCCATGGAAGAAGTAGCTTTTGTACGTATAAATCAATAATCCGAATAATTTACCTTTTCAATTTCAAAAAGTAAAACAATTTTATTTACAATCTAAACCATAAACTATTTACTTTTATTTTAATTTTAAAAAGATAAAATCTTATCTCTATCTATTTACTTTTATTTTAATTTAAAAAAAAATAAAAATTCTACCTTAAGGGTATTTAGGTAAAATTCATCCTAAAAATGTATAATTACTAAAAAAGAAAAACTAAAGGGTATATTTACTAAAAACAAATTTGAAAATGGTCTATTCTCTCAAATTTTCACTATATAAAATTGGGAAAAAATTCTAGAGTATTTAAAACAGTATAATAGTCCATTTTGTTTGGAAGTTACAAATTTTCCACAAAGTTTTAACGTTAGTTTTGGAGCATTGTACACGTGTATGGTTGAGGGTGATGACGGATGGTGATGCATCTGTCTTCTTAGAAGACTTTTGGAGTCATTGCACTTGGGCTTCTTTACCACCAGACATCCCTTCCCCTGTGCCTAAACTACTGTCTCTCTCATCTTTTTTCTTTTTTTTTTTTGTTGATAAAAGATAAGAATTTTGTGCCTAAACTACTGACCAACCAAACAATGACGTTATTACGGATGAGATCCAAAAACTCTAGATGTCAAGTTAGAGGACCCATATCCATCTCGTGCTTGAGCTGAGCCACCTTGTTCGTTATACGGTTCACTTCACAAAAGATATGGTTACAGGTAACTTCCTCAAAATACTACAGAAGGTGTTAGACGTCTGAGACAATCATATATCTCGATCTCCTAGGGACAACGCCACACACTAGAGATAGAGTTTATCACCACGAGCTTGTCACCTTCAAGCACGATTCGACGATAATGAAGCTCAACGGTCGCAGACAAGCCAACGTGGAGAGCAAGAGCCTCGACCATTAAGGCTGAGATGTGACTAAAAAGGGAGACACCAGAGGATGTAACTCGGCCACGGTGGTCGCGAATAACGTAGGCTGTCGAAGCCTCACTAGTTGGCAGCTTGGAGCCATCAAAGTTAATCTTAAGCACATCAGTCGCTGGTTTGGTCAATCTTAGGTTTTTCCTTTGTCTCGGTGTTGGATATTTCATCTCTTCTTTCGGTTCCATCTCTTCCCAATACAACATTTTAGAGTCTTTTAATTGTTGCAGTTGTTGTCGTAGATACCTCTCTTGTTTTCTGTTGTCTGTATAGTTGTCATCGTTGAATACAATTTTGTTTATGATAGTCCATAGACCACACCATATGGGGGCTAACATTGTTTTCTAGGTCTTGTAGAGTTTCGAGAAGATCTCATTGGTGCTTTGTCTGATTATTTGACCTGTATTAACCACACCTCGAATGATTTGTCCTATCCTATGATCAATCTTTGAAATCACATGCATCGAATGGTTGCATCTTGTGAACAAGTGTTTGGAGCTTTCATCCGCATTATTGCAAAAGAGCAAGTGAGCGGGACCGCTGTGCATTTGTATGCTAGTCTAGTCTTCGTAGGGGTTCCATTCATTACAAGCTTCCAAAGGAAATTTTTTACTTTTGGGAAGCAGTCCAGTCGCCAGATCCATGAAATATTGCTTTCTTGCGTTCTATAATGTCCTGTAATTTTTTCTAATGCTGCTGATGTTGAGAACCACATGTGGCGGCTTGCTTTCCATTATAATCGGTCGTCAATATCCTCAGTTGGGATTTTTATTTGCAATATCTTTTTTTGAGTTTTCACTCGAAGCTCGGTGAGATCATTCCTATTTTTTCATAATTTATTCTTTCTAATCATGGATACACTGAATACATGGTCGTACCCGATAACTTCAATCCGAATGAAATATCACGTTGGTATGCTTTATATCACTGCAGATATTCATCAACAAGATTCTTTGACCCTGAAGCTTTGAATATGTTAGGCATTGACCACAAGGTGCAGGTACTATTAAAAAAGGGAGGGTTAGGCGGACTGTTCCACAAGGAAGCCCCAACTTATCCCGACCTAGTTCGGGAATTCCTAGCTTCTCTCACATTAAAAAAAAAAAGTACACCTCTCCTTTAACTTCAAAGGAAAGAAGTTTGAGCTCACATGGGAGGATTGTCAAAAGGCCCTTGGCATCACTGCTAAACCATCCCGAGCCTGGCGACATGAGCTTACAAAGCTGGACTCCATTCTCACATTGGAGGCAATCACAGGAGAAACCGCTAGAATAGGATACGGCTACAGGGATGATAGCATCAGCCACCCACCATTGAGGATGTGTTTGAGAGTCCTCAACAACACCCTCTTCGCAGTAGAAGACACGAGCATATTCGATTTATGTAGCTGGAGCCAACTTTACCCCTTAACTCTGGAGGCGGACGTCATTCCAGATTGGGTGGAACTGTTCATAGATGCTTGTTCGCGACCGACTTACACCAATCAAGCCACAATTATCAGCTTTGGAGGACTTATATCCTTACTTGCTGGATGGTTTTGGGTAGATTGCAATTATCTCGTTCCGATCGAAGAAGGGGAATTCAGACTATCCATATCGTACCTTTGTTGAATGGGTATCATAGATAGGCATGGATAACAATTCATTTGGAGAGGGAAATTAGGACATCGTCTGTACCTTCTTCAGCTACTCATCCAGCCAGAAGGGTGGAAGATTTCAACATCCCATCATAATATCAAGCATCCGACACGGACGATGTAGTTGAGTGGTTGAATGATTATATCACTACAACACTAGCTACCATCTTGACCATGTTACAAACAATACCCTAGGAGATCATGGCAGACCAACTGGAAACACGTTAAACGAAACAACACAAAACTCCTGGTGGCAGCAAATCTCAAGATGGGCATATATGGATCACAACACCATCAAGAGTGCCAGAGACATACTCTCCTCGAGACAAATGAACCGGTTAGTCACCCACATTCTCCCCTTGAGTCTTTTTAATTTTCTTTTTAATTTTAATTTATCTTTTATTTTTTTCATTTATTAACGACAACGAAAAGTTTAGGTCTAGGGGAGAAGGGTTTATCTTAGAGTCTATTTTTTGCATTTTAAATTTTTTTTCATGCATTTCATATTTATTCTTTAGAACTTTATTATGCATTAGAAAATCAAAAGAAAAAATAAAAAAATGTAAAAAAAAAATCATGCATATTTATATTCATGCCATATCATTATTCAAATAACCATCTACCTTAGTCCTCGAAATATTTTTATAAAGTAATGACCATTTAAATTCCATAACTAGTTTAGATTGAAATAAGCCTTTAAATTTTGGTTTTAAGTGAAACATATTAAGTGGACATAATTGAGCATATATGATCTAAGTTCCTAAGCATGATTGAAGTCCAATAAAAACTTTTCCTAGTGAGAATTTTTAGCCTTATAGGATTACATATATTTTTTTTTAATTGTGTGATTTATTCTCCTTATATATGTTTCTACCTCTTGATATTGATTTCATTGTCTATTTTCAAAACCGACTCACATGTTTGTTATTTACGGACTTTTATTTTTGAAGATGTTTGGCTTTAGTTTATGGCCGATTTGCGAAAATACACCAAATCGGTGTTCGGTTTGCAAAAGTATACCCGTTTTCTGAGAATAGCAAAAATAGGATAGGTGGGTCGTCATTTGTGCTAAAAAATAATGACTGATTTTACCTTTAAATTTAAATGTAAAAATCATTAAAAGAAGAATTATGAATTAAAAGAAAAGTAAAAAATATATAAAAAAATGAAATATATATTAAAATAATGTTTTTAATATTTTTTCCTCGGAATTTTAAAAATAATAAAACTAGCCGGATGAAAATCATTGCCTTAGTAAGAGAATTAATAGTGACAAGAATAAAATTTGTTTTTGACAGGATATATGTTGTTTATGACAAATCTAATAATTAATAATGACAGGATGGAGTCTATAATAGATAAGAGAATAACTATACAATTTTATCCATACCATAACTAGAAATTAAAGGCATGTCCAAGATAACAAAGTAATTTGTTCACAATGACAGGAATAATGTTCATAGTGACAAGGTTGTAGGTTTACTTTGACAAGATTGAAGCTATAATCGGGAAGAGAATCACCTAATTGATACAGTCAATCATATCTTCAGAATTATTAACCATATTTACAAAAGGATTGTCAATATATATATCCTGAAATCATAATATTATCACAGGATGAATATTGTCTTTGACAATTCCAAATATGCACATTGACAGGATATGATAAAAAATTGGCGGGAGATTGAGTAAAGATATGATTTTGACCTAAATCATAACAACTAGATTATTAACCCTAACCGCTTAATTGTCGCCTCCTACTAGATATTCCCATCCAATATACATTACCCTTGAATTCATAAATAAAGAGCAGCCATACCCTCCAATATACATTACCCACCGCCTCTAACAAAACCTAAACTTTATCTTTTTAAATATTTGTTCCATGCAAATTAGGTTGGGGTTTTCGATTTTGCCAACCGTGGGTGGTTCTAATACTAACACATCTTAATGTTCAAGTAGATAGTAGTAATCTATGGCAATCAATTTGGATATTGTAACTCAACAAAAGAAACAAAATCATTCAAAACACCACATGTCAGGAAAACCAATAAAAACAATGCCCACATTCGTATGCTCTATCACCTAATGCTGAACAAGGTCCTTACATCAAATTCCAAATGTAGTATTCGCCCGGATTGAAGAGGTTTACATGCCTCTTCCAGTTCTACATCGTAGGGGATACAGTTGGAGTCCGACGCTGTGCAACTCGTGAAGAGTATAAGGGATGAAAGCGAAAATGACTACTCTTACTTGAACATACTAGCAGCAGACATTACACCGATAACAGCAAACTTTAGTTCTTTCGTAGTTAGTCATATACGCCGTAATGGCAATGCGTTGGCACATTCGGTTGCAAGACTTGTACCGCCAAATGGTGATGACCATTTATTTCTTGCTCCGTTCCCACAAAGTTTGACGGAGTTTGCGGAGATCGATTTATTATAATAAAATGTGCCACCTTTTATTCAAAAAAAAAAATCTACATCGCAGGGATCCAACCGTAAAATTTAAGCAATCTGCTTCCGAGAATATACCAAGTGGGTTTTCGAGAAAGGCAAAGAGTTACTACCATAGTTGAAACTATAGACTTCATACCAGTTTGAAAATATTGCGTGAGATTGGATTCTCGAAGAATCGCCAAATGAAATTACCAATGCAGATCATCCAAGACGGAACAACTGAATCAGCTACAAAATGACCCTCATAAATTAAGTTGACTTGGGTTATGCTTGTGTTGTTCTCACAGAGTCCAGGGATCTTGGTGTGTGCACCTCAGGTTCCTCGTCTTCAACAACATATGATGACATGAATTTACGAAGTTTTGAGACCAAGAAGATCCTCATATTTCTCACCAGGATGGTCACAATCCTGGTTAAAGCATCAATTTTCTTGGGGTCGAGCACGCTCACACGTACCATGAATTTACGATGGAGCCTCTGTTACTGTTAGGGATTGCGACGGTCGAGCTGCTCTTGTGTGTTCTGGTTAGGTATTGGAATTGGGTCGGTCGGAGGCTCTGTTACTGTTAGGGATTGGGGCTCTGTTAGAGATTGGGAATTTTTTTTTTTTAATTCCAGATTTTTTTATTATGTAATTATTTAATATCATTTAAAAATATAAGAATAATGAAAAATATTTAACTTTTTTTTTCTTCTGATTTCTAGGGTGGTGGGTAGTTTTGATAATTAAATAGAGTATTTTTGCAAATTTTCATATATTGATGCAATTGTTTTCAAACCTATTTATTTTTGCAAACAAAATATGAAAGTGGGGTATTTAGTAGTATTTCCCCTTAGTTTATTTTGAAAAAAAAAAATATAGTTATGTAAAATAATGCAGCAATGGTTAAGATACTTAGTAACCGGATCTACTCATGACATCCATGGGTATGATTTGCGCAAAACGATGTTGAAACTATCCGCCATGAAAGGAAGCTTGGCATTGTGTAACCGGGTCCATTCATGACACCCAAGTTTGCAACTCGCGTCAAAAGATGTTCAAGTGGACTCCGCCAAGTAAGTTCAGATATTTAGTAACCAGTGCCTTTCATAACATCCATGTTTGCGACTCGCGTCAAAAGATACCAAAACCAAAAGCAAAAATAAAGGAAAAAGAAAAATAGAAAAAAAATGGAGAAAAAATAGGAAAAACAAGAAAAAGAAAAGAATTAGAGCCAAATTACTTTTCCTATACCGATCGTTTAGAATTTGATATTTATTACATTCCAATCCTAACAATTAGAATAATATATTTATCTTTTTTATGAATAAAAAAATTTAAATTTAGTTTTTATTTTTTTTTCGCAAGTAATGACATTTCGGTGGAGATTTGGTGATATCATTGTCAATATTTATGAGGTTAGTACATTATGGTTTGAGTTGAGAGTTATTCTTAAAGCCTAAACACATGAGAGCGAGCGAAACACATGTTCTCTGTGAAGTTGGATGGATAAGCATGTGGGCTACTTGATCATGCATGTACATGCTAGGACATTTGTCTATTTTATCATTGTTTGCTCTTGTTTAAGATTTTGCTTTTAAAGAAGGCTAATTCATGAAGGATTATGTTTGTGGGATACGATGATTATATTTTGAATTGATTTTGCTCGATGACTAGCAAAATGTAAGTATGGGGGATTTGATAATATATGCATGATTTGTATATGTAATTTAGGTCATTCTTAGGTCATTTAGGCTGCATTTAGTTATGTTTTTATTATAAAGTACGTTCATTGCCTTGAAAGTTGAAAAGTTCAAAATTTACGTGTTTTATGCCTATTTATGCAGATTCCTAAGGATCAAGCTAAAGGAGACAGAGGAAAGATAAGACAAGGAGCTTAAGAAGCCTAAGGAAGGACTAAGGAAGAAGTCGGAGAAAGAAACGAGTGAGAGACAAGAAGAAAAGAAGAAGAAAGAAGACACCACAAAGAGCGGCGCCCGCCAACCCCATCGGCACTCACCGAATGCAGCAACCAATTGATGACTCCACGGAGCTACAGTGGATCAGCGTCCGCCGACAGCTATTTCAAGAGATTCTGCGTGTGGGCAAATCTGACCCATTAGGCTTTTCTTCTACCTTATAAGATATCCGATTCCTAGGGTTTCTATGCCTATAAATACAGCTCTCTTCATCCCCAATTCACACATCCACTCGACACCACTCACCACTCATTTCTCTACTTTTCTGTTTTTCACTATTTCGATAAGCCATGCTCAGCTAAACCTTTTATAGTTTTGCTTATATTTTATGCATTGGTTAGAGACATGTGAGAGTTTTTTTAATACTATTATATATTTATGGTTTATGCATATTTGGTTATTTATTACTCTTGTTTCTTAAATGTTAAGTTGTTTACTTGTCTTAATTGGCCACTAAGATATATAATCAACATGCTAAGGGATTGTAGCTAAATCCGCTATTGCGGACCTTAATCCGATATAGTAGCAAACATATCTTGATGAACAGGTTGGAATTCAATGAATATGAAAGAGTACGTAATAACATATGGTTTAGTGTTATTCTTAGCGGATGCAATAGCTGGGTTGACAACCAGGTGACACATCGAATGTACAGGAATTGCATGAATTATGTGCTTATGTGATTAGGGACTTATTGTTTCTCGACCCCCATGCAAGATTTTTAGGGAATTGATAGTGATCGAATCAGGAAGTTATTCAATTATGTGCATAAACCGACACTAAGATATCAAAGTGTCTTGGTTGTTTATAGGAAGAAGCCGTCTTGGCTATTTATAGGAGATTTTTGGTGATTGACTTTTCATGACGCTTGACAAGTGTCTCGTTAGTTGATGACATGTGGCCTTTAGTCGGCTCCAAGTGTACATCGGGACAAGACATGTGTCTATGTGGTAAGTTTAGTGGGTTTTCCCACATTTTCACGTCATTGCGGTCCGCGGATGGCTTATAGGTACGAGGAATGTTGGTAGGAAATTTCACACGCTAGCAGGTATTTTGTCCACGCGTGACCAAATGCAGCCATGCCTTATTGACCTTTTTTCACCATGATCATCCGCGGATATGTTGTCCAAACGCGCACGGGTTAGTTGTCTACGGGTGACTTATGACTATGAGTTATCCGCGAGTTCTTTTATTATATTTGGTAAGGTTCTATTTGTATAGACGGGAACCTCATTCGTGTATGTGTTTACCCATAATTACTTATTGCATCATTAATACTATTATTTATGTTGTTGCATCGTCATTAAGAGACAACAATGCATTGTTCTTGTACGTACTCACATGGCAATAAACCCTTGTAACAGTAAAATAAGGATTGTCAGCAGGACTGGAAGTAAATTTGGATAAAATCCTATGTATTTTGAGATAAACTCAATAATGAACTACTTGTCCCCTCGCGCACTGACTAGGGTCCACTTTGATTTCATTGACGTTGTACATTATTTCTTGAGGGGAAGGAACGATCTAGTCACCAATTTGAGAGGTATGTATTAACTCCATCAAGTACCTCAAAGTGCCTGGTAAGTCCTTTTCATAAGCAACCATATACACTCCTCATATAGACATCCACTATTAGTAGAGTGGTGTAATTCTTAAAAGTAACTTATTAGAGTGTGTAAACCTTGCTACTTCTTGACAACGTAAAGTTATTACCAACACTCTCCGTATACACAATATCCACGAAGAGAAAGTTTACCCTTTGAAGAAGAGGGTGTACCGGGCTCTTGTTAGAAGGGAGAATCGTTGTTCCAACTTGACTTTGGAGGATGTTGTGTTGCATAAACAAGGGAAATGCGAGATGGGTGAATAAATATCATCTTCAACCACTATTCAATATAACTAAGGGACATTGTAGCCCATCTCGGTATCACATATGTTGTTGCTTAGTTGAAAGATCGAGGCGTATCAGCCTAGTGGGAGTATCTTCCCTGTTTATCTTCCCCCCCCCCCCCCCCCCCGTTACAATGGTCGACCCTCCCCCTACCACCAACAAACCGCCTTTCCACTCCGCCCTCACGATATCTAATATCAAAAACTGCATCCCTATCATTCTTGATCATGAATCCAGCACCTACGCCATGTGGTCGCACCTCTTCACGACCCATGTTAAGGCTCATAAAGTCCTCCACCACATTGACTCCTCCGCCAAACGCCCTGAAAGTGAAGACGACGATCTCTTCGCTCAACTTGACACCATTGTCCTTCAATGGATCTTCAACACCATCTCAAAAGATCTATTGACCACCATACTCGACCCCAAAGACTCTGCCTTGAATGTTTGAAAGAAACTTCAGGATATCTTTCAAGACAACAAGTCCACCCGTGCTGTCTATCTCGAGCACGAATTCTCAAGTTGCAAGCTTTCTTCTTTCCCGTCGATATCTGGCTACTGTCAGCACATCAAGACCCTGGCTGATCAGCTCGACGTCGTCGACTCCAAACCCAGCGCCACCCGTCTCATCCTCCAGGTACTCTCGGGCCTCCCTTCCGAATACAATGCTGCTGCTACTCATATACAACAGACGGAACCTCTCCTTACGTTCGAGAAGACCCGGTCTCAACTGATCCTGGAGGATTCTCGCCTTCAACGTCAGACAACTGACGCCACCAAAGCCAAGACGGCGTTGGTCTCATCCAGTGACATCATCGAGCAGCTTGCCCTCCAGCCCGGCCGCAGCAACGACCAGCAGGGACCAAGAAGCGGCGGCCGCAGCAATGGCCGCAACAATGGCCGCCCGCAGCACTATGATCCCCGCCACCCCTCTTGGTACCCCAACCCTGGCTACCCTCCTTGGATGCCCTATGGCTACCCCGGTGCGTCGTTTCGTGGACCAGACCCGTATCCCAACCGTCAGTAGGGCTTGTTGGGTCCTGCTCCCCGCCCTGTCAGTGATCAGGCATACCCGACTGATGTGCACAATGCCTTCTCCTCAATGCAGCCGACACCCCCTGACGTCGCTTGGTACATGGACACTGGCGCTACCTCTCATATGACGAACTCCTCAGGCACTCTCTCATCTCTTTCTTTTAAGGGTCCTGCTCATTCTATTATCGTCGGCAACGGTGGTCGCCTTGCTACTTCGGGCATTGGCCACACCACACTACCAACCCCTACCAACCCTTTGCACCTCAACAACGTCCTTGTTGCCCCCAAACTTGTCAAAAACCTTATCTCTGTCCGTCGGTTCACCACTGACAATAATGTTTCTCTTGTGTTTGATCCGTTTGGTTTCTCTGTGAAGGATCTTACTACAGGTGTTACTCGCCAGAGATGTAATAGCACCGGGGAGCTCTATCCTGTGTCGTCGCCCTCACCATCCAGCCCGTCAAGACCAGTCACCCTCTCGGCATCATCATCCAGTCTTTGGCATGCACGCCTTGGTCATCCCAGTCCTGCAGTTTTAGATTTACTTCATTCTAAGAGTCTTGTCCAATGTAATAAAGAGCATCGCTCTAGTTTATGTTCGTCTTTTCAGTTAGGCAAGCATGCCAGACTTCCTTTTCAGCGATCTTTAAACACTACATTTGCACCTTTTGATATTATTCATAGTGATATTTGGACATCTCCTGTGCCTAGCAAGGAGGGTCATAAGTATTACCTCTTGTTTCTAGATGATTATACACATTTCTTATGGGTTTTCCCTCTGCACTTTAAATCTCTAGTGTTACCTATCTTTGCCAAATTCCACGCTTACATCAAAACACAGTTTCACACCTCTGTCAAGTGTTTCCAATGCGACAATGGCCGCGAATTTGACAACAAAGATTTTCACACTTTCTTTAATACCAATGGGATCTCCTATCGCTTGTCCTGCCCCTACACCTCTCAACAAAATGGCAAGGCTGAACGAATCATCCGAACCATTATCAATATGATGCGCACTCTCCTCTTCCACACATCCATTCCCCTCCTTTATTAGCCTTACGCCTTGGCCACCACATGCTACCTCCTTAACATTCTCCCTTCCACCACCCTCAACCATCGCTCACCGTTTCAGGCACTGTATTGCACTTTGCCCATATATGATCACCTTCGTACCTTTGGTTGCTTGTGCTTCCCTAATCAGTCATCCACCGCCCCCCACAAGCTTCACCCACGCTCCACCCCTTGTGTCTTTCTTGGCTACCCGTCTGATCATCGCGGTTACATTTGCCTCGATACCAAGACTCACAGGATCATTCTCTCTCGTCATGTCACCTTTGATGAGTCGCGATTTCCCTTCGCGTCTCCCACACCCCCTATGTCGTCGACAGAGTCTGAGTCACCATTCCCTCACTTCATTCTTCCCCAGAGCTCTCCCGGTGCTCCTGCGTCTCCCCCTCCCCCACCTCCCCCACCACCCTCTACCACTAGACCACACACCCGCAGCGTCTCCGGTGTCTTCAGACCCCGTCAGATCATCTCCATGACCACCGACCATCACCCCTCTATCCACCTCCCATCACCTCGCCAAACAACCTCGCCTCACCTATGTGCGGCGGCCGCCGCAACCCCAAATGCTGCGCCCGCCGTCCATAACCCCTCCCTGGCGGCGCCCACCGCAGGTCATGCGGCGCCCGCTGCAGGTCATGTGGCGCCCGCCGCAACCCTCGCCGTATTTGATCCACCCGCCGCCTCTTCCCCTTGCTTAGCCCCTCTTACCCCCGTCCTTCCCGACTCCCATTCACCCTCTGCCTCCACCCAGACCTCCATCTCCCCCGTTCCCACCTCCCACAAAATAGCCCTCCTCGACCTGAATTGGCAGGCGACTATGCTCGACGAATACAGGGCCCTTACGAAGAATGATACTTGGGTTTTTGTTCCTCGCCCTCCTGAGGCGAACGTCATTCATTGTATGTGGCTCTTTCGTCACAAGTTCCGCTCTGATGGGACGTTGGAGTGCTACAAGGCCTGTCTTGTGGTGAACGGTAGATCTCAGCAGGCAGGTATTGATTGTGATGAGACCTTCAGCCATGTGGTCAAGCCTGCCACTATCCGACTAGTCCTGAGTCTGGCTCTGTCGTGCAACTGGGCCATCCATCAATTAGATGTCAAGAACGCCTTTCTGCATGGTCATCTGAACGAGACAGTTTACATGTTTCAGCCGCCGGGGTTTGCTGATGCTGAGCGTCCAAAGCATGTCTGTCTCCTCAAGCGCTCTCTTTATGGTCTGAAACAGGCTCCGCGGGCATGGTTCCAGCGTTTTGCCTCTCATCTGCTCCGTTTGGATTTCACTAGCAGCCGTTCGGATACGTCTCTGTTTATCTATCGCAGAGGCTCAGACTTGGCATTCTTGCTGCTTTATGTCGACGACATCATTCTCACTGCCTCTTCTGATGCTCTTCGGACGTCCATAATCTCGCAGTTGAGTGCAGAATTCGCCATATCTGATCTGGGTCAGCTGTCTTACTTCTTAGGAGTTGCTGTTCGACGGCATGCGTCTGGTCTGTTTCTCTCACAGAGTAAGTATGCTGCTGAGATTGTTGCTCGGGCTAAGATGGTCAACTGCAATCCCGTCGCGACCCCAGTCGATACATCCAACAAGCTCAGTGCTCATTCTGGTCCTTTGGTTGACGATCCAACACTGTACAGGAGCCTCGCTGGTGCTCTTCAGTATCTCACTTTCACCAGGCCTGATATCAGTTATGCCGTCCAGCAGATCTGCTTGTTCATGCATGCCCCTAGGGAACCTCACTTTCGGGCTTTGAAGCGGATCATTCGGTACATCAGCGGCACCCTCGAGCTCGGCACCACCATCACTCCTTCCTCTAAGCTTGATCTTGTGGCTTACACTGATGCGGATTGGGGTGGTTGTCCAGACACACGTCGCTCCACATCTGGTTACTGTGTCTTCCTCAATGACACTATTGTGTCTTGGTCAGCCAAGTGTTAGTCCGTCGTGTCTCGCTCCAGCGCTGAAGCCGAATATAGAGGTGTTGCCAATGTTGTCTCCGAATGCTCTTGGCTCCGCAATCTCCTGCTTGAGCTATGATGCCCCTTACAGAAGGCCACTCTGGTCTACACTGACAACGTCTCCGCCGTCTACCTGGCTAGCAACCCAGTCCAGCATCAACGCACAAAGCACATTGAGCTTGATCTCCACTTCATCAGGGACAAGGTTGCCATTGGACATGTCCGCGTTCTACATGTCCTGTCCTCTTATATATCAGTACGCTGATATATTCACCAAGGGTTTACCTAGACAGTTATTCATTGATTTTCGTTCCAGTCTCACTGTACGGACCCTTTCCGTTTCGACTGTGGGGGTTTGATAGATTACATAGGTCTCCTATTGTATAATGGGCTGAAAGCCCGTTAAGGCCCAATACCTTTGTAACATATATATATGTTATATCAATTAATGGAAACCCTCAAGGAGGACATTACAATCAATCTCATGATCTCACAGAATATAATCACACCCGAATAAAAAGAAGGAAAAATTTGGTCAAATATCCGTTTAGAAAAGCTAATTAAGTAAATGTTCATCTTTAAATGGATATTAAGTAAGTGTCCACAATTTTTATGTAATACTATACCCCTATTATAAAAATTTCATCACCCCTCCTTCCTTCGCTCAGTCAAATCGATCTCTTTCTTCCTCATCCCATCAGACATGATCTTCTTCTTCTTCCTCCTCCCATCAGACATGATCGATCTTCTTATTCCTCCTCTTGTTAGTCGCTACCTATCGCTTATCGCGATGTTGTTTTCGTCTGGTGTAGCGATCGTCGAGCAATTTTCCGCTCTTTTTCCATCAGTGTAGAGAGAGGCACCAATTATCCACTCCGCAGATCTGAGCGTGGTTCGGCGCCGCATCCACAGATATGAGCAAGGGCGGATCCTTTGAAGCCCGAGAATCTCCTATTCAATGAGAACGATGATTTGAAGGTCTCCGATTTCGGTCTCGGCGCCGTCTCCGATCAAATTCGTCAGGACGGCCTCCAGATCGGGAAGGGAATGAGTACCAGAATCTCCACATGGAGTACCTCACCAACGGGACTGCGACGGATCTGGCGAAATCCAATGCCAGCGAGAAGGATCTTCTCTGACGGTACACGCGATGTCTGGTCTTAGCAGCGCCAACAATGGGAGCCTGGTTTTGTTCAATTTTTGGTTTTGTTCAATTTGTTGAATTGCAGGCCCATTGTGGTTAGAGAAATTGCAGGAAAACAAGGTTATCATTGCTTGTTTAAGTTAGAAATTTATGTAGCTAAAGCCTACATAATCTTCAATAACAACTTGAATCTAGATTAGTTTTTGTTGAATGATTAAGGATGGAGTTTCGGTTTGGTGACAATATTTTGTCATTGGTGCATTTGGTGACAATAGATAACTTTTTACTTGGTTTTAGTCACTCTAGGGTATAAGGTTTTGTCATTGGTGACAATAGATTACTACCTGTGATATTTAGTGTGGTGATGACATTTTTTTTATTACATGGTCTTGGTGACAAATATTTGTTGAAACAATATTTTGATCTGAAACGGTGAAACAATATTTTGATGACAATAGGTTGATGACACTATTTTATTGTTGGTCACAACAGATTACTAAATTAGGTTGGTGACAATAAAGGGTGGTGATAATGTTCTCTATTTAGGTATAATAGATTGGTGGCAATGTTTTTAAGTTGGTGACAATTGGTTTGTGACAATGTTTGGTGACAGTGTTCACTTGTTGGTGAAAATAATTTGATGACAGTGTTTCGTAGTTGTTGACAATAGGTTGGTGACAATATTTTGTAGTCTGACAATTAAGTATTACAAAGTTAAACTTTACATCAAATTTCATCTACTTAGGGTTATTATTGTAACAAAAATGCGTTAATATTAGATGACAAATGTGATGTCATTATAGTATTGTACATCGAATTATTCGTTTGCTCAAGTTTAGCTCATCTACGGTCTATGCTCCCCTAGTTCTAGGGTTTCAGTTTCGTAACAAAAATGCGCCAATATTAGATGACAAATCTGATAACATTGGTACTGTGCACACATTTTAGGGTTTAGGGTTTAGAATTTAGGGTTTAGGGCCACCCTAAACCCTAAATTCTAAACCCTAAATCCTAAACTATATTGTACATCAAATTTTCGTCTGCTCACGTTTAGCCCCTCTTGGGTCTATGATCCCCTTGTTCTAGGGTTTCAGTTTTGTAACAAAAATGTGTTAATATTAGATGACAAATGTGATAACATTAGCATTGTAAACATTTGAGTTTGATGAAAGTGCTTTGTAGTTGGTGACAATTTGGTTGGTGACACTGTTTTGTCGTTGGTGACAATTAATTTCTAAAAATAGGTGGTTGACACTAGATTGGTGAAAAAGTTTTGTAATTGGTGACATTAGATTATTGACCAAAGCTTGATGAAAATAGGTTGGTTACACTGTTTTATTGTTGGTGTCAATAGATTACTGAAAAGAGGTTGGTGACAATGTTTTTTATAAGTTAGTGACAATACGGTTGATTAAACAATATGAAAACCGTGTTCTGTAGTTGGTGAGAATGTCTTGGTGAGGTATAATGTTATGGTGACAATTTTTTTAAGGTTACAATATCATGGTGACAATATATTGTTATCAACCCTGTCATTAATAGTTGTCACCAACAATTGTCATCAGGAAAATCATCTATTAGCAGAAAAACCCCATTTGTCACCGAGGAAAAGTGTTACTGGCAATTGTCACTGAAAGAAAATCAACTGTCACCCAAATTTTTTTTGTCACCAACAATTATCACAAGAAAAAAAGAAAATCAATTGTCACTAGAAAAGATTTTCCCCTAACTGTCACCGGAAAAAATAAAATGTCACAAAAAATCAATTGTCACCAAAATAATTGTCACAATTAACTGTCACTAGAAAAATATACTCAACTGTCCTCAAAAAATTGTCACCAAATACAGGCGTTGATCGGAATGGTCAATGTTGACTAGTCAATGTTAAAATTAAAAATGGTCAAAGAGGAAGAAAGAAGGGTTAGGGATGGAAAATGAGGGGTATTTTTGAAAAAAATGAACATTTACTTAATTATGTAAAAAAGTTGACATTTAATTTTGACATGAAAGATGGATATTCACCAAATTTAACCTAAAAACAATTCTCTCAAAATATATATATCTGTGGAATTATAAACATTTGTATGTTTTACCTTTTGACTTGCTCTGAAATTTGAAATGATGAAAGATTTTAACTCATATCATGACTAAATTCCTAGCTGGTAAGAATTTTTATGATATCTAAGATAATCCAACTTAGATACAATTTAACCCCAATTGATCCGACTTGAACGCAACTCATTCGTCTCATTATTGCCCGAATTGCTCCAAGAGGGCGGGATGCAGGAGGATGTGCCATTGTTAAAGGGAGTGGTGGTGATGGAAGGAGTCGGACATTTCGTGCAGGAGGAGAAGTCGGAGGAGATCAGCAAGCACATCTATGACTTCATCAGCCAGTTCGATCTGAGTAACACAGGGTGCGTTAACGTTCCCTGCATTTACATTACATGTGTGTCTTTGTGGCTCACCTTTGCTTTGGACATTGTCTTCAATTGTATGCATTATATCATGTTGTAAGTTGTAAGCTCCAACTATACATGGCGAATGCTGTATAAATTTGTAAGTTGTAAGCTCCAACTATACATGGCGAATGCTGTATAAATAATACAAATTCAATTGTATACAAACTCGATCAGGAGTACCAACTTCAAAGGGTTAAAGGTGTAAGGTCAATTATATTGAATGTGCTTCAAATTTAGGATATTTTAGTTAATATTTTGGTTTAAATTAATTATTAGAAATTGTGATTTGTGGATGTGTATGAAAGATAACAGTGGGTTGAGATATGCTGAACAATTAGTTTCTTTATTTTAGTTGTTTAACTGTTTTGTTTTCTAAGATTTATCAAATTAATTAAATTGAGGAGAATTTGAGAGATACGTTTGACTCCTCTTTTCCAACAAATTATCCTGATTTCAAGTTCCAGCCACTAGATGTTTTTTTAAAAATAGAACTTAGTTTGTAAAATATCGAATCACGTTCAAAAAGCCACATATATATAATGGAGTTAAGTAACACTATAGTATGGAGTGATGAAGGGGTTAATGGGAGGTCCCGGATTTTCGCCCCTTCTCTTGGGTAAAAATACTAAGGTTTACTTTGCAAATAAAATGAATTCGTGTAAGATTGAAAGTCAATTGAATTCTTCTTTACCGATCACAGGCACAACTAGCCATAGTGTAAGACCAAATGATTTATTTAACTGTCCACAAAAAGTGCACCAATAAAACTAATAGTGACATTCAACCTCACACACCCACCAACCAACTGCCTTGGGGAAAACCCCAAGACGACGAACTCGTCGTCGTCAAGCAAAAAGGGTATGCACAAGATATGCCTACTTCACCAAAACTAACAAATATATATGTATGTGACTAACCGCAGCACCATCAAACCAGACAAACAATTCTCTAAAAACCAGTGAAGAAGAAGTACTGTGTTCCATTCTTCACTTGGATCCTTCCTCTTGATGATCATTATTGGCTGGAAACTCATTCAGATCGAAATCAAGGGCTTCAGGTTTCTTAGTGCTAGCAGCAGCAGCAGCTGCAGGTGACCCACTTTGATCATCACACATCATGTTCATCAGCTGCTGTCCTGCAGCTGCGGGTGAGGATGAAGAAGACGAAGACGGAGGACCTTGCCAGTGACACCTCTGGTGGCCTCCCAGAGCTTGCCCACTCGGAAACGCTTTGTCGCAAGTCCTGCATACATGGTGCTGAACAGCAGGAGGAGGATGCACTACTTCTCTTGCTGTACTCATGTCATCTGCACCAAGGCGCTCCCATTCACCACAGTTATCGAAAACAGCGTCTTTGAGTAACACTTGGGGGTTACTAATGGTGTTCCTAGTAAACATCTTGTTGTGGGCACTGGACCTATGGCCCCCCAATGCCTGCGGAGAGGCGAACGACTTGTCACAAGTCGTGCATTTATAGCATCTTTCTGCTACTGCTCCTGGTGGCGGTGTCGTCTTATACTCCACATGGTCATTCGATGAGTACTCTATGTCGACCTTGAGGTTCATGGCGGCCCTTGTAACCTTCCTCTTCTTCACCTTCTCCTGCTGGTAGTCAGATTCACAAGTCTCCATCTCGTCACCACAATCATAGTATCTCTTTGAGCTCTTCAAAACAAGCTGATGATGATCATCTGCATCATCATCACCACCAAAGCCGCATTCACAGATTCCGTTCTCTGACTGATTAGGGCAGCATTTACAAACCAGATGGCTATCACCATCGCCAATTTCGCTAGGATGATGCTTGTTTGAGGCGGCCTGCAGCATCATAAGCCCATGAGCCGCGCTGGATAATATCATCTCTTCATCATCATCATAACCATTATCACATGTAGACATTTTGGCAATGGAGCTCTTTCGGCCTCGCTTGTCCTTGAGGGACCAGCCAGGGACACACTGCTCCAGATCAGTCACAAGCTTATAGTTCTGACCATGATGAGGAGAGTAACCATTACCAATATGGTGGGTGCCGCCACTCGGAGAGATCAGCTCCGAACAAGGACTAGAAGGCGCAGCTGCAGGCTCGTCGGAGGGGCGCTGGGGAGGCTGCATACCCCTCCATTGCCGCTCCGGATGGCACCTCATGTGCCCGAAAAGCGACTTGGCTGAGGCAAAGCTCTTGCCGCAGATGGTGCAGGTAGGTTTCCCATCTTTTAGAAGATCATCAAGGTAGCTTTTGCTTCCGCTTCCGCTACAGTTACAATCAACAAACAGATTGAGAGACGATAATTAATCGCATATACATAAACATGAAATTGTAAGATCGATGATGGCTCACCGGAATCTTGAGATGCCAGCTGAGAGGCTCCTATTTTCGTTGCTGTGATTGGGATGAACGCGCATGTGGGCCCCCAATGCCTTCCCTGAGCTGAACTCCTTGCGGCAGTGCTTGCAGCTGGCCGGGTTTCTCCGGATGTTCATCGAGGATGACCGATCAGCTGAAACCGCACCGTCGTCGTTTTCTAATTGCGCCGCCATAGGATCAGGCTTGAGCTTGATTATGAGCTTAGTATTCGGCGTTGACAATTGCAGCTTCTCTATGCTTTGATTCTTCTTCTTCTCTACCTGCTGCTGCTGATGATGATTTGCCGAACCACCGGCGGCCCCGGTAAAGGTTTCATCTTGATCGGTTACTAATTGTTCCTGTACTTGAAATTCAAAATTCATCGTTGATAGAACCCAATCGAGTTGACGAACCAACAATCCGGGATTCTGAACGCACTACAGCGTGAAATTCGGGAGAGGAAGAGAGAGGGAAAAAACCCTAGAAAACTCAAAATTGGGGTTGGGCCTGTGGACAGTTCAACTTCAACCCGCCCAGAAGACGAAAATCAAATCAAGGTAAAATCTCACTAGGGAGAAGCTGATCGATACTGATATCTTAGGTGAGAAGTAACAGCTGTTAGAGTATATATATGTAGAATATCTTTAGTAAATCGTTTTTCCTATGATTTGGATAAATCCAAATCTTAACTTACCATTCTACCTCTCCTACGGTGGTGGTCCCACCCAACTTCTCCATTGCGGTATTGCAGGATCTGGGAGCTGATGGCTTGGCCGGGAATGTTGTTCGATTTCTGGCTATTGTTGTTTCGGTTTTCGTATGGTTCCTATTGTTCTTGTTGCCTAATGTTTTTGCTGCCTATTGCTCTCGAATTGGATAGCTTGTCTATGCATTGTCAATGACAACTAAATCTGAGCCTTGGTTTGTTTAAACATTAACTACCAAAGGATTTTGTTGCTTTAGATTTGATTTGACTAAACCTAACATTAAGAGTTATCATTGAATTGTTCTTCTACTTAATGAACTACTTGTAACAGTAAAATATGGATGGACTGTAGGACTGGAAGGAATTTTACTACGAGAGAGGCACTTACAGATGTGTGATATGGCAGGGACATTTTTGCACTGCTTAGTGTCCACTTTGATTTCATTGACGTTGTTCCAACTTGACTTTGGAGAAGAAGAGGGTGTACCAGGGGTGTTGGAGCATATACTCATGCTTGTATTTTGTCCATCTTTATCTTTGTGTGAAGTCTGAACATGTTGAATTGCTTCTTTCGGGATTCTCTGCACTTACTAGCATATATGGGAACTATAAAAAAGAGTTGGATATGTGGCATTCTGCAATAGAAAATTATCCTGATTCATCCCATATTCAACTGTATACTCCGTAGTATATATTTTGTGTTGAGATTAACTATCTGCGATTTCATGATGCCTGCAGCCTGTGCACTATCTCCTCTATATGTCAAATCACTACCTTTGCTTGATTAGGCATCTCTCTAGATATACAGTTGAGTTGGCATACACATACACCAGTAATTCTCATTTTGGTGGCAGTTTTACTGTGTTTATTGAGCTATTGTATGATATAATTTTATCACTCATCAGTGAAAGGAAGGAATTAAGAGGATTGGCAGCTGTTGGAGTTATTCATGTAGTTCAGTCCGACGCTGTTGTTGCTCTTCTATGAACAGCAAAGAGCGCAAATCCGACAAGGTTGGAAAGGACAGTCTTGTAGAGATGCAGGAGATAAAGCTCCGATATGATGCAGGAAGGCCATGAAGAACCAAATCATCATCAGGGATAGACGAATCAACATATTGCAAAGAGTCGGCCAAACTCGATCTTTAATTAGTTTTTGAAGGTACTCAAGCATTGACAGGTCGCCCTTGGTCAAGGCATGAAACTTTTGCCCCTGTTTGGAAGATGGAATTTGGTGGGATTTTTAGGAAGGGAAGTGAGGGGAAAATAAAATTGGTGTTTGGGTGGACAATCAAGAGGAAGGGAAGGGATTGCAAAGATAGATAAACTGCTCAATTTGATGGGATTTCACACTCTATCAAAACGGTGGAATTTGATGGGAAAGTGAAATCTCTCCCCTTCCCTCCCATTCCTTTCTCTTTTCCAATTTCCCACCCCTACCTTCCCCTAAAAAACCCAGTTGCCAAACACACCGTTGGTTAATTAACACTACAGAAAAAAGGGTTATTCTGCGACGGTAAAATCTGCCATTTTCGACACCATAAAACGTCAAAAATTTTACTTTCGACGTTTTAAGAAAGCGTCGGAAATTTCAACGTCACGAATGGCAGGTGTCATTCCCGACGCTTTTTAACATCGCTAACCAATCTCGACGCCCTAGGGTGTCGAGATTGGCATTTTAAATTGCAACGGTGTAGAGTGTCAAAAGTGGTATGCCAATTTCGACGCCACTGGGTGTCAGTTTTTCCAGTTCTTTTTACAAAAAAAAAAAAAAGAAATGTTAATTCTCTCACATGAAGACTGAAGATATCTCTTTTCATAAAAAATTATAACATTTCTTTCACAAATATATTTTTATCGTACACACCTTATTTAATCATACAAATGCTTATAACAAGATACAAATAGGCAATCAGTCAATCTGTAGAACCCCGGAGTAGATACAACAAAACCAAAAATAAGGTATATGAAGATAGAAAGAAATAATCTTCTGTAGGGATCTCCATTTTTTACTCCTTCCCTAACCGCATCACATGCTTCACAATATATAATTTTCTCTCTTTTTCTGTTAAGCCCTGAAGTACGAAATATATGGAGTAATACATATAAACCTGCAAAACATCCAAAGTCCATTGAGTGCAAGAAATATTGGAACAAAGAAAAAAGACTTGAAAGGTTGGAGTGTTAATTTCTTCTCAGAAAGGGAAAAACCTGAAACTAATAAGCTCCGGTGATTTGAAATAACACTTATAAGTACGAAACCAAAACATGCAAGTATGTATTTGTTAGTTATATATATGGTTTACCTTTACTGCTTTAGTATGTATCCGAATAACACTTATATGGTTCCACCTATGCCCAAAACAACAACTACAAGAGTCTGGAAACCAAATATTGCTCCTGTAAGCTTGCAATCATATTGCATCCATGACAATTAACTTTGGTTCTTGTACACCAATGCTCATGCCCATCTTCGTTTCATTTCCTAGGAACGAGAAGTAAAATAGATTGAACATGATTAGATATCAAAGTTCAGCTTATAAGTCATCCAAATTTGCAGAAAAAATTATCTAGTAGGCCATCATATATAAATAAAAAATTTGTAGCACCCCTTAGTGCAGTTATTCAAAGCACAATTGCCACAAGAGCCCAAAATGAATATCAATAATGGTTGGGTTTGTAGTAATTTACTAGAGAAAATACAAAGTCCTAATGATGCTAACAAATTGTCTAGAATGTTCTGAGTTTGAATAAGAGCAGTGAGTTAAAGAGGGGGCTCACATCAACTGAAAATTGTATATGTGCCTGATGGTGTGAAATCATCAATGAAATTGCTTCGCAGATCAATAATTAAGCACCCACTGATCGCCAAAGCTACTTCCAAGTTTCAAAGTCCCAGGAATTGTCTGCACATATTAAAGAATAGTACCATGTGATGAAGTAGTAAATACAATATTAAAGAATCAAAGATGCTATTAGAAAAAGGCCAAACACGTGATCAGTAGTACATCTAAACAAAAATTGAATATTAATTGCATGTTTGTGACCAAAATCGTGAGTGTACCTGGACAAAGTTATAATAGCTAAAAGGGGGGGAAAAGCAAAAGCGTCTGTGAGTAGATGTTAACTTCTCTATTATAAATGGAAGGGCTTGGTACATGAGTAGGCTCACACTGCATGATAAAGATATGAGCAATTGATACAAACATGTTATTTTGAGGAATGTTCAGAGACAGAGAAAAAGAGAGGTAAAAAAAACCTTAGAAAAAGTTGTCATGTTGAAACTTGAAAGCTGAAACAAATACAAAGACCTAATTTAGGAGCTTAATTTAGGTTTTAGGTTATCTTAAGCAATTCATGATCTTCAACAAGCGCGCTGCTCAAATTCCTTTGACTGCTTTTGTCTCTCCTTAACGTTTCTGTCATCCTACCATAAAGATACTAAAAGTATAAGAGAGGTTTTCCAAATATACATAGCCTTTATAGTTTCATTGTTAAGATTGATTGGAAACCAAAATGCTAAGAGGTATAGACATTGTCCCACAAATACAAAAAACTCAAAACATGGATTTTGGTACAAAGAGGACATGTACATCTCACAAAGTTAGCTTTCGTTCAGTCTCTCGCCAAGATGCCTACTTGTCCTAGTTCCATTTGCATTCTTGCTTGAACTTTCCTACAAATATTAGGATATAATGAAAAAAATCAAATGCTAAATTGAAAAAGAGTATCACCATATAAAGATAAAGGATAAAGAAATTAAAATGCATATAATGATACAACGTGCTGAATTTAGGCAATTAGAAAGAGACAACAAAATTGTAATACTTACCCCCTTGAATTGTCGAATCGATTGTTCTACTTGCACAAGCTTTGGAGCAAGCATAGTAGATCCATCATGTGGTACCTGGAATATTATGAGTCAATGATAACATTATTTGCAGCTACCTTTTCAACTGGCAACCTCAATTTCTCGGAAAGCTTCTGCAGCTCATCAATGCAATCAACAATCTCTTAATGGAGTATTGGATGACCTCAAATTTCTCAAATTAGTAAACCAGACACTAAAAATTGAGAGAAACCTAACTTCGAGTAAAACAATTCTCAATCCAATTTCTCAATTTCAATTTCTAAATTATCCAATCTCAATATATACAATCAATTCAAACAACTAACTCCAATAATTCATCTAATCAAAACCTAATTCATCAAAATCAAACAAAATTAATCCACGAATCTAAGGATATACCTAATCTCTAGACCGGATCCACTTGAAGTAGTCTTCGAGGGAAATCTGATCAATCAACGCACGCTCGTGCGCTTGTGGCCTGTGGTAAGCGCCGAGATGGACGGTTCGCGGTTGTTGGCTCCAAGCAATTCGTGTTATTTGCATCTGGAAAGGGAGTAGTTGACTTCGAGGTCTTTGCTCGGTCTCGCTGGGGTTAGTCTTAGCTAGTTGGCGACAAGAATGCGAGGAAGGAAGCCTCAGAGGTCGTTTATGGAGAAGATGCGCGTTTGCCATGGAATTTGCTTGTGAGTTGTGACTAAGATAGCTTTGATTCAACCATATATGGAGAGGGCGAGTGACAGATCAGGAATTCAGGAGAGCAAGGACGAGATTCAAAGTGGAGATCAGAGGGAGAGCTCGAGATAAAGAGAGAGGGAGAAGATTTGACAGCCATGGCTCATGAGAGAGAGGGGAATGATATCTCAAATCTAGGGTTAGTGAATCATCAAACAGAGAAACTTGATTTGAGGCGAAGAAAAATTGATTCGGAGAGACGGTGAAAAGTCGGACATGCCATCCGCAACGTGATAGAGCGTCGAGAAAGAGCATTGCCAATTCCGACGCCCTATGATGTCGGAAATTATCGACGAGTACAAAAAGCGTCGAGCTTGAACCGTCGATAATGTCACGCTTTTACGGCGGTAGTGGTTGTACTGGAGAATGCAGGCCTTGGCATGATCGGTAAAGAGACTCTCAATGTTCATCAATGTCTCTCGTACAAAGATAACTTCAGATGGTGATATGATAGCCCGTAAAATATCGGAAGAGATAGTCACATGAATGCACGACTTGACAGAGACATCAAATTGATGCCAAAGAACATAATCAGCGGCTATCGCGGGTCTGGTGAAGTGGAACTTTCATCAATATGATTAGGAACATTATGACTTTGGAACATCGGAATGATCAGTGTCTTACATAGAAGATAGTTGGTATAATCAAGGGTTTTAGGCACATATTTTTTGATGTAGGTATTGGATAGAGGGTTGATAAGAGAATTGATTGGGGCGACGTTGGGAAGGACATTTGTGTTAGAGGAATTGATAGACTGATCATCATACATGATTTATGTGAAACGGGAGCAGATCGAAAGGAAGAAGAAGACAGCTAATAGACAGAAAAGAAAAGAAGGGGGGAAACTTAAGGAGGATATCCTGGCTCAATACCATGATAGAGCTATTGAAAAACTCTCCTGATGATTCAGGTCTCCTCTCATTAGTGTATATATACACAAAGTTAAGTACATATACAATAAGTGCTAGAAGATTAAACAACACAAACAGAGCAGTTACAAAGTTCACCCTTGGCATTAAAAATTTAAGCATACTTGAAACGTCACAAGATAATGTGTCTATTCAGCCTTCAGGCTGTCATGAGAAATTATATCCATCTCAATCTTGGCATTTAGATTCATCCAAAACAAAACCCAGATAATCTTGGCTCTCAGAAGAATGCAGTGTTCTTGCTAAGAGTAGATCATGAGAAGAATATAGTATGATAAAAACCCTTTAGTATCATTTAATACAAATCCTCTTCCTCTAATGCATGTAGGGAAATTTTTGAGAAAATCTCAACAAAATAATTCTCCCACATATCTTTACCTAATTCAAATCTATGTAAATCCCTGTAATTTTGGCTGTTTACCTTTCAATCATACCATATTTTCTTGGTTTTGGATGTTAAATATTTAGGGAGATTCTTTGTCGAGGAAGGGAGCAAAGTGAATACACTACCCTGCTTCATTTTTCATTGACAACATCAAGCAAAGTGGATGATAGTGACGGGAAAAGGACATCAAATCAAAAGATCAATCCTTCCCAGGAAAATTGACATTAAACCAAAATATTAATCCATCAATGTCTCTTGGGTTTTCTTTCTTGTCTTTTCGAATCTCCTCAAAGGGATCTCCAAGTTTTGAAGGTCTTGTAGCTTCAGAATTTATCTCTTTTTGTTGACCATCATTTAAATCCGATCACTAGTTTACATTACTCCTTACTAGCTAAAGGAGACCGAAAAAGTAAAACCACTTGTTTCTCGTGGGTTGGGGCTAGACTTTGTAGTCAACACTCTAAATAGTGCATGTATTTTTATTTTATTTTTTGCTAAAAGTGAATTTCATTTTTCAAAAAAAAAAACTCAGGTGGCATGGATAAGACTTCAATTATTTATAAATCACTCCGAACATCCTTACTATCCGATATGGGATATGATGTTGCAATCTCTCCCACTTAAAGAATTGATGACCTCGTCATTCCCAATGGACCATAGTCCCTTGGGCCAGTCCATGCCATATCGTCAGTCCCAATGGACCATAGTCCCTTGGGCTAGTCCATGCCATCTAGCCTCTGAGGTTTGTTATCCTCACTTAGAGTTTGAAAAGAAAGAGATCTTGTTACACGGGTATAGTTTGAATCAATTGTGAATTACTTCAAAAATCTTTATTATATCCGATTCAAGACTTGGTGTTACATAATTGAGATTAATGTTAAACAATATGCTTTTAAAGGGATTTTTTTTAAAAAATCTTCAACTCACTCACCTATATTAATAGATAATTTTATTGTATAAAATCTTTCTTCATTAATTAACCTTTATTTGAATTAGCTCATTGATTTTCATTTCTTCCATAACTACTATGGTAGACCATAGAAGACAAATAATTTATTTCCATTGAGTTTTTTTGCCCTCTTGGGACAATTTCAAACCAAAAAATAAAGTTCCAAAAAATTCAATAGTCAATTTTGACGTACTTCCCAAGCCAATTGACGTCAAACCAAAAGATCAACCCTTGAATGTCTAAAATTTTGTAATATAGTCGTAAAATACACTAGTAACATATCCTATATATCTATACACACGCATGTGCGGATTTGAAATCTATTGCGTGTGATCAAGGTTGTGCCAAAACAAAAGATCAATCCTTTCCATGGAAATTGGCATTCAACCAAAATATTAGTCCATGAATGTGTCTTGTGTTTTCTTTCTTGTCTTTTGGAATCTCCTCAAAGGGGATCTTCATGTTGCGAAGTTCTTGTAGCTTCAGAATTCATCTCTCTTTGTTGACCATCAATTAAATCTGATCACTGATTTCCATTACTCCTTGCTAGCTAAAGGAGACCGAAAAAGTAAAACCACTTATTTCTCGTGGGTTGGAGCTAGACTTTGTAGTCAACACTCTAAATAGTACATGTATTTTTATTTTATTTTTTGCTAAAAGTGAATTTCATTTTTCAAAAAAAAAAACTCAGGTGGCAAGGATAAGACTTGAATTATTTATAAATCATTCCGAACATCCTTACTATCCGATATGGGATATGATGTTGCAATCTCTCCCACTTAAAGAATTGATGACCTCGTCATTCCCAATGGATCATAGTCCCTTGGGCCAGTCCATGCCATATCGTCAGTCCCAATGGACCGTAGTCCCTTGGTCTAGTCCATGCCATCTAGCCTCTCAGGTTTGTTATTCTCACTTAGAGCTTGAAAAGAAAGAGCTCTTGTTACACGGGTATAGTTTGAATCACTTTTGAATTACTTCGAAAATCTTTATTATATCTGATTTAAGATGTGGTGTTACATCATTAAAATTAATGTTAAACAAAAGTGCTTTTAAAGGGATTTTCAAAAAAAAATCTTCATCTCACTCACCTATAATTAGACCCGTCAAACGGGTCATTCGGGTCGGGTTCAGGTCGGGTCACTTCGTGTTTCGGGTAAAACGGGTCTCGGGTAAAACGGGTTTCGGGTTTTTCGGATTGACTCGACTCGGGTTTGGCCGGGTTTCGGGTCGATTTCGGGTTTGTCAAATTTTTCTTTTTTAAATTAAAAAATCATGATTTGATAATTTTGTGATACATTTTAATTATATATATAAAAAAATTTAATTATATATAATTATAAATCAACCGGGTCAATCGGGTCAAAATTATCGGGTCACCGGGTCAAAACCCAGATTACCCGAAAAATTTCGGGTTTTTCGGGTTCGGGTCGGAAAAAAAATTCGGATCAAAATTTTCGGGTTTGGGTCGGAAATTTTTCAGGTCGGTCGGATTGGGTTGTGTTTTGACAGGTCTACCTATAATAGATCATTTTATTGTATAAGATCTTTCTTCTTTAGTTAACCTTTATTTGAATTAGCTCATTGATTTTCATTTCTTTCATAACTACTATGGTAGACCGTAGAAGACAAATAATTTATTTCCAATGAGTTTTTTTGCCTTCTTGGAACATTTTCAAACCAAAAAATCAAGTCCCATTTTTTAAAGTAAATAGTCAATGTTGACCTACTTCCCAAGGAAATTGACGTCAAACCAAAAGATCAACTCTTGAATGTCTCTTGGGTTTTCTTTCTTGTCTTTTGGAATCTTCTAAAAGGGGATCTCCAAGTTATGAAGGTCTTGCAGCTTCAAAATTCATATCATCCATTATAACAAAATCAATAATATAAGAAAAAAGATAAGAGTTGGATAGAGAAGTAAAATTTTATAATATAGTAGTAAAGTACACTAGTAACATATCCTATATATATACACACATGTATGGATTTGAAATCTATTGTGTGTGATCAAGGTTGTGCCAATACTACATTTTCTTTATACGTAGCGAGAAATGGCTACAAAAGTATAATGAAGATATATGTAATGTAATAATAGTGCGTCCTATAAGTGGTTAAAGTGATTTATAAAATGGTTATTCCTATTATGCTAAACAATATTGCTACAAGTGATTCAAGCCATTTTTGTTTAATAAAAACTTCAAAAAAAACTATATTTTATCACGAAAAAAACATCAAAATAAAATAACTACATTATACTCCAAAAAAATTAAGATAAAACTTTAGTCAATCTATGTTATTAAGGTCAAACTTCTAACGTTATAATTTATAGAGACTTTATGGCTCTTTTTAATTTCAAAATAAATAAAAACTACATTTTACTCCGAAAAAAATTTCCTAATATATAAATTTATTGCAAAAACATATTATGAAAAAACAAGAGTTGGAATAACGAAGAACTCACACTCCTATTTTTACAAACGCTTATCCATCAGCTTTAAGGAATAGATCACGAGTGTTTACAAAAGCTTTAACAAATGAGTTTAGTTTACTAATATCTTTATTATTTTCAAAGAGGTGAAAATAACAATTTTTTTAGGGGGATTTGCAAAAATAACCCCTTTTTGGGAAATCTTTGCATGTCTAACCCAATATATCTAAACCCAATCTTTGCAAAAATAACCCCTTTTTGGGGGATTTGCAAAAATGGATGGGGGAGGACAATATATCTAGTTGTAGCTATATGCAGTAGTATACAGATGATGACAACATATTTTGTAGCTTCCAGATTAGAGATTAAAGGCAGCTTCCTTGTTTAGTTTTAGTATTATACTTTGTATCATGAAACCAACTTATCAACTTGTAGTGTTATCCATGAAGCAGACCTCAATTGATCACCATATGACGAAAACCATTTTTAGATTTCTGATGGTATGTTTGTCAGTATCTAGATAAACAAGCGAGAAATGCCCCAATTTGGATGCCCAAGGGGCGCAAAGTTGCACATTAAACTCAGGTATCATTGCACTGAAAATTGTAAAGAGAACTTTATAGACGCAGTTTACGAACCTCAATCTAAAAATTCCTCCTTGATTCAAGCTAGATTTATTTAGATTTGGATTTGAGTCGAATGTCCAACATCCATACCTGCGCCTAAGTATCCTAAATGGGAATGATTTTCTTTGGTAAAATACATGACAGGTTATACTATTTAACATGACAGGTAATGCGAATAACATGACAGGTAATGCGAATCGATCCTCTTCTCCTTAATGAAAGAAAATAACATGACATGTAATGCTATTAACATGATAGTTTATAACCTTTAACATGACAGGTTATAACCTTTAACATGACAGGTAATGCGAATCGATCCTCTTCTCCTTAATGAAAGAAAATAACATGGCATGTAATGCTATTAACATGACAGGTTATACCCCTTAGCATGACAGGTTATTTGCCGATCTGCAATCTATAAGTTTATTCGATAAAACAGAAACATTGTCAGAGTTAAAGTAGGCAATGACTAAGATGGAAAGCAAGCAGGAGTTACTTATAAATTCAGTTGTGTGCTCTCCATTTTAGTCATTACTATGGCGTGTAATAGCAGTCAATCAATAATTACAACTCAAATGAGATGTTCTCTATGTTTTCTATATGTACGTGTGGTACTTTATCCATCTTGTAACCTATTTTGACAATAGATATGTTCAAGCTTGAGGTATTCGGTTTTTTAGCATGAGAAATTTGCTTTTGACACTCAGACGAGTATGATACCCAACTAAAGTCTCATAGTTAGATCTCTCAATCGGGTTGCACAAGTCGAGTTTACGTTAACCATGATGCTCCTCATGGATTCATCTCTAGGATCTGAGAACAGATATTGGACAGAAATGTATCAGATTCAGTGTCATAGTTTATTAACATGTCATTCAAAGACGATGTACATGACATGAACTGCTATTAACATGTCATTCAAATACGATGTACATGACATGATAAATGCGCATACTAACATGGCCAAATTCTAAATTCAGTCACTCTTTACCCTTTGTGTGTGGCTATAAAATGGATATTTACATAGGTGTGCTGAAATGTTTTCTTAAAAGTATTATTATTGACAAGAAAATTATTTTTTTGGACCATTTCGTAGCATACCCGGCTAGAGACTAAGTTTTCTTCATACAAAGTTCATGCCTATTCACTTTTGCAGAAGAAGGATGTCGATCTAACAGCTGCAAAGGATTCTGAAATCTAAACAATTCAAAGCTCTAGAGGACGCCCTAAAGGTACTGCAGTTGCATTTATGCCGGCAAGTTCGCTCTTTTAACCAATATGCTCTTAGTACCTGCTTTACTTCTTTTGCGAAAATAAATGATGAAATGGTAGATTTTAGAATGTTATTTTAAAGTGGTCAGTCTTTTGATTGGTGAATTCTCCAGATGTGGAGAAGGTTCTTGCGACAACAAGAAATACGAGGACAGCTGCACAAGAGTACTCTGGTCAACGAGCACTCGACATGCATCTTGGGCGAGGCAGGAAAGTGGAGATGAGCATAAGGTTCATAATGCAATCAATGAGCTCTCAAAGCTCGTCGTCTCTTAAATAATCAACTTGCAGGCGGAATGACGGAGCCACAAGACCTTAACCTAGATTCTCCATAGCAAAGCTTATTCTGATGACGATGATATCTCTTTTGCCACCTTTCCAAATTCTATGATATTTTTTCTAGATACATCTCACCAGATTTATCTCCACTGCATCTAGGGGTTTTATTAGTTGGTGATGTTTTATAGTTTTAGTTTTCTGTTACAACTTCGGCATGTAAGCATATTTGATGCTGCTACATGCACACAAGTCTCACTGATCTCTTGTGGGGTTTTGCCTTATAATTGTTTGAGATATCAACAATCTTAGTTTTGTGGGAAATTTTGCAATTTTTGGGGTGAGCAGAGCTATTTATGGTTGCAGTTGCAGATTTGCAGGGCATACCTATCGGAAATCATCTTGTGTTCCTGCAATGTATGTGCACAAGTATCTTTTTTGTTACTAGCACCTTCTCTTATTCCAAAAAAAAAATCATTGATTCCAATTTTGGAACATATTGCTCTTGTTGCATTAGTTACAAAATCAGTTCAATATTTATAAAGGGCACAAACTTTGACAGATGATTGCACTTGCTCAAACACCGGTATGTGAAGAAACCGACCAAATAGACACGTAATTAATGTTGTATTCAAATTCCCTAGAGGTCCAAATACTCCATCACACAAGTCTCACTGATCTCTTATGTGGTTTTTTGCCTTATAATTGTTTGAGATATCAACAATCTTAGTTCTGTGGGAAATTTCATGATTTTTGGGGTGAGCAAAGCTATTTATGGTTGCAGTTGCAGATTTGCAGGGCATATCTATTGGAAATCATCTTGTGTTCCTACTAAATTAGTGAAGAAACCGAGAAAATAAACTTATGACCTTTTCAGGTGTCATGTAAAAAAAAACAGATGTCATGTAACACAATTGACGTGTCATGTAAAACAATTCAGGTGTCATATAAATAATAAGCCTATGTGGGAATTAAACCCACATCTTTGTGTATGACCACAATGCTCTTCCATTGAGCTAATATGCTATATGTGAAGAATATTTATGTCAAAACATGCCTAACGTGGTCATTACTTGAACTTATGCCTCACTAATTTAGTAGACCCCTCTACCTTTTCTTTATGCAAAATAGCCCTAAAATGAAAGTGTAGGAAAGGAGCATACGTCATTGATGTAAAAATCGATATCTGCATTGGAGACTATCTTTCCGTCAATGCCAACTGAATGTGTCTTGTGCTTGTACGTCATCAAGATTGTTCTGAATTGTTATTAAAAAGGAAAAACCAGCTCAGTACCTATAATGTCAATATGAAGCAATACAAAAAACTAAACACAAGAGGAAACTGCTAACTATAATGTCAATATGATATCCACGATTGGACACAGCAGAGCCTTCCATTTTCTTCACAGTGAGAGTGTGAGAAACAGTTTGATCCATTGAACAGGTAAAACAAGAAACCAACGGAGACAGATTTACCGGCTGTTGAGATCGCAACTGAGAGAAAATGTTCTTGTTTGCCAAAAACGCCATTGCTGACATCGACGAATTCTCCCGAGAGAGTGAGTGAGGGAACACAACAAACGATAACTATGGCAGAAGGCGAGCACAAGCCCCATAGCACCTAATTGTAGAACACAATTGTAGAAAAATTTCTTTCGCCCTTTCTCCTTCCTCAAATCAAATCCAAGAGCTCAAGCCCTTCTTCAATGTAAGAGAGCAACACAAGTTCCTGCTCTTCAAGCTGTAAAGTCTAGGGCGTTCCTAATTGATGAAGAGCTTCTTCAAAAATATACATAGCATGTTTGCTGCCTCTCAAATGTTTGTTAATATCCATGCTTCATCCCATGTACAAGTCAGAACTGCTCAATTAGATTACTTAAAATTTATTTATCAGGAAACAAAGCTCGCGGATATTCAGAAGCTCTGATCAAGTGCCATGGTGCGTATCAAGGGCCAGTTGATTCCCCGGAAGAAAGGGTGTTCTTTGATCTCATTGGCACTAGTGCTTGACCCTAGTCTGCTCTCAGGGTCTCTACCCAAGGAGTAAGGTTAAGCATGTCTCTTATAACAATCATATTTAGTTTATGATGAACATCCATTTTAAATCAAGCGTTTAAATCAATAATGCACTCACCTAAAGACCACCAATCAATAGCACTGATGTGCCCAGCTCCAGTAATGATTTCCTGCAATAAGCATTAATTTACAAGGATAAAACATTAACAAAACTTGCATTTAGAAGTTACAATTAAACCTAATCCATAAACTATAAGAACCATCCTAATTAAGGCTTAAAAAAGGTAGATAGCACGACATTAGCACCAACGAGAAATGAAAAGGGGGAATCATTTACTGGAGCGATGTATTCTACAGTTCCCACGAATGAATTAGACTAGGAGACTAGTTCTACAACAAATATGGGTGGTGGATGGCTTCTAGATCTTCTCTTAGGGGGTGGAGGCTTTATTATCTGCAGAAATGGAGAGTTAGATCTTTAGATCACACCATCAGTATCAACTGTTGCAAACTTTTAAGCATTAATGTCGCAGCCAGCAAGTGCAACAACACAAGCACCCATGTGATTAAAGTAATAGATAGCGGAGGAAATTGAAGCATACTTGTGGTTTGCTGGGTGTTAAAAATGAAAGATCAAAGTCGGTTAGTACGACATGACGATCCTTTTGGATTAGCACATTTTCAGGCTTCAGGACTCAGGTAACGGAATATGATTCCTATATCATATCATTAGGAAACTAGTTAGGTAAGAGGAGAAATTTATTTCCTTAAAAATGCAACCTCCCTTATAAATTATGATTGCAACATAATAAAGCAATGAGAAAAAGTGATAGAATTGAACCTAGGGGTGTTATGCGGACACGAGCTGCTCGGATTCGGCTCGAAAAACTCGGCTCGAGCTCGTCCACATTTGAAAAACGAGCCGAGTTTGAGCAGGCTCCTGAGCTCGAATCGAGCTCGAGCCGAGTTCGAGCTCGAGTTCGAGTAGCTCGTATTACTCGGACGATTTTGCCCCTGGGCTATTTCACCTTTAGTTTTAGCCTTTTAGGGTTTCTCCCGTGTGTCTCTTTCTTCCCGTGTTGTGTCTCCAGAGTCCAAACTCCAGTCTTCCTCTATTCTCTCTCTTCTGGAGTTCCCTCCTCGGCGCCGCCGCCTCCCCGGCTCCTCCTCGACTCTTCTGTAGTTCTCGGCTCCTCCGCAACGTCGCCCAGTCCTCGGCTCCTCATCGACGTCGCCCAGATCTCGGCTCCGGTGTTCTTCAGCCCTTGTTCTTCAACCCCTCCTCCATCAGATCTAGTAAGTTCGCCCCTTGTTCTTCCCCTTGTTCTGTTGTTCTTGAGTTAAGATTAAAGTTCTTACTTGAAATCAGTTTGTAAAAAATCTGAGATTAAAGTTCCATTGTTTATGAGATTAAAGTTCTTACTTGAAATCTGAGATTAAAGTTCCATTGTAGTTAAAGTTCCATTGTTTCTTAGATTAAAGTTCTTCCATTGCTTATGAGATTAAAGTTCTTCAATTTTTTATGAGATTAAAGTTCTTCAATTGTTTATGAGATTAAAGTTCTTCAATTGTTTCAGAGACTCCGGGTATTCTTCATTGCCATCAGAAGAGGATTGCAAGTTCTTGTCTATTTTTGACAAGGTAACCAAATTCTTCCTTTCCCTTTCAATTTCAAGCGAAATCTTTTATTTAAAAATCTGAAATTTATATAATCTGTAATTTATATAATCTGAATAATCTGAAATCTGTATAATTTGAAATTTATATAATCTGTATAATCTGAAATCTGTAATTTACTGAAAATCTGTATTTTACTCAAATCTGTAAATCTGAAATCTGTATTATACTAAAAAAATCTGTAAATGTGAAATCTGTATAATTCAGCAATTTAAAAATCTGTAAATGTGAAATCTGTATTGTACTGAAAATCTGTATTTTACTGAAATCTGTATTTTACTCAAATCTGTATTTTACTGAAATCTGTAAATCTGAAATCTGTATTATACTAAAAAAATCTGTAAATGTGAAATCTGTATAATTCAGCAATTTAAAATTCTGTAAATGTGAAATATGCATTGTACTGAAAATCTGTATTTTACTGAAATCCTGAAATCTGTATTATACTGAAAAAATCTGTAAATGTGAAATCTGTATAATTCAGCAATTTAAAAATCTGTAAATGTGGAATTTCAGGTAACCCAAATCGTCTCAGGTCGTGAGTATACAACTTCAAACTTGTATTTTACTGAAATTTGGAAGATTAGAAAAGTTTTGGATGATATGGCTAAAGACCCAAGAGATTTCATGAAGCTTTGAAATTTGATGTTCAGGTATTTTATTACATTACATTCTGAATCTGTTATTAGTACTTTCAATCTCTATTCATACTCTCTTTTGTAATTGTGGCTTTCAAAGATTAAGCTATTACTATGTCATGCTCTTTGCTTATTTTCAGGTTGTTTGCTTGGAGACGGAGACAACCTAAAAATGTGGACGAAATGGTTTCAAACTTGTGTGGACTTGTTGTTTATGCACTTTCTTAGCAAACTTCAGACTTTCAGTTTGTTGCAATTATGTATGGTTTCAACTATTAAATGTGGATTGTATGGTTTCAAACTTTCAATTATGTATGGTTTGTTGTAAGAACACTACTATTAATGCAGCCAAGCAAAAAACGAGCCAAAAACGAGCTCAGAAACGAACTTCCAGGAAAAACAAGGTAAAACAATAACACGAGCTCAAACGAGCTCGAACGAGCTCACGAGCTCGAACGAGCTCACGAGCTCGAGCTCAGCTCGACAAAAAATGAGCAAAACGAGCTCGAGCTAGAGCTTGTCAAAGTACTCGCGAGCCGAGTTCGAGCTTGCTTCTAAGCTCGAGTAAAATTCGAGCCGAGCTCGAGCTCGAGCTTGAACAGTACCGAGCCGAGTATGAGCAGCTCACTACTCGGCTCGTTCGACTCGAATAACACCCCTAATTGAACCATATTTTATTCTCACATGTCTCTATTCAGCATGGTCAATTGGTCATACATTTTTACATTGTGTAAGAGGAAATATTTCATCCTCAAATGTGTATGTGCTCATTAACCCGGAGATAGTGTTTAAGGTCTTGAGTGTCACGTAAAACTGAATAAATGTCATGTAAAACTGAATAAGTGTCATGTAAAACGTTGGCAGGAAATCAGTGTGCAGGTGAAGATAGTGCTTTAAGTCTTTAGTGTCATGTAAAACTGAATAAGTGTCATGTAAAACAGAATAGGCGGCAGGTAAAATCTAATGAATTGAAGCAGCCAGATGCATTCCCATACTTCTTACAAGAAACATCCAGATTCAAGAACAAGCTTGACAAAGAAAAGGTTACATCAGACAGATGAGGATACAAGTCCACTGATTTTTCAAGCCGTTGTTTAGCCTTCCAATTGCTCAATTTTGAAAATCATCGAGTTAATTTCCACATCAAGACATCAATCAAGGGTTAATTTAAACCTAAAACACCAAAACACAAAGAACAAACAAACGAATTAGAGGAAGAAGGTGATGATACCTGGATAACAGTCGCATCCTCACAAGCATCATTGTCAATCACAACTCTGCAGCCGCACTTCAATCGAACAATTAATTAGAACTTGTAAATTCATCACATTCTAATTTTCAAACCCTAAAAATACTTTGTTGAAAATCAACGCCAGTAAATCGAAAAGGGGAAGTAAAATTGAGAGAGGGGGTGTTGGACCATTAGGTAAGAGGTTTTAATCCTTGTCAAAGGTATTACCTTTGATGTTTCTTGTTGAAAATCAAAGCCAGTAAATCGAAGGGTAAGGAGATGGTGTGGGAGGAGATTGTCGCCGGAGGGGCTGCGCCGCGCTCGAGCCCTTCCTCCGAGTCGGAGACCTGTCGTGCCCGCCTGCGATCTCATTCCTTCTCCCTTCACTTTCTCTCTCGTGGTGCCTCTCTCTTTCTCTCTTCCCATTTCAGGAGCACCGGTTACTCCAGGTAACTTTTACCGCCTGGGGTGCAATTTTTGAAGGGGAGAGGGTTAACCCTTGCAAATAGTTTCGGATAGTGGGTTATGGACGCAAAGCAATCCGGATCGGGGGTTATTTACTACAATTCCCTTTTTTTTTTATAAGGTAAAGATTTGAGTGGGTCAGCCCCTGTTGGACCACACCCAAGGGCATCCTTACGAATGAGCAACTAGGGATAAAAAAAAACTCCAAATTTTTGTAAGGACATTATTCTTTTAGATGTAATATAATTCTACTTGTTTCTTTATACATCTGTCTCAAAATATCAACTATTTTTTTATTAATTTTTTAAATAATTTCATATACTATTATCTATGAAATTAATATAAAATATATATAAAAATAATAATATTTATAAACTTTTCAACTCCTTAAAACCGCGCTGAAAATTAAACATCAAGTCTTTTTACAAAAAAGGAAGGAATAGTATTAAAAATGTATTATATATTCATCACTATATGCACATTAATTTGTGCGAAATACTAAGGAATCTTAAACAACCGATGAAGAAATATATATTAAATAAATACTAATCAATCCTAAGCAATTCCATCAACCTATGCTGTTGGTATAGGAATGAAAATAACCTTGATTTGTTAAATCTATTCGTATTTCAAGTACAAGTGACAATGTAATAAGATAAATGTTATACCTAAATGAAGGGGTGATGTTAGTTTTTGCATTTACAATTTTATTCGTTACTTTTGATTAGACACATTTAGTATTTTGTATAACATATTTGAACATCATCTTTACCATTGTTAAAAATGTGAAAATGAAACTTGGTGGTGTTTTATTTTTTATTTATCGTTGCATTATAATAATTATGAGTGCTTTCTATAAGCAACAATTCATGCATACCAACGTCATTACATGTTGATTTCTTCATACACCACGGTATTCAAATTAGATCAAGCTTAAAGAATTTGTGTGCTTTCTATGCTTTTGTGTCTTTTATAGAGCTCAAAAATTATGTTGAAACACTACAAGAATCGAATTGGATCATTATCATGCAAAATGAGTTGAATGAGTTTGCGCGAAATAAGGTCCAACCATCAATCAGTCATTGGAACAAGATAGGTCTTCAGAAATAAATTGGATGAGCGTGGTAAGGTTATTAGGAATAAAGCAAAGCGTGTAGCAAAAGGCTACAATCAAGAAGAAAGTATTGATTATGAACAGACTTTTGCTCTTGTAGCCAGATTAGAAGTTATTCGTAGCCTACTTGCTTTTGAATCTTTTATGAATCAAACTTTTTCAAATGAATGTGAAATGTGTTTTTCTAAATGGTTTTTTAGCAGAAGAAGTTTATGTTGATCAACCTCCTGGTTTTGAAAATGATCAATTTTCTAATTACACTCGTACAAAAAAGATTTTACACAACGGTTATTTATTAACATAGACAATGGTTATTGCACTGTTGTCTATGTCAGTGCGGTTTTAGATGAAACAACGGTTGGAGCTATGACAACTGTTCTTATAAACAACGGTTATAACCATTGTCTAAGATACTATATAACCGTTGTCTATGAGACTCCAAAATTTTCAATGATCAATATTACAAAGTTATAACCGTTGTTTATGTATCATATAACCTTTGTTTATGTGCAATTAAACCGTTGATTATGGGTTATATAACCGTTGTTTATTTACAATCTAATTGTTGTCTAGGTGGACTATAATCGTTGTCTATGTACAATCTAACTGTTGTATATGTATATTTCAACCATTGTGTATGTACCAAATAACCATTGTCTAAGATACTATATAACTGTTGTCTATGAGACTCCAAAATTTTCAACGATCAATATTACACAGTTATAACCGTTGTTTATGTGTCATATAACCGTTGTTTATGTGGAATTAAACCGTTGATTATGTGTTATATAACCGTTGTTTATGTACAATCTAAGTGTTGTCTAGGTGGACTATAATCGTTGTCTATGTACAATCTAACCGTTGTATATGTATATTTCAACCATTCTATATGTACCAAATACCCGTTGTCTAAACTCCATTTAGCCGTTGTCTATGAGACTCCAAAATTTTCAACGATCAATATTACACAGTTATAACCGTTGTTTATGTGTCATGTAACTGTTGTTTATGTGCAATTAAACCGTTGATTATGTGTTATATAACCGTTGTTTATGTACAATCTAATTGTTGTCTAGGTGGACTATAACCGTTGTCTATGTACAATCTAACCGTTGTATATGTATATTTCAACCATTGTGTATGTACCAAATAACCGTTGTCTAAACTCCATTTAGCTGTTGTCTATATATAAATGAATTGCGGTCTATATACAATATAACCGTTGTATATGTATATTTCAACCGTTGTGAATAACATATTTCTAAAGTTGAACGAACTAATGACAACGGTTAAACTAGCCGTTGTCTATCCCTGTTTTTTTGCATATTGTTAATTTTAGCATATTTACACACAATAGTGCAAGCACCTGTAATAGATCCGCTCCAAATTATCTTTGCAAAATACCACAAGACAATGACATTAATTACTACTACTATCTAATATCAATCACAAAACAACTAACATTTATCATAGTCGTGGGAAAAAATGAGTACATATATCTCTAAGGAAATCTAGCTATAATAAAGAGTATATATATATATAAATGATTTAAACTCATGTGCATACTCCATATATCGAACTTATATGTTGATAATGTTTGGCGATTTCTCTCGATCAATTACCTGCATCGATATCATGATGTAAAAGTATATTTACAAGTCAATTTTAAGTCATTGAACATACATAGATAACTAGCTAGTGTGATAAACAAAAAAAAAGTAGATGTAAATATACAATTATAATTACCAGACAAGATGTTTTTCAACAAACTCAAGCCACTCTTCTCTTACTTCATCAATTTGAAATGTCGTGTAAGGAGAATCTAAACGGGTGAAATGCTGCATAAGTTAAAAAGTATGTTTATTTATAGTGGATATGTAAGATATCTAGCTAGCTACTTCATGTATAATGATATTTTACCATAAATTGAACACATACCTCAATAGGGACTAAAACTACTCTTTGATCGATAATCTCCCGCATATTCCTCAATACATAATAACCGCACTCTATATTATTTGGCTGACGAGGACCCTTGCAATACCAATATACAAATGTATCACCTCCAACAGTGTCACAATCAGATTCATCCAAGCGAACACATCGATCTCCTTCCTCACCATGCCAAATCCATTATGTGTAAGATCTATCCATTCCATTTACAATCAAGTGCTCTCGTAAATCTTCTTCATTTACTCGTTCCACATGACAACAGTCTAAACATGGACATTGTATCCTACTTTTGTCTTTGGCATGTTTCAATGCAAACGTTACGAACTCTTCCACCCCTTTTGTATACTCCGGTGATAAACGATTTGCAAAAATCCAACTACGATCCATATATAATCTATTATGGATTTAAAGACGCATCAAATTAAAATTTATAACTTGTAACTAAACAAGAAACACAAAAGTGAGGGAAAAAACAAATAAAAGTGCATAAAATTTCAACACAACAAGAGAGAATGGCAATTTAAGTCCTTAAAAAGCTTCAATTCCAATTTTCCTTTAAGATTATATTATCATATGCACAGCTGCACTAGATGCCTCTGTTAAATTTATGACCAGTCTTAAGATAGGAGCTTGGAACATTAGGGGCTTCAATGACAGAAATGCCAGAAAAGGGTGAGAATGAGTTGCTGAAAATGACAGAAAAAGGTGAGAATGAGGTGCTAAAAAGGGTGAGAATGAGGTGCTGAAAAGTATGCCGGGAGACTGGAAAAATGCAATCAATAGAGTGAACAAAGAGAAGGGACGAATGTGGCTCTCGTGGGATCCATGGGCTGCAAATCTGAGCATTTTGTTCCATTGGGAAATCAATTTATACACTACCTACCAAGTTGCAAGCCAGAATGGAAACTTTCAATGTGTGGTAACTTTTGTTTATGCTTATAATGAAAAGGATCAGGAAGGGAATTTTGTTCCATTGGGAAATCTTTATTCCGACTACCGGTTAGTAATTTCATCTGATAACAAACCACCCTATGAAATGCATCCACTGGCTTATGATTTTGCTCAAAATGTCTCGTCTAGTGCATTTCATCGAGAGGATATTGATGAATCAAGTCCCACTGGTATAACAGATATTACCCGCCATTTTTCTTTGAGTTGCAAGGATACTGGGAATGGTCAGGAAACTGCTGTCAAGGAAGCGGTTGTCAAGGGCGTGCTTGATGTTATTGAGAGAAATTGCAAGAAACTAAGAACATTTCTTTTGGTGCAACCTGCTGGGGAACTAATCTCAGAAAACCCCACCTTCTTTGAGAGCCTCACACTCCTCCGAGTTTTAGATCTAAGCCATACAAGACTCAAAGAACTTTCTCCAAAAACCATTTCTAAATTAAGATGCCTTTGTTATCTAGATCTTTCATCTACTCCTATAATAGAGGTGCCCTCCCTATCCAAGAATCTTGCATTGCAAGTCCTTAAACTAAATAACTGTAAAAACCTCCGTAAACTACCACAAGACTTGGCAGAGTTGACCAACCTTTTATATTTTCAAGTGAATATTGTCACTCAATTATTAGAAATGCCTCCATGGATGGGGCAACTGAAAAACCTTAGAGGACTTGAAGTATACCTAGTGGGGGAAACAAAAACAGGAGATGGAAAAGGAATTGAGCAGTTGAAGGAAATGAATGATCTCAGAAAATCACTTAAAATCGCAAGGCTTGAAAATGTCAAGAGTGAATCAGAGGCTCGAGAGGCTGAGTTACAAAAAAAGCTCAAATTGGAAACATTGAACCTATACTGGAGTGCTGATTCAACACATGTAGAAGCAAAAGAAGTCCTGGAAGGCCTTGAACCTCCCCGAACCTTGACTGAGTTGACAATTAAAAATTACAGTGGTTCCGAGTTTCCTGAATGGCTCAGCAGACCTGATGTATGCCTGGGTCTCAATACTATTAAATTGGAAGATTGTAAAACTTGCTCAAAGCTACCACCACTAGGGGATCTTCGATTGCTAAAACATATTCATCTCAAGGGAATGGAAGCGCTAGAAAGATTGCCTGCACTGCCATCATCTTTCAAAAGATTAACTATCGATGAATGCAGGGAATGTGGGAGCTGATTGGCGCAAGATCAAAGATCTCGTGGTAATTATTAATTCAGAGACAGTCCCTCCTCAAAGTAGCAGCACACAGGTAAAATCTTTATTCCGACTACCAGTTAGTAATTTCATCTTTATTGTGACACCTCAACATAGGAAATGTCTAGAGGAGTTTGCTACTGTGTATGGACGGACTCGAGCCTAATGAAGCTAAGTCAGAAGTGTATCTAGCAGGGCTTACATACCATGTTTGGGATCACTGCTGTATAATGCAGCAGGTTCAAACAGATGGGCATGCATATGAGACAATGCAGCAGGTATGGGATCAGTGCTGCTGCACATATCACTTTTTTATCACAGCAGGTTCAAACGAGATTATCTTGTTTCTTTATGAACCATCTAAATCTTGAAGGATAGAAAACCACACCAAGAGCCTCAAGGATGAACTAGAAAAGCAAGCACAGCGATTCAGAAATGTGTTGGACTATTGAGAATGTGCAAAGAACTTACCCGAGAGATAGAAGTGTGTTGGACTATTGAGAAATTCCAAAAGTAATTCCTGGAAAAAAAAAAATAACCATATGAATGATAAGATAATACTCATTTTCATTAATATATATATATATATATAAGAAAACAAGAGATAAAAGATAAAAACTGAATTTGCTGAAAAAACAAGAAAAACACTAATAAAATGGCATTTTAAGTCCTGAAACGAGCTCAAATGCCCGAAAAAGCCCATAGGTCACGGCAAAGCGGTGAGTTTGATTCGTGAGCGGATTCCCTATTCGGAAAGGTATCATGGAGCTCAATCGGACACCGGACACCCAAGATCACTTTCACCGAGGGCGTGCATTACTATTTTACCTATACAATTCCTGTTAACTTGCTATACCCATACATCTAGTTGCTAATTCCTATTTGGTATTGCATAACTATTTTGTGGTTTGCTCAACGTGGTGCTGCTGGAGCTGGAAAACCCTTGTGTCTAATCTATTCCCTCATTTTATACAACCTTACCCACACCTTTACCCTTGCTATTTGCCTCACCTTTTGTTGAACATCACTTCATATTTAGAACTAGATGACTAAGGCTAAGGATTGGTAGGGAAATGGATATTTGCTTATATGTTTGAGATAGTTAACTCTCCATCAAACTGAGGATTTGATTTCTTACCGTAAGGATTCCTCATTTCCAGAATTTTCGATATTGAACTTGAAAAGTTTGTCTTGCAGTCAAAAATAATTTCAGTTCAAAGAGTAGCACTTTACAGAAGATTTCTCTCTAAGTCTTGTTCGAAAATGCAATACCATGTAATTCTCCTTTTTAATTATAATCTGAAACGCAGAAACAACCTCAAGAGGAAGAATCAAATCAACCTGGGAAACCAGTTACATTCCCTGATAAGACCAAGAAAGATCAACCAGGACGCGAGACGCGGGACGACCCCAATCACGTCTCGTCCCATCCCGCGCCCACCCCTATGATTTATATCTTATTATAAATTTATTTTCCCAAAGAAGAAGCAGTGATAGGAAAAAACAATGTCATTTTAAATGGGTTATGACAAAAGGTTGATTTTTGAAACATTAGACAAGGAATTAGTTCGCCCTTCTAATGAAAACCAAATCTAGATTCATATGTAATTAATGATAATAAATTAGAAATCTTTTTTTTAAAATAAACAAGAAATTAGGATATCCTTCTAATAAAAATGCCATATTCCCACCAAAAAAATAAAAATAAAAAGGCCATCTTAGATCAGATAAGTTATAAATCCTTATTCAAGATCATTTTAAGGATATCAATCCTTACTGGCTGCGTACTAAGCTACCTGCTTTCCCTGTCAATTCTCTACTGATCACCTCAATCAGATTTCCTAGCAATATGGCAATTTACGAAAGTAATGTCAGATTTCTTATGCAATTTTAATTAGTTGATTCAACTTTGTGTTAACCACGTTCAAGATTTGGAATTGGAATTTGCAATATCACCCAGTTTACATCATTTACCCGACGCCTTCATCAGTTTTGACACGTTGGGATAAAGTTCAGCTTTGGGTTCTTAAGCACATCAGCTTAAACAACTAAATACATTATAAACTCATTACAAGTGTTTTATCGATCGAAACAAGTTTAAAACACCTTTAACAAACACGAGACATGAGTTAACAAGAGGCGATTGATCGAGCTTAAATTTTCAAGCATAACATACAACAGTAACAGTTTTGCTCAATGCAAACTCTTAGACCTATAAAAAAGATTGAATCTCATTATTTATGGAACAAAAGCTTGTTTGCCAGCAACAGTATTCACATTCAATATGTCACCAGAAGCTGGTTGCTCTGAACCAGAAACATACATATGATCGAACAAGAGGTAAATTCCTAATCAGAGGTGTGAGGATAGAGAAAAATATGCCCCCATGGGGAAAAAATAATTGAGCTCTACACCATAACTTTGGTGTGCCTGTGATTTCCCCTTTTCACAATTTATCTTGTCCAATCGGTTCAAATGCCAGGTATAAGGAACCAGAAAGGGAAGAAAATAACCGGACATGAATAGAAAACAGGAACATAAATTAAAACACTCTAAAAGCATGCCTTTTCTATGATTCCTTGAAATCAATTGAGGCTAATTATTAAGGTTTCATAATCATCCAGATAACACACCTTATAGTTGCAGTTAGGGCGCTTTTTTTTTGGCAAGATGTTCTACGGTTCCTACACCCAATTGCAAAGAAAAAACACAATTAGGCAGGGATCGAAACACCCTACAATGCTGTTGTAGTTCCCGACAAAAAACGAAAAACTGACAGTACAAGAAACGCACCTACTTTCTCTGTTTGGGATTAACACAGAACAAGGGGGTGGGTGGTTATCGACTTCAATTCCACAGATTCTGAAGAAACCTGTCACTGAAAAGGGAGTTGAAAGAGTGCGGGGGCTTATGATCTTCAATTGAAGAGAGTTCGGGAGTAGAGGACGATAGAACCCTGCTGCCCATAGATGATGAAAAGATAGAACACTTACCAAACTTGGTGTGGATTGAGGGAGAATCTGGACCACGAATGGAGATGAAAGAGAGTTCGGGAGTAAAGGACGCTCGATTGTGCGAAGAAGCTTCAATCTAAGAAGCTCTTCTTCGCCGATTGACAGGAGGAAGAGAGCTAGGGCACGTACTGTGCGTTTTCGCGGGAGAAGATAGCAGGTTTTTTTTCCCCTTAATAAATCAGATCTTTATCTTATTTTTTACTTTTTTATTTTAATTTGAGAAGATAAATTGGGCATAGACCACGGTTCAATTGGACAAATACAACGGTTCCATCAACCATATTATTTGAGATGTCCTCTATATATATGACAATGATTATTTATATTTACAAAGACAACTTACAAAGACAACGGTTTTAATTGGACATAAACAACGGTTATGTCAATCGTATTATTTGATATGTCTCGATATATATGACAACGGTTCTTACTATATTCGTTGTCTTTATAATAACAAAGACAACGGTTTTAATTGGTCATAAACAACGGTTTGTCAATCGTATTATTTGATATGTCCTCTATATCTATGACAACGGTTCTTTGTATATCCAGTGTCTTTGTACTTACAAAGACAACAGTTTCAATTGTACATAGACAACGGTTCTGTCAACCGTATTCTTTGACATGTCTTCTATATGTATGACAACGGTTCTTTATATATACGTTGTCTTTGCAATTACAAAGACAACGGTTTTAATTGGACATAGACAACGGTTCTGTCAATCGTATTATTTGAGATGTTTCGATATCTATGACAACGGTTCTTCCTATATTCGTTGTCTTTATAATAATAGAGACAACGGATTTAATTAGTCATAAACAACGGTTTTGTGAATCGTATTCTTTGAGATGTCTTCTATATGTATGACAACGGTTCTTTATATATACGTTGTCTTTGCAATTACAAAGACAACGGTTATAACTAATAACCGTTGTGCGTACCACAAAACTATAATTTCTGCCAATATAGACAACATTATTTCAAAAACCGTTGTCTATGCAGTGTTGTCTAAAACCATTTTTGTACTAGTGTTATGTTTACAAACTTGACAAAGCCCTTTATGGTCTCAAACAAGCTCCACGAGCTTGGTATGAGAGACTCTCTAAATATCTTTTAGAAAATGATTCCAAATGAGGTTTGCTGACAAAACTTTGTTTATAAAGGCTAGAGGCAAAGATTTATTGATTGTTCAAATATATGTGGATGACATATTGTTTGGTGCTACTAATGATTCTCTCTAGAAAGAATTTCCAGATATTATGTGCAGGGAATTCAAAATGAGCTTAATGGGAGAACTTAATTTCTTTCTTGAGTTACAAGGGAATCAAGCAAAGAAAAAAAGAATTTTTCTAAACCAGAGTAAGTATACCAGAGTAATTATGAGTGCTTTCTAACTGTAGTTCAAATTTACAGTAAAGTCAAGCACACTAGTAAAAGCCATTTTCTTAAGTTTTTATCGAGTAATCTTGTACCAACTTTTTTTTTATTTTGGTAATAAAAGTTCAAGTTACAAATTATAATTGGTTTTACTTACACCATTTTTTTCTTTGTTGGCCTAAAATGATTTGCATTGAATTTTGATCTTCTTTATTGCATAACATTCAATCTTCTAAATCAACTTTAGATGCATGCTTCATATATGGACTTCAACGAGACTTTAGATGCACGCTTCATATATGGACTTCAAGCACCTATAACATGGCACATTGGCCCTGTTGGTCGATAGGCCGAAAAAATCGGCGATGGAAAAACCGTCAATACAAGTAAAAGACAAAGACACAACAACAAAACAAAAATACCAAATTACAGAGGTGCATTTATAGACATAGGCTAGTACTATCGATGAAGGACCGAAAGCAGTGTGCGACAACTCTTTTGTCAGTTGGTAGAGATACGCAGGAAATCCCTAGGGAAATAAGTGAAAATCTCAAATTTAGACTTTGAAATCAATGAGCCTTCAGGTTTCGATTACGTCCACGACCTTTCGTGCGTCGACAAAGGAGAAGAAACACCGCTCAAAAACCATTAACACCAAAGCCAAACCACACCACAAGCAACTTAATTGATACAACTAGCCAACCCACATACATTGTTTTTTTTTTCCTCTAGGCTGCCTTGGGCCCAGAGCAAAACTTAGGGCAAAGACCAAACAACACCAGGCTAACTCGGGCCCAATGGAAGACCTTGGGGCCCAAGGCAAGCAGGAGCGCCTAACGGCAAACCATGGGCAAGCACCGGCGACACTAGACACAGGCCAGAAGTGGCGACACGAGGGAAGCGGGCAAGCAGGAACGAAGCCGAATCATTTTTTCGGCCATAAATTGGATCAAAACAATGATATAAAACTGGTTAAATGATCCCATTCTCATTAAAACTGGTTAAATGATATAAAATTGGGATATTTTGTTACCACATCTTTCAAAGATTGGGTTATTTTTCTTACTATTGATATGTGAGACATTTTAACCCGGTATATAATAGCCCGGATGTGGAATCACCGGGGTATAATATGACTGAAAATGGAAATTGTGTAATTTTCTTTTCTAAAAAAAACTAGAAATAGGTATATAACCCGGATTCCCAAACACGCCGGGCTATTATATGTTGAGTGAGTTCTCTCCCATCACATCAAATACCCCGGAGTTAAAATATCCGGGTTATTATACGTTCTAATATCCCGGGCGTTTCTCCACCACTCTCACCTTCGGGTTCTCATGTCCTCCGACCCAAATATCCCGGATTTTATGCCCGTGACATTATATAATATTTTTTAAATTAAAAAGAAATCCAAATAGAAACAGATCTGGGAAGGGTTTGGTGTTCCCAAATTGAAATCAGAGAGCCTTCATCCCCAAAGCGATGGCTTGGAGAAGTAGAAATGGAGGAGGAAGATCGATCTCATCGTCTTCACTTCTCATCACCTCGCCTTCGCCTTGTCAACGCACCATTCATTCCTAAATCTAGGGCTAAGAGGAAGCAGAAACGGAGGAGGGTTGTCTCGCCGTCTCGCACCTCTCTTCAACTCGCCATCTCGCCGTCAGTAGAAACGGAGGACTAAGGCTTTTGGTGTTCAGGTGTCGCTGAATCTTGGTATTGCGCTATCGAGTTTCCCTGGTCGTCACTTGTCTTGCCTCTAACACCCTTGACCTTCTCAAGGTTCTCTCGATCTCCCAATCCCCTTTTCTTCGACCTGAATTCGGTTTTCATTTTTCTGATTTTACTTTTCGAATATAATTAGGATTATCTGATGGTTTTCTATTGAATTTAATTCTAGCGGTGAGAGTTTCCAATTTCACGCTACTTTGAGTCTTCTACCGACTAGGTTTTCTAGTTCGCGGATTCGATAATCATGTTCCAGTTCATCGATTCGAGAGTCTTCAAATGGTGAGGTTTTCAGTTTGCCTCTATGGACCATGGTGGTTGTTCATTTGCAACGCCCTGGCTTTTCAGCTATTAGAGGTAACCAGTTTTCGGTCCCCATCTCTTTTTGTCATCATTTGACCTCCTATGAGTTGTTTTTGGTACATGATGTTTTGGCAATCGATTTTTGGTCTATTCTTTGAAGTGTAGTTTGAGAAGATATTGTATTGATGATTTGTGATAAAAACATTCTACTGGTTGTTGATCAGACTTGAAGCTAAGAAACGTGTTGATCAGACTTGAAGCTAAGAACGTGTAAGTACTTCTGTCATGTTCTCATTTGTTCCTTAATCTTTGTTGTTTATTAGTTGACTTGTTTTGAAGAAGTCCTATCAAGTTTAGTAACTAGTTCTCTTTTTTCATAGTAGTGTATTAGCTCATATCTGATTGAAAGATTACAAGATAAGCTCAAAGTTATATGAGTATTATTTTGCTTTATTTGCCCCATGGTGTAGAGAATAGAACACTTTGCGCAAAATATTTGAATCTTGATGTGTATATTGCTTTTATAAGATTGATGTTTTGTTTGATAAAGAATATTTCTAAATAAGTTTTTAAATCTATGCCCCTTCCTTAGATTAAAAAATCGATAGTTATGAGTAGGGGAATGACTACAAATTAAATGAAAGGGGAAATTATGTGAGAATTTGGATGATTTGATACTTAGGTTTTTAGGGAAACTATACCCACTCACGTTCCTAAGAAAAAACTAAACAAACAAATTTGTATATCTATGCTTGAATCAGTTGCTTTCTGATTGTAATTTTATGCTGCTTGACTTGAATTGTAGGACGTGTATATTGTTTACTGATAAGGATTTGTTATAAACACTTAAGAATCAAATTCAGATTCATTATATAATATTTGTTGATGCGATTTCCACATCCCTATATTGGTTTTGAACAACGTTTGGTTTCTAGTTGTATCATTGGCAGAATTTTTCCATAACCCACTTAAATCAAGCTGGTGCTTAAGACCTTGTTGCCTCTAGGAGTGTATCTGCTATATATATTTTTTATTTCACTTTCACTTTCTAAAGTACTCTGCTAGCACCCCTATGATCTGTAGACATGCTTGGAATGGCTATACCCCCTACCAGTTTAATATATTAATATATACTTGGTGCTAACATTTTCCAAGTACCTTCTATAGTTCTATTCTTCTATGTGGTTGAAAATATTGGAGAAAGCTCAGCTCTTTGTAATTTCAATTTACATCTTCTGACCACTAATGAACTTTGTGGCGAATAGCTAGGTACATTCCCTTCCCTCTTTCAGTCTGTTTAAGTATTATTTGATCTCAAGTAACCCTGCACTCAAAATGATTGTCAACAGGTAACGTTTAAGGGTATAAATGGGTTGGTAGAGCAAAACTTTAAACTACGCAACCTGGTCCCTAGCCTTTCTAATGAAAATGAGAATAAAGAAAATGAATGAAGGTAGTAGCCAGTACTTTTTACCATCCCTCCTCAAGTCAAAGGTTACTTGGATATCAATTGCCTCCTAAGAAACTAACTGATCAGTTTTTTTTTATTAGGGACAAGTTGAAGTTGAATTCCAAAAGCATGATGAGGAGGCTGCTAAAGCATGATTGATTCACTTCATTATTCTGTAGGCTCTCTTTAGAGACCATTTCCCTAGTGTCTTGTTATGCTACTTGTGGTTTGCAAAGTGTTGTTGCTAAAAATGTAGAAAAATAAATATCAGGTTGGATTATTATAAAAAAATAATGGTATTTTTTTTTCAAAAAAAAGGGACTATATAGCTCGGGTCTCAAAAGCTTCGGGCTGTATAGTCCCTTTTTTTAAAAAAAAAGTTGGACTATACAGCCCGGACCTTTAATATTCGGGCTATATACTGATACAAATAGCCTGGGCGTGAAAAATAGATCCGGACTATATTGTCTATTCTCAATTTCAAGTGAAATTTATCCTACTCAAATAACCCGAGCGTGTAATTTATATATCCGGGTTGTTTACCTATTATCACACTAACCAAATGCCCGGACCCTATTTGCTCAATATCCGGGCTATATTATTAAAAATGTCCGGGCTAAAAAGCCTATTTTCTACTAGTGTAAGTTTCAAAATCTCTAAAAATTTTATGGTCTAACTCTAATAGTTTCTCTACTTTACAAATTTCTTCATAATTAGGGCTGGAAATGGGTCGGGTGATGGGTGGGTGGAGTCATTTTTCCAACCGACTCGTCACAAAAAAAAAATCACCCGACCCATCACCCGTCCGTCTAATATTTCACCTACCACCCGATTCGTCGGGTGAATCGGGTGGGTCGGGTGGGTAATCGGGTGAAGTAAATTAAAAGAAAATGACTCAGAAGACATACTTAGAAATCGATCATATTTGATAATTTCACAAATCACGTCAACGTGGAAATCTTATTAAATGTATAAAAGGTTTATTCATACATTATAGCACTATCCTCATGTTAAAATGTTAGTATTAAAACTTTAATATCAAATCAAATGAGATGAATTTTAGTCCGTTGCTAGATTCATAATTAAAAAAAGAAAAAATAATTTGGCTAAATCATGCATTAACACACTAAATGCTAACCAAGTCGCTGAAACGACTGAAATTGCTAACACTCTAATAGTGTATGCAAAACAAATAAAATATTTTTTTTAAAAAAAAAGATGTGATGTGGGGTTAAATAAAATAAGTTTATATTCTTTTATATTTTTTTTTTGCACAAAAACAATTAGAGAATAGAGAAGCTAGAATTAGAAAAAAAAATGTAGTTATGTCAGGCTATATTTTTTTATAAACTATGATTTTTTTTAAATAATCGGGTGGATTAACGGGCGGTTAAGCGGGTCAGGTAATGGGTGAAAAACATATCACCCATCACTCGACCCGTCACCCGTTTCACCCACCCATCACCCCATCCATCACCCAGTTTTTTTTCAGATTTTCACACGTATAATCGGGTCGGATGGGTCGGTCACCCACGGGTGATTTCTAGCCCTACTTCATATGCTATAAATACTCTCTTATCGGTAATGTTAGACATTTGATTTTTCTTCATTTGATTTTTTTCATTGGCAAATATTATTCAAGTTCTCACTAAGGATTTTGATGATAACAAATGACTAGCAAACATCTTACTTACTTGATAAGTTTTGTTGAGACAAGAATTAGAAGAACTGACTGCAAGCTAGGACATGACTCTGGAAGTCAACAGGTTCACTCCCAATGGAGTAAGCAAAGGCTGAGAGCAAAGCGAAGGAGAACAGATATTGAAGATAGAGCAAATCTTTCAAATAGAAGATCGAAGATTTGATTTTATCAAATAGGTTGTTTTTACTGTTATGTAATTAATAATCGAAAATTTCATAAGGTAGTTCTGAGGATCGAGGTATAGCTTATTTCGCGTAGTGTACAGTTATTTTACCTATTTCACGTGGTGTACAATTGTTTTACTAATAGATACTTCTAAGTTTTGTGAAAATTTTGCATCTGCATGCCCCTTCGTTAAATATATAAAAACCACCATCAACTTTCTTTAAAAAAAAAAGGAAAAAAAAACAAAAGTACTGACGACCATTGCTATGGCCAAAAGCCACCATGACAAGGAAGCACACATGATGAGCTCATGCTCCACTTATGCAACCAAAGGGGGGGACTTATAGATGTAGAGCTGAAGATGAAAGACAAAAACCATGGAAGTACAGACGATGTTGAACCGAGCCAAATTGTAAAAAATAAAGGTAAAAAAGGGTCAGAGAAAGAGGGCAAACAAGGTTGAACTAGATCAAGGACGAAACAAGCTGAACGAGGGAGGAATGGCTAAACAATGAGAACAATGAGAATGTTCCTACAATTGCATAGTGCAAGAACGTGTTGGCTAGACGAGAGAAACATGTAAGGATTTCGAAACCATTTACAAGTGACAATCGTGTGAATGTTCAAAAAGAGAGAGTGAAAATAAGAGAGGAGGAAAAGAAGCGGGAGTAGAAGGCACCTCTTATCAGAGTCGTGTCTAGAAATGCTATGAACTACAGATGGATGAGGCAGTACATCTCACGAGAGTGGAAGTTTGAGTTACTAAAACTCTATCTTTCAGATGGACAATGGTGTCTTTATCTTCATATTCAAACAAGAAAAAGATTGAGATTGGGTGTTAGCCAATGGCCCATGCCCCATGGTATGTAGATGGCTCAAGATCGTTTCTCCTTAAAGTGTGGCAGCTAGGGACACCCAAAGTCTATGTGGGATTCAAACCCAACCCACATATTTGTGCATGAGCATTTTGCTATCATATTTGAGCTAATAGGCTAAAAAACTTTTCGGAAATTTCGCCTGGCAACCCTGAGGTTTGACGTATTTCGCGTGGTGAATAAGAGTTTCAGATATTTCGCCGGGTAACCCTCGGGTTTCGAATTTTTTTGCCTCGCGCCTAAAAGTTTTACTTTGTCCAATAATCGTGATTTTAAAGTTATGGGCGGGTGAGTATTGTAATATTAACAAATTTTGTGGTATAATTTCACAAATACCACCCTTACATTGTAAAAATAGAAGAATTGATCTCCGGATAGGAAACAAGCAGTCAGTGGGGAGGAATCGGTCAGAGCCAAGGCCGAGGAAGAACGCTTGGTGGCCGGTGACCGGTGTCAGAGGGGCGGCAGAGGCGCCGGCGTAGACTGTGGCTGGCGGTGGCTGCGACTGGTGGTGGTGCCCTGGTGGGTTGCTATTTCAGGTTAGTTTTAAGAGTTCGAATTTTTCAATCGTATCCCTCGAAAGTTCCATTCTATCTATCAATTTAGTTGTTGTTGAGCGGGATTAGTGATTTGGGGTGTGAATTTGATCTCAAATCATGGCGTGAAGCTTCGAATTTGGAATCATAAATTTTAGGGTTTTGGGGTCCGAAATTTGGGTTTTTTTTTGTTAGTTGCTTATGGTGTTGTATCTTATTCCTTGATTAGTTGCATCCCTTGATTATACATTGTCATTGTTTGCAGAATGGGAGAAAAAAATATTGTTTTCCTCATTGCATATGGCGTTTATGAGAATGAGAGCAAGAACACATGGTCGTCCTTCTTCTATCATTTGAGACAACTACTTGTGGACACTGACAGAGATAATTGGTGTATCATTTCTGATCGACAAAAGGTAATTTCCTCTTCTGTCATGTATTTTGCATTCTGAAAACTCTGAAGTTTACAATATGTTAATGGTCATTTACAAGTTCTATTAACATTTTGTAACCATTTATGCAATTAGGGAAAAAAAACTGAAATCTGTAATCTGTGAAAATCTGTAATGAGGGAAAAAAATCTGTAATCAGGGGGAAAAAATCTGTAAATCTGTGATCATGTACAAGCTGTAAAAAAAATCTATAAATCATTCATGTAGAAGCTGTAAATCTGTAATCAGGGAAAAAAATATGTAAATCTGTGATCATGTACAAACTGTAAAAAAATCTGTAATCTGTAAAAAAATCTATAATCTGTAAATTTTGTAAGTTGTGTAAAGATCTGTAAATCTGTAATCATGTACCAGCTGTAAAAAAAATCTGTAATCTATAATATGTAAAAATCTGTAATTTGTAAATTTTGTAAGCTGTAAAAAATATGTAAACAGAAAAAAAAATTCTGAATCATGCACAAGTTGTAATTCTGAATCACGTACAAATTATAGCAGTAAATGAACATTGTAAACATGACAACAGTTTGGTTATTAACCATAGTTGGTTATCAATAAATAAGATTTTAAGCCTATTAGCTCAAACGGTAGAGCGATGTGCTGATGCACAAATATATGGGTTCAAATCCCGCATATGCTACTATGTTTTCTTGATTCATTGGTAGGAAGTGTTTTTAATAAGAGGAGATCCTTGACACAATTGAGGCTTAGAAAGTTGGGAAATTAAACTCTATTAAAAAACTAAAATGGGAAATTTCTACTTAATATATTGTTCCATTTCTACTTCATATATTGATCATTTATAATAACATAGCTGAGAATGTGTATTCTGCAATGGTTTAAAAGCATGGAACTTGACTCCACTGTTTTGCCAATTGCCATGCCTTATTTCTTAAATCCTTTATGCAATCCTTTATCACTAATTGTACATTCACTACATTTATACCAACTCTTTCTTTTATAAGTAACATTTATACTAACTTGACTTTCATTTACTTTACCAATTCTTATCCACTTATAAATCATAAAACTTATCATTCTAAATCAATTGAAATAAGATTAAACTAACTCTACTATCATTAAATTTGTGTCAACTCTAGTGTCATTAAATCAATTGAAAATTTGTGTCAACTCTAGTGTTATTAAATCAATTGAAGCAAGATTTGAGACATCAGATATACAATTTGTATCCAATATGGGATTCGAACCCACATCGATGTGTACAACACATTGCTCGACCACTTGAGCTGATGACTAAAAGAAAATGAATTTATTTAGTGAAATATCAAACAAAAGATAAAAGCAACTCACTCCGTTCAAAGAAAAACATTAAAAGATAGAAGCAATTCACTCCATTAACTTGCCACTAGACTTGGGTGTTTAGACACTTATTCCATTATATTGTCATTGCATTTGCTTTATGAATGCACTTTGAATGGCTACTAGTAAGTCAAAATTCAGCTATGATTCTAATTTGTGAGATCTGAGACTAACTGAGCAAATAACAAAAGTATGAAGCTACTAATCAAACCAAAATAAAATCTAATTCATATGCGTATGAAGCTACTAATCATAATCAAAATACAATTAAAATTCATATGAGTCAAACCAAAATAAAATCTAATTAATATGCGTATGAAGCTACTAATCATAATCAAAATACAATTAAAATTCATATGAGTATGAAGCTACTAATCAAACCAAAATAAAATCTAATTCATATGCGTATGAAGCTACTAATCATAATCAAAATACAATTAAAATTCATATGAGTCAAACCAAAATAAAATCTAATTAATATGCGTATGAAGCTACTAATCATAATCAAAATACAATTAAAATTCATATGAGTATGAAGCTACTAATCAAACCAAAATTCAATCTAATTCAGGAGCAGAGAAAGTCGTATGATAACAAACAGTTCACAACTCAAATTCAATAACTAAAATAATAATTTCAACGCCTGGAAAAATGGGGAGACAAGATCAAATCTAAACAAAAACATGAATTGAAATTGAAGCAATCACCTTTATCCTGCAAAACTGGAAGAGAGGAGGTCACAACTCAAATTGAAGCAACCAGCATGTTATCCTCATCCCACAACTCATTTTCCACATCGTCCATGGCATGAAATTCCTTGTTACACTCATTGAACAACTTCTTTAAGAAGACCAGAATGTTATCCTCATCACACAACACGTTGAATCTTGCCTTCATCCTCTTCAAACCCTTGTCGACATCAACCCCGTCCGACCCCCCCATCCGCGCTCATACCGTCGTCACCGCCATTACCATCCCCACCGTCTTCCAAATCCTCGCTCTTCATCTTCCTCTCACCCATCATCCCACTCTTTTGCCTAACCTGAAATTAAAAATCAAATTCAGGAGCAACCAAATTTATTCAATTTCAGTCCTAACCTGAAACCCTAACCTGCAATCTCAAATCCAGAGGAGAGGGATACCGACAGAGATACCAACAGAGCCTCCATACCGCCGTCAGCCACCGTCGGCCCTCTCACACCCGTCTCCGTCCACCGCCTGAGGTCCTCGGCCTATCTCTGCAAACGGCTTCTCCTCCCTCTGGGAAACCTTCTCTGTCTTCTCAACGAGATTTCTTTTTCAATGTTGATATTTGTGAAAATAAACCACAAATTTTATTAATATTACAATACTCATCCGCCCATAACTTTAAAATCACGATTATTGGACAAAGTAAAACTTTTGGGCGCGAGGCAAAAAAATTCGAAACTCCAGGATTACCAGGCGAAATATCTAAAACTCTTGTTTATCACGCGAAATACGCCAAACCTCCGAGTTACTAAAGATAATCAATGTCATCCAAATGATGAGCTAAAACTATCGAGATATTGAATGAAAAAACTATGACAGTAATGTAGAATTGTAAAATATCAACACTCTGCATTTCAGCAGAACACAATAGAGAGAGCATGTGAATTGAAACAAATGGATATAACATAATTCATTTAAAATGGTTCAACTTCAACAACTACCACAGGCATCAACACATTACCAAATGATTAAGTTGTCCCCCTGCCTTGCCTTCTCCTTCTATATATGTGTCACCACCTTTGTCAATCGGAATTCTCCGTGTTGCATCTCCTTCTCCTTATTCTGGGTCACCTCTTTTTTTTTTTTCAATTGTACTTTCTTTTAAAAAAAAACAATAAGAGGTTTTGAAACATACTCCCTCCTTTCGGAAATATAAGTCAATTGACTTTTTGACACGTTTTTTAATGAGTTAAAAACTATATAAAATAATAAAATTTTATTATTTTTTACATAACTATATACTTATTAGTAATATATATAAGACTATTTAAAAAAATTAATGAAAAAAATATTATTTTATATAATTTTTAACCCCTTAAAAACCGTGCCGAAAATTCAATGAACTTATATTTCCAAACAGAGAAAGTATATAGGAAGCTAATTTTCCCTAAACCCGAGGAGATCTTGCAAGTCTGCAACTCTTAATCAATGCACCTTAGGTGTAAGTGTATAACACTACTTCTCCGTCTCAAATTAAATGTCGATTTACTTTTCGGTGTGTTTTTTAAGAAACAAAAAACTCTATAAAATATTTTTTTTTTAATTAATTTTTTTATATAATTTGATACTTAGTAGTAATAAATATAACACTATATTAAAAAATTAATTAAAATAATAATATTTTATAGAGTTTTTCGCTTCTTAAAAAACGTGCACAAAAAGAAAAACGACAATTAATATGAGACGGAGGGAGTAATATTTATGATAAAAAAAATTTTAAATTATCTTTATGTTATAAATAACAACTCATATATATATATATATATATATATATATATTTGTATAATTTTCACTTGAAAAAATATTTTTTGAAAAATATTAAAATTATTATCATCAAATAATCATCTTTTCAATTTTAATATTTTTAAAAATATGTTTTTTGAAGATAAATTTATAAATATATATATATTTAATTATTTATAAAATGAATATAATTTAAAAAAAAAATTATATTCATGTGAAAAGGGGAAAAATTTTTAACATCCATGTGAAAAACGTTTTACTTCCCGCCAAAATTTCCGATTAATAATTCACAATGAGTGCTGTGGCGCGAAGTGAAACTATTTGTCCATGTGAAGTGGTGTGACCGACTGACCGTCAGTCAGTCACTGCAAAACAGAGCAAAAGGAGAAAATATCTCCACACAGCTTTCAATGGCGGACGACGGAATCAAGCACACCACTCTCAAAATCAACGGCATCAACCTACACTTCGCCGACAAAGGCGAAGGTCCAATCGTCCTCTTCCTCCACGGCTTCCCGGAGCTCTGGTACTCCTGGCGCCACCAGATCCACGCCCTAGCCGCCCTCGGCTACCGCGCCGTGGCTCCCGACATGCGCGGATACGGCGACACCGACGCCCCCGCCGACGCCTCCAAGTACACCTACTTCCACACCGTCGGCGATATGGTGGCGCTCATCGATGCTCTCGGCGCTGACAAAGTGTTCGTCGTTGGCCACGATTGGGGCGCGTTTGTGGCCTGGTATCTTTGCCTGTTCAGGCCGGATAGGGTTAGGGCTTTGGTGAATCTCTGCGTCCCTTTTCTTCGCCGGGATCCAAATCTCTTGCTCGTCGATGGTCTCAAGGCTGTTTACGGCGACGACTTTTACGTCTGCAGATTCCAGGTTTGTACTTTTTTCGAATTTGATACTCGCTTATTAAATTACTGTCAATTATCACTGGATTCGAAGTTTCAAACAAAGTATTGAATTTGGGGGTTTCTGTTATGGGATTTAGGTTTGCGAAGCTCCAAGCGAGGAAGATGAATTTTGAAACTCAATTAAACGACCTTTTGATGCTTTTTGTTGTTGTTGCTATTTCCTGCTACTTGGAACTGTAAATAATCTAGGAAATAATAGTGTTACCACTAACCCAAAAATCAAAATAATTAACATTATTATCTCAATTATTTTTATTTAGTATTTTTTAAATATCTTTTTATCAGATTTATTATAAAAAAGTTGAGATAATAATGTTACCACTAACACAAAGCTCAAAATAATGTAAGATTTTTTTACTATTTTTTTTAAATATTTTTTTTAATATCTTTTATTTAAGATATATAGTACTCTCTTTGATTTAAAATATACTCCCTCTGTTCTAAAATATAAGTCGTTTTATTTTTTAGCACGTTTTTTAAAGGAGATTAAAACTATATAAAATATTAACTTTTTTATTATTTTATAAAATAATATTATACATATTAATATTAAATATAATATTATTTTAAAATTTTAATTAAAAAGTTAATATTTGATTTAGCTCATTAAAAAACGTGTCAAAAAGTCAAACGACTTATATTTTATAACGGAGGGAGTAAGATTTTTTTACTATTTGGCACGTACCTTGAGGAGTTAAAGGATTATAAAATATTAAATTTCTATTATTTTTTGAAACAAATTTAATATTTATTAATAATTATTACTAAAATTTAAAAAATATTAATATTTTATATAGTTTTAGCTCGTTAAAATACAAGTAAAAAGTCAAATATCTTATATTGTTGATCAGATAAGTAATAAGATTTGAGAGAAGAGAATCAAAATTCAAATGATCTTGCGTACCTCAACATTTTAATCTAACATGTATGTTTAACATATAAATTGTATTTTTTTTGCGGAGTTGATGAACTTTTTATAAATTTTTGTAAGCATTTGACAAAATTAAAATAAAACAAATTCTTCATTTAAATGTATTCCTACATAATTCAATGTTTTATGATAAAATACAATTTATTAAAAAAGTGCAAAAATGCGGGTAATAATTTATAGTTGGAACATGGAAGAGATTTGGTAGTTGGTTTTAGGACAAGAAATTTGTTGTCCTCCTCATATAGCTTAATCTTGGACCATCTTAATTTGAATATTCATAGGTCCCTGGAGAGATGGAAGCCGAGATAGCGGATGCTGGTGGCGCTGAGACCCTTCTTGCAAAAATATTTCCGTCTTGGAGACCAGATCCTTTGCTCTTACCCAAAGGGCAGTGGTTCAACAACATACCTCCTCGCCCCACATGGATTTCAGAAGAGGATTTCGCCTACTATGTCAGAAAATATGAAGAGAAAGGCTTCACTGGTGGACTCAACTATTATCGTGCACTCAATCCGTACCTTTCTCTTTCACGCTTTAGATCTTCTTGTTTGTTCTATATGATATTCTTTGTGCTGCAGCCAGTGGTGCTGACCTTGGAAGCTTGAACATGTTTGAATTATCATTGGATCAGACTTGACGTGTCGTTTGGTTCCATGTGGTGTTGCAGGAACTGGGAGCTGCTAGCGCCATGGACAGGAGCACAGGTTATGGTGCCAACAAAGTTTGTAATTGGGGATTTAGACATGTCTTATCATATGCTAGGGATCCAAGATTAACTCCAAAAGGGGGGATGCAACAGGATGTGCCGTTGTTGAAGGAAGTGGTGGTGATGGAAGGAGTCGGACATTTCCTACAGCAAGAGAAGCCAGAGGAGATCAGCAAGCACATCTACGACTTCATCCGCCAGTTCTAAGAAACTTGGTGAAGAATCGAATACTTAATATAAATAACAATAAGAAAAACTCTCTATAAAGGGAGGGGGGGAATAGAGTATAGGAGATTTCCGTAAACTTTCTGCAGACGCAACTTCAAAGGTATTGAAATTGATCTCAAAGCCTTGATCTGGACTTTAAGGGTCTTGGGATAACTCCAGTAACCTGTTTTGCTGCAAAAATAAACTATTAATTATAAGTGTGGAATAAATTATAATAAACACGTGAATTGTTAATGAAGTTCGGCTCTAAACCAGTTTACGTCTTCATCTAGGGTTATCCAACCGGTAGGATTCAAAACATTATTATTTCACTTTATATGGATCTTAGATACAACCGAGAAGATCTTTTCTTCTTCTAAACACTCGAAGCCTCTGCCACTTCTATCTAGTCAACTCAGATCCCTTACAATCCAAGATACAATTTAGAAGAACAACCCTTCTCGTAGTCTCATCCGCTACTATCTAGTCAACCCAAAACGCTCATGAAATGATAGCCCTAACCACACCAACGTGTGTATACGTTTGAGTATAGTGGTACTCTTAGTATAACAAGAATGATTTATCCTATAACGCTCGACATTTTTCTTCTCTCAACGAGAGAGATAAAGAAAATAAATAAGCTTGAAAATGACTGCTTTGGTTTTGAGATGCTTGCTTGAATGATCGATGTGCTTGTGTTGTTATTTCTTCACAACTGGCTCTTTCCTTTTGTAAGCCACATGAGCTAAATTGTTGCCGTTTGAATATTGAATACATTCCACTGAATTCTAAATTTTTGTTCCACCAAATCTTCACTTCTTAAACCCCCGTTTAAATTTGAATACTATCCATCCATAAATTCAGCCCTTACTTATTCCAAAAAATCAGCCCGTAATTGTTGACCAATTTGCATGAATATCTCCACTAGCACTTGCATAGAATCTGCAACCACTTCTTTAAACAAGTAGATATATCACAACAAGGCCAATCTTGATAGGATGTTAGGTGAACATCAATCATCCCTCAACTTCAAGAGCGAGTTTTGCTTGCGATAATTTCTTCATTTGGTGAATGAAATTGAGTGGTTTGGTTGAGGCTTTTTCTAGATTTGTCATGAACACTTGATAATAGTATACACTCTAGGAGGGCACCTTTGTATGCCGTAGATGCTAGGTTCATAATGTTGTGTATAATGAACCATCGTGGTTTTGGGGGTTTAGTTTCATATCTTACTTTGGGCCTAGCTGTGCGTATGAGATCAAGTGGGGTTCACTTTTGAGATTGTTAAAAATCAATTTGAAACTTTGATTGTTTTATATATAGAGCTTACAAAAGGGTAATCATAACACGTAAAAGATAAGATGAAATTTGAAACTTTTGAGGCTAGAGGCGAGATGTCTGAATGACTATTGACAAGATAAGTTCAACTAAATTATCACTTGTCCTTTTCATTTTTTCAAACAATTGCAAACAGGCTAAAACTCTCTGAGAGCAAATTGAAAAAACCTAAGTGCGTTCATCCAAATACTCCATCGGTTGAACAAACTTTCAGTAAATTTATCAAGGAATGAATTGATCGATACTTATTTTCGTATATCAATCACTTCGAATGATTATCAAAAGACTTTCGACTATTTCTCTTGGTTGTTGTTTGAAAAATATGTCGAAGCGTTGAGATCCGAGCTAAATAAATAACCTCGACTCTATTGAGTGAAGTTAATGAGGGAGCTCGGTGGATATTGACAAGGTTATGAAATAGCTTCATTGACTTAAGCCGAGCCTCCATCATAAACTCGGTGACAACAATTGAGCCTCCATCATCACCTCGGTGACAGCAACCAAGCTCGACGCAGACATCAAAAATCGCACCAATTCGCATAGAAAACGACCAATTTCTTTTATTTTTGTTCCAATTTGTACTCATCATTCAACTTAAACAACACTCAAATCAACAACAATCAAACAAAAGACACAAACAACAACCAATTTCATCAATTTTAAGTCTTAACTTCAAACCCTAAAACACACAATTTCGTCTCCAAAAGCTCATCAAAAATAAATTATAATGAAATTTATTACCTTAAAGTTGATATATCTATAGAACTCTCTCTCAAATGGACCTCAAAACTCCAAAATATTGCTTCTCTTGGTTGCTCGTTGAAAGCACACGACATGTTCTTGGTGGCGTTGATTTTGGTTGGGAATGACTTGGTGTACAATTTTGTAAAAATAGTCTTTACAATATCCCTTTCTCCATCTTGTCTAAAGCCCTTATGAATATAACAAGATGAACAAAAACTTCCACTTTTTACATTTTTCCTTTTTATTTTATTTATGGTGTTTCTTTTCCCACCTATTTTCTTTATTTATACCTTTTGTTTTTTTTAAAAAAAAAATAGAGCTCGTGAGAGGGGATCTTCTGAAGTGGTCTTGAAGCTCTTATTGGGAATAAGAGGTGGATCTTTTCACTTTACCTACCAATTCTACAAATGAAATAATATGTTAAACCATAAATCTATTAAATGAAATTTTTAAGACTTTATTCAATCCATTATCCTGAAATAGACATTCTTATCGTATAAGATCTCTCTTTGTCGACCATTATTTGAATCCGACCACTGATTTCCATTTCTTCCATACCGACTAAAGGAGACCAAAGAAGTAAAACCACTTGTTTCCAATGGGTTTTATCCACTTTAGGGCCGGACTTTTTAGTCAACAATTCATACCCCTAATAGATAATAATAATATATAATCAAGTTAGTGCGAGTTTTTTATTTTATTTTATTTTTGCTAAAAGTGAATATCATTTTTCAAAAAAAAAAACTCTTGTGACATTGGTAAGACTTAAATCACTTATAAATCAGTCCGAACATTCTTATTGTATTCGACGTGGGATATATTGGAGGTTACAATCTCCCTCATTTAAAAAACTAACGACCTCGTCAGACCATATGGACTACTAGTCCCTTGGGCTAAACCATGTCACATATCCCTCTCCAATCTGTTGTTCTTACTTAGATCAATCCTTGAATGTCTCTTAGGTTTTCTTTCTTGCTTTTTGGAATCTCCCGAAAGGGGATCTCTATAAGTTGTGAAGGTCCTGCAACTTTAAAATTCATATCATCCATTATAACAAAATTAGTAATAAAAAAAATAAAACTTGGATAAAAAAGTAGAATTTGAGAATTTAGTAGTAAAGTACACTAGTAAGATATCCTCTATACACACATACACACACACAATGTACTGATTTGAAATCTACTATGTGTGAACAAGGTTGAGCCAATACTACATTTTATTTACACGTAATGAGAATTTATGGTGCAGGGCGTACGTCGTTGGCGATTTCGCCATTTGCCAAATAGTAATAATATCCTAACTCAAAGCTCAAACCAATAGATTAGCAAACTAATGAATTGATAAACCAACAACTAGTATAGCGATGAAGCCTGGAGTCGAACCCACAGAGAAGAACGGTTGGAATGCAATGTTTCTAACAATGATTCTTATGACAAAAGCAATTATTTGTAGCGAATTGATAACAAAGTAAAGTGATAACTCTCTCCCTTGATGAAAATCGGAATAAGTTTCAAAGGCCTTGACAGTATGTCTGTGTCAAAGGTCTTTGAGCTTTAACAGTGTTGATGAAATACAAAACCTGGTCTATATGATATTTCGTTCGAAAATATTATATCATATACTTCCATTATATTATTATATATAACTAACCTTTCAGGAAGTATTTTCGAATTATTTCCTTCCTTGTGATGCAACTTGAGAAGATTCAAATCGGAAAGATTGTGGCCTTCGAAGTTTCCAAAGATAGAAGATCCAGCTCAAGCAATGATCTAGACTAGCCGTTGGAGAAGATCCTTGACGACGACCACCCGGCCACCAACAGCGAAACCAAACCCACAGAATTGCCTGGTTAGAAGGCTCCGACACCCTCCAGGTGGATGAATCTCGCCAAGGCGAGATCGAATCCGGAGGCTCCACCGCCTCTAGGTCGGCCTGGTCAAGGCGAAACCCATCAAGGACGGGAAGACGACGGGTGGAGTTGATTCTCTGGATTGGCACAGGTAGGAGGGCGCAATTGGTAGAAGTGGGAGAGGCTTTAGCCTGTTGCGGGTGAGCGGGATCGGAGGTCAGGTGTCCGAGGCGGTGGCTGATCGGCACAAAGGGGGAGGGAGAAAGGTGAGGGCGGCGGAAATCGCCGAGAGCCCGACTTAGGGTTTCCATCCCTGTTTCTTTGCTGTTTGCTTTTTATCTGTTACTATTAGCCGTATGAATGTATGAATATATAGCATAACTAACTTCAACCTAATTCTATTCTATCCTAATATTAATATATAATATTAATATAATATCTAATCTATATAATTTATCTATCTTCTAACTTAATAATAAATAACATAATATGTACTTGATGCGGCAGCCCCTCACGCGGCTTCCTTCTATCTTGCACCGTCTGAACTCGAATGGCATTGCACACGTAACTTTAGCTCGCAACCAGCCCATCCTTCAATTTGCAAAATAATTCCCATAAATTGTGATCAACTTCCAAATTCATACGATCCAGTCCAAAAATACCTGAAATATATAAAAATACTAGTATAGACTCCGAAAGCCAAATAATATAAATTAAGCTATAAAATATGTAAAAATGATCTAAACTAATATGCAATTTCACACAAAAAACATGACTAAAATATACTCTATCAAACTACCCCATGCTTAGATTTTTGCTTGTCCTCAAGCAATGAAAAACAAATAAGATCTTCCTGCTATAATTTAGAAAAGCAACATCACGTAGTAGGAGCCATGAATAAGAGAACAAACATCATAACAAGTATATGAGTGATCCAATAGTAAAGGCAAATTTAATCCAACCTAATCGGGATAATGTGTTTCACTCAAGCTTTCATGTGTTTAAGCTTTAAAGTTCAACTCTCAACTCAATCCAAAATGTTTTATATACCGTGAAAGTTATCACTTGCAAACAACATCATGAGGACTTTTATAGGGTTGTAATGGGGCTTTGGTAGGAACATAAGGCATGAGAAATATTTAGGCTTGTGGTGCTAAAAATTCGGGAAAAAGGAACAACAACCAAACAGAACAACACCAAAACTTTCATACTTCGCAAACCATTCCAATAACACAAACTCCAATACACATCAATAAGCTCTTCGATTTCAATAGCCATACAACTCATGCATTGTTCCATTTGGATGATGACTTCTTCTTTTTTTCTTTTAGGCTTACTTTTGCCCCTAGGTGAATTTTATCATCCCTAGGTCCAAACTTACTAGACTTTTACTCCTAAGTGAATTTTATCCTCCTTAGGCCCCTAGTAATAAGTCATCTCTATTATGCAAGAAGGGTTACCTTATTTCGGCTATGCCTCTCGCAATGCACAACCATACATACATCATCTCCACTCAAAGCAATTCCAACATAAAGATTTTTTACCAATTCCCCTCCTAATTCCCGGATAGGGTCAGGCTAATTATTGGCTATGATATATTTTTGTGGAGCTATTAAAAAGAATAGGCTTTAAGGCTCAGATGGGCTTCAAGCAAAGGATAATATGTAAGGTAGATAGGGTATAATATGGCTAAAGAAAACATGCCTCAATCATTTGAAATTCACAAGCAACAAACATGTGCAATACGGTTTTGAAATAAGAAGCATATGGAGAGTATAATCACACAATAAAAGCAAAAGGGAATAATATGTAAAGTCCCTATAAGGCCAAAACAAACTCACAAGGGTTATATTTTTTAGATTTCAATTAAACCTCAACTATGAACCATACTTGCTCAATTATATTCTCAAATCATGCTCCAAAATCATTTTCAAGCAATTTAATCAAATCATGGGATTTATGCAATAAGATCATAAAATGAATTAGACGACAAACTAAACCAAGATGGGTATCGTTAATAACACCTAAATGCAATGAAATGTATAACAAAAATTGAAAAAATAAAAAACAGAAAACTAACACACACACACACACACACACACATAAAGACGGATCTACACTTTAATTCCCCACCCCATGCTTAAAATCTTACTTTGTCCTCAAAGTAAATAAAAATAAAGAAAGGAAGGTAGAGAAAACTCACAAAGTAATCAGGCATTTGAGACAAATCATTCAGTTCAAATCTGGAGGAAGGAAGAAAATATGTGATATCCTCGGGAAAATTCAGCAACCAATCCCACCAAAAAAATGCAGCAGTAACCCTCAATAGTTTTCCTTTTAGATAGGCATCGTCTCCCTTGCAGAAGGTCCTGGCCAAAACACAAAGCAAAGAAAACATACAAGACAAAGCAATCCAACTTTCCAAGTTCATATATCATCCAAGAACAAAAGAACAACACCCAAGTTCAAACAACTAATATAATTAATAGGAACAAGATGAAAAATATACTCACAAATATAATAATAAAAATCAAATCCTCCCCATCTATCCAACCATGTCTTCGAATCACAGGCGAAACTATGAGTTTAGCAACTCATAGGCCACAAACCTCTCTTCTCTCTCAAAGTGTTCATTGTCTAACCTAATGCCAACACACGACTTATTGTGGAAGAATAAAATCTAAATAGGACGTGCAAACCCTTGAAAATATAATAATAATATAATAGGAAATAAGATTCTTCGGATCCAATTCGCAATCGCTGAACACGGGGTAGATGCGGGCGCCGCTAAAAAATCGGCGGGCGCCGCCCTATGCAGTGGCCAACTTTCTTCTTCGCTTCGATGTTGTGCCTACTTACTCCTTTGTAGCTCCTTCCTCAGTCTCCATATGCTATAAAACATGTCTTCTAAGCTCTTCCAAGATCTCATCCAAGATCGAAATGTAAAACTGCATAATAAACACTAAAAAGGCGTAGATTCTGAACTCGAATACTTCACAAGCATGATATGAAACTAGAGTAAAACACATGCAAAACTCCTATCTAAATGCAATAAGAAATACCTATAATGCCTATATGAAATATGAATCATCAAATCCCCCCACACTTAGCTCTTGCTTGTCCTCAAGCAACATCAATAGTAGTGCAAATATATATAAATAAGGCATATAAACACCATAACATATATATATATATAGGTAAAGGTTCAAATGAAAACGGGGCTTAAAATGAAAATTGCTCTTAAAGTGAAAATGGATTAATTAGGGGCGAGGATCCTGTATTGCTGTACATGCTTTTTAACGGGTCGGCCGGCCCAATTCATGTCTAATTCCCGTTTCTCCTCTGTCAGGTCATAGACTGTTCTCCCTTGCTCCCATGGCAGTCCGTCTCTCTCAATCGCTCATCTCTCTCCTCCCTCCTCATCGACATCCTCTCGTCGTCCCTCGTTGCCCCTCGCCGTCCTCAGGTATGGCTCACCCTCGTTCGCTTCCTCTCTCGCCCTTTTCGAATCCAATCTAGCCGATTTCCGCCGCCGCTCATCATCCTCCGGCTTCCTCCTTCGCTCGTCGTCCTGTTTTCAGGTAATCGATTTGTGATTTCTCTATCTTTGGCTTGAACGATCAACCCGCTTCTGAATTTCAAGAAATTCGGCCTGAACAATCAGAAGGCTATTGTCGTGTTGTTGCTTCTGAGTTTTCGATTTGTGATTTCTCCAGATTTTTTTATTTCTCTTTATTCACTATTGTGGTTTCTCTATTTTTCACAAAATAGTGTTATTGCTTCTGACTTTCGAGTGCTTTTGTTGCTTTTGACTTTCTTGTTTTCGATTATTGTCAAGTGCCCTTGTTGCTTCTGAATTTCCTCTTGTTGTTTCTTGCTTCTGAATGTTTCTTCTTGTTGTTCGAATTAGTTGCTTCTGAATGTTTTCAAGTGTTTTCAAGGCTCTGTTGCTGTTCGAATCAGTTGTTGTAGGTTAGTTCTTGCTGAATGCAGTTGTTCGAATCAGTTGATGTCTTCTGTTGAGATGGAATCGGTTAGTTCTGGCTGTCTTCAGTTGCTTTTGAATTTTTTTTAGTGTTTTCGAGTGCTCTGTTGTTGTTCGAATCAGTTGCTTCTGAATTTGCCTCTCGTAAATTTTCCAATTGATCATCCACCAGTGAAATTTTGTTACTGCAAGAGCCTGTACTCCCTGGTTGTGAAGAGTATGGTGAGTGGTCTATGGGTTATGATTCATGTGATTGGGTTTATATACTAATGGAATTTCAATTACAGAATATGGTGAGAGGTCTGTGGATTGAGATTCATGTGATTGTGTATATGACCTTTACATCTAAGATGTCGGTTGTGAAGAAAGAAATAAAATGCCCTTTATTATAAGAATTCTTAGTGTGTGATTAAGGTGTGACATGTTTTTTCTATTGTATTACCCCCAATTTGTTTTACCTTGTGAAAGGGATTTCCTCACCTCATGTTCTTAGGACATTAGGGCCATGGTGAAGATAAGCTTCTTATATTTGTCCATGCTTTCTCTCATAATAAATCTCAATTCATATTAGGACAAGCAAATGAAAAATCAGTTGATTAAATTGTTTATCTGCCTATGCAACTCCATTCACATGTTCTTTTTTTTTTATTTGTTATTAGTGGGTTTATCAGCTTGCAATAATATCTTATAAGCTTTTCAGCAGTTTCTTGGTTTAAGTATATTGAGAAGTAAGAGATAGAGCAAGGTAGAGGGTCCTTACTCTATCAAAATTTCCTCCACTCTTGTTTTCCACTTTGTTTGTTCTATCAGACTCGAAAACACCTTTTTGATGTAGTTGGGGGAAGGTCGAAAGGGTGATGATTGTTCTAAAGTTTGAGTTCTAAATCACAATAGGCATTTTGAATTGCAGTGTCATAATCGAAATGAATTTTCTATGCAACCTTTGCATTAGGGGTGGGCACGGGACGGGACGGGATTGGGCCGGGACGGGACTCGTTCCGCGAAATTTTTTCGGGACGGGATTGACATTTTTTTTTTCGGGACAGGATCGGGACGGGATGGTGTCTGGACGGGACGGGACGGGACGGTCCTTGTCTCGCATATAAAAATAATAAAATATTATATAAATTTGCAAAGTGAAAAATGCTTTCATAATTCATTATTTAGTATAATATGTTGAAAACGGTATTATTCTCAACTATATTATTCAATAATAATATTAATATTAATATTATAATACTATTATTAATTCATATACAATGATTGTATAATTAATTATAATGTTCAACATATTTGGCTACATTATCTTACTAGATCAGGACGGAAAGGAGTTGAGACGAGATTTACCAATATTGTCTAATTATCGATTGATAGTTAGGAAAAATACCGTATTTAATTAGCTATTTGCCTCTTGTAACTCTAAATGGCGCGAGATGTGTGTGTCGATCTGACGGGATCCTCTCCATTGACTCAGTCTGGGATTTCTTACTTTATGCCTGGTCGTGCTGTTGTTGATGCTGCTCGACGTAAGTGTGTCAAGTATCGAGATTTGTGTACGGCGGCTGGTTATGGTTTCCTACCCTTCTCATTCTCTTCATTGGGAGAGTTGGATACAGATGCAGTTGCATTGCTGAAGCGAATTCAGAAATTCTCGGTATCTCAGGATGCTGGGGCTCGTGATGCACGTTATATTTTTATTAGACTTGGCTTTGTTATCGCTAAAGGAGCGGGTGCCCTAATAGTACCTCGGTTGCCCACTAATTTCTTGTAATCTGTTTTTATTATAATAATAATAAATAATAATAATAATAATAATAATAAAATAATAATAATAATAATCCCACGTTATAATTAAAAATAAAATAAAATAATATTACTTATTTTTATTTTTATTATTATAAAATAATTATACTTTACAAAAAAAAAATATAATATGATATAATAATAATAATAATTTTATTATAAATTAATATTATTATTAAATTATATTATAATATTATATATTATTATTATTATTATTATTATTATAAATTGAAAATTATTATTATAGTTATAAATAATATTTGCTCAAAATAATAATACTAATAATATATTATTATTATTCTATAATATTATTATTATTATAAAAATTATTATTATTATTATATGCGGGACGGGATGGGATTTGCGGGATCCCACCGGGATCGTCCCGCGTTTCGTCCCGCATAATTTTTGCGGGACGGGATTCGCTATTTTGTCCTAAATCCCACCGGGATCGGGACGGGACCGGGACGGGATCGGGATTTGTGCCCACCCCTACTTTGCATCATTCTGTTGAACTGGGATACTTGGAAATTTGAATGGGAAAGCACCTACAACTATGCCATCAGCGATGAGGCGCCATTAACAATTGTTTAGCCTATTGCATTGCAAGGTGCGAAATCATAGATGCTTTCGAGAACCTGTGGTCCGTCCTTGGAACCTAGGCAAAGCAAAATTCCTATCTAATATAATGTGCAATTTTAGTTTGATAAAGTGCATAAATAAGGTGATAAAATGCAAAAATAAAATGATGAAGTTTCTGCATATCCATCTTTCTCCTACACTAGAAAAGTTTCTGCATTCAGCTTACAGTATATCCATGTTGCAAATTTGTTGTCTAACAAGCTACTGGGTTTCATCACAAGTTCAGTGATGTTTTGAGAATGCAAGAATAAGATGATAAAGTGCAAGAATAAAATGATAAAGTGTATGAATAATAATATGAAGTGCATGAATAAGATTCTAAGGTGCACAATTAAGATTATAAAGTTCATAAATAAAATGATAAAGTGCAAGAATAAATCAATGAAGGGTAATAATAATAATAATAATAATAATAAGAAGAAGAAGAAGAAGAAGAAGAAGAAGAAGAAGAAGAAGAAGAAGAACAACAACAACAACAACAACAACAACAACAACAACAACAACAACAATGAAGTGCATGAATAAGATTATAAAGTGCACAAACATGGCAGGAGCGAAACCTCAGATCTCAAAAATCATCTGCAAAGGTCGATCAATACTCAAAAGAAAATTGGGGCTTTTAGTATTACTGGGTTCTTCTTCCCTTTTTCTTCTATCCCCTTGCCCAAATTTCCAATTCGAGCATAGATTGTTCATTTGTCACTCCTATGGTTCGCTGGTTCTCGGTTCCGAGCCCGTCAGCCCTATTCCGTGAGCTCGCCCTGTTGGTAACTTTCTTCGGGTGCTTGCCTTCCTCCTCGCTCCTATATATCCACCGTCTGGGCTTGCCGGTGGCGCCCTGCCTCTTGGTGCTCCGCCTTGGAGCCCGTCGCTACCCATCGCTTGCTTTCGATGTTCGAATCCAATTTCCAGTCATTCTCGTTTGGATATCCTCTTCCTGCTGCTTCTCGGGGTCGGCTGATCGTCATTGCCCATCTCCGGGTGACGGCGGTGGCACAGTTCTCTGTCCTGGCCGGCTCTGCGAAGCACTGATTACTCTCCTTGGCGTGCAAGTTGCATCCTATTGCCCTTGCACGCCAAGTTTGCTAAATTAAAAAAAAAAAAGTATATATAAATATATGTATTTACTTTTTATATCTATATTTATATATATTTATTTGCCTATACATACATTTAAAAACCCATCCGAAAGGGTTAAACTAAAACCCGAAAGGGCTTGAATTAAATCCCGTAAGGGCCTTGATAAAATCCCGAAAGGGCTTTCAGGTGCGTTTTACTAGGGTGGTTCTTGGCAGCATCTCTGGCCTCTGGATGTTCGTGGCGCTCCTAGTCTTAGTTGGGGCTCTGACGTTCGGTGTCGGGTCTGGCTGGGGTCGAGACGGTGTGTATCGAGGCGACTCCGTTATTCGGAAATTTCCTTGGAGGTTCGTCTTCATCGCCCACAGGGGATTCCTGATGTACCGCTGGCCAGCGGTGTCATTGTTCGGTGGCGCTTGGCATCGAGTCGTAGTCTATGTTGTCCTCGACGTTTTAGGGTTAGGTTCGTGTGTCCGCTTAGTTTTGTTTGCTTGCCACTTTTTGTATTGTACCTTTCTATTATATGTTGTATGTTTGACGGTTCGCCGTCTGCCGACTTTGTCGGCCTCTCGAGAAGTCAGGTTTGTCTGACCCTCGAATTCTTACCTTATCAAAAAAAAAAAAAAGTGCACAAATAACATTATAAAGTGCAAGAATAATCATACAATGTGCAATAATAATAAAATTATGAAGTGCATAATTAAGAATATAAAATGCATAAATAAAATAATAAAGTGGAAAAATAAAATCATGAAGTGCATGAATAAGATTATAAAGTGCACAAATAAAATTATAAAGTGCACAAATAACCTTATAAAGTGCAAGAATAATCATACAATGTGCAATAATAATAAAATTACGAAGTGCAAGAATAAGATTTTGAAGTGCACAATTAAGATTATAAATTGAAAAAATAAAATGATAAAATGCGATCATAAAGTGCATCAGCTTTGGCATGAGCATTAATAAGAAAGATGCTAAAGTGCAAGAAAAAAATGATGAAGTGCAAGAACAAAATGATGAAGTGCATAAATTAGATTATGAAGTGCACAATTAAGATTATAAAGTGCATAAATAAAATGATTAAGTGCAAGACTAAAATGATATTTTTACGCACTTTATATTATTGTTAATGCACCAATTTATGTATTTTATAATATTATTTATACACTTTATAATTTTAGTCATACACTTTATGATTTTTTTTTGCACTTTAGAGTATTAAAATGAATTAAAAATCTGATTTTTTTAGAAATTTAAATTCTATTTTTTTTTCAGAAATCTAATTTTTCCATAAATCTGAAATAAGAAAGAAACTGCTTGTTTTCAGGCTCATACTTGTTGTTTTGGTATCCCCATCTTCTGTCATCATTCCCCCCTCCCCCCACCCCTCTCATTTAAGAGTTTAGACCTTTTGTGCACTTTATAATTTTTTTTTGGTGAACTTTATAATATTATTTTTGCACTTTATAATCTTGTTTGTGAACTTAGTAATCTTTTTTATGCACTTTAATTTTTATCACATGAACCTTATTAAGGCAAAACTTGCAGTTGCACCAGATTTTGCTTCTTCTATCATAGAGAGGGACATCAGTTGATTATTATTGAATCATTCATTACAGTAGAAGAGAAACAAACATCAATTATACATCAATATTCTTAGTCGCAACATTTAGATCTATCTATTAGCAGCGCTGAATACGATCAATCATATGTATCTCTGAACTTAATATTTTCAAGTCTATAAAGCTTACAAATTGAACCAAACATGCTTCCCTTTGTTTTTGTGTGTGTGCGTTGTAGGACTGTACAACTCTAAAAAAGAGGCTAAAAAAGATGCTGCTGTTTTGAGATTGAAACTTGATACAGAGATGAGGAGGAAAGTATCAAAACGGGACGACAAGATCTCATCACTGAAAAGCACCTTAATAGACTGTGAAGCTGAAATCAAGAGGCTGAAAGATATGATAGCTGATGTTGACAAGAAATGCCCGCTGCAAGCTGAGCTATATAGGCTGACAGCCGAAAAGGATCGGGTAGAGCAGAAGCATAGAGAACTAGAAGAGCACTGCTAAGCCTTAAATTAACATGTAGATGCAGAGAAGAAGCTGAGCGACGAAATTGAACTACTGAAGGTAGGCACTGAGAATAGAGAGCAGCTGGAAGCTTTAAAGCTTTACTTGTTGTCTATGTATAATTTTGTCTATGAATAAGATTTGAAATGTCTGTACAAGGTTTAGAGAAAGCCTATATGGGATTCGAACCCATACCATGTATATAATAACACATTGCTCTCCCATTGAGCTAATAGGCTTTAAAAGGCAGTACATACATTTGTGACAAATTGCACTGAGATGACATGAAAATAAACTGAACATATATCTCCTCACAATCAGCTCCTCAATCAAGAAATGAATGAAACTAAATCTCCTCAATTAGCTCAATCAACTCCTCATTTAAGACTTGAATGAAACTAAACTAAATAGAACTTCATTGTCATTGTAATTTCGCAAAGTTTCTTATCACACATAAATGAAATAGAACAAATTACATCATAAGAAATATACAATTAGTTGAGGCAATCCCATATTATAACCCGAAATCAAATTTAAGGAATAAGATATTTTTCAGTATTGGATATATATTAGGAAAGCTTCCATGTGGGGGCTAACACATCAACATTGAATAGTTTTGACACTTGAAAAATAAAACAAAGAGACAAAAGGGGCAAGGAGGGATTGGTCACAAATCAACAAATGAGAACTTCCATATGTTTTGCATAATCACATAATAGACATTTTCTTTAAAACCTAACAAGCAAAAAATGTTATCAAGAAAGAGCACACAATTTTAGATTATGAGAATCGATTGGAAACCATGAAATTGGCACCGACTTAACTCAAATTATAGACAAATGCAGAAGGCGAAGTGAAGGATTCAGTTCAAATGTAGCAAAGAACAAGTAAACAGAAGATGAAGGGGAAACCCTAACAACTAGAACATGAAAAATCAAGAGCATTGGAGAACCCTAACAAACAAAGCAACAAAAAAGGACCTATTCCAAACTCTGATTTTTCAAGCAAATGAAATGTTAGAGAGATGGAATCAAAAGAAGAAGAAGAAGGAAGATTAGGAGATTAGAGATGGATGGGTGATGGAAAGGAACTTACGAGTAGCGGTCCGAGCGGAGCGGGCAACGAAATGAGGCTCCTCGCGAGGGGGAAGGAAGCCATGGCCGCTCCGGGAGAGAGAAGAAAGCTGAGGCTCCTCGCGACCAGTTTCTCTTTGCTCATGAACCCTATTCTCCTTACTTTGGCCGCCCGCTGCCACTTGCCAGCCACCGTTTAGGATGAACTGAAGATAAAAAGAGCGAGAAAAAAAAAGATGAGTAATGAAGTTACCGTTAGCTATGCCACCTTTACACAGCGAGGATGAAATGAAATCAGGTCGACAAATACCTAACCCTAAGAGTGCGAGCAGTCAGTAGAAACACAAATTCAAAGCCTTAACAAATAAGAACACTCAAATCAAATCAAGCCGACGACGAACAAGCAAAAGATAAAACAGGAATCAAATTGAAATTATGATATGAATCAGGTGAAGGAAGCAAAGGGTGAGAAAGAAAGCAGAGATTAATGGAATACCTGAGAAGAGAGGAATCAAATGGGAGCAGAAGTTTACTAAATAAGAAAACATCTCCGTCTCAACTTCACAAGTTACCTACCTACATTAGCAAATTTGAGAATAAGAAATTGCTGACTAGCTCATTGATTTAAAGCTACTGCTAGACCGAATATGTTGTAAGTCCTACAATATTAATGCATAAACCTAATCGGTTATGCAAGAAGATCAGCAACTTTTACTTACAAATTACTAGCTATGCAAAGAGTATGACATATTGGGTTTATATGCAAAGAGGTGTGAGTGTATAGTTTGAACTAATCACAAAGAGGGGGGTATGACTGTGCAAATGGATTAAAGACAATAAGCAGTTCTGGTCTACAGGTGCACAGAGAGATCTTCTCCAACGCCAAATTAACAATAACCTTATTCCAGGTCTAATTTTCAGTATCCCAACAAACAACACAAAGAGATGTTCTCCAACATCAAATTTCATACAGTAAGCTCTTATCGATTTCTCATTAGAGAAACTTAAATATCTGTACAAAAACTTAACTATGGAAAGCAAGAACAACTAGGAGTCTAGGACAAACAAAACCACAAATTGGAAACCAAAGGAGGCCGGTGAGGGGATAGAAATCAAGAATTAACAAAATTTATACCCAAATACCTTAAATCACTGGAACAATTTGAAACCATCGGCTCTCTCCCTCACCGGCGGCCTCTAGCGATTCTCAAACCTCTGGTAGCCCCGGCGTCGATCGCTTACTCTCACTCCAATTACTCTCAGGTCGCCGCAAAGATCGGCGTCTCCTATTACTCGAAGGAAGAGGGACGGAGAGATGGAGAGAGAGAGAACGACATTGAACAGAGAGAGAGGGACGGAGAGAGACGAAGCCCTAACACATATCAGAGAGAGAGGGGTGCTGGATGAACCCATTTTTCTTTCAAACCAGTCCGGTTCATTTTTTTTAAAGCCAGACCCGCGCTCAGTTTTTCCCTTAATTAGCTCATTTTCACTTTAAGCATAATTTTCATTTTAAGTCCCATTTTCATTTTAACCTCACCATATATATATATATATATATGGAAAGGTTCTAATGAAACAGATAATACGGTGTAACGGTGAAACGAATGAATATTGGGTCATATTCATATGAATATTATGTTATGTGAATATATAAATATGAATATTATATTGTGTGAATATGAATATGATTTAAATATGGGTATATGAATATTTTATTATTTATATTCAAATAATATAAAGTGAATAACACAGTATTCATATCCACACACCACAATATTCACATATTCATATCCAAATAATGTCATATTCGTATTAATATAACGCAATATTCATTCGTTTCACTGTATTCTTTGTTTCACTGGAACTCTTGCCTATATATATATATATATATATATATATATATATATATATATATATATATATATATATATATATATATATATATGGGATCAAGTAGCTTGCATGCTCAAAAATCCAACCTCACCAAGAATAATGTGTATCTCTCACTCTTATATGTTTAGGCTTTAAGCACACACTCACCTCAATTCCATATACAAGCATCAAATCAAATATTGACATTTATATCACAAAATCTCCACCGATACATCAAAGAAAAAGAAAGAACATTAAGAGGACTTTCGCTCAATGGAAACCTTCATAGAAGATTCCATTATGTAGGGTTGTAATGGGGCTTGGTAATAAACATAAGGGCAAAGAATTGTATTTGGTCATGTGGTGCAATTAATTCTGGGAAAATAAGATTCCAAAAACTCCCAACATAATACAAATCAACTCAATAATATATCAAGCTCTCAATAACACAACATCTCATAAATATAGCAATTAAGCCCAAAATCCTCATAATCTCAACTCTCAAAATATATCAATAAATATACATAACCCACTCAAAATCTTAATTTCTCCAGAAAAGGGTAAGGCTTATCATCTGTTAGGAATAATGCCCGGAATAATCCCCGAAAAAGGGTAACTCACACTTTAGCCTCTCTCTCTCTCTCTCTGTTGTACTCTTCGTTACCCGGATTTGCAAGTCTTTGCCACCAGTTATTTTTGTAAAATTTTGAGCCATTTTGCCACTTTTGCAAATTTGGGCAAGGGTAATTAGTTTTGCAAAAACCCATCTTTTTTGGTAAATTCCATACCAATTCTTGTTATAACTAATTAGAAATTTCATTCTAAATCATTATTGTTAATCATTGTGTTTCTAGTAATGCTAGAGGGAGAAAGAGTTTATTATGGCTTCTATATTTTGTAAAATTTTGAGCCATTTTGCCACTTTTGCAAATTTGGGCAAGGGTAATTAGTTTTGCAAAAGCCCATCTTTTTTGGTAAATTCCATACCAATTCCTGTTATAACTAATTAGAAATTTCATTCTAAATCATTATTGTTAATCATTGTGTTTCTAGTAATGCTAGAGGGAGAAAGAGTTTATTATGGCTTCTATATTATTTTTTTCGGAAATAATAAAATAATTAGAACCGAGCTAAGACATCTGAGCGTAGCTCCATCCGATGACGTTCTTTCGAACGAGAACCCAAAATCCGGAATCAAACTCCCAATTCTTCGTTGGCAAAGATAATGTAGGCAAGATAAGTAAATGGCTGCTCCATTGATGCAGAGTTGACAAAGGTTTTGAGATCGAAGGCCTCCCGTGTGTAGTAAATTAGGCTACGTCAAGCATAGAAGTTGGTTCGATCGAACTTGATGATCAGGGTTGGAAATTGAAGGGCCGGTGTTGTAGCAACGGTGTCAGCAAGGAGGGTTGTTTTTAGAGGATTAGCCATGAGGATGGATGATTAGAAGGGATTAAGATTGGAGAAGATGTATGTTTAAAAAAGGATCTTTGCTTGGATACCATGAAAGAATTGAATTTGACTTGTATTCACATGTGTATAATTACAAGAATATATAGACATAGAAAGATCTATCTTCACCTATAGATATAATTTTATAGCTTATCTTTCTCATTAGATAGATACACCAAATTCTATCCTTTTAAGTGTCTCCCAAAAAACGGAGCCATCATGAGCACACCATCTTGATTCCGACCAATACCGGCTCAAATCGACACACTTTCAACAACCTAAAGTATTGCCAAAAACACCCCATAGCATACTATATGCTAAATTATATGAGACATCATATAGTAGTTAAAGTTAAACCCCCTAAAACTAACCTGGCGTCCAAGTTTGGATACGGTCTAAAATTAGGCTCACTTATCTAGATCAAGTAATTCATTAAAACCCCGAATGATGAGATATTGAAGTAGTGATACCTACCCTCGACTCGGATTCTTTTATTAATGATTTATGCTCCATTCATATATTAATTAAAATATATCATTTGAGAAGTTAAGTCTATTTTTTTTAATATAGATAATAATATGGTTGGGACTAAACCCTACTAGTCCGTCATCCAAGAGCATCTTGGCAGATGAGTATGTTGAGTTTTTTGTAAATCAAGAGATCTGGCGCAATTTGGTCTTGGAAGCGCCGAGCAATATAATTCGCACATTTGTTGACTTCACGGAAGATGTGCGAGAAGGACACCACCTCGAAATGTTGGAGAGTACGAAGAACATCGGTGATGAGTAACTCAATATCCCACGAGCATGACTAGCATCCCTTCAAAGCATTGATCACCGCAATATTGTCCCCTTCCACGGTGATATTGGAAAGTCCTGGCTCTTTAGCCTTCAAGATCCCGAGCATGCGGGTCATCGCTTCAGCCATGATGGTCGATCTCTATCCAACCTACGCCCCTCCACAAGCAACCTTGTCACCTTGGTGATCAAAAAATAATGAATCCAACTATCGTTAGGGCGAGGTCGCATTTGCTACTATCAGAGTTTATTTTGTAGGTACCTTCTGATGGTTTTTTCCATCTTAGATTTGTCCATTTTCTAGGCAGGTTGGCTCTGATTGTTGATTTTTTTTCCTTAATATCAAACTGTTGTAGGAGGAAATCGAGTTCAAAATATAAGAATAGAAATCAAACCAGATCTTGCTCACCCAAATAATTACAAGACTTCCTCCCGATGTAGCAGCGGGAAGTCAGGATCGATCCTCGAGGAAGCTGGTCAACGGATCCTAGGTAGCGGATGTCTCACGTCAAATTTCAACCTCAGGGAGTCTACTCGATATCGACCTAGGTTAGTCGATATCGACCAAATCCAGTCAATTTCTGGTTTTTGTGAAGAAGGTAGTCGATTTCGACCAGGTCACTCGATATCGACCTCAGTGCTCGATATCGACCAGTGTGCTCGATTTCGACCTGTACCTGCAGAAACACAAACAAGCAGCGATCTTTCTGGATCAGGAATTAGAAGTCAATATCGACCAGTATGGTTGAAATCGAGTAGGTGCAGAAAACGAAATAAAAGACAAAGTTCGTAGATTTCGGAATAAACTATGTAAAAGAAAACTCCCAAGATCGGGGTTTGCAACAATTATAACCAAACATGCATAAGGTAAGATAAAGAGAAATAATCATGCAATCACATCAAAGGATCAGGCTTTCGCCTTTTCCAACAATTAGACAACTCTTTCAAGAAACCCTAATTGTATCTACCAATTTCAATGTTTATAATCCAAGTTGTTAACCTGAATCTCTAATCATTAGGTAATAAACATATAAAAGGCAGTGAATGATCAAAACACAATAAAGGTCGAATCTTTACCTCAAACACGCATGGCTACCGTCGGGCTCACCCCGACCCTAGAAGTAGGTGGACTACTCGCTCTTCATTATATGGAAAGACATCAATAATAAAAGAAAACTAAATTGCATTAATAAACTAAACAGAGCTTACAACCGATTGGAGCCAAATCTGCTCTCGCAGGACACAACACCTCTCGACCTCCACTCTCTCTCTCCTACTCGCTCTCTCTCTCTCTCTCTCTCTCTCTCTCTCTCTCTCTACAACTTTCTATCTAAAACATTAAGATAAAACTTGAAAATAAAAGAATTAAATCTAAAAAGAAACTAGGACTAATGTGGATAGATTCATCTTGTCTTGATAGATCTTGATGTGTCTTGATAGAATATCTCAAATCTTGGCTTGCAAGTAACTTCTATGCTCGGATTTCTCCTCGTACTCGACTCGGACTTTCTGGAATGTTTCTCGACGTCGACCAACTTCCTCGATGTCGAGTAGAATTTCTCTCCCGGGGTTGTACTTGAGCTCGGCTAGGATTCTGGGCTCGTCGACTTGTCCTCGACATCGCCAAGTTTGGTCGACGTCGACCAAGTGTGGCTCTTCGAGTGGCTTCTGCTCGACTTCTTTGTAGATTTCTGGGCTCGATATACTCGATCTCGACCAAGTTTGGTCGACGTCAAGTAGAACTGTCTAATTTCAGCATTCTGCTCTGTTCTTGAAACGCACTTTCCCGAGTCCTCGTTTGTATGATTGATGCATATGAGCATGGGTTGGAAAGCTCTTTTCGAGGCCTACAACTCTCATGAAGACATCAGAGCTTGATTCAGAATGATGAATGACGAAAAGTTGCATTTTCTCCAGCTGCACCATACTTAGCTTCTTCATGACTTTCCTTTAAGCTCCAAAGTGCGTCCGATTTCTGCGAAATTAAACAGAAACTAGTGTAGACTCCATAATTTGGAAAATAAGTGTAAACTACACAGATTATGTACTATTCTAGCCCAAATGTATGAAATGCATGCAGAAATCGATATAAATGTAAGTAAAAAACATGGCAAATTAGGCACACAACACAAACTTATTAGTGTCTTCCTAATTCTTTAATATTTGGCATATCGTGTATTCCATGTTTTGTATTGTGGTTGAGTTAGTTTGGTCTAATATTTTTCTGTTTCGATTGGTCCATAGACACCACTGTGTTGTAGCAAGAATTGCCTTTTGTTTGTGGTTTAGTTTGTAAAATATTTCTGTAGTGTTTCTCGTTATGTTGCTATCACTTATATCAATATCTTATAGAACTTGTTCAATTTTTTGGTCTAAACGTCGAAGGAGACTTATAGTGTGGTAACACTTAATGAATAAGTGTGTGGATGTTTCTTCAATATGATCGCATAGAGTGCATGGCGTTGGGATGCTAACTCTTTTATTTTTTTCTTGGCTAGTCTTGTTTGGGATATTTCTATCAAGATAAAGTTTTCATAATTTTTTTTTTTAATTTTGGTTGTTCATCCAATTTCCAAATCCATGTCGTGTTGTTATGCTCATTGATGTTGTGTTTCGTGATATATTTTAAGGCACTTGGAGTTTTGAACCACCCATTAGTATATATTCTCCAATGTTATTTATCCTCGATTGAGCTATCTGGGATGAATGTGTTTTCGATTTTCTCAACAACTGAGAGGAGCAATTTCGAGTCAATTCATAATTTTCCATTTATGGTTTTCATTTATGAAGCTTTCGACTTTGGTGTTTTAATCTATTCGAATGTTTTGTAGTTGTCTTCCTGCTAGTGATTCTCCATCCAGTCATCTATCATTCCAAAAGTTAATGGGTTTTCCATTGTCAATTTGTCAGATTAGTCCCTTACATACTTTTTATTTGATATCCATAAGTTTCGTCCATTGCCATGAGACATTTACTTTTTCTGATATTTAAGGATATGGATTTCTTTTAAATATCCGTTGTGTATTGTCATGGCTCAAGGGTTCTACGGCTCTGCAAGAATTTTCCATAATAATTTCATTTGTGAAGCCTTGTTCATGTCTTTAGTTTTGTTGATTCCAAGGGTGTGTTTGGATTCCAAATGCATTATGTTTATAATGTAAAATGATAAGGTGGTGTTTGGTTAACACAATTTTTAAGGTGTTTAAATTATGTTGTTTTTGTATTCAACGATGTATTAATTATAATGTAATTATTTTATATCTCAATTTATGTGATTATTTGGTTAAATTACGGTTTTACCTCGATTTTTACGAGATTTTTATTTTTAGAACCAAACGCGCAAATAAAACGAGGTAGAATGATTGCATTATAATTAAAATGCAATGGAATCCAAACACACCCCAATTCCACCTTCTTCTTTCCTTCTGCATATCTTATCCCATCCGATAAGTGGTTTATACGAAGTGTCTTTATTTTTAAAAAATGATTTGTTCATCTGATCTAGTTCTTTGTGTATCTCACTTGGTAACATGAAGTTTTGCGTAATAAAGTTTGATTTTGTTGTTTGATCTGATGAGTATCGCTTTTCCTTCTTGTGATAGCGCATTTGCTCGTCATTTACTGAGTTGGTTTCTAGTTTTACAAACCGTTTCTTCAAATGTTGTCTTATTGACTCTACTATTGATTATAGGGCATCCTAGATATTTGTCAAGTTTAATCTAGTTTGTGATGTTACTTGATTGTGTTTTGGATGATCTGTTTTTGTAAATTTATCACCATAGGTGTCGTTTGAAAAGTTGATTTATGGAAAATGATTAGTTGTCCTGATGCTGCACAATATTCGTCTATAACTTTTTGGTTTACTCTGGAGAATATCATCATGTCATCTGTGAATGACATAAAATGAATTCTAGGTCCAATTCTCGTGATATTGAATCTTATATTATCTTCTATATTATTGCCTATTTCTTGTAGCTTTCTTGTTAGTATTTCTGCTTCTAGTATAAAAATGAAGGGTTATAGTGGATTTTCTTGTCTTAGTCCTCTTTTCATACTAAAAGGTTTTGATGCTCCTTTATTAACCAAGATAGAGAAGGATACGGTTTGGACACAATGCTCACTCCATTTTCGAAATGTTTTACAGAACCCAAATTTTTTCAAGATTTTCCATGTCTAATTTTATTGTCATCCATCCATTCTAGTTATCAAAAAGATACAAGCGAACATTTTAGTTAATTTGGACTCTACTTTACAACATTACCAGTTATTAGTAAGAGAATACAACATAAGTGCATTAGTTTAAAAAATGAATTTAGTAAATATTTTCCAAGATTTATCGGTTTAGTATGTCTTAGAATCTGAGCTAGAATTTTAGGTTTAAAAACCATAAACTTGGGATCGAATTTACATAGTGTCTTCTTGTGATGAAATTTTGATAGATTACATAGATCTCCTCATGTATAGTGGGCCCAAAGCCCATTAAGGCTCAATACTTTTGTAACCTATATATATGATTATCAATGAATGGAAACCCTCAAGGAGGACATTACAATCAATCTCATAGTCTCACATGGTATCACAACTTTTTCTTCCTCACGGAACCCTATTTTGATCCTCCCGCCCCACCCCTCCTCTTACCGTCGCCGGCGTCGTCTCCTCACCGTCACTCTCTCTCTCCCCTTGCCTCACCGGCCTCCCCCTCGCTCATGCTCTCGAGCGGCTCTCTCGCTCTCGCTGATCCGCTTTCGCTCTCGCTGGTAGGCTCTCGCTCTCTCGTTTCCTTCCGCGCAAAAAAAAAAAAATGTCGGACCTCATCTGCTGCGCCCGCAGCCGCGCCATCGACATCGACCTCTGCGGCGGTCGTCGCCCGATGCAGCGACCACGGCACCCGAGGACTCGCGGCCCTCCGCCTTCGACCGCCACTCCTCGATGGTCCCCGGTGCCTGGCTTCAACCCTCATTGGCTTCACTCCGGCTTTCCTGCCCTGCGACCTCGGGCCTATCTGACATCGTATGATCAAGGCTATGTTCCGCCGGCTGGGCATCACCCCTTCTCCTCTATACAGCCGACATCTTCAGACTCTTCTTGGTACATGGACACTGGCGCCACCTCCCACATGACGAATTCCTCAGGTAACCTCTCATCTATTTCTTTTAAGGGCCCTGCACATTCTATTATCGTCGGAAATGGTGGTCGTCTTGCTACTTCGGGGATTGGCCACGCCAAATTACAGACCCCAACCCACCCACTACACCTCAACGATGTCCTCATTGCCCCAAAGATTGTCAAAAACCTTATCTCTGTCCGTCTGGTGGTCAAGCCTGCCACTATCCAAGTGGTGTTGAGCTTAGCTCTGTCGCGCAAATGGGCCATTCATCAGCTAGATGTCAAGAACGCTTTTTTGCATGGTCACCTGAATGAGTCAGTCTACATGTTTCAGCTGCTAGGGTTTGCTGATGCTGCTCGTCCCAAGCACGTCTGTCTCCTGAAACGCTCTCTGTATGGTCTGAAACAGGCTCCGCGAGCTTGATTCCAGCGCTTTGCTTCTCATCTACTCCGCTTGGGTTTCATTGGCAGCCGCTCGGATTCGTCCCTGTTCATCTATCGCAGAGGCTCCGACATGGCATTTCTGTTACTGTATGTTGACGACATCATTCTCACCGCCTCTTCTAATGCTCTTCGGACGTCGATTATCTCCCAGCTGAGTGCTAAGTTCGCCATGTCAGATTTGGGTCAGTTGTCTTACTTCTTGGGAGTTGTTGTTCAGCGGCATGCGTCTAGGCTATTTCTCTCACAGAGTAAGTATGCTGCTGAAATTGTTGCTCGGGCTAAGATGAGTAACTGCAATCCTGTCGCCACCCATGTCGATACATCCAACAAGCTCAGCGCTCATTCTGGTCCTTTAGTTGATGATCCGACATTGTACAGGAGCCTTGCTGGTGCTCTTCAGTATCTCACCTTCACCAGACCTGATATCAGTTACGTCGTTCAGCAGATCTGCTTGTTCATGCATGCACCCAGGGAACCCCACTTTCATGCCTTAAAATGGATCATTCGGTACATCAGTGGCACACTCGAGCTCGGCACCACGATCACTCCTTCCTCTAAGCTTGACCTTATTGCTTATACTGATGCGGATTGGGGTGGTTGTCCTTACACACGTCGCTCCACATCTGGTTACTGTGTCTTCCTCAACGACACCCTTGTGTCGTGGTCGGCCAAGCGTCAGTCTGTCGTGTCTCGCTCCAGCGCTGAGGCCGAATACAGGGGTGTTGCCAACGTTGTCTCCGAGGGCTCTTGGCTCCGCAATCTCCTGCTTGAGCTCCGTTGCCCTCTTATGAAGGCCACTCTGATCTACACTGACAACGTCTCCGCCGTCTATCTGGCTAGCAACTCGGTCCAGCATCAACGCACGAAGCACATTGAGTTTGATCTCTACTTCGTCAGGGACATGGTTTCCATTTGACATGTCCGCGTTCTACATGTCCCGTCCTCTTATCAGTACGCTGATATATTCACCAAGGGTTTACCTAGACAGTTGTTCATTGATTTTCGTTCCAGTCTCACTGTACGGCCCCCTCCAGTTTCGACTGCGGGGGTTTGATAGATTACATAGGTCTCCTCATGTATAGTGGGTCCAAAGCTCATTAAGGCTCAATACCTTTGTAACCTATATATATGATTATCAATGAATAGAAACCCTTAAGGAGGACATTACAATCAATCTCATAGTCTCACAAATTTAACTTATTTATCGAATATATTCGATATATGTAGACTAAAGCACTAGTTTTAAAAAAAAAACTCAAACAAAATAGTTTTCAAATTAAAACTTTAATCCAGTGATTTTGAAAAATAGAAAAAAACATAAAATTTATATAAGAAAAATTATTTAAATTTTAATCTATTAATCTCTTAATCTAAACATAGATCAGTTTCCGATTCAATTGGCGATTTTTTATTTTTTGGGAAGATGTTTTTTCTTTCAAACTTTTATGGCAACCACAAAATACTTGTTATTTGGGCTAATGCATGGGGCCCAAAATTCACAAATGTTTGGACATAACGTGTTGTTGAGATTATCCTTATCCAGCCTCCCAATCACATATCCGCTATGCTTTTGTAATTTTGTCAATTGCTCGCTTCTTCCATATCCCACAATTTACAAGTTGACAAAGAAGGTGGGTCTACATCTGATCAAAAAAAAGAAGGTGGGTCTACAACATCAAATTCTGATATACAAAAAAATCGCTGACACTATTGTTTTTCTCAGCTTACACTAGATTTTTTTTTACTAGGTTTAATGGTAAGATGGATTTTGTCTAACGACAAGATAAAATTTATGTATTTACGCTCTTGTTCTTTTCATTTTTTCGAAAATAATAGCAAATTGCCTCGAGAGACGCTGGAGAAAGAAAGATGTTTTCCAATTAGAACCGCCGTCAATGGACAGATTTGAATACATCGATTGTGTTATTGTGAATTAAACTGCCGATGTAATTGCTTACCTCGCTCTATCCTTCCACTGATCTATCTTTTTTTGGATTTCATATCACATGGACTTTTTAATCGGATTGTTTATTTCAAAAGTAGTTTTTTTTATAAGGTAAAGATTTAGATGAGGTTCGGCTCGGCCTGCTGGCCACATTGGAGTATTTGTTAAGAAATGAGAAGGACCTAGGTGTAATTTAATTTTAATCATCTTGTCAATAGATGAAAATCCATGTTGCCGACTTTGTGAGTTTTTTTAGTAAGAAAATAATTTTAAAGTAGTTTTTTCAATTTTAATTACAAAGTTAATCAATTAATATAGAGTTTAGTTTAGTAACAAATACGCAGTATCATAATTCAACAATAATTATTATTTTAAAATTATACTACATTCGTTTTAAAATATAGGTCATTTGATTTTTTGGCATATTTTTAAAAAAGAGTTGAAAACTATATAAAATATTAATAACAAGTATAATATTATTTAAATATATATATATATATTATATTTTATATAGTTTTTAGCTCTTTAAAAATGTGTTAAAAAGTTAAACGAGTTATATTTTGAGACGAATGAAGTATTTATTACAAGAGATTATAAATTGACAAATTAACGGAATGAATCATTTTTCATAAATATGAGATCATATTTAATTGGTAAATAAAGAACAGTCATTCCAGAGTTCGAACCGAAGACCTATAAATACTACCCACAAGTCATTTTCAATGGGCCATTCCGAAATGGTTATAGGATAGAAAACCCATGTACAAGAATCTTCCGCTTTCAACTGGTTCCTGTTGCCACGTGGATGGGCATCCGCATATATGCGTTTTGCATTAGTGGAAGTTGGAACCACCCGCCAAAAACGAGGCCCGTCATCAATGACGTCATCCCACCCATCAAGGTTTAATGGTTATCCTCTATTCACTGCAGAAATAACATCACGCAGTGAGCTCGAAACACTGAAAATAAAAACACCGAAATTTTGAAGAAAAAAAAAATGAAACTTTTGATCCACCTCTCGTTGCTCTCTCTGTTCTCGGCCGTTCTTTGTTCATCGGATCAAGAACCCATAGCCGGAAGCTCCATAATCTTCACCACACTCGGAAGATCAAGGTACGCCTTTGACATATATACCCTTCCGATCCCATATGATTTACGGTTGAACCCCGCCACCGAACTCAAAATCACCGATGGCATATTCGTCAATTTCAACGGCCACTTCCCCAATTCGTCCTCCTCCGCCTTCCTCCTATCCGGGAAATCCAAAATTCGCAATCTTCCCCCGCCGATCGAGCTTATTTACGTCACGGAGCGGGACGGCACCTCGAACATCTACTACGACGCCGTTTACCAGCCCAACTCGGCGAGTCAACCCAGCCAATCCCCGACGCGCGTGCAGGTTCCGTTGCTGGAGACTCAGCCGGGCAACGGCCGGGTTTCGATGAAGGATCGCCCGAGTTTGGTGGGTGACAAGCTGATTTACGTGTCGACTCATCAAGAATCGGGCGATCCGAGGGCGAGTTGGGCCGCGGTTTACTCGACTCACCTCCCCACCGGGTCGACTCGGCGGCTGACGCCGAAGGGGGTGGCGGATTTCAGCCCCGCCGTGTCTCCGTCGGGCCGGTGGACGGCGGTGGCCTCCTTTGGGAAGAGAGGGTGGGGCGGGGAAGTGGAGGAGCTCCGTACGGACATCTACGTCTTCTCCACTAAAACCGGGTCAGGTCGGGTCAAGGTCGTTGACCACGGCGGGTGGCCCTGTTGGGTGGATGACTTCACCTTCTATTTCCACCGGAGGAGCGACGAGGACGGGTGGTGGAGCGTTTACCGGGCTACGCTGCCCCAACTCGGCCCGATCAGTGTTGACTCGGTGATCGTTGACCGAGTCACCCCACCGGGTCTCCACGCTTTCACGCCGGCGACGTCGCCCGGTAACAAAGAGATCATCGCCGTGGCCACGAGGAGACCCGGATCCGATTATCGCCATGTAGAGTTGTTTGATCTAGTCAACAAGGAGTTCATCGAGGTGACGTCATCAATTTCGCCTTACGCCCACCACCTTAACCCGTTTCTATATCCGGGTGGGGGTCGAGTCGGGTACCACAGGTGCAGAGGGGACCCAAGCAGGCATCTCTTCCTCGAAAACCTTGAAAACCCACAACCCGACATATCTTTGTTTCGGGTGGATGGATCGTACCCATCATTCTCACCCGCGGGTGATCGAATTGCTTTTGTCTCGTTTCCGGGTTTGTTTGTTGTGAACTGGGATGGTTCGAACCAACGAGAGGTTTTCAAGGGGACCGCCTGGTCAACCGCTTGGGATCCGGTTCGAGAAGGAGTGGTCTACACGAATACGGGTCCGACTTTCGCAAGTGAGGAGACCGAGGTGGATGTTATCTCGGTCCATGTGGACGATGAAAATCTGGCATACAAGAAGTTGACTATAGGTGGTAAAAATAACGCATTCCCATCCCCGTCACCGGATGGGAAATGGATCGTGTTCAGGTCGGGTCGAACGGGTCATAAGAACCTATACATAATGGATGCGGTGGACGGTGAATCGAGTCATCTTCAGAGGTTGACGGAAGGCCCATGGACCGACACAATGTGTAATTGGTCACCGGATGGGGAATGGATTGCATTTGCATCGGATAGGGAAGACCCAGGTAGCGGGTCTTACGAGTTGTTCATGATCCACCCGAATGGGACGGGCCTCCGAAAAGTGTTTCAAAGCGGGTCAGGTGGGCGGGCCAACCACCCATGGTTTAGCCCAGACACGAAGAGCATTGTGTTTACTTCGGACTATGGAGGGGTGTCAGCAGAGCCCGTGTCAAACCCGCATCATTACCAGCCCTATGGAGATATATACATAACTCGATTGGACGGTACAAAGATCCAGAGGTTGACGCATAACTCGTATGAGGACGGGACTCCTACATGGGGGCGAAGGTTCTTGAGGCCCGTGGATGTGGTTCAACCGACGGATGGAGATGGGTGTGACATTGAGGATTGTCATTGGCTCAATATAAGGCTACAAGGTCCAAGACGCGCACCAGAGGCATTGAAAAGGGCTCAGTGTGGCCTGGGAACATCTGAACAAGTCCTAGTGAACCAACATCATATGTATAGTTATCAGTAGGGTTTGAGATCTCTAGTGCCTATAATGTATAAGTAGTTGTTTATGATGCACATACTATGTATGTGTCCAAGAGTCGAGTTCTGTCGCACCGGATCTAATGCGTCTAGCGCTTGATATCCCTATGTATGTATTGTGATATACTAATATATCATAGTTGTCTAGTAGTGTCCTAACATTGTTCATGGGTAGTTAAGTTCATCTATTATGTGGTGGTCATCTCGACTTTAGTAAATTTTGACCCCATTGTAGGCACTGGTTTAGGTTGAGAAACCTACAATGTAAAGAAATGGCAAGTCGAAAACTCATTTATATGGTGGGAGGAATGTAACCTCAATAGTCCGAGATCGATCAATTACCCGATTTTCGAGATGGGAAAACTGCATGGGGAAGTGAAAACTAGACATCTTTCTTATATGAGCTTCACTTGCTTTTAGTAGTTTTGGGGAGTTGCTAATTATGTGTGCTTAGGTGCCCGAACGCACGTCTTGTGAACAAAGTCATTTGAGTGTGTGCCTTTCAACTACTCCATGCCTCTTTGAGTGGTTGTCAATTTGTCTAGCTTAGAGTATTTCCAAGCCTAAAACTGATATGATATTGTTACAATTTAACATATTTTTCTTAATTAACCTATAGTTTCTACTTTTTCTACCTTCAAGGAGTTAACTATTAAAATAACAGTATTACGAATCACAAATTAGTATAGCAGTTGTAATATTGTGATCCTACGTTTTATGTAAAGAAATTCAATGACAAATACTCTCGGAACTACGACTTACCTTTCGTATATTTTGGTTGGGTCTTTGTCTAATTCGATCACTCTACGACTGAATCAGGTATTGTATGACCATGATTTGGATTTCAATTTCATCGTCTCTCATCTCATCACCTATATTTGAATTGAAAGTGCTCTTCTTTTCTTTCCCTCTAGCTTACGAAATAGGATCAAATGATCGATCAATGTAGCTTAATTTGTTTGGGCCCCATCAAACCCCACCCCTGGCGCCTTTAATCTCGCCTAGATTAGCTATGTTATTCAAATTCCATCTTACAATACTACCTTCAATCCAACGCCTTTAAATAACACACATCCTTTCAGTGAATTAGCTCACTTCCTTTTATAGTGAAGATGAGAGAAGTGGATGACTCCTTCAAGAAGCCTGGCGCCGTTCCGTTCAAGTGGGAGTCGAAGCCCGGCGTCCCCAAGCCTCATTATCGATCCATATCGCGCGATCACAGCCATCCATCGCCCAAGCTCACGCCCCCACCCTCCGGGATATGCTTCACCCCTCCTCCGGATCTCGGGCCAGCCCGTTCATTCCGCTCCGTGACCCGTTTGCGGCAGGACAAGCACTGGATTGAGCCCATGGGCCCGGCCCGGCCCATTGTGGTCACTGCTAGTGCTAGTGCCGGTTGCTTCTTTTCGCCTTTGTTTAGGAAGAGGTGGGCCAAGAAGAAGAAGAAGGTGGCTCATATTGGAACCCCGGAGCATGAGTTCGATCCGTCTGACTTGGAAACATTAGCTCAATGGTCCGACTCAAACCGAAAATCGATGTCTTTGTGGGAGTCGTCGTCGACTTGTTCTTCCTCTTTCTCTTCACATAGGTCATCACCTCAGCCTGTCCGTGATCCGGAATGGGCCGGGTTCGGGTTGTTTTGAAGTTCGATTGAGTAATCAGGGAATGTTGCTGATCACAAAGCACACCGGTCGTTCTCTCGCCCTCTATTTACCCCGAAAAATAAATGAGATTTCATTCCCTCGTAGAGTTGTAGCCTTGTAGGGGTGTTATATCTGGCCATGCCATATACCTATAATTTTTTCGAAACATGGATTGATCAATGATGTTTGTTGATCATTTGGCACTCGACTAAGAGTAAACTAACTCTAGATGTAGAAATATTATCAGCCAGCTGCATCAACTGTTCGAGCTCGAATATAGAACAAAGATGGAGCCTTACCACAGCTTTCGATGCGGTGAAAGGCTGGCTTTGAGCCACTCTGCAAAGCCTGGTAAAGGCTTGGTGAAGTAAACTTTACTTGGAGCCACTCAGCAGCATCCTCAAAGCAGCGTGCAGTACTATATTATCAAGGGAGGGTGATATATATCGACTCCTATAAAGTCATCTATGTATAACACGGGGCATTTCACCCAGTATAAAAACTAATAAAACACTCACATCAGTGACCAAACCTCCAAATAACAAACCCGCAATCGTATCAGTTAACTCAAAAGAGAACTGCAGGTGAAACTAAAAATTAACAGAAACTGACCAATAGACCAGAAAACCAATTGCACAAGGACAAACCACCAACTGGCCATGAAGGAGAAAATCTCAAACAATAGAGTTTGAATATAGCTAGTCAAAATCACAATCTTGCATTACTTCGACTTTAAGATCAACAACAACAACGAGTAGTCCACAACAGAGATGATCATTCAATTCTAAATAATCTAAATTCCAAAATCATAGATAACACTGAAACACCGCCATGAAATAACATAACTGAGATGGAAAAAAGAGGGAGCATTTGTGATCCTTCTACTTGGATCCAATCAACGAAGCCTCCTGGCTTCCCTCTCGGACTCAAGAAGGGTGAGGATATCGCCTTCTCTGACTGGTCCCTTGACGTTCCTCATGATGAAACGGTTCTGATCGTCCAAGAACTTGACCCTAACTTGAGTCACCTGACCACGGGACCCTGTACGGCCCATCACCTTCACCACAAGAGCGTGCTTTATCGCGGAATCCATTACTGCAAAAAGGAAAAATGGAAACCTGTTATACTCGACATGGTAATCTCAAATCAAATAATGCAACCAAGCTCCAAAATTGAAAACCGAGTCGATAATTAGCGCTAAATTGATAAGATGTTTGAGTTCGGAATAGGAGATTGAGAGGCGGAGAGGAAGACAGACCTGATCCAAGCTCCCGACGAAAACCCTAGCAGCCGCTGAGAATGAGAGAGAGAGAGAGAGATAATAGTTAGGGCTCGGAGAAGTGTTTATGGTAGAGAAATACTAATTGATGGGCCTGAACTGGGCCATAATCTAATTGGCCCAAGGGTTCATATCAGCCCATTAAAATTTGGGATCACTCGTTTGTTTGTTTTTTCCCTTTTCAAAGGAGGAAAATTAAAAAAAAAATTATTTTTAAATGTGAACGGAATAATTCACCTAAAAATTAAATAATTTATATGCCAAAGTTTCTATTAAAAAAAAATTATCTTAAAGTTAGTCAAATCTCATTTTGAAATTTTGGACACAAACCTTATGCATTCCTTGTTGACCAAACATGGTAGTGAACTCCAATTTCCCTTCATTATCCTACCGAGTATCATATGGAGGAGTGACGATTTAGATTGATTAAGTTTTTTTTTTTTTAAATGTACACACCTAAATTATTGTTTATAAACTAACAATAATCTGAAAAATTAAAGTATAATATAATCACATCATATTTAGTCTCGAGTTTTTTTAATAAATATTACATGTCCAATTTATGACTTTACATTTACTTTATTTAATTTTATAGTTATTCGAGCCGAACGAGCCGAGCTTGGCATGTTCAAGCTTGGTTCGTTTGTTAAACGAGCTCGAGCCGAGCCGAGCCTAATTTTTAAACGAGCTTTTTATTTTGTTCAAGCTTGGCTTGTTTAGGAAATGAACGAGCTCGAACCGAGCTTTTTTCGAGCTTTAAGTAGTTCTAATTGGTTATAACATGTTAACTTAAAGGAAATTTTAGAAATTCCTTTCGAGCTTTATTCGAACAAGCCGAACTTTCAACCGAGCTTGAAATTTTGTTCAAGCTCGGCTTGTTTAAATAAGTGAACGAGCTCGAGTCTAGCTTTTTCAAGCCGATCCCGAGCCGAGCTCTAGCTGTTCAGCTCATATAACAGCCCTAATAGTTAATGATCCAATTATTAAATTCTCAAAATTAAAATATTAAAATGCTTAACTCTTGAATTTGATATATTCAAACGATAATACATTTGATATATCTAAACTATAGTGCAAAAGAAATAGAGTGAGAAAGATGATGCAAATGGATACTTGTGTCTCATTAGTTAAATATTTTTTCATTTTCAAAATTTTTTATTTATAATATCATAAATTGGAAATAAATTATAGAAAAATATATACCGTATAGGTTTATTTCTTGATTATATCATTCGATTTATTTTTTATTAATTAAATAAATAACTTGGTAGTGGGATTAATGGGGTGGTTAGTGGGGTGTAATTAAGAAGAGGTTGTTAGAAACGATTAGATGCTATGTGGTGCCAAGTTGATTTTAAGTGATAAAGAATTGAAGTAAAAAATGATGTGGCATGTCCATATTATAACATGTGGATTTGAGCCCTCTCATAAAACCATGCGGCAATCTTATAATTAGTATAGATAGATACCATTAGTATAGATAGATTGAGAGCTTCGAGTAGGGGTGTGCATGATTCGGTCCAAGTCGAATTTTTGGGTCGAACCAACACAAATCGAACCGAATCTAATCGAACCGAAGTTTTTCGGTTCGAGAATTTTCATTTTTCGGTTCGGTTTGTGTTCGGTTTAGGTTCGGTTTGTGTTAAACCGAATTTGTTTATATACTACATAAATACATTGTATATATATTTGTATACTATATATATTTGTAATTTTGTATAAAATGTTTATATAATCATACTGTATTTGTATAAACATTGTATATATTTGTAATTTTATATACAATGTTTATATATATTTGTACAAATACAATGTGTATATATGTACAAATACATATATATTTGTACAAATACAGTATGTATATAAACATTCCATATATACACATACTGTATTTGTATACAATGTTTATATACACACATATATTTGTAATTTTATATTGGAATATGTGTATATATACTATATTATATATATTTGTATATTTTTAATTTTTTTTTATAGAAATTCGGTTCGATTATGTTAAAACCGAACCGAACACAAACCAAACCGGTAAATAACCGAACCGAACCTAATGTTTTCGGTTCGGCTTTCGGTTTGAAAATTTGAGATTTTCGATTTCGGTTCGGCCCGGTTCGGTTAGATTTTAGACCGATGCACAGCCCTAGCTTCGAGTATTACAAATATAAGGGATGGTTACCATTAAACCAAAAAAAAAAGGGATGGTTACCAAATATAATATATAAAATGTATAAATATGTCGTAGAATCTCAAAATCGAGCCACTATAAATCTAGATTATAATGCTTTTGTATATTCTTGCATGTATTAATCAGCCAAGGAATTGTGCTACGTTAAATCTAACTATTTGCAGTGAGAAATCAACAATTTAGTTCAACATAGCATTGTTTTAGTTCAAAATAACCTTATTTTTACATTATTTTACTTTTACTAATACTCCTTCATTCAAAAAAACATGTCATATATTATTCAAGCACGTTTTTTTTAATGATAACAACTATATAGAATATCTAATTTTTATAAAAATATATTTTAACAATTTCATACTTATTAATCGTAATACAAAATTGTTAAAAAATTTATAAAAAATGGATATTTTATAATGTTTTTATGATCATAAAAAAACATATATAAATTTTTTAATTTTATACTTCCTCCGTATCAATATAATTGACCTTTTGATCACTTTTCATATAACAAAATATTTGTCCATGTGAACGTCATTAATGATAAAAGTTTTCAGTTTTATCAACTTATCTCATTAATTGTATTTGATTTCTAAAATACTCTATTAATACTCCAACTTTCCCTGTTTTTTTTTTTTTCATTGATCCATTTTTTCACATTATTTATTTGCTAAAATTTTATCTATTTTTCTTTCTATTTTTCCTTTCATAAAAAGTGTGAAATTGACCAAAAGGTCAATTATTTTGATGCGAATGTAGTATTGTTTTTTGTTTTTTAACACATGAAGTCTTGTTCTCCTACCTCTAAGGTGTGCTTGGCACAAGGCGGGAGGGGTGAACGAGGTGGGATTTCTTTTAACTCCAAAAATAATTTTCATCTTCCAAAATTTCATTCCAACCAAACACACCCTTAAATCCGATTAAAAAAGATTCTTTTTAATTAACTAATGACTTCTTCCTCTAATGGTAAGGAATAGTTAACACCCATACAAGTGGTCAATTATTCAAATCCTATTCTTTACACATTTTTGTGTGCTCAAATCTTTATTAACTCAGGTGAACTTGTTTAGTGGCTTGCCACTCGACTTATCGGTTTATGTTCTTTATAAGTTAGGACTCGAACCCGCGAGATTAGTCGGCAACCTAGACCCACGTTAAAAACTAAGTGACTGATAATTACACTAATTAATTAACACTAACTTTATCCTTGGTTGATTCCTTTCTCATTGGATTTTGAGAAAATTTGCGTCGCAGACCCTTTTTTTAGATCAAATTAAAAAACTGTCTACGGAATTTTTTTTTTGTTAAAAGTCCATCTAAAAAAACCCTAATATCTCGCGGCCCCCCCTACCGCTTCTTCCAGATCTCGCTCTCCTAGATCCAATAGAAAACTGCTTCTCCCAGATCTCGCTCCCACGACAAAGGTGTTTCTGAGGAAGAAGAGGAAGGTTGGGCTGAAACGGAGGAAGCCAGATCTGTCCGACGACGATCTCGCCAGAGCGAGAGGCAGCCTCCATCTTTCAGAATTTGCGCCGAAGGAGAGAGGACGTCAGATTTGAAACGGAGGAAGCCATATCTGAAACGGAGGAAGCCAGTGCGAGAGAGGTCGTGCTCCATCTTTCAGCATCATTCAATCGGGGTCATCACCCTCACTTTCAGCATCATCCAAATCGCCATAGCCAGATCTGAAACGGAGGAAGCCAGTGCGAGAGAGGTCGTGCTCCCTCTCTTGCTTCTGGCGCCGCCAGCGGATGGTGCCAGCAGTCACTTCAGCACCTTCCTGGAAGCCATGGCTTTGGTGAGGTCCCGGTCCCGGTTACATCGCCGACGGATGGCGTCGCCCTTGCTCCCTCTCTTCACCATCGATTTCTCCGATCCCGGTTCCGTCGGCCGGGCAGATCAGCGGCCTCGTTCTAGACGGCGTCGCCACTTGCTCCCCGCTGGTGTTTCAGCAAATTCTCCCTCTTAGGCGTTCGACCGTGGCTCTGAATCGGGCTCTTGCAGCCGCTGATCTCGGATCCGACGAGCCGCCTTTGAGCCAGAACTGTCCCACGGCGTTGCCACTTGCCTTCACGCAGAGATGTGGAGGAGGAAGGTAAAGTTGCCTAACGAGATTGTTGATTTTGCTGTTGATTTTTTCAGATGCTGAAATTCAATGATTCTTGATTTTGTTCAGATTTAGCCTTCCAATCTGATTGATTTTGCTGAAATCATTGGTCATGGTGTTTACTTGATATTGATTAATGGATTGAACAACTTTGCTGAAATTATGATTTTGTTCCATGAAAAAAGCTTGTTTTTGGTTTTTTTTTTTTTTGCAGTATCAAATGTCAAAATAGTCCAAAGCATAAATGGAAAACAAAGTGTGGAATCTGCAAAATAACAGTTAAAATGCACCTTCATGACAGTAAATTAGAGAACACATTCCATGTTCATAGTGGCTTGGTTGATATTTTACCTAGTGGCTAGGAATAAAGATGCTAGTTTAAATGGGAGAACATTTGGCAGGAGAGAATTGGAAGGATTACTGTAGAGTCTTCATAGTGTTGATCTTTTTCCTTTTCCCTCTTCATAGTGTTTTTTTGGGGAGGTTTCATGTTGGAAAATATTTTGGTTGCAAATTGATTTTTACGTGGAAAATAGCATAGTGTTTTTTTTGGGAAGTTTCATGTTCAATTTTATAATTTCAGCAATTACAATAATTTATGGGTAGTTTGCTATGTGATTGAGTTTGCTTTGGTAATGTTTCGATATTGGCAATTTCAGCAAAAAAAATTTTGTGGGATCTGAAATGCTGAAATTAATTTTTATTAGCAAAATTCGTTATGCTGACACGCGAAAGTTAATTCTTATAAATTAATTCACTGTTGGGGTCAAAGTCGGATATCAAATGTTGTTTATGCAATTTCAGCATATTTTTTTCCCCATTGAAAACAGGGGTTGCTGAAACCGAATGTGCTGAAACAGGGGTTTCAGCAACTCTGTTTCAGCCAGCAACGCGGTAAAAAAAAACACTGAAACAGGGGTTGCCGAAAATCGTATGTGCTGAAACCCCTGTTTCAGCAATGCGGTAAAAATAAAAAAACTGAAATAGGGGTTGCTGAAACTGCATGTGCTGAAACTCCTGTTTCAGTATCAACACATGCGGTTTCAGCAGCGCGAAAAAAAAATTGGAAAAAAAAACCAAAAAAAACAAGGGTTGCTGAAACCGTATGTGCTGAAACAGGAGTTTCAGCAATTATGTTTCAACAACACGGGGAAAAAAAACAAAACAAGGATTGCTGAAACCGTATGTGCTGAAAAAGAAATTTCAGCAACTTTGGAAACGCGATAAAAAAAAATTAAAAAAAATAAAATTATGAGGCGGGAGGGGGGGGGGCGGCACAAGGGGCACGAGAGGGGGCACAGGGACCAAGAGGGACGGTGGACATTTTGCTAATTTGGAGAAAGTGGAAGACTTTTTTCTAATAAGGTCCAAAATTTAGGACATTCTAGCAGGATTTTTGTCCGAGAGCCTAGAGGGTTGTTTATAAAATGGAAGCGTGGGGAGGGGCCAAAATTGAAACACGACCCCGAAAGCAAACTCAACACGTGGAAGTGGAAACCTCACCGCACTACCGCAGTCGCAGTGTGTAAAAACTAGAAAGACACAAAGATCCCCCAATGGCCGAGCGTCTCGCGCTTTCTCCCCACACTTCTCGCTCTCCTCTTCCAATGGCTTCCCTTGGTTCCGCCGCCGCCTCCACCTCCCGCTTACTCCTCCGCTCCTCCTCCTCCTTCTCCGCCACCAAACTATCCTCCTCCTCCTCCTCTTCTCTCCTCATATCCCTCCGGTCTTCTCCTACATTCTCTCACCTCTTCCTCCGACAACAGGTTCTTGACCTGCCTTTCTCTCTCGATTTCTGCTGATTTTCATCTTCATTTTGACTTTGATTTTGATTATGTTTTTTATATTTTTGTTTCGCTCGATTTGGCGTGAGTAGCGATCGCCATCGCCGGTCTACGCCTTGGAGAGAGGATTCAGCTCGGCCGCTTCTCCGAAATGCTTCGCTTCCGATCCTGACCAGCTCAAGAGTGCCAGGGAGGACATCAAGGAACTTCTCAACTCTAAGTTCTGCCACCCGATCATGGTAATTTTTAGCCTCTTTACTACAGTATGTTAGAAATATTTTGGATTGTTTTTAGGTTTAGCGGCCGAAGAGAATCTGGTATTCAGCGTTGCTGTACTGTTTTGGTTATTGAAGGCTTACTGTCTGGGTGTTTTTTTATTTTGGTTGAATTCGTGGTGCATCTAGTAAACATAATTTTACGAAAATGTGCGTTATATATCAGTTAAATCTGTAAATGTTGTGTTGGTCTTCCTTGAAGAAGCTATTTTCAATATCTAGGCCTATTGGTTGAACCTTGTAGTGTCCAATTGTCGATCTAAACTCACAGAAATGATGTTTGGATGATCGGTCTTAAATCATTGACTCTTCTGTATGATTTTTATTACTGTGAATTTCTCTCAAAGAACTGATTAAGGTTGAGTTGCTGATTAGTTTGTTATGTTCAAGTCATTTTTACCTGATGCCTGGCAGTTTCTTTATTCCTCCATTGTCTACCATTTCAAGACCAAGTTGCTGAATTGGAGATGAGAATATTCAGACGTGTTGATGCTTAATGCTGATGTCTTTTAGAATTGTGAGTGACAAGCATACTGACATTAGAAACTTCGTTTGTCAATTCCTCACTAGGTTCGGCTCGGATGGCATGATGCTGGTACTTACAACAAGAACATACAGGAATGGCCAAGCAGAGGAGGTGCTAATGGAAGTCTAAGGTTTGAGATTGAGCTTAAACATGCAGCAAATGCAGGTCAGTCTATAACATGTGTTTGTTTGTTCTCGAAAAAAGGACTTTTCTTTTGAGGTTTAAAATTTTGTTCTGAAATACGCTTGCAGGTCTCGTAAATGCCTTGAAACTTCTTGAGCCCATAAAAGACAAGTATTCGGGTGTTACTTATGCAGATTTATTTCAGTTGGCCAGTGCTACTGCAATAGAGGTGTTTTGATGTCCTGTCAGTTATGATGTTAAACAAACAAAACTCTTTCAAGTGATAATTTCACTCATTATTGCCTTTTGGAGACGCGTAGGAAGCTGGTGGACCCAAGATACCGATGAAATATGGAAGGGTAGATGTTTCTGGACCAGCGGAGTGCCCAGAAGAAGGGCGACTTCCTGGTAAGAGAACCTTGATTGTTCAAATATGTTCAGAGCTCTACTCCTTTTTGGAAGTGTGTAGAACCATTGAATGCAAAGCTAGTTTGAGAACTGGTGGAAATCAACATTTTTGTAACGTAGCCTGTATGGCATAATGAAGGATTGAGGGCATTGTTGAGTTTAGGGGGCATAGAAAAGAAGTAGGTGGTTGGATTATCAAATCAATGGGGACATGGTCATTGATCACGAGACCTTATTAACTATCATGAAGCAATTCATTTCATTATGGTGCCTTTGGCATGATCACTTTTTATTCTGTTCCACCATCTAGGTAGTGGTGCCTTTGGTGTGATCACCTTTTGTTCTATCCCATAGATACTTGCAAGAATTCTGAGATTCTTCTCAAAAACTAGATTTTATTCATCATTTGTCAGATTTTTTCTACCCTTGTTGGACTTCAAAAGGAAATATTGCCTGAGCACAGGCTGCACAGCACAGGCATTTAAATAAATATATGCATTTAGTATTCTCTACAAGTACGAATGAATTTGCTAACAAAACCGAACCCAACCAAACCAAAAAGTATAATTTGTGTTATAGTAAAAACGAAAATAACATAATTTCTGGTTGTTGTTTTTTGAAGAAAGGAAAGCAATTCTAGAGGATGCAGTTGGGTTTTTGAACTGATATATTTGCATCTCTATCTCAAGTGTATGCATGAGAGAAAAAATCACTTTCAAGTTTCATGTTGTATTTACTATAAAGAGTGTTCTTTCTTGTTTTCTCTTGTCATAAAATTCTTACTTACGTTCCATTCTTTCATGTTCAGATGCTGGCCCCCCTTCACCTGCAGAACATTTACGCAGTGTTTTCTACAGAATGGGACTAAATGATAAGGTGATTTGAATATTTCAAGTCTATTTTTCATGTTATCTGAATAAGTGTGTTATGTTATATCTTGCTGTTTGGTTACAGGAAATAGTTGCTTTATCTGGTGCGCACACTCTGGGGAGATCCAGACCTGATCGCAGCGGTTGGGGCAAGCCAGAGACCAAGTACACGGTAATCTATCAAATTTAGCAGGTCTCTTTCAGTTAAAAACTGAGAAGATTGAATCTCTTGCTTTCTTACTCATTCATGGTGATATTTTCAATACTCCCTCCGTCTCAAAATTTAAGTCGTTTTAGGATTCTACACAAGTTTTAATAAAACACTCATCCTTCAATCAATATCATCATTCCACTAACTTTTTCATAAATTTAATACCCACTACATTTTTTAACCAATCAAAATCTTTTAAAAAAAGTCAACAACACACAAATCGATTCAAATCATAATTATCCCCTACCTAGAAAACCTAAAATGCCATCTATTTTGATACAAGAATAAACTCCTAAAACGACCTAAATTTCGAAATGGAGGGAGTATATGTCAATGGATATGTTGCATTTCTGATTCAACTTCTAACTCTACTAAGCCTCGTTTCATGTTTTTCTGAATATATTATCTGCATACTTATTTAATTTTGTTGCTATTTAGAGAGGAAATACTCCCCTTTAAATAGTCATTTCAAAATATTTCAATTATCTTATGGGGACCTGTGTTGCAGAAAGACGGACCAGGTGCTCCAGGAGGACAGTCCTGGACAGCACAATGGTTGAAGTTCGATAATTCTTACTTCAAGGTTAGAACAAATGCAATTTTTCTTTAGTTCGCACTTCGCAGACAAGACGTCTCCTCTTGACGCAATTATCAATTTGCTAATTCAGGACATCAAAGAAAGAAGAGATGAAGACTTGCTTGTTTTGCCTACAGATGCAGTTCTGTTTGACGACCCTTCTTTCAAGGTGAAAAGTCAGCTCTGATTCTGCTGGGGAGATGTTAAAAGTATAGCATTTTGTTCTTCATCAGCTGTTTTTCATAGTTACTCATGTCTTGTATTTCTATAATTGCAGGTTTATGCTGAGAAATATGCAGTAGACCAGGAAGCATTTTTCAGCGACTATGCTGAAGCACATGCCAAACTCAGCAACCTGGGAGCCAAGTTTGACCCTCCTGAGGTTTTTTTCTCTTCTCAACTCTCAATATCCATGTTTGATGTATCATGCAAAATAGCACAGCAAATTGAAATTACAATGCTAGCTGAATTTATCAGCTGCAGCTTGTATCAAAATAGTGTTATGGCATCATGACCATGCCTTTCAATCTTCCATTCATATTTAGTTTATCAGCACTGCTATCGAGTAAAATTTACTTGAATTTCCATGCCAATAACAAGCACATTCTCAGAGTGAACATACTTCATAGACTACTGTCATGTGTACACAATTTTACTAATTGCTTATGGATGTAATTGAACAGGGTTTCTCAATAAATGGGCCTGCAGCGTAGAAATTATCGGCAGGCAAGTAAAGGTTAGATTTATGTATTGTCATTTGTCATCCAATGCCTCTCAGTCACCTTTACCTTATAAGGTTAATTTGAGGACCTTGTGCCTATTGCTTATCCTTTACCATTGATTTTGTTTCCGTTTTTTTCCCTTTGCAGGATACAAGCTACCATGTAAGTTTTTGAAGTCTCTTTCTATCATCACTATGAGGCGTATGGCTAGTTGGCAATTCTATTTTTGCCCTTATATATCGGGAGAAAAATAACTCAGCTTCTTTGATCTAGGATGGCGGTTTAAAACCTTTTTTCCAGTCCCCTCGTTAAGAGCAACTTTTACAAATTTTCCTCTTACACTTCAATGTTAGTTTGTCGATGTCAACTCAATTGCGTGGAATCAAAGCAATTGTTAGCGTTTTCTATCCGAATCTTAGCATAACTGGGACACCCTTTATCACGAACTGGGCATCTGAAAGTATAAAAGGTATTGCGCTATATAGGCTTAGGGTTCATGGGGATGGAGCCCTTTGGGGATGCACCTGGTTCACGACCATATGTTCTATGATGTCGCATGACCTTCTTCTAGTCAGTTTCTTTCAATGGGTCATTTCATGGATTATTGAGCTTTTGGTTGCAATTTATTTGATGGTGGTAGTTTGTTTTGGTGCAACTTTGAGTTTGGTTTGCTTTCTCTCTGATTAGGTCATGAATGCAGTTACTGTTTCAGATCACACTCTGTGATGAAGTTTATTACACATTATATGGTATCCATTCACTAGTAGTCTAATAAATAGTAGGTTTATAAGTAACTCGTTTTGGAAGAAGAAAACTTTGGAGCTGTTTAGGAGATTCAGAAATTTGTTTTAAAACCGTAATGAGAGGGTGTTCAGAAAACCATTTTCGGTGACAAGGAATGCTATTTTGCTATGCTACTCATCAACAACAACAAATAACCGAATCCACCAATTGCCAAATGGTTTTAATGTTTCAACACATACAGTTCTCGAACCCTATACAATCATAAATATGAGGATATGAAACTAACACAGCTCAATCAACAACCATCAAGTTAGGTTACCATCAGCTCCGATGCATCCTATAAAAAAAATTTTGAAAAAATTATATTTATATTATTCACTTATAAATTTTAATTGATTTATATCTAAAATAATTATAAGACACCAAAAGTCACATATTAGCTAACGACAACAAAGATCGACTACTTCACTTTCTACACAACTCCCTACAACATTAAATTATTTTAGTTTAAAATATATTTTTTTTCTCCGCCATTCCCTACTACATAAAATTAATTTAGGTTAAAATATATATTTTTTTAAATAAACTTTTCTTTAAATTATTGTAGGTGAAAGACTAACTATTATCGATTGACAATTTTATAATGTATATAAACTTTAAAATAAACTTTTCTTTAAATTTAAAAGATGTTATGAATATAATTTTCTAGAAAATACACAACTTCGAAATTATTGTTACCATCATGCCATGCACTGAAGGTAATCTTCTCAAGTCTCAACTTTCAAGCCTTTCATACTTTAGAGCATCCGCATCCATATAATCCAATTCGGTTCTTTAACTATCCTTTTTATTTTTCTCTTTCCCTAAGAAATCTATCCTAATTTTTAACTCACATCTCTCGAACTCATAAGAGTTCCTTCATTTTTCATTTATAATTATTTTAAAACCTATTACACACTATAAAGCCCAATTTCATGGGCATAGGTCCCCCATTTTCATCTTTTCTCTCCGTTTTTAGGAGTTTCTTGCTAAAGAACACATCACATTGTTCTTTAAATTTTTTTGTCCTCTCTCTTCCTTATTATATTAAGGCCCCGTTTGGCATCACTATTGTAATCGGAATGGGAATGGAAATCGAAATCGGAATCAAAAATCGGAATCAGTAATTTCTTAGGCATGTTGTTTGGTACAAAGTCGGAATGAGAAATTCCCCAACATCAAAACCTAAAAGAATGCACAAATCCATTTACCTAAATTCAAAATTGCAAATGTTCATCGCAAATTAAGGTGAACAACAATTTAATTTCAGAAATTGACGAGGGAGGAAGGTGATGTGCAGCATGACAAGAGCACGACGGAGGAGGACTGGACGGCGACGGTGATGTGGTGATGTCGAGAGGACGGCAAACGCAAAGGGGATCTCAGATCTGGAATGGGGGAGAGAGAAATCGATGATGGCGTGGGAGGGAGCAAAGAGAGGAAGACGATGAAGGGGGTGGTGCAGGTGCCGGTGTCGAGACGAAGAAGCTAGGTTGTGGTGGACTGTGAAGATGTCGGGAGGACGTCGAACGCAAAGGGGATCTCAGATCTGGAATAGGAGAGAGAAAAACGACGACGGCGTTGGAGGGAGCCAGAGAGAGGAAGACGGTGGACGGTGGTGGTGTTAGTGCCGAGACGAAGAAGATGGAAGGTGGTGGTGCTGGTGCCGATGATGAAGAAGATGGACGGTGGTGGTACTGGTGCCCAGAGATGAAAGAGGGTTGTGGTTGTGGGAATGGATGATTACCCACCTATTTGGGAGGAATGAAATTAGCCCTCAAATTGGGAATGACCCATTACTGATAATCATTTTGATTACCGATTTTCAGTCTACCAAACACTAAATTTGGCATCATCGATTCCGATTATCGATTTCTGATTCCCGGTAATCCATACCAAACAGGCTCTAATTGATTCATTATATTTTGAGTTTAAACAACCCAATGCATATGCTCTTAGTTCTCATTTCACTTTTGCCTAGGCCTTATCAAAGAAGCCCAAAAAAAAAAAAAGACATGGATTCTCTAATGGGCTCGTGGGCCCAACAAAAATAACATGACATGATTCTTGATTTTACCTTACAAGTTTGCTATATTCCTTATGATTAATGCTTCGTTACCACTTCATCTCCCTATTGATCTAAACTTTATTTATTTATATTTTTTCATAGATAGTCACTTATTTTATTATAATAAGAGAAAAAATTCAAAGAGATATTATTATATCTCATCTTTACCTGCTAATTTAATAAGACTTAACATATTTCTTTGTTGTATGGTTTTATTCATTTTTTTTTAAATTTTCTTCTTGTTTGTCAAGTTCATAATTTTAGAGTTTTCAATACAAGTATATCATTATGATAGAAATAACATCGCAATTTTTATCCAAAGAAAAATAAAATCCCAGCGGCACAATACACTATTTGGTCTATAAAGTACTTCGTATTAGAGTGTAGTCGAGCTTTAATAATAGAATATATGCATATATAAATTCAGAAATCTTTTCTACTGTACTCCTAGAAAAATCCTAGTACTTTACGAAAAAAAAAATAGTACTTTTGACTTATTAATAGTTTTCAGTATAAATACACTGTTGACGTGCTTGATTAATCTTGTGTTATTCACTCAGGGGGAAAAAATAAGAACCGTTCCTTCTTACTTGCTACCAAGAAATTACTATTACCCCATTTGATTTAATTTGTTGGTTTGCGGCTTGGGCGGTTGTATGAACCGATTAGCTCGAGCTCGACGTTCATTTTCTAAACAAGTCAAGTACGAGGACATTTTTAAGCTCGATTCAAAGCTTGAAATTTGTCAAAATTTTAAAATTTCTTTTCAATCACTATGTTTTGAGCAAATCGAGCTACTTAATACTCGAAAAAAGCTTGGCTCGATTTCGTTCATTTCCTAAACGAGTCGAATATGAGTATATTTTTAAGCTTGAGTCCAAATTTAGGCTCGGTTCGAGTTCGACTCGTTTCTAAACGAGCTGAATATGAATAAACAATGCTTCACCCATTCGACTCGAATAAAAGCCATATTTACGACCTGTCAACTTGTACATGACCTCCTGTTTATATCTATGTTATGCTAATCTGATTTTAATACCTAACTAAACCTACATAATCCGATTCCTACCTCCAAACAAGTAGCAAAAAAGGATATGCTATAAGCCTATAATATTTTTTTTTGAAGCAGATAAGAATTCGGTTAACTAGACAAGCCTAGAGAAACCGAGAGACCAGACAAGCCGATAGATGAACTAACCATCATGTACAACTGAAAGAAAATTACAGAAGCAAATGACTGCAACAAAGAACAGAAATGAAATTACAGAAGCAAATTATATAAGTAAAATAACAAAATAAACGTACAAGCCATCCTACACCAAAATCACAAGCCAGAGGCAAACGAAATGATCGGTCAAAGGGACAACGCACACAGAGAACTTTAGGGAACACCAGCGGACACCTCAGATTGTGGACTCAAAGAAGCCATCAGATGTAAATGCACGTCCACGACGTCATCGAACATGACAAATCAAACACTGCCAAAAGAAGCCTGCAACACAACAAGAACAACACTGCACTCCAATCCGTAAACCCGACTCGAGGCCAAACCATTGTCCATTAAAGCCACGAACCCCATCCCAAACCCTCAAAGATGATAACAAGATCGTGAGAAACTACTAGGTAGTTAGAATAGAGGCGGATGAAATGGGTCGAAAGAGAGAAAATGAACAACAATAAAAAGACAAAGAGGCGAAAGAACGAATTGAGATTGGATCGAACAACGGAAATAGATTGGAAACGAAGGTCGACTGAAGGAAGCCATGAGAGCACCTAAAGGCGGTGCGGTAGGCGCCGACATCAGCCCCTGACGGAGGTTCATTGAGAGGCGTGGAGAGCCTAGATTGGAGTTGTTGGAGGCGGTGGCGGCAGCAACCGAGCACCGAGCGGCAGCGGGCAACCGGTGGAGAAGGTGGAGGTGAGCCGGAAGCGGAGCGATTATGGGTTATGACACCAAAGGCGGCGCCACCACAAGGGCCACCAAAGAAGAAGACTAGGGTAGGCTCGTGCGGGGGCGAACCAGGGGTAGAAGCTCTACACGGGGCACCGCCGGAAAGCCGAGGGTGGACCAGAGAGAGGCTAAAGAGACGGTGGCGAAGTGGCCATGGCGGCGGCCAAGGAGGCGAAGGCCGTTGAGCGAGGTAGGAGGGACGATGGTCCGAAGCCGATGGCGATGGTGGATGAGACCGAGCCGGTGGGCAAAGGTGGCTAGGAATGAGTGAGAAAGGTGGAAGCTTGTGGACCTGTGGTGGCCGGCGGCGTAAGACCGAGAGCAAAGCTCTCTAGGTCACAAAATGCTCGCGACTTTTTGTTTAATACTACGGTATCCACTATCCATACAAATTGCAAAATCTAATCCCCCCTCAAAACCTCATGTTGCCTCACCTGCTGCACCCAGTGGTGAGAGAGAGAGAGAGAGAGAGAGAGAGAGAGAGAGAGAGAGAGAGAGAGAAGCAATAGGGCAATTGCATTAATTGCCCATTACTGTCACCCATCCAAAACCCTTTCTCTCTATGCCTCTCTCCACCTCTCTCCATTGAAGAGCTCCATTGAAGAGCTTATTTATTGTTTGATTTCTCTGTCTTCTATCTCTCTGCCTTCGAGGGTGACGGGATCTCCATAGGAGCTCGAATTCAGCCCGAGCCGCTGGTGTGAATCGCCGCTGGAGCACCGCTTTGATGCCTTCGTCCTTCACCATTGTTCTGATGGCTTTTCCAGGTCAATTTGAGGCGAGTGGAGGCCGGATTGGGAGTAGAGGAGGTGGAATCGAAGTGGATGAGCCCTCGCAGAGGGTTGGTGAACCGCTTTGTTTTATTTTTATTGATGAATGAACAATATATCAACTTTCCACTCTATGGTTTCTTACTGGACATCCTTTGGTACTCTACTGGACACTCAATGATTTCCTACTGGACACCCTATGGTTGTTTCATGTCTTGCGTGTTGTTCAATGTTTCCCTGGTTCTAGTGTTACCCTCCCCCCTGAGCCAAGGCAATAAAAAGAGAGAGGTCATACGAGATAAGACATAGACAAAGATAGAGGGGGGAAGAGGGACGGTAATGGGGCATTAATATAATTTGAATTAAATCTTAAGTTTTAGAGAAAAGTCATGCAAGTATGAATATAATTTGAATTAAATCTTAAGTTTCAGAGAAAAACTATCGAAGAAGAAGCAAGTGGGTTGAGGTTTATTTATAGTTTGACATGTAAGCAGTTAGTTTTAACTGGACACAAAAAGAAAAACAATATGCCACCTATTGGAACGGACTGAACAAGAGTTATCGGAGAAACAGATTCACCATCGACTTCGGATAGAAAATGGTTAAATTTGCTTTCGATAAAAAAAAATCAGAAAGAGAGAGAGAGCAGTAGAAAGTCCGTAGAGGAGAGAGAGAGAGAGAGAGAGAGAGAGAGAGAGGAGTGAAAAAGAAAAGTAAAGTTGCAGATGAGAGAGAGAGATTAGTGAGGATAGGACAGAGGGAGATGAAAGAGTGACATTGAGGGGGCATTCATATAATTTGAATTAAATCTTAAGTTTCAGATAAAAACCATCGAAAAAGAAGCAATTGGGCGGAGGTTTATTTGCAGGTTGACGTGTAAGCAGTTAGTTTAAACTGGACACCAAAAGCAAAACGACATGACACATATTGGAATCGACTCGACAAGAGTTATCGGACAAAAAAATTCATCATCGACTTCAAATAGAAAATGGGTAAATTCGCTCCAGATTTGAGGAAGACACCTCTCGCATAACCTTTATCGAACGCAAACTTGCCTATTTTCTATCCGAAGTCGATGGTGAATTGTTGTAAGGAGTGAATCAAGTATGAAATATAACGAAAATAGATCAAACCCAGACTTAGGCCCCAACAAATAAATACAAGACTCCTCCAATGCAGTAAGAGAAAGTCAGGATCGAATCCACGAGGAAGCACGTCAGCAGTTCTCGGGTAGCTGTAAATCCTCACAGGCAAAGCAGCAGAAACACAGAAACACAGAGACAAGGAAAGAAACAGAAATAAAAGCAGAAAAACAAAAGCAAAGAACAAAGCAAAACAGAAAAGACAAAGCAAAGCAGAAACTAAAAGCAAAGGCAGAGGCTCGTCGATCTCGACAAGAGTCAACTCGAGATCGACCACAGCAGTGAACAACAGAAACTCAGAAAGTGAAAATCGACGAAAACAGAAGAAAACCAACTCGACCTAGACCAGCTCCTACTCGAGATCGACAAAGCAGAACTCGATCTCGACAAAGGTCTACTCTATGTCGACTGGAAACAGAAACTTAAATTTGCAGAATCTCGAACAAAACTCAGAATTTCGACAGAAATAAACTCAATATGCTAAAAGACTTCCAAAGCCAGGGTTTCAACACCACAACGATAACCATGCAAAGTAACACATAAAGGCATAAAAGATCATGCTTTCCATTAAACAACTTTCATTGTTAACAAATAGGCATATAGAGGCTCTCGTATAAACCCTAATTGTTACTAACCCTTTTTCACATAATTAATCCAAGTTGTATTAAGATCACTTTCGCTTTAATAACACAAACAAGGATCACCTTCAACTCTCGCAAAAGAATCATGCTCATAGGGATAGAAGATGAATTGCACAAAAAGATCTGACCTTTATCGCATCACCTCACATGGCCACCGTCGGGCTCACCCCAGCCCCAGAAGTAGGTGGACTACTCACGCCTCATTGCAATAACAGACATTGAATTGAAAGAAACTTGCATTAAAACTAAATTCAAAGCCTTTTACAATCCTGGCAATCAACTTTCGCAGAAAGCCAAAACCCTAAAAAACCTTAGAACTCCTAAACTTCTCTGTGGAACTAACTAATTGTCTCTAAAATTGAATGAATAAAACTGAGCCCCATGGGCTTTATTTATAGGCTTCTAACCCTTGCTATTCAAGGATAGAATCTTCTATCTATATCTAAAATTATATCTAAATTGCTAAAAGATAAATAAATGCCATAAAGAAATAAATCAACAAGGAAAAGATAAATCTAAATAGGGTAGGTCTTCATGTCTTGATAGATTGCGTCTTCCATAGATAGAACTTGATGGATTTGGATAGAATCTTCCTCCTTTGGCCCCAAGGAATCCCAAGTCTACTCGGACAGGTCTTCGTCGACGCGTTTCTGGACACTGGCCTACTCGACCTCGACAAGGGCTCGTCGACCTCGAGTAGGGTGGATCGTCGACTGGACTTCCTGGCTAGCTCTGCTCGATGTGGCTCAGTCTTGGCTCCTGGTTCTCGTCGACCTCGACAAGGCGTAGTCGACCTCAAGTAGGTTTACTCGACTGGCTCGGATCTGGACTCAGGCGCTCGTCGATCTCGACCAACTCTTGTTGAGATCGAGTAGAGGTGGGGACGTCTGGTCGAGCAGGCTTCTCCTCGGCATGGACTTGGACTGGCGTTGTGGGGCTTGTCGATCTCGACTAGGGCTTGTCGAGATCGAGTAGGGTTGCTCGACTTCTCGTCCTCGGCTTCTCGGTCAGCTTCTCTCCTCGACTCCGGGTGTGGTGTCTGGGCTTCGTCGATCTCGACTAGGGCTTGTCGAGATCGAGTAGACTTCCGGAGCTGGGTTGTCTGGCTTTCTCGATCAGGCTTGCTCGACCAAGGTTCCGTTGCTTCCTTGACCTTGGACTTCTGTAGTGGTTTTCCGAGCTTTTTCGACCTTCTGTAGAATTGCTGTAAAATGCTTCGATTTCTGCGAATTAAACAGAAACTGGTGTAGATTCCATAATTTGGCAAATAAACATAAACTACATAGATTCTGTACTATCTTAGCCCAAATGAATGAAATGCATGCAGAAATCGATATAAAAGTTACTGTAAAACATGGCAGATTCAGCTCACAACATGAATCTGTTTCTCCGATAACTCTTGTCCAGTCGATTCCAATATGTGTCATGTCGTTTTGCTTTAGGTGTCCGGCTAAAACTAACTGCTTACACGTCAACATGCAAATAAACTTTCACCCAATTGCTTCTTCTTCTTCGATTGTTTTTATCTGAAACTTAAGATTTAATTCAAATTATATTAATGCCCCATCACTGTCACTTTACATCTCTCTCTCTGTCCTATCCTCATTAATCTCTCTCTCCTCTGCAACTTTACTCTCTCTCTCTCTCTCTCTCTCTCCCCCCTACAAACTTTCTATTGTTTTCCCCCTCTCTCTCTCTGACTTTGTCCAACTGTCGATCAGTGGAAAGCCAAACCCCCCTCACTTACCTCTATCGGGGAAACCCTTTACCCTCATATCCGGTTTGACCCAATCTCAAACCGGATTGAGTTAACCTTGCAAATAAATCGGATTTTTGGGTAACTCTGTTCATTTCCCTCAAAAAAAATGTCGGACTTGTTTGATTGGCAATTAAAAAAAAAAAGGAAAAGCTTATACTTCCTTCCCGTTAAGAAAAATGTCATTTACTATATATATAATTTTTTAAATAAAATAAGTATGACATTATTTTTAAAATTAAAATTTTCATATTAATAAAAAAATTGACACTATATATACTTTTTAGATCCTTAAAGTGACATATTTTATAAGTATTAATTAAAAGTTGATATTGTATAAATAGTAAATTGATATATTTTGTTTAACGGATGGAGTACAAATAATAATAAAAAAATTATAATAGATATATAATCTCCCACACACTTTATATTATGGTTCGTACCTATCGTAAATAATTACATACATAATTGCATTAAGTGCTATAAAAAAAATCCTCATTTACCCAAAAAATACTATCCTTATTAACCATATGTTCTTTAGAAATTGAACAATTGTTATCAAACCATACTATCCTCATTCAGCCTTTGTAATACCATTTACAAACTTATTACAAAAATCATAGCCAATAAACTCAAGCCTTTGCTACATAAGTTAATCAATCCTTTCCAAGGAGCCTTCATAGAAGGAAGATCAATTCAGGATAATATTCTAATTGCATACGAAATTTTTCACAATTTTCATAAGCAGAAGGGAAGAAAAGGGTGGATGGCGATTAAACTCGACTTAGAAAAAGCCTACAATAAGATCAGCTGGGACTACATCAGAGCTACTCTCAGTAAATTTGGTTTTGAAAAACAATGGATCTCATGGGTTATGAATTGCATTACTACTACCTCCTTTTCAGTATTAGTTAATAATCGTCCGGGTTCTCTTTTCAGACCGGAGAGAGGCATAAGACAGGGTGACCCCCTTGCCCCTATATATTCATCCTTGTCATGGAAAATTTAGCTAGAGAACTCATCCAGGAAGCCTCGCTAGATGATAATCTAGTAGGATACCAACTCACAAAAAATGGTACCATGATACCATTCCTAACATTTGTAGACGACACAATTATCTTCTCTGAAGCTTCTCACAAGAGTCTCTACACAATACGTAATATTCTCAACAATTTCTCAAATCTTTCTGGTCTAACGATCAACTTTAATAAGAGTTCTATTCAATTTTCGGAGAATGTCAAGACGAACCTAGCCAACTCTCTTGCTCAGGAGATGCACATTCCTATTTCGAAAACTCTAGAAAAATATTTGGGAATACCCATGGTTAGAGGAAGAGTTAAAAGTGAAGTATTCGATGATGCCATCGTCAGCATTAAAAAGTAACTGTCTAAGTGGAAAGCATCTTCGCTCTCACAAGCAGGCCGCACGACTTTAATTCAAGCGAACCTAAGTTCTAAAACTAATTACCTAATGCAGAATTTCCTTTTGCCAAAAGGTGTGTTGAACCAAATTGATCAAATTCACAAAAACTTTTTCTGGAATAAGCTCAACTCCGAAAGATATACTCCACTGATTGGCTGGGATAAGATTTGCAAACCAAAGACTCAAGGTGGTCTAGGCTTAAAACTAGCAGAAGAGATGAACATCAGCCTCCAGATGAAGCTCCTTTGGAAGATATGCATGGAACCGGACAACATATGGGTTAAAGTTATAACTGAAAAATATTTACAACAAGAGAATCTTTTTGAAAGATCGTCTCAACATACCTCCTGGCAATTTGGAAGACTACTCCATTTAAGAGAAATTTTTTTGAAAGGCCTTCATTGGGTATTAGGAAATTGTGAGTCCATAAATGTCTGGAAAGATCCTTGGCTATTAAACACTGATCTATCTAGCTTCCAAACCTCTTTTGATCCCCATCTAAAAGTCAAACAACTCTTTAACTCTAATAAGCATTGGGATATCCCACTTCTTAAAGAAATCTTCCCTAATCACATTGTAATAAAAATTTCCGAGGTTAAAATCCCGAGTTGGGATACTCCGGATAAATTAGTATGGAAACTCAACTCGGATGGGCGATTCTCAACCCAATCGGCTAGGCACTTGGATCATCAAAACAATAATAGTGCGAGGGACCAAAACTGGATATGGAAACTCAACATTCCGCCTAGAACTAAAAAATTTCTCTGGAAAATCTTCAATGACAGCTTACCAACCACGGATAGACTCAACAGATATTATAATAGAGTTCCTTCTGGTTGTTGTTTTTGTGATTGTAATAAGGATGACAATAACCACTTATTTATGCAGTGTCCTTTTACCAAAACTATAATTGCAGCCTATGAGCAGTTGACTCAGAAGAATGCTCCTATGTTACCCTTGGTAAATACTAATATTCTTGATTTTATCAACCCTAATGAAGATAGGAAGAAAATTGAAGAACTCTGCTTTATCTGGCAGAGAATTTGGGAAGCCAGAAATGATGCAATATTTAGGAATAAAAAATCAAACCAACATCACCAATTAGCCATCAGGATCTATGGCGATTTCAAAGAATGGTTAAACCTCAACCCGGTTAAAGCTAAGTGTAACAAAAATATCTCAAAACGAAATCGAAACTCAAGATGGACCAAGCCTCCTCAAGAGATCTATAAAATTAATGTAGATGGTTCTTTCAAAACAACGGGCGACAGCCAGGTGGGAGGGTTGATTAGGGACCACCATGGTGCTGTGGTGGATATTTTCCAATTGGAAACGACGGCAAAATCTCCCATTCAAACGGAGATCTCAGCTTTCTGTGCAGGTGTAGAATTAGCTCGATCTAAGGGACTAAGAAGAGTCATTATCGAAGGTGATTGTTTAGAAGCTGTCAAAGCAATCAACGATAGCTCTTATGCCAGATGGGAAATAACAAGAGAAGTGGAATTCATCAGGAAACTTAAGTCCAGCTTCATCAGCATAGACTTCCGACACTGTTATAGGGAAGCGAACAAAGCGGCTGATTTCATCTCTAGATCTATGGATACTTGCTTATACTCGAATCTCCCCACGAATGGGGAATTATGTAACATCATCCGATGAGATAATCATGGTAGCTCCTTACCTTAGTAAGGACTGCCTACTTTTTGCCTACTGAAAAAAAAATAAAAAAAAATAGAACAAAGTTTCGGTTGGTTAAAAAAAAAACGTTTCTAAGAATTTGGTTTATGATTAAAAAGTTGGAAGACATTTATTTAGGAAAAGACACGTATACATGTTGAAACCAAACAAAAGTGTACAAATTTTATGCCGACATCTAAGATCCGTTTTGTCTAATTAATTACAACCAATCTTGATTTTTAGCGCATGGAGATTCGTTAACACAAGTTTAGATCGATCTCATTACCGTAACAAGTTGTTTATTTGTTTGTTAGTGTCATATGGGAAAATATATATAGAGAGTATTTGTTCATCACACCACCACTTCTTAATTTTTTTGATCCCAAAAAAAAAAACGCTTCTTAATTTACATTTTCATTCAATCTCATCAACTCGTCACCATCTTCAATTTTTGTAGGTGTATATATTTTTTTATTAAAATATGAAGGTTTTAGTTCGATAAGTTAAAATCAATACTCTCTTCGTGACTAACCAATGACCTCTTGCCTTAGTGGTAAGAGTGAGGTGCTTCCTTGTGCCTCACTACCATGAGGTTAAGGATTCAAATCCCACTAGGAGCAATTTGTGCTTGAGTGGGTATCCATGCCTTGGTTTGCCTTGACATGGGTTAGCCTGTCTTGCGGCTTGCTGCTTGACTTACCTAGCTCGAGTGCTTTGCAGGCTAGTGCTCGGCCCGTGGAAGACTAGTCGATAACCTCGGAACCTCCACGTCATTAAAAAAAAAATTACTCTCTTCGTGACTATTGAGATCCTAACATTTTACATATTTGCAGTTACGTTTATGTCCTTTATTAATTTCTTAGCAACATAATATCCTCCTGGATCACTAGCTAGATGTCATTGTTTTGTCTGTTAGTACTATTTAAATTGAACATTTCTGTTTTCTTGGTATGAGAGAACGAAGGGCTGCTATGGAAGAAAATCCTAAATAACCATTTCTAAATCCTCCTATGCTCATGAATGAGCTTGCTATTTTCATAAGTTTGATGTTTGCCGCTTGATCTCGATTGTTTGTTGAGCAAAGATCTAGCATTAAAGCTAGATTTTTACATGGTATCAGAGCTGTAAGATTCTTTGAATAGTTTTTTTTTTCCATTAAACGCTTTGAGAAAGCTTCTATCATGGTTAATCAGAACCCAGTGCACAACAACTTCGGCAATCAGGAAAACCAAGGAAATTTTGCTGATCCTCTGCTCTTAGCAAACTCTGACCATCCAGGGTCACAACTTATTACAAGTACTTTTGATGGCTTGAACTATCTACCATGGATGAGAGGTGTTATTATGGCACTGGGGGCTAAACACAAACTTGGTTCCATAGACAGAATATGTGTGAAACCAGATGGAAATGACTTTGTTGAGGTTCGAAGATGGATAAGAGTTGATTTCATGGTTAGGTGTTGGTTTCTCAACTCCATGACTAGTTCAATAAAGGAGAGTTTCATTTTTATGGATTCTACTAAGCAGTTGTAGGATGAAATCTCTGAGAGATATGGTCAATCTTATGGGCCATTGATTTATCAATTGAAAAAGAAATTGAGTGGTATAATGCAGGAGGGTTTAGCTGTTGCTGATTACTTCAACAAATTGAAGAAGATATGGGATCAACTTCAAGTGCTAGAGAGCATTCGAGTATGCACTTCTGGAGGAATCTCACATTGCAGATGTGAGCTGCAGAGAAAGATGAATAAGGCTGAGATGAGGAACAAGCTTATGCAGTTTCTGATGGGAATGAATGAGTATTATGAAGGTATGAGAAATCAAATTCTCTCCACATACCCCATACCAAACATCAACAAGGCCTATTACTTGATTACTTAAGCTGAGTCTCATAAAGGTGGAGGAAGCACTACTGGGAATCCTCAAGATTCCAGTGTTATGGTTGCTAGCTAGCAGACCAATGAATTGGCCATATTCAAAGGGATACAATCAGAACTCTTCTTACTCTAGAAATCAAGGGAATGTGGTGGATATCAGGATAACAAAAGGGAGTATCAGGGCCGGATGGATAAAGCAGAGAAGGCCAAGCTTAAATGCTATTACTGTCATGAGAGGACATTTGGTTGAGCAGTGCTTCAAGATTCATAGCTATCCAGAATGGTTTCAAGGACCCAGGGATCCTGTCAAAGGATCTGCTAACTCAGCAGGAATGCAAGAGCAAGAGAGTACCATTGATGAAGATAGATCTCATAACAAAGCTGATGATGGAAGAGTTGATAAAGCTCTTGTGAATGTTGTATGTCATGGAGTTTTCAAGGTGATGAGAGGGAAAGCCACATCCGAGGGTCCTTCAAATGCTAATTTGGCAGGTATGTTCTTCCTATCTACTGTGAATTCTGTAGATAAAATGGAGAGTAGTATAGAATGGCTAGTTGATACTAGCGCCAATGACCACATGGTTGATGATGAGTCATTGTTACATGACAAAGTAAGGTTGAGTAGTCCTGACTTTGTTGGATTACCAGATGGTCACATTGTTATGGTGAACATATCCGGGAAAGTCCAGTTATCTGATCGGATTGTGTTGTATAATGTACTGTATGTACCAGGTTTCAAGCACAAGTTGTTATATGTTGGGAGAATTATTGAAAGAACTGGTTTGAGAGCAATTTTTTATTTACATGGTTACACTTTTCAGGGCCATGGATGTGAAGAAGTGATCATGAGAGGGATACAAAAGGACAGACTCTACAAAATTCCCCCACTACAAAAAATAATTAATTTAGCTTCGGCAAAAAACCGTAGCAAAAGGCTGTCCAGGCGTGGCAAAAGGCCATTAGCTTCGGCATTTCTACGGGAAATGGGGGGGGGGGGTTGCGAAGCTTGGGGTCGCAAAAGTTGGTAGCTTCGGCAAGTAGCCGTAGCAAAGTTATTTGCTACGGCTTCGCTACGGCAAACAACTCCTGATGACACATTTGCTACGGCAAACTGCCGTAGCTAAAATGTGGGTGGAAAATTAAAAAAAAAAATGCCTTTTAGCCCGGATTTTTCAGACCCGGGTTAAAAAGTCTAATATTTTTATTAAAAAAAAATGTAATTAATTATACAAAATTTACATACATAATAAAATGTTAACCTACATAATTTATATACAATCAATATACATAATTATAAAATTTACATATAAATGTCCAAAACTATATTTTAACCAAAAAAACAGTTGGTCAGCGAAAAGATTCCACTCCATACTGCCTCATGTGAAAACAGTTGCTGTGTGTACGAGGAGATTCAAATGCCTGTGTTACAAAGATGTAATAGTCAAGTGAATACGAAGGTAAGACAACTAAAAATAAAGTAGAACAAATGCATACAAGGGCTAACAAACGCCTGTGTTACAGAGATGATAGGTGCAACAGACAGTTTTCACACTCACAATCAGATTATTGCAGCCTTAATTTACAAGAGAAACATGCAATTTCATTAAGATATAGCAAGTTGCAGCAATGTAAGAACCATAATAGAGAGGAATTAATCAGTTTTCCAAGAGAAAACCTTAAAGATAGAGAAAAGAAGAATACCCTTTCCCTAGGAATGTAGGTGCAACTCTAGTTTTCGCATGGACACTTGCATTACCCATTCAAGCAACAAAAAAAGATGATTTCCCAGAATCGCAACAGCACTAACGAAAAGACAAATGGAAATGTCAAAATAAAAAACTGAGACTGAAATTATACTTTAAATTGTGCAAATGATGTTTTGCATGAGCTTCAAGAACCTAACTCCTCTGCTGTTCACAGAGAACAACAGCCAAACTAAAAAATTATGTAAAGCAACCATGCCATCATAAGCATACAATTTAGAACAGGTTTTGTGAATATTAATGTGAAATCAATCAAGATAGAACAGTTCACATTATTAGCCCACTATGTAACAAGCTATCTTACATCATTGGCAATTGCATAATTTAAGATAGATTTAGTGATCGATCTAGAACGTCATTTCCACACTGATTAGCAAGATCTTTACTTGGAGCAAATGTAAACCATACCACTAAACAACCACTTCTCCTTGCAGAATAATCTCATAAGCTGAGGAAAGAAAACACAAGTATTCGAGGCTCACTGAAAAGATGATAATATAAGAAAATGTGTAGTCTTAGAGCTAGATAAATCAATTTGAAGTGAATATGGGACAAATATTCTACACAGATGAAGTAACTACTCACTTGGGAATCCCGAATAAGTCCATGGAGGTAAACATACTTAAAAGGAACTTCTCCGGTGAACTCAATCCCCATCATGACCATCCTTGCCACCCAGAAAAACAATATGTCATGCCTGTTCAAACAAAGAACAGGTGTAAGTCCTGACTTGTTGCTAAAAATTTGGATCAGAGCTATAAGTATATTTCAAACGTACAACATGGTAAAGTATGCTCAATGATGTCAACTTTTGATACCAACCCCATTATAATTTTATTAAGCTTTAATTAATATCTTCACGTTTCTGTATAATTTAGTTAGTTAATTTAGTTTCCCATTCCCACTTAGTTTTTAGGCATTATCCCCAACATATTTATGTAATTATGTTCTCTTCAAACGAGAACTGAAACTGCTAAAAAAATTAGGGTCTGATTTGCATGGCTTTTAGCCACCGTAACAGCATGTTTCCATGGTTATACATTGTCATTTATTTATTAGAAAAATGTACCAAATCAACATGACATACCAAACAGACCCTTGCGCATTTTTTGTGTTGACCTGTTAACTAGTAAAGTCATTATTTATATGATGCTCCAACTAGTTCATTGGCTACAGAATTATACTAAGGCCCTTTGTTTTTCTCCTAGAGAACTCTTGCTACTAATAAGAATCCCACATTGGGAACATTAAAACTCTCCAGCTATTTAAGGATCCTCAGTTTCAAGTATTGATGATGTAGAATGGGATTAAACTCCTTTAAAAATGAATTATAACTAATATAGAAACTGTGGAAAAGGAACAAACTAATATACAAGTCCAATTAGAGTGTCGTACCCTGTTTCAAGCATTGTTGTTGGGTAGAACCGTTTGAAATCCTCAGCTGAAACTTCTGGCCATCCTAGTGTACTGAAGGGCCATAATGCGCTGCACAGGTTATGAATTGCAATTGATTACTGGCTTTGACATGTGTGTTGTGAGAACTGGGACATAGCTTAGAAATTTCATCTATGTATGCTACAAGTGACACTCTGAAATCTGACTCAGCAAAATAAATTCACAAATTTTACCACAACTGGCAAGCAAATTTCAGGATAAACAAGCATGAAGACTTAGGCTAGCAATACTGACCTGTCCATTTATTTCCACCTGCAACACATAAAAACTGCACCAGTAGCTATAGTAAGCGTATCTTTGATACAATGGGTGCCCCGAATCAGCAAAAGGAAGCATTTAGAGCCATGATCACTTTAAATTGTAAAATTTAGCTTCAAAAGATGCAAATGTTGTCAAATCAACAGAAGAAAAAAGGCATAATCAGTGTTTTTTGTTTTGTTTTACGAGGTCCCTTAGAGCATAGCAAATGGGCCAAAAGACTTGTTGAAATATCATATTTAAAACATCTCAGATGCAAATATCTCTTTACCCGATTAAGCATTACCAATCACTAATAGAGAAGGGCCAAAAGAAAGGAATAAAATGAAAACCAATAACTTACCCCAACCTTTGGTTTTTGAAGAAGAACATCATCTTCCAAGTAGCCAGCAGATTCTAGAAATACAGGAAACAATTTCTTCAAGAAAAGCATGCATAATGTCTAGGAAGAAATTAAGCAAGGGTTGGACATATTTTTAAAATTCAGAAACCAAGATATACAAAGGCCGATTAGGTAATAATCTAAACAAATTAAGAAATTGAATATTAAAAAATAGCATACTTGTTCTATTAAAAACACGTAAATTGAATATAAAATTGAACCTATGAGCTCACAAAAAATCAGAAATTTGCTCACCTTTGAAGTTTGAACTGAAGCCGAGTTGTAGGGGCTGGAAGAGGGCATGGGTCGTGGAGGGGCAACAACTGAGCGTTGGCGCAGTGGGGCGGGGGAGTTTAATACAGACATTGAACCCTGTGAATTCACAAATTAATCGAGTTTGTTTATAAAAAAAAATAGTAATATCAAACCCACTTTCCTCAAATCCGACTAGAATACCCCAGGAAATTTGCCTCCTATAACCACTCTCCTATGGCAAACCCACTTTCCCCAAATTCGAGCAAACCCTAGAATACCTTTTTCAGTAAAATCAAACCCCGCTTTCCCAAATTAAACCCTAACCAAACACGGTTTCAAGAAATTACCTGATAATGGAGGCTTGGTAGGGATGAGAATCGATTAACTTGGCCGAGCATCGACGAGAGCATAGGCGGGCGGGAGCACAGGGAACGATGGTGAAAGATGGGAGAGGGAGGGAGGAGAAGATGGGAGAATCCCGCAGGCGAGTACAAGCTCCGGCGAGTACAGGGCGGGAGAAGATGGGAGAGGCGAAGAACAAGCGGGAGAAGAGGGAGGGAGTACTGAAATTGAAATGGGGAATGGGGGATTTGGGGATTTTCAGTTTTTGAAGTTGAATGTATGTACTGTACATTGATTAAGTTTTATTTTATTTTTCCTTTTTTTTTGGATTAAGTTGGGTTTTGATTTGCTACAATTCCGTTGCAAATTTAGTGTATCTATTTTAATTTTTTTGCCACGGGGAGGCCCTCCCGTCGCAACTATTGTCATGGCATCGCAAATTTGATTTTTTTTTTCTTATAGTGTAACTACGGCAACTTTTCCGAAGCTACTGTCTTGGGTTTTTTTTTCCAAATTTAACGCATGTCGTAGCTAATGCCGTGACAAAAGGTTATCAATTGCTACGGCACACGTCTGCCGAAGCTAGCAAGGGTAGCAAATTTAATTATTTTTTGTAGTGCCCATGTGCTGTCAAGAAGATCAGACAATAAAGAGGATCAACAAGCTTTGAAATTGATTCCTTCAGTTTTTGCTTCCGCTAAACTAGATTTGCATATTCATCATGCTAGGCTTGGGCATACTTCTATAGCTAAGCTGAAACATGTAGAGTTTTTGAAGAATGTTGTCTAGAATTATATGTTTTGTGAAACCTGCAACTTGGCTAAACACCATAAGTTATCTTTTGAATCAATCAATTTTATGGCCAAAGGCCTTTTTGAACTTGTGCATATAGATTTATGGGGACCTTATTAGGTTTTAAGTGCCACATGAGCAAGATACTTCTTAACAGTTGTTGATGATCACGGAAGGGTCAGGGTCACATGGAACTACCTTCTTAAGGAGAAGACAGAGGTATATAGAACTATCAGTTCATTTCTTTCATATGTGAAGACACAATTTGTAAGGAGAGTGAAATGCATTTGAAGTGATAATAGGACTGAGATTGTGAATCAGGGATGTACTGAGTTGTTTGCAGAAAATGGAGTGATACACCAGAGGAGTGCTCCGTATACTCCTCATCAAAATGGGAGTGTTGAAAGGAAGCATAGACACCTAGTTGAAATGGTTGGAGCAATGAAGATTCATGCCAACTTACCTTGACATATTGGAGTGAATGCATACTTACAGCAACTCATGTGATCAACAAATTACCTACTGTAATACTTGGCCGGAAGACTCCATTTGAAGTGTTGTTTGGAAGGAAACCATCATATGATGAATTGAGGGTTGTAGGATGCATGTGCTTTGCACCTACTCAGCACACGATCAGAGATAAATTTGATGCAAAGAGGAGGAAGTATGTTTTCTTAAGTTACCCTCATGGACAGAAGGCATACAGATTGCTTGACTGTCAAAGTGGAAAGGTATTTGTGAGCAGAGATGTTGTTTTTCATGAGGGCAGATTTTCTTTTAAGGATGATGCTAATGAAGATGATGAGATGAATACAGAAAGCCATCCAAACTTGCCACGTGTTAATCCAGTAAGTGACTATGAAGAGTAGGGAGCTCAATTCAGGAATGATAATCCACTTCCTGCTCTAAGCCAAACAGATTCCTTTAACCTTCCATCACCATAAAATGTCCCTTCTACTCTTTGGAGATCACCAACACTAGAAAGCATAAGCCAAGCCCCCATCTTGAACCATGATGATTTTTCTCCCTTGAGGAGATCATCTAGACCAACACAAAGCAATCAAGACTTAGAGATTTCATATGTCCCACAATAACATCAGACTCTAGCCAACTTTCATCATCCTTCCTTGCCAGTGTCCTAGGAGATATGTCCCAGCACTTTGAGGACTTTGTCACATCCTTTGTGAATATGGCAACCATCCCTGAACCTAGAACTTAAAAACAAGTTGTGAAGGATAACCTATGGCAAAAAACTATGAACAAAGAGCTCACAACTCTTGAAGAAATCAAACCTGGATTATGACAGAGCTACCACCTGATCATAAAGCAATTGGATGCAAGTGGGTGTATAAGGTAGATAGAGCAGATGGGTCAGTTGAGAGATACAAGCCCATGCTTGTTGCAAAAAGATATAATCAAGTGGAAGGGAAATACTACAAACATACCTTCTCACCAATGGCAAAACTAGCCACAATGAGACTAATTTTTTTCAATAGCTGCAAAGAAGGATTGATCAGTTTTTCAACTGGACGCCAATAATGCTTTCTTACATGAAAGCCTAGAGGAGGATGTGTACATGACTACTCCAGAAGGATATGATGCTAAGTCAGGCCAAGTGTGCAAATTGAGTCACTATATGGCCTGAAGCAAGCATCTAGACAATGGAATACAAAATTGTCTCAATTCATGATCTCTCTTGGCTATGCTCAGGCAAAGAATTATTACTCCTTGTTTATCAAACAAGTTCCTAAAGGACAAGTTGTGTCATTGGTGTATGTGGATGATTTATTACTTATAGGTGATGATATTGATGAAATAAACTCTATTAAATCAGCTTTGCATCAGGCATACACTATCAAGGATCTTGGTGTAGCCAGGTATTTTTAGGGGCTAGAAATCACAAGATCAGCAGCAGCTGGAATATCACTTCATCAGAGGAAATACATCCTTGACATCATAGAAGATTGTGGGATGATAGGCTGTAAGCCAAGTGGATTCCCCATGCCTAAGGGTTTGAAATTGTCTCCGGAGATTGGGAATCCTCTTCCAGATCCTGAGAGATACATAAGATTAGATAGAAAGGCTCTTGTTTCTAAATTTGACAAGACCTGGCCTATCTTATGCCATACAACACTTGAGTCAATTCATGAGTAGTCCCAAGGAACCTCATATAGATGCAGCCATGCATGTTGTCAGATACTTGGCACACACTATTGGCTTGAGATTGTTTTACAAAAGAGAGACAAATTTCAATGTCATGGGATATTGTGATGCAAATTGGGGAGCATGTGCTTACAGTGCTAGATCACTTACTAGGTACTACATTTATCTTAGAAGCTCACTTGTTTCATGGAAGACAAAGAAATAGCAAACTGTCTCAAAATCTTCAGCTCAATCAAAATACATAAGTATGTCTAAGATAGCTAGTGAGCTTGTATGGATTGAAGGTTTGCTTCATGACTTATCCATAGAAGTTCCATTGCCAATTCCTTTGCATTGTGATAGCAGAGCAGCTATAAATATAGCAGCGCAGCTATAAATATAGCAGCAAATCCAGTTTTCCATGAGAGAACTAAGTATATCAAGGTGGATTGTCACTTCATTAGAGATAAAGTTCTTGAAGGATTCATAAGAACTCTTTACATCCGTACTAGATTACAAATTGCAAATGTTATGACTAACCCCCTTGGAGAAGATCATCTCAAGCAGTTCATATGCAAGTTAGGACTTGTCAATCCTCTCCCAAGTCCAACTTGAGGAGGGGGTATTGAGATCCTAGCATATTTGCAGTTTATGTCCTTTATTAATTTCTTAGCAAAATAATGTCCTCATGGACCACTAGCTAGTTGTCATTGTTTTGTCTGTTAGCACTATTTAAACCGAACATTTTTGTTTTCTTGGTATGGAGAATGAAGGGCTGCTATGGCAGAAAACCCTAAATAACCATTTCCAAATCCTCCTATGCTCATGAATGAACTTACTATTTTCATCAGTTTAATGCTTGCCGCTTGATCTTGATTGAGCGGATCTAGCATTAAAGCTAGATTTTTACGATAACCCAATAATTCAATAATTGAATCTTTATGTCAAAAAAACTTTAACCTTTTTCCAAACACTCTTAATGAACAAACAATTTAATTCATCTATTGTATTTGATTTTCAATACTCCCTCCGATCCAAAAAAAATGCCGTTTAACTTTTTAACACGTAATTTTCAGGTTTAGGATTTCAGATTTAGAAAAAGATAAACAAGCCTTATTTAGTGCAAATGTGCAATTCTCCATAGACTGATCTCCTGGTTTAGAACAAAATTTTAAATTAATTTCAATAAAGCATGATTTTTACATGATATAAATTTACAAACATATAAATAAAAAAATATAGCTTTTAATTTAAAAAAAAAATTAAATTACAATCAAAATAATTAAGTAATATATCGAGTATTATACAATATAATCCAAATTAAGATTAAGATTCTTAACTTTATACAATCAAAATAATTAAGTTTTTTATATAGCAAGATGTAGTAGCTAGATGGGATGTACTCATGTACATGCTCTAGACACTAGCCATATATAATTAAGTTATTAGTTCTTAAAAAATCAGGTCTCATTTAATGAATAAATAAAATCAAATCGATCTCAGTAGCCATAACCGTGCACGCATTAGTTGGTTTTATAGTTTAATTAATAGCACATTAATTAGCATTTGTAATTGTAAGGACGTGCGGTATAAAGAGTGTTTAGTTAGTTACACTCTTGAGCATGATTCGTATGGTATTAATTGAAGTAAGGGAATCTTGCAGGAATATATATATCCCTAGCTAATTAGGATTCAATCTTACCCAACCATGTGTTCTTCTTCATCCTTTTTAAACATATGAATCCACACAAAGGGGGAATTAATGGAGAAAACATGCATCCCCTTCAATTAATGCAACTTAATCCATCCATATATTTTATACATTAATAATCAATTGATTAATTACTTAATTTGGCGGCTCCACAGGATAAGCACTGAAGAACACCAAAATTATAAATATTAGAGTTTAGGTTTTCCAAGCTATCCTTATCTATATATAACCTTAATTTAGAAGACTTTGCTTACGTGTCAATCTTAGATGAGTTTTAGGAATATTGACCAATTATGTTTTTTTCTTTGATTTTTTTATTTCTCCTTTTCTCTTTTTTTTCCATTAATTTTTTTAATCCTCCATTCTCTTTTATTCTTAACATATTTACTAACATCTATAATAACCTTAGTTTAGAAGACTTTGCTTACGTGTCAATCTTAGAGGAGTTTTAGGAATATTGACCAATTAGGTTTTTTTCCTTGATTTTTTTATTTCTCATTTTCTCTTTTTTTCCATTAATTTTTTTAATCCTCCATTCTCTTTTATTCTTAACATATTTACTAACAATTGGGCTTAATTCAAAACATTGAATTCAATCTAATATAACCATTAGGCTTAACTCACATTTATGTACTAACTATTGAGTTTAATTCAAAACATTGAATATAATTATTAGTTGTGACACATCACATTTAAATGCATGATTCAGATTTCAAAATTTCTAAATAATTTACAATGATATTGATATTATTATTACTGGGTGATTTAAAATATCCACATTTATGTATTATACTTTAGACGAGATATAAAAAAAATTATTTCAGAATTACAAGATACATTTATGGTAAAGTTTTTTTTATCTTAACTTTTATTAGTATTTTATAATATATTTATATATATTATTAATATTTTAGTTTTAAAAAACCGCGGCATGACGCGAGAATTGTACTAGTTCGATTTTAAAATCTAAACAAAAAAGGGTGAATTTTTTTTTAAATGACGTATTTATAAGTTTATTTATATTTATTAAAAAAAAGAACGATTTAGGGAAACACACCAAAATACAAATGGGTGCTTTTTTTCAAAAAAATTACAAATTGGTCAATTCGATCAATAACATTTTTTTTTCTTTTTTAATGATCTAGAGGCTACGAGGATATCTACTAATCTTTCACGTACGTGCCACTATGTTTGAAATCTTAACCTAGTAAATGGCACTTCTCTCTTACTAATAAGATAAGAGGTCATTAGTAATTTTTTTTACGGATAAAAAAAAGTATTTTTTTTTTACCAATAACAGGTTATAGATTAAAAAATTTAATTATAAAAGATTTTTTAAATGGATACTTTATTTTTTATATGGTTTTTCTAAAATCATACTTTATTTTGTATAGAATCTTTTCTAATTAAGTTTGTTAATCTATATATCCTTTTAAGGTATAGGTAGAAAGACTCAATTAAATTAATTCAGGAATATATATGTTCGAAAAATAGAGGGAAAAAATGTTTATGTAATCCACAGGATTTGTTGGATCCATCAAATAGATTTGTGACGTTACAAAAATAGCAACCATTTTTAGTTTTTCCCAAAGTAAATACATAATAGTTTTTTTTTTTTTTTGACAAATCGGTCTCAACTCTCAAGTAGGAAGTTAGAATAATACAAGTTGGTGAATTTGGTATATACAAAGTTGCTACTGTGAGGTGTTTTTTTGTCTTAGTTATAATGTAAATGAATTAATAAATAAATAAATCATTCAAGTGATTAATTAACGTAAAAAGTACAAAAGATTAATGTATAAACATACATCCTCTTGGCAACTTCATGGGTTCAGCTGACGGGAGCCAAATCTAGATCATCACACTAGTTTATTGTATTATAATAAGTTTAATTAAAGTACTGGTCCTCCTACATCATAACTCATAAGATTTTAGTTAGCTCAAAAATGAAGTGACGTCATAATTAATACGGTAGTAATTTCGCTTTCGAAAGGGTATTTAATTTATCTCATACTACGTTTTTTTTTTATTAGGAAAAAATTCGACCTCAGACAAACCTGATACTCGAGAGGCCGGCGAATAGGCAGACGGACTAGCCGTCAACAGTGGCGGATCCAGAAATTTTTGTAAGGGGGGGCTGGATTTTTTTTTTTCCGAAAATTGACAGTTTTAAATGTTCGAGTCTAAGGTTGTACCTATATATATACACCGTTGATACCTTCAATGTCAGTTTGGTAAAACAGAGCTGATGAGTTAGCTGAAGCTGAAAGGGTAGCTAAATCTGATGGATTAAGTGTGTTAAATATATGCTAAATTAGAGTTTTCAGAAGCTAGTAAGGTGTTTGGTAACCCAGCTGATAGAGTAGATGATGCAAACTAGCTGACGAGATAAAAAAAAATTCTGAAAAGCTTGGGGTGAGTAGCTGTTGAAAATCCAATTTCAAAAGCTAATTAAATTAAAATCTTATATGTATCTTATTTAAAACTATATATAAAATATTAAAACCAAAAGCTCCGAAAAGTTACTTGCACTGTCAAACGGTACAATTGTCTATTTGTTGAATTTTAATTAATATTGTATTAGTCATAGTATTGATTATAAGGAAAAAATAGGGGTTTGTTTTTTTAAAAAAAAAATAGATGCAAGAAAAAAAGGGTTAGTGTTTTTTTTAAAAAAAACAAAGGAAAAAAAGGGGCTGATTTAAAAAAAAGAAAGAAAAAGATGTGGTTAGTGTTTTAAAAAAAAACAAAGGCAAAAAAGGGGTTGGCATTTAACAAAAAAAGATGTTAAAAAAAAAGATGTTAAAATAACAGATGCGGTTGATGTTAAAAAAAGGTTGGTGTTTTAAAGCTCTAATAAAAACCAAACAGATCCAACATAAAAAATGGGAGTGCTGATTCGAACCCAGGATGTCGCGCTCCCTCATTCAATTCATCATTTGTCCTAACCGCTGAGCTAACACACCTTTGTAATCTACTTTTACTTAACTTTTATATATTACTAAATTAACAGATATATAAAAATATCCCTATACTCTTATTTTGGCCGGCGGGGGGCTCCAGCCACCCCGAGCCCCCCCCCCCAGATCCGCCACTGGCCGTCAACAAACAACAAACAGCAGAGTACAGACACAAATAACCACAGATGAAAAAAAAAGCCCAAACAACCCGAAAAGAGTCGTCCGCCAGCAGAAAAGACGAGGGAGATCCAAGGCGGGCCACGAATGCCGAGAACACGGGGGAGTGCAATGACTCTCACGGCGACTCGACGCCAAGATGGCGGAAAACAGTAACCCACTATCGGAAAGGGAAGAACCAGGGAAAGTGTGCATCAGCGACGTTGCCTCCACCTAGATGAAGGATCTTCAAAGACCACGAACACAACCACGGTCCTCTCGATCATACTGGCATCCCGATACTGCAACCCACCTCGAAACTAAACGCCACCACACCAAAGCAACGACCCAACGCCAAACGAACGAACAAAAACGGATCAATAAGGGAAAATCAAGCATCCAACGAAAATTTGTGTGCAACTTATTCATAAGATTATGTATATAAATATACGAATATGAATAAACAAACTTATTAATTTTTATTAATTTATTTATTCCTCTTATTAGTTTTGCACCCAAGGGCCAACTTTGGGCCCAAGGCTTTACCTTGAGCCCAAAGGATAGAATCGGGCCTAGGGCAAAGGACAGGAGAACCAGCGCTGCCAAGTAAGGGACGAGGCAGACGCCGTCGACATCCACAGCGCTGGAGTGAAGGAGAACGGGCACCGGACACGGCAGACAACCAAGGCATTGGAGGAAACAAGCGATGGAGGGGAAGGAGGACGGCTGGAGGAGGACGACGAGCACACACCACCCCGGCAAACCCCTTCCCCGATCGAAATTTTGGGAACCAGTGAACGAAGGGCCGACGATGAATCACAGGAAAATAAAGGCGCTTTGAACTGGGAAAGAAGCCGGCGACGGGAGTAGAACCCCCGAGTTGGAGATAACCCAGAACATCGGCGATTGGGAGGGGGTAGACAACATCGGAACAAGCCGATGGAATCAACCCCCACAATTGCAGGATCACACCACCCAGAACCAGCACGGGAGGAGACGTGGCTACATCAATCGAAAGATTGATAGGGGATTAGGCAGATCGAAAGACGGTGACGGACAGACGAAGTCGGAGGGCACCGAAAACCCCGAACTGCTCCGATAACAAAAGCACCGCCAAGAGGTGGAGAGTGGAGTCGGAGGCAAGCCTAACAAGGATAGATTAGGCCAAAACCGAACAACCACGACTGCACAAGCCGCCTAGCTAGGACGGATGGGTTGGGGGAAGGAGGTCGCGACCCCGGAGGGAGGCGGATTGGGGCTCTCGGAGGAGATTTCGAGCTCCCGAAGGAGATTTAGGCTCCCGGATGAGATTTAGAATTATCTCAAGGAGAGAGCGTTTCTCATCCCGGAGGAGGACCATCCAGGAAGCGAAAACATACGACGTCGACGAGAACGAAAATGGGTAAGAGACCTCGGTTGCGAAAGCCTCTACGGAGACCAGAGGAACAACGGCAAAACCTGAAAACCGGCAAGGACAACCCACCCCGGAGGTCGCAGGCCGGAGAACACACCGAGGAGCAGACGATGACCAGAGATGGAATTCGACGCAGCGAGACTCAACGCAACCAAATAGAGACTCATTGAGTACAGGGGAAGGCGAGGCGATGGCGGCGAGACCAACGACGGCCGAACAGAGCGCCGCTGGTGGACTAGGATCCAGAGATTTGGGAAAGATGGTCGTCTATTGAAGAAATTAGGGGTGCGTGAGGGATTTACCCTAGCGCGTTCTCTGTAGCCCCAAAATGTTTTTTTTTTTGGCAATTTATCTCATACTACGTGATGTACAAATACAAGGGAGAGTATTCTCTCTCTCCAATTTTTTTTTATATAAGGAAAAGTAAGTATTCAATCTAGACAAGTCTAGAGAAACTAAGGGATCAGATAAGTTGGTAGATGGACTAACTATCATGTACAATCAGAATCAAATAACAGAAGCAAAAACAGAGGCAAATGACAGAAAAAAAATAACAAGAAGCAAATGACGGAAAGAAAAATACAGAAATACTTGTCATCCTAAATTGTAAACTACAACTAGTTATCTTATGTAATTTAAAATTTTAAAATTTAAATTAATTAACATTTTATATTACTATTTAAAAATATTATAATATATTACTAAAAAAATTCAATTTTAATTCAACGAATTCAATTATTAATTCATTATTATAATTTTTAAAGATTTACCCCTTATAACAGATATTGAGATCGTATCCACCAACGAATCAACCGACGCAATTAATATCTTAGAGAACTAAATGAATAAAAAAAGTGATATTGCGGGAATTTGAGAGATATATAGAGGGTAAAATATTTAATTAATCATAAATTGAACCCTGATATAAAAAAAAATGATACTAATATAAAGGGGAGTTGTGTTCCTATGTGTTACACATTATGTAACCAGTCATGAAGATGCCACTCGTTTATTCTCAGGTTGTACTCACTAACACTTCCACCAACATCATACAAATTACAAACAATAATGAGAACTGACTGAACGATAAAAAAATCACAAATAATATTTTTCTTATTAGTACAAAAATCGAAACTAAGACCGGTTTTTTAAAATCGGTTTCAAATTAGTGGTTTTAGATGCAACTTTTGTACTAGTGTCTCCCAATTAATCAAAATACAAAAATCAACTGTTGCAACTCTATGGTGGGGTATATGAACTACTAGAACAAAACCGCGTTCAATTATGATAAGTTTACAGATAATGGAAAACGGAAAGCATACTTACGAGTCTATGACAACTCCTACAACAACTTAGAGCATCCCAATGGCGGGGTGCCCCAAAACTTCTCTCTTCTTTTATCATTCGTCCACCTCACTTTTCACTAACTTTATTTTTAACTCTCCCAATTCATTTTCACTTCCCACAATAGTCGGGTTCCCCAAATCACTTTTTCCATCTCACACCAAATAAAAAAGAAAGAAAAAAGAATTATTATAGGGACACGCGGCCTTATTTTATTGGTTTCGGATTTGAGAAGGTTCCCAATATATTGAGGCACCCCAAAAATCGAGAGGTTGTCTACAATAGTCAGGTTGCCCAAATGGGTGAAAAAAGTAAAGTGGGGAGGCCTGCTCCCCACCGTTGCTGATGCTTTTAAGGACTCCAAACCATATTATGAGGGAGATACTACCACAATGAACACATGACCACAAAAATCACCAAAATAAGAGAAAAACATACTATGGAAAAGAGCCTATAGTAGGCCATTTTAAAATTAATTTCGACAGCTCCAAGCTCCAGGCTCTAGTTAGGTCTTGCTACAACAAGTTTCGTCATATGGGATGTCAACGGATCAGTCAATTTCGCTTAGAGTTTCCGTTGCGATTTTGTCTCCTTCTTTATGGTAGAAGCTTTAATGCTCTGTTTCAGTGTTGCGGCGACCAAGGACCTTAACCTCTAGCTAAGCTATTGAGGGTGATAGTTTCACGATCATCAGTTTTATCCTTGGTGAGTGAAAATGCCCGTGTAAAATTGAGATGATCATCACGAACATCATGTACCTCCATAGTTTTAGTAGTTGATTTACACATATATTTTTTACGAGGACAACCAAGTTGCAAATAAAACAACCTAGCTACGAATGAATTACGATTCACTTATATCACATATGAAATTTCTCTCTTTTATTATGAAGGAGATCATTGTATGGATCATTTTTTAAAAACCGAAAAATAATTTAAAACAATCCATATCAGATTGTGTACCGTCCTAGATCGTCCTTCCGAACGAGACGACGGGGATATTTTAGGTTAGATAAGCGATTCTATCAGTCACAGACTCACAATATTAGCTTTTTTGAAGATATAACGAGTAACAACATTAGAAAACAAATCAAACACTAACCTCATATCCTCACTTCCAATCCTATGGTGTGGATCATTGCTCTAACGCCTCACATATCCTTAGTTTCTATATTAAAAAAATAATTAGGCAGGGGGCCCACGGCCTATAATAAGTTCCGAATTATAGAGGTAAATTCAGTGGGCAGATGCGGCCCCTGGCCTGGCCCATGTGGCTGCTTGGAGTGGCCCAACACTTAAATAACCCTCAATGTCATATTTAATTAATTTAATAATATAATGTATTAATTTCCAAAACTAAAAGTTGAATTATTTTTTATTTTTTATTTTATTAGGAAATAATTCGAAACCGGACAGGCCCGGACCTCGAGAGGCCGACAAAGTCGGCAGACGACAAGTCGTCTAAACATACAACATAGCAAAAGAAAATACAACAAGAAAACAAAATACAGTCACCTAATACAACAAAAGAACTACACAAAATAAATCCGGAAAACCCCAGACTCTAAGCACACCAGTGAGAAGAGGGAGACCCTGCATTGAAGTAAGGTGTGAAATGCTACAAGGTATAGAAATAGCAATAATTCAAATTAGCTATGAAAACCATTTTATTTAATGACCAAAAACAACCTTGTATTTAAGATTTGATTACTTGTCAAACCATAGCTCAAAATAGGAACTACTCACGGTCACAACTCACAAGTAGTCCATTAATTTGTAACTAATTAAAGATTATATGATTTAAACTGAAAGTAGCTGGTATTTCATTTCCTATTTTTCCCACATTTTTAAAGGTGTGTCAAGTCTGTAGAGTTCTTTTGATTCAATAAAATATATGAAATTAATTAGCTGTTTTTTTTTACAGTAAGCAATGAATATGATGTACTACCGACATCTATGATCATCTGAAAAGATGATGTTCTGGAACTCACTACAAGTCTACAATAAGAACCCAAAATAAAATTACAATTCAGTTGAGATTTAGCTAGAAAATCAGCTGCTCCATTCGCCTCTCTATAGCAATGTTGTTCTCAAAGTCTTCGCTTAAAGATCTGATTTCTTGAACTATTTGCACGACTTTCCATGATATATTGTTCACCTGATTAATGACATTGATAATGATTTCACAATCACTTTCGACTATGGCTTTCCGTATCCCAAGCTCCGTTGCCAGTCTTATATCTGCATATACTGCAAACGTTTTTGCTATGATGACATAACTCATTGATAATGTAATGTTATGATGACATAACTCATCATAACATTACATTTATGAATTCGATTAACTTGACGCAAACATTTATAAATATCTATCTATCTAATTAAACCGTTATTATTAGCTATTGAAGCAAACATTTATACTTATCTATCTAAAGTTCTAAACCATTTTTATTTACGGATCACATCCATCTTAATTGTTTTTTTTAACCAATTTTTTTTTCTTTTTACGATTGTTTTTTCAGCTTTCACACAATCAATGAATTTAATTCAAAATTAATATATAATTAATACTATATAATATATATCTATTTGTAAATTTTTATATACTATTATAATGGAATTCATTTTGAATTTATATATCTATATTTATATAAGCTCTTAAGACATGAGAGTTTTTTGCTACGTGTCACCTCAACTTTAATCATATATTTTTTAACCAATCATATTTTTTTTCCATTTGCAATTTTTTTTATTTTTCACATAACCAATGAGTTTAATTCAAAATATTAAATTAATATATAACTATATCTATTTATAAGTATTTATATACTAGCATAATGGAATTAATCTTAAATGAGCTTATTACACCATTCTCTTATAAGCTTGTTCTTATAAGTTTAATTCAAAATATTAAATTAATATTTTATTTAATTGTATAATATTAGTTTATTTTATTATTAAAATTTTATTTTAAAAAAAATACTACACTAGTTTTTAATAAATTTTCAATAGATGTTTTTATTTTAAATTAGCCTATTTTTTAACGTAATCTTCTATTCTTAATCCAATTTATCTAACAATTCAGATAAAAGAAATAAAAATAAAAAATAAATTTGTGTACTCCCTCTCCCCATTTACTTCAATTTAACATTTATTATTAATATTTATGTGGAGAAAGTAAATGGAGATAGCGTAAGTACGTATGTACTCTTTCATTTCACAATTCACGTGACTTTTATTTTTAACAAGTTTTTAATATAACATATTAATTTTTAATTAATTTTTAAAAAAAAATTGTGGACTTTTTTAAATATAAAAAAAATTACTACATCTTTTTTTTTTACAGTAGACAAGAAGTAGATCGACAAAGCGATCTTAAAGCCATCAAAAGATGGCTTGATAAACCCTACGCAGAGGGTCGCCGTCAAAAGAAAAAAAACACTAGCTTAAATATAGGACTACAATTACAAATAAAATTATAATAAAAACGTCTAAAAATTAGAGCCATTGTTCCTTGATATTCATTCGGGTGGCTTAGACGATGGGCTTGCATGCAAGCCAAGGAAGCCGTTGGCTTTGACATAGCTGGCTTAGAAGACAGTGACGGATGCAAATCTGGTTCTAGATATGGCAACGAGCAAGCTCGCCCAACAATCTTGTTGCATGTGATGTCTTGAACTCGAAAATTTGGGATCTGAAAGCTACACAACCAAATATAGACATGGAAACTTTTTTAAATAAGTTTTGTTTGAAGTTTTAGGTTTAGGGTTAGAAAAATTGGGGATTTTTGTGTGAAGGATTTGAGGAGATCTCAAATCTTTGGATCTAGAGGACGGATAGGTTACTGAAAATCAGCAACTATCAAGGGAGATCAAGAGTAAGAGGGAGGTCGAAGAAACCGATGCCCAAGAGGGCGAAGGCGTAGATGGCTAGGCCGAAGGCGATGGGAGAGGGTATGAGGAGGGGTGCGCTGGAGGAGGAGGAAGCTCGAGCGGCCAGGAGAGCGAGGATGATCAAATCGCCGTAGCCATCGGAGCCCAAACCTAGGCGGGATTGTGAATAGAGTCCGGCGAGGGAGACTGCGTTGAAGGTGTGGATCGGGGCGGCGGGGAGCCAGGCGAGCAGGGCCGCCTATAGACGCCATGGGAGGAGGCTGATGAAGATGGAGCAGCCGCTGACGGCCGAAGGAGGAGAGAGGCTGCACTGGCGGCGGTTGGTGGTGGTGTTGAAGAGGATGTGGATCGGAGCACCGGAAAGCCAAGCGAGTAGGGCCGTCGGGAGACGCCATGGGAGGATGCTGGTGAAGATGGAAGGCGCACAATAGCAACTGCAGAAGGTCGAAGGAGATCCTCTAAGACTTCCAAAAAACCCATAACCCAACCCTAAATTTACTACATTCGTTTAACAATAAATGATCGTTGATTTTTTTAAAATGTTTTAAGAAACTAAAAACTATATAAAATGTAAATTTTATTATTATTATTTTACATAATTATTAATAAGTACTCCCTCTATTCAGCAAAACGTATCATTTACTATCCATGTATGCTTTTTTAGGATAATAAAAAATATAAAAAATATTTATTTTTTTAATAACTTTTTTACAATTTCGTAGTTATTATTAATAAGTATGAAATTGTTTTAAAAATTTTATGAAAAATGGATGTTTTATATAGTTTTTATCATTTTAAAAGTAAATAGTAAATTATGTGTTTTTATTAACAAAGCAAATATTAAAATATATATATATAATGAATATTTTATATAATTTTATCTCATTAAAACCCGTCTTAAAAATTCAACCATTATTTATTCTTCGAAAATGCGGCTGTTTTCCGAGCAATCTAAATTTTCTACAACATAAATTTATTTTACATTTATTTAATCTTAAAAATTATAAAAATTAAATATTCTAAACATATATTTTTATAAATTTTATTTTTGAAAAATCATGTTTTAAATTTTTATAAAATTTCATTTTTATAAAATTTCATTTTTATAAAATTTCATTTTTATAAAATTTCATTTTTATAAAATTTCATTTTTATAAAATACAGTAATATCTTTTTAATTTTTAAAATTTTTTAAAATAAAAACTTATAAATATATTTAAATGGAGGTTTAGAATATGTATATAATTTTTACTTTTTTAAGATTAAATAAATGTGAAAAATAATTTAACGATGTCAATGGTGTTAGAAGGGATTTGTATTGTTTGCCGAGCGGGAGTCATTCATTGCAGTGCATGGCCCGATTAGGCATCTATCAAGTCAGATTAAATCATTTGAACATATTTAATTGACCAAAATGCCCCAAGAGAAAACACCCAGAGAAGCTGGCGGTAAAAAAAACGCGCAGAGAAATTGACGGTAAAAAGGTTAAAGACTACAGTAACTAGGTACAATTAAATAACCAGAACTCAGAAGAGTTGAATAAAACAAAAAATAAACATTCCGTGAAAGTGGCAGAAAGAAACACGAGACGTCCGGGATTCGTACACAGGCAAAGGGCATTTTAGGAATTTCAATACAATACGTATCTCGTGGAGAGCGATGACGTGGAATCATCCTGTAACAGCCCTGGCAGCGCAGTTACTTTCCAGCCCGCGGGCAGTGACAGGGCACTGAAAGAGAGAGAGTGTGCGGCCTCGTGGTTGTGTTGTCCATTGTATGGGCAGATTTGTAGTAAATGTACTAATCAGGGAAAGTTTCTGAATATTTACCCATTTTTATTATTACTTCCGCTTTCCGGAAAGCTTATCCCTTACCTTTTTTATTTTATTAAAAAAATACTCCGTATACCCACTTTAATAAATACGGATCGACTTGCTATCGGTGAGGATCTTCTAGTTCATAATCAGTCTCGATACTTTATAGTTCACTTTTTCTTATTGGTTAAAAATAAGGGAAATTTATAGAAAATCACCCTTTAAATAGGTAAGTTTTCACTTAACCACCCTTTAAATGTTAAATTACAGAAAACCACCCTTTAAAGGGTTTTTGGTTACAATTCACCACTCATTCATCTATTTTTACTAATTTATCATTAAATATACTATATTTTAATATTTTACACTCAAATTCGATTATAAATTTATTAAAATTTTGAATTTAAGGTCTTAATTAATTTTAGGGACAATTTTATTTATTTTTAATAAATAATAATAAATATAGTCTAGTATTATTATCTTAATTTATGTTTGAACATATATATAATTTTTAAAACATTATGTAAATTACTCTTTTTTTATTTATATTTTAAATATTTTAAAAATATTACAGTATTATTTATTTATATATAATTTAAATATTTTTGTTCAATAATTGTCTTTGATAAAAAAAATCTAAAATGTCTATTGTTATATTTAAATTATACGATTAATCGATAAAATATTTTTTAAAAATTTGGGGTAAAAGGCAGGTGAATTCTCCCACATATATTTTTGTTTTAAAAAAAATTATCTATTAAAAATAAGTTAATATTTTTCAACTTAAAATATGAGTTTAATGCATTTTACTTGTTATAGATACCCTTTTTCTTTGAATATAATTAACAAATTTAAAAAATTTGTTAATCAATTAATCGTATCACTTAAATATAATTATAGACTTTTTTAATATTTAACAATTTTTAATTACTGGAAAAAGAATTTAACTATAAATAAATAATAATTTTAAGGTTATTTTTAACTTTATAAATAGAAATTATGATTTCTAGTCATATTATAAAGAAAATATTAATTTACATAATATTTTAAAAATTATAAACATTTTCAAACATAAATGAAGATAATAGTTCTAGGATATATTTATTATTATTTTTTTAAAATAAAAAAAATTATCCCTAAAATATAATTAATCCCTTAAATTCAAATTTTAAATAAGTTTTTAATCAAACATGAGTTTAAAATATTAAAATATATTATGTTTAATGATAAATTAGTAAAAATAGATAAATGGGTGGTGAATTGTAAAGAAAAACCCTTTAAAGGGTGGTTTTCTGTAATTTTACATTTAAAGGGTGGTTAAGTGAAAGCTTACCTGTTTAAAGGGTGGTTTTCTGTAAATTTCCCTAAAAATAATTATAAAATTACCTCATTTATTAAGAGAAATAATATACTCGTAAAAAAATTCGGCACATCCAATCAAGCGATACATATCATATAATGGACCACAATTGCGGCTTAGAGGATCTCCACCTACTTGCTATTGGCACAACCTCGTATCTTTAAATTGTGCATTCACCGGATTTCAGTGTCGGTGAAGTGGAGAGCCAATATTGACTTTGAGGGACGGCAAAATATGAGTTGTTGGAAAATTTCAAGGGCATCTTCGAGATTAAAGTCAAGACTAAATTGTTTCGAAGGTAATTTTAAGGACATTTTTCAAGCTACATACCCTGTAATAAATATTTTGAGGGTAACTTTAAGGGTATTATAATCTTGAACAGAAATTCAAGGGTACTTTGTGCCATATTCGAGACTAATTTCATTGCTAACCTCATGGCTATAAAGTTATTTTTGTTTAATTTTGCAGGGGATATGTCAACATCTGATATCGGTATGGTATCGGTGAATGATATGTTGACTTCAGGTTTCGAAGATGATAGATTTGTCAACTCGAAATGTCTTGTTGGAGCCTTATTGACATTGGATGTCGGTGACAATCTAAGTTTTATTATTACGTACTTTCGGAGTTATCTCTATGGCAAATTCTTTTTTAAAAGCGTAAACTATAAACAACAGGAGGAAAACTTCCATTCAAAAAGAATAATGAACACATGAAAATTCGAAATCCGTAAATCTTAAAACTCGCGTTGAAGGTGTTTTTGGGTAGCTTTTGTTTTTTGTAGGGAATTTGGGTAGCTTCTTAATTTTAAAAACTTGGGGTGAATTTGGAGAAAAACAAATTCTCCGGGAAATTTCCGAAATAACAATGACGAGTGTCCGTTGGTAATGGCGAATGGCGGAATGCACCACCCAACCCAAAAAAAAATACACGGGGTAAAAGAAAGAATCACCACGTTCAATGCATCAACATGGAGGTACAATACATGATCCCCACGTCCATTTTTTTTATAACAAAAATTCCTTTAAAGTAATTTAAAAAAACTTTTTTTTTTCTTTTAGAATAAAAAAAATCTTCCAACTTCCAAGTCTACTTGATTTGGTAATGATAGTGTAATGGACTAATGGTATGGATGCAGAGGTGAATCCTCTTTAGGGTTAGTGGTGGTAGTCGTCCCTCCCCCCTCCCTCTAAATTGAAAATAAAATTGAACATATATATTTCTTTCGTCTATAGCTTCGATTTGATATATTATAAGCTCAATTTCGATATCTGGGCAAAAAGTTATAAGTGTTTTAATTTTCAGGACTGAACATATGTAAAATATTTCCTACATTATTTACCAAACTGATATACTTTTATCGTAATTATTATTTGTTAAACTCCATACCTTAATAATATAATTATATCCGAGAACTTCAAACTAGGAGGTTATATTTTTATTCTAATTACACATCCATAATATTGATGATTTTTTAGAAAAGAAAAATTAGGGTTTAATTTTATAGACAATTTTTTTTATCATAATTTTCCGCCCCTCAATCAACAACTTCAGGATACGCCATTGTATGGATGTAATTAATGCCTACAGGTGTAACCAATGAGCATTAGAAAAATATCTTGATTGTACGATCATTAATGATAGGGCAAACAATCATACATTTGAAGAAATTATAGAAAAGTCCAAGAACCAATTAGCAAAATGGAGAGCGAATGAGCTAACTCAACAAGGGGGGTAGTCTTGATCAAAGCAAATATGTGGAAACCTAGCTATGTTATGTAACACTTTATGCTCCTGACAAGTATTCACAATGATTTGGACCGAGTCAACATATGCTTTTTTCTAGAACAAAGATTCTAAGTATAAACCTCTTATAGGATGAGATAAAATATGCAGACCAAAGTGTGATGGTGAATTAGGCATCCAAAAAACAAAAGATATGAACAAGGCGTTGCAAATGAAATTAGTATGGAAAATCCTTGCATAACCGCATAATGAATGAGTAAAAATTATTAGAAAAAAGTACATAAAATAAGAGAACATTTGGGATTACAAGAAGAAAAAGAACACCTCCTTGCAATGGGCAAAATTGATCGAGCTCAAAGAAGAGTTCTGCTCAGGTTTACTTTGGCGAGTTGGAAACGGCAAAACTATTAAATTCTGGAAAGACAAGTGGCTGAATATTGATGGAAAACTTAAATATAAATGTATCCAAGGTCATGTCAACGATCAAGAAACAGTGAGCAACTTTATAAAACCAAATATAACATGGAACACAAAAAAATTAACAGAGGTACTACTTACGGATATGGTCGACAAAGTCATTGAAATTCACACCCCGACTTCTGATTTTTGAAGATAGATTATACTGGTACCCGGGTAAACATGGTTGGTTCTCTACAGCCAGTGCATTAAATCACATTACGAAATCCAGAAAGGGAAACCCTGACCATGTTGAATGGATCGATTTGGAAAATCGAGTGCCCACCAAAGATTAAAAACTTTCTCTGGAAAAATCTCCTGAATGGGATACCAACGAAAACCAGACTATAAATAAAGGGAATCCATGTCCCGATGAAGTGCACGTACTCTCTGCGATCATGATATGGAAGACGACGTCCACATCTTCACCAAATGTAGGATGATCCTTTCCTTGGTTGGAAGGATGGATAAACAAATTGAACAAATAATCCGAAATACTAGCAAAGGCAATAAAACCTATAAAAATATCCTTACATAGATCTTTTCTAATCCAAATATAGGATGTCGGCAAGATAAATGATTGAGAAAGGTTTATTAAGCAATACAGGAGAGACTAGAGGAAAGCGTAAATGGAGGTTCTAGAAAACGATACAAGACAAAAGTAGGAATAACACCTGTCAAAAGAAAAACAAAAGGCAAAAAATGGTAAAGTGGGAAAAACTGCCTACAAGCATCGTTAAACTAAATTTCGACGGTGCAAAGATCGGATCAGGTCATGCGGCTTCCAATTTCGTGCTCAGGGATTGCCATGGGGAGGTTCTGTTGTGCAGTGCCCGGGATCACGAGTGGGAATTAGTGGATCGTGCTGAGTGTTTTGGCCTTCTGACTGGCTTGTAGGAAGCTGCGACGCGGGGCTACTCCCTTCTTGAGGTCGAGGGGGATGGTTTCAAGGTGTTCAATTCTTTGAAGGGGGTTTGAATGTGTCAGTGGGAGATTGAGTCGGAGATCTCCGATGCTATGGGCCTCTAACGTGCTTTTACCGACGTCTCCTTCGCTCATACCTTCCTTAAGGGGAACCGTGTGGCTTATTTTCTTGCTCATATGGGTCTTTCCTCCCACTTCATCGACGTTTGTATTCATGCTTAGTGTGCTGGAGATGACAAACCTAGCCGGAGTGGGCGGTAGGTAGGCCTGGAGGAGGCTTCATAAACACTTCTTCGTCCAAGTCACCATGGAGGAAGGCGTTGTGAACGTCCTTCTGATGGGGTTTCCATCCCCGAATAGCAGCTACAGAGAGAATAACTCGGGCATAGACCATCTTAGCAACGGGAGCAAATGTCTCATGAAAGTCGATACCTTCCACTTGACGATTACCTAGAACAAAAAGCCTGGCCTTATATCGCTCAACAGTGCCATTAGAGCGATACTTGATTTTATAAACCCACTTGCAACCAATGAGTTTCTTTCCTGGCGGTAAAGTTGTCAAAGTCTCGGTTTGATTACGATGAAGGGCCGAGAGCTCACTCTACATAGCCTCTCGCCAATGAGAGTGTCGGACAGCCTCAGAAAACGTAAAGGGCTCATGACCTGACGTTACAGCTGACAAAAAACGACTATGTGCAGGAGAGAATTGAGAGTTAGAGACATAAGCAGCTATGGGATATAAGGTACCCGAGGACGTTGTTTCGAAGGCAGGTGAGACGGGCGTGGAGGAGGGGTCTATAGAGTGAGTGGTTGAGCAAACATAGTCTCTGAGCAAAACTTAAGGCTGGCGAATTTGATTGCTTTGCCGAAGGGGCTAGCTCCCCCTGTCGAGAGTAGGGGAAGAAGTCGTTTGTATAATGGCAAACGAAGAGGAAGTGCTAGGAGGATCATCATATATCGTCAGAGACACCTCAACAGTGATTGTCGGCTCTGGAGGATCCGGATGGAAGCTAGAAATGAATAAGGGAAATGTGTCTCAAAGAACACAACATCCCTATTGACGAACGTCTCGTGTGTCTCAAGATCATACAAACGCCAGCCACGCTTACCTGGAGGATAGCCGAGAAAGATGCACTTCCGGCTACGAGGGCCAAATTTGTTCCGATCTCGAGGAAGCTGAGAAGCGAAACACAGACACTCAAACACTCGAAGACGAGTATAGTTAGGTATGCAACCATGGAGTAATTCATAAGGGGATTTACCCTGCAATAACTTAGAAGGAGTCCGGTTGATCAAATAGCACGCTGTTAAGACACATGCACCCCAGAAGTCCAACGGAAGGTGCTCTTGAAACTGAAGGGTTCGAGCAACATTCAGAAGATGGAGATGTTTGCATTCAACACGGCCATTCTGCTGAGGAGTATAAGTGCAAGTGGTTTCAAAGTGAATGCCGTGTGAAGCAAAATATGATTTCAAGGATTGAAACTCCATACCATTATCGGCCCGAACACGTTGCACTTGCTTCCTGAACTAAGTAGAAACCATAGTGCAGAAATTCATGATATGAGTAATGACTTCAGACTTGGTGCGCAACAGATAGACCCAAACACCGCGATAGTGATCGTCAACAATAGTAAGAAAATAAGAGGCATCAGAAGACGAGGGCGTACTATAAGGTCCCCAAACATCACAGTGAATTAACTAAAACAAAGTAGCTGCTTTATTGAAACTAACTGGAAAAGAGGCACGAGTCTGTTTGGCCTTAAAACAAACATCACAAGGATCATTTGAAGATGAAACTGAAGTAGAATTAATCATAGGTAGAAAAGATAAAACGGAAATGGCAGGGTGCCCCAAGCGTTGATGCCAAACGGTGGGAGAACAATTTGCAGTCACAGGGTAGACATGAGCTCTAATGTGCAGATTTCGCAGCCAACAGACCCCTCCATGCTGCTCACCCACTCCAATCAGTGTCCTCGAAACGTGATCCTGGAGTACACAGAAGCGATTAGACAACAACACCAGACATGACAGATCATCTGTCAAGCGAGCAAAGGAGAGTAAATTAACGGTAAGCCAGGGTACATATAATACACCGGAAATAATAGTGTTGCCATAGAGCAAAGAGCCAGATTGGGTAGCAGATGAAATAGAGCTGTCAGGTAACATGACACTGACACTAGAAATAGGAATCAAATCCTGTAAAAGAGCGATCTCACCGGTCATATGAAAAGAAGCCCCTGTATCAAGTATCCAGGGAGCATTTGGCTTAACAGACACTTTGTTAGAGGAAGCATAAGGTTGCAAGGCGCCAAACAACCGAAGCACGGAGGGCCATTGCTCATTTGAAAGGGCAAGACCAAATACTTGACGATCTGGTGCAGATGGTTGTGTACTCAGAGCAACGGCAACCATGTTTTGAACAACGTTCACAGTCCAAGTAGTTCCACGACCACGACCTGTCCCACCATCAGGCGAAATGCCAGAACCTCGGCCAACTTTCTTCTCAAAGAACTAATCCGGAAAGCCGTTGAGCTTGAAGCAAGAAGCCTGATCATGACCAGAATGATTGCAATGAGTACACTACAGGAGTTTACGATCGACAACATTAGGTGCAGAAGAAGTTGGTGGCGTAGGCTTCGGGCGATGAGATGCAAAAGCAAGAGCATCGGATGGCGTTTCCCGTTGCTTTGCAACAGCCTGAAGGCGTTCATCCTGAACAACTAGCGAATAGACGCGAGAAATAGGAGACAACTGATCTTTTGCCATGATGGTAGACCGAAGCATCTCATAGGTCTCATCGTCTAAACTCATGAGGAATTGATGAATCCGTTCCTCATCACGGGCTTTGACCAACTTGGTAGTAAGCGCACACGTACAGTGTCCGCAAGTGCAACTCTCCAATGGAGCATAAGTATCCAATTCCGCCCACAGCTTGGTGAGCATGTTGTAATAGACATCCGCTGATTTGCCCTTCTGGAGACAAAGAGCAATGTCAGAACGGATTTGAAGAAGACGAGGGTTGTTCCCAACAAAGAAATGTTGCTTGAGATCATTCCAAAGCTCCAGCACCGTTTCATAGTAGGTGATAGAAGAGCGCAAGGACGGATCCATGGACTGGACAAGCCAACCGACCAACATCGAGTTGACGCTTAACCAGTAATCCGCCTCAAGAGCAGTATCAGCGGGTTTGGAGATGGAACCATCAATGAACCCGAGTTTGCGTTTAGCGTTGAAAGCATTACGCATACTAGTCACCCATTCCTGATAGTTGTCCTCTTTCAGGACGATAGGGCAGATGGTGAGACCGGGATGATCCGAAGGATGAAGATAATAAGTAGAGTTCATATGAGGATCACCAACAGCAAGAGCGGCTTGAGCAACGACGGCAGCTTGTGTAGCAGTGTCAGCCATGGTGAAGAGACGGACAAAGAATAGGGAAAAAAAATTGATTTAGGGTTGTGTTTAGATAACAGGCTCCGATACCATGTGAAAATAGGAAGAGAGGAATAGAATTGGGTAAACTTCCTTGCCTTTAATTGAAACAGAAGATACAATATATATAGTTACAAAGAGTCTATCGTATAAGGAAGATAAAAGATATGCTAAGATATGGACTTGGGGCCGAAGTTACATATATAACTATAAGATTCTTCATAATCTCCCAATAATAGCACAGATGGAGATTTCTCAACAAAGACTGCATACAAACTCAAAAAATATAATGGTGCTCTCAGTACAGAAGTTAGGTGGATTTGGAAGCTCTGTCTCCCTTCAAGAACTCAAAATTTTATCTGGAAATTAAATTATGACAGACTCTTTACCGACAAAGGTAAGGGTGAATAGATTCTACAATAGAGTCCCGTCCCAATGTTGTCTCGGTAATCTGGAAGATGAAGATGCTACTCACCTATTCCTAAGATGTCAATTTTTGAAACAAATAATCAAAACTTATGAACTTAAAACGAATACTTCTTTTTGTGGTATCAACAACATCCCAGCAGCACTATGAAAAATATTGAACAAATTAAAAGATGTAACATGCGATTTGCAGATTTATGCCTAATATGGCATAATATCTAGGAATCTAGAAACTCAATCATACTCAACGAATCTTGAAATGTGTCTCCGACTGGAGAGAGGCTAGCCAAAACACCAATCAGAAACAGAATAAAAGACAAGGAAAACACATCAGATGGACAAAGCTCCCAAACTCTATCCACAAAATTAATGTAGATGGTTCGGTTGCAACGAATGGGGATTGCAAGATTGAGGGTATTGTCAGAGACTGGAATGGTCATGGTGTGGAAATTTTCAAAAGAAAAGTTGCTAAGGGATCTGTAATCCACACTGAGTCCTTAGCCATGCTCGTAGGAGTAAAGCTAGTCGGAAGCAAATGTTGGCAGAAGATCATCATCGAAGGTGATAACGCGGAAGCTATCAAGGCAACTCAAGACAATGCTAAAGTGTCTTGGGAGATCTTAAGAGTAATGGAAAGCATCAAAAGATCAAAGTCAGACTTCTCCTTGATTCAATTTAAACACTGCTTTAGAGAAACAACCTCAACTAAAGACTATATAGTTAGGAGTAATTTTGATCTTAATCTATGTACTCTCCCTTTGAACAAAGAACTTTGGAACATCATCGGCAGGGATGATTCTTCTTAGAAGAACGTCCTATTGGTTGCCTACTGTAAAAAAAAGATAAAAGATAAAATAATGCAAGGTATAATATTTATAAAATAATTCACGATGAAAAAATAGATTTTGTAACAACTTAAGATATGATCGATGGACACATATGATGACACATGGATAAAATAGATGAGATCATTGTCTAACGTGACTTAAATATATTAGATCATCATTAATGGACGTGTAAAAAAATATCAAGTTAAACTGTACCAGAAAACGAACGTAGGCAAATTGCACTAGAGAAGACTCTAGCTAGGTCTTTATTTTACGATATTATATTCCACTACAGAAGACTCTAGATCTCTATTTTAGTATACTATATAGATATATAGATATTCATCTGAGTTGAATTTGGTGCATTTAATGTAACATACATTTCCTTTTTAATCATAAAATTTTATTTTTAAAAAAGGAAAATAAATTGAATAATGTTTTTTTAATGGTATAGATCATTCATTAATGCAACTTAGACCATTAGCAACGGCGCACCGCACGAATCAATTGCCATGGCCAGCTCAACAAAATGATGAGATGGAGGAGAGAGGAACTTTTGATCCGGATGAAATTTTTGCTAGAGGTGCCAACAGTTGATGCGCATCATCGGGTAAATTTTTTTTTTTGTTTTTTTAGCCAATGATAATCAGACACATGGCATGGGGTTTTAATTAAAAATCAAAACCCCATTTATTTGTTAAATAAATATTTTTTTTTTTAAAAATATTTTTAAATACGATTTATTTTTCTCTACCCAATGACACCCATTTTGTATATGTTTAAAAGAAAAAAAAATTTCGCTAAGTTTACCATATGTTAAAGATTTATAGTCACACACCCTTAATGTTAATATTAATAATATCATTAACCAAAATTTTTAAGTAAAATAAATCAAAATTTAGCTTAATAAATATAAAAGAAGTGTAAAGTGAGTTTTGATTCGTACGACTCTTTGTTGTGGATGAAAAATGTAAAAAACTGAAAAGTTAGTGGAAATCTGATATGACATGAATAGTTGCTGATGTGGTTGAAATAAGTTTTGATTCGTGTGACTCTTTGTTGCTGATTGTTTTAGTCATTAATCGGAATAAATATAAACCAAATAGATCCATATACTTGCCCTTTTTCTTAAAAAGAAAACATTTTCTCCTTAATAGTTAATACCCTCTAGTTATTTAATTGTTTATTTATTTATTTATTTTTTCTTTTTTTGGTCGGCTTTATTTATTTATTTATTGATATCAAACTCCCAAGTTTCTCAACCGTGGTAAGTAGACTAGTAGTAGTACTGACTAGTAAGCAACTAATTTATGGAATCTCAATCCCATTCCAAATTTTAGATAGGGTTGTTGATCCCAATTTTAATAACAATAATTAATAATTTATTTTTTTATAATCATTTACTCTCTATTATTATTTATTATAAATAATATAAAATAATAATCCACTTGAATAATTATATATTTTATCCCATCTCGAGTAGCGACTATATCACTTATCCAAGATAATTAATATTATTATCACTAATTATGAATTGATCAATCAACTAAAATATTTTTAAAAACCATTTCAAAATTGAGGAAATGGTAATACTCAAATTTGGCTTTCCGTTATAAATATTCAGTATAGAAAACAAACACCACCCCCTCTCCCTTTCTTGTTATCCCACCGCCATTGATGGCAACTGAATCAAAGCTGTTATTAAACTCCATTTTCAACTGATTCCACAATTCGCTACCCTAACCCCAACCAACTCGCTCGCTTTGACTCGATTTCATTGATTCATTGCCCAATTTCAACTGATTCAATCCCACGATCAGACCTGTTTTCCCTTTCTCCCATTCACAATGCGGATTTGTTGGCTCGATGATGGATGCGGATTTTTTGCGGATTTGTAGCTTCGTTTGCGGGATTCAATGGGGTGCAAGGTATCGAAGGTTGAGGATCTGCCGCTGGTGGTGATCTGCAAGAAGAGGAAAGAGCTCATACGCGCCGCCGCTTACCACCGCTACGCGCTCGCCGTCGCTCACATCTCCTACTTCTCCTCCCTTCGCGACGTCGGCGATGCACTTCATCGCTTCGTCGACGAGGACCTCCTCCTCGCCTCCGCTTCCGCCTTCGCCTCCTCCCCCTCTTCCCTCTCCTCTCCCGTCCTCACCCTCCCCTCCGACGATGCCAAGCCCAACGCCGACAGCCGGAAACATCGCCGCCGCAAACCGACTCAGTCAAACAATGACTTGTCCTCTTCTACCACATCAATCTCCCATTCAATTTCAAACGCAAACCTACACAACGGGAATCGGAATCCGTATAGGGAAGGCGAGGCTGAATTTGAAGATGCAGACGATGATTCTGAGATCTACTTCTCATCTGTTCAATCGAAAGCGAGTTCATCCTCCGGAAAAATTCAGGCTAAGAAAAAGCGCCAATCTCCGAAAAAGCGCCACTCTCCAAAGCCGGGGATAACTTACAGCCCCACCACTCCAATGATGAATTACACACATTATAACAACCCGGATTATCTCTATGGTAATCCCTACAACAATGTGTATGATTCATCTGCTGGATTTTATCCGAGCGGGAGTTCTTATGGCGTTTATTACATGAAGAAGGAATCAGGTCGGATTCCGTCTGTCATCTACGAGGAGCCGAAGTCAAATCCGATAAATTCCTATGTTGATTATGGAAATGTAGGGGATTTCGGATTTGAATTCAGCTCAGTTCCTTTGGAGCAATCAGGTGGAAGCAATAAGGGACAACAGAAGCAACAGAGGAATCCAATGGCTCCAACTCCGCCTTCTCCGAAGGTATCAGCCTGGGAGTATTTTAATCCCTTTGAAGGCTTTGAGGATGGTGGTTATGCTGGATATTTTGTGAACGGGGTGTTTGGATATGATTCGGATAAAGGCAGTTCGGATTCTAGAGATGTGAGGGAGAGGGAAGGGATACCTGATTTGGAGGAGGAGACTGAAAGTGACGTGTTTAAGGATTTCAATATGGAGAAGAAGAACAAGAAAAAGAAGAAGAAGAAAAATGTGGTTGAAGATTTCAGTGAAATGCACAGAGCCAATAATAGGAATATGAATGTCCAATTTGATGAAGGGAGAGCCAATGGTTATGTGGAGGGAAGCTTCAATGGAGTGCCATTGGAGCAACATTGGCAGCAAGTGCCGAAACCCCAGCAGCCGAAACCGCAAAACCCCCAGCAGATGGATGCTGAGAAAGAGATTCCACCGGTGGTACTGAAAGAGGTGACAAATAGCAGCCTAAGTAGTGAGGTGAGCATCCCTGTTAGTGTTGAGGAGGTGTGGCTCAAAGGAAGAGGGATGAACTTTGGGATGGATGAACCATCCCAGCATGATGTTGAATCGTCGAAGCTAAGTAGCTTCACTGCTCTATCGGCTCATGGATCACGTGACCTTGGTGAGGTTGTTGATGAGATTAAGGATGAATTTGAGGCTGCTATTGAGTATGGGAATGAGATTTGTCAGTTGCTTGAGGCAGGAAAGCTGCCTTATCAATCCAAAACCACCTTGTTGAATGGTAAGGATTTCTTCTCAGATGAGTTTGCACTTCTTGTTAATGTTGTTGATTGATATTTATTGGTTCAGTATCTGTTTGTTGCATTACTTTGGTTTGAGTACTTACTGTAGTTGGATGCAGTGGATATCATTTGTGAGTTATGTGCTCTAAATCTTTGATAGAAACCTTAACTTCTAATAATGATTGAAACTTTACTGGTAATGAAATAGGAAACAGGATCTTTTAATATCTTGTGATTATATCAGTAGTTCTTTACAGCATGGCAGCATCATACATGAAGTTGTAATTAGGTTTCCCTCCTGGTAAACTGGTGGTCAATGTGTTTTCAAGAACTGGATAAAAGTCTATTTGAATGATTTCAAAGTTCACTCTTGTATAAATCTGTTATGCAGTGATGCTTTCCAGGATGCCGTGTCCTGTTGAAGAGTCGGTGTCAGCTGTACAACCTCAACCCAGGTCATCAGTAACATCAGATCCTGGTATATCTAGAATCCAAATGGCCTACGTTGGGGACCCTGGTAACGACACAGAATCTCAGGGTCCGAGCCTGGTTTCGACTCTGGACAAATTATATGTATGGGAGAAGAAGCTGTACAATGAAGTTAAGGTAGTGTAAAATTTGATCAGTCTGATAGAATTTTAGTTTGTATCTTGATAGATCCTTAACTTTGCTGATCTTAGGATGAAGAGAAGCTCCGCATCATGTATGAAAGGAAATGCAAGAAGCTGAAAATTCAAGACTATCGAGGTGCTGATTCTAGTAAGATACAAGCTACGGAGGAATCCATACAACTGTTGTCGACGAGAATCAATATGTCCATCAAAACCGTAGATGTTATTGCTCGCAAGATACACCAGATAAGGGATAAAGAGTTGCTGCCTCAACTCAGGGAACTCATTCTTGGGTATGAAAACACAGTACAAGTCATTTGTCAATCTCCTTGGAATCTGTTGCTACATTTTGCATTTGTTCTTGGATGGTTACTGATTATTTGAGATAGTTCAGACCTAGAGCTTCTGCAATTATGCTGACATGTGGTGGTTTCGTGGTGTAGGATGAAAAGGATGTGGAGATTGATGTTTAAGTGTCACCAGAAGCAGCTCCAGGCCATTTACCAAAGCAAAATAAACAAACTCGGAGCAAACACTGGCTCCTATAGTGATTCGACTGTAAGGGCATCCGCAGAGCTTGAAATGGAGATACTAAAATGGGGCAGTCGTTTCAACGACTGGATCAAACTACAAAAATCTTATGTTAAATCCTTGAATGCCTGGCTCTTAACCTATCTCACTGATGAACCGGTAATGACTCCTGATGGTCCGGCCCCCTATTCCCCAGGCCAAATCGGTGCACCCTCGGTGTTTGTAATCTGCCATGACTGGATGCAGGCAATGGAGAGACTCTCTCAGTCTGGGGCTTACGAGACTGTTCAAACAGCGATGAATGACTTCGCTTCAATCTTGCACGAGCTGCGAGAAACGCAGGACGAAGAGCAGTGCCGAAGGATAAAGGCTGACCACACCTTGAAGGATTTTGAGAGGCTCCATACCCAAGTAAACAACGTCTCATCCGAAAAGGGCCGCAACCTCTCAGTGGCTCCTTCTGACTTGGATTTGGCAAAGCAAAGGGTGAAGATGGAAAGAGCCGAGCATAAGGAAGCCATCAAACTCGTCAATGCAGTCATCTCAAGAAGCATAAAAACAGGTTTCATTCCAATCTTTGAGGCTCTGGAGACTTTCACCGGGGAAGCGGTGAAAGCCTTTGAGAATGTGAGGCTAAATGAATGAATGAATGAATGAATGTGTTAGGTGCAGTTAGAAGATACTAACTCATATACAATAGGGATTTAGAGTGTTATAAGGAGGGAATTTGATTGAGGCAAATTTTATTCTTAAATGGCTGCAGGTTGATTTTGGCCTTTGATTAGTTGAATCTGCAGCACCATTAAAAATTTGAGGTCTTAACAAGGTGTATAGGGGTTTTTGTCCCACTGTTTCATTGTTAGTCTCATTGTAGGCAGTTTTGTTGCCCAATTCAGTACATATAAGAAATGAAAGGCCTATTTTGTTTCCTTTCAACACATATTTTTTTTAAAATTTTAGTCGAGTTTAATCAGATAGATTTGATATTGTATGACTTAGCAGGACTCTGTTGAATATTGTGCAATTGTGTGTGTTGTACGGCTTTGGAAAATAAGAAATCTTTGTGTTGTATGGCTTTGGAAAATAATAAGAAATCTATTTATTAAGAAAGGAAACTTCAACAGAGCGTTATTTTACAAGACCTCACATCGGTTGAAATTAGAGTCAAAGTGCTGCGTTTAGGTCGCTCAGTCGCTTTTGAAGTTTAGAAAACGACGGCGTTTTATAAGTGCTTGTGGCCCAGTAGTGAATGACTGAGACTGTGGGAGAAACAAACAAGTGTTCGATCGTACAAGAACCCTAGCCCGCCATTGAAACCCCAAACCCTTGACAAATCTCAATTCCCTCCATTTCTCCAAGCTCTTGCCATGGCGGCCGCTACCTCCTCCCTCCATCAATCCACCTTCCTCGCTCCCCAACTCCACCACCACCAAACTTCCACTCTCAACCCTCCCCTGTTATCTCTCCCCTCCAAAGCCCTCCCAAACTCCCATCTTTCCCCTCTCATCTCCCCCACCCCCAAATCCCCCTTCACTCTCTCCTCCAAATCCCCCATCTCCGACCTCTTCTCCTCCGATGACTACTTCTCCGCGGACGACAAGCCCCGGGAGGAGTGCGGCGTCGTCGGAATCTACGGCGACCCCGAATCCTCCCGCCTCTGCTACCTCGCCCTCCACGCTCTCCAGCACCGCGGCCAGGAGGGCGCCGGGATCGTCACCGAAAAAGACGGCGTCCTGAAGTCCATCACCGGCGTCGGCCTCGTCTCCGACGTCTTCAACGAGTCCAAGCTCGACCAGCTCCCCGGCGACTGCTCCATCGGCCACGTCCGCTACTCCACCGCCGGCTCCTCCATGCTCAAGAACGTCCAGCCTTTCGTCGCCGGGTACCGATTCGGCTCCGTCGGCGTCGCTCACAACGGTAATCTCGTCAACTACACCTCCCTTAGGCATATGCTGGAGGACAACGGTTCCATATTCAACACTAGCTCCGATACCGAAGTAGTCTTGCACCTCATTGCTACATCCAAAGCTAGGGATTTTGTGACTCGAATGGTTGATGCTTGTGAGAAATTAGAGGGGGCTTATTCAATGGTGTTTCTGTCTGAGGATAAATTAGTTGCTGTTAGAGATCCCCATGGATTTAGGCCCCTTGTGATGGGAAGGAGGAGTAATGGAGCTATTGTTTTCGCTTCCGAAACCTGTGCCCTAGATTTGATTGAGGCCACATATGAGAGGGAGGTTTCCCCCGGTGAGCTTATCGTTGTGGACAAAGATGGCTTTCGATCAATGTGCTTGATGTCCCATCCGACTCCCAAACAATGCATATTCGAACACATCTATTTCGCCCTGCCCAATTCGGTCGTCTTTGGGATGTCTGTGTATGCCTCTAGGAAAGCGTTTGGGGAGATTCTGGCTACAGAGAGCCCGGTTGATTGTGATGTAGTTATCGCTGTTCCTGATTCTGGGGTTGTAGCCGCTCTTGGGTATGCAGAGAAAGCTGGAGTGCCCTTTCAACAGGGCCTGATTAGGTCACACTATGTGGGCAGGACGTTTATCGAGCCAACACAGAAGATTAGGGACTTTGGGGTTAAGCTTAAGCTTGCGCCAGTGAAAGCGGTTTTGGAAGGGAAAAGGGTTGTTGTGGTGGATGATTCGATTGTGAGGGGGACTACTTCGTCGAAGATTGTGAGGTTGATTAGGGAAGCGGGAGCAAAAGAGGTCCATATGAGGATCGCGAGCCCTCCTATTATTGGCTCTTGCTATTATGGTGTCGATACACCGAGTTCTGAGGAGCTGATATCAAATAGGATGTCTGTTGAGGAGATTAGGCAGTATATTGGGTCTGATTCGCTTTCTTTTCTGCCACTTGATAGCTTGCACAAGTACATCGGAACCAATTCTTCAAACTATTGTTATGCTTGTTTCTCGGGGAAGTACCCGGTCCAGCCTAGGGAGATTAAGGTGAAGAGGGTTGGTGATTTCGTGGATGATGGGTTGACTGGGAGCATAGATACTATCGAGGACGGTTGGGTTCAAGCACCAAGAAATCCGAGAGTTGAGAAAGTGGCTGAACCAAGGTAGATAGACGATTTATCTTTGTGAAACATCGCATAGGCTGAACGCGAGATGTACTAGGCAGTGTTGAACATGATAAGCAGTGTCACGAAGTTGAAGTGATACACGTTTGATTTCTATATTTTGCTTTAAAAGCTGAAATCAGTTAACCAAACTGGCGTATGTTGAAGTTTCTCTGCAGTATGGTTCAGAGGTACTTGTTTGTGTGTTGATGAGCTTTACACGATGCTTCCCGTTGTTCGCTGTGTAGCACACATAACTGATTAAGCGTATTGATTGTTTTCGCTACACATTCCCAACTGTGAGGAATGCCTGCTTCAATTTTGTTGATTTGATCCTTTAGATGTTTGAATTTTATGTGTTTGGATGGTTGGAAAGAGGTATCTTGTTGCGATTCACAGTTTAAAGGAGCACGTTCTCACCCTCAACCACTCCGATTTCTCGCCCGATTTTTGTTGTTGCTGTTGAACTCCACTCCCAGGTAAGTAACAATTAATGAAGTTTGTAGCTTTGCTTGCAGCATCTTTGGTTGCTTTATTGCAATGTAATCCTGAAGTGCTAAATCAGATTCCTTCCTCTGTTTTTTTTTTCATGTAGCTTTTAGTCATGAAGTTTGGATGCTTATTAGTCTATTAGTTTAGCTGGTACTGCGTAGCTTATAAGCTATGTGACTGACTGAATGCCCGAATAAGTAGTCGAATGAGCTTATAAGGTCATGTTTATCAAGTGATGCTAGGGGCACCAAAAATATTACTACGTAATATTTTATTCTTCTTTTTCCGCTACATCGTCCTAGCATTCCATTCCCATTTTTCTCACTTTATCAATAGCATTCGTAGTATCTCAAATCTCATCTTTTCCTATCAATTCAATTTACAATTATACCTCTCTGTTATAATTATTTTCATACTTTCCTACTAAATTAATTACGATTATACCTCTCTCGTTTAATTTTCTCAAATATATATTAATTTATCTATAACACATGTTATAATAATTTATTTCAAAACAAAAATATATATTCTTCGAATGATAATCATTACTAATGAAAGATAATTCCAAATGTTTTTTTATGATATTAATATATTATTATACATAATTGTTGTCAACGGAAAATCATTTTTTTTAAAATTTGGTCAAACATATTCAAAATTGAGGTATATATGTAGAGAAAAATGAATCTAGTGTAGTGATAATTTTTTTATTTTTTCACATTATCATAGTCAAAATTTGCATTTTGTAAATTTAATTTCCATTCGGCAGGACAAATCATAGCCGTTGGTTGCGGATGAATTCAAGCCATCCGTGAGGTACCCACTCCCCTCTTGACAAGTGTCCCATTCTTTTTCAACCCTCTAATTGTCTTCCCATTTCACACCGAGTTTACTTCATTTTTACGTCCAGACACTGCGTTTTGATCTCACAGGTCTGAAATAAAAAGAGGAGATCTGACACGCCATAATTGATAGGGATACTATCTCGGATACCAACAGTAGTATCGATTGGCATCGATACCAGCAATTTCAACAATAAAAAATCATACTATTTCTTTGCCCAAGTATCCCTAGTACTCCCGTTAAACTTACCCTAAGCTTTAGTTGATTTTTGAAAAGCTTATTCGAGAACGCCAACGTTTGCGATACTTTTTTTCCTTTTGATATCTCTTTAACTTTTTCAAAATTTCTCTAAAATGAGAAAATAAAATACATATTTTTTCAAAAGCTTCTCTATTCCGAAGATTTAGAGAATCATTTAGTTTTAATGAATGCTACAAATTTAGGGAAGAAGATTTAGATAATCATTTAGTTTTAATAAATGCTGCAGATTTAGCGAAGATTTTTTTCTTCTGCCTTTTCATTTTGGAGAATGAGATGGAGAATTTGTTAGAATAAAAAAAAATAGTGCAATTCTTCAACTTCAAAATGGGGAAATTGTTGGGATACTTGTAAGTTATTTGGCGTCTAGGACGTGTTTTGTAAACAAATCTTTACATCATCAACCTCTATTATGGTTGTGCTTGGGAGGGGATTGTGGGCTTTTTGGAAGCGCATTGGTAAGAGTGCTAACATGTTTAGCTAGAGGCCGACGGTAAGGATATTTGGGGTTGGGGGGCGGGGGAATTGGGCGATTTCGAGCTTCTTTAACCATCTTCGGAGGGTAGATCGAGGGGCGATAATTGCCCTTTGTTGTGGTTTCTCTTCCCAGGCATGATTCAACGGGCGACAGATTGAGCAAAGGAACATTCGAGAGTGAGAAGCCATTTCACGATTCCCAGTTGTAGGTTCCTTTCTTCCCTCATATATTCGAGGAGTCGTCTCCTCTCTCGTGGAGACTGAGCGTGTCTGTTGATGTTTGTTGCAGAGTTGGGTGCTGTCGAAGAGAGTCATGATGAATTAGAAAGGGAATCCATCTATCAAAAAGAAGAAAAAATAAATTAGAAATAGATAAATATAATAGAAAATATAAATAGATAAAAGATAAATCATAATCCTAAGATAAATGGAAACTAATTCCTAGATAGACAATCTAACGAGTGACGATATTTTCACCGTTAATTTTTACTATTTCCACCGCTAATCACCATATATGATGACAGTGGCTTTAATGACGGTCAACGAGGCCACCGTCATATACAATGGCGAGGTAAAGGATATACAGAATCTGCTGAGGTAAAGGATATACAAAATCTGCCGCTGTACTAAGGGGAGTGGAATTGTGGACCCCAGAACCCACCGTATACCCATACGGTGGGTTCCGAAGGGTCTTTTTAACGTTCAAAAGCCACCGCATACACACATGCGATGACTTTTTAATTTTAAAAAAACCCATAACCACTTGTGTATGCGATGGGTTGTTAATTATCCATAAACACATTGAATTCCAACGTGAGGGTTTCAACGAAATTATTCAATGGATGAAATTTCAGCGTTGAATAACGTGAGGGTTCCAACGAAATTATTTAATGGATGATATTTCAACGTTGTTGGAAAGAAGTACTCAGTGGTCTCATATACGGTCAACAACCTACTGTTGTATCCTGCGGTGACTCTGAAAAAAGGTGATTAAGGTCACCGCCAAAATATGCGGTGATCAGTGGTGGAAATAGTAAAAATTAGCAGTGAAGATATACGCATATCAATCATAAAATAAATCTAATCCTAAAATAAATAAAATGAATAACATCTAATCCTAAATAAATAGAAAATATAAAAAGTAACCTAAAACAACAGGGATTAACAAAAATAAAAAAATAGAACCAAGGAAACCTACATTTTGTCCCATAAAAATTTGAACTTTGACCACACTTTTCACTCACCCAAAACAACAATATCAAACACACCCTAGCTCCCTTCGTCCCTCTTGGTGCCGTGAGCAACCAACCTCCAAGAGCCTCCTCTACTCAGCCCCTCTGTCTCCGTCATCGACACCATCACCATCACCATTCCTCACCGACCGCTTCACCACCACACCGTCACCACCATCTCCCTATCAGCCTCCCTCGCCACCACCACCGCAGCGCATGTGGTTAAACATTACGGACTCCGTTATCTCCATACCCACCGCTGTATTCAACGGTGGTCTCATATACGACCAACAACCCACTATTGTATCATGCGGTGGCTCTGAAAAAAGGTGATTAAGGCCACCGCCAACATATGCGTTGATTAGAAGTGAAAATAGTAAAAATTAGCGGTGAAGATATCCGCACATTAATCCTAAAATAAATCTAATCCTAAAATAAATAAAAAAGAATAACATCTAATCCTAAATAAATAGAAAATATAAAAACTAACCTAAAACAACTGGAATTAACAAAAATAAAAAAATAGAAATACTCCCTTCCAATTCTACCAAAGATCCAAACACGTCTGTGAATAGGACCAGGCGGCGAGCGCCGTGTAAGAGGCGGCAGGTGCCACCTATGCCTTTTTCGATGTTAAAACCAAGGAAACCTAATTTCTGTCCCATAAAATATGAACTTTGACCACACTTTTCACTAGGGTGGCTCAAAATGGACCCGACCCGACCCGGAAAACACGGGGTCGGGGTTGACCTGAGACCCCCAGGGGTCGGGTCTCGGGTCAAATTTTAGGAAATCCCGGGTCAACGGCCAGGTCGGGGTCAGACCCGGCGGGTCTTGGGGTCTGACCCGTTGACCCTTTTTTTTTTTTTTTTTTTTTTTTTTTTTTTGTGGTTCTAAGTCTCTAACAGCCAATGTACATATTACTCCTTTTTTCTCTTTTGTTTTTCTTTCCTTTTGATTTACAGTAGCTAATTTATATGTAATACTAATACGTAACTAATTTACAGTAGCTTCGAGAGACTTCCTTTTTTTTTTTACAGTAGCTTCGAGAGACTAAAACGTTTATATGTAATACGTAACTAATTTGGAGACTACGGAGTATATGTAATAACTAATATGCGGATTAAAATTAAAAAAAAATCCTTTTTATTTAATTTTAAATATTTTAATTTTGTAATAATTAACAAAATTTTAAAACTCGGGTTTTCGGGTTAATCCGTCACCCGACCCGGAAAACCCGGAATTACAAATTTCGGGTTCGGGTCGGGTGGCGGGTCGCATTTTTAAAAATTCCGGACCTCCGGGTTGACCCCCACCTGGAATATTCGGGTCGGGTCAAGTCGGGTCGACCCGGATGAGCCACCCTACTTTTCACTCACCCAAAACAACAATACCAAACACACCCTAGCTCTCTTCTTCCCTCTTGGTGTCGTGAGCAACCAAGCTCCAAGAGCCTCCTCTACTCAGCTCCTTCGTCACCATCACCATCCCTCATCGCCCGCTTCACCACCACACCGTTACCACCATCTCACCATCAGCCTCCCCCGCCACCACCACTGCAGCGCCGCTCTCTATCTCCCCCGTTTTGCCGATAGGAGGATCCATCACCCTTGACCCTTCACCTCCTCCTTCACCTTCTTTCAGGGCCGTCCAATCGAATTCGAAGGCCATGTGCTAAATTAAAAATGGGGTCCTAATAACAAAATAATAAAATTAAAATAAAGTCTAATATCTGCATAGCATATCATAATACAAAGAAAATTTCTAAAATCCCATAAAGTAAAATAAAAAAATAATACATTTACTTAAAAAGCAACAATCTTCTAACACTTATAACGACAATTGCGTGACAGATAAGGTTGCACACCTTGCTCATATTGCCTCCATCCCTTCTCTATACACTGACCCAGGTCTTATCGACCTCATCCGAAAGGATGCTATCGGATAGCGGTTCGCATCCGAATTATTACTCAATCAAAAAAAAAAAAAACTTCTAACACTTGTACACAGTGTAACTCGTCCAAAGGCACTTTTGTTTCCTTGAGAAGTTACTCCAACAATTTCATAGTCCATTGCTATCTCCTTTGTTATACTGTCAAACACTGTCGAATTATTGAGATCAACATAGAAGAGAACGTCTAGATGGATAGAATAAAAATGAGATAATTTGAAGTAAAAGACACATTATGTGAACAATTTATTTAACTGCAAACTAACAAAAGCATCAACACAATGACAACAAAAATAAGAACAAATAACACAATGTATTGAGCCATCGGTACACATGCCACATAAATTTACAAAGTTTAAGCCCCATATACACAATCTCTCAATTGAAAATCTGAAACCATTAACTCAATGTGGCACTGTGCTTACTAACCTTATATAATGAAACATCTCATCATTCATCAAACAAGGAAGTCAGGTTGGACTTTTCAACTTTGTAACTAATTCAAGCATCACCAATTCGCCGAATTTACATTAAAAGAAATCTTAAAATCCATTTCCAATCCATAATTCATAAGTTGGTTTTACCGTCGTTTAAACCCTCAGAAAACCAATCCCTAATTTGTCTCTTTAAACCACAAGCCCCTTTCTTATCAGGGCTCAAACGCTAATCACCATTCCAGAAATTTACCCTTACCTTTCTTTGTTGGGACGATGGAGGCCCAAGATGATGATTGGAGGAGTTGAATCCGAAATTAATCAAATCGAATCGAAACCAGATGATGGTAGAATGAGATTGGAGTGAGACGAATTGAAAGAGTGTGAAGGATTTTTTAGGACTGGGAGAGGAACTTAAACCAGCAGATGAAGAAGGCAAGATTTAGAGTTGAAAGTATGAGATGAAGACGAATTGAAAGCTTGCGAAGAAGACGAAACGTCCAAAGGACCAAAACCAACAGATGATTAAGACGGGGCGAGGCGAATTGAAAGCGTGCGAAGAACACGAACACCCTGTTTGGAAGGTGGGATTTGGTGGGATTTTTAGGAAGGGAAGTGAGGGGAAAATAAAATTGGTGTTTGGGTGGACAATCAAGGGGAAGGGAAGGGATCACAAAGGTGGGTAACTGCTCAATTTGATGGGATTTCACACCCCATCAAAACAGTGGAATTTGATGGGAAAGTGAAATTTCTCCTCTTCCCTCCCCTCCTTTCTCTTTCCCAATTTCCCACCCCTTCCCTCCACAAAAAAACCAGGTGCCAAACACACTGGAAGTGTCGAAAATCAGCAACGCCTGAGCCGCTTTATCATTAATTTGGCCATTAAAAAAAAAGAACGGAAATTTAACGAGGTATCCCCGAGGTATCACGAAATTCACACGGTAACCAATTCTTTTACCTCTTTGATGTGGTACCCCTGATGTTTGGAATTTTTTCACATCGTGCCATTTTCTCTTCATTTAAACAGACTTCCGTTACTTCTTTTAAAAAAAATTTCCTTCAATTGAAACTATCGGGAGAGAGAAAGAACAGAACGTTGCACAGGGGAGGAAACACGAACAGCAGGGCGAACAACTCGAGGAAGGTGGGCGGCATAGCGAAGGCAGAGGGCGTCTCCGGCGTCGGTGGTGGGGGAGGACTTCGGCGTCGGTTCGAACACCATTGCATAGCTCTCCAATTAGGGCTTTGCCGCCGAACCGAGCAGCCATCACCGAGGTGGAAGTCCTCAAACAACTCCGACGCCTATGCTCTGCCATGGACAATTGGTCGATTGATTGATTTATTGGTGTTGTGATTTTGGTGTTCGGTCGGCCATGGAAAGTGGATTCCTCCATGGAAGGAGGAGGAGGTTGGTCGGGTTATTGAGGACGATGAAGGAGCCTAAGTAGATCTGACTGTGCAGCTGTCACCACCACCACCGAGGTCGGGTTTTTGGGGTTTCGGAATCTTGCCCTCTTCACTAGGCCAGAAGCTGTTGTCGAGGTCTCACAGTAGCCACCGCCACCGACGCTGGAGTTCGCCACCACCACCGTGGTCTTCCGGATTTCCCAGAAGTCGTCGTCACTTCCATTGTCCTCCTCAAATGCATACCCTCAAAATTCAACCACTGAAAATCCCAGATCTGCAAAAATAAAAAACGAAAAGGGTGAGATTGAGAGGAGAAGAAAGAAAGAGCAGACGAGAAAGGAAAACCGGAGTAAAAGAGATGTCGAATTCGAGGGTTTTGTTAGGAATAATAGTTTTTCTATTAATTTGTTACTATTATTAATCTTAATTAGTTCATATATTTTAGGTTAATTAGTTTTATTTATTTGCACAATCTCTTAGTGGTTAGTCCCACTCAACCACTCACTTTGTATCTTTAAATACCTTTGGATTTGTTATCAATAAACTTGTGAGATCATCTATCTCATCCATAATGGTACCCGAGATCTTAGCCTAACGGTTTCGACCCTCATAAAATGCTTCCGCCCAACTCAAATTTAACCTAGGCCACTACAAAAACCGCCTACGGGCACCCTAAACCCTAAAACCGTCTTCGAGCAATCAAAACAAAGCTTCACCTACCCTCTAACCGCCTATGGGCAACACACTATGGCTTCGGCCACCACAAAGCCGCCCGTTTGGGCCATCCTATCACCTACGGGGAACCTCTTTATGGCTTCGGCTATACAAATTCGTTTTCGGGTAAACAAAACTCTAGCTTTAGCCAAACCATCGGCCTGACCCGAGGCTTCTGCCAATCCAAACTCTTTGAGCCAAAACCAACACATGTTCATCTGAACTAAAACCATTCACTTAATTAGCTGAATGAATCCTATCCGGCGAACCCACATTTCCTTTCCATCCCAATCCCATCATTCAAGCCACATCTTACTTTAATTCAATTTTTTGAATTCTACATCTTATGGTCTATTTTTTAATGATAGTTCATTAAAGAAAGAAAGAAAGAAAGAAAGTGGGGGGTTGATTTTGATATTGGATTCCCTCACCTATGCTATCCACTTGCATTGCCACTTTTATTAGCATATGCTTTCGGTGCTACTTACCAACAAAAACGCCCACTATAGCCTTTGCTTTGGCACCATAGTTATAGCTAGGCCATCTCTATCAACCTCCGCTACAACCCCGACTTCTACTCCCAATATCAAACAACCAAGAAGTCAACACACCACCTGGGTATCGCAATCGGCACCATGTACGCCAACACCAACACTCCATATGCAGCCGAAGTGGTGGTTTTCTCCTATCGCGATCACTATCAATGCTCATAAATGTGATATTATGATAGTCCAAGATTGGCCTTTGTTCTCGTCGTTCGTCTTGTTGGGGAATGCTAGGAATAATAGTTTTTCTATTAATTTGTTACTATTATTAATCTTAATTAGTTCCTATATTTTAGGTTAATTAGTTTTATTTATTTGCACAATCTCTTAGTGGTTAGTCCCACTCAACCACTCACTTTGTATCTTTAAATACCTTTGGATTTGTTATCAATAAACTTGTGAGATCATCTATCTCATCCATCAGGTTTCAAGCAAAATTTCAGAAAAAGGAGATAGTGAGAAACCACTAGTGGGGAGTTGGTTCACCAGTGGCGTCTTTGGCAACGAGTTTGGGCTTGGCTATGGCGTCTCATGTGGCGGCTCGACACAGGGAAGAAGCTTGAAGGTTGCATTAACGGTGGGGGCTCCTTGTTGGCGTCTTCCTCCCCACTCACAGAGTAGTTCGTTGCCAACAGGTTCTGTTGGCTCCAAGCCCCAACGCCGGTGACCAGCTTCTGTGATCTTCCATCTGCTCGAGGGGACGATCATGGCTTCTCATCTTTCCCCCGGTTGTTTGATGTAAATTGAATTTTTTTTGAACTTAACAGAGTTGTTAAAATAGAAGGAGGAGGGTATGGAGGTCTGTTAAAATGAAGAGAAAAGGGCAGAAGGTGAAAGAATTCCAAATCTCAAGGGTACCAAGTGAAAGAGGTAAAAAAAATGGTCACCGCGTGAATTTCGCGATACCTCGGGGTACCTCATGAAATTTATGAAAAAAGAATATACATATGCCGAGTATTAAAGTTAGATGGGGCCTATTTGATTGGGCTCTTTGCACAACCCAATGGATGGGCCTGAGCAGCAACAACAACCTCCTACGCCTTTCGGAGATACTAGCAGCCACCATAAGCAGCCGGAGCGCCGCCGAGCATCTCCTTCGCGCACTGTTTTCCGTTTCGCCTCGGTTAGGCTCAATTTCGCTAGCTGTTCCTCTCTCACCTTCAAATCGAGCAAAACTTCCACCTTTAACCTTCCATATCCCTTCCTAGGCGGATGATAATGCACATTTGTAATGGGCATTATAGGATAATTTAGTTGCATTTACATTGTAGAATATGCATATTTTAGTGTTAATTTAGATTAAACTCTTTTTGTGGAAAAGTTCGAAATCTACGCTATTTCGGTTGAATTGTGCAAAATCGTAGATCCGACATGTCGGAAAGCAAGGGAAAGCTTTCAAACATGGCCAAGTGAAGTCAAGAGGCTAAGAAGAGAAAGAAAGGAGGAAAGAAAGAACGAGGGAAGAACAATGAAGAATCAAGCTTCTGGGCATCAGTCGTTGCCAGCGAATGCTCCAGTCGCTGCCAGCGAGTAGAACCAGAAGCCTGGAGCCCAGCAAGCGACAAAGGAGAGCCAGCGAGAGAAGAAAAGGCTAGCGAGAGAGGAAGCTGCCCAGCAAGCGAGCAAGCCGACACCGTCCGCTTCCAGCGGGATTCCACTCGCTGCAGCGAGACGCTCGCTGCCACGGAAAAACTTCGCTGTCAGCGAGAGGCACCATGACGACTAGGACTCGGCAACTCGCCCCAACGGAAGGTTGTACTCGCAGCTGCGGAAGGAGGAACTTGCTCCAGCGAGTTGGATCTCTCGCGACAACGATTTCAGTGTCTCGCGGAAGCGGAAGGAAGGACTCGAAGAGGATGGAAAAAATTATAAGGCATGGGATTTCGCTGACAGCGAGTGTGGTAGTGAGGTGGTAGCGAAAATCCAACAGGAGCTCAATCAAGGCCATTCGCTGCCAGCGGAATTTCTCTCTGCCAGCGGAATCCGACGCTGAGTTAAATTAGGAAAGTTCTATCTTTTATCTAGTTGGTTTAGGAAATTTCTATCTTTTATCTATCTTTTATGGAAGACATTAGGCTTATAAATAGGATGTTCTAGGGTTAGTTTAATTAGATTTCAATTGGAGCAATCACCATAGAAGAGAAGAGAGCTTAGGTAAGCCATGAGCGGCTAATTTTCCTAGTGTTTCGCCTACGTTTTCGGAGACTTGGTTGGTGAATTGTGAGTTATTAATTCAAGTTATCTTTCCTCTATTTTAATTCCTCCAACTTCCTTGTTCTTATTGTTATGTTATTGATGTTATCTTGCTTGGCCGACTTGATAATATTGATTTCGTGCTAAGATTTAATGCTTTCGTATTTGCGTTATTTCTATAGTAGCATGCATAAGATTGTGGATTCCGTGTTTGAAGCATGATTATGTAGGAAGTTGACATATATCTTAAACATCGATTTACCGTGTTTAATTGGTGTTATTTATGTGCTCAAGTTCTTGGGATGTTGTGCTATCTCTTTGTTAAATCTTAACCGTGTTATAATTGCATTGAGGTGTAATGGATTAATTGGACTCGTAGGACTTTTAATCCATATAAACCAAGACGAGAGGAATTTGTAGGAAAGTTAATAGCTTGAAAAGAATTCGATGATCGATAAACCAACCAATGTCAAAGAATTCATGGGTGGAACCGTTCTCTACTCTTGATTTTACAATAAAATTCCATCTTTACTTTACTTTACTTGTTCTTATTTAAAAGGCGCATCTTTTCCCACTTTTGTTACTTGTTGGTGATCAAATTGCATTGTGAAATCTTAAATCTCCCAAGGATTCGACCCCTTTCTTGCCAATTATACTAATTTGTGAGAGTGGGAACTATTTGATTGGGAATCAACGATTTTCATCGCGTCAAGTTTTTGGCGCCGTTGTCGGGGAGATTTAATTCGATTTCTTTGTGTAGTTTAATCATCAACTTTTTGTGTGGACCACTCGCATGGTCCACACCCGTTCTACTAATTCCAATCTCTTACCTTTTGATCCAGAAATTGAAAGAATGACTTCTAGGTTGCGAAGAGAGCACTCATCCAACCCGGAAATCGAAGAAGAGATGGGCGACAACAACCAAAACAACAATCAACCACCGCCAAACGGCGGCAATGTGCTCGTGGTTCCACAACGACGCACTTTGAAGGAGCTAAATGAGCCAAATTTACAAACACAACCATTGGCTATTAGGCTCCCACAACTCCCGGAGGGCACCAAGTTTGAATTCAAGTCACCATGGGTCCTACTCGATAATGATCGTGGGACGGTTAACTCGATAATGATCGTGGGACGGTTAACTCGATAATGATCGTGGGACGGTTAACTCGGCTAGTGGAGGGAACATCCTCAACAAAACACCGGAGGAAGCTATGGAGATATTTGAGGAGCTTGGTAATGCTTCTCAACAATATCGACGGTCTCATAGAGCTAGAGGAGTCTTACACTTGGACTCCCCAACATCAAGCATGCAAAATGAGCTTAAGGAGATTAGAGAGGCTCTAAAGAATCTAACTTTGCAAAGAGGTCAACAACAGCAACTCAAAGCATGTGGGTTGTGTGGAGACCCATCCTATCCTATGGATCAATGTACCGACGTGCAAGATGGAGCCATGGAGGTCAATGCTATGGGTGACTACGGTCCACGCCGCAACTATGGTAATAATCTCTATAATTCTAATTTTCAACAACAAGGTTATGGTGACCGGTTCAATCAACAACAACAACATCCCTATCAACAAGGAGGACCCCAATATAGAGCACCCTATGATAATCATCAAAGGGGGGGCTCCTCAAGCTAATCAACAAGGTGAGGATCCATACAAGCTCATTCTAGAAACCCTCAAAGCTCAAACGGAGAAGATGAATGCACAAGAGAAGATGATGGGCCAAATGGCTTAAGCAATTGGAGAATTACAAGCAAAGGACTCGGGCAAGCTACCACAACAAGTGGTGGTCAACCCAAGGGAGAACGTGAGCGCCATCACCCTAAGGAGCGGTAAGGAACTGTTTGTCGCACCTAGGGGTGAGAAAGAAGCCTTATAAGAGATCATGGAAGAAGGCTACGAAGAAAACAAGGAGGAGACAAGTTCTGTGCAGATTCCGCTGACAGCGAAACCAGACTCGCTGGCAGCGAATGGGGTGAATGCATCTGCTGAACCAGGTACGATCCCAGTCGCTGACAGCGGAACTCCACTCGCTGACAGCGAACCTGACTCGCCACCAGCGAAAAACGATTCGCTCACAGCAGATTCTGCTCAGAAAGCTAACGTTGGTAAAGCCGGACTCGACGCCGCTGATTCCAAACCTCCTCTTGACGATTTTAAGCCGGTGGCACCCTTTCCGGAAGCTTTGAGGAATCCAAGGAGGCCGGAGAGCGACACCGAACTCTTCGAAACATTCGCCAAGTGTGAGGTAAACATCCCCCTACTCAACCTAGTTAAAGTTATTCCTCGTTATGCAAAGTTTTTGAAGGAATTATGCACAGTCAAGAGGAATCAAAAGTTGAAGGGGAAGCAAAAAGTTCAAGTAAGTTAACATGTCTCCGCTATGTTAGAAAGGCGTATGCCCGAAAAGTGTAGCGATCCGGGTATGTTTACTATTCCTTGCACAATTGGAGATGCTAAATTTAATCATGCTTTGCTAGATTTAGGAGCATCCATTAATGTTATCTCATACTCCCTCTATAAATCGCTTGGTCTTGGTGCTTTGCAAGAAACAAGAGTTGTGATCCAATTGGCAAATCGTTCTCAAATCTATCCTAGGGGGTTTGTAGAAGATGTTTTAGTTATGGTGGACAAGCTAATCTTTCCCGCATATTTCTTTGTTTTGGAGATGGAGCATGGAGTAGCGGAGGCGCCTATCCTCTTGGGTAGACCCTTCCTAAGGACCGCCCGAACAAAGATTGATGTCTATGCCGGTTCACTTACTATGGAGTTCGATGGAGAAAAGGTAGAGTATTGCATATTTGATGCAATGAAGTATCCTCATGATGAACACTCTCTATTTGCTATTGATACTATTGAACCTTGTGTAGAAGATGTTTTTGAGCTTAATGGGAAAGATGAATTGCAAGTAGCTTTAGAAACCCCTCTAGATGAGCTTTCAATGGAATATTCTATTTCACCTTACTTGCATGAAGTTTTGGGAGCATTAGATGCACAACATACTCACCAGAGAAATGATGCCTTAACACTAACCATCCCAAGCGAGAGGCTTTTACCTTCTATTGTTCAGGCACCCGTGATAGAGCTTAAACCATTACCGGATCACCTCAAGTATGCCTTCTTGGGTGATGGAGATACCTTGTCGGTCATCATATCAAATAAGCTCACTCTTGAGCAAGAGGAGAGGTTGATAGCGGTGCTTAAGGAACACAAGACGACCCTTGGATGGACAATTGCGGACATCAAAGGAATAAGCCCAACCATGTGCATGCATCGCATACTCTTGGAGGAATGAGCCAAACCATTAAGACAACCCCAAAGGAGACTCAACCCACCATTGATGGAGGTGGTCAAGAAGGAAGTTCTAAAGCTACTACAAGCCGGTATGATCTATCCTATCTCCGATAGTAAATGGGTTAGTCCTACGCAGGGTGTTCCAAAGAAAGGAGGCATCACGGTCGTAGAGAACAAAGAAGGAGAGCTAGTGCCCACGCGATTCCAAACCGGATGGAGAGTTTGCATCGACTATCAAAAATTGAACGCGGAGACTCGCAAGGACCACTTTCCTCTCCCATTTATTGACCAAATGGTGGAGCGCCTCACCGGAAGAGCTTACTATTGTTTCTTGGATGGCTACTCGGGCTACTTTCAAATTGCCATCGCACCGGAGGACCAAGAGAAAACAACATTCACATGTCCTTTTGGCACTTTTGCATATCGCCGAATGCCTTTTGGACTATGCAATGCTCCGGGTACATTTCAAAGGTGTATGGTAAGTATTTTCTCCGAGTATATTGAAAAGTTCATTGAAGTTTTTATGGATGATTTTACCGTTCATGGCGATGACTTCAACTCTTGCTTAGACCATTTGGCATTGGTTTTAAAAAGATGTGTTGAACCAAATTTGGTTTTGAATTCCGAAAAATGTCACTTTATGGTTGAGCAAGGGATTGTTTTAGGTCACATCGTCTCCCGAAAGGGAATTGAGGTTGACAAGGCAAAGATTGACATCATTCAATCTTTGCCTTGCCCTACTAATGTGCGCGAAGTTCGCTCTTTCCTTGGTCATGCAGGATTTTATCGCCGATTCATCAAGAATTTCTCCAAGATCACCGCACCTCTTTGTGAACTCCTCAAGAAAGACACCACATTTGAGTTTAATGAGAAGTTTAAGGAGGCTTTCCACGAGTTGAGAAGTCGTCTTGTTACCGCATCAATCATTCAAGCCCCGGTGTGGACCCTCCCATTCGAGCTAATGTGTGATGCTAGCGACTACGCCGTCGGAGTGGTTCTTGGACAAAGGATTGACAAAGCCTCACACGTCATCTACTATGCTTCAATGATGCTAAATGGAGCCCAATGCAATTATACAACCACGGAGAAGGAGCTATTGGCCGTGGTGTTCGCCTTGGACAAATTCCGCGCATACTTGCTAGGCGCAAAGAAAATAATTTACTCCGATCATGTAGCCCTTAGGTACCTCATGAAGAAGAAAGACGCCAAACCAAGGCTTATTCGGTGGATCTTGCTTTTGAGCGAGTTCGACATCGAAATCAAAGACAAGAAGGGCGCGGAAAACTATGTGGCCGATCACCTTAGCCACATTGTACACCTGAATAGTGTGGGGGAGAAGCTTCAAGCACTTGGAGAATTTGCGGACGAAACTCTACACTTCGTTTCAAGTTGTGCTGAAGACTTGCTGACAGCGGACACTCCTGTAAGCCAGCGGACCCAACTCGCTGACAACGAACCCAGTCCGCTGCCAGCGAGTCAAGTCACCAGCGAGGCTCTCCAGTTGCCGGCACCAGCTCACATTCTGACTCCATTCGCTGACAGCGAACCCGACTCGCTGCCAGCGGATTCTGCCCAGAAGGTATGTCCGGACTCCTTTACACCTTTGTCTTTGATGGCAGCCAACATTCCTCGGCCATGGTTCGCGGACATAGTCAATTTTCTTGTCACGAAGGAGTTTCCACCAAACTTTCCCAAGTACAAGAACGACAAGATTCGCCACAACGCTCGATTCTATGTTTGGGACGATCCGTTTCTTTGGAAGCATTGTGCGGATCAAATCATTCGGTGATGACTTCCGGATAACGAGGTAATGTCCGTTCTTAGCTTTTTTCATTCTTATGCATGTGGAGGACACTTTGGACCAAACAAAACGGCTAAAAAGGTACTTGATTCGGGATTCTATTGGCCAACAATTTTTCGTGATGCATATGCTTTTTGTAAATCTTGTGATAGGTGCCAACGCATGGGGAATATTGCAACTAGGAATGAGATGCCTCAAACTAGGATGATGTTTTGTGAAATTTTTGATGTTTGGGGGATTGATTTCATGGGACCTTTTCCTAGTTCCTTTGGGAATATTTATATCTTACTTTCGGTGGACTACGTCTCCAAATGGGTGGAGGCGAAGGCCACCAAAACTGACGATTCTAAAGTGGTTTCAGGATTCCTTAAGGACTTGTTCACTAGATTTGGTATTCCACGTGCATTAATTAGTGATCGAGGTACCCACTTTTGCAATAAGACGGTGGCCGCTCTCTTGAAGAACTATCATGTCACACATAGGGTATCCACCGCCTATCACCCTCAAACCAATGGGCAAGCCGAAGTGTCAAATAGAGAGATCAAGAGAATCTTGGAGAAGACGGTTGCACCAAACCGAAAAGATTGGAGCCAACGGCTAGATGATGCTCTTTGGGCCTATCGCACGGCCTACAAAACACCAATAGGTATGTCTCCTTACCGCTTAGTTTATGGGAAATCATGTCATCTTCCGGTAGAACTCCAACACAAGGCCTATTGGGCGGTGAAAGAGTGCAACATGAGGGTAGATGAGGTTGGCGAGTTCTGCAAGCTCCAAGTTCAAGAATTAGAGGAGATTCGTTGGGATGCATATGACAATGCCATCACTTACAAAGAAAAGACCAAAGCATGGCATGACAATCACATCTTGAGAAAGGACTTCAAGGTAGGTGACAAGGTACTTCTCTATCAATCTCGCCTTAATCTTTTTCCGGGAAAGCTACGTTCAAGATGGAGAGGGCCCTACACCATCATGCACATATATCCACATGGAGCGGTAGAAATCAAGGATGAGGAGAATGCACATGTGTTCAAGGTAAATGGCCACCGGCTAAAACGCTACTATGATGGCTTCTCCGACAAGATGGAGATGAACCTCCAAGAGCCCACCAAGGAGATCCATTGAGAGGTTATATCGTCGAGCCTACGACATAAAACAAGGGCGCTTCTCGGGAGGCAACCCGAGGTAAGTTTTTTGTCTTGCAATTTCACTTTCATAATTAGTTAATTAATTTTAGTTTATTTATCTAATTAGGTTGGAAATTTCCTTATTACATTAGATAGCTTTTTTCTTTTGGAATAGTGGGGAGCTAACCTTGCAGGGTTAAGAGAAGAAATCGGAAAAAGGAAGCACTGGGCGGTTTTCGCTGGCAGCGAGAGCAGCCATCAGTGACCGAGGAGCATCCGGGCACAGCAACACCATTCGCTGCCAGCGAACCCGACCCGCTAGCAGCGGGTTCCGACCTTCCCGAAGACCACCCGTTGGCCCCACCCGGATTAAAAAAAAAAGAATAAAATAAGGGAAATTCCATTTACCCCTTTTTACCCACTTACCTTTTAACCATTTTCCTTTTTACCCATTTTTAATATTCATCATCCCCGACTTTCCATTTTCACCATCTCCCTCCTCCTTCCAAAAACTCCATTAAAGGACCTATAAGCTTCCACCTCCATAGCCACCTCATCATCTCCGCCACCCCGAAAACCAATTCCGGCACCGGATTCCGACTCCCGACGAGCCGATCTACGCAACCACACCACATTCACTACATTCCGACCACCCATCAACCACCACATAACCACAAAATCACCCAAATCCCTTTTATTCTCCCGCCATTGCGTAGATCGGGTCGAGTTGGGAAACTTTCGTGAAGAAATTTTGGAATTCCCACTGCCGGACAACGATGCCGGAGTTTCAGAAGCTTCGACTCGCTCCCGCGGAATAGTAGCCGCCACCACAACCGCCACCAGCGAAGCAGCAGAGCCACCAAGCCCGCCAGGTGATCCCAGTCGCTGCAGCGAGCACCCTTCGCTGCCAGCGAGTCGCATCGATTACGCAGCAGCTCCGGAGCCCGTCGGTGTCACCCTGTTCGCTGCCAGCGAGTAGCCTTCGCTTCCAGCGAGTCGCACCCATAACGCAGCTCCCCCGACCTGACTCGAGTCGCTGCCATCGAGATCCCACTCGATGCCAGCGAGAATCCTGCAGTGAGTCGCTTTGTTTATGAAGTTCTCGATCTCCATCCTTTGATTATTATTTTTATGGCTTCTCCTACGATGGTTAGGCCTAGAGGATTGACTAGAGCTCAAAGGACTAGGTGGGAGGATCTTGATGCTCGTCGGTATATTTCGACGAAATTTTTTGATATCCCCACATTGAGATTATTGGGACTTGAGGAGAGTGTGCGGACGTTTATGGGAATTGGAGATATTGATGGTTTGGTAGACAAGTGTGTCCGCACTTATCCGGATTTGGTTAGGGACTTTTTGGCAACCTTTGCAATGGCTAGTGAGGATAGTTTTACTTTTTGATTGGGTGGGGCAAATCAAGCTATGACTTTTGAAGAATTGAAGAATGTATTTGGGATCACGGGCAATCCCTCCGCCCAGTGGTCTGAATTGCCTCGTAGCTCCATCCCTCAACAACGATGGTTGGAAATCACACAAAAGGTCATGACCTCCGGCAATGACTACAATTCTAGCATCGTCCACCCTTCCCTTAGACTTTGCCACAAGGTCTTGAACAACACCTTTTTCGGTCATGCCTAGATCAACAAGGTTTCCAAGGGAAGTTGGGCATGGATGACTTGCTTATTGCCCGAAGCACATGAGACCCCGGATTAGGTAGAGCTTTTCTTTGCCGCTTGTAGCGAGGCTACTAAAAAGCATTCAAGGAAGGAAGAGGTGAAGATTGGCTTTGGAGGCTTAATTACCTTGCTTGCATTGGAGCTTGACATTGATTTGAATGCCTATGTCCCTTGTGCGGACAACTATAGGCTTAATTTGGCTTCGCTAAAGAAGGCTAACATAGTAAGGGAGAATGATTATGGGGGGAGCTTCATTTGGTATGCCGGGGTCAATAAGTCCCACACTTTGGTACTCCCTCGCCCACTACCCACCGGTCCGTCCCCTACCGATTTATATATTCCCCCCGACGCCTTACCATTGGGGCCACCTCCGCACGCTAACGAAGGAGATGCTTATGAGGAGCCTTATGAAGAACCTACGGAGATGGAGTATGAGACGGAAATGCAAGTGGAGACATTCCATCCACGAGTGTCTTATGGCGGGGGAGCTAGTTCTTCACATGGAGGGTACCATGGCGAGTCTTATGATGGCTTTCCCTCTCATGGCTATTTTGAGAGTGCCTTCTGTCAAATCACCGAGCGTCAAGATGCCACGGACCGACAAATTGTGGAGAACCATAACATTCTCATGGAGCAACAACGAAGGAATCATGAGGAGATCATGGCCCAATTCAACGCTTGGGCACCCTTTGGGTGGCAAACCCAATTTCCACCACCACATTGAGCTTGTGAGTTTCCTTCTCCCTCACCTATTTCAATTGTTTAATTTTTGTTGTCTTTATTTCATTAGGGACAATGAAATATTCAAGTGTGGGGGGAGGGGTTTAGTGTACATATTGCATTAGTTAGGTCATATTTAAAATTTTCATATGCATATCATGTTTATTTCTAGCATTTATATTGCATTAGAAAAAGAAAAAAAAATTGAAAAAATTCAAAAACCCAAAAATATCATGCATTGCATTCATGTATTATTCAAATACCCATCTTGCCTTAATTGTCCTCTATTTTATTTGAGTTTTTGAGCTTGACCTATAAATCCCATGATATGTTTGAATTGGCTAATCTTGTCACCTACTTGTGTTGATTTTCATTGGAGCATGAATTGTTAGTTTAATTGAGCAAGTGTGATTCTTATTGGCGTTATTGAAATCTAACAAAACTTGTCCTAGTGAGAAATTTTGGCCTTATAAGGGATTTTCATCATATTTATTCCCTTTTGCTTTCTTGTGTGACATTACACTCTCCTTATGCACTCACCTCTTGAGATTGACATTGTTATCTATATTTGAGGCCGAATTTATATGTCTATTGCTTATGAGTTTCAAATGATAGAGGCATGATTTTCTTAGCCATATCATTATCCATATCCACCTTACATATGTGTCCTTTGCTTGTAGCAAATTTGAGCCTTAGCCTTTTCTTTGAAGCTCCACAAAAATTTATCTCTAGCCGATTATAAGCCTTACCCTATCCGGGAATTGGGATTAGAGTTGGTGAATGATTGATCTAGTTGAGTGGAAAAGAGATTATTGTTGAGAAGGTTACAAGTTTGATGAGTATGTAATTTTAGTTTTATTTCTCACATTGTGCATTATTGTTTTGGCTCTAAAGAAAAAATAAATAAATTGATGAATAAATGAAAAAAAAAAAGAGAAAAAAGAAGAAGAAAAGAAAAAAAAAAGAGCATGAGTTTGAGTCTTTTATTTTTATTATGAATGTGAGAGTTGGAAATAAACTTTGGTTGAGAAATGAATGTCTTTTGCAAAGTTGTTGTGAGAGCTTGAGTTGAAGATGATATTTTTGTGAGAGTGGATGGTTGATGTTTGATTATCTAGGATCTTGATTCCCGGATTTTGAGCACCACATGACCATAAATTCTCCTTGCCCTTAATTCCTTACCAAGCCCCATTACAACCTTGATAAAAGAGCTCTTGATGTTACTTGTGAGTGATGGCATCCGCGGTGGAGAATATGTGATATATGTGTCAATTTCTATGTAGCTTTTTGCATTTTTAATTGAGTCGAGAGATATATTGTTAAGCCTAAACACAATGAGAGTGGGAGCAAACACATAATCCCTGTGAGGTTGGATGATATGTGCCTTATTTTGAATCATTCATATACTTGTTAGGATGTTAGCTTTCATGTTCATGGCTCCTCCACTTTGATGTTGCTTTTGACAAGGTTAGTGCTTGAAGGTTATATGTGTGGGATGATGGTTTTGATCTTCTTTATTTTGCATTGCTTGAGGACAAGCAAAAGGTTAAGTGTGGGGGAGTTTGATAATGCACATTTCTAATGGGCATTATAGGATAATTTAGTTGCATTTACATTGTAGAATATGCATATTTTAGTGTTAATTTAGATTAAACTCTTTTTGTGGAAAAGTTCGAAATCTACGCTATTTCGGTTGAATTGTGCAGAATCGTAGATCCGACATGGTGGAAAGCAAGGGAAAGCTGTAAAACATGGCCAAGTGAAGTCAAGAAATCAGGCTAAGAAGAGGAAGAAAGGAGGAAAGAAGGAACGAGGGAAGAACAATGAAGAATCAAGCTTCTGGGCATCAGTCGCTGCCAGCGAATGCTCCAGTCGCTGCCAGCGAGTGGAACCAAAAGCCTGGAGCCCAGCAAGCGACAAAGGACAGCCAACGAGAGAAGAAAAGGCCAGCGAGAGAGGAAGCTGCCCAGCAAGCGAGCAAGCCAACACCGTCCGCTTCCAGCGGGATTCCACTCGCTGCAGCGAGACGCTCGCTGCCGCGGAAAAACTTCGCTGTCAGCGAGAGGCACCATGACGACTAGGACTCGGCAACTCGCCCCAGCGGAAGGTTGTACTCGCAGCTGCGGAAGGAGGAACTAGCTCCAGCGAGTTGGATCTCTCGCGGCAGCGGACTTTTAATCCATATAAACCAAGACGAGAGGAATTTGTAGGAAAGTTAATAGCTTGAAAAGAATTCGATGATCGATAAACCAACCAATTAATGTCAAAGAATTCGTGGGTGGAACCGTTCTCTACTCTTGATTTTACAATAAAATTCCATCTTTACTTTACTTTACTTGTTCTTATTTAAAAGGCGCATCTTTTCCCACTTTTTTTACTTGTTGGTGATCAAATTGCATTGTGAAATCTTAAATATCCCAAGGATTCGACCCCTTTCTTGCCAATTATACTAATTTGTGAGAGTGGGAACTATTTGATTGGGAATCAACGATTTTCATCCCGTCAGCGGATTCCGATCGAAGAGCCGTCTCCGACGCTCCTCCCTGAGCTTTCAATGAGCCGATTCGAGCTTCCGGCGAGCGTCGAACCCGCGCCTTGGTGAGCTTCTTCCCTCTCTTTCTTCTTTCCCTTTCTGATTCTATGAGTGTGTCGACTGGCTGGAGCCCAACTCCACCGCCGGTGGTCTTCCTCCTCCTCATCCTTCGGACTTTTCAAGCTCAGAGGAGCCGTCCTCTCTCTGCTATGTTTTTCGAACGGGGGAGGAAGAAGAAGGAAAATGCTACACATACTGTATACACCATTTTATTTTATTTTTGAAATTTATTTTTCTAGGGTTCATCATTTAAAATTTATGGTATAATTAGTAGTTATCGAAATTTTTAAGGTTTATTCTTTATAATATGGGTATAATAGAGTTTTAAAGAAAAATTTTAGGGTTAATTTTTACAATTTTAAAAGCAGTGGATAAATTTTACAAAATTTTACACAGAAAAAAGATACCAGCGTACATTTGGTGTACATGTATTAGGGCTGACAAATGGTACGAAAATTACCATACCGACCACGTACCAACCACAAACAACCTATGTTGGTAACCACACTTGTGGTAACCAACATGGTGGTAACCATCTTGGTGGTAACCACTTGAAGGTGGTACGGTAATGGTAATGGATTTTTTTTTTACAGTAGGCAAAATATAGGTGTTCCTTACCTCGGTAAGATTCCACCATGATCATCTAAAAAGATGATGTTACAGAGATCCCTAACACTAGGGAGGTTACCTATATTACAAGTAACTCTAGACTTGGCAATAAAATCTGCAGCTTGATTAGCTTCTCTGTAGCAATGTCTGAATTCAATCTTGTCAAAGCTTGAGCTCAGATTCTTGATCTATTCCACTTCCCTTAAGATCTCCCATCTTTGATGACAGTTGTCGTTGATGGATTTGATTACTTCTAGACAATCCCCTAATGGTAATGAAATTTGAATATCATGGTTACCATGATTACCAAGTATATGTATATTAATTTTTTTTATTTAATGTTTTATTATTATTACCTTTAAGTTTTAAGTTTTTAATTTATATTTTGTGTTTTGATTTTGACCTAAATTGGTCCTTTCTATTTTTTCTACTAGAAACAGTAGGAACATTTTGAATGTTTGAAGAATTTGAACTTGTTTTGTTTGAACTTTTAGTTACATTTTAAATGTTTGAACAATTGAACTTGGTGTGTTTCACGACTTCGAACTTGGTTGGTTTGAATTGGTTTGTAATTTAGGTTGTGAACTTGATTTATTTGAACTTTTAATAGGTGGTAACCATATTATTTTTTGTAATCATATTTTTTAGTTCGATAACTTTGATGACTACCGGAAGGTATCCAAGGGGTTTCAAAAAAATACAAACAGAAATACAGCTTGGTAATCATGGTAATGTACCGATGGTAACCACATCTCGTGATTACCACATATGCGGTAACCACGACTTGTGGTTGGTACGTGACATGAAAATTTACGTACCACCAGTTTGTGGCTGGTACGTGGTAATCACCATTTTTTGGTGGTTACCATACCATGCCAACCCTAACGTGTATAATCCTCCGAAGAAGGAAGAGGCGTGGGGCCTCTCTTTGCCACCTCATCCGCGGGCCCCTTGCCATTCCAGCCGCCACATCAGCTGGGGCCCTCCCTTTATTTTTAAACTTTGCTTCGGCTTTACAGATGAAATGGAAGAATGGGAGGCCTTTGGGCCTAATCTCTTTGGGCCGAGTTCTTTTGGGTTTAAAAAGGGGTGAATGTTGGGCTTGTTCCATCAAAAACAAATTGGGCATTTTCCTAAATTTAGGCTCGGTTTTGGTTGTTTTAGAATAAGAGAGGGGTCGGTTTTGATTTTTGTGAAATGAGGGTCGGTTTTTGGATTTTACAAATAATAAGGGCTGATTCTTTATAAAATAAAAATGATTGGGATTTTAAATGATTTAGAAATATTTTATATAAGTGTTATAAGAAAATGGTATTCAAAATATTAAATATTATTATTTGAGTTTTAAAATATAAAATATTATTGTTAAGATTTAAAGATATAATATCATAGTGATTTAAGACAAATAAAATATTATGAGACTTGGAGATTTAAAAAGGTATTATCGGAATTTAAATCGAAAAAGGGATTTGACGAATATTTTCCAAAGTCGGAAATTCTAACTAGTTAACTCGGTTCTCGAAATGGTTTTCAGTACTAACTTGAGAATTATGTGATCGATGACTAACTAGCATGTTGGTATGATTGGTTGACTAATAGCATGATTTGTATGGATTAATGACATGAATGAATGACTAACGGCATGATGAGATGTTAGAATTACGTATCGCTTGACTTACGCTTTATGAAATATGATGAATATGATGAACCTTGAGATAAATGACCATGCAGATTTATTATTGCGGAATTATAATTATGAATATATGAATGTGGCTGAATGGAATAATGAGAATGATGTGGTCTTACGGAATGTGGCAATTTGGTGAATGGTTGAACTTAATGGAATGACGATTGCGATATTTTTGTTAATTTCGTTGAATGATGTATGTTTTGAGTGCTTGAATGATTAGACGCAGACTTATATATATGTGTTCTGATATGTATCTAGATAATACTTTGTGATTATGAATGATGTATATTGCATCTTCTATTATGCTGTTATGCATAGCCAGGTAAGTTCTTATATGAGCTTACTTAGATTCGAAAATAACTCCCTGCTTGGAGCCATGTGCATACTAGGTGTTCATACGCATATAAAGCATGCCATGTAGTATCTTACTAGGATTGCACTCTTGATTGAGCATTCGTTTACTCGTTGCGTTTGAAACAGAACAACCGTTATCTGTGAAGTATCTAGAGTTTTTGCTAGGGTCATAGGATGACCCAGTCTCATCGGGTTTGTCTTGATTTGTCGAGTCGTAATTACCACTTTACTTATCGCTCTAAATTATTTTACCTTTCGCATTATATTATTCATTTTCTCTTTTAAGTCCACATTCATGATTTGAGAAAAAGCATGCCAACATGGGGTCGGATACCAATACGGGCCTCGCCCCATGAATGGAAATGAATGCATTCACGAGCTGGCCATTCTCCGCCCTATCGGAAGGGGGTGGAGGTAGGAGAGGGATATACCACTTGGTATTATCTGTTAAGGCCTTATTATATTATGCACTTGATCTTGTGAGCATGTTAGTGTGTTAATACTTCGCCTTGCATCTAGAAGCATCTTTATTAAGACTAGTGTGTTTATGTGTCTACTAGTTTGAGATTATATTGCGCATGGCTTCGATCTGACATCCCCCAGCATACATATTTTTTTAGGTTTGTTTTGCAGCATGATTGCTCCTTGCTTCCGTGATGTGGGAACTCTCTTGGGCGATTGCGAAGAAATGGTCTAACCCCACTAACATTGCCTATTAGATTTCGATAAATACGCTTATTGATTTGGTTTTGACCCGACTCCCCCGTGGTATGTTGTATTCGATCGTCCGCTTTTCTCCAAAACGAACTTTCTCGACTTAATTAGTCTATAGGACATGTAAGGGTACCCAATGGCCCTTCGATAGATTTGGGATTTGATATCCCCACTTTAAATACTGACTTTGGAGGTTTTGAAACTTTAACCCGTATTCGAATTGCAAAATCCGAACGAAGGTATCCAACCTTCGAAACGTAACCCATGAATTTATATCCGGGCCGTTACAATATTATTTTTAGTTCATATGTGATAGTTGAGATTATATTATGTGATTTTTCCTTATAAATATAAACCTACATACTCCATCCGTTAAGAAAAACATGTCGTTTTAGAAAGTAAATCTTTTTAAGTAAAACTTGTCTTTGTAGGTATTTTGTTACCCACTTTACGAAATTGCCCTTGTAATAATTAGATAGTTTTTAGTTGTAGTTTTTGATAAAGTAAAAAAGTAGATTAATAATTAGGGGTATATTTATATTTTTGTTTGTTTTCTTAATAAGTGTGTAAATTTCTAAGACAAGTTTTAATTAACAGAGGGAGTATAATTTTATATATGTATATATATATAAATTATTAATTTATAAGTAAAATAATTTAGTGTTACACATTAGAGTATGAAAATTAGACAACACCAATAGTTAGATATGGAAATTAGACACTCAACCAAAAATTAAAAACTTCATGTGGAAAAATTAGATACTGACCTTATCTCCTACATTTTGTATCATCTGATGATCTTCTAGGATTTCTTCTTCTGGAGGAACAACGCATCGAGGAAGACAACAAGCTATCGACCCTCGGTCTGGACATCTCTCAGCCCTCGACCAACACATCCTCCAGGGGCCGCGGGCGCGAGTGCGGTAGGGTCTTTGCTGATCGTCAGCCTTCGACTGACGGGGGTCCCTCTGCTGATCGATCTTCGTCTTGCCCTATATGCCAAGTTTTTGGAAAGCTTGGTCATAAAGCTTTCAATAGCTTTGGTCGTCTCAACCTCAATGAGCTTCCGGTAACAAATCTCCATGCTAAGGTTGCTCTGGGGTGCTCCGATGGGCATTCTCATGGCTCCACTCGAGGCGCATACACCGCAACCTGCCAGTATGAGCTTCAGGACACCTGGATCGTTGATTTGGGCACCAATTCGCATGTCACAAGTGATCTTGGTGGTCTTTAACCCCACACCAACTATGATGGTACCGATAACTTAGTTGTCAGCAATGGTATGCCCTTACCTATTACTCATTTTGGTCAATCAGTTCTTTCTATCGAGCATGTGGCTTTCCCTTCAAAACTAAACAACGTTTTGTATGTCCCTAATATCTCTAAAATTTTATTAAGTGTTTCTCGCTTAACTATTGATACCCTGTATGCCTTGAATTTCATGCCAACTTTTATCTTGTGAAGAATCTACAGGGCCAAATCCTTCTAAGAGAAACCATTGAGAATGATCTCTATCGTCTCCCTCGTCTATCCAAGTCCGTTGTGTGTAGCCTGAGTCGTCCAATTGCTCTTGTTGGTGAACGAGCATCCCTTGAAGTTTGGCATCATCGGTTCGCTCATCCTCACGAGTCTATCCTTCGCCGTCTTATTTCGAGTCAGCACCCTCCAGTTTTGTCAAATAAATTGGCTTCAGTCCGTGGCTCCTGTCAACTTGGTAAGAGTCACCGTCTTCACCTCCCTCGCCGGTCGTCCACGGTAGCGAAACCCTTTTCCCTTATTCATTCTCATGTATGGGGCATTTATCAAACTCATTCAAACACAATTTTCAACTACCATTAAAGCCTTTCAAACAGATTTTGAGGGGGGGGGGGGGGGGGGGATGAGTATCGAAATGTGTCCACAATGTTACATAAAATTGGAATCATCCATTGGGTTTCATGTTCATATACCCCACAACACAATGGGTCATCCGAATGCCAAAATAGAGTGATTGTTGAAAAGAGGCTGGCCTTATTAGCTCATGCTCATCTACCACAAAAATTCTGAGAACAAGCCTTTCATACATCGGTCTATTTGTCAAACTGCGTGGTCACCCCCAACTTGGCCTACACGTACATCCCCCTTCTCCAAACTATATGGGAACACTCCAGACTATAGCCTTCTCAAATCCTTTGGTTGTCGGTGTTATCCTTTTCTACGACCTTACAACCATTCCAAACAGGATTTTCGATCCCTGCCATGTATCTTCTTAGGCTACAATTCCACACATAAAGTCTATCTTTGTTACCATGTTCACACTGGTCGTTCATCTGTCTCACAGTTTGTTGTGTTTGATGAGTCTCAATTTCCATTTAAGTCCGACTTCTCACCTCCTCCCACTGAGTCCGTGCCTGCAATACCTTTCTCCCACCCTCTTGAACTTTTACAGAAGGCAGCCACAACCTAATCCTCATCTCCGGTCAGTTACACGCCCGCGACACCCATTGTCGCCCCCGCGACACATGTGTCTGCATCCACACCCCTAGTCTACCACACCTGCGCCATTCCTCCACTCTATGTTACTGACGTGCCCGCGACATCACCTATCGCGCCCGCGTCTCATGTATCTTCGTCTCCATTCTCCTCAGCTTCCTCGGATACGCTTAGCTCCGCACCTTCACTTTCTTCAGCTCCGTCTCCTGTAGTTGACCACCCACCACCACTTGCTCCCTCGTGGTTTTGACCCTCTGACAAATCCATTCACCCTATGGCCACCCGTGCCTCCACTAATGATCTTAAACCCAAAACCTTTTACTCTACCAAACATCCCCTCCCCACTGCCCTTACCATCGTTTCTAAACCCAAATACTTTCACCAACCCACAAAATGTCCCCAATGGCAACATGCTATGCAGTTAGAATATGAGGCCCTTATAAGGAATGGGACGTGGGACTTAGTCCCTCGACCCCCTAATGATAACATAGTTGGTTGTAAGTTGGTTTACAAGGTCAAGCACAAGTCAGATGGCTCCATTGATCGTTATAAAGCTCGTTTGATAGCAAAAGGTTTCTGTTAAGAAGCCGAGGTTGACTTCTTTGACACGTTCAGTGCTGTGGTCAAGCCAACTATGATTCGCCTCGTTCTCAGCATTGCTTTGTCTAAGTCATGGCCCCTTCGTCAGGTTGACATCAAAAATTCCTTCTTGAATGAGGATCTTGCTGAAACTGCCTATATGTCTCAACCACAGGGCTTCGTCGCCTCCGATCGCCCTACTCATGTGTGTCGGGTGCGCAACGCTCTCTATGGCCTCAAGTAGGAACCTCGGGCTTGGTTTTAAAAGCTTAAGGATGCTCTCACTCATTATGGCTTCAAAGGTTGTATCTCTAACTCTTCGCTCTTCATCAAGCGGCATGAAACTGATGTTGTTTATGTGCTCGACTATGTTGATGACCTTATCATCACAGGGTCTCACACGTCTTTCATTGATTCGTTCATTCTCTTTGAAAGATCTTGGCAACCTGAGTTATTTCTTGGGCATTGAGGTTCATTGCACTTCCTCCTTTATCCATTTAAGTCAGCAGAAGTACATCACATACATTTTGGATAAGTGTGGGATGACTGGCGCCAAACCAATCTCCACTCATGCCGAGCCTGGTTCTCATCTGGTTAAGGATGGTGATCCATGTTTAGATCCTCATATGTATCGCAACATTGTTGGTGCCCTGCAGTACGTCACCATAACCAGACCAGAAATTTCTTATGTCGTCAGTTGTGTGTGTCAGTTATGCATATTTCATATAGGCATTATAAGTATTTCTTATTGCATTTAGATAGGAGTTTTGCATATGGTTTGGTCTAGTTTGATATCTTTCTTGTGAAGTATTCGAGTTCGGAATCTACGCGTTTTTAGTGTTTATTCGCAGTTTTACATTCCGACCTTGGATGGGATATTGTAAGAGCTTAAAAGACATATTTTGGAGCATATGAAGGCCGAGGAAGGAGATACAAAGAAGCAAGGAAGCACAACGTTGAAATTAAAAAAGAGTTTGCCACTGTTGGGACCGGCGCCCGCCGCTAGTCCGTGGTCAGCGATTGCGAATTAAGTCTGAAGATACTTATATTATATTATATTATTATTATTATTATATTTTTTAGGGTTTGCACGATCTATTTAGGTTTTATTCCTTCACAATAAGCCGTGTGTTGGCATTAAGTTAGACAATGAACACAATTAGAGGAAAGAGAGGTTTTTGGCCTATGCATTGCTAAACTCATAGTTTCGCCTGTGATTCGAAGACCTTGTATGAATTGTGAGGATTTGATTTATCATCTAGTTCTTATTGATTATATTTGTGTTCCTTTCTATGATTGATCACCATGTTAGGAATTACATGTAAGCTATGAATCCGTTGTTGTTTTCTAGATAGCAAATGAAGTCGTTGAAGTAGTGATATTTCTATGTCTTTGTAGTGGATGATTTCGATTGATCTATGTCGTTAGATGTTGATTAACGCCGATATGGGTTGTTTCTATTGTCTTCTAATTGCATTGAATCGATATGCCAATTGGTCTTAGAACTTAAGTGTTAATGCTATTCTTTGGTGATATTGAATAATAAGATTGCATCTTTATAGATCTATCAACTTTAGACAAGTCGACATATGTATAGAAATAACTATTGAATCAATCCTAGGATCTTGAACCTCAACCATGGTCTGAGAATTACATGTGAAATATTTTCTCTATCTTATTATCGATACTTTTCAATCATAGTTCTCTTTAATTTACTTTGTTATCAATTTGCTACAAATATTTGCTTTTGTCATAAAAATCATTGTTAGAAAAATTGCATAGCAACCGTTCTCTCTGTGGGTTCGACTCCGGACTTCATCGCTATACTAGTTTGTTAGTTTATCAGTTCATTGATTTACTAATCCATTGGTTTGAGCTTTGAGTTAGGATAATATTTATTTGGCAAAGGACGAAAAAGCCAACGACGTTCGTCCCGCACCAGTCAGTTTATGCATGATCCTACGAAGTTGCACTAGTCTGCGGTCAAACGGATTCTGCGGTATCTCAAGGGGTCTATCACCACTGACATATCCTTTAGTAAAGCGTCTGATGATTCTCTGGTTGCTTTCTCGGATGCTGGTTGGGCTTTTGATCCTGATTATTGTCGCTCTCAGCATGGGTTCGCTGCCTTCTTTGGTGGCAATCTCATTAGTTGGGCGTCCAAAAGGCAGAATGTCGTTGCCCGTTCTAGTATTGAGGCCGAATATAGGGCCATTGCATTCACCACTGCTGAGTTGTTATGGCTGCAACAGTTTCTTCGGCAGATGTCTATCCATGTGCAACGCCCGCCCATTCTTCTCTGCGACAACCTCAGTGCCACCTTTCTGTTAGCTAATCCTGTCTTTCATCAGCGCTCTAAGCACATCAAGATTGACTACCATTTTGTTCGCGAGCATGTTGCATCTAATGATCTCACAGTTTGTCACGTTTCCGGTCTCTTGATCGAATTGCGGACATCTTCACCAAAGTTGTTGGTAATCATTGGTATAATTATCTTAGTTCCAAGCTGCATGTTCGTCCTCTCCCATGAGCTTGCGGGGGCCTGTTAGAGATTGTTACAAATTTACCCTAATCATATCTTGTATATTGTTCATATATCTTTTATCTTTTCCTTGTAGATAAGATTTCGTAGAGATCTAGATTTACCCTAGTTCTCTCCTTGTAATTATTTATACTCTCAATTAATAGAAGGAATGAATCAACTTCTTCCACAAACTACAACGTTTTACAATTAGTATGTCGATTTGCAAGTTGTAGGTTTTCTGTTCAATATAAGAAAAAGCAGGTATATTCGAAATCCTCTCCAAGGTAAATATTATCAATGTTGACCGCAACGTTAGACTACCATGTTAAATTCTAGTGGGTCATATGATGTGGGGGTCACGTACACGTTCAAGCGCACTATGTGCTAATGAATCCGAGCACATAAGATCGACATAGCTCTGTCCTAAAACAAATTGAAATTAGACGGAGAACCCCAGTGACTTAGACTTAGAGCATATTTAATGATGGGATTGATGTTGAGTATTATAACTATTTTTTTAATAATAAAATACGGCCAAATTACCAAATTGGTATAAAAAATGTGCTACAAACGACAAATTGGTATAAAAAAGACTTCAAGCGACAAATAGGTATAAAAAATAACATCAACGCGCCAAATTGGTATATTTTCGTTAAAAAAATCTGTTTTTTAATAAATTAAGTTAATTTATATCTCTTGAACTTATTTTCATTTAAAATATAAAAAATTAACAGAATTTACATTCTACAGTATTTTTTAAATATATATAAAAAATTAACAGAATTAACAGAATTAAGTTAATTTATATTTTTTCAATATATATAAATTTTTTTAAACTTGATTGGCATATCAGTACCACTTCTCCCCTTTTATTATTGAAAATGTTTATAAAGTTTAAAAATATTTTTTATAGATTAATTTTTAATTAAATTCAAAATAAGTTTATAAATCATTAACATTATATAATTTTTATAATATTCCTGATTTTTAATAATTCATGTTAAAGTTAATGTAATATTTTATTCAATTTGTAAACACCGATAGCAAAGTGAAAAAAAAAATTATTTTTAAAAAATATTTATCTCAACCTTCCAAATAAAATCTAGGTTAATTTTTTTTCTTCAAAAGTTCGCTAAAAATTTGAAATAAAATTCATCAAAATTTTCAAATTTTATAATATATAATTTAAAATGTAAAATAATTTTTTTAATAGATTTATTTTATCCCTATTGGCCGAATGTTTAATTAAAAATAAATAAATTGGTTTATTAAGTGAATTGATGTTACTTTATTAAAAATCAAAATTTTAAAGAAAATATACCAATTTGTCACACCAATATCATTTTTTATACCTATTTGTCACTTTACAGTTTTTTTATACCAATCTGTCATTTGTGATGCTTTTTTTATACCAATCTGACAATTTGGCCAATAAAATACTATAAAAAGAGGGAGGACCAATAAGTGGGTATTATACTATGATACCCACCTCACGTAAATTTCTTGGTTTTATAAAAAATCTAACATTATTTTTTGTTTTACTTTAAAATAATTATCTATAGTACTTATGATAATATATACTGTATGTTAGATTCTTTATATCAATGCGAGATATATATATCATTAATTTCACTACTTCCAAAACGTCCTCTTTACCAAGAGTCCAAGACATATATAACCTTGAGAAGTTGTGATGTATCTATCAACCAACCATTGATTTGTCGAAGCCTAAAAGGGTAAAACCAACGATAAATAAACAGAAGCCTAAAAGGTGATGACGCGACATTCATGAATGGCTCTTGTTGTTTCTAAATCCTGAGAAGCAGCTCAGCCCTGTTGACTTATGAGAACTAACCTAGGTTGGTCCCGGCTGCTGTCCCTTTGGATGGCCCATTTAGGCATAAATGGGTGCACCTTCTATTGTCCCACTGGCTAAGACCCACACCTAGCCTAGCCCACCCACCTACTTTGTGGTACGGTGCACCCACCTTGGGACCAACTCATCAATTCCAAGCTACCTAGCTAGCTTCTATTTTCCCTTGTTGTATATATTCCATCCGTTAATAAATACTCGTTTAGATTTTTATTTAAAAATCCAAGTCTTTTTAAATTTTCAATGTATTGGGATAAGACAATTGTTATTTTTGGATATTTTTTTAAAAAAATTTTATTGGTTGATGAACGTTGTGGATAATTAATGAGAAATATAAATTTAATAAGTTTATGATTTTCTTAACCTGTATGCAAATGTATAAAATGACTTATATTTTGAATAGAGACGGTATGTTTTTAATTTGAAGCATTAATCGTTAATTTTGGCCCCCAAAACAATCAAAATTTACCACTAACTAGTATGATTCCCGCGCCATGCCGCGTTTTTTTAAAACTAAAATATTATATATAAAAATATTAATAAATGTTAAGATGAAAATCCTTAAAAACTTTACAATAAATATATCTTACAATTATATCAGAAAATTATTTTTTAATTTTTTTATGTAAAGTATAATACATAAATATAGATATTTTAAATTACTCAGTAATAATAATTCAATATCATTATAACATTGTTTAAATGTGATATAATCAATAGTTATATTCAATGTTTTGAATTAAGCCCAATAGTTAGTAAATGAATTTAAGTTAAACCCAATAGTTATATTAGATTGAATTAAATATTTTAAATTAAGCCCAATAGTTAGTAAGATTAAAGAAAAAAAAGAATTAAAAGAAAAAAAAGGAGAATTAAAGAAAATCAAAGAAAAATGGCAAAAAAAAAGAGTGGTTGAGACTCCTAAAATTTCTCTAAGATTGACACATCATCCTAAACTCTTCTAAATTAAGAGTTTATATAGATTTTTTTTTTAATCTTCAACACTTCTCATTTATTCAACCTCATTTATGACAAAAAAAGCTTCTTTTACTATATAGGAAGGATTAAGCCCAGTACAGTTACATGACCACCTCTTCTCCACATAGTTTTGCATTAACTATTAGGAATTTTAGAATATTTGAAGAATGTGAAAGGCATATGGTCTCACTAGAAGAAGGGAGCTGGAGCTTAAGACAGAAGAATATAATACCTCCGTTAATAAAAACACTTATTACTACTATTAAACCATGATATCTCCATTTCACGTGGTATCATAAGAAGATTTTGTTTCACATGGATGAGTTTGGGACACACCATATCAACCATACAGTGGCGGATCGAAGCCAGGATGAAATCTAGGGAGTTGGCGGGTTGCTAAAAAATTTCATAAAATATTTTTGTATACCTATTAAGAAGATTTTTATAAAAATATTGAATAAATACTAAAATTGTGATATATTTATGATATTTTTAGTTAAATAGTTGAAAGAAACAAAAAAAAATATATGGAAAAAATCAAGATGAATTATTCTTAAAACAATATTGAAGGAAAATATTAAATTTAAATATAATATGACATTTTTAATTGAAATAGTTTAGAGAAATTAAAAATATACAAAGAAATCCCTAAATAATTATGTGAAATAATGATATAATAAAACAAATAAAAAGTGAAAAGTTTGAGATTTGAACCCAACACCATTTAATTCTCTTCCTTCCCCTCTATCAATTAAGCTAGATAACAATTCTAATTCAAAAATCACTTAAAAAAAATCTTATATTACCTTAAATATACTAAATATATGTAAAAAAAATTATTATTTTTTTGTATTTTTTCAGCTCAGCTCCTGCAACCATATACTTAATTCCCATCATTAAATGATCAAATCAATTAAAACATTTCCATTATATGTTAATCCATTTTATCCCGTCATATCACCCATTCTATCTCTTACACAACCCTCACTATCCAACTAATTAACTACCTCATTGTTGTAAGCGCCACTTTATTATTGTAACCACCACATCCCAACTAACCACCCTACTATTCAAGAATAAAATCAGATATAAATGCTATATATATTGTTAAAAGAGAAAATTAATTTGTGCCGAAGACACAAATTTTCGACCTAATTAGAGGAGTCTCCTACCTTTTGAACTATTTTGCAAAGTGTCCATATCAAATCTCACGTAGTCACGCGCTCTATCTCGACTCTCACCTCATTCTCTCTTTCTTTCACTGTCTTCCCATCACTCTCCATCACTCTTCCCTATCAATTCTTGTTCATCGCTTTCCATCAACAAAAAGTTCGTCGACAACTATAGAACGCGAGGGATAAGTCATATCTGACTGAGGTTCAAGTCGACGACTACAGAACACGAGAGAGATAGGGTTCGCCGACAGCTACAGAACGCACGAGAGCTAGGGTTTGATTTCAGAGCAATTTGATTCCTCCTTTGTCAGGTTTCTCCTTCTCTTGAGCTCTGTTTTGGCTGCCTCCATCACCACAAGTTCCCATAGTTGTGCATGTCTGCCACTCTCTGAATTGTCGATTCCCTTAATCAAAATCCTCAACTTCGATTTCCATCATGTAAAGTGCAGGTATGATTCAATCCCCTTTACTAGTTGTGAATTTGGCCGACGATTCATGTAAAAATAATTGACGTGAATTAATACTATGAAGCTAGAAGATCTAGCTGAATTGAAGAAAGAAGAAATGGAAAAGAGAGTTCTTGAGTTACTCTCTATACTCGGTTTATTGAATCAAGAAAGTCCGTTTTACAGCTGAACAAAATACAGAATATAAACTCCTCTTTAGCTCTCCCTAACTGCCAAACTCATTACAACCATACACATGTACAACCTAGATCAATCCTCATAATTTCCCGCTCAAACTAAACCTGAACTCCAAGAGGTTAAACTCTGCGTTTTTATCCACCAGAGAACCTAGCCTGATGTCTCTGGTGACTGGGTTCATAAATACCTAGTTATTGGTGGGTTAAGATTTTATGAATTGGCAGACCGATTTTACAATTGCCCTCGTCTTACATGTAATGGAAATGGATAGCCCTCAATTTCCATAGTAATCATCAGTATTAGCTTCAATGCCCTCGTTTTCCATAGCTTCAATCTCCAGGTCCCGATCCTTCAGTTATCATCTCGGATTCAATTTCCCCCCACAAGATTTATCTTTCATTAGTCGATTGATTTGATTAAATCTCTTCTTGTCCTAGTGTGAAATGGATAATTACACAATTAATTGTTTTAGGTCTTGTTTTGGTGCCTAATTATCTCTTCTGGACGGAATATGGGTTTGGCAGATGTTGCTGAATGGTGCAAATTCAGGAACTAGAATGTAGAATAAAAGTTGCTACTTCAGAAGCCTAAATGTGGACTTTGAGAAGCAACTTTACACAAAATTTTCCATTATGCAAGTTGAAACTGAAGTGGTTGATGCCAAGATGCTAGAAACGGATGGTAATATGGGAGTCGCCCTAAGCAGCAGCAGCAGTAGGCGTATGAGCGGCCGGGGGGAGGGGGGGGGGGGGTCCTTGAGCAACACATAGTCAATCTCTAGTTGCTCAAAGAAGATCAACATCTTCTGGGACCAATGCTTGTAGTTCGAGCCATCCAAAGACTCCAACTTTGAGAGATAGAGCAGTGGCGTCTTGTAGAAGATCTCGACGACGTCCATTGTTCCAACGAAAATAGGTTTCTCACTGTTGGACAATGACCCTACTGGAACCTGTGAAAAGCATCAACTCCTGGTGGGGCGTTAGTGGATGTAGACCGAACTTTATTTTCTGTGAAGGGGCTAGGGTTTTGCTGAAGCGTAGTATGGGTGCCACTGAATGATAAATGTATTTGCCCCGGACAGTGGTGCGGATCGTATGCGAGGCAATGTCCCCCAAGAATTTCACCAGCTTCTCTCATAGGCGCACTCGAGGGAGAGAAGTAGGAACTGGAACAGGCGCTCAAAACGGGAAAATGGTTAAAGAAAACATGAGAGGGAGAAGAGGCGACTGATCGCTATGTGTTGAAAAGCGATGCCCTTCATCTCCTTATATAGGCTGCGAAATCTTCCTTAAGTAGTAAGCAAAGGGAAGATTTGAGTCTATCATCCGAAGACTGTGGCTTATCCAAAATGGTTTGAAAGGATAATTTCTCGAAAAAAATCCAGTAAAAAATCAGATGTTCACGGATGAACACTAACAATTCTATCTGTAATATCTTCGACCTCAAGTTAAGATTTTCCGTAAAAATTTAACTCCAACTCCAGTTTCGGAGCACGAGCACGAGTTGAGCCAAAGGGAATATTTAAGTCTATCATCAGAAAATTATGGTTTAAAGATATTCGCGGATAAACACTAATAATTCTATTCGTAATATCTTCGGCCTCAAGTGAAGATTTTTAGTAAAAATTTAACTCCAACTCCAATCTCAGAGAACGAGCACGAGCCAAGCCGAGGGAAGATTTGAGTCTATCATCAGAAAATTGTGGTTTAAAGATACTCGATAATAAAGACTTACAATTCTATCTGTAATATCTTCGCAAAAATGTAACTCTAACTCCCATCTCGAAGCCGAGCCCAACCTAGCTGATGGAGGGAAAGTCGTTCATTCACCTCGCCGGAAATAATTCACAAACAAACAAACTAGTATAGTATGAAAGTAAGGGGTTGAACACTAGAGAATCAAGTATTTCTAAATATTGTGTATTTATCAATATAAAAAGAAAATAATATTGACAAAAGAAAATAAAGGATAGAAGAAAAGCATTTCCACCTACAAGTTATCGACTTTGGTTGGTTTTATTGATCATCGAATCATTTTCAAGTTATTATTGTTTCCTACGAATTCCTCTTGTCTTGGTTTAAGTAGATTAAAAGTCCCACGAGTTCAATTAATCTCTTACACCTCAATGCAACCTTAACACGGTCAAGATTTAACAAAGAGATTGCAAATAGTTCCAAGAACTTGAGCATATAAATAACACCAATTAAACACGGTAAATCAGTGTTTAAGATAGATGTCAACTCCCTACATAATCATGCTTCAAACACGGAATCCACAATCTTATGCGTCCTACTACGGAAATAATACAAATATGAAAGTATTAAATTCTAGCATGAAATCAATATTATCAAGGTACAAATCAAAATAACACCAATAACATAAACAATATCGCATAAAGAAGTTGAAAGAATTATAGAGGAAAAAAAACTTGAATTAAAAACTCACAAGCCACCAACCAAGTCTCGAAAGTGTAGGCGAGAACTAGAAAATTAGCCAAACATTACCTAAGATTTCTTCTATTTAATGGTAATTTCTCTACTTGAATCCATAAGAAAACTGACTCTAAACATTATATTTATAAGCCCAAAGTCTTGAATAAACAAGGTACAAGATTGACAAATAAGATAGAAATATCCTTAACAAACTAGATAGAAGTTAGAGTTTCCAAATTCAACCCGGAGTCATTTTCGCTGGCAGCGAATAGTCTTAGACATCTTGGTTGACCTACTGTTGGATTCTCGCTGGCTACTCGCTACCAACCCGCTGCCAACGAGACCAATCTTCCGCGAGAACGAGACCATCCTTCCGCTGGAGCGAAACCACCCACTCGCTAGTCATCATTCGCTGGCAGCGAGTCATATTGGCACCTGGACATGCTCCTCGTTGGTCTCGGCTGATTCCACTCACTGACATTGAGCCGAACTCACTGGAAGCGAGCCGAACTTGCTGGCAGCGAGTCCTGCTCAGGCCACCTTCTCGCACACGATGTTGCTGGCTTGATCCACTGCAACGGATAGCCATTCGCTGTCAGCGAATTTCAAAAAGAACAAAAACACGTAGATCTCGGAAAGAGATTTTTAAATGCATGTTTATATGCTTCGATCGGACAACCGAGGCCTCTGAAAAGTGCGTTACAAGTTCAGTTCGTCGGGGCGACTCGCCCTTATTTTCGTTCTTAGACCTTGATTTCGGTCTCTGTTGCTCCTTAGCTTGTTCCATGCTTTTTGGGACTTCTTCCTTAAGCTCTCTCAAGTCTTGCCTTAGCATCTCTTAGCTCCGTTCCTCGTGTTCTTTGCCTCAGATCTACGAAGCTATCGAAATAGTGTAGATTCGAACTTTTCCACAAAACGAGCGCTAATCTAATTAACACTAAAACATGAATATATGACACTGAAATGCACCTAAACTAATCTATAATGCACATTAGAAACATGCTTTATCAAACTCTCCCACACTTAACCTTTTGCTTGTCCTCAAGCAATGCAAAAACAAGAGCAAAACCATCATACCACAAATATGATCTTCAAGCACTAACCTTGTCAAAAGCAACATCAAAGGGTATGCGCCATGAGCATGAAAGCTAACATCCTAGCAAGTATATGAGTGATTGTAAGTCAAAAACACATCTAGTCCAACCTCACCGGGATCATGTGTTTGCTCTCACTCTCATATGTTTAGGCTTAATAATGCAATCTCTCAACTCAATGCAAAATGCAAAAAGCTACATAAAAATTGACACATATATTAGATATTCTCCACCGTGGATGCCATCACTTATAAGAAACATGAAGAGGTCTTTTTATCAAGGTTGTAATGAGGCTTGGTAAAGAATTAAGGTAGGAAAATATTTAGCCTTGTGGTGCTACAAATTTGAAAAAAATGGATCCCTAAGAACAACTGGAAGAACACTAAAAACCAAATTCTTCCAAAACCAAAATAACTCAAATTTTCACTTTTAAAACACTCAACAAAAGAACTTTCTCTTAACCACACATATTTTTCTAACTCTCACATACATAATGAAAATAAAGGCTCTTTATTCATTCTTTTTTCCTTTTTCTTTTTTCTTTTTCTTCTTCTTTTCACTTTTTTCTTCTTTTTTCTTCGATTTTTTTTCTAGAGCAAAAAATACAATAATGCACAATGCGAGGAATAAAACCAAAATTACATAATCATCCAAACTTGTAACTCTCTCAACAATATTCTCTTTTCCATTCAAACAAATCAATCATTTACCAAATCTAATCGTAATCCCCGGATAGGGTAAGGCTTATCATTGGCTAAGGATAAATTTTATGGAGCTTCAAAGAAAAGGCTACTTAAGGTTCAAATTGGCTACACGCAAAGGAAATATATGTAGGGTGGATTTGGATAATAATATGGCTAAGAAAATCATGCCTCTATCATTTGAAACTCATAAGCAATAGACATATAAATTCGGCCTCAAATATAGATAACAATGTCAATCTCAAGAGGTAATTGTATAAGGAGAATATAATGTCACACAAGAAAGCAAAAGGGAATAAATATGATGAAAATCCCTATAAGGCCAAAATTCTCACTAGGACAAGTTTTGTTGGATTTCAATAATGCTTATAAGAATCATACGTTGCTCAATTGAACTAACAAGTCATGCTCTCATAAAAATCATTTCAAGTATATGACAAGGCTAGGTAATTCAATTATATTATGGAACATACATGGTAAAACTCATAAAAATAAAATATAGGACAAACTATGGCGAGATGGGTATTTGAATAACACATATATGCAATGCGTGTTCTTTTTTGGATTTTTAATCATTTTTTTCTTTTTCTAATGCAATAAAATAACGAAAAATAAACATGAATCGATGAATAAAATAACGATAAAATAAACATTAATGCATGAATCTATGAATGCAACCCTCCCCACACTTAAACTCTTCATTGTCCGCAATGAAAATCAAAGACAACAAATCATAAAAATACGAGAGAAAGAGGGTAAAGAATAACTCACATCATGGAAAAGTTTTGATGGAGAAGATAGCAAAGCTTGGAAAAAGAACGACGAAGAATTAAAACGACGACGGCGAACAAACCACGAGTATGGATGAATGAAGATGACGAAGAATGAATAAGATAGCTTGTGATGACAACAGATGAAGACTGGGCATCACTGCTGGATTCGCTATCAGCGAGTATTGGTTCGCTACCAACGAGTGTTGTTCGCTGTCAGCGGATGAAACCGGCTCCTATCTCATCTGGCGACTGGACTCACTGGCAGCGAATCATGCGTCGCTGGCAATGAATTTAGCACATAATATATAGTCTTCGGTCTTGTTCCCTTTTCCCTGCATGGTTAGCTCAAAATATCTGAAAGCATCTATCTATCATATAAAGGAGTTCTAATTTATTTAACGACAAAACTAATAAACTAACTAGGAATTGAAATAACTAATTTAAGAAAACTTACCTCGGGTTGCCTCCCAAGAAGCGTCATTTTTTATCGTCATAGACTCGACGGTTAATTCTTCCATGTGTTCAAGACTCACTCGGACATCGCCAACGCCCTCTGTAGCAAATCAAATTCTGGTGCACACCATCTAGGTAGGTGAGCATCACATATGAAGAAGTCAAAGTCAAAACATGTGATGTTGAAAAAGGTCTCCAAATCTTCATATGCTCGAGTATGACTTCCTGCCGAGGGTATGTAGTACCACCAACATAGTTCCGCTGGTGGTATGTTGAAGTAATGCTCCCAAGGATCTACATATTCACCGAAATCCACAAAAGTGTAAGAAATACCATTACCATGCTCGGGAGCCCTAGAAATTGGCTCCAGACTAGGTTCCTCAATAGATGAGTTGGGGATGATTTCTATGGGTGGAGTAGGTGCCAAAATACACGGTTCCTCATGCGTGCACTCATGAGACTCCATGTCAAGGGGCATCAGGCTCCCTTTTCCATCTTCGATTGAACTATTGGTGCTTGCGTCTTGGCTTCCCTCATGTATCTCCCCCGCCATTGGTTTGAAAGATAAGGGTATGGATGCCAACTTGTAGTCTTCTTCCACCTTTGCCATGTCACCCACGCAAAGGAAAAGATCCCTTAATTCTGGCCAATCCAAACCGTAAAAGTCTTCCTCTTTCAAAGATTTGGTGAATTCTCGTATCTCGGGAAGCATGCCATCTTGAACGCAAAGTATTCGTTCTTTCAAATAATCTTGGTTACCCCGTGAAGCACGGTCTTCCATTAAATCTTGCACTCAAGCAAGGTAATGGTGAAAGTATTCTCTCTGATATTGCCATAACTTCATCTCCATTGCAAACAGTTAGTAACGAGGTGTCATGAACTGTAAGGCTGTGTTTTCTTGCCACTTTTTTAGGAGGTGGAGTAGGAGGTGGAGGAGGTGGAAGAGATGGAGATGGGGCAAAATGCCCTATCTTGGGGGGGAAGGTAGGGAGATGGAGGGGGTGGCCACCCCTTCCACCCCTTAAATGAAGGTTGAGGGGGTGGGTAAGAAAACACACCCTAAGATAGGTCCACGACGGGGTTAGATATATATACAAATATTAATAAATACAAAAAACAAAGAAATAAACTTGATTCCCAGGCAGCGGCACCAATTTTGATGGATGAAAAGTCATTGATTTACCTTGCCAAAAATAATTCTCAAACAAACAAACGAGTATAGTATGCAAGTAAGGGGTCGAACCCTAGAGAATCAAGTATTTCTAAATATTGTGTATTTATCAATATAAAAAGAAAAGATTTTTATGAATGAAAATAAAAGAAAATAATATTGACAAAAGCAAATAAAGGATAGAAGAAAAGCGTTTCCACCTACCAGTTCTCGACTTTGGTTGGTTTTATTGATCATCGAATCCTTTTCAAGTTATTATTGTTTTCTACGAATTTGTCTCGTCTTGGTTTAAGTAGATTAAAAGTCCCACGAGTCCAATTAATCCTTTACACCTCAATGCAACCTTAACACGGTCAAGATTTAACAAACAGATAGAAAATAGTCCCACGAACTTAAGCATATAAATAACACCAATTAAACACGGTAAATCAATGTTTAAGATATATGTCAACTCCCTACATAATCATGTTTCAAACACGGAATCCACAATCTTATGCGTCCTACTACGGAAATAACACAAATACGAAAGTATTAAATCCTAGCACGAAATCAATATTATCAAGGTAACTAATCAAGATAACTTCAATAACATAAACAATATCGCATAAAGAAGTTGAAACACTACCAAAAACACAGGAAATAGCCACGGTCAAATAGCCACGAATTGGCCACGAATTTCCGTGGCTAAACGGTTTAGCCACGGGCATAGCCATGAATTTGACGTTCGTCGCCATTCGAGGCTATATGCCTCGACGCTAACAGCCACCACCACAATATTCATGGCTAATAGCCACGATCTGACAGTTTCGTGGCTATGTCCGTGGCCGGGTCATACCCGAGGAATTCGTGGCTATAGCCACGACATTAGCCACGGTCTGCTCGTGGCTGATGTCGTGGCCTCGCACGGGGGAGTCTCCATTGAAGCATAACGACTGTTGTGGCTATGCCCGTGGCTAATGTCGTGGCCTGCATGTGGGTATGATCGTGGCTACAATATATGCCCGTAGCTATAGCCGTGGCTATTGTCTGTGTGGCTAATTGCATGTGGGCTGTGGCTAATGTTGTTGCCACATCTCATTTAAATATAATATAATTATTTAATAATGCTGGACACATAAATATATCAAGATAAAATACAATTTACATAATTTGTTCATTCTAAACACATCCAACAGACAACCACGAGTTCAACCAACCAAAACACAAGCATAAATACGACTATCCAAAACACAAACAAAACAATGATAGCTTCTTGTAGTATGCCAACACATTTCCCATCTGCCCCACCTTCTTCCCTACAAATAACACAAAAAAATCCCAATATAATTAGCAAGGGACATAACAATATCTTTCTACAACATAACAATGCATTGTTTGATTTGAGATTTCTTTCTACAACCAAGTCTCAAATCAAAAAGTGTATCAAATTCAATTTCAGCATCGACATTCTAAAACAAAATTGAATTTCAGCATCAAATTAAAGTTGTAACAACCTAACAGGTTTGGGTTTTAAGGAAGTAATCGCCTCCTACGAGGGAAGGAGAACTCGCAACCAAAAGGGTTCATTTACATGGAGGCCAAAACATCACATTTTGTGTAAAAAACTCAAATCATATCAGACAACAATGATAATGTAAAAAAAAAACATAGCAAAGCATATCCATATTGCTAAAGATCTTTTTGTGATAAAATAGTACCGTAAAAGTGTTGACTTATTCTATTAGAAGACTAAAATGAATGAATGATAGATCATAGATCTGATCTATTACAAGCGAGCTCTGAATTATTCAATATAGGTCCCAACTTTGGAATGCCAAACACAATTGCATAAGCACACAATTAAAGAGGTTTCACTACACACCTCTTATCATATATAGGTAATGCATAAAAGTATAATTCTCTCACTCTTCTTTGAATTAAAAAAAAATCAAACATTATAAATTTATAATTATACGTATTAGCATATCAAGAGAAAACCTTCTACATGATTCTCTAAGCAGTGTCGCCAAAGAAAACTCCAAGACAGTAACAAGCCCAGCTGTGAAGGCATTAGCAAGGTACTAGAACAATTAGAAATAAGAGCATAAAAAACTCTTCTTACTTTGTCAATCCTAAGCTTTGCAACCGTGTGCAGTCTTTTGTCTATCCTGGAGACCTGTGTATCATCATTAATTATGCAGAAGACGTTATTAGATATGTGAAATGTAAAAAAAAGAAAACAACAACAACTGTTGACAAGTTACCAATTATTTGTTAACAGTGGATAGCAACAATGGTATCAACAATGGACAACACCGATGGATAGCACTATCAACAATTAAGTTAACACCAACAATTGAGTTTTCTGTCTCTTGTAGAGATGAGTTCCCCATTCGACCTTAGTGATTAATCCCCAATGGATTGTTCCAAATACATACCAAAACAAGTTAACAACAACTCAGCAATTAAGCATCCAAGAATAGAAGAGGGAGAACACATTTAATCGGCCTGCACTTACCGATTTTGGCGACCAGTGGAGGAGCCGCAACGGGGTTAGGAGCAGCCAGGTCGAGAGGAGGAGCCGCGTGACCAGTGGGGAGCAGCAACGGAGGTTTTGGTGAACGACGACGAGTGGTGATGGAGAGGAAACCAGGGATGAGAAGGCGGTGGTAAGGCTTAGGGCTTCGACAGTGAAAGAGGGGAGACGGGTATCTGTGGGCAACAGAGGAGGCGATGGGAGGATTGGTGGGGTGATTTGGTGGAGGGCTATCATCGGCGAGAGGTGGTGCGAGGGCAATAGGGCTAGCGGGATGAGGAAGAAGGTCGGCGATGGTGGTTTGTCGGCGATGGTGGTTTGTCGGTGCGAGGGCAAGAGGGGTAGCGGGATGAGGAGGCGGTGGGAGGATTGGTGAGGAAGAAGCTCGGCGATGGTGATTTGGTAGAAGGCGGCGCTCCGTCCGGTGGTGGTATGTCGGCGTCGTCAAGGAGGACGAGAGATCTGAAATTTTTAGGAGAGAGAAGTCTGGAATGAAGGAGCGGCCAAAGGGAGATCTGAAATGAAGAGGAAGGCAAGGAGGCGGTGCCCAAAATATTTTAGGGTTGTTCTCAATTCCAAAGTGCGGGAAATTGACTGCTCAAAATTCATTTGGGCGGTAAAAAAAATTCGACCCTGCACATTAATTGCTTTTTTAATTTCCATTCACAATTTACATCTAGAAAATAAAATCATCAATACAAATAAAAATATAATATATTTTAATGAGTTTTCCTCAAAACATACTCTTATAGTATTTTAATAAGAATTTAGTAATCAATATAATGTCTTATTAAACATTTGTTCATTAGTTATAAGAGTTTTCTTAAAAAACTACTCTTATAGTATTCTAATAAGAATTTAGTAGTCAAAATAAGGTTTTGTTAAACATTTATTCGTTACTTATATTAGTTTTCCTCAAAAGATACTCTTATATAGTATTATAATAAGAATTTATTAGTCAACATAAGGTTTTAATAAACATTTGTTCATTCCTTATGTGAGATTTCCTCAAAACATACTCTTATTGTACTCGAATAAGAATTTATTAGTTAATATAAGGTTATATTAAGCATTTGTTCATTACTTTTATAAGTTTTTCTCAAAACATACTCTTATAGTATTCTATTAAGAATTTAATAGTTAATATAAGGTTTTATTAAACATTTGGTAGTTACTTATACGAGTTTTCCTCAAAGCATATTCTTATAGTATTCTAATAAGAATATAATAGTTAATACAAGGTTTTATTGAACATTTGTTAGTTACTTAAATGAGTTTTCCTCAAAACATACTCTTATAATATTTTAAAAAGAATTTAGTAATCAATATAATGTTTTATTAAACATTTGTTCATTAGTTATACAAGTTTTCTTAAAAAACTACTCTTATAGTATTCTAATAAGAATTTAGTAGTCAAAATAAGGTTTTATTAAACATTTGTTCATTCCTTATATGAGATTTCCTCAAAACATACTCTTATTGTACTCGAATAAGAATTTATTAGTTAATATAAGGTTATATTAAGCATTTGTTCATTACTTTTATGAGTTTTCCTCAAAACATACTCTTATAGTATTCTATTAAGAATTAAGTAGTTAGTATAAGGTTTTATTAAACATTTGGTAGTTACTTATACGAGTTTTTCTCAAAGCATATTCTTATAGTATTCTAATAAGAATATAATAGTTAATACAAGGTTTTATTGAAAATTTGTTAGTTAATTAAATGAGTTTTCCTCAAAACATACTCTTATAGTATTTTAATAAGAATTTAGTAATCAATATCATGTTTTATTAAACATTTGTTCATTAGTTATATGAGTTTTCTTAAAAAAACTACTCCTATAGTATTCTAATATGAATTTAGTAGTCAAAATAAGGTTTTATTAAACATTTGTTCATTCCTTATATGAGGTTTCCTCAAAACATACTCTTATTGTACTCGAATAAGAATTTATTAGTTAATATAAGGTTATATTAAGCATTTGTTCATTACTTTTATGAGTTTTCCTCAAAACATACTCTTATAGTATTCTATTAAGAATTTAGTAGTTAATATAAGGTTTTATTAAACATTTGGTAGTTACTTATACGAGTTTTTCTCAAAGCATATTCTTATAGTATTCTAATAAGAATATAATAGTTAATACAAGGTTTTATTAAATATTTGTTAGTTACTTAAATGAGTTTTCCTCAAAACATACTCTTATAGTATTTTTATAAGAATTTAGTAATCAATATAATGTTTTATTAAACATTTGTTCATTAGTTATACGAGTTTTCTTAAAAAAAACTACTCTTATAGTATTCTAATAAGAATTTAGTAGTCAAAATAAGGTTTTATTAAACATTTATTCATTACTTATATTAGTTTTCCTCAAAACATACTCTTATAGTATTATAATAAGAATTTAGTAGTTAAAATATGGTTTTATTAAACATTTATTCATTATTTTTATGAGTTTTCCTCAAAACATACTCTTATAGTATTCTATTAAGAATTTAGTAGTTAATATAAGGTTTTATTAAACATTTGGTAGTTACTTATACGAGTTTTTCTCAAAGCATATTCTTATAGTATTCCAATAAGAATATAATAGTTAATACAAGGTTTTATTAAACATTTGTTAGTTACTTAAATGAGTTTTCCTCAAAACATACTCTTATAGTATTCTAATAAGAATTTAGTAGTCAAAATAAGGTTTTATTAAACATTTATTCGTTACTTATATTAGTTTTCCTCAAAACATACTCTTATAGTATTATAATAAGAATTTAGTAGTTAAAATAAGGTTTTATTAAACATTTATTCCTTAATTATACGATTTTCCCTCAAAACACTCGCTTAGATTATTCGAATAAGAATTTATTGCATAATATAAAGTTCTATTTCACAATTATTAGCTACTTATATGATTTGTTTCTCAAGATAAACTCTCATAATATTCTCATATGAATTTATTAGTTAATATAAGGTTTTATTCAACGATTATTAGTTACTTACATGATTTTTTTCCCTCAGAACACATTTTATTTAACAATTATTAGTTTTGTTTATATTCTAGTATTTATTTAGATATAAATACAAATACCATTAATGGGCCTATTGTCGAAAATTATAGCCGTATTTGGGCCCATAATAAACTAAAGCCCATTAGAAATGAAAGTGTGTCATTTGAGGTTAACTGTAAATAGCCACGGCATTAGCCACAGATTTGACCGTGGCTATTAATTGGGCTTCTTAATACGTCGAGAGTTATTAATTGGGCTTATATATTCATTGGGCTTTGACTAATAGTAATGGGCTTGACCCTTTTTGGGCTTTAACTCTCTAAAATTGGGTTTGACCATCTATATAGGCCCTACCTTTTTTTTGGGTGAGATTTTGAGCTTAAAAATTGATTTTTTCTTTCAAATTAATTTGCTTTAATTTTTGAATTTCCTCAATTCGTATACACCAAAGTGATAATGGGTGTCTCCATGTTAGCGTCGAATACATCCACGAATAATCCAACAGTGGCTAAATTCGTGGCTGTTCACCTCCAACTCGGGTCATAGATTGCTAATTGCCTCACATTCTTAGCCATGAGTACAACAACGGATATTATTCGTGGCTAAATTCGTGGCTACACTGACATGTCGGGTAAGACACGCCAAAAATGGCGTCGAAATCGGCCCCGGAAAAGGTGATTGTGGCCAAAGTCGTGGCTAATAGCCATGATTTCAGCCACGTCACTTATATTCGTGGCTAAAAACCCCGAAATTTCGGACATGAATTTATTTCTTCATCCTTAGCCACGGGCTTTGCCACGAATATTTTCATTCGACGCTATTATAGCCACGGCTTGTCAGGTCGTAGCTATAGTCGTGGCTATTAGCTACGGATTTGGCAACGACTGTATGACGTGGCTAAAATTCCGTGGCTATTTCCTGTGTTTTTGGTAGTGAAATAATTATAGAGGAAAAATAACTGGAATCAAAAAATCACAAACCACCAACCAAGTCTCAAAAGTGTAGGCAAAAACTAGAAAATTAGCCAAACATGGCTTACCTAAGCTTTCTTCTCTTTAATGGTGATTGCTCTACTTGAATCCATAAGAAAACTAACTCTAAACATCCTATTTATAAGCATAAAGTCTTGAATAAACAAGGTAAAAGATAGACAAATAAGATAGAAATTTCCTAAACAAACTAGATAGAAGATAGAGTTTCCAAATTCAATCCGGAGTCATTTTCGCTGGCAACGAATGTCTTTTTCGCTAGCGGCGAATAGTCTTTGACATCTTTGTTGACCTACTGTTGGATTCTCGCTGGCTACTCGCTACCAACCTGCTGCCAGCGAGACCAACCTTCCGCGACAGCGAGATCATCCTTCCGCGACAACGAGATCATCCTTCCGCTGGAGCGAAACAACCCACTCGCTGCGGCGACTCCATTCGCTGGAAGTGAGTTATCATTCATTGGTAGCGAGTCATATTGGCTCATGGTCATCCTCCTCGATGGTCTCAACTGATTCCACTCGCTAGCAGCAAGTCCTGCTCAGGCCACCTTCTCGTACACGATGTTGCTGGCTTGATCCGCTGCAACGTATAGCCATTTGATATCAGCGGATTTCCAAAAGAACACCAACACGCAGATCTCGGAAAGATATTTCTAACACATGTTCATATGCATCGATCGGACAACCGAGGCCTCCGGAAAGTGCGTTACAAGTCCAGCTCGTCGGGCGGACAACTTTCGCGACTCGCCCTTGTTTTCGCTCTTAGACCTCGATTTCGGTCTCCGCTACTCCTTAGATTGTTCCATGATTTTTGGGACTATTTCTTAATCTCTCTCAAGTCTCACCTTAGCCTCTCTTAGCTCTGTTCCTCGTGTTCTTTGCCTTGTATCTACGAATCTACATAAAACTATCGAAATAGCGTAGATTATGAACTTTTCCACAAAACGAGTGCTAATCTAATTAACACTAAAACATGAATATATGGCAATGAAATGAACCTAAACTAATCTATTATGCCCATTATAAACATGCCTTATCTCCAGCTCAGCCCAGACGGCAACGACGGGCGCGCGTGTGGATGTTCCATCTCCTCCTCTACCTCTCAATGTAGGTAGTGGAAGAGTCTCCTTAAAAACTCTTTATGATACTCTTAAACTTTCCATGTGTGATGTGAAAAGTCCAAAAGACACCTTAAAACCACCTTCTATATGCATTAACTCCAACAATATATTGTAGATGATGATTATTAATTCGTAGATGATGATGTTAGGTTGAAACATTCGTAGACGATGATCTCCTCCGTAACCGTATATCGGATCTTACGCTGACATAGTCAACGAAGTTAGAGGTTGAAACTTATATTTTGAGCTTTGACTGTATTTTGCCTTATATGTCAGCATTCAATTTTTTTGGTGGGTTGTATGTTAGTATTCTCTTTTGATCAACTATGCATCTTAAAGCTTTGGCCTAAACTTCTCTTTCTTTTTGTCTAGGCTAGCAGTGAACATCCGTTGGCCAAAGAAGTTATAGAATACACACATCATTTCCATTTCTTTGATGGGTATTACCCTTCAAAAGACGTTCAAAACTATGGCAATGATTCCAAATATTCTTGATGGATTTTGGACGTGGCTAATTTTTCTGCTATTCCTGGTAAAGGCATTTAGTGTTTCATAGATGGAAACCGAGTTCTGGTTAGCCTTGCTTTGCTCTAAACATGTTGAAATTATTTAATTTATTAAATAATTGAATATAATGCTTATTAGGATGTCATATGTTTGACAGATTGGTAATAGGAGATTGTTGTCTGAAAGTCGGCTAGCAATACCAACTCATGTAGAAAGTTATTTAGTAGAGTTAGAAGACAATGTAAATACGGGCTTGCTTGTTTCCTATGATGAAGCGCTTATCGGAGTTCTAGGGGTAACAGATGCTTTGAAAAGAGAAACTGCAGTGGTTGTGGAGGGTCTCATAAAATGGGCATTAGACCAGTCATGGTCACAAGGGATAATTGGAGAACAACTCGAGTTGTTTTTAAGGAGGTAATATATCAATTTCCTTAGTTGTTTTTTCTATTCTCTCATATTAGTTATGGTGCCCTCTCTCTCTTTGTTTGGTGATATATTATGTGACGTGTGAATAGATTAATTATTCATATTCTAATTCCCCTTGGCTTAGGCAGGAACATTGGTTTTATGTCGAAATTAAGTTTTTAACATTAGAATATTGCTTATAAATCTCTAAGCTGGATCTTAGTTTGAAATATTTGGGTTTTCTTTTTTGTTTGAAATATTTGAGTTACTTTGCGTTTGTTTACAACTTCATCTCAAGGGCCAACCTCTAAGACAAAGCCTCTTAGCTCAATGGTAGAGCAATGTGCTTATGCGCAAATACGTGGGTTCTAATACCGCATAGCCTAATGTTTATAATAATTCTAGTAATTTGTAAAATTTTCGAATAATTGTTCAATAATAAGATATAGGGGCAATTTCCATACAAGCCACGAAATTAGGCCATATTAGGAATCCGTCTCCCACCCTCTCCATATTTGGGATTTGTCCACCGAATTTTTCATCATGCTGAAATTTTTGTTTTCAGCAAAAAAAAAAATTTCCGCGAATTTTTTTTTTCCCGCGTTTCCAGAGTTGCTGAAACGGAATTGCTGAAACCTTTGTGTCACCATCTGTTTCAGCGTCTTTTTTTTTCGCTTTTTTTTTCGTTTTTTTTTGTGTTTCCAGAATTGCTGAAACCCATGTGTCACCCTCTGATTCAATAGTTTTTTTTTCGCGTTTTCAGAGTTGTTGAAACCCTGATTTCAGCGTTGTAGTTGATGCTGAAACCCCGATTTCAGCAACGTTGCTGATGCTGAAATTGTTGCTGAAACCGTATTATGAGATATAAAATTTAGCCTATGCGGGATTCGAACCCACGTATTTGTGCATAAGCACATTGCTCTACCATTGAGCTAAGAGGCTTTTAAAGGAGATTTAAAGCAATGAACATCAAAATTCATTGCAGTCCACAGTTTCAGCGATTGCTGAAACTACAATCCGCATTTCAACAATTGCTGAAATTGCCAATATCCAAATCCAAACCATGTAAAAATCAAGATAATCCATTATTTTTGTGCAATTTGATAACAATTCAAAAATAAAATATTATAAGATGCTGAAATTATAAGATGCTGAAATAAGCAATTAGCATGTAATGAATAAACAATTATGAATCAATTTGCACAAATTTGCAATGCATTTCAGCAAAATAAAGCACGCACTCATATTTGGATCCTTGATTTCGATTTTCCACATGAATTCAACAAAATAAAGGACGCATTCATATTTCAGCAAAATAAAGCACGCATTTCAGCGAAAATAAAGCACGCATTTAGCAAGATAACCCATACTTGGAATCTAAATGTAACGAAAGATAATTAATGAGACAAAGTACGTACAATTGCAAAAGAGTTGCTGCTTGCATTCCTTTGCTTTCATATACACCTACGAATGTGATCAAATTAAAAAAATTGAAACATTAGACTTCAATTTTCGAAATCCTCCAACACATCCATTGTTTCAACAGAGCACTATAAATAAGATCATATCGAGCCCCACTGACTGCCAATATTAATAGCAAGTTCTATAGATTACAGCTTCATCCACACTTTCTTCCCCAAATGGATATAGATTGGCAACAGGAAGTCACTTACTTGCTGAAACTTTGATTACTTGCACAAAACTTTGATTACTTGCTGAAACTTTGATTAGTTGCAGACGAACTGCTTCGCCTGAAGAGGAAGGGAGACGGCGGGAGAGAGGAGATTTCAGCGGAGAGCGAGTGAAGACCGCGGGCTAGATCGGCCAGTGAGAGCCTCGGCGGGAGGAAGGAAGTCGCCGCTGGCCACAAGCGGGATCTGCCGGGATCCGACTATGGAGCGGCAATCGACGGCCACGAGGTCGAGATCCGCCTCAACAACGCCCGGATTTGGGAAATCGACGGCCACGAGGCCAGGATCCGCCTCAAGAACGCCCGGATCTGGGCAATCGACGACCACGAGGCCGGGATCCGCCTCAACAACGCCCGGATCTGGGCAATCGACGGCCACGAGGCCGGGATCCGCCTCAAGAACGCCCGGATCTGGGCAATCGACGGCCACGAGGCCGGGATTCGCCTCAACGACTATGGAGCGGCAATCGATGGCTCAGAGCACGAATCGGAGAAGGAGGCGACATGGCCCTAGCCGCCCTATCGATTCGAGTGCAGTGGATTTGGAGATCGAGAGATTGAAGGCAACTCAGAGCCATGGCCGCCCTATCAATAGACACGCAGTGGATTTGGAGATCGAGAGATTGAAGGACTGGAAGTAAAGCCATGACTGGAGATCAGAGCCTTACTTGCAGTGGATTTGAAGATCGGAGCCATGAATACCACCTCCAGGAAGTAGAAAGGGCCAGGAGAAAGAGATCCGAGAGGGTGGAGGAGAACGGAGGAGAGCATCGACTAGATGGGAGAAGGAGATCTGATTTTTTTACCCTGTGCTGAAACGGTGGGGAGGATATAAGATTAGGTTTACATTAGAGGGCAATTTTGTCCAAAAAATTTTAGGTGGACAAAAACCTTATTTGCCGGACTTGGGAGACACTCCCTCATTTAGGCCCAAAAAATAGGCATGTTGGGAAAATTTTCTCTAAGATATATTAGTGCAATTTTAAAATATAAATGCATGTGCATATCCTTTCCATAAGGCTGTTTAAGCAAATATAATATAAATATTATATTTTCACAACATAAAGTTATATTTGCACAACATAATGTTATATGTGCACAACATCAATTTATATTTGCACAAAAGAAAATGTTGACATGAAAAAAAATGCTGACGCCCAATAGAAAGTGCTGACACGAAAGCGCTAACACGATGACTGCTGACACGAAAAAAAAGCTGACACGAAAAAAACTGTTGACGCACAATATAATGTTATATGTGCACAACTTTAAGTTATATTTGCACAACATCAAGTTATATTTGGACAACAAAAAGTGCCGATATGCAGGGGGGGAGGAATGGACACCCGATGGGGAAAAATGTGTGTGGGGGGGGGGGCGCAAAGGGGATGGCCAGTTTGCCAATTTCTTACAAAATGTGGACACTCCTCTAATTAAGGTAACTTTTATGGACAATCCACAAATTGTTCTTGTTTAAATCATAATTATTTTATTTATTATTCATCTCTTTATTTTATTATTTTTATTTTTTCAAATAACTTATATATAGGTAGTTTTGATTAAAAAAACCTATAATAGGTAGTTAAAATTACATATCTAATAAATCTATTAATCGAATTTAAATAGATAACTTTGAACCTGTGCGCCCAAGCCTAAGAAAGCATGCCTCATAGTAATATCATTTAAATACGCTTTTAAGGATGATAAAAACCTAATAAAATAGTTGATCAATATTTTATATATACACTATTATACTACATCTGTTTGAAAATATAAGTCCATTGATTTTTTACACGTTTTTTTATAGGAAGATGCTAATTAATCAATCGGTATTTCTGTCCTAGACCTAAGGGTATAGCATAAGAACTTAAATTGTGAAAGATTTTCCAATAAAAAATTATCGACTCTAGAAATCTAATTAACAGAAAAGCTAAAGCAATTAAAATGTGAAATATAATTCTAAAATTGGACTCTTAATCTAAAATCGTTAATTAATTAAGAATAAGATTCATGTACATATCATCTATTAGATTTCCGTCAATCTATATACTATAGAAACTTTTATAAAGGAAGTTGCATTGAAAAGATGAAAGATATATATATGGATTGTGTATTGAAAATTGAGGATAAAAGGAGTTGATCGATGAATAGAAGTGATGGAAGTGAATTAAGCTTAAAAATCAAGTACTTTGAGACAAGATTTTTACTTGAAATTAATACCATGTTTAATGAGACAAAGGAGTAATCAAATAAAACTTAATTGGCTGCACTCTAGAATACCCAAATATTGGGACTCTAGCTCCTTATATATGCAAGGAACCAAGAGGAGTGCACCAAACCTTCAAAGACCCATCATATACATGCCATAAGCATCTTAATTTACTAATACATCAATCCACAATCTAAGAAAGAAACATTTTATGGGTTGTATTGTTTAAAACCCATTCAATATTTTCCTAAATGTTTCTTTCCTTCTATATCAAAAGAGAAGTTGTTTTGCTAATTTATTCCTTGTTGGTCCTTCCCATAGTGAGAGCCCTTTTCCAACCCTTAAGTTTCCCCTTCACAAATCTTCCAATACCATCAACATGGGAATCTCCTCCACTGCCCTTGTTGGACAACCTCTTCCATTTGACATGCTTCAGCAAGAGCCCAATCCGCTTGCGCCACCTCAACAAAACCCGGGCCGCCTTTGCATGATTATTTCCACTATTTCCCTCGTTAGTTAACCCCATTAAGTCGGTGGTGGCGGCGACGACAACACATACCTCACCGGATTGGTCTTGGGATGCCTTGCTATTGTCCCATATTGCAACACCATTGTCCTCAAATTTGATTGAAATAAATGAATCTATTGAAGCCAATAACAAGAAAAAGCTAGTCATCACATTTACACATATAATATATGGTCAAATTAAATTCATGAACGTGTTATAGGCAATGGAGGAAACTATAGGTTGTTCAATTCTAACCTTTTCACTACTGAATCCAAATTAGGCGGCATTTGTTGAAATGTAATTCAGATTTGATATTTAGAACTATGTTTTAAGTTTTAAATGTTAGTTGATTTCCTTGTTAGAAAAGCAAAGTCAGTTTGTGTCAGTTAGATGTTAGTTTTTTTGAGTCAGTTTTGTAAGAGTTGAACAATCAAGTTAGTGGTGTAGTGGGGTGCAGTTGCCATTACAATTATCAACTTTGTAAGGAGTCTTTGTAGGTGGGTTTGAATCAATCGAAAAAGTAGAGTTGTGGCTGGTAAGATTTTCTCTTGTTCTCTCTTTGTTTTGGTTAACTTTCATATGACAGTAAATAAATTTGTGTGTGTGTCCTACTGTTTTTAGTATGCATCAGATTGTAGTTGATCTCCATTGCAGTGACAACATTGTGGTATTAGATTAAAGAGTGTTTGTATCCAGGTTACATGCAGGGGTTGAGCGATTGTAAGGATAAAACACAAAAGAAATGTTGCTAATCAAGGAAGAGATCGATGGAATGACTCAAACAGAAATCAAGGAAATGGGTCAATATCTCATAGAAGTAACATTCATTGTTACTATTGCAAGAAATATGGGCACAAGGAAGCTTTTTGTTGGGAAAAGCAAGAAAATGAGTAGAAGAATGCAAACTACTCAGAAAGTAATGAGAAAGAGGATAGGTTGTTCATGGCATTTACACTAGTGTCTGAAAATACCGATGACATTTGGTATCTTGACAGTGGGTGCTCTAACCATATGTCAAGTTCAAAAGGTTTGTTCACTAAGGTTGATGAAACCATGAAGGGGAGGGTCAGGCTAGGTGACAACAAGGTGTTGTAGTGTGAAGGAAGATGAATCATCTCCATCAAAAGTGTTCAAGGTAGAGTGAAATCCCTAACAGATGTACAATATGTTCTTGGCTTAGTTGATCACAATCTGCTGAGTGTGGGACAACGACAAGGAAGTGGTTATTCTTTGCTCTTTGATGATGATGAGTGCAAGATCAGAGAAAAGAAAACTGGTCATCTTGTAACAGTGGTGCCTATGACAAAGAATAGGATGTTTCCATTTGATCTGTCGGCAAATGTGAACAAGGCCATGACATCAAAGGAAGATGATGATACAAGGTTGTGCTACTTGAGGTATGATCATCTAAACTTGCAGAGTTTAAAGATGCTTAGCACGAAAGCAATGGGGCAAGGACTGCCTAAGATTGGATAACATGATTTGTTTGAAAGTTGTTTGTATGGAAAGCAAAGCAAAGGTTCTTTCTCAAACAGAGAGGCATGGAGAGCTAGTGATTGCTAGGAATTGCTCCTTGCAGACTTGTGGGGACCTATGCAAAAAGTGGTGAAAGCCTTGAGGACAGATAGAGGTGGAGAGTTTATGTCTCATGAGTTTGCTTCCTATTGTCATGAACATGGCATAATAAGAGAATTCACTTCTCCTAACACTCCTGAGGAAAATGGAGTTGTTGAGAAGAAGAATAGAACAGTGGTTGAGATGGCAAGGAGCATGCTAAAAGCTAGAAATGTTCCAAAGAAGTTTTGGTGTGAGGCAGTTGCTACGATTGTCTATGTGTTGAGTGTGTCTCCAACAAGGGCTGTCATGAATAAGACACCTTTTGAAATTTGGAGAAACAATAAGCCATCAATGCGTCATTTGAAGGTGTTTGGATGTGTGGCGTATGCTTTGATAAACCTGATATCAAAGCTTGCTGACAAGGTAGAGAAGTGTGTTTTCATTAGGTATGCCTGTCATACAACCTATTCGATCCAGCAACTAGAAGAAGTGGCATAAGCAGAAATGTTGTTTTCAATAAAGAAGCTTAATGGGATTGGATGAGAAATGAGAAAGGAAGTGTAACACAGAGAATGATTATTATTGAGATCTCGTCTGAGGAGATTGATGCAAATGATGCAGCTGATATTGATGAGTTGAACACAAGCTCCCCTTCAACTCCTATAACACAAAGCAGCTCATCCGATAGTGAAAGATTTCCATCCTCAGGCTCATCAAGTTAGTCTCCTCCTCCTAGGAAGTTCAAATCTTTAGCAGAAATCTATGACAAATGTGGTCCTGATTTGATTATTTCATATCCCGAGAGTTTTTTATAAGGCAAAGAATGAGGGAAAATGGCAAGCTGCAATGAAGGAGGAGATGAGAAGCATTCAGAAGAATGAAACCTGGGACCTAGTTGAGTTACCTCAGGAAAAGAATGATATTGGATTGAAATGGGTGTTTAGAACTAAGTATAACACGGATGGAGGTGTGCAGAAACATAAAGCAAGGCTCGTAGCCAAGGGCTATGCACAATAAGAAGGAAATGATTACGAGGAGACATTCTCATCTGTTGCAAGGCTTGAAACAGTGAGAGTTGTCCTAGAACTGGCTTCACAGTGAAAGCTACCAATATTCCAACTTGATGTAAAATCAACCTTTCTAAATGGAGAGCTGCAAGAGGAAGTCTATGTAGAGAAACCTTAAGGTTTTGTGAAAGCTAGAGAAGAAGAGAAAGTGTAGATAATGAGGAAAGCGTTATATGGCTTGAAGCAAGATCCAAGAGCTTGGTATATCATAATTGACACTTTCTTTATCAAGAGTGGCTTTGAAAGGAGTGAGAATAAGCCTACTTTGTATGTCAAGTGGAAGAACACGACTGAGTTCATTGTGGCATGCTTTTATATGGATGATATTATATACTATTATACTTCATTTCTTCATCAGTGATGTTGAGTGAGTTAAAGGCAATCATGATGAATGAGTTTGAGATGACAAATCTCAATATGTTGCAGTACTTATTGGGTTTGGAGGTAAAACAAAGCAAATATGGGAAATTTTTATGTCAAGAGAAGTATGCACGAGATCTGTTGAAAAAGTTCAAGATGGAAAGGTGTGAAATTGCAAACACGCCCATGAATACTAATGAGAAGCTGCAAAGGGATGATGGTACAAAAAAGGCTGATGAGATATTGTATACTAGTGTTGTTGGTGGACTGACACAAGGCCTGATATAGCCTATTGTGTGAGTGTGGTCTCCAAGTATATGCACATCCCAACTAAGCGGCACCCGGAGGCATAAAAAAGGATCCTAAAGTATGTAGTAGGCACTTTGAAGTGTGGGATTTGGTATGAGAGTATGCAGAACTTCAAGTTGCAAGGGCGTACTGATAGTGATTGGGCAGGTTGCCTTGATGACAGGAAGAGCACTCCAGGCTCTGTGGCATTGTCCTCTTCGGAAGCTGAGTATGTGGTTATAAGAGCATCTGCTAGACAAGGTGTGTGGTTGAAGACGCTATTGTTTGATTTGGGCTGCAATCATATTGATGCAATTGAAGTGTGGTGTGACAACAAGTCAACCATATTAATGACAAAGAATCCAGCCTTCCACTCTCGAACTAAGCACATTGATGTGCAGCATCACTTCCTTAGATAGCTCGTGGCTAAGGAAGAAGTTGTGCTCAAGTTTTATGGAACCAATGACCAAGATGCAGATTTGTTCACAAAGGCCTTGAGTGGAGTCAAGCATCAGTTCTTTATGGAAAAGTTTGGGATAGGAAATATCAATTAAGGGGAGGTGTTGAAATGTAATTCACATTTTATATTTAGAACTATGTTTTATGTTTTAAATGTTAGTTGATTTCCAATTGTTAGAAAACCAAAGTAAGCTTGTTTCAATATAAAGTTAGTTTTTTTGGAGTAAGTTTTGTAAGAGTTGAACAATCAAGTTAGTGGTGTAATGGGGTACAGTTACCATTAAAGTTATCAACTTTTTAAGGAGTCTTTGTAGGTGGGTTTGAATCATTCAAAAAAGTTGAGTTGCGGTTGTTAAGATTTGCTCTTGTTCTCTCTTTGTTTTAGTTAACTATCATATGAAATTAAATAGATTTGTGTGGGAGTTCTGGTGTTTTTTAGTGTGCATCAAATTGTAGTTGATCTCTATTGCAGTGACAGCAACATTTTCATTGGATATCATAGGACTGTGCATGAGATCGAGTATATAATGTACATACATTATGTAAATACAGGGTCTATTGTGTAAATAAGGGAAAATTGGGCAAATTAGTTATAGAACATTGACTCGGACTCATTTTTAGATTTAATTTAATTAAAATTTCCTCCTTACAATTTGGTCAAATATCCATCTACGATATCTAATTAGGTAAATGTCCATTTGTTTTTGCCAATTAAGTAAATGTCCCAGATATTTTACAAACCCCAAATTTCCCTTGTTCTATTTGATGGTATGTAGATTGACAACATAGAGAAGAAGCTGAGAACCCCATGGCCGACCGAGGACGACAACATCAACAAATCCCTAAGATCGCTCCCATCTTTGATCGCGAATAGATCAAATCGCTACCTCAGGAAGGTGCCATCTAGAGTTTACCGATAAATTCTTCTTGTACTTCAAGGGATTGGTGATGGAGGATAGGGATGTCAATGCGAAATTGGGGGCGATTGCGGTCAGTGTTCTAAATATCGGATATATCGGCCGATATATCGGCGATATATCGGGGATATTTAGAACACGATACGATATCGGCGTATCGGTTGGATAATATCAGTCAACGCTATTTATCGGGTCAACGACCGATATATCGGTCAATATCGGGTTTGACCGATTTATCGCTTCAGCGTTTTGTGTGTTTTTTTTACGGAAAAAATAAAAAAAAGGCTGAAATCAAATATGAGAGATTTTATGGACTGATGAAATCGATCCAAACCGAAGGCGAATCAGTGTGGCTGTGCAAGTGCTCTTCTCCGGTTGTCCCTTGCCTGCTCACTTGCTTCTTCTCCGGTCGGCGCCCACCTCTATTTCTTCTCCGGCGCGGCCTGCTCACTTGCTTCTTCTCCAATTGATTTGGGGATTTTTGCCCCCAAACCTTATCTCCTAAATTCATCCTTCTTGAGTTTTCAATCGGCATGGTGTCTGGATGCCGCAGGTGTTCTGCCTTATGCTTCTCTGTGGTGGCCGTAGATTTGGTCCGATCTTGGTTTCGATTTGGGGCTTTTTGTTGTCAAACCCTATTTTCCCAAAACGATTGGACGAATCGCCCCCCTTGCAACTCAATCGGCCGGATGTTGGCTGTCGTTGAGTATCTATCCCTGTTCCTTCAGTGCTGGCCACCGGTGTGGTGTTCCCGTCGGTTGCCTGGTCTCAGTTTCATTCGTTTGTTGTTCTTTTCGGCTGCCTGGTGTTCTTTGGGGGCAAAATATTGTATTTGGAAGTAAATTAGTTTTTTGGGAGCAACTTAAATTAGTCTTCTGTCCGATTAAGGGAGCAAATGAGTCTTTTGGGAGAAAATGATGTTTATTTTTCAAGTTGCTTTAGTAATTTAACAATTTAAATAAATATTAATTTTTATGTGTATTTTTTAATTTTGAAGTATAAATATAATATTTATGTTTAAAAATTTGCGAATGCGATAAATCCGATATATCCCCGATATATCCTTTTTGTCCCTAACCGATAAGACCCCGATACACGATATTTAGACCATTGACTGCGGTCGCCATCGTTGATTTCGACAAGGCCCCGATGTTCGAGGTGTTGACGTCGTTGGTTTGGCCTGCATCTATGATGATCGATGAAGTGGCTGAACTCGAAGCTTTCGTTCAGGGACTCGAATTCGCCCTCACCTTGGAGATTCGGAATGTCATGTTCTCCTACATTGAATCTCTTCACCGTTACGTGAGTCCTCCATTAATGAGCTATTGATGAGTTATAAGTTTTGTAATTGGATTTGGATATTCACTAGATATCAATTGATTTTTGTGTACAATCTGTACATACATTTGAATTTTGATGAATAGTGATTTAATTGGGAATGGAATGATAAATCGAGATTTAGGGGTCATATCAAAATATGAACTTGAAAGCTGTTTTTGGGTACATTTACAAATTTGAATTGCGGATTTCTGTCATTAAATCTTGATTAGTTAAAATTAAGATTAGCTAAAACATATAATCTAAATTTTGAAAGCTACCATATATTGAATTTTGACAGTAATTGAATAACTAAACTTGAGATTAAAGTGTGAAATGGTTTGATGGAAACAACATGATGACAGATAAACTATGTGGTTTTAGGTGAAAAGGTTTAATTTTGTTTTCATTAAGAGCTACCTATGGTTCATTTTACTTTGTTGTTTATGTTGGATGATCGATGTAGCTACTATTGATCATGTGATCATCTGATCTATATTGTTGCAGCTCTATGGAAATCAGAAACCAACAGAGGCCAAACCTACAGAGTTGGTAGATCATGTGGATCTTCTTAAGAAAAGATTTGTGAACTGCCATCGAAGAAGAGAACGAGAACACCATTCTCAATATGTGAGTTTCTCCATTTGTTCACTTTCAACTTTTGTTTAGTTTTGGTGTTTCTAGGTTTTACAAATTGGATCCTTGGTGTCGAAGTGATTTACGAGCGTTATCTCGTTTGAATTCGAATTCAATGATCAATTTTGACATCAATTTCTGGTGCAGTGGATCCAATGTGTATAAGTATGTGCCTTTGTTATTGTAATTTTGAGTAAAGAGGTTTTCATCCCAATTTAAGATGTCGAGATCATAGATTCTCATATGGGAGTGGTTTGGTATTGATCTTATAACCCTTATCTCTAAGCCTTTCATTGTCAGGTGATATCCATTCACATTTTCTATAACATAGGGGAATGATATAAGAGAAATGGAGTCAACGACTAAAACAGATTAGCGTCTCGCTAGCCACTTGCTTTCGATCGAAACCGTATCCATGAACTAGCACATCACTCCTTCTTCAAGCTACACCATGAATGACAACTTCCATCAAACTCACGATGAGGTTCCTACTCATCCGGTTTCATGTGTATTTGATTTGCAGGTGTATATATATATATATATATATATATATATATATATATATATATATATATATATATATATATTTGTGTGTGTATATATATATGTATATATGTATATATGCATGTGTTAGATTACAAGTGGCGGCACTACTAAATTTTGAACCTCGTTAAGTCATAGTTGTTATTCAATTTTAGGGCTGGTGACAACTGATTAAACCCCACTCATTTTTAGTTTATGATATATTTATGTGGTTATTTTGTTTTTTTAGATTGGTGACAGTTAATCATCTATGTTTATGGTGACATTATGTATAGTTGTTTAGTGGTATAGTGTTTTAGTTTGGTGAAACCATTGATGACAAATATAAGATGGCAAGGGTGATGACAAATTATTATCCCGGTGACAGTTAATTGTAGAGTGTTAGTGGTCAAAATTTGAAAATATTGGTCAGTGACATTATATATATATATATATATTGATGACGAGGAACCCACCTTTGGTGGCAAACCCCGGACACGTGACCCAACCGGCAAGAGACACGCACCAAGTAAACCGGCTTGCGCTGACCGGCTCGACCCATTGTAAAGGAGCAAAGCAAACCTTGGATTTTAATCTTAGGAAATGGGTAGAGGTAGGGATCGAACCCGAGACCTCCTGACATCCCCCCTTGCTCCCCACCACTGAGCCACCCCGACTAGGGCCCAGTGACATTTTATTGATAATAAATAGTGTGACGGTGATTGTTTTTGGAGAGTAAGTTATCATGGTGACATTTTTTTGTTGTTGAAATTGTATCATGGTGACAATTTTTTGATATAGTCAATAGTCAAATTTTGAAAATATGAGTTGAAGACAGTATCTTGGTGATATTTAGTATGGTGATGACAGTTTGTTTGTGATTGCATGGTCTTGGTGACAAATATTTGATGAAACAATATTTTGATGACAATAGGTTGATGACACTATTTTATTGTTGGTGACAACAGATTACTATAGTAGGTTTGTGACAATAGGGGGTGATAATGCTCGATCCCTGTTTAGGGATAGTAGATTGGTGGCAATGTTTTTTAGTTGGTGACAATTGGTTGGTGACAATGTTTTGTGACATTGTTCACTTGTTGGTGAAAATAATTTGATGACAATGTTTCGTAGTTGTTGACAATAGGTTGGTGACAATATTTTGTAGTTAGTGATATTATGTAGTTAGTAAATATTGGCAGTGACAATATTTTATAGTTGGTGACAAAAAGTTGGTGACAATGTATTCTATTGTTGATGACAATGTTATGTAATTGATGACAATAGGTTGGTGACAATGTTCACTGGTCCCAAAAAAAATTCCGTTACATGTCACTAGAAAAAAAAATGTCACCAAAATAATTATCACAAATAACTGTCGTGGGAAAAATATATACAACTGTCACCAAATGTAGGCGTTGACCAAAATGGTCAATGTTGACTAGTCAATGCTAAAATAAACAATGATCAAAGGGGGGAGGAGGAAGGGTAAGATATGAGGAAGGGGGTATTTTTGAAAAAAATAGACATTTACTTAATTATGTAAAAAATGGACATTTACTTAATTTTCACATCCAAAATGGATATTCACCAAATTTAATCTTGTACAAATTATTAAATTTGGGTGTTTCCTTTATTTGGAACTAGTCTTATTACCCGCGTGTTACGCGGTATTTTAATAAATATTATTTTATTATATATGTTATCTTTGATTTTTTAATTAAATTATTAAGATTAAAAATAACTTGATTGAAAACTTTCTAGGAAATCAATATACAATCCATTAATATTTCTTTAGTTGGATGAATGCGCATAGTACAATCAAAATAATTAAAATTTAAGTTGTTTAGTCGTTAGTAATTATGTGTCATTACAACAATATAATATATTTTATAAATCTCGTGCGTAACACACGGGTACTGTGCTAGTTATAATACTAAAGGAGAAGTCGCCTACGACATGTGGCGGCTTCTCCTTTAAAGTATGTTTTTTTTTTGAATTTGTTAATTAAATAATTGGATATTTAAGTAATTAGAGTAATTATTAATTAAAGTTTAGAATTTATCGATAGGATTTTGTCGAATCTCTGGTGGTTATGATTTTGGATAAGGTCAAGTGATTAATTAATTAATTTTCCGATCGGTTACGATTGGATCACGTTTTTACGATTTCAATTCATTTAATTAATTAATTAATTTTCCGACCGGTTACGATTGGATCACGTTGTTATGATTTTATTTCATTTAATAAATTAATTAATTAATTTTCCGATCGGTTACGATTGGATCATGTTGTTAGCTAGCTGATTGTAATTGATTCATTTCATTTACATACACCCCCCCAATACGTAATTGATTGCAAATGAATTTAGCTGATTGTAATTGATTCTCTAATTGAAAGATACTCCGTACAAAGGAAGGTATGGTTGACCACTTGATGTTCAGGTAGATTTTATTTTCAACCGAGTTACTCATAATGACTAGACCTGTCAAACGGGTCATTCGGGTCGGGTTCGGGTCGGGTCACTTCGGGTCTCGGGTAAAACGGGTCCCGGGTATTTTCGGGTTGACTAGAACCCGGGTTTGACCGGGTTTCGGGTCATTTCGGGTTTGTCAATTTTTTCCTTTTTAAATTAAAAAAGGGCAAATTGCTGAAAATAGCACGAACTTTATGGGTGGTTGCACTCAGTGGCACAAACTTAAAGAAATACAAAAATAATCACCAACTTTGGGGTTTAGTTGCGGTCAGTGACACATACCCCATATCTCACTAATGTGGATTAGTGGGGGTGCTTACATGAAATTTTTTTAATTAAAAAGACATATATCGAGATATGGATTAATGAGAATGTTTGCAAATGTTATATTTAATTGTCACAATTATATTTGATTTGGAATTACATGAAATAAAAAATAAAATTGGAACCTAGCTAGTTTCATAATTTGGGCACATCTTTTATGTCTTATAATTTTTATAAAAAAAATCCATGTAAGCATTCCCACTAATTAATCGGAGCAAATCCTCTGCCCCATTTTTTCGCCCCAACATCATATCCCACATAATTATTTTACCTTCAAATTAAAATTAAATTTTTTAAAAAATATATATTTAGCTTCTACATACTTATTATAACATATTTGAAAAAAATATCTTAAAAAATCAACCTAGAAAAATTATAATAATTCAAAAGAGATATAAAGATTTTTTAAAAATTTAAAAATATGTGATTTTACTATAGATTTAAAAAAATATATATAATTCAATTTTTTAAGATTTTTTTTTCAAATATGTTATAATAAGTAGGTAAAAGTTAAATATATTTTTTTAATTTTTTAAATTTTAATTTGAAGGTAAAATAATTATGTGGGATGGGGTGTTGGGGCACGAAAATGGAGCAGAGGATTTGCTCCCCTAATTCATATCTCGCTATATGCCTTTTTAATTAAAAAAGTTTCATCTAAGCACCCACATTAGCAAGATATGGGTTATTTTAGCAAGATATGGGGTATGTGCCACTGACCGCAACTAAACCCCAAAGTTGGTGATTATTTTTGTATTTCTTTAAGTTTGTGCCACTGAGTGCAACCACCCCTAAAGTTCGTGCTATTTTCTGCAATTTGCCCTTAAAAAAATCATGATTTGATAATTTTGCAATAAATTTTAATTATATTTAATTAAAATCAACCGGGTCAATCGGGTAAAATCGGGTCAAAATTACCGGGTCAATCAGGTCACCGGGTCGAAACCCAGATGACCCGGAAAATTTCCGGTTTTTCGGGTTCGGGTCGAAAAAAATTTCCGGGTTCGGATCGAAAATTTTCCGGGCAGTCGGGTCGGGTTGTGTTTTGACAGGTCTAATAATGACAAATACTAAAAGTAAGGCTTTCATAGAGAATAATAATAGGAATCATCGAAAAAAAGGTAGGTACGTTAAATATTATTTTAGTTTATGCGTTTGTGAGATTCATTTCGGTTTGACTGAGTTAAATCAATTAATGATGGAGTTCTTTAATCACGTTTGTGTGGATTAGTTTCGTTTTGATTAAATTCCTTAATCACATTTTTCTATTTAGTTTATTTGTTTGTGTGGATTAGTTTCGATCGTTATGGAGTTCATTCTGGAGTTTATACGTTTGAATTAATCTTTTTTTTTTTTCTAGACGATGAAAAAGAGTGTACCCCTAAAAAATTTCATTATCTGGACGAGTGTTAGGACCTTGCCATGGAAGCCATTGATTTGGGGAGAAAGGTAAGAGATGGAAGAGAGATTAGGGAGAGAGAGCGAGAGGTAGGGGACGATAGAACTGGATTTCATTCCTTGATTCAAGATGCTATACAATACCTTGATATAGGTATTTATATCCCAAACCCCATTTCCTACTAATTACAATTATTATCCTTATTATTCTAGTTCCTAACAACGAGTTATTACCACAACACCTAAACACCACACGAATCTGATAGAATATTACTCCGTATTGTTCGCGTATTAAGAATGTCTAGGTCCCTAAGCTACAATGATCTTGGAAAACTTCATTCGATTGACATGATTTTGATAGATGAAAAGGTAATTGTGTTTAAATATTTATTAGTTTGTTTACACTGACCGATCTAATCATGTATTCGAAATTGAAGGTGTCAATTAGGTTTTGGTCTCGATTGGATTTTATATGTTGATGTGACATCTTCTACTTTAGCATAAGAATATTAACCAATTAGGTATTTTTCAATTTTTAAATAAACTATTATTTATTATAAATCAAATTTCTTATTTAAATACGTAAGTAATTAATTCATTCATTTTCTCCTAAATCTTAACCGATTGATTTTATTTTTAAAATTCTTTTTTATTAATTTTCATTAAAATTATTTTGAATTGGATATTATTGCAATTTTGAATTTGAATAACAGTTCAGATGAACTTAAATAACTAACAAAATCTAATTTTGGTTTTATTTTTATTATTTATTATAAATAAAATTACTTATTTAAATACGTAATTAATTAATTCATTCATTTTTCCCTAAATCTTAACCGATTGATTTTCTTTTTAATTTTTTTATTAATTTCATTGAAATTATTTTGAATTGGATATTACTGCCATTTTGAATTTGAATAACAATTCGGATAAACTTAAATAACTTTAAAAATCTAATTGGGTTTCTTTTTATTATTTATTATAAATATAATTACTTATTTAAATATGTAATTAATTAATTCAATCATTTTTTCCTAAATCTCAACCGACTGATTTTCTTTTTAAATTTATTTTTTATTAATTTCATTAAATTTATTTTGAATTGGATATTATTGCAATTTTGAATTTGAATAACAATTCGGATAAACTTAAATAACTTCAAAAATCAAATTAGTTTTCTTTTCATTATTTATTATAAATCAAATTACTTATTTAAATATGCAATTCATTCATTCATTCATTTCCCCTAAATTTTAACCGGTTGATTTTCTTTTTTAACTTTTTTTTTATTAATTTCATTAAAATTATTTTGAATTGGATATTATTTCAATTTTGAATTTGAATAAAAATTCGGATAAACTTAAATAACTAACAAAATCTATATTGAATCTTTTCAATAAGATTCGTATACAAAAATACACTTGTGTCTTCAATTCTATAAATTAGATCATCTCTCCATCAATGTGTCTTCTTCATTGTAAGTTTTTATTGATCATTATAATTTATTTTAAATTTCTTGCAATCTTGTCATCGATCTAATTTTTAGCATTTTATCTTTCTACTTTGTTTGTTTGTTTATAATTTATTCGAATTGGCTCTTAATTAGTATGTGCATGCAATTGTTTGTTTATAAGATAGTGTAAAAGCAAAACTTTGAGAATCGACTTGATGTAGTTAAATTTGTGTTTTTCTACCCCCACTCAAACGTTATAGTTTTCGAGGTGAGTAATGTACAAATTTCTATTTTATAATTATAATTTACAAATTAAATATTAGAGTTTAGAGTTTATTTAGAATTTTTTTTAATATATTTACCAATATTAAATATTAAATATATTGACTTTAAAAAAAAACCCGCACAAAAGTGCGGGTATTAAACTAGTTGTACGGAAAGGAAAAGCTTTTAATTAGATCGAAGAATAACAAAAACAATGCCTCAAATATTTCTTAAAATAAATAAATACGGAGTAAATAAATTATATATATAATTTATTTATTTATTAGGTGCAAGGTTGCAAGATGTGCAACAAGAGAGTGTAATTATTTTCCCACCAAAAAAAAAAAGAAAAGAGAGAGTGTAATTACTTACGTACCTTCCAAACTGGAGGGATCAGACGACCCACCACCATCACAATTACCGTTATAAGACCTCTGTCTGTTTTGGTGACGGTGACGGAGTTCAAGGCGGCTGCGAAGAGACCCCAAAGCAAACACTTTCGCCGGCAAATCAACAATGCTGCCGGCGGAAGCAGCTGTCTTACCGTCTCCCTGGACGCTGAGGCGGGCTCGTTCGGCTGCGACGGCGAGGAGCTTCTGATTCAAGCAATAGGGGCAGACCCCAACCAGGACTTGTTCGGGGTGATGCTCGCACATCACGTTTTTGTTGTTCATACCGTTCTTTTTTTTAAAAAAAAAAAAAATAATAAATAAATTTTTAATTTTGGATTTGTATTTGGTTGGAGAAGTGAAGAGGGGAGATGTGAGTCTTTAGGGAGTGGAAATAGAAGATGATAAAGAAATGCAAAGGAGCCAAAACAAAAATATATAAGGCAAATATCCATTGCAATGCAAATAGTACCTTTTTTATATATTAATTAATTAAGTCACATTTTTTGGCCTCGAGCTAGCTAGGGTTACGTACGTTAGGACCTAATAAAGTTGAATTTCATAATCTTTATTAATTAGTATATTGTGTTAGAGATGTGAATGAGACCAAAAGTGTCCCACATCGGAAAGTTGAACATAACAAGCCCTAGTATATGAGTCGGTGGGTTACTCCTTCTATTGTCAATCGGTTTTAGAATGGAACATCACTCGGTTTGTGTGCTAGGCTACTAGCGCATGTGCACCCGTGCACACGACTCCCAGTAATCGGTCCGAGTCGGAGGGACACCGGAAAGTTGAACCTAATAAGCCCGTGCACACGATCCCCAGTCATCGATCCGAGTCGGACTTTGATATATTGTAATACGAATTTATCGATCCTAACTATATAAAAAAAAAGATAAATTAATTTTAATTTAAAATTATATGGTTAGGATTTTCTAAACTTATAACTTTTTTTCCAGTTTAATTAATTATTGTATTTTGATTTCTTACCTTTTTTATATAAAAAAATCCCCAAAACTCAAGTTTGTGATGAATTAATTAATAGTACTATTTCCGCTAGCTTTCTTATACAGAGAGATGATTCCAAGAACAGGAAAAATAATTTGGTTTGAACTAGTCAAATGCTTATGTATATAATACTACCTCCGTCAAAAAATATATGGACTTTACTATTCACGTACGCATTTTTAAGAAGGTAAAAACTATATAAAATATTAATTTTTTTAAATAATTACAAAATTATTGATAATAAGTTTGTAATTATTAAAAAAAATTAATAAAAAAATTAATAAAAAAATTAATATTTTATGTAATTTTTAGCTCCTAAAAAAACGTACATAAATAGTAAAAGTCCATGTATTTTTGGACGGGCACATGTATAGTACAATGCTAATATAACTTTGGACGGGCACATGTATAGTACAATGCTAATATAACTCCATCTCAATCGAAGTTATTTTTTGGGTCAATTTTCCAATGGGGGAGTGCAAAAAGAAGAAACTGCACACAAATATATGCAAAAGTTGTATGTATGGTTGGATGAAGATATTCTAGCTAGCCAACATGCAGCAAAAAATAACCCACATAAATTAATACAGTAGCTCCAATAATGATATTCAATAAAAACCCTAGTGAAACAATACACACACAATACAGATCCTGAACCTGTGACTGTTGTCTTTGTACATTCAATTAATTCAGGAGACTGCAATTGAAGTAAACTAGTCCTATACCCGCGCCAATGACGCGTAATTTAATAATAAAGTTATGAATATTAAATAATACAAAAAAATTACCGATAAAAATATACATATTAGCGGTTAGAAAATACAGTAATAGAGTAAAGTGTATAATATACAGTATTAAATTAATATTATAAAATAATAGTAAAAGTTTAAATAATTAAATGTTTTAAATTAAACTCATTAGTCAAAAAGGCAATTAAAATAGTATATATAGATACAGATTACTAATATTAAATTTAAGTTTCCTTATTATTAATTTTATGTTTTGAATTAATCCCATTATTTTTTTTAAACAACTAAAATTGTAATTTACCTGATGCCAACAACTTGTAGCCGTTAGATGGAGAGAGAATGGGGAAGAGGGAGGGAGAATGAGGAAGAGGGAGGAAGCACTGAATAGGATATTTCCTTACCGGTGATTTGGCGAAACCAAGAAGCTTTGAATTGGAAATTTGGAGAACGAGGAAAAGAAACGCAAACCCTGAAAGAGGGAGGCGGCATGTCGGCAACACATCATATAACATAACCCTAGGGGTAATTTGGGAAATTAACCCACTCGAGCTTTTGGGCTAGGCTCGGGCTCGGCTCGAGATCGGCTCGGGCTCGAGATCGGCTCGGGCTTGACACGAGCTTTAAACATTGTTCAGGCTCGCCTTGAATTTCTATTTCGAACGAGCCGAGCTCGAGCTTTCTCGAGCTGTTCGGCTCAGATAACAGCCCTATTTAGGCTAAAGTGATTAGTTAAAAGGCCTAGAATTAAGGAGAGAGCGACATATCATCGCTAAGGCTTTTGTTTTAATAGTTAGTAATAGACCATTGGTCGAAAAGGCAATTAAAGTACTCTCTCCGATCCAAAAAGGTTGTCGTTTGACTCTTTAACACGTATTTTAAGGAGCTAAAAACTTTATAATAAATTAACTTTTTTATTATTTTTTTTTTATAATCTAATACTTATTACCAACAAATATTAAGTTGTAAAAAAATAATTTAAAAAAAGTTGATATTTTATATAGTTTTTAGCTCCTTAAAATACGTGTTAAAAAGTCAAACGATAATTTTTTTGGATCGGAGGCAGTAGTATATATAGATATATATAGATACAAATTACTAATATTAATTTTATGTTTCCTTATTATTAACTTTATGTGTTGAATTAATCCCATTATTTTTTTAAAACAACTAAATTGTAATTTAGGCTAAAGTGATTGAAAAAGGCCTAGAATTAAGGAGTGAGCGACATGTCATCGCTAAGGCTTTTGTTTTAATAGTTAGTAATAGATTATTTTTTTAAAACAACTAAAATTGTAATTTAGGTTAAAATGATTGGTTAAAAGGCCTAGAAATAAGGAGAGAGCGACATTTCATCAATAAGGCTTTTGTTTTAATAGTTAGTAATAGACCATTGGTCGAAAAGGCAATTGAAGTAGTATATATAGATATATATAGATACAGATTACTAATATTAATTTTATGCTTCCTTATTATTAATTTTATGTTTTGAATTAATCCCATTTTTTTTAACAACTAAAATTGTAATTTAGGCTAAAGTGATTGATTAAAAGGCCTAGAATTAAGGAGAGAGCGACGTGTCATCGCTAATGCTTTTGTTTTAATAGTTAGTAATAGATAGATTGTTTTTTGAAGTAATTTGGTCCAAAGGACTTCGGCCTTTGGACCAAATGTCCTAAAAACTTTTCTTTGCTAGTAAATGGCCAAAACATTTTCATAATACCAAGTTTACCCCTGTTTTAATTTTACCCTTATCTCCCGTTCTTCCTCTTCACAGTCGTTCCAATCCCCTTTACTGTTCTCGGTCGTTCAATCTGAACTCCCATCCCCCACCATCCAATCTCTAGGCCGTCTGACCGAGATTTCGCCGTCCACCTCTCCGGCAACCGATTCCGCCGTCCTCTTCTCTGACAACGTACCGATTCTGCCGGCGTCTTCTTCCCATTCCTATTTTTATAGGAGGAGAAGAGATGGTGGTGGTGAGGGAGGAGGTCCCGGTGGAGAGAGGGTGGAGGTCCCGGTGGAGAGAGGGTGGAGGAAGAAGAAGGGGCCAAGGATGAAGGCGAGATCAGCGTAATCTTCGTCGTTATCGTCGGCATCTCCTCCAGATCTACCGCCGACATCACCATCCAGAGCTTCTCGACCTCAAATCGACGCGCGGCGACCTTCGGAATCTACTCCTCCGCCCTCAAATCCTCCCAGATCTACTCCCATACTACCCTCGAGATTCCTCTACACCTTCGCCGTCCCTCACCACCCTTGCAACCAATTCGGTGACTGTCGCTTCTCAAATCCATCGTCGTCTTGGTCATGAGACGGTACAAGAGCGCCTTCTTCAACCTCAGAATCCCTAGTTAAACTAATTTTGATTACAGAATCCTTGGTCATGAGACGCTACTGTCGCTTTAATCTCCATGGACCTTCGACACAGTCGTCGAAACCGTCAAGGCCTACGACCGAGCCATTTTCAAGCTCCGCGGCTCCAAGGCGATCCTCAACTTGCCCTTCGAGATCGGATTAGGCCTGCTGAAAGATGGAATTGTATACCCGGTGACAACAAACCTGATTAGAAAAGAGAAATCACTTTGTTGATTTTCTTCCTTTTTCTGATTTCAATTGGAGTTGTATGAGTTTTGAAATTGAATTGTTGATTGGTTTTCATTTGCTATATTCTTCCCATGGAAGGTGTTGCTTCATGTAACTGATTTCAATTGGAGTTGCATGAGTTCACGCACCTGGAATTCAATTGTTGATTGGTTTCCATTTGCTACATTCTTCCATGTAACTGGAATCTTATATATAATTAATTTTAAATAAACATTATCAATGTTGAAAGTTAATAATTTGGCATTCATTCTTTTAAGCAATACAAGCTAGGTGACACATGTTAAACGAGATGACACATGATTTATGTGCTTTGAACATTGTAATCTTTACCCTTGTCGTATGATTTTCTTTTTATTACAGTGTTTTTGATCTTTTTTTCATAGTGGTGACAGTGCCTATAACCCTCTTTTTATTTTGGTTACAACGTCTATAGGGTTTTCGTTTGATTACAATGTCTATGACCTTTTATTCATAGTGATGACAGTGTCTATGACCCGGTTTTTATAGTGGTGATAATGTCTATTATCTTGTTTTCATAGTGATGACATTGTCTATGACTATCTAACCCATTCATATATTGAAGGAGAACTGTCCACCTAATGTTTTTTGGCTTCTCATTAGCCCCTTTAGGGTTTGTGCTTACCTTGTCATAGGAATTTCCATTTGGTGATAGCAATCATCTCTTAACGACGTACTAAAGACTTAACCCTAAACCCTAAACCATATTGTACATCTAATGTTCTTTTGGCTTCTCATTAGCCCTTTTAGGGTTTGTGCTTCCCTTTTCCTAGGGTTTTCCTTTGATTACAGTGTCTACGAACCTTTTTTTAATAGTGGTGACAGTGTCTACAAAGCTGTTTTTATTTTGGTTACAATGTATATAGGGTTTTCCTTTTGATTACAGTGTCTATGACTTTGTTTTTATAGTGGTGACAGTGGTTATGACACTGTTTTTATTTTGATTACAGTGTCTACGACCCTCTTACCCATTCATATATTAGAGAAGAACTGTCACCATATTTGTTTTGGCTTCTCATTAGCCCCTATAGGGTTTGTGATTCCCTTATCATATGATTTCCCTTTGATTACAGTGTCTGTGACCATGTTTTCATAATCGTGACAATATCTATGACTTTATTTTTACTGTGGTAACACTACTTTAAAAAAATCTTGAAAACTATAAATTAGAAATTAGGGAAGAACTGTCACCACATGGATTTTGGCTTCTCATTAGCATTTTAGGCTTTGTGCTTCTCTTGTTCTAGGATTTTCTTTTGGTTACATTGTCTATGACCCTATTTTTATTTTGGTTACAGTGTCTATGACTATGTTTTTATAATGATGACAGTGTCTTTTATCTTGTTTTCATAGTGGTGACAGTGCCTACGACTCTCTTACCATTCATATATTGAAGAAGAACTGTTCACCTAATGTCTTTTGGCTTCTCATTATCCCCTTTAGGGTTTGTGCTTACCTTGTCCTAGGGTTTTCCATTTGGTGACAACAATAATCTCTTAACGACGTACTGTACTTAACATTTTAGGGTTTAGGATTTAGGGTTTAGGGCCTTGGCCCTAAACCCTAAAGACTTAACCCTAAACCCTAAACCATACTGTACATCACATGTTCTTTGGGCTTCTCATGAGCCCCTTTAGGGTTTATGCTTCCCTTTTCCCAGGGTTTTCCTTTGATTACAGTTTCTATGAACCTTTTTTCATAGTGGTGACAGTGTTTATAAAGCTGTTTTTATTTTTGTTACATCGTCTATAGGGTTTTCCTTTTGATTACAGTGTCTATGGCTTTGTTTTTATAGTGGTGACAATGGCTATGACACTGTTTTTATTTTGATTACAGTGTCTATGACCCTCTTACCCATTCATGTATTAGAGGAGAATTGTCATCACATTTATTTTGGCTTCTCATTAGTCACTATAGGGTTTGTTCTTCCTTTATGATATGATTTCTCTTTGATGACAGTGTCTATGACCATGTTTTTATAGTGGTGACAGTATCTATGACTTTATTTTTTTATAGTGGTTACAATAGTAGTTACATTTTTTTTTATTGCGGTGACACTACTTTAAGAAAATCTAAAAAACTAGAAATTAAAAATTAGAGAAGAATTGTCACCACATGTATTTTGGCTTCTCATTAGCCCCTATAGGGTTTGTGCTTCCCTTTTCCTAGGATTTTCCTTTGATTATAGTGTCTATCAACCTTTTTTTATTTTACTTACAACGTTTATGACCCTCTTACTCATTCATATATTAGAGAAGAATCGTCACCATATTTATTTTGGCTTCTCATTAGCCACTATAGGGGTTGTGCCCCTCTTATCATATGATTTCCCTTTGATTACAGTGTCTATGACCACGTTTTTATAGTGGTGACAGTGTCTATGACCCTGTTTTTATTTTGATTACAGCGTCTATATGTTTTTCTTTTGATTACAGTGTCTATGACCCTTTTTTCATAGTAGTGACAATGTATATGACATTGTTTTTCTTTTGATTACAGTATTTATGGCCATGCGTTTATTTTGATTACAACGTCTATAACCCTCTTACCCATTCATATATTAAAGGAGAATTATCAAGTTATCAACTCTTTCATATCTCATTAGCCCTATAGAGTTTGTGTTTCCCTTATCATATGATTTCCCTTTAATTACAGTGTCTATGCCCATGTTTTTATAGTGGTGACAGTATCTATGACTTTATATTTATAGTGATGGCAACAATAGTACATTTTAAATTTTTTTTATTACTGTGATTACACTACTATAAAAAATTTTATAGAAAACTAGAAATTAGAAAGTATTACATTGAATGCATTAAGATAATACATGATATGGGCACTTCCATTTCACACTAGCTGGCATCACGCAGTAGCTAAGCTTGATTTTTTTTTTGATGAAAGCTAAGCTTGATTTATGCTATAGTTGAACCCAATTCCTTTTATTGAATACAGTTAAGCTCCTAGTTGCTTATGTAACTCTTTGATCAAGGATCGGGAGGCGTTATCTCCAAATCCTAGACTCTAGCTAGGTACTGCTACCTCTTCTACAGTACAATTTCGCTTTCTTTTTCTTTGATGGATCAACTATACCATAAATGGAGATCTTCAATCTTGCTACAGGTTACACCCAGTTTGACATGTTTCCACCCAAACAAAACAATTCAAGGGTCTAACCATCTATTATTACATCAAATCGGTTTAATTAATCCTAAGATGACATTGATCGACTAAATGCTGATTAGTGATTAGGTTACCTAATTTTGGGTACTGGAAATGAGGGGTTTTCCCCAAATTGGTAGAGAGTCACCGTCGGCCTCCAATGTTCCGCCGCCTGAAACTATAGGTGACAACCCTGATTCCGATCCTCTTAGACCTTTGTTCCTCGACGTCGCCGAAGATCCGGATTCTGGAAACCTAGATCTCGACGGGGGAGATGAATATGAGAAAGGGGCAATTGAGGGGGGATGAGCCAACCTTTTCCATTACTCTAGATCGAGCAATTTTAGGCAAAATCGAGCTTACAGATGAGTAGAAACTCAGAAATTGAAATCGTTTGAAATCAATTTCAGAAATCGAAATCGAAATTGAGTGGGAATGACGGTGAAATTGAGGGGAAAAGTTGTATCTTCAAAGAGGCGGATGTCGGGGGAGGAGAGGAGGAGAGCCTGGGATTGGTCGTGGCGGATGCCGGATGAGAGGCCGAGAGGGAGAACACTCGGGAACAGGCCCCCCACTGATGTCGCTGCCGCTAATGGTGCTTCTGTTGCTGGTCCTTCGCAGCCATGGCAGCCACTGACCTCGCGCTCCTTCCTCCAGCGGCCTGAATCTCCTGAATCGCTAGTGTCCTGAATCGCCGGCGGCGGAGGCGGCGTCGTTGGCGACTGGGGCAACAGTCGCCGCCAAACTCTGGTGGTGAATTTCCACAAGCACAGGAGGCGGGAGGCGGGAGGCGGGAGGCGGGAGGTGGGAGATTGTGTGCAGCGAGGAGGATCGATATTTCCGGCTCCAATTTTTTTTCAGATCTGTTTTTATTTGGGGAAGAGGAAGAAATAAAGGCAGAGGCAAAATTGTAAAAAATGGACACTCACCTAATATTGTAACCCTTGTGTCCTATGATTTAAAATTTTGTCTCCAAATGTCCACTTAGCAAAAACCCCATTGTTTTTTTAAACAACTAAAATTGTAATTTAGGCTAAAGTGATTGGTTAAAAGGCCTAGAATTAAGGGGAGAGTGACATGTCATCGCTAAGACTTTCGTTTTCATAGTTAGTAATAGATTGTTTATTTCAAACAACTAAAATTGTAATTTAGGCTAAAGTGATTGGTTAAAAAACCTAGAATTAAGGAGAGAGCGGCATGTCATCGTTAAGGTTTTTGTTTTAATAGTTAGTAAAGTAATAGAAGTAATAGATTGTTTTTTTTTAACAACTAAAATTGTAATTTAGGCTAAAGTGATTGGTTAAAAGGCCTAGAATTAAGGAGAGAGCGACATGTCATCGCTTTGGGCTTTTGTTTTAATAGTTAGCAATATTTTTTTTTTTAAACAACTAAAATTGTAATTTAGGCTAAAGTGATAAGTTAAAAGGTCTAGAATTAAGGAGAGAGTGACATGTCATCGCTAAGGCTTTTGTTTTAATAATTAGTAATAGATTTTTTTAAACAACTAAAATTGTAATTTAGGCTAACGTGATTGGTTAAAAGGCCTAGAATTAAGGAGAGAGCGACATATCATCACTAATGCTTTTGTTTTAATAGTTACCGATAGATATTTTTTTTAAACAACTAAAATTGTAATTTAAGCTAAAGTGATATGTTAAAAGGTCTAGAATTAAGGAGAGAGCGACATGTCATCGCTAAGACTTTTGTTTTAATAGCTAGTAATAGATGCATGCTTGTTTTGAATAGGTTTATTTGTTCTTTCGAATTCCAGCACTTTCCCTTCCAATTTCATCCAATCCCATATATATAAATTAAAGGCTAATTTTCTGACCCCAAAACAAAAACAAAAGTAAAGGCTACTTTGAATGAAGATATAAAAAAAAAGTTTACAAAAATGGCACTATCATAGCGTTATTTGTAAGGAATTTTAACTTTTGCAATTTTTTTCTCCATTTATAATTCAATGAATTGCTTGATTATTATTCTTCTCGATCATACGAGAGGATATATATAAATACATGAATATACAGCTATAAACTTATGGTAAAGTTAGAACTCGATCTCTATGATAAGATTTCCAGAACTTGTGGGTCAAGTATATAACATGGGTCAATATGCCCCGACAAGCTCAAGGCAGTGCACGAACTTGAAGCTTGGAGCGGAGCAGAACAAATCAAAATGAGCCTAGAGGCTTTGTAAAGACATCAACAGTTTGTGCAACAGAGGACACATGTCTGGCAGTGAACTGACCAACCTCAACCTTTCCACGGACAAAGAAATAATCTAACTTGATATGCTTGAAGCGAATACCGACCACTGGATTGGAGGAGAAGAAATGTTGCCCCAATGTTATCACAAAGAAGGACATGAGGGGTTGTAAGTGGGAGGCCAAGTTCCTCGGGGAGTTGTTCTAACCAAGAGATTTCAACAACGGTACGTAAGCAAGTGCTCGAAAGCCTTAGTGCCAGATCAGGCAACAACTAGTTGTTTCCGTGAAGTCCAACTCGTAAGATTTGGACCAAAGTAAATAGCATACCCATCTTGAGAGCGATAATCAGTGGGATCAGCTGCCCATCCGGCATCAGAGTAGGCCGTAACTTGAGGAGAAGCCGATGTTTGAAAATGAAGACCAAGAGTGATGGTACCTTTTAAGTAGCGTAGAATCCGTTTCAATGCCCGCTAGTGAAGTTCAGTCGGTGAATGAATGAATTGACACACGCTAACAAGAGGAAAACCCGTCGTTGATCCGGTCAAAACATATCTCAACCTTATAACTAGTATACCAATAAGCAAGAGGTTGATCCCACAGGGAAATTCGCTATTCAAGTGTGATTAAGATGCCAATTAAGTAACCAAAAGGGGTTTTTTATGAATGCAAAAGATCCGCCTTTTATCAAAGCGGACTGATGAAAGAAAAAGTAAGTGAGTTCAATTCAGACAATGGTGAGAAATAATTCTACCTACAATTATCCACTTTATTTGGTTGAAACGACCATTGTAACTTCTTCTCGTCCTTTTAGGTTTCCTATGAATGCCCTTGTCCCGACCTAATTAATATACTTTCTAGTCCAACGAGTCCTAGAAACCCTTATCGATTTTACAGTCCCTCACAAAAAAAGATTTAACCCACTCGATAGCTTTAAGTTCAGAGATTAACCAAGGTATTTGCAGTCCCTCATAAAGGGGTTTAACAACACATCCAATTTCCTACCTATCCAATTAGTTTAACGAGTCCTAAGGGAATAAGTTTGCTACTTGGGTTAAGGTTCGCAACGGGGAATCTATAAAACCCTAGCAATTGCATTGATCTAACTAGTTGGCTAGACATGACAGAACAAAACAATCAATCAATAAGCGCAAATAAGTTGAAACATTCAATAAAGGAATACCTTTCCAGTTTATCAAATCGCTATCAGAATCGAACAAGATCAAGAAGTGATTGAATATCAAAATAACTGAACTCAACAAAAGTAACAATGGTGAATTGGTGATAATTATGAGTGAGATAGTTTCCCCTACAATCATCAACAATGGTTATGTCTTTGATAATTTACTTTATCTATCTTTCCTTGTTTGATTCATCTAATGGCGGATCACTCCAACCCTAAGCAATGCAACAATAACAAACACACAAATAACCAAGGATAGGGGAACAACTCCCTAACACTAATTGGTATACTTGATAAAGTAGAATTGTCAATGTCCTGCACATCAAATCGATGCTTTCAGGGGATCAATTAGTTATGATGTTCTACTAATACAATTAACTTGCATCAGTTAATCAAACCTTTAGCAGGAAAGCGAATTCCGTCAAGGTGGCCAATCAAGAGGGAATACATACAATCAATCAATAATAAACAAAGACATTGAATCAATCCAACTCTCTCTCCAAAGTCAGCCAAAACATAATAATATAGTTTACCCTAATTAGTTTCCAAAAAGCAGAATAGGAAATTTCGTAATGACATGGGCGGCGGGCGTCGTTGCTCAGGCGACGGGCGCCGTTCCATCAGAAGCCTCATTCTTCAATTTGTCGATTCCAAATTCAAGCTAACTTCCTCCACGCCTCTTCCTTGCTTTCTTCACATGTTTCCTCATGTTCCTAGCTCTCCAAACTCATTCTTGGCAAGCCATAGATGCATCCTTCCAGCGTTGAGACATAAATCTGCAGAAAAGCATAAAAAGAGCGTAGATTCCAAACTTGCAAGACTCAACACTACTGACTCAAACTACTCAAATAAACACGAAATAAGCTACCCTAGACTCACTAACAACCACCTATAATGCCTATATAAAATACGCATTATCAAAGGTGCAAAAGGATTAGGTGGTTCCTGGGATGGGAGGAAGTAAGCAAGTCAGTGGGTGATGAGGGCGATGACAGTGAGGGTGGGTGTGGAACTGGAGTAGGGGGAAGTTTATTAGGGACTAAGGGAGGTTGTAATGTGGGAAATTGTAAGAGATTGGATGTCATAAATGAAGAGATAAGAGGTAGTTTAGGTGTTGATGAGTTGATCATGGATGGATAGGGAAAAACATTCTCATTGAAAACAACATGACGGGCAATGTGCATCCTAGAGGTTTGGCACATGATAGCACAAGTGTATATCCCTTATGACGTGAGAAGAGGCCTTCAAATGTTTTTAAAAACTCATAATCATGCACAAATTGATGTAAGATCTGGTGGGGGAAGAGTAATTAAGCGATGTTGAGATGGTTCGATTATGGATATAGATGGCAGTATAGAAGGCATGTTCCCAAAATTGTTGACGGATGGATGATTGAGAAATAAGAGAAAGACATTTTTGGTCGACAATCCAATTACGACGCTCAAAAGGACCATTCTGTTCAGGTGTGTGGTGACAATAAAGTCAGTGGACTATCCCAAAGTTACTCAAATAGGGTGTTAAAGGTCGAATAATGTTTCAAAACTGACTTAATAAAAGGTCAAATAAGGACTCCGGCGTTGCGACACTTGTCGACTCCGGGGCCTCGCAATTCTGTTATCGGATCCGAGGGATTTGCTCTATGGAAAGGTATTCATAAGGGTATAGAGCTGAACGTCCGACTCCTAGTCATCGAAGCCGATAATCTTATTATTATTAATAGTTTACGCAACGGTAGATCTTGCTATGGACAGACTGAAATCATAATTTTTTACACCCTCCTAGCAAGCTATTTGGAAATTGGATGTTGTTTCATGTTAACCACATCTACAGAGAAGGCAATCGCACTACTAATCATCTATCCCACCCGGTGCCCGAATTTTCAAGTCATTTTCCACCAGCGGATGCGAGACTCTCTCGCCTCATCCTTCGAGATGCCCTTTGTGAGGTTTTTCATCAATCTACTAAATCATTTCTTGTTCCAAAAAAAAGAAAAAAAAAACCGTTATTCTCCTATGCAATAATGCTATTGAGATTGATCTTGAATTGGTTAGCATTTTGTTTGAATAGGAACATTGATAAATTTGTTATTCGAACTAAGACTACATTTATCCCAAATGTTGGCTCCTCCAATACTCCAAATCAATCACAAGAGATTGGCGGAAGTGTTGGTAATGTGAAGACCGATAGTGTGGTTAGAGAAGATGTGAGTGTAGATGTTGTGGTTAGAGGTGATACGGTTGTGGATGGTGTTAGGAGAGAAAAAAGAGCTCGAACGAAAAATACATGTGAAGATGAACTTGAGTTTAATAGTGATCTAGGTTTGCGCAAATATATTGATGATTATGATCCTTTTGTTAGAGATGATGTGAGGAGAATGTATATGGTTAAAGGTCCTTGTCAACCATTAACACATGATTTTCCTCAAACTAAATTTGGACCGAAGAGTAGGTCTTTTGTGAAAGATTGGTTCAAGAAGTGGGATTGGTTAGAGTACATTGTTTCTAAAGATGTTGCATTTTGTTTCTAGTGTTATTTGTTCAAGCCTAATTTGAAAAATAGAGGCCTTCGGTGCTGATATGTTTGTGCAAACGGGGTTTCGTAATTGAAAGAAGGCTTCTGAAAAGTTCAGAGAGCATGTGGGATGTGTTGGAAGCTATCACAATGAAGCTCGAACTATATTCTTTAAATTTCAAGATCAAAGACACAGTATTGAAATGCGTCTTTCTTCTGGTAAGCAAGCATTGGCTATTGCATACCACATTCGTTTGACCATAGTATTAGATGTTGTTCGATTGCTACTTTCCCAAGCGTTGGCTTTTCGAGGACGTGATGAGTTAGCAAGCTCGTTGAGTAAGGGAAACTTTTTGGAAATTATTGACAGGTATAGTGCTCATAATGTTGATGTTGCAAAAGTTATGAAGGAGAATGCACCATTAAATCTTCAACTTACTAGTCTTCAAATTCAAAAGGATCTTGTTACTACATGTGGCTCGAAGACGATAAAAGCTATAATGGAAAATGTTGGAGGTAAAGTGTTTTATTTGTTGATTGATGAGGCTCGTGACATTTCAGTCAAAAAGCAAATGGCCATTGTTGTGAGATATGTAAACAATTGTGGAGAAGTGATGGAACGGTTTCTTGGAGTTGTTCATGTTGTTGACACCACTTTAGTTTCATTAAAAAGGGGTATTGAAGAGTTTTTTCCTAAGTATGACTTATCCATCTCTAAGTTGAGAGGTCAAGAATACGATGGAGCTTGTAATATGCGGGGTGAGCTTGGTGGACTAAAGACTCTTCTATTAGAAGAAAATCTATATGCGAGATATGTACATTGTTTTGCTCATCAATTGCAGCTGATGATTGTCGTTGTTTCAGAAGAAAATAATTTTGTGAGTGATTTCTTTCAATAATATCTCTCAATGATTACCAATATGATTGGAGCCTCTTGTAAGAGAAAAGATCAGTTTCGGCAAACACAACATGAAAAATTGGTGAGCAAGTTAGAGAAAGGTGAACTTACAACTGGGAAAGGATTAAATCAAGAAACATCATTAGCTCGGTCGGGAGCTACGCAATGGGGTTCCCACTTTACAACCATTGCTCGTCTTCAATCTTTGTGGGACTCAACAATTGAAGTGCTTGAAAATGTCCTTGAAGATGGAACGACGATTGCTACTCGAGGAACGATTGATAGCTTGATTATGAAGATGAAGACTTATCAATTTGTTTTTGTTGCTCACCCGATGAAGACAATATTAGTGATGACAAATGCTTTGTCCCAACTCTTACAACAAAAAGATCAAAACAATATCCAAAAAATGAGTATGGTTCAAAGCATCAAAGAGCGATTTCAAGTTATGAGGAATGATGGATGGGACAATCTCATACGAGATGTCAACCAGTTTTGTGTTGATCATGATATTCCCATTCTGAATATGGATGATGAAGTCCCAAATCGTCATCGTTCCCGACGTGCAGGCCATACTATAACAAACCAGCGACCAATTTTGAGTTGAGATATTTTATCAAGTAATAATTATTTCTCTATAAATTTCTTCTCTTTATGTTATCTATGATCATTTATCTATAAATTATCTACATATTTTCTTAGTTTACAATAGAATTGATATTATTCTACACATGACATGATAGGTTATTGATCAAATTGGTCAAGAGTTGGAGAGTCATTTTAGCGATCGAGTCAAGTACATAATTGCTCACATGTATGGCTTGCCTTAATTCTAAGGATTCATTCTCCAATTTCGATTCGACAAAGCTACATCGGGTTACACAATTATATCCACTAGACTTCTCACTTTCTGGACAAGTGGAGATTAAAGAAGAATTGAATGCATGGGTGTATGAAATGAGAAACAATCCTAGATTTTCTGATTTTGAAGATATTGGTGATGTATTTAAGAAGATTGTCGAGGTAGGAATTCACAAAGCTTTTCACTTGGTTTATCGTCTTCTCGAGCTAGTTTTAGTCTTACCAGTTGCAACAGCTACGGTGGAAAGAGCTTTTTTTGCAATGGATCTTATCAAGACATATTTGTGCAACAAGATGGGGGGTGATTTTCTCACCGATAGTTCGGTATGCTATGGTGAAAAAAACATCTTCAAGCGCATTGATAATGAGAATATTCTTCAACATTTTCAGGGTATGAAAACTCGAAAAATGGATTTACCTCCTTTATCCTCTAGTTGAACTATTTAGTAGAATAGATATCTAATTACAAGTGATGAAACTCTCTTTGTAATAGTTTGTAATATCGTTTGACACTAGTTTGTATTATCGTTTGATACCAATTTATACTATCGAATATGTTATTGTTAGCAGTCATTATTCTATATTTGTTCATATCATGTATATTGACCATTGTACCCTAAGGGTTTTTACCCATTGATATATATATACAGGAGTAGGTCTCTGAGATCCCTTAGAGACTCAGTTATCCAAACACTTACATGGTATCAGCCTTTTTTGTGAAACCCTAAAAAAAATTATTTCACAAAGCGATCCGTCGCCGCCGCCTACCCCTACCGCCGTCGCCGCTCCTCAGCCGCCGCCGCCCACCCATGCCTCCGCTGCTATTCCCAGCCACCACCGCATCCCCCCCCCCCTTTCTCTTCCGCTGCCCCACCTTTTTGCTTTACGATGTCTTCCGTTGTGGACTCCACGACTCCCCCAAATAACCCTAACCCACCGCCGCCTCCACCAAACCCCACATCGCAGCCCCACAACCCTTTTCAGTCCGCTCAATCCATTACCAGCATCAAAAACCAAATTCCCTTAACCCTAGACTTCAAGAAGGTTCAATACCACACCTGGGCAGAACTCTTCAATACCACATGTAAGGGTCATGATGTCATCGCCCACATCGATGGCTCTGGCCGTTCGGATGATGTCCCCGAGCCTCTCTGGAACCGCCTTGATTCCATCGCTCTGGGATGGATCTATGCCACCATATCCGAGGATGTTCTGATTACCGTCCTCCAACCAGGCTCCACCGCTCGCGATGTTTGGCTCCGCATCAAGGGCCTCTTTCATGATAATCAATCCGCTAGGGCAACGGATCTTGAGGGCAAGTTCATCAGCACCCGTCAAGAGAGCTTCTCCACCGTCTCCGACTATTGCCTTGCCATCAAGGCCATCGTCGATCACCTTGGCGACGTCGGACAGAAGGTTAGTGAAGAGCGCATCATCCTGCAACTCATCAACGACCTCTCCACCAATTTTGATGTCGTTGGCGGCATGATCAGCAACACCTCGCCACTACCGACTTTCATAGTGGCTCACAACATGCTCTCTAGGGAGGAAAGTCGTCAGGGCCGCCCTCAGGCACCATCTCATCTCCTTGTGTCCTCCAAGGACTTCCTGCCCACGGATCCTTACCCCCAAAACCCATCTACCAACCAGTCTAGGCCGAACCAATAGTGCGGAGGCCGCGAGAGAGGAGGCGGCAGTAGACGCCGCGGCCGCAACAACATGCCGCGGGCGCAGCACACGTGGTACCCGCAGCAGCCGCAGTAGGGGAACGCCGCCCTACCCATATCCCACGTGGGCAGGATAACCTCCGCCGGGGATGGTCTTTCCACAACACCAACCACTGAAGCTGACCTCTTCTCCGACATTGTGCGCCTCTCATCCGCAATCGTCGACCCCTCTGCACACCAATCTCTCTACTGCATTATCCTCCATGGGACTTCAGCAGCCGGACGACAACTGGTATATGGATACCGGGGCCTCCTCTCACATAAAAAACGCGCCAGATAACCTACACACTGTTGTTAATTCTAGCACTTTACCGTCTGTCTATGTCGGAAACGGCGCACCTCTTTCAATTGTCGGTTCGGGTCAAGCGACCATCCCCAATGGCCCACCCCTTCACCTTAACAACGTCCTACTTGCCCCTGACCTTGTCAAAAACCTCATCTTTGTCCGTCAATTTAGCATCGATAATCATGTGGCTGTCCAATTTGACCCTTTTGGTTTTCTTGTGAAGGATCTTCGTACGGGGACCCCAATCATGCGATGCAATAGTTCTGGCGACCTCTATCCACTCACCACCGCCCTCCATTCACCCCATGCCGCCTCCACCGCCCTCGTCACCCTTGGTTCCGACTTGTGGCACGCTCGTCTTGGCCACCCTGGCGATCACGTGCTTCAATGTCTCCGTTCTAGCAATTTTATTTCTTGTAATAAAGCCTCGGGTGTTTGCACTTCATGTGAAATCGCCAAGAGCAAGAGACTTCCTTTTAGCATTTCTCACTCCCTTAAATTTGCACCTTTTGACATTATACATTGTGACTTGTGGACATCTCCCATTCCGAGTGCTAATGGTTTTCGCTTTTATTTGGTTGTTCTTGATGATTTTACCAATTTTGTTTGGGTCTTTCCTCTACACCAAAAATCGGAAACACAAATTCATATTGTTAATTTTCTCATGTTTTTCCGCACCCAATTTAATTTGCTTATCAAGTCTAGTCAGTGTGACATGGGAGGCGAGTTCAACAACAACTTCATCCGCTCATTTTCTCAACAACATGGGATATCCCTCCGCTTCTCTTGTCCACAAACTTCCCCACAAAATGGCAAAGCGGAACGCATCCTCTGCACCCTCAATGACAAAACTCGAACCCTCCTACATCACGCCTCTCTCCCCCTCTTCTTTTGGGTTGATGCGCTTCACATGGTCACTTACCTCCACAATATACTTCCCTCCAAAGAAATTGGCAACTCTATCCCAACCATGGCACTCTACCGTCGCTACCCTTCCTATAATCACATCCGAGTGTTTGGATGTCTTTGTTTTCCCAACATGAGTGCTACCGCTCCTCAAAAGCTCTCCCCACGATCTATCAAATGTGTCTTCTTGGGTATCTCCCCACACCATCGGGGCTATCGTTGTAATCGATTGGATACCAATCGAGTTGTAACTTTGCGCCATGTGATTTTTGACGAACAAACCTTCCCATTCGCCTCACCACCTGCCTCGGCTGTCCCCACCCCCCTTACACCACCCGACACCGACGGGTTCCCACCCCTCCTCCGCTAAATCCTACACCAGGCCACGACAAGAGCGTCAACCACATCCTCGCCACAAATGCCACGGCCGTAGCCCTCGTCGCTGTTGCGCCCAACCCATTACCCCCAATGCAGCAATCGTGGCTTGCTACTGCACCCGCATCCCCTGCCGCACCCCAAAGCCCCTTACCCGGTCTTGCGCCACCTCTGCCGCCCCACGCAGCCCCTGCCGCTCCTCTCGCCCCCCCTGCTCCCTCCGTCCCAACCATGCAGACCCGGTCCCAATCCGGGATCTTCAAACCCAACCTCAAGTACAACCTCCTCACCCATTCCACCGACATATCCCCTCTCCCTAAATCACCACAGAAGGCCTTACATGACCCGAATTGGCGCGCCGCCATGGTCGATGAGTTTAGTGCTTTAATTAAAAACGGCACGTGGGACCTCGTTCCAAGGCCTCGGGACTCTAATATCATTAACTGCATGTTGTTTTTCAAACATAAGACAGGTCTGATGAGACTCTTGAGCGTCACAAGGCTCGCCTAGTTGTCAATGGCAAGTCTCGGGAGGTTGATTTGGACTATGACGAGACTTTTAGCCCGATCCTCAAACCCGCTACCATACCCACAGGTCTGAACATCGCCCTCACCAAGGACTGGCCTATTCACCAGTTGGACGTCAAGAATGCATTCCTGCATGGTAACCTTCAGGAGACTGTGTATATGCATCAGCCACCAGGTTTCTATGATCGCTCGCGCCCCTCCCACGTCTTTCTTCTCCGGAAGTCTCTCTATGGGTTAAAACGCCTGGTATCAGCGATTTGCCACATACCTCACTAGGATTGGCTTTCAAGGCAGTCAGTCTGATCACTCCCTCTTTGTATTTCATTCGGGGCCTGACACTGCCTATCTTCTGTTGTACGTCGATGATATTGTGCTCACAACATCTTCTTCATCATTATTGTCTCGGTTGATGGCATTGCTGCGTTCGGAGTTTGCCATGACTGATCTTGGTCCCCTGAGCTACTTCATCGGCATCTCTGTGACTCGCACTCATGGTGCGTTGTTTCTTCATCCGAATAAATATGCCATTTAGATCGTCGACAAAGCCCGAATGACGTCTTGCAAGCCCGCCACCACTCCTGTCGACTGCAAGTCCAAGCTCAATGTTGCCTTCATTCCTAAGGTTGATGATCCTACCACCTACCGTAGTCTGGCAGGTGCCCTCCAGTATCTGATGTTCACTAGGCCAGACATCGCCTTCCCCGTTCAGCAGATTTGCTTATACATACATGATCTCCCCAAGCATCACCTCCAAGCGCTCAAGCGGATAGTCCGATACATCAAGGGCACCACTGACATGGGTTTTCCTCTGTCGCGACAGGTTCAACACCCTCGCTGCCTACTCCGATGCTAATTGGGCGCGTTATCCCGAAACTCGCTGCTCCGCCTCTGGTTTCGCAATGTACCTTGGCAACAACCTGGTCTCGTGGTCCTCCAAGCGTCAACTGACCATCTCTCGCTCTAGTGCCGAGGCCGAGTATCGTGGTGTAGCCAATGCCGTGGCGGAGACCTACTGGCTTCGCAACCTCCTCTGCGAGCTTCGGGTTCTGCTTCGTGCGGCCACCTTAGTCTACTGCGACAATGTCTCCGCCGTCTATCTTTCTTCGAACCTGGTTCAAAATCAGCGGACAAAGCACATCAAGATTGATATCCATTTTTTCAGAGAGAAGGTCACCCTAGGCCATGTTCGGGTACTACATGTCTCTTCTGCGCATCAGTATGCGGACATTTTCACAAAAGGATTACCTACTCCTCTTTTTACTTCTTTTCGTTTCAGTCTTGCTATTCGCTCACCTCTAGCTGCGACTGAGGGAGGATGTTAGCGGTCATTATTCTATATTTGTCCATATCGTGTATATTGACCGTTGTACCCTCAGGGTTTTTACACAATGATATATATACAGGAGTAGACCTATGAGATCCCTTAAGGACTCAGTTATCCAAACACTTACAGTTATGTTTTTTACGACTTATTTCTCGATCTTATTATGTACTATTATGGTGACTCCCCCTCAAATGTTTCTGGCTACATCATGAGGGTGCTGATATCTTCACCGCTAATTTTTACTATTTCCACCGCTAATCACCGCATAGATATGCGATAGGTTTAATGACAGTCAACGATCCCACCGCATAGGTATACGGTGGGTCACCGCAATACTATACGGTGGGTCACCGTACACATGCCAAAAACCGTCGCTATAATGGTTAAAAACCGTCGCCATAACCCACCGCATAGGTATACGGTGGGTTTGAACCGTCGCCATACAACCCAAAACCGTCGCCATAACAGTCCAAAACCGTCGCCATAACTCACCGCATAGGTATGCGGTGGGTTATGGAGACGGTTTTTGGATAACTTCTACAACCCTTTCCAATTGCCAAAAACCCAACGCATGTATACCGTCGTCATAACCCACCGCATACCTATGCGGTGATTAGCGGTGGAAATAGTAAAAATTAGCGGTGGAGATATCGTTTCCGGTAACAAACCACTCATGTAAGTATGCAATCGTAGAATATATAATTTCCCCGACCATATGTTATCCCAGTTTCCACTTTCTATTTCGTGTTTAACTCTAAACAATATTATATGGTTTTGTGTATATATCTAGATTCTAGATACTTTATACTCTATTCCGTGTACAAAATCGATCGATCCTTGTACAAGTTTCCTGCAACTTTAAGGTTAAGATAATTAACTTTGTTAAACGAATAGAAAGAGTGCAAATGGTACCGTTTTGTCTTAGGGATGGAAATGGATCGGATTATGGGTGGATGCAGTGGTGCCGCATGATTCTTTGAAAGGTGGGGCAAAATTTCGGGGCGAAATTTCTAGTGTGTACTGATATAATGGCCTTGAATAAACTCTTTTACTTAAGCTACGCCTTTAAACTTAGCAGTGAATTGTAGAAAAATAGACTTACATTTACTTGGTTGCTATGATAGTGGTTTCTCGTCATTCATTGGAAATTCAAGCATTTGTCATATTTAGGAGTGTACACTTATCGAAATTCAGTCATATTAAATTCAAGGCTTTTGCACTTTAGTTAAGATTGTAAACTCTTCAACTTTATAATATATTTTGGTTCCCAAAGACATAATAGAAATTGTGATTTGAATATGTAGGGTACGAAAATACAAATATTGCATAAAGCTTCACAAATTCAATTCACAAACCCCTAAATTCAATTCATAAACTTCATTCTCAAAATCACATATACACAATAATTAAAACACAAAATTTACTCTCAAAATCACAAACTCTAATGAAAATTTCATAAAATTTATATATTCTCATAATCAAATCCTAATTTCACCAATTTTATGGGGTTTAATTAGTTTATAGCTAGATAATTTGTATATAATAAGGAGGTCGGGAAATTGAAATATAATTAAATAAGGGGGTAGAAATATAGATAGTGGGTGCAAGTTGAACAAATAATAAAATAAAAAAAGCATTTTTGAGGGAGACCGATGAATATTTTTTTTTTAAAAAAAAAGAGTAATTTTACCAATTTTATGGGGTTTAATTAGTTACAGCTAGATAATTTGTAGATAGGGTTATTTCGCGAGGTACCCCTGAGATATGGGGTATTTCGCGAGGTGTACAATAGTTTAGGCTATTTCGCACGGTACCCCTAAGGTTAGGGTGATTTTCGCGCCGTGCCCTCTTCCGTCTACAATAACGGTTTCTGTTTAGGTGTGAGAATAAAAAAGAAGGAAATTAAAAGAGAAAGGAAAAAGACGATGTGCGTGCTCTTTCCTCCTTTCACAATTCACCCTCTCAGTCTTGACAGAGAACCTATATTGACACAGAGAAATTGAGGAGAGGTACGATCAGACCCCAAGAGGAGAGACGACAACCAGATTCAGGGAGGAGAGACGGTAGTCGGACTCGGGAAGGAGAGACGGCAACCGGACTCAGGGAAGAAAGATGGCAACCGGACTTAGGGAAGAGAGACGGCGGCCTTTCAACAGGATGACCCGCGAGACCACGACTGTGGTTGTACCGTGGTTGAGGTAGGTTATTCCTCCCAGTAAATTTAGTGAATTTAGTCGGTTAAATTCTCCCAATATGAAAATTTAGGGTTTCAAAATCGGGATCGGATTTGGGATTTTAGGGTTCATGGATTGTTGTTCTGAATTAGGGCACTAGTACAAACACACTCATTAATGACAATTAAACAATGGCGTTTTTCATAAAATGCCATTAAAATGTTATATAATGGCGTTTTTAAACAAAAACGTCATTATTTTGTAAAATGCAAAAATTCTATGGCGTTTTTAAAACGTCATAAAATTTATAGCGTTTAAAAACGCCATAAATTTAGGGAGACTGTACTATTTAGAATGCTAGTATTTCATGGCGTTTTAAAAACGCCTTTATAATACTATTCCATGGCGTTTAAAAAATGCCATGAAATATTTTGGAAACTATGGCGTTTCCAAATGTCATGCTTGATACGGTGGATTGGGCGGAAAATTTTTGGCGCAAATTTGATGCTAAAATTTGTAATTTCGCGCAAAAATTTTCATAACAATTTGTAAAATTGAAAAAAAAAATCCCAAACTCTAATTAATCTCCTTCCCCTCTCTATCCTCTTTCAGCGGTGCGTTCATGAAATCCCTAATCGACAATTCGACACAGTAGAGAACTCAGCGGTGCGTTCCTGAAATCGAAACCCAAATCAAGCTTGTTGGTGGCCGGCGTGACCCTCCTCTGGCGTGTCCCTCCTCCGTTTCGTGCGTCGTTGGTGGCCGGTGCTGCTCGCACCATAAGCCTCCGTTCGCTGTGTGACCCGACGGCTGGAGTCTCCTCCGTTCGGTGCTTCGTTGGTGACCCTCCTCCGGCGTGACCCTCCTCCGTTTGCTGCGTTGGTGGCCGGCGCTGCTGCTCCAAACCGACACAGGTACATACCCAACTCCCTCCTACCTTCATCCGCCTCCCTCATACATTCAATCACCTCCGCTGCAGCCACCCAAAACAGCCCCAATTTCAACCTAAAAAACTCAATTTCCACCACATCCCAAGCCCATAGTCCCAATTTCAACATAAAAATCCAAATTTGATCATAAAAACCCCAAGTCCCATCTTAAACCCTAGTCTTGTTCGGGTAAGTAACTAGTTGTTAAGAATTTGTTGAGGTGTTTGATTCTGCCATTGTTGCTTCCCTCTCTGACTAATGAAGGTGTTAATGTATGACATTGATTAGCTAGTCATATTCGAGGTTTCTTCTTACCTTTGTTGCTGTTTTGTTAAATGGAGGTTTTCTTTAGATATTATGCACTGTGCCACCCTTTTTTACACTTTAATTTAATAATGCTTACCTTGATCAAAGAGGAGGAATGTACCCAAATGATGCTATTAATTCTCTGTGCAATGTTTATGTCAATTGATGTAGAAGTTATTCCTTGTTAGAGACTCTTTTTACCTAGATCTGAGAAGATTTTAATGGTACATAAACAAAGGAATAATCTGTACTATATCCCTTTTTCTTTTATTATATATGTTTATGATCATTACGAGCAAGGTAGATTATTCCTTTGTTTGTTCTTTGCAGGTCACCGGAGAACCCTTAATTCAGCACAAGGATGATACAGTTGCAGTTCTGAGATCTAGGTTAGAGGCATTCCACAGACAAACAGAACCAGTATGGACTCTTCACTCTACACTTAACGTTTTCCCCCTTGCTCTCCTTCAGTCCTTGTTGTATGCCTCCTTGTATCTGAATTTCAACCTGATTAAAATGCTTATGTATGAAACTTCCAATCTTATATCCTGATATTATTTCCTAAATAACTTTCCTGCGCGTTATTCATCTAGTAGCTCAATCTTTTGTTTTTCAAGTTGAAAAAACTATGGATAGGTACTCTTAGTTTTAAATCACTATCTATCCATTAAATTTTATGCAGAAAGATGTAAAATGTGTCTCAATTAAGGACAACTAGGCCAAACTTAACTCATAAAGCCCGAAATGAGTTCCTGCTCAACTCGATTCACCTTAATACTTGCTTAAACTAAGCTTGATTGAAGTTTTGTTGGATAGACTTGCTGAGATAGCATGATACATTTATTATTTGGTTTCCTATGAGCATACTATGACTATAATTGGTTGCCTTAAGTTTCACTTCTAACATAAGGTTTGGAACACTTCTTATGTATTGTATGCATCCTTAAGTTTCTTAGACTGATTTTAGGTATTTTTATATTGCACGAGAAATCTATAAAGCAAACATAAATGTCTCTATGAATTGCTCCAAGATTGACTCTTGCCAAAGCCCTGAGTTGATATATGCCAAATACCGATGTGATTATGAAATCTGATTTTTTTTTATTGATCTAGCATGTGTCTTACTATGTTGAATCTTGAATCTTAATATCTTTTTTCCGTTTTCTAGGTGTATCATGTATTTTTTATTTCTCTTTTTATGGATTTGGATGACATTATTTATTAAATGTTTGGATATTTGATTGCTAGTGGATACTTATCCTTGAAAGTAAACTCTATGGATCTCTAAGTGCTATTTTATGGTCTGTTCCTTGTTGTTGTAAAGTACTTCCATTTATTTCTTTGCTGAAAAAACACTAATTTTATTAGGTAAGGAGGTTTGAGGGAGAGAGGTTTGAGGGAGATAAGATAATGGTAATGAGATCACCAATGGATGGATAGGTAGATATTGTATGAAGGGGCATATATAGGTGTTTTGTGAAAGATGCTTGCATCCAACTATTTAACATGTGAGCATTACTTTTCTGGAAATTGACAAAGTAAAAGTGATGCTTTTTGGAAATAATGAAAGAAAGAACAAAAAACAGTACAAGGCATGCTTGCTTTTCTGGAAACCTAAAACAATGACCAAAAACAATAGCTTTCATGTCTTTTTCTGGAAAACTGTATGCTGATGCTTTTCTGGAAAATTGTATGTTGCTGCGTTTATGACCAAAATCTTGAATATAATTTAAGAAATGCATGCTTTTCTGAAGGATACTTTTCCAGAAAAATACTTGAAGGAAATGCAACATTATAAGGAATGGAGTGTGTTCCGGAAATGCAACAGTTTCTGGAAATGCAATAGTATAAAGAAATGCAACAGTATAAGGAATGCAATAGTATAAGCAACTTGCTTGTCTTAATTTAAGAAAGACATGTTTTTCTTGAATATAATATTTGAAGCATATTTTTCCAGAAAAATATTTGTAGGAAATGCAACAGTATAAGGCATGCTTTTCTGAATGATGCTTTCACCCTTGGTCCACATGTTTACCTGATTTCTCCAGCTTCTTGATGGTAAATCAGGCTCTACATCACTTGTCACAATCACCTTTACTTGCTGCATATCTATGGCAACTGCATACCTATATACATCAATCACTAGCATAATTAAAATATTTTTTTATAAAAAAAATCTAAAACTCTCTATGGAGTAAAAATGGCGTGTGTTCTTGCCATCAATTTTCTGTAAGGTCTTCATGACTTTTCTCTTGCATCCATCACAGTCTATGTATGATTTTGTTTATAAATTGTATGTTTGGAGTTATGAGATTTTCCTCGTGTGTTCCTTGTATGTTCTTGAAAGATTATTAAAGAGACAAAAGAAGTGGCCAGTTGGAAGAATGAAAAAGAGTGTATAAAAGATGAGCTGTTGTTTAGCTATCACCATATATGCTTAATTAAAATATACCAATTTTGCTTATCTTTGTTTATTGATACTTATTTATGACAAGTGAAGCCACATTTCAGTGATTCTTATCTATATATACTTTGTAGTCAGGACAAGGAAGTACAAATCAACCTTCAATCCATGAGAAGTGCAAGTTGATTAACTGGAATGGCAATGGAGAAGTAGTGGCAAAAGGAACAATCTCAGCTGTAGATCCAAAAGCAGTTGTGCATGGATATGTCCTTGGACCGGATTGTTACAGAGTTTCCATTGAAGAAGTGTTAGTGGAAAATACTGAATTTTATCGCTATGAGCCCGAATTTACAATCCTCGCGGATTCAATTGGTAGCACAATAGCTTGGCCGAGCAAATACATTGACGGATAAGTGTGAGAAAACATGTATGTTTCAGCTACTCAGGTACCTATGTATTTGCCTATTGTCTTCGTATATGTCATTGTGATGACTCTAGTATGGAAATTGCTATAATCTGGGAAAGATTTTAGTACATGATATAGTTTTGTTTTAGTTTGAAATCTTATTGTTTTGTCAAATCTATTCCTTGGTTCAGCTTCAGTAGTTGGATTAGTTTTGTTTAAGTTTCATATCATATTTTTTTTGTTGAATATTTTTTGTGTTGAATGTATTCCTTGGTTCAGTTTGAGTAGTTGGATTGACTTTAGGTCAGTTTTAACATCCCTTTGTGTGGTTTGTAATGGCTGGCCTGCACAATTTGTTTGTGGCTCTTGTAAAGCTCATGAAAATGAAACACCAATGGATGGATGTCAACATTTTGTTCTATGTGCTGGAATTAACCCAACTCAGGGATTTAGAGTGATCATTACGAGGATGAATAATATATCTTTGTGTGGGCGTAATGGCTGATTTTTTTGTGTTATTTTGTCAACTATTTCCTTGCCAAATGTATGGTTTCTGGCCTAAGTTTGTCCTTGTATTTATTTGGTCCTGTCAATTTCATGATATATATATATATATGCATTCTTTCTTTTAGGGGCTTAATACCTTTAAATATTGTTTTCTATCCTTTTCAATGGCGATTTTTTTGTGTAGCTTAATAATGTTCATGATATTTTGTCTCGCAAGTTAATATAATAGCATGATGTTCATCCTTATTTTGGTTGTGCAAGCTCCTGAATTTTCCGAAGATGGATCTCTTTTGTCTCTCGCAGCTTAGGCGCCTTTTTGTAGATAAGTGTGTAACTCTCCATCCAGGTTAATTGGATTTTAGTTTAAAATGGATATATGTAAGCTCCTTAATTAAAAGTGTGGAGCTCATTTTGTACAATATCAAGACTTTGCCAATGCATGTGTTTTGTAAGAATCTTCATATTTTCTTTATGATTGTGTATGTGGTTTATGGGCAATTTGAAAGGCATCAATATGGGTTATATAGCAGCTATAATGTGGTGAATTTTGGGCAATTTGAATGGCAGCAAAAAAGGGGTTTATATAGCAGGTAAATGTGGCATTTATGTATAATATTAAAAAAAAAGTAGGTTTTTATGGCGTTTTAGAACGCCATGAAAACCTACTGATTTTTGTAATATTAATAACATCTATGGCGTTTTATAAACGTCATAGAAACTATTTTCTATGGCGTTTTATAAACATCATAGAAACTATTTTCTATGGCGTTTGAAAAATGTCGTGGAAACTATTGTCATGACATTTAAAAAACGCCATAAAAAAGTTTTTTCCAATTATATATCCTATATTATGACGTTTAAAAAACGCCATGGAAAACACATTTCATGGCGTTTACAAAAACGCCATAGAATTTTTACAAAAAGCACGGCGTCACCTTAGACGGCGTTTGGGGATGGCGTTTAAAAACGCCATGGAATCATTTCTATGGCGTTTTTCAAACGTCGTCGAAGACTGTGTTTGTAGTAGTGGCTTTAGGGATTGTAGTTCTGAATTCTGAATTGGGGCTTTAAGGATTGTAGTTCCATTTGTGAATTGGAGTTTTAAGTTTATTCAAACCGATTTCTCCACTTTGATGAATTTCTATTCTTATTGTCTGATTGGGGCTCTGCTTGACTTTATATGGAAGAGATTAATCAATCTAATTAGCTTATTGTCAATGACATCCAACACACCAGCAGGCGATTGAGCATCTAAACTCATTGTCCATGACATCCAACACACCAGAAATGAAGGTGAAGCTGTGGTATGCCAGCGAGCAATTGAGCATCTAAACTTATTGTCAATGACATCCAACACACCAGCAGGCAATTGAGCATAATGCTTAGCAATAATATAAGAATTTGGCCTAATATTGGCCATGATATACATGTGGATGATACTACTCTTTATTGGATAATATAAAAATCAGTTCCTTTGTAAGATTGATCGTCGTTTCGGTGGAATTTAGCTTCAGCATTCCCTCCTGCACATTTGATCATGAGAATTTAAGCTCCTTTGGAAGGAACTGGTTAGTTTGAATTGGGTTTTGATTTGGACTTAAAAATTGTTAAACTAGCAATTTTTATTTAGAATGAGAATTTTGCAAATATTCTAACTATCATATCTCCATTCTATTATGACTTAAATTGAACCTTGTCAAAAAGTTTATTAGCTCAAACGGTAGAGCACGTGCTTATGCACAAGTTGTGGGTTCGATTCCCACATAGGCTAATGTGAAGATTTGGACTTGTTAATTTTGATAAGTTAGGCAGGTGTTCGCTTTCAGTTTTGGTCTATTGAAATGTTAAAGCAGAGCTGATCGACATGAGTACACACCATTTTATCTAATTCTGCTGATTATTGTTTGGTCTATTGAATTGTCATGTATGATTGCCTAGCTAACACAAAAATTATTGATTGGTTTGTATCTAAATCTGTTGATTACACTATTTTGATTTTGAGTACTCTTAATGGTTAGGATTTCATTGGAACTGGAACAAGCACCAAATGAATTCAGAATGCCTACACACAAGCTATTTTACAATGCATCTCGTTTGATGTCATAATCTATTTTTGCTATCATAAGCTGTTTTACAATGATATAAGCTATTTTTACAATGCATCTTGGTTCTAGAATTCAATTAGCCTATGTGGGATTCGAACCCACGTCTTTGTGCACAAAGACGTGGGTTCGAATCCCACATCTTTGTGCATGAGCACAATGCTCTCCCGTTTGAGCTAATAGGCTAAAAACAACATACATATTGTCATAACTTTGAAACTCAATCACGCAATTAAGCTTCACAAAATTATGCATCTAAGCTTCCAATTCCAAATACTCTATAGCATTAGGGAGACACAGAAGGTCAAGCCAACAGAGACAGGCACAAAATTTGGGGCAAGTAGAGTCAAGTTTACATGTCAAACATAAACAAGTGTAATCTGAATGAAACTCAAAAGCAAGTATATGTACCCAAAAAAAGGGGGCAAAGAAGTAGGCAGCAATTAACCATTGGTTCAATTTTTCATATGTCGTAAAAACCCGACTTTTCAGATTTTCAATTTTTCAGATTTTCAGTTTATGCATTAATTTTTCAGAGTTTCTGTATTTAGATTTTCGGATATTATATATTCATATTTAAGATTTTCTGTATTCAGATTTTTAGTCTTTCAGTTTCTGCATTCATTTACATTTTCAGTTTAAGTATTCTGTATTTCAGATTTTAAATTTTTCAGATTTTTAGATTTTCTGTATGCAGAATTTCAAACATTATGTATTTAGATTTTAAGATTTTCTGTACTTAGATTTTTATTCTTTCACTTTCTACATTCATTTACATTTTCAGTTTCTGTATTATGTACTTCAGTTTTTGCATTTGTTTTTCAGTTTTTTAGATTTACTGTATGCAGATTTCAAATCTGTATTCACATTAGAGAAACAGGAAAAATGACAAATTCCATCCATCCTTCACAAATTTGGAGAGGAATATAACCCCAGGAAAGTAATTTATCTACCATAAGATCAGTAGTTGTTGCATTGCATCCAATTAAAAAAACAAAACCGGGTTTTTGTACTACCTCTAACCCTAAAAAGTGAAATAAATCCCTAACATTCAAATTGAAAATGCTCAATAGGTAATAATGCAAGAGAAGGATAGAGTTGCATTTAGTTGCTGCTATAACTAAAAAATTCGATTGTACATATCTTCTTTCGAAAAAACCCCAAATTTAAAACCCTAATTTTCGAAAAACTTAAAATACATACCTTCTTCGACGCCGCCTCTGTATGATTGTTCATGGTCGGCGGCCTAAACCCCCAGCCAGCGTCGTCACCTCTGCCTAGACTCTCCTCTCTCTGTATCGTTGTTCTTTGTCGGGGGTTCTCTTCTCTATTTTGTGTCTACTTCGTTCAATCCTTGGCCTTCTTTTTCTTTTCTTTTTTAATTAAAACTAACGGACCCTGCTAATCTGTTAATTTTAACCTAAGGAGGGTACGACACGAAATATACCCAAACCACAAGGGTACCAGGCGAAAATGGTAAAACTTCTGTACACCTCGCGAAAATCGCTATATCTCGAGGGTACCTGGCGAAATTTCCGTTGTATATAATAGGGAGGTGGGGAAGTGGGAATATAATTAATTAGGGTAGAAACATAGATAGTGGGATGCATGTTGAACAAAGAATAAAAAAGCTTAAAATTTTTGTTTATAATAGGGAGGTGGGGAAGTGAGAATATAATTAGATTAGTTGATTTTAGATTCATCCTAGTTCTACCACCACATTGAACCCCCTAACCTTTTGTCTTATTTTACTTTTCTTCCTTCCCACCAACCAACTAAGCAAAGTAGATTAGTTGATTTTATATTCATCCTAGTTCTACTTATTACATCACTACCATATATATAAATAATTTTTTATTTTTTCCCAAACTCCGAGGCGGGTGGGTCGAAGGGTGGGCGGATCGGATCGAAGTAGATTAGTTGATTTTATATTCACCCGATCCGTTAAGAAATTTCCTCCACCCGATCCACCCATCATCCACTAACCCTTGCATTCATATCCGATCCATCCATCATCCGCGGGTTATTGGGTGGATCGGGTGAAATATATGGGTAAGAAATTTCATGTAAATATCCACTGTAATTTTCAAAATGGAAATAAAATTTAATAAATAAAATAAAATTTTAATATATTAAATTTAACATACTCATCATTCATCAACTTACACAAAAATAAAAACTCAAACTATCAAGTTAAGTTACATATAATATATAAGATGCGTAAAAGATATGATCAAATTTCATATAATAAACAATTTTAGTGGATTGGGTGTGTGGTTCGGATGATGGATCGAGTGGTGGATTGGACACCCCTTCATTCATATCCGATCCGATCCATCATCCATCAATCCATCATCTACTTATTTATCTATTTATTCATATTTTCATCCATATATTCGGGGTGGATTAATGGATAGATCGGATCTTTACGGGTTGATTTCCATCTCTATTTGTCTATATATCGATACTGTACGTCGTTTCAAAGATTTGGCGATTTTTGTCAAGTTTCAACAGTCATGTCAATCAATTCAAAGCTTAACCACCTTGACCGAATATATCCCACCAAAAACACTCACTGTATTGCACAGTACTATTTAATTACTACGAGTAGTTGTTGTCTTGATTTGTACCATTTATGTCCTGATAGGGTCTTATCAAAAAAAAATTTATGTCCTGATAGGGGACCAATGTGGTGTTGAAGATCACCTGTACCTTTCCCCTATACCTTTTCAATATTTCTTTTTTCTCTTTTTTCTTTTTAATTAATTTTCTTTTTTTTTCTAATTATCGGGGGAGGAGAGGGAACAGCACGGGCCTGTCCCACGTGATCCCGGCGGCCAATGTGGTGGTTAAACATTGGAAATTTATGTCCTGATAAGCGTCTCATTTTTTCGGAAGGCTTTTTCCTTGGAGGTTCGTCTTCACTGTCCACATGTGTCTTCTGATGTATCGCTAGCTTACGGTGCTGCCACCGGGGAGTGCTTGGCTTTCATCTTTAGTCTACGTCCTCATCTCATTCGGTCTAGTTGTTTTAGTTTCGCTTGTGTAGAGTGTGTTTGCTTGTATCTGGTACCATCTTTGTATTTTATTTTTTTTAGACGGTTTTCCGTCTATCGACTTGTCGACCATCGAGGTTCAAACTTGTCTGACCTCGAAATTTTACCTTATAAAAAAAATGGAAATTTTGACATTTCTTAATTAAACAACATAAACTTGACGGGATAATCCCCTCATTGCCAATTGGTTTTTATGTCCCGTTAGATTTTATGTGTTGTTCATGTCTCTCATACGTAGACTAACACACGACATTCCTCCTGCTTGTCTTAGACGACCCAACCAACTTTAACAACTTGCCATTTTCCAAAATCAAGTCACTAGGTTATCTCTTACTCCCTTCATTAAATAAAGATGTTATTTTATACTCCGTATTACATTATTCTTATCCTTTTTTATGCGTCGTTTATTAATTATATGCGTTCTTTAATAATAATAATAATATACACTATAAAGTTTGTAAAATATTATATTTCACTTTATATGTCACTATGGGTGTGTATGGATGTTAAAAAGAACAGCTAAAAAATAAACGTTTATGGTTGTTTAAAAAATAAACAGAATTATTGGTTGTATGGAGGAGCAAAATAAACAAAAAACAGTTAAAAATGTGTAAAAAAAGATACAAAAGGGAGGTTATTTGGGTGTTTATTTTGCAAAAGTATTGTTTTACCCCCTCCTTTTTATCTTATTTCGTTTGAAAGTATCACAATACCCCTAATAACAACCAAATAAACTCCACTTTTTACAAATAAACTGTTTTTCGCCCCATACACAGATTTCACCCCATACGCAGATTATATTGTTGTTTAAAATTTTAACTACTTTTACCATCTGTTTATAAATTTTACCATGTTTATAATTTTAGCCAGTTTAATAACTGTGTCCCATACGAAACCTATGTAGGGGAAAACCCAAAAACACTTATTTAACTTAATACGATCAGCTCTTCTATTCCGCTTCTGACATATATAATGTCGTCACTCTGTGGAGTTGTTGATTGTCTTTGTTTGTGACGGTTTTACCGTCGTTCGGAGTTACCGATCACTCGAGAATCATGCCTGCTTGATCTCGAATGTGGACTTCATAAAAAAAAAGTTGTAATTCCGGGAAATAGGTTTAATAAATACCCTCATCATCCGAAATTCAATTCTTCTACTAGAAAATAAATTTACCATGGTTCAGGTTATTTTCCATGGATAACATCAATGGTGAATTTGACTTGGAAAGACCTGGAAAATAAGGTTGGCCCTACAAAGACCTGGAAAATAAGATTGGCCCTACAACTACAAGGCCATAGCTACTGTATATAAAGTCATCGAGTCTGGTTCCTCTACAACCATCGATGCGCCCTACGGTGGACCACGAAATTATTTCGGGTATAATTTTATTTTTAAAAAAATATAATTACATTCCACATACTTATATTTATATTTATATGTTTATAAAAATTTATTATAAAAAATTCATTTAAAACATTCATTTAAAAAATTTTATAAAATTAAAAGATCAATTATATTAGAAAATAAATTTTATATTTTTTAAAAACATGAATTAATTTTATATATATATATATATATATATATATATATATATATATATATATATATATATATATATATATATATATATATATATATATATATATTTCAATTATATTAGAGGATCCGGGCTAAAAGTAATCATAGATATTACAATAAATAAATGCGAGTAAGGTGTGTGACAGTGATGGAGTAAAAATAAGTTCACATGGAAGGCAAGAGGGGAAAGTTACATCACAACATCTTGAATTGGACCAAAACACATCACTATTCACAAATAGGTCTCATTTGTCGTACTCGATCCATTCGATCTGCAATTACTACAGGTGGGAATTGAAGAGGTTCCATTCCGATCTTCCCTTTTGGTGCCTTTTCACTACTCCGTACTATATAGAATGGGCAACATGAATGAAAACCATGCATGTTTCAAAATATGGTACGTGTTGCATCTCCTCTGCCCGACTTTTCTTTCTAATAGCAAAGTTCTGGTTCTTTTGGTTTTGGCCTCAGTACATGATCAAATACTACCCCTTGCAACGTAACCTGTCATGCCCAAAAATTTGTACCCCTCCGCCATCATCGCACCCAAAAAGTTGGCATTACCTTGGTAAGAACCGTCATAAAGCCTCATCTTCACGCTTACTGTACCCTTAATTAGCATCAACGTGTAGAAACATATAGCTAGCTTGATCCTTCCAATCATACATCGAGCTAGGCAACATTATCCAATCTGACTTAGCGACCTCTCCACTCGTTGTAAGTAAATTTCGCATGTGTCGGGAAGCTCCCTCCAAAATTTTTACAGATAATTAAAACATTGAAACACGGGATATATATATGTCGATCAATGAACGTTAATTAGTATGTGAACCAACCAAAATTGAAAGGAAATACAATGGAATGGTGTCACAAACAAACACCGTACGTAGTCCTTGTACGTTTGGAGGAGGTAGATATGAAGAATACAATTACATTTTATATCAAATACCCTAATATTACTCATTAACACACACCCAAAAATATTGGAAGCCAAATACAGAATGGCTTAATTATTAGATCATTACTACCATGTAAACAATCGCTCGAATCGGAAACGAACCCAAACTAAAATATGTCCCATGATTCGTTTACGAAAAAAATACCAACTCTAGCATAAAATATATGCTACCAAGAATTATTTAGTTTTCTGAATTGCGAAATCTAGCCATCTGACAGCAATTATTGTCTAAACCTGCAAATCCCTAACAAATTCAAAAAATCATCATCCACCCATCTCAATGAGCTTGGGTGGCAGCCTTCAGCAACTTTTTCAGGGTGACGACGATGCTTGGAAGCGACGGTCTTTGACTGGGATCACTATCAAGGCAACAAACAACGAAGCAACTAGTCAGTTCTTGGCTAAAGTCATCCCTAACCAAAACAACTTCAATTCCATATATAATTGTGTTTCTTCCACTAGAGTTTGTTGGCTCTGATTAGTGCAAAGGTTAGTTTAGTACATATTTCAATCCATCACAAGCTTAAATTACTAACTCGATCAATGAGGAGAAATCTAAGCTGCTGCGTATAAAGATCTAGTGCATTTATTCGATCAGGTACGTTGAAGATCGAAAAGACGGTCAGAGAAAAACCATGCATTTGTTTGAAACTTTCAATCATATGGTTCCATGCAATGCATTGCAATCAAATTTTTATTTGAATCTTAACTGGTTGAAAGATATATAACTTGCAAGATCATAGGGGAGGAGTAATGTTAGTGTTTCGGTTGAAGGAAACTCACTCTGCCCAGCAAGCTTCCATGAGTGAAGCCAGCACTGGTGAGATGTTTGCTGGAATAGAAAGCTTCCGACTTTGGAAAGCAACAGCTCCGACAACCTATGATACAAAGATGCCATAAGAAACGGAAAAAATATCTCCAACACTTGCTACCAAGAAGATTGATTATGTTGAGTTTTGAGAATTTATGGTTTAGGTTACCTGAGCTGGACTATGTCCACCCCAAGGCTGTTGCAAAGTGGCAAGCTCCCACAAGATCACGCCGAAACTGTACACATCTGATTTCTCATTTGATGGTTCTCCACGAAGAAATTCAGGAGACATCCACTCAGGCTGAAAATGAAAAGTTACAAGTCATATAACACATCTAGTGATGATGATCCCCAAAGATAATTCCTTCTTTCCCGCCAAAAAAGAAGCAACCATTAGCCTTCGATTACAAACAAGTGTCTTGCTTTAACTAATATGTTTATATTGGACAAAACAACAAATGCCCATGAGGCCATGAAAAGTGGACATCTTGACAAGGCATCACCCTGTTTTTACCCAGATGATGTGCAACTCAATAACATGCATTATTTGTATTGCCAATTCTAATGAAAGTTGAGGCGAAATATGGACAAGAAGGCATCTATCAGATGTTCACAGTGTCCAGAAGAAAATACATCTGAAAAGAGTTGAGGTGGCTTACGGTTCCAGCAACAGACTTTGATGAAAGGAAAGTATTAGGTTTGAATCTCGACAAGCCAAAATCACACACCTAAAAGAAACCAATATGGTATCAATTGCCGGACCAGTAATGAAAAACAAAGAGACAGGAGGAGCTTGGAAACAAACCTTCACTGTCCAATTTTTATCAACCAACAAATTAGGTGACTTCAGATCCCAGTGCACTATGGGAGGGTGAAGGCTATGCAAGTAATTTATCCCCTTGGCCTGCATCAATGTGTAAGATCGTTCAGGATAACGTCTTAATACAACGAAAATGAAGCAGCAATGATGTCCACTAACCACATCCAGTGCCATTCGAAGCCGCCTTCTGTGGTCCATCACCTCCCCGGCTGCAGGCCTATGTATCAGCCGATACAGACTACCTCTGAATGTTGAAAAAAAGAAGATGCAATTAGTTGCACTTTTTGAGCAAGTGGAACACTTAAAATAAACCAGATGTTACAACTGTCTCACCGAGGCAAATATTCTGTTACTATGGAGAGATGGGGACTTCTGGTCACAGCACCCATAAAGAGCAGCACATTTGGATGACGGATATGCTTCATTATTGCAACCTTTAGGTTAAAGATCATAGTTCCCAGTGATCAGATACACATCAATGAGCTTAGCAACAAACAATCTTTTACAGGATTACAGTTCCTATAATATCAATTATTTTTTCCTATAAGCATCTAAGAAATACTCTTCAGACTATAATCGAGGTAGACAGAGGTGGTGGCTAAGATTCACGATAGAATTTTGCACGGTGTGATTCAGCTAGGAAATTTAAGCCATTTGATATTAGACGATTTATACTTCAGCTATTTCTTGTATAAACCAAGGATCTCCTTATATCTCTGGACACATTAGTAGGAATTAAATAAAAACTAAATCCCCAACTCTCCGGACTACTGTGGTATCTCTAGCTACTTATGAAGGCAAACAATTAGGAGAAAAAAAAGTCGCTAAACTTGGCACAACATACCTCCCTCAAAAACTCCTTTAGTTGATCATCATGAAAATCTTGGATAGTCAGAACCTTCACTGCAACATCCTACAAAGGTAGCAAAAAGGAATAGGTATAGATAAGAGTCATAGAGAGAACAAGGGACAATAAAGAACTAGTAAATGGTCACAAGACTTGTGGCACATGAGCTGGGACTGAACATTTCATTATTGGCAAAGCAACACTTCAGTTTAATAAATGTTTGTTGATAGGTCAAAAGTTCCAATACATGGAATCTACTTGACTCTCTCACAAAGCAATTAAAAGGTTCAACAATGTTGATGTTGTGCCATTCTTCAATCAATGGAGAATAATATTTCTGATATTTGTGACTTTTTTTTTTATTAAAACAAAAAATGTGGATACTAACCGATCCATGCCATTCAGCACGATGCACTGTCCCAAAAGATCCTGCAGGCACCAATAAACGAGGCAAATCTATTAACATACATTATGTGATTACTAGGGATCTCATTTGGTAAAAACAACTCAAACAAGTAATTTAAAAAAAAAATTCATTACCAGCACCAACACGCTCCTTGAGATGCAAGTCATCCCATGGTATTTCCATCCAGTCCATTGCAAGAGAAGGTTCAAGATTCAGATATCTAGGTAAGGCTGAAGCAAAGTGCATCTGCTGATTCCTAGTAACAACTTCGCCATGGCAATTCTCATCTTTTTCTTGACTAGAATACTCCCTCATGGTTAATTCAGTCTTGAGAGTCACAAGCAACACAATGAGAACTCTCAAAATGCAGAGCCACCCTTTAGAGAAAGGCTTCCACTCTATGAACTTGATCATGAAAACTGTAGACAATTTCAATTACCTTCGTCAGCAATGAAGGATTGCACTGGCCTCCTTTAATTCTTCCTGCACAAGACAATCAAATGGAGTGAAGAATTATACAGATGCACTCAGTTAAGAACGAACATATCTGGTTTAAACCTTAAGTGAATGAGCCCAAAAAGCATATTTAAGAAATAAAACAGATGCTAAAGTTAGTAACACAAGCTGGACGAATGCCACGGATATATGTTGTTAAAGATTATACTTGATCAGAAAAATACAAGCCGGTAATGCAGCTGAATCTAAGATCATATAATGATCATTCCATGTAAGTATACATGTCTAGCTTCCAGTAACATGCTACTGCATTTTTCCCCCTATATGATATACTGGGAAGATGCAGCAATTTCAGAAGGTGAAGATATAAATACTAGAAGTTTTTAGCATCTTTATTTTGGAGTATACCAGAAAACTGCAAAGAGGAAATAACACCATGTATTCATATTACCTATTTTTTCATGATGAGAAAAGCATATGTTCTTTGCACTAGGTAACTGGAAGCCGGGCTGATCCTTGTTTAAATGAGAATTCTGAAAGGGTGTAGGTAGTGAAGAAAGTACACCTCCATTGACTGAAGCATCTGGACCATGTAGATTACCAGGTTCATCAATCAGATCCACTACATACTCCCTGTGAAGTATCAATAAGTTTTTAGATGATAATTTCACTTTCGGATGAGCGCATTATATTATCAAATATTCTCTAGCCCAGATAAGGTTTAATCTTGAAACATGCAATACCAGACCTTGATAACTGCATGTGATCTTTAATTTTGACTAGGCAAGAAGACCTGTGGTCAGTTACACAATACTTGCAACCTCGAGCTATTCGACATGGTAACCCAATGCAATCCGCCAATTTCTGCACATGCAAACTTAACCGTTACTATCCAAAATACTACAGACATGGTGTATAGTCCAAACAGAATCAGCAGTTCCATAAAAGGCATATAATACAGGTAAGAAGGGTCTTCTTAACTCACTTTAAAAAGAATTGCACGATGCCTACATAGTCCTGAAGAGAGGCTGCCAATTGGCACCACCACACAATTATGATGATCCTTCAGTTTCTTACTGACCAATTTCCATCTCAAGTGTAAATCCCCTTGTTCGAAAGGAAATGAACCCCTATGATACCAAAACATTTAAACTCCTAAACTTAAAGAATATAACCTTAATGTAAAAGTGAAGATAGATTTGAGAGTCAATCATACCCCATATAGATGGCAACAAGTTTAGCAAGTTCTTCCACTAGGACCGATGTGTTCTCGAAAGCACTCGCCAACTCTTGTGCCTTGGCTACTAGCTCCTGAAGTTCAGAATCACTCTGTCTATCAACAAGAACCACTTCCATTGATGAACCACTTGGTGAAACCTCTTTCAGGGACGCCAAAGATGGGATCCGTCTACCATCCTCAAGTTCATTGCACATCACCCACATATAAGGATTCATACCTACTATGTTATAGAAACCATCTGATATCTTGTCATCATAAGACAAACACCCATTAACCTGTAATTTAACAAACTTTTCTTATTCGTTACCCAATGTCTGGCTAAGGGACAAAAAATGCAGTACCCAGTGATCAACTTGTTTCTTCCTTTGATCAAAATGCTTCAAGTTCAAACACCTTCAATTAAGTGCAAAAGAAAGCAACAAATTCGCAAAGTACGTTTTCAGCATAAAAGCTGATCAATCCTTAAGAATAACATGGAAAATAATTAAGGTGTTTGTGTCACACCAACTTGCAGCATCACATTAGAGGAATTAGATATTAACAAGAAACCGATCTCATCAGATATTCCAGAAAAGACTTCCCCAACCAACACACACAGAGGAGAAAAATGAAGATAAAAAGAGTATATCCCCCAATATCCTTTTAGGAGACGATATGCGTTGTTTGTACACTCCAGTCTATTGCCTAACACATCATGGTTTTAGTGCGGAAACTCCTGTCTATTGCCTAAATATATCAGGGTTGGAGTGCGCAAATTAAACAACCCATGAACCCATGTGCAATCATAACCCATGTGCAACCCATGGAACTAACACTCCAATGACTCCAACTTTAATCAGAGTAAGATTGACAGTCCAAATAGATAGTAGGCAATACGAAGACAAAGGTAAAACACTAGTTCAAGGAAAGTACCCAGAGACGGTAAGACACCGTTGCAGCATCAGAAAACGGATTACGGCTTTCAAAAGCACCGAATTCCGAAAAAAACAGGGCATGATCTTCAGCAAGCGACGCCTGAATAGACAGCCTCCTCGCCAACATATGCTGCATACAATAACTCTCTCTGATGTTTAGAGCCAAGTTCTCACCATCTGCGCCACCACCACCACCGCCACCACCTCCATCGCTGCCAACTACAGCTAACCTCTTCTTTTCATCCTCGCCATTAGCGGTGGGACTCTGCAACATCGTCTGCGCCTCCCTGATCTCATATCCATCCACCGTCGTTTCGGAGAAAAAGCTCTCACAGTAGCTGCTTTCACTCAACCTCCTCGGCAATGCCTCCTGCCTCTCAAAGCTGCACTCGTTCCCTGAAAACCGCGCCACTGAAAGCTTCCCGTACACATTCTCCTCCGTCGCAGGCGCCGGAATAGGCAGCACATCCGGCACGGATTCCGGCGGAAGGAGTAGCTCGTGCTCGTCATCGTTCAATTTGGGCGATGATCTCAAGTAGCTCTTGTCGGCGAGCCAGTTGTAATGGGAAGCAAACGGTTGGGCGTTCTCTTTTGGAAGGAAACTGTCCCTATTTACACGATCTTTTCCAGCTGCTAATGGCTTCTTGAAATCGCTTTCAAACCTTTCGCCATTGGAATAGGTAGTGGTGGCAGAAGGCGAATTTTTCTCGTGGTCTGTGCTAGTTGTAAAAAACGGCTTTTGGATCAGGCCACGGTTGTCACCAGGTACTTCCCTCGGGAAGAAGTAAGTAGTTCGGTGAGGCATTTCACGAGTCTCACGGGCAGAACAGTCCCCAACAAGAAGATCGAGGACCGATTACTCGCCCGCACGACTGAGCAACTTTTTTGCTTTAATGAAATCACGCCAGAACAACTAAAACTCAAAAAATCTTGCGATATGAATTATTTGTAAACGGCGGCAACACATATGCTAGCTCAAAAACTTTGGCGATTCAATAAGCTTCGTACCGGCAAGGGAAAATTTTTAAAATAAATGGTGATCAATCTGGATTTCTTCTCCGGTTCTCCCACTGTACCTCGCCAAGATTCAAAAATCCAGTCGCATTTACCTGATCAAGCAAGAAACAAAGAAAGAGCAAAAGCGACAAACAAGACTTCGTTAAGCGACAAGGAAAAATCAACTCGAAACTGCGAGATTTAATTACAAAATACTACTGTACACAGCAAGCAAACGATATTTAGCACAAATATTATATTATGTCCTAGGATTGTTCAACCACCAGCTCCGGCTATAAACTCAACTAGCATACGGAAAACGAGGAAACGATGTAGTATTTCCGCGGAGTCGAGAGTGATTGGAGATTTTCAAATCAAGCAGAAAACAAGTTCCAAAATCCAGAGGAGTGTACATCGTAGCGGAAACGAATCGAGAGAGACAGACGAATTTACCAGTAGAAGCGGCGAGCGAAGAGATGCAGAAAACCGTTGAGAGATCCTGGAGAGGTTGAGTTGAAGAGAAGCGATTTGCGGAGGGAGGGAGACGGTGTGGTGGAGAGAGAGAGGGAAGCGTGGGAGCGAGAGAGCGATAAATTAAAGAAACTCGGAGGGGGGAAAGCAATGGAGAAAAACGGAAATTTGTGGAGGGGGGCAAAATGTATAGGCAGTGCGTTAACGCGCACTCACCGCCTCTGTGATCCACGTCAGACGTAGCGCAATGACGTTGCGACACGTATGTTTTGGAGGCAATCAGCAACCGATGGATTTTTCTAGGACATTTTGCATCAATATACCATAAAATAATTGACTTTGCAAAGATACACTGTCATTGCACAAATTGCAAATTGTGAGTGAAATGATAGCTTCCTTCATCTTGGGGATGGTAAGCTGTGTTACACGGAAACAGAAACGAAAACTGAAAGAAAAATGAAAACGGGAAACGGGAATCTAAATTTTGTAGGAAACGAAAACGTCGAGAAAATGGCAATATGAATTATATGTTCATTTAAAAGTCTAAATAAGAGCAATAAATATATCACCAAGTTATACACATAGAATGCAACATTGGGCTACAAATTGAAATGTTCAATATTGTGATATACAGTGTCCTTTACTCCATCAGCTGCAGAACGAGTTGGTTTGTTGGCTTTGTTCAACACTATGACTTCCGCTAGGACCACTGCTCGCATTTGAGGATGACATAGTTAGAGCCGAGAGGGAGAGAGTACTGAGCAAGTGAGAGTTTACCTCGAGAGCACACCGAGGGGAGGGAGAGAGAGATAGAGAGAGAGAGAGAGAGAGAGAGAGAGGCTCGTTGGAAGGGAGGATACGAGGGAAGACAAAAAAAAATGGGAGAGAATGAGGTGGCAAGGCTAGAGGGAAATGATAACTTCAGACGGGATGAAGGGGAAGCATGTTTTGGAGTTTGGTTGTTTATTTTTTTCCAATTATAAAATTAGTGGAAACGCCACCTGGCAAGGCAGAAACGTTTCTGACCAAGCGGAAACGGTCAAGGTTTCTAACTTTTCTGGTCAACGAAACGATCAAAGTTTTTGACCTCTTATAAACGTTTTTGGGGTGTTTCCGCGGAGTTTCGGAGTTTCTTTATATCCAGAAACGGGAAATCCCTATGAGATGGAGTTTCGAGGTATCATAGATGGTAAGGACCATCACACTTAGTCCATATGGCGTAGTCCATGATAAGAAGGAAACTATCTTTGGGGATGGTCATCGAGCGCATGAACCTTAATTCCTTCCTCTTGGGGAGCTCTTCGAAAGAGGACCATCACATCCCCCACGTAGCGCCATCGGAGGCCAAATGTCACATAGAACTAACAGATGGACCATTTTACTTAAATCATATCAAATTGGCCTATGAAAACATTCTTATCTACAATATGTGTCTAAATCAAACCTCTAGGGCAAGTTGATTCATGTGTTCATTCAAGTGAAAACGCACAAAAAACTTAAATAAGAACAATTTGGGAAAACAAGTGACCGGGATAACAAAAGCTAGGGTTTTTCCGAAACCAGTCTTAGCAGCACCGAGAATATCCCTCTCACACATGGAGTGCAGCAACAAAGCCCTCTGAGTATCAGTCATTTCAATGTACCTCGCGTCCTTCAACCCATCCTTGGTCTTCGAGAGAGAGGCAGTTGCTAGAACAGGTGGGACCCAACGAATCGGGAGAAGGAGCCATTCGCAAGGCGCCCGATCGGAGAAAATGCCGGTAGCGGAGGGTGATTCATTGGAGGGCGAAGGAGGGCAAGAAAATGAACAGCGAAGGAGGGGAGATGAGGGCTCGGTCAGGGGTTGAGGGGCATGAACCGGGTGGGTACGGTTCTGGGCTCGGGGGGTGCGAGTGACGGTGGCGGTTTGAACGGTAGTGGTTGGGTGGGCACAACAGGATGGGTTCTGAGCTCAGTGGGTGCACTGGAGGGAGAGAGCTCGAACCCCGGTGGTTGGGTGGCCGAAGGTGGCGCGTGGAGGGCGGGGAACGACTGGAAAGAAGAAGGAGGCGGGGCGGTGAGGGCTTGGTTCAACAAGAATGGTGACCTATGAAATGGGGTCATGAGAACCTGTTATTTTTGCCAATTTTGGGGCTTATTTGCTACTTTTGCAAATTTTGGAGGGGAGTGCCATTTTTGCAAAGGGCGCAAACATTTGGTATATTGGATGTCATTTTCTCTTTTTCATTCCCAACGAAATCGAAAAATTAAAATATCTAAAATAACAAAGTTTCTGAATAGTTTATTTTTAAAGAAGAAAAGAGCGCCCTAATTGAATTAAAATGACGACAAATCGTAAATGGCGATGGCCAGCCGCAGTTGCTAAAAACTGTAGTGAGAAAGAGCGACAAAGGAAATCCTCTTTAGAAGTTGAGATGTCCTTTTATAGATGATTAAATTCAACGAATCCTTTTTTTTAATACAAGGAAAATTTTAGGCAAGAATGCACAAAAACGACCAACTAAAATGCTTCATTCTTCCCTAGTGCGTCCTAATGGACGAGGGTCCGTACGTAACTCCTCGCCAGCTTTCAGAACACCGTTGGCATGAAAACTGTAAGCAAGACATGCGATTCGATCTACGATAACATTTGTGCCCCTGAAAATATGACGAACAAAAACAGAATTAAAATAAGCCAAAGTTAATTTAGTATCAGATTGTAGGAGTTCTATCTCCCAAGGGCAGATCCAGTCACCCTTTTATAATAGTGAGGTTGTGGCCTTCTGTTATGTCCCTAATGGATCATAACCTAGAACAAGCGAGATTGATAGTAAAAGTAGAGATTTAGGGAAGAAGGTGATGAATTAGGGAAAGAGAGATTAGGGTTTAGAGAGAGAGTAAGGTAAGGAGAAAAGAGTAATTGGGGTTTCCATTTGATTCATTGATGATTATTCTAATACAAGGTAAAGGTATTTATACTAATCCCTATACATGATATTACCCTCCTCTTATCAAAGCTTTGTCCTCAAAGCTTATACAAAATACAAACTATATATAGTGCTCTAACTCAACAAGCAACTGACATCACTCGAATAGGACACCCACTGGCTGCCAAGGGGGAAAAAAAATTATGTATTTTTTTACCCTTTTTTTTATATAACAATTGATAGCTTTCAATTGTTGCTTCATGGTCTCCATTTGGTCTCAACTGATGACAGTAAGTAGTAACACAGTAGGCTGATCACCCATGTTTCATACAACCCTTATAACTAGAGCTGGCAAGTCGGTCGTTCGGGTCGGGTTCGGGTCAGGCTTGCTCGGGTCGGGTCAATTCGGGTAAAATTTATGGTCGGGTATTGGTCGGGTCATACATTGGTCGGGTCGGGTTCGGGTCGGGTTCGGTCATAATGAATTTTAGATTGGTCGGGTTTCGGGTTAAGTCGGGTCATGCCCATTCGGGTTCAGGTCAAAGCGGGTCGGTCTCGTTCGGGTTTCGGGTCAAGATGCGGGTCGGTCTCATTTGAGTTTCGAATCAAAGTGGGTATAGCGGTATAGTTGGTTTGAGTTTTCGGTCGAATCATATTTGACTTGGAATTTGGATAATTAGGTTGATTTTGACTCGGTTGAATACTTAAATATGTAATTTACTTAAAATAAATGATTTCGAGTCGGTTGAATACTTGAATATGTAATTTTGAATCGGTTGAATACACTCATTGTTATTGACTCATCGGTTGTCGACCGATTTTCAAAAAAGTCATAATCGGAAATTCGATATTCGGCAATATCGTCCTTTTTTAAACATTTACCAATTGATCGGTGCTATAATTAAATCAAATTAATTGTACATTTTGGTTTTAAGGTTATTAATTGGACTTATTTGTGGTTTGACTATATCATTGGCCCATATCATTTTCAATGCCCATTTCATTTTTAGCTTTTGACCCATTAGTTTTTTTTTCATTATTATTATTAGTTTTTAACAAATCTAGATATAAATAATTAATTCTATCAAAATATAATAATAAAGATAAAAATAAAATAACAACTACAAAATTATTGATTTGGATATAAATAATTCTTTCCGCTTATCTATGGCGGTTGACTTACTTGACTTATTGACTTATCTGCTTATTTATTGATTTTACTTAAGGTTTTATTCATATGATAACAATTAACAAAAATAATTGGTGTTTTATATGTTAAAGTATAATCATAAACTTGTGTTAAAAAAAATAAAAAAAATTAACATTCAAGTATTAAAATGTTGATGTTAAATAACCATTTCAATTCGGGTCGGGTTGGGTCGGGTCAGGTTGAGAGTCGGGTCGGGTTCAAAGTCGGGTCGGGTTCAGAGTCGGGTCGGGTCGGGTTTATCTGTGTTCGGGTCTGTTTCGGGTCGGGTCAGGTTTGGGTCGGGTTCGGTCTCGAGTTCGGGTTATGAATGACTCCAGATTTTTGGGTCCCGGTCGGGTTCGGGTTCGGGTGAGTCGGGTCGGGTTTTCGGGTCGGGTCAGATTTTGTCAGCTCTACTTATAACCCATGCATTGATGATGGTGTAAGCACTGGAGAAAAGAGTTAAGGGCCTTCCTCAATGTTGTAGTTGTACACCTAGCCAATCATGTCACTTGTCCTTCTTTCCTCTTCACCTACTCACATATATAAAAAAAAATATGGATAGGGTGTAACTTGAATTGGTAACCCAACACTAGTAACACTTCAAATTGACACCTCCAAAATCACTTCCAGACTGTGTACGCAAAATTGAAAGGAGCACCATCTTCAGCCTCATTTTTTCTCAATCTTCTTATGACAGCAACCATTCTACCTTCAAAACATGTCAAAGAGGTCCCTTCAAACTTGACTTGCAATAGTAGAGAGATCCCTCTTAAAGGCAAGATCATGGGAGCTTTACCTCTATCAAAGGGAAATGAGTTTTCTTCCTTATTCATGAACCTGGAATTCTGGCAAACTCCACCCTTAATTGCATTACAAACTACCTTATCAGACAACATCTCAGCATTGATGACTCTGCCATTAGAGCCACCACCGGGATCAAAAATGATAGTGACGGACAAGCCATGTTTCACCCCTTGAACAGCACAAAGCATTGCTTCCTCGAGGCCTACTCGGCCTCTCCCCATTGGCATAAATTTCAGACACACTTGAGTGAAATGACCAAACTGTTTCGACAAAACCATGATGGCCGCCTTGCATTCATTAATCTCCCAATCTTTGACCTCAAAACTACCACCAGGGTCGAAAATAATCGAGAATTGGCAACTATGTGTATTCCCTGACTGAATTGGAGATACACTGATCCTAATACCTCTCAAAGGCATTTTCCCAAACACTTGGTATGCATCCCCTATTTCTATTTGTTCATCCAAAACCCCATTAAATCTGACCATTTCTTTTGAATCTTCAACAACTACAATCATGAGAAGGTCGGAATTTACCTCTGAACGCCCGAATTGAACCTTGAAATTGTCTGAATTCTCATCGAGCGCATGCCTTGGGTCTCCGATACTGGTTTCCGGGCATCCAACGTTGATTCCCCATGAAATTGTGGGGTCATTGCATCCCTGCGAGTCTTGATCAGTCATTCTTGACGAGTCTTTTGAAGATTCGAACTGAATTTGAAGCTCTATCAAGTTCGAATCCTCGTCCACTTCCAGACTTGGTTCCTTGATTTCCTGCTCATCGGACTTCTCGCTATTTTGAGATTTCAATTCCTCAAATTCTTCCACCGTTACTCTTATCAGTGGATGTTCTTGGTGCTTCTGATCGTTCGGCGACATACCTCGATTCAAATCGTACAAAATCTTGAAGCTCTGGCTGGTCTGCGAACTTGCTTCTTGGTGCGGGTCGGCAGTTGTCTCTATCGTTTGCTGAGATCGGCCTTCCTCCGCGATGGTCTCACAAGGACAACTGATCGGTGGTAGACCCATCTGCCCTCTGAGTTCATTGATGGTCCTGTAAAAACGTCGATCCCGTTCTTGCTGAGAGATTTGGCTTTCGATCCGTCGTTGTTCCTTCGCGATCCATTGTCGTTCATCCCATTGTTGTTGCCGTCCTCCATCGTTTTCCTCAGCGACTGGATCGCCAGGATAGTTTACCATTGGCATACCACAATGCCTTCTGTTATCATTGATTTTCTTGTAGAAGCGCCGATTCCATCATCGACAACCATTGATTTTGTTTGCGGAAGGTCCTGTAAATTGCTCTGAAATGGAAGATCGATTGCTCTGATACCAATTGTTATGTCCCTAATGGATCATAACCTAGAACAAGGGAGATTGATAGTAAAAGTAGAGATTTAGGGAAGAAGATGATGAATTAGGGAAAGAGAGATTAGGGTTTAGAGAGAGAGTAAGGTAAGGAGAAAAGAGTAATTGGGTTTTCCATTTGATTCATTGATGATTATTCTAATACAAGGTAAATGTATTTATACTAATCCCTATACATGACACCTTCGATTAGCATATTGTCAATAGCAAGCTCTTTTGCTCGGTTTGCTCCCTTGTGTAGTGCCCTATGAGTCTGACAGACACCTCCACCCCATACTAATCAGTTTTCCATTAGCGTCACGAATAATGAAACCTAATGATGCATTCACATGATCCCTCATAAAACCATCAAAGTTTAACTTATAAGCATTAGTCGAAGGTTTTTCCCATTTTTGACGAATTGTTTTGGACCTAGTTGGAGGCTTTGTTTTAGAACTTGTTCGTTGCGCCGCGTTGCAGCCTTTAATGCCATTCAACAAACCCCCTTTAAAAATTACGAGGATTGTTCGAAACTATTTTAACTTTTAATTTAAATCTAGTAATAACTTTAGTTTATGTGTTTTCTTTGAGTGTATAATAATTGTTTATCTCAAAATTTAAGTCACTTCATATTTTACATATTTATTTAGAGGTTAAAAAATATATAAGCTATTAATTTTTTTATATTTATTAATAATAAATACGAGATTATAAAAAAATGATATATTATAGTGTTTTTCATTTCTTAAAAACCATGTTAAAAAATCAAATGACATGAATTAGTAGTCGCCGAATGCAGTACAGTATTAATCTTTGATTTGATACTATTAATTTGACAATTTTGAGCCATGTGTTTTGGTAATATCTAAAAATGCTTATTTGAGTCATGTGAGTTGACCTAACAATATCTAAAGATGGTTATTTGAGTCATGTGAATTGCCCACTTATAAGCCTAACAATTTTAGATTTGTGCTTTTGGCAAAATTGAACAATTTGGTATTTATTAGAATATTGATTTGGTATTTATTACAATTTGGTTCAATTTGCACTTTAGTCGATGTGTTTTGGGGGGGCTAAATGTACATGTGTGTGATATGCGACTTTTTCAAGCTCTCCTGTATAGCCTGTATTGATTCACATGACTCAGATGACCATCTTTAACTTATGATCATTCAAAAATAGTATAGTAATGGTTCACATTTGTGAACAAGGAAAAAAATGTAAAGCAAACTCACATTGGTAAAGAGTAAAAAACTGCCATTGCCATTTGCCACTAGCAAGTGTCAAATATACACTTGAAGAATAAACTGTACAAAATCAAAATGTGTAGTTCATCTTTACAAAAACAGTGGATTTTACTATATATCTACATTCTACACCCTCTCATGTGACCATTAAACCTGTATACCTATACTGCTATACAAAATTGGAGTTCTTCCAAGGGATTAACAGAATCCAAAACCCTCTTTGCCTTCATGAATCGCAAGCAGGAGCCTCTCCCGAAGATGCTCTTTTGAAGGATAATTCGGCAAATCAATCTGGTTGAAGCTGCATCAACATGTATACTCGGGTAAAGAAAGACAATTTCTTCATAACAGAAAAAAAAAAAATATGAAGCAAGATTTGAAAAGTAAGGATAAGGGCAATCAATAACCATGTATGAGCTGTAGGCAAATGATCAATGCTTTCGTATGCTTTCGCTATCTTCAACTTGTGTGTTCCGGAACTTCCAGGGATTGCACCGAAACCTTCAAGAGGAACCTACATAAACACGAACCAAATTTACTCTTAAGACGTATCGGATTCCTGTTTTCGTAACAAAAGAAAAAAAAGTTTGGATTCTCTTTACAACCTTTGAAGTTCCTGTAACAAATTGCAGAAGACAAGCCCTTTCTTCCTTGTTGAAACCCTTAACAACCTCCCAGAACCACTTGATGACAGCATCTCCTGCAGTGTACCCGGAGTACTCGGTATTTGCTCTCATGTCATCCACTGTCGAACAGTTTGAGCACGAGTTAACCATGTAGAGCTAGAGTGGTCAGAAGTCAGAACAAAATCCAAATGAACAGATGACTTACCATCAACATCAGGGAGCCCACTGATCAACAATTCAAGCTCCTTGACGTTGAATATGGATATCAATTCTCGAGGAACCAGCTCACGGAAGCCCTCCAGGAATGCATTGATTTGGGGTTGGATTGCAGTTGTCAACCTATGTTCTGCAACCAAATCAACGTATTGATGCTTGTTCTCCTCTGTGACTTGAATACTTCGTCCACCGGGAATCAGTTCATAATCAGTCACCTGGATCCATCATTCCGAATTCCAAATCAATCTTTGCAAAGGCAATAAAAATGAATGACAAATAGGATTAAGAAACTGAGTAAAATGTATACTCCTGTTCTTTCATTCGATATCAGCTTTTCATCAGCCTCCCTGCTGAAAGTCAGATGTAGAACCTCGCTTATGTCATTCTGCAAATTAAAAGTAGAAACTATGATACAACAATAAAATAAGCAGATTACACGTTTATAACTACCAAGAGAACTTACTTCAAGCATCCATTTTAGGTTTTTGTAATAGTCAGGATCTATAGCTTCTATATCATGGTAAGTGACCTTAGCACCCAGCATGTGCTTGTAAAATGATCGGGTGAAGTGAACATCTACTAGCTCCCCATCAAAAAGAGCCTTCCCTACCTAAATGGGTAGAACGAGCATTAGCAACAATTCACAATCAATCAAACTGTAATCTTCTCTTGCTTTTTTTTAATCTACATTCAACATTGTAATAAGTACTTACCATTCGTCCAACGAACTTGAAGTACGAAAGATGTTCAGTTTTACAGACAGAATTGGGATCTGGCTGAAAGGTTGAATCATTGCCAACTGTAGTAAACAGCAAAGCTCTTTTGTCAACAATGGCCCTGGACAACACTTGATACCATTCCCGGCTCAGCCCACCAGCATCAATACCTTCCTCATCCTGGAAGTGCACGCTCAGCCATCCTTTCAGCTTTTTAATAGATAGCGAGTGTAGCTGATTGTATGAATCTTCCAAAATAGAATCTCGTTTTACCAAAATCTTCACACAGTCAAGTTGATGCTCTATTTTTGAACGAAAATGAATACGCTTAATGTCAATGTCAATGAAGTGAGGGACGGTTAGCATGAGAGAGAAGGACTTATCAAGCAATCCAGGGTTCTGACGCATAAAGGCATTCAACAGTTTGTGATGCCTCTCAGAAAACTTAACAAACATACTATTCTTTTCATTGATCTTTGAGAGATGGCCACGGGACTGCTTTCTAATCAAAGAACAAGCATCATCTATGTCGGGGATAGCACCAGCAGAATAGTCCTGACTCCCATTAGATTGCCCAGGGCATATTTTCTCGCGAGAAACAAAGAAAAACTCAATGTAAGGCAAGATAGCTTGGGTACCCACTGGGAATGCAGGCATGGGCTTAGAAACTTTAAAAGTATATGCTCGAGATGAATCAGGATCAGCTGCAGGATGCGAGTAGCCTTCAACCTTCTCTATCCAAGAAATTAGCTCAGACCAAAGTGGTTCTACAACAACAATGATATCCCTCGCTTTGGAAAAAGCAGCGTCAGCATCATGTTCCCTCAATGAAGCAACAAGAGAGCTTAGGACCTGAAGCACCCTGAGAATTGATGCACCATTTGAACAAGACGGAAGCAGTAGTTTCTCAGGATCACTACATTCATGCAACTTCTCCATTGCTGCTTTTGTCAACTTCTGCAGCAAATTTGCCAATTCCGTGATAAAAACGTGGGAATGGGTAGCTGAAAAAGTGGCTAATTTCTTCAGTAAATTAGCCACAACAGTATATTCAGCATCCGACAAGCTGGAAGATAAAAAATGCACATGAGTTAGCTTTGAAGGAACTAAAAGAAAACACAGTGAGAGTAGCCGAACAAAAGGTGGGGAAAAGGACACACATTATGATAAATAGCAAACACAATTAATATCACCAGAGCCAGAGGGCCTCATCAACAGAATAAGGTAATGCAATAGAAGGGAGTCACATCACGCTAACTAGCACTTAATTAGCACAAGGATGATAATGTATGACAACAAAAATTTAGTAAGTCCACAATACCCTTCTTTGGCATGTAATGCACAAAGTAATCTTAATTCTTCCCGGGGAAGGTTATGCAACATGTTTTGCGCCTCATAACCTCCAATAGAAGATTTAGCAGATTCATCACTTTTATGAGCTTCATCAAGCTGAGAAGATACAGTTGCTACACTGTTATTCATCTCGGTATCAGTTGTGGATACTTGGGAGGCAGAATGTTCGTCAGAAATAGATGGCCCAGATCCGTCCAATGAATTCGATTTGCTCTCAACATTGTTGATGAGAACATCCAACAACTTCAGCAACTACAGTAAAATGAAAAATATAACCAAGATTGAAGACTAAGACTATCGAGTAGGAAACCAATGCAAGACTAACAAGATCTCATCTTGAGTGTATTTACCTGCTGAAGATGAGCCCTGCTCCTTAAATACAGTGGAAGATTTAAGAGACCCAACAGTAATGCAATTGATGGTTTACTTTCCTGTTCCTTACCTTTCATAACATTGCAGTAATTTTCAGGCATCCTCGCTCCACCATGCTGATCATCAAAACTTTGAAATGCCTGATGAGACTGTTGGGACAACCTGAACTCGAGCATAATCTTTGCAACAGAAGGACAGTTATACGCTAAGTAGGTCATTGTTTCAAGTACACGGCGTGAGACGAATGGTGGGACTCCTATGTAACAAAAAGAGAACGAAATGAAATCATTTATAACAAGGATATGCACTGTCTCTAAGATCTATCCCAGCACCAACTAAACTGAGTAAGAAGCTTAACCATGAGCCAATTTAACAGGCTTGCCAGAATGTTTGTCCACAAATATTTTGGACAAAATAGAATGCCATCTTTATCCTTTCCTTCAATCCAATGACAAAGATTACAGAATAATACAGGTACAACAAACTTGCAATTTACAAGCAACACTGATCATTTTGATGAAGTAATTTGCTACATATCCAATAAACAAAAAGTCCCTGATTATCATTTTAACTCCAATAAGTGTGCAGGGAAAAAAGTAGATCCCAGCATACTGTAAAATACAGAATAGCCAAGAACCGGATGGGGTAAAAAGGAACTAAAACTGGTTAGTTACCTTCGAAAAAATGGGGAAGAGAATACATAGCATAGCTGTGACAAGCATATAACTGATATGAAGGTTCGGAAGCAGTCAACTGATTTCCGGCCTTTTGTGTATCAAGCAGCATTCCCATCAACATTTGAACAAGTTCAGTTCTTGTTTCGTTATGAGCACAAAGATTCAAAAGAAGCCTCTGGAGATGGCCCTCGTAAGGCAGCTACATACAGAACTGGTATTAGGAATTTGTAGGTAAAAAGAACTTGAACCATAACAAGATTAGTAGCTTACCTTTAATGGATCTCCCTCATTTGAAACCTGAAATACTTGAAGCAAACGGATCATGCCCTTCAAGGCATCAGCATCCACTAAGGGAGACCTTTTAACAGGAGGTAGTTTACCTCCAATTGATCTGCCAAAAGCAAAACTATCCTTATCACTGTTCAGATTTGATCCTTCGCTTCGTCTAGATGGCTCAACTCTTTGGCTTCTAGAATACATGCCGAAAAAAAGCATCAATGTGATAACTATTTTCCAACCTTTTGTGTAACATGTTTTCCTCGGCAACTAGCGCAGGTGTAAGATTGGCAAGAACAGAATCAGAGGAAGTCAAATGAACCTGATGAAAAAGTAATTACAACGTAAACAAACTACAAAGAAGAGGAAAAATATTACAACTGCCAGCCTGGTATTTTGGTCTACACACCTCTTCTCTCTGATCTGATGGAAAAGTAGAAATTATTGATGCACCATCCATCTCCATAAGTTTCCCCTCAAGCTCCAGGGACTGATGGAGCCTCTGAGCTTGCTGCTGTGCCAGGTAAGACACAAGGAAAACTTCCAATTCTTGGGTTACAACAGGTAAACCAGACTTGCCACTGGCTTGAATATATCCCTGACTCCTAGTCCTTAGAGATCCGAATATAGTATCCAAAGATGTGTTGTCTATGTTTCTATTGGTTTCCACACTATCTGAAAGAGCTACGAGATAATATTCAAGTGTGTGAAAATTGTCTGAAACTCTTGAAGAGGTTGAGAACAGAAAACGAGGCTGCTCCACTAACATTGGATGTGGAGGAAAACTATTGTCTGTACCGAAAACCTCAAAAAAATTATCTTCGTCTTCTGCTTCTTCATCATCTAGATCATCAAACCCGTCTTCATCAATTTCGTAATCTTCCTGATCAACATCATCTTCCACATGATGCTCTTCATCTTCCTCGACAAAATTTCCATGTCCACCAGATGCTTTGATATAACTGTCTGCCTTCCCTATGTCTGCCATGTATTGCTTTGTCACAATTTCCAGAGCTTTGACAAGTCCAATCACAAGGTTTGATGACTCGGGATGGTCTAGATCAAGCACTTGGAGAGTCCGAGTTAGAGACCCAACCAACCCAGCATCGATAAAAGTGTCAGCAGCTTCTGCTGAGGTACATAACCCAGTCAGATGATGGGAACCCAGAGCATCATTAAGTAGATCAATAAATGTCTGTAAATCATGCCCAGGGCACCTGAAACCAATAGCTGCTTCAACAAACTCATGGAACACAGAATTGATTTCCGTGAAAATCCTATTCCTTGCCTCGCCTGAACAAAGACAAGATACTACCAAAAACTTACTAGCTCTGGTAGCTAGCTTGGACATCCACAAATCAGATTCTAATATCTGCTCTTTATTGACCACAAATTTGTGCAGGATATGGTTGAATATTCTAGAACAGGAATATCTTGTATGACCCTGTGGCAGGGGGGGTTTGCAGCTACTAACTCCAGCATCCATACACAAAAGAACATGAACAGAGGCAGAATATGTCACTAGAATCTCTGTCAACAGCTTCAATATAAATACAACCTTGGCTAATGAAGCAGAATCTTGGTTGTTAGTTTTCGTACATTGTGATGCACTGGAAACGACCTTACCTTTCCCTTTGTTTGCAGCATTATACATATCCATATCAGAGACAGTTTGTAAATCAGATACCCCATTGGTATCTGTATTCACTTCTAGTGAAGGTTCAAATGCTATGACCAAATTCAGCAGATGCTCAACTACAGTAACAAAGCAATCATGAAGTTTACCATGCCCAACTTTTTCACTGGCAGAGACTAAATTGCCAGCAGCAGTATTCCCATCAACAATCTGAGCTTTGTCTTCCTTCAATGGTTTATCTTTCTCCTTATCTTTGTCATCATTCTTCAGCAACATAATATATGGCTTATCACGAACCATCTCAACTTGGCACACAGACTTAGCAGCCTGCATAAAAACTACAGGATCTCATGATAATACAGAAGTTAATTTTGAAAGAAAATAGTGAGGTGTTAGCCTTCCATTAAAACGCCTATTTGTTGCAGTCATGACAATATGCTTGATCACAGATTCCATTGCTTGCTGGAAAGTCCGCGGATCCTCAAGAAGATGACGAATTGTAGAAGCCGCAATATTATCAAAGCCAGAGAAAAGGCTACTTGCTGGAAGACTAAGGAGTAGTGTAAGACCCTCAAAATCAATAAAACTAACAGCTGAGTAGTGATTTCTGGTAAGAGTTGCAGATAGCTGCAAAACAGCATGCAATGTTTCTGAAATAAGTTGCTTCCTGATACAACTACAAGCCAATTGGATTAAACATTTTTTACTACTCTCATCAATTGTGATTGGGGTTTGCTGGATCTTATCGGTGTTCTTTTTCAACAGCTCTAACGTCTCATGATTCGGTTTTTTATCGACCTGTAACAGTTGATCAACCGCAAGAAAAGCAGCTGCTATCCATTTTGGCTCCTGTGTGTTATCCTCATCATAACGTCCAGCATTCCAATCACGTAGTAAGTTTGAGGCAAATTCTACCAGCCCATTCTTCAGGGCAACGTTGCGCAATGTTGGATTTTCATGAAGCATTAAAGCAAGTATATGAAATAAAGCAAACAGTGCCTTATTCTTTCCCTCATCAGACACTGAACAAGAATGCCTCATTTGATCAATGATGAAGGCTATAATGTTTGATAGATTCTGTCCATAATTTTGGGAACACATAACCATAAGTAGGCCCCGAACCGGAAATGCAAGAGATTCCTTTGCCTGCAGAAGTTTCACACACGTTGATAATAACTGATCAATTGGGGGAAGTTGGCTCATTTCATCTTCAAATAGATGAGTTACATCTGCACCTTCCTTTGAGTCTGATCCAGAAATCCTGAGAGACATGGCAAGTGCACTAGCAAGTTCATCATCTTCTCTGGCCTCATCAGAAGGAGAGAGAAGCAAATCTTTTGCCAACTCCAAAAAATTAGCCGCCACAAGTTTCAGGGCATTTTCTGCCCTTCCCATCTCCACAACTGTTGATTCATTTGCAGGAGAAGCAGCAATACAAGCGCTGGTGCTGCCACCAACCTTTTTTACTTCCCCTCCACAATAGACATGACTAATAATAGAGATAATGGGTGCAATGACAGCATAGTCAAAACCAACCCACTTTGGGTGGGTCCATATTGGAAGCACATACTCCAGCACCATGGAGTGGAGAACACGACCATCTGATATAGACTGCACAAGCAAGTGATTTGTAAAAGGAGATAAAATAGAAGATGATGTCACTAGGTTCTCCATGAGCTTGACAAAACTAGCAGAAGGACCATAAATCCATGAGTGCTCTAACTGAGATGCAGTACTTCGATTAACAGCAAAGAGCAAGTGACTAGTTGCTTGAAATGCGGTTAGAAGTGTTTGAATAAACCCTATCCCGTACAAGCAATTTAACAGGATTGGATTACATATATAAGGTCGGACCATTAAGATGTCATCAATGAAATCAATAACCTTGCCCAGGTAACGACCTTTGATTGATACCGATGCCTCTAATCCAGAAGGACTTGTAGGACCAACGAAGTTAACGTGTTCAAGTGCAATATCGGCAAAAGTTAATACTACCCGTTTGGAATTGGGAAAAACATCCAGAGTACCATCCTGACAGTGAGAAGTCGGCAGCACTGCTTTACCTAACTCCTTAAACATATGAACAATGAGGAATGAGAGTGACTCTGCTATATTATCATAACGGTGCAGTTGCTTGATCCCACCAGATTGACCAAGGTCCCTATACTGGTTTAGAAGATGAGAAAACTCAGACTCCGTGCTCTCATACATTCTTCTCTTCCATAATATTTGCCGGTCACTTGCTATTGTAACATATGCCAAAAGCCATGATTCTGATGGAGAAATAGATTTTCCATCAGGTACATTGGACTGTGCATCCTCTAGGAGAGCAATCTGCCACAAGATTTCCTTGTGAACACACCCAAGACCCTGTACAACATCTATTCCATCACCACTAAGTTCTGTAAGTAGTACACTAGCCCACTGACTGTCCTTTGATGCAGCTAGAAAGAGAAGGAATTCAACAAGAAACAGTGATGGAAAGACGACAAGATCAGGGTTTGTTTTAGGATCCAATAAAAAGGTTCCAGAAACCTTATTAATTCCAGTTAAAGCATTCTGCAAATGTTCCCTCAAGGCAGAACAAAATGCACGGGCCAGAGGAACAGGATAATTCTTAGTAAAACCTTTGAAGACATCAGTACTGCACAAAGCAATACCCATCCCTTTGGAAGACTGAATGATACTAGGTTGGAGAAGAAGCTTTAATAGAGCATCAACCCCAGACTTCTCAACAAATAGCCTGCAAGTTTCAGAATCTTCCATTGTGATCTTGATTAACACTATCACATGAAAGATACTTGAATGAATAAATTGCTCATCAGTTGTGCCTTCCACAGCAGAGTCATCTTTGCTAACCTGACTCGAACTAGCATCATTTCCTTGTTCTCCAGAATCCATATCCATAATCATATTTCGCTTAGCTTTTGCTAAAGAATCCAATGAACCATTTCCTACAAAGGAGCCACTTTCTCCAAAAGAGGCAATCTTATTGACAATTTCAATGATAGTATCAACAACTGTGCCTCTAACTGAGGACATATTGCACAAATGCTGTAGAACAGCCCTTGTCAAGGGAAAAAGAGCTTTATTGACAGTAACGATAAATTCCTTACAGGTGAAAATGTCAACAAGGAAATGTATTGTTGATGCATTTTTAACTGCCATCAAGCCCTCATTATTGAGACAAATAGCACCAAGGCCACGGGGAATACAAGTGAGTGCCCTTGGTGAAGGATATATTCCACCAACCACAGAACTGAGAAAGGCTTCTGGAAGACGGGATTTCTGCAAATCAGTAAAACACGTAGGGTCGCTATGAAGAATGTTACTCATCAAAGTCACAGCTGAGCAGTAAACATCACCTCCAAATTTATCAATACTCTCAAATATAAGACAAAGTGTAGAGGGTAATGAACTGTCACATGGATTCAAGGACATAGAAGAATTTGCAGGTGCAGATATAGCTAACCCAAGTGCTTTCAACAAAGCCTTGATAAGCCTCGTCTGGGTGTCCAAATGTCCATCATCTGAACACTCAGTAGTAATGACAGAACTATCCCTTGCTCCACCCAAGCTAGTTACCATATCTACCTCAACCTTCAGCCGCTGTGCCAAAAACTCAACTCCCCCCAAATCTATAAGGAGGGACTTAGCATTATCACTGAAACGTATGAGCTTTTGAAGAGTTCTGACAGCATGACAAACAAGATGAAAATGGCAAGAATCAAAATCCTTCAAAAGCGGTAGAAGGGTGAGAACCATTCCTGATCTCCAGGTATCTGAAATGCTTAAACAATAATGATTCGACGGGTAAAACTGGATACAAGCCTCGACAAAGGCAAGATATGATAGATCATTACAGCTTTTCAAAGACAAAAGTGCCTTCTGAAGAACATTTAACAGGGCCATCCAATTCTCTTCAGAAAAATCAACAATAGATTCTCCCAATATGAGAACATATGATTTTTTGCATGCTTCCAATTGAGCTCTCAGTGCAACCATTGCAAGTTCTCTAATGGACTCTGATATTAAATCTTCTGAGCAAACAATTCGGATTAAATCAACCGTATATTCAGGCTCATTAGCAAAGAAAGTAAGCAGCTCTTCATCCACACAATTAGATTGCACAAGCACAATGAATGAAATAAGGCAAATTCTACTGTACAATCTACATGTTTCAGGACATCTAACAGCAAGCGCATATCTAATTCTTGTCAACAGTGAGAACATTGTATTTATCAACACACTGCTTCAGAAGTAACAGAGCATCTTCTTTATGTAGCTGCAAATCCTGCATTTCTATCACAACTGAAGTAGCAAATTTTGCACTGCTACTACCTTCACCCCACCTCTGTGGATGCAATTCAAAATAAATGGTTGAACCTAATCTAGACTGACACTTTCCATCACTTTGTTGTATATCTGATGGAAATAATGATAATCCTTCCTCTTGACTTTTCTCACTTGCCACGACACATGAATACAGTCCCAATCCCTGCTCCTTGCTTCCCCAGCCCTGAGCCATGGAAAGAAGGCAACTATTAATCGACCCAAGTTCAATAAGCTTCGTATTCCAAAGATACTTGGTATGGATTTTAACGAGTGCAGAAAGAGTCTCCAGCGTTGCTAGAAGAACCTCTGGATCTGTAGATGCAAGCAAAAGCTTGAAATGCTGAAAGTATACAACAAAAAGAAAGAAGAACATCACCCCAGGAACATGAAAATAGTGGATACAGATAATAAGTATAAGGGGGGAAACTTTGATAAGTAAAACAACTGATCCAAGTGATTCAACTTTTCATACCTCTAAGGCATTAAAAGAACTTTTCTGATGGCAGTTTTCCAAAATTATCCTCATCACCGTTAATATCTGCAATACTGCGTGTTTAGGGAAAGGATCATCTTCCACTACATTTACATGATCTGAGAGAAGCAGGTCATTCCTACGAGACAAATATGTCTTGAAATATGTATCAAACTGATGAAAGAGTGGACTCCAGTGATGGAAATTTCCCTGAATGGGAAAAAAAAACAAATTGAGATTACAAATGGAAAAATAAAGATGGAAATATATCATAGCAGAACTCCAAAGTAACTACCTCACTAACTACCTCACTGTACTCCCACCTAAAGCCGGACAAGGGAATTGCAATATCTTGTAAAGGACACAGGATGACCTTGTCAATGAATGCTCTAACTTTAGGATGCTGATTTGTTTTTACAAGAAAACAGCAGATTAGTAATTTCATATTATTAATAACAACATAATACACACAAGCCACAGGTATATAGGCAATAAGCAGAGAAACTGTTGGTAAGACAAAACCAATAGGAAATGTTAATTCTTGCAAAAGGCCTCAGAATACCGTAAACACTCTAGAATTCCAGATTCCTTTAAATAGGGACAAAATTATAGAAATTTTGTATCCCCTATCTTGTATCCTTAAAGTATGTCCTCCCCAAAATATCATTCTCTTATTTAGAAATCCATCATTCTTCATCTAATTAAAATGTAGTTATGTCCTATAAATACTCACTTTCCTGAAATTCCAAGGCTGCCGTTAATTACCTAACATCAATGACCAATCAATTCCAAGCAACATAAATGGGTACATTTATGACGGTTACAGTATTCAATTTGGATTAAAATAAGCCAACATCCAACACAGCCAAAATTTTAATCCATAAAGAGGCAAAAGTGGGACTCTTAAATCCATAATCTTTGAATTCATTATTTCCAAAATAAATCACCCAAATAAAAACATAATCCCAAGTAACATCTTTAGGATTACAAATATGAATACAATCCAAACAAACACACAATTTTATAAAGTTTTAGAGCAGATACAATCTGGTTCTTAAAGATGGATCCCAACCATCCATGATTGGTCGTTACTCATTGCACCTTTTCTGTAATTCCTCTGCACTAGGCACACAATTGTATGTGTAGCTGAGCATCAGAGCATGAATATATCTGATCCTTTTTGTTCCTTTTTGTTTCTCAAGGCTTCATTTGTCAGTTTTCAACAATCTCATATTCTCATAAATACTTACATCCCAAGATCCTCCAATAGAGTCATCTCATTCTATCAATGGAAGAAAACAACCCAATCATCCTTTATCAAATATAGAAATGAAAAATCCAACAAAAAAAAGGATCAATACAAGAAAATAAAGCATGTGGATCAGTGGATGATTCTTGAAATTCTTGTTCTGCCTCAACCGAAGCCTAGGAATATCAAATAACCCCTACGAGAATCATAGCATGACTAACAGAAGCACCAAAACGACCTAATATGTCATCTTAGCGGAAATTAACCCTGAAATTCAGTACTAGAGAGACTCCATCAGTTCCAAGAAACCCTAATATCTCAATTAATCAGCGAAAAATTGGAAGAAATCCCGAATTTCGACAAACTAATAGCAAATTTAAAGATCAGAAGGACTTACGGGGTTTGAGTTGAGTTCAACAGAAGGACCAGATGATCCTTCGGCGGAAAACAGTTGCCTAGACCTAGACGGCAGGTTTGGTGTCATCTCGAACTCGACGCTCTTACTTCAGAGGCTACAAAAGTGAAAGCAGAAACAAAGAAAACAGAATCGTAAGCAAAACACACATTGAAAGCAACGCAAAGCGCGAGCATCGTCTCTTTTAGCTTCAAAACCGATGAAAATGGCGGGCGGGAGTACAACACCTGAGCAATGAGAGAGACGAGAGAGGATGACTGCGAATTGACATCGACGGTTAGACCTTTCAAGAATCTCACAGCGAGAAAGCGTGTGTGAGGCGAAATTCAGACAGCATACTACAAACAAGGACTGGGATGAAAGAACTGAAATTTCGGTTTTGATTTTGGAAAATTACTTAAAATCACCCTTAAATTACAAGAATTCTCATCAACTCACCCATAAATTACAAAAACTATATAAAAGATCAATAAATTAGGTTTTCTTGTAAACCCACCCATAGCCAGCAGCCCTTTCTATGATCAATAAATTAGGTCTGGCCTATCTCGTGTTGTAATGTAGCATACAAGGTGATCTCCAAGATCCTCACCATGAGGCTTGGAAAATGCTTTGGCTACCTTATCAATCATGGCTAAAGTGCTTTTGTCCCTAATCGCCTCGTGACGGATAACGTGTTTTTGGTGCAGGAACTTCTAAGAAAGTACAATGTTAAGCGTGACACTAGGAGATGTTTCCTAAACATTGACCTGGCGGAGGCTTATGACTCTCTTTCATGGAAGTTCTTACACGCTTTGTTTTGTGTGAATTAGGTTTCCCGGAAGAGTTCATTGCTTGGGTCATGGAGTGAGTCGAGACTACCTCCTTCTCCATCAAGGTGAATAACGAGCTACATGGTATGTTTGAAGGTAAACGTGGGCTTCGGCAAGGTGACCCCCTATCTCCCTTACTCTTTGTCTTAGCTATGGAATTTTTCTCTAGGCTAGTCAAAGTTGAAACTAGTAAGGCAAGTTTCCATTATCATCAGAATTGTGGAAGCTTGAGGATTACTCACCTTATTTTTGCGGATGACATAGTGTTATTTAGTCGAGGGGACCTAAACTCGGTGAAGACCTTGATAACATGCCTTGAACGCTTTGAGATGGCTTCCGACCTCTCGGTGAACAAGGACAAGTCATCGGTCTTCCTTGCTATCGTCTCCACCGCCGAAGCTCACGAAATAGAAGAAGCCACGGGGTTCAAGAAAGGAGAATTCCCCTTCCGCTAGCATTCCCATCAGCCCTCATGGTCTTAGAGTGGCGCACTATGGCCCTCTCTTGGACAAGGTTGGTAAGCGGTTAAGTGGTTGGGTTGGCAAGTGTTTGTCTTATGCAGGTCGGAGGGAGCTCATCACTTCGGTGCTTCAAGGAATTGAGGGATTTTGGCTTTCGGTGCTTTCGGTGCCGGAAGCCATCATGCAAGCCTTAACTAGCCTATGCCGCTCTTTTCTTTGGAAGACACCAAGGGTGAAATAGGGCAAAGTGTGCATGCCTCGGAAAGAAGGCGGATTGGGACTACTCGACATTCGCACTTGGAACAAGGCGTTCATGAGCAAGCACTTTTGGAGGATCAATGAGAAAAAGGAGAGCTTGCGGATACAATGGGTGCACCACCGCTACCTCTCCATGTGCAAGGTGAATGATTGGGAAGCCCACCGGAGAGACTCCCCCCTTATCAAGGCGATTGTTGAGACTAAGAACCGAATCTCCCTTTTGATATTGTGCTTGATGAATGGTGTGATGGTGATAGGTTCAAGGTTAAGAAGGCTTATGAGGAGCTTCGGAAAAAGGATGCCCATGTCCATTGGTACAAGGAAGTGTGGGCCAGAGGAAACACTCCGAAGCATTGCTTCATCTTTTGGCTTGCCACTTTGGGTAAGCTTCCTACCTTGGATAGACTTTATTATCTTGACATTGACAATTGTTGTAGGTTTTGTGATGAGGATGTGTTGGAGTCACATGAGCACCTTTTCTTCGAATGCCCTTATACTAAGGACATTTTTGGAGAATGACTCGTGAGCGATGCTCAATCTCGGAAGATGTGAATAGCTTAGCTAGGGGTTTAAGATGGCTTTGAAGGCATAAGAGGAAGAAAGGGTGTGATACGAAGGCAAAGACCTTTGCTTTCTCCGCTGCGATATATTTAATATGGCATGCAAGGAATGCGAAGGTCTATGACGACAACCACATTCCCAAGGAAGTTGTAGCCAAGCTCGTTGCTACCCATGTTTTTCGTCTCCTCCACGCCCCCTTTGGTCTTGATGATGTTGGAAAGATTTAAAGTCTTGGGTTCCTTTTGCTCCTCCTTACCCTTGATCATGTGTATTAGTTTGATATTTAGATGGTGTCCTAGGGTCTGCGTGCCTTTAGTGCATATGTGCACTTGGGAATCATCTCCTTTTGGTGAGGTTTTGGCTTGTGTCCCTTTGAGTGCTTGTGTGCCCCGGGAACAAGGTCTTTTGGTTGTATTTTGGAGTTGTGATAGGCTTGCGTGCCTTGACCTCTCCCATTTTGTGTTTTCTTGGCACTTTGTATGTGTTCGATCAAGCTATGCCTTGATCGGAACATACACTCGTTGGTTTATTTTAGCTTTGAACCCTTGTTGAGTTATGTTGCGTCCTAACTTAAAAAGGGGCTCAAGCTCAGATGTATGATCCTTTGGATCCCCCATTCTTTCATTAATATTTACATAAACCTCCCCTCACCCGGACTTAGTGCCGGGGGATTGGCTTAAAAAAAATAGGTATTTTTATGGATTATATATATACTCCAAGAATCATATATTTCTTTTAGACTTGGATTTGTACAATTGGTAGTTAATTATATTGTTAAAATGGGTAGTTTAGTTGTTGTGTACGTTGGACAATGATTTGGTTATAGTTAGGGTTTATTTCTTTGCATTATGGGAAAAAATATATCAACACATTATGATGAAACCGAATAACTACTCACTGGAACTGAATAATACTACGTATAATGCAATAACTTGTTGATTAAAAAAAGGATGTATCAAACTTTGCACTGTTCTACTTCTATATATGGTGCTCGTGTACGTGTGCTTTTTTTTACTTATGTCAAAACTATGTCAAACTTTGTTAAAAAATATTATTACTAGAGTGAATGATGTAGAAGACCCTCGGGTCATTGACTTGACAACATATACATTTAGCCACTCTTGACCCACTTCTTAGTATATGTAATAGCCCTGCTTTCCTTCACGAGATGCTTGATGAGGGGTATCTTCATCTCGCAACCGTCAGGCTTTGTTCATCCACAATATCCCTCTTACATTCGTAAGTTACATCCCCCACGCTTGGTTCTCAAGACTAAGCGACACTCTCATCAAGTTGGGATTTGTTCCTTTACATGCGACACCCAAGAGACGTCCATTGTCAATCGTATATTACGATAACTCTAACCCACTACAACACTTCAATTCACATATCATCGGCTCCTCAACACCACGACCACCACCTATCGACATTCAAGGATGCTGATTAGGGTGGAGAGATAAAAAGTGATCGTTGATATGTAAGTACGTATTGTTTCATGGTTCAAATTTGATTTCTTGGACTTAATTCTTAGAAACAACCAATAGTCTCAAGATCTTCAATTGAGGCAAAGTATCGAGCACTGGCTAAAGCCACTTGCGAGACTAATCTCTGTTAGCTGAACTTCACATCTTCTTGCCTCATCATTTGATACTTTATTGCGACAACATCGGTGCTACTTACCTCACAAGCAACCCATTACTCCATCACCTTATTAAGCATCTTGATTTGGATTACCATTTTGTTGGAGAACGTGTTCGTGCTAAAAGCATATATGTCTCCTTCGTCTCCTCAAAGGATCAAACAGATCTCTTCACAAAACCCCTCCCTACATAAAAAAAAAATTAAAAAAAAATCGCTCTCTCCTCTAATTCACATAGCTCTGAGCGAAAGGATACTAGAATGTAGAAGACCCTCGGGTCAATTGATAACATGTACATTCAGTCATTCTCAACTCACTTCTTAGTATAAGTAATGGCCCAAACTGATAGGCACATATGAAACATAATCTAATGCCGAGTTGTAGGGAGTTATAGCTCTGCATTTATAAACTTTCTTGCCCTTATAAACCTATAGGGAGTTATGGCAAATCACAACTACTTTCTTGTCTTTTAGCATTTATTATAAACTTGTAATTAAAGCCTCCCCTAAATATACATACTCAGGGACGGAGCCAGAAGTTTATCGAAGGGGGGGCGAAATTTTATACAAATGGTTGATTCACTCTTCGATAGATTAAACGATGATATTTTAGTTTAAGACAATGTTTTTGTAGTTCAAAACACAATGTTTTTTTGTCCAAAACGGTGGTGTTTTTAATTTAAAATCGTGTCATTAGTTGTTATATATTTTTTATATTTAAAAAAAAAAACAAGGTTGTTTTTTCTTTTTCGTCTAAAAATATATCGTTTGAAACCTACAAAATCAATATGCAATTTGTTGTTCTCTTAGCATGCAATAACGTGTAACAAGATATACAAACTTTAAACTTGCATAATTTTGTATATAATTATCGAATTTAGTAATATAATCTCTTGTTTCGAAGCTCTCTGGTTGAATTATATTAACAAAATATGAAATTAAGTAAAATATAAAAGAATCGTGATTTATTAAAAAACATTTGAAATAACTAATTTGTGTTTAACTTTCAAACGGTCATAACTTTTTACTCGTTTATCGGATTCAGGCTTATAATATATCAAAACGAAGCTATCGACGCATATAACAAATATAGGTGATTCGTTGGATGAAAGGGGGGCGTATGCTCCCGCTTGCCCCCGCCTAGATCCGTCTATTGTTCATGAAGAAAAATAAAAACCCTTACCAATATTACTTATCTTCTTTCAATATATCGCTTGAATTTATTGAAATCTACAAATTAGAAATTCAGAATATATATTAGATTCCGATCAAATTAATGGCCAGGCATTTTTGACATTATAAAGTGTCACATATGAAGAGATTCTCGACACCTTAGGGTGTTGAGAATGAAAATACCATTTATGAGGAAAAATTTCCGATGCTTTGAAAAAACGTGGAAAAATAGAAAATGATAATAAGCATCCAAATGCACCTAAAAAAAATCTAAAATTCTACGGGTTTCTAAATAAAAAAATTGTGTAAATGCAGGTAATACATTTACTATTAGTGTTTCTATTTTGAAAATTTTAGAGTTTTTTTTTTTAATTTCTAAGGTGTTTTTTAGTTCAATAGATTTTCCATTTCATTACTCAAAATGGAGAAACAACATAAAAAAAATATAGAAAGGTTTTCCTAAATTAGCATTCTCCAAAATAAATAACTCAGAAATCCTTACTCCTATAAAAGGAGCAACTTTTTAAGTTTGTAAGTTACTGTAGCTGCTAAAATAGGCCAATCATGGCTGTTAATTGTTGTGAATACATGTGATCAACTGTTCAGATCTCTCAACTTGCATAATGTCTTAATTACCCATAATAGTTTGAATTTAAAAATATTTATTTTTTTGTTTCGATGTCCCTTTTGATCTTTTCATCTAACTCCACAAAATCCCCACTCGCCGTCTCTTTCCTTAGCCGCATGGCCCACATCTCTCTTCCTCCCCGTGTCTTCGCTGCCTTCAACCCTTCACCGTCACGAACTCACGATGGGACCATCGCCTCCTTCCCGATTTCTCCATCCCTCGTGGTCACCGGCGTCTTGGTGCGCCGCATTTGCTCCCTCTTATCTACTAATTCCCCTATCCACAGTGTCTCCTGCTTCCTAATTGATCCTCATCGCCGGCGCTGCCTCCGCCTCTCACTGCTTCTCCGCTCCTTTCCCTCTCATCAAGGTATCCTCTTGCTCTAATTTCCTTTTTTTCATTCACAATTTCTGATTTCCCTATTCTTGAACACATTTTCTGTTCTCCTCAATGCCTTTTCTCTGTCGAATTCAATTTCCCTTTTCCTCTCTGTTTTATCTTCTCTCCTCTTAGGGCATCTTCCCCCGTAGTCCAAATTGGCCATGAAAAATGGCCTACTAAAAAGGAATATTTTATAAAATATTCTCTTTTAACCTACCATCTATTATTTTGATTCCCCTCATAAGCCAATTTTAGCCTGCTAAAATTGTTAAAACTATCTATAAATTGATGCATATTTTCATTGATTCCATACACCGCCTAATAATACATTTGGTTATACTAACTTTAACTAATTTCAAAGTTTTTTTTTATTAGGAAAGAATTCGGGTGGGCTGGCCCTACCCGGCAGCATCCTTACGGATGAGGTCAAGGAGACCCGAGTCATTTTCGATATCAACTCCTCGGGCAGAGCGGCAAAGGTGTGCAACCTTATCCGCCACTCTATTGTCCATACGAGGAACGTGAAAGAACCCTACTTCTCTAATAACTAATTTCAAAGTGAATCACAAGGTGTATGTCATTGTGAAAATTTTGATATATATTCAAAATTCCCTAGTAGCTTTGGAACAAGCCATTAAAAATTCACACGACGACGATTAGTGTGATGACCTCGAAACAAGAAATGATTTTGGAGGGAGTGATATTAATTTGCAATCATATTAGATATTACTTCGTATTATGGTTTTGATGTGTTTAGGAGTTTATTATTATTATTATTTTCAAATAAAGTAGTTTATACAACTTGATATTTATTTATGAGGTATGATTTTGATGAAGATATAATAATAAAAAATGAATAAGTTTTTCTAACGATATTATTTATGCAAATATAATCCAAACATATTAAATATTATAGTCATATCAAAGAACTCATCAATATCTTTACGAAACTATAACTTTTTATTTTTGATAAAAAAAAATATAATTAGATAGGTTATATACAATTAATTGTGTAATTTATAAATTTATATTAATATTAAACAATTAAAAATAAATAAATAAAAGGGTGAAATTCACATTTGGCCTTAAAAAATTTCAAGCCAAATTTGGCCTTCATTTTAGAAATAGGCCAAAAAGTTTTTGCTCAAAATCCATTTTGACCTATGATGGGAGGAAAAACAGGCCAAAACCCATTTTATAGTCTATGGTGGGAGATAGCCTTACTGCCATAGATTAATCAGACTCGTTGCCGTCATCGTGGTTAATCAGCTGAATAATAACTTCCTGCAGTTTGTTTGGAATCTTGAAATCGAAGATACTCTCCTTATTCTAGATTACTGCAGTTTGTTTGGAATTTCATGTTGTCTTCAATTCCCCCATTCGAAATCGAGGTTTTTTTTCCCTTTTTTCAGATTTCGATCATTTTCTTTCGATTGATCAATTTTATGTTGTCTTCCCGTTTTTTTCCCGGCAAGAGGGAATGATTCGCTCTGATTCCTTGATGGGATCGGCGTCTGCGATTGGATTTTAAGTGAGGTCTTCTGAAATTTGTTTCAATTTTTTTTTTCTCATTTAAATTGGAATTAGGGTTTCAGCTTGAGCTTGTGAATCAGCTAATTTTTAGGGATTTTTACAAAATTGGCTCAATTTTCATTTGCCTGATGATTGATCTTCTAGGATTTCTTCATAGCTCGGAAAATAAACATTCGATTGTCAATTTGATAAAAATAAAAACAATTAAATCCCTTTTTGGGCATTTTGTTTGATTTTCTTTGTTTGGTTGAATGCAATTGTAAACTTTAAGATTAAGAGGCTTGAACTGTTGCTGATTGCAGTGTTTATATTTCCCTTTCCTAGCTTTGAAGGCTTGGCTTTGGCTACGGAGATAAGCACATGACTTTATCCACCTGCTTTGATTTTTGTCACTGTATTTGGCTGATTGAACTGTTGCTAATTGAACTGTTGATCCTGTTGCTGGTTGAACTATTGCTGATTGCAGTGTTTAAATTTTATCACTGTATTTGGCTATTTGCTTCTATTAGTAATGGATTTGTTACTTTATAGCTGGAGCTTAAGCAAGAGGAGATGATTTATTGTCTTGTTTTAATTGTAGGATATGCCATACAATTGTGAGAACAATACCTTCTCCCTGCTTTGATTTTTGGACTCTGGCTTTAGATAAAGATTGCACACGAATTCGAGAAATTATGAATTAAGAGTGTGATTAAATTTACAACCACACTAAGCAAATCACATAAACCTATGATCGAGAGTCGGAAAAGGAAAATAACGAACCCTATTTTATGATTTAATCAGCTATCTGCTAAGGATTAATTAGCGTGTTAGTATCTATTTGTACTTATTGATTATCATCTATAACTATTGTCATCCATATACATAATGAATAGCTTTAATATTTTAACAAATGATTGTAAGCACTCCCTTCTATACATGATAAATTTTGTAATGGAACTTTCTCTTTGATGCTCTTATATTGTGAGAATATTCTATTCGATTTTAATGTGCTTGATGTATTAATGCTTTAAATATCTTGCTCAGTTGGACTTCAATTTACTCATGTAGTTATCTTTATCTGCCTTTTTCTTTAAATACCATGTTGAAGTGGACATGGCTTCATAAGAGGTAGGCTTTTCCCTTAATTGAAATGTAGGCATGTGGGTTATGAGCTACTTTTTGGAATTGAATTTTGCAATTTTAATGTTCAAAAAAATTGAAGGGGTTTAAACTAAAAACATGCAGTTCTTTTTTCAATACTTTAATTTATGTAGCATGTATGTGTTATTTTTATCTATGGTAGATATTCCCGTATCAAAGGGATTTTTTTTAGGAAGTCGGGGCCTTGAAGCGACCTTCTCCTTTTCAGCGATTGTTACATTATCCAGGTGTAGTATTATGGGTATTTAGCTGATCTATGAATTGATCTTACCTAAAATATGTTTCCATCATTGCTGGTGCTTTTATTGAGACGATCTGCCACTCTAGAGCCAGAGGTTTTCACTGCTAGACAATGTGCAATGTGCTCTGTGCTTATATCCTAAGCTGTGTGAATCTAACCAAATATATCTCTTGATTTTTTTTGGTGAGATACATATCTCTTGATTGTACACGGGGTAATGAATTTTCATGTTATTGTTGCTCTTATTCCAAGGAGCTATCTTTGAGGAGTATGTAGCTTCTTGGCATACATTCTAGAACCCTAGGCATATTTTGAGTGCAAAAGAAAAAAGCATATGCAAGATATACCTTAGGTTGGCTATCATGATGAAGATCCTTTGTGTACTGATAATATTGTTACCTTTTTGCATGTGATTGGGTGTGTTGAATATAGATAAATGAAATTTTCCTCTATGACTTCTATTATCCAAAAGATTTTTCAGCGAGGATCTTAAAGTTCTATGACTCCTAAATGTATGTGCTACACGTTTAGAAACCTAATAAGTGTAAAATAACCAAAAGAACCTATGAGAAAAAAATTCTTATAAGCGGTTCAGCTCGATGGATTTCCTTTTTGTTCTCATTCAGATTATGGGATGATTACTCTTCTTGCAACTGATGGTGTTCCTGGTTTCAGGTATCTATTAGTATTATCCGCTTTACATTCTTTTTCTATTTCATGCAGTTTTTCATTCACGTAGTGTGAAATTGACAGGTATATGGGAAGAAGTATCTCATATTGAATCTATTGATGGGCAAGTCAAACTGATATTGACATGTCTTTTCACTCTGGCATTTGGGGTTCAAATAAGTGAATGCAGTACCATTTTAAGTTGTGTTGGAAGTGACAATTGATTATTGCTCGGTGGAATATTTTAATTTAATGTTGAATGTGTTCCATGAATGTTGTAAATGATATGTATGATGCTTCTCTGCAGTTCTTTGAAATGCCACGACATGAAGCCATAAAAGCTTAGGAGATTTACAAACGACCTGGCCAACAGGTGAACTTAATATAATTTTATCAAAACACATCGTCTATGTGAATTGGATTTTCAGCTTGAATCTTTGGATCAGTTGATCTAATTGTTTCCTTGCTTTTTTGCCATAAAAATCGCAGTCCTGTTAAAATTTTGAGTTTATATGCATCTGCTGAATCAAGAGTACGCTAGGATTCGTCACAGTTTCATCATATTGCTTTTTTTTTTATGCTTATGATATACATTTTTTATTGCTCCTTCCTTGAATCTTTGGATCAGATGAGTTTTTTGTTGACCTGGCATAAAGATAAATTGCATACTTGTATCTAACATTTTCATTGTTCCACCTCTAAATACAAAGCGTGGACTCCGTGCAAATGATGTTCAGATTTGTAGTTGGGAAAATTTATGTGTATTCTATGGAGATCAAAATTCATGATCTATTAAAATTGTTGATTTTTTTTACAGTATAGATATTGATCCCTGACTCTATAGTGCAGGTATTGGAGGAAAGTTTTAAAGTCTATTGTGCTGCAAATGATTGGATAATAAATTTGGTTGATAAGGTAAGTTCATTTTACTTCAATACCCGATATCATATTCCATGAATGTTGTAAATGATATGTATGATGCTTCTCCATTGCAGTACTTTGAAATGCCACGTCATGAAGCCATAAAAGCTTAGGAGATTTACAAATGACCTGGCCAACAGGTGACCTTAATATAATTTTATCAAAACACATCGTCTATGTGAATTGGATTTTCAGTTGTCCTTAATTTTTTTCTTATCCTTAATATGCAATCTCCCCTTGATTCATAATTTGCAGACTGAATTCTATTTCTTAACTAAGTCTGTCTTGCCTCAACTGCAGGCTGGGAGTCTTTATGATTTTTATGAAATTTGCAAGGGATTGAAACTTGCCAGGAACTTCCAGTTCCCTGTTTTGAGGTAGGTAAATTCTGGAATACCGCAAACCATGACTGCGTGTGATTTGTGTGTTTATATAATTCTGCCTGATCTTGACACAGATACATGATCTCCTCGAACATTGGAGAAGTCGTGACCGTATTCCTAACGGCTGCTTTGGGCATCCCCGAAAGCCTCATCCCTGTCCAGCTTCTTTGGGTCAACCTCGTCACTGATGTACCCCTGGCAACTGCTCTGGGTCAACCTCGTCACTGAAGTCGTGACCATATTCCTAACGGCTGTGATGCATGTATATTATAGCTGCCAAACCATGTTGCTCGCAATTGTAAAGGTTCGTAATGTTTCTATTGTTTAATTACTCTAAGATAAGAATGATTGCACACTTAAGAAAGTGATGTCGTAATACAATTTCAGATTCACAGTTGGAGGGCATGGGAAGATCAGGCTCATATTGATCGACATGATGTATTAACAGAGATCACTCAAGAGTTGGTACTGCGAAGGCAATCCACATTTGTCAAGGTTCATGCGTCGAATCCTACAGCAAGGAATGGGTTCATGATATGGATGGTATGCACATAACTTCAGTTTTCGTCATATCCTATATATATATATATATGGATGTGCTTTATCACTACAAAATTTTCATTACTGATAAGTCAGCTTTTGATTCTAAGCAAATTGTTCTATTGTATTGTAGACATGCTTCTTTCGACAATTTGGGCGTTCAGTGGTTCGGTCTGATTATTTGATACTTCACAAAGGCTTCATCTCGGTATATATGTTTCCTCAAAACCTCTCTTGTTTGATCATATTATCCTTGCTGATGTGTTCACATTGTTGCTATGAATTTCATTTTGCGAAAACTAAATTTGGACTAACATTGCAACCTTTATCTAAGATATGCTTTAGAATCTTGCTTTTATGACTGGTTGTTCTTCCTTATTTATGGCAGAACCATCACCTTACACCGAAATATGATTTCCACAGCTACATGAGCGGGTAGAGATACGCGTAAGGAGTCCAGGAACTGTCCCTTTTCTTCCGTCCAACCTATTTGATGCTCCAATTCCAACAATTCCATCTTGTTTCTTATTCTCTTTTTTTTTTTTGTTTAATTTTTGGTGCATTGCAGGCTGAGAAGCACTTGCAGATTTGACAGGATGCAGATCGCAGATACATGACCATGCTAGAGAGAGCTTGTCAGATCCTTATTGACCAGCTTGTTGGAGTGTCAATCTCCGATACCATTGGTGGTCAAATTCATGAAGGTCCATTAACGGAGGATGTTACCATTACCACCCCCGAGAAGCTCATGGCGCCTACATGGTGCAAACCAGCAGAGTTCATGGTCGTGACGAGGTTTCTTCAGACCCAAATCCCAGAGGGATGCAAGCTGATTTTGGAAGAGCATGTTCTCTCCTGGAACTTCAAAAACTACAAGGAGAAGTTGCTATTGATTTCTGCATGGATGTCGAACGAAAATCAAGATGGATGCTTACAATTCTTTCTGCATATGTTTGTAATGTTTAGCCATGTGGCGTTGGCCGGATTTCAAGTGCTACAGGAAAGTTAATATGATCATCCACCAGTCCACCACAAATCAAGCCGTGCTAAGCACGGTCTTCTCACCTAGTATTAGAAATGAAGAAGTTATAAAAAAAAAAAAAAATTATTTTCTATTTTAAAAAGGGTAGTAAATATTTTTTTTTTTTGAGGGAAAGGTAGTAAATTAATTACACAACACTATACCAAACAAATCTCCCCACTTCCTTATACTAACTTATCCATCTACCATCCACCCTGGCATTAACACAAACTTGAATACATTTTTATTAAAAATAATATTTCCCCTGCAAGAAACAATAATAATAACATTAACACCACTTTATTATTACTGAATGTGCACCCATACTCCCTCACTCGGTATCTCTCCATTTACCACAAAGAGTAAATAATAACCGCTCGGCGCAACATTTACCGAACTCGGCGCCTTCACCGCCACTTCGTACCCATCACCGCCCACCTCCGTCACATTCCCCGCCGCGCCCAACACCAACAGCCGGTGACTCATCGAGAACGAATGCGTATTAAACGGCGGCGCCATCATCGTCACCTTCACCTCCCCCAAATCCTCCTCACGGGCGACGTTAAACCCAACCCTCACCACATCCCCGTACCCGACTATCGACTTCTGACCCGGATACACAATCTCCGGCCTCAGGCTCTTGACGCTCTCGTCCAAATACGATGGCGTATAGGCCTCCAGACGGAGCTCCGTCGGGTAGTCGACGCCGTCGAAGCTGTACCCCATGTGCGGGTTGCTCCCGCCCACGAGCACTCTCCCGTCCCTCAGTAAGATCGCGCTCGAGTGGTACATCCTCGCGATTGTGGTTTCGGTTTGGGCCGAAAACCGCGAACCGGGTAACCGGTTTGGGTCGTAGAGGACCGGGGCGAGAACCGGGTTCCGCGCGTACTCCCAGCCCGCAGAGCCTGCGCTCGCCCCGTTGATGATGAGGACTTGACCGTTGGGTAAGAGGAGCATGTCGCCCATTAGGCGCGGCGTCGGCATTGCCTCCATGGCCCATTTCGGGTTCGGATCGGTTATCGTGATCCGACCGCAGGTGTTTGTGGCTTCGAGAAACTCACCTTGAGCCGCTTTTGTGTACGCATTCTTGGGGGCCCCACCACAGACCAACACCTCGACCTCGTCAGTCGGGCTCCTCAGAGGGAGGAGCACGGCTGACCCGGTGCTCGGGTAAGACCTCGCGGCCCCACCCGGGATATCTGGATAGGTCCGAACTACGACGTTTTGGGTGTAGTCGAAGAGGATGGATTTCGTGTTGGCAAAGATAAAGAGGTTGCCGTCCACATTAAGGAAGACAAAAGGGTAGAGATTGTTTTCCACTTTGGGCTCTTTGGTTTGGGCGAGGAATTCGAGGCTGTAGAGGTTTCTAGAAGCTTCGGAGGATGACTTCGGGAAGAATTCGTAGTTGAAGGAGCGGCGGCCACCGACGATGATGGCGTGGCCGTCGGGGAGGACGTGGTTGGTGGAATACCAGCGACGGGCGAGGAGCTGGTCGCCCAGCTCCCGCCAGTCACATTCCCCCGTGTCGCATGGGGAGAATGTGCGGACCACACGCTCGCCGTCATTGAAGCCGCCAGTCTGGATGAGCCGACCGTCAGGGGTGACGGCGCCAGAGGAGCACCAGACGTCGCTAAAGACGTCGAGGGGGCGGAAAGTGTTGGAGGCGACATCGTACTCGACCGAGTGAGCGGTGCAGTCGGAGACCATGGCTTGGTCGCGGGGGTCAATGCGGCACTTGCCCTGGGGCAAAGAGATGTTGGAGGGGCCAAAGTCGGTGCGGTCAAATATCACGACACGATCGTTGTGGAGGAGTTGCATGTGCATGGCTACAATGCCGAGGTTCCGTTGGAGGACCTGCCACCGCCCTCCGTTAGACGAGAGGGCGGTGGTAAGGCGGAGGAGGAGGAATAAGAGAGTGAAGGATAAATTGGAGGAATGTATGTACATGGTGTTGCATTTAGTGTATGTTTTGGCCGGGGGTTGGAGTGAAAAAATAAGGCTCCTAAATTGGACAAGTAAAGGTGGGTAGCAGAAGCAAATGTGTATGTTGTTTTTGGGGTATGTATTTATAAATATGTTAAGTTTTTAAGGATATTTTTTTAACAAATTAAATGAAAAATTGTGTGAGTAGAGGTTGTTCAAGTGATCATTTATAAATAATTGAAGGATGTGATGGGGGCATATGTTTGTAGTGTATGGGATTGGCCAACTTAATTGGGTGTTTAAACTGCGCCCTATAATACAAACACATGTTCGAGTCCTAGTCTGCAAATTGCTCGAATTGAAAAAGCTAAGCAACATAGCTAGCAGACAGGATCTCAATTAAGTCAACGAAGATTTGAATACTCACTAATTAATACACAGTATAAATAAGTGAGATTTAAACATTTAACCTCTTACACGGACTACATCCCTTACCAGTACTAGAGCCTAGAACAAAGGGATCATTGGTCAATCTGATTCGTAATTGAACTGAACCCGAGACAACTTGATCGAACTCGATCCGTTTCGCAGGTCTAATCTGGACTATATCCATTTGCATGTCTGATAGCCGGTAGGCTGGTAATTTCCATTCAACTTTGTGTCTGTGCACGTCCCTTGTTTTTACAGTTTGAGGACACCGCATTATTTGGAATAAGATCTCATATGGGTTAACTAGCTAGCTAATTAATAAACTCTATTGGCAAATTTTAAAATGTCTGAATTTATGGTCATTTTAACTTGATGGATAACTTAATTAATGGCTTGGATATATTTTAAATAAAATTTAACCCTATCCATATATGTTTCTCTACCCTTTTTACCCTATCGATTCTACTTTACCGGCCTCTACCTTGTCTAATTGCAGGGCGTCATTCACCTTTGTTGTTCGTTGATGGGTTTTTCATACTCTCAGGCTCTCGTCGTTCGTGTTTTAGCCATCTACATCAACCGCAGATCTATCTTATGCTTCCAGCCTTCAGCTAGCGTGCGTGGCTCTACTCTCGCTTCGACTGCGGGTGCGTGTTAGAGATATATATATATTAGGAATGATATATTAGTTATGATTGTATTATGATATAATCTTTGATATTGTTACATTAGGTTAGAAATATATATCTTTGGTAGGTTTAGATTATCGATATCTTTATATTATTTATTCTCCAAGCATTGTAATCCCTATATAAAAGGTTGAATAATAACATTATAAACGTGCGTTTGACTTCTCTAATATGAGGCTTCCACCGCCAATCTATTAGGGTTTTATCCCTCTCTAAATTCTACATCTATAGCTTATTTCTTGATGGACATACATGTTCACTTGCATGTACATGGGTACTATCACTATGGTAAGTAAATTTTCATTTAACCTTACCGTATGGGTCCTTGTTTTTACTATTTGAAGGACATCTTGGTTTAACTTTAAAGGGCGTCCTTGGTAATTATTGTTATAGTATACGGAGTACATTGTACAAGCAATATATAGGGACTCAATGACTCTATCATGGGTTAAAAGTTAAGGCTCAACTGATCGAATTTAATTATGGTCATTTTAACTCCATGGACTTAATTAATTAATTGCTTAATTAGATCGATTTCATCTGCCTCCATAAAGATATCGCTTTATAAGCTTGGTGTAGACCAACCAATATTTTATTAGGGATCTAGGCCATTCATATTATTTACAGGCAAGAGGTATTTGGCAGGTACACTACGTTCAAGAAAGAGTCTAAGCGGGATCTAGACAGATTTCATGACAAGTTCAAGGGTTTAGAAGAAGTTTAGGTGGATCGATCATTTTGATTTCTTTTATTCTAATTTTGGAAATTTAATAATACAAGAGATTATCAATCTCTTTCAATCTATACTCTATAGGCTTTGGGTTGCAATATCCTTATGGATAAAGGTAATTTCAGTTATCGGGCTATTCGATAAAATGCTCGGTCGACGAAATGGATGGATCTCTACTGAGTTTTCGGGTATTTAAGACAATCAGTTTCGAAAGGATTAAAACCGGGTTTTGTTGGGATGTTTACTGCCGACAGTGCTTGACTGCTTGCAAAAGGAATTGAATTGATACCCCCCGCATATTTGTGGTATTGTCAAAAGTTGAGAGAAAAAAGAGTAAAAATCAGTAACTGTTGTATCGTAGTCGCGTGTACCGGTGGAATCGGTAAACCAAAAGAGGTGAAACAAGCAAAACTAAAGTGGCAATTGGGCCAACCGGATCCAAAAGAGTAAATGAGGGGTGGTTGACCGGACCCACCAGCAGCAGTAATCTCATTGAAGACGGTGGGGCCCCCCCACCTCCCCTCACAACCACTCCACTCGCTCTATTCAGCTGTGACTGTGAAGAGGGACCGAGTTGAGTGTGCCGAGACGCAAAGCTCTCAACTGGGCAACCGTGATTTGATTATCCCACTCTTTGCTGTCTTCATTTATGTTATGTTTCTAGTAATAGTGCACATTTCAATGCATTCTGTAATTAAACATATAGGAGTAATGTTTTAATGAATAAATTAACAAATATGCACATTCAGACTTGAAATAACAATTATTGCGAATAAGGCCACTTTGAACCATTCGAAGGTCACGTTGTAAAGCAGAAATTTAGGAAAAGGAGCAAGGCAAAGTGGACTAAACCAAAAGGGGCATTTTACAAAATTAATGTAGATGACTCTGTCAAGTCCACTGACTTATGTCAGGTGAGAGGGGTCATATGATATTCAAATGGTCATATTATTGATTTATTTCATGAGGAAATCTGTAAATGTACAATTCTCCAAACAGAGGCAATAACTGTTTGTTCAGGTCTGCATCAAGCTCACAGGTTAGGACTAAGGAAAGTGATCATGGAAACCGACAATCAAGTGCTAATTCAAGACATTAGGGGTGAAATCAAAGCAAATTGGGAAATATTGAGACAACTGGAAGAGATCATGCTAATGTGGAGTAACTTTATCAAAGTGGAATTTCATCACTGCTACAGGGAAGCCAACAAAGCCGCTGATTTTATAGCTAAGCATGGTGCTATTTGTAATATTTCTACTCTCCCTTATAATAAGGATCTTTGTAACATCGTCCTCCAGGATGATCATGGAGGTGGTCTACAGTTTATGTAGACCCCTACAATTGTTTACCTACTGTATATAAAAAAAAACAAGTGTCTCCTATTGAAAGTATATACATGAGATAAATAAGTTTTGTATATAAGCAGGCACGGAACCAGGATTACGATATTGGGTAGACTGAATTTGCATATAATTTTTTATTTTTCTCTATATCTATTAAATTAAAAACTGCATTTAAGAAAGATAAATGATAGAATAAATGTATGGGGAAAAATGGTTGCAATTTTGGCTGAAATTAGAGAAGCATTTGGGATTAATCTATGAAAAAAAAATGACTAAAATTGGCTGGAAGCTACGCTATAGGCAAAAAAAGTTGATGATTAAAGTCCTCAAGGGGATTCGAACCTGGTCTCAATTATTCCCCTCCCTTGAATTGGTAAATAAAGAGTGGATATTTCGGGGTTCGAACCGGTGATCTATAACTATTATCCACAAGTCCTTTTCGGTGAGCCATTCCGGAATGGTTAATTATTCCCCTCCCGGCTCCCGCCTCCATGCCAATTGCGCTGGTGAATCAATGTGAAGCTATAGACATCTATACTAGATATTATTCTGGTAAAATGGGGTGGGTTGCAGCACACACCAGCCCACCCCTAGTTCCGTCCCTGTATATAAGTGGATATGTTACTCTTTCTATTATCGATTGAGTTTATAATAAGATTTCATTTAACTTGTGTTAGACTACAAGTACATATAACATCCAATTAAAAGTATGGGGTAGACATATCTTATAAGCCGGTTGGACTATTCATTTTATCGTAAAAAATGGGACTTTGATCTATATAATACTATACTCTTTTACCTTTTACGAAATAACTTTGATTGAAAACTTGTTATCAGTGTAAATCACTCGCTCCAGAGTTAAGTATGTTCGCTCTCAAATGATAGATGTGAAATTCTCTATTTTTCCATTTATTTAACAAATAATAACTCAAAATATCATACAAAAAGTTTGGTAAATTGAGAGAGTGCAAGAAACACTAAACGGACTCACCGTCATGATGCAACGAAAAAAGTCAAACCAGTCCACAATCTGTAAACCAATCAAACAAAGCAAGATGAAGAAAAACAATCCTTAAACTATGAGCAAAGTAGAAGTTCGGCTCAACGAGGTTGACATATTCGGTGAGGGGATGTAGATAGTGAGCTCCTAGGAAAGGTAAAGCCCATACAATATCTTATATCGTCGTCAGGAAGATGAAAAGAAGAAATCGACAACGACTCAAGAACGACGTACTCCATTTTTCCGTGTGTTTGAAGAACAAAAACAAGAAAATCGAAGGACAAAAGGTTGTAACTTGTAAGTATTTGCCTCTCTCTTTCTAGATCTTCGAAAACGTTCGCTTGGGTTAAAATCAACATGTAGTAGTAGTACAGTAGTAGCCTTGTTCACCCAAAGCAATCAATATATTCATTGCAAGAATAAGGTCGGTGGCTTAACAATTAACGGAATCTAGTTCAGTGCCATTTCAACGGTTAACGTGGAGTAGAAATAAAAAGAAACAAAAATCTGGCGTCGCCCGGGTTTGAACCGGAGACCTTCAGTGTGTTAGACTGACGTGATAACCAACTACACCACGACACCATTTACGTTTTCTTTCTGGACAGAGCTAATTTCACAAAGATTAAAAACGAAATAACCATCATGCAAAGCCTGTATATTAGAGTTCTTAGATTTAGCAGCTTAAATTCAACACCTGTTTTTCCTCAAATCAAACAGTCGATCGACCACTTTCAAATTTATAGGCCGACGAAGACGATGGGGTAAAACACTTCCTCGCAGTCGACAGGCACTGCTCGAACTCATACAATTCGCGACTTCTGCATAATACTTGTTTGTTGAAAGTTTGAAAAAGATTAGTGGTATCATCTACTCCGTATAAAATAACTCGGAGCAAGCAAGAGATTGGGTCATCCAATGTAAACCCCCCAAGCTGTTTTCACAGTCCTCTGAATAGATTTCGTAGAATCAGAGCCTAATGAAAACTTGATCCAAGTTTAAACACCACAAAACATAGGTGATTTTATGGTAGAGTTGGTTACATTGACTTGACACAGAAGAAAACAGAAATGTTTCCTATGAATCCGAGACTCGGGTTTTTTCAAGCACATAATATTGATGAAAGTTTCTTCCCCGGATTGCCCGGAAGCAACGTTCCCCTTGTGACTTACCAGATACATGGCCAGCTCTTCATGCCTCAGGTGTGAGTGTGGACCAAGAGGATCAATTTCATCCTCCTCATAAGCGAAACCCCTTCTATCTGCCTGAAGCCAAATCTTAATTTATAAGCTCAGAAAAGTAGGGTTTTCGCCATCTGTTGATACCTGAAGCCGAATCATATCAAAAGACGGGCATGCTGAAAACCAAGATAAAAAACGCTAGAAGGTTCTTCAGACAAACGGCGTGTTTCAGCAGCACCATGTCTACGATACCGGACCCTTTCATGAGCTTCTTATGTGTTGTAACCCTAGCATATCCAGTCATCCTGCCTGTCTCGTCCATGTCTACTTCTTCAGCTGTTGTAACACCACCATCTTCTACTTCTTCAGCTGCAGAAGTCTCTTCATTGTCTGCAGAGAACTCACCTGCAGTGACAGCACTGTCACCTACATCTCCTTTGTTTGTCGCCAATCGATTGAAGAGGAGCTCCGCAGATCACAGGCGGGTTCACCCTGCAAGCATTGAAGAAGATTACTTTGGGTACTGGAACCCTGAGCCCTTTGAAGGCATGGAAGGTCCAGGCCCCATTCCACATGACAAAGGACACTCTCTCTACACTGAACGCTTAGAGTAGTTACCTAGCAAGGTTTTGGTAACCGCTTCTTTCACTCTAAAATTCTAGCTGTTACTTGTCTTTTGTTTTTTTACTTTCAACTGTGACTTCTCCGGTTTTCCAGATGCAATCTTGTATAAAAGGTGATATAAAAGCAATCTTGTTGCATGAATAATAGACAAGATGTCAGAACCACCCATTTCTTTTACTTCTAGAGCTTACTCGGCTGATGCGTTCATGGGCCAGTCTCAGCTTTCAAACCTTTGACATCCATGTTAAGGGTGTCAAATTGGAATTAACAGAACTGCGTGATGATGATGCAATGGTTTAAGAAACCAAGAGTATTTTTGAGAACCACAAGAATCAACAGAAGTTTCAGGTATCATCAGTTGCTAAATCTAATCAGGAAGGGTTATGTGTGGAATATTATATATTCACAATACTCAAAGTCTTAGAAGTACAAAAGACATCGATTGGTACTGATTTTATTTTTTTTAATAAAAATTGGTACTGATTCTATTATAAAACTTCATGCCAATATTAGCAGACAGGCACACTCTGGGAAACAAGCAAAAATCAGATTGATCCACAGGAGTAGGGACTGAAGGAGCAAAATGATGTATAGCAATTGGCTAGACCGGCCAATTGCTAAACTAAAAGCACGATCTTGCGTAGCTCCTTGTATTTCGTCTCTTTGAGGCCGACTCCGACCAGATTACGTTCGGCACTACTGCCAATCTCGTATTGGAACTAGAGAGGCTATAGCACGGTCAATCACGACCGCTCTCGTGCCCGATGAATTGCCTGGCGTGTGTTGTAGGGGAAGCCCCAATTAATTAACAATTTGCTAATTACTTGGTCTACAATGGCGGCTTCTCACACAATTGCAATGGAACAACCGTAGGTGACTTCACAAAACTTAATTTGCAATGTAAATAATTTTAGATTGGAAGAATCAAAAGCGTATGAAAGGAATGCGGGTTAATACGAAACTAGATTTGGATTGATAATCGAGAACCCTTTAATCCTATAAAGGGGTTTCTCAATTCTAAGAACCAATTCTACCGTGCAAGATAGAATTTAGGTTTATAAAGATAGAAAATACGATAATTAAGAAAGCCTAAAGATAGACTCTCCTAACCATTTTATTTAATCTAACTAAGAAATACTAAAAATAAGCAATTCTATAATTAGACTCCTAACCATTCTATAATTACTAAAAATAGAATATATATAAAAAATAAGAAATATAAATAATAAAATAATTAACGTCGTTTCTTCAACGACTCCCAAATTGGAGCCTTCTTCTTTCGCTTGAGGATGACATCACAAAATGTACCACTTGATGTTCTTTCATGGAAGGCAATCCGAGCACAGTAATATAAAATGCGCCCGGGAATTAATTATAATCCTACTAGGACTTCATAATTCCTTGAATGTTACCTCTAGACTCTTATGTAAGGCGGATGGATGATGGACCAGAAACTGAAGCAATCTTCTGTGCACGCTTAGCTTCAACTTGATAAAGCTCCTTCGTTTCCTTCTTCAAACGCCGAGCCTCTCGTTTTTCTTCCTTTACAGCTGCCTGGTAACAAGGACATGTAAGCTAGTAGTATGTTTGTAGATAGAATGGGCCAAAACAAGAAAACTTAACCAAAAGAACATGTTCAATTTGAAATGAGGAAAAAACAGAAAAGAAACCTACAATTCCATATTAACTCAAGAACAGTTCTGCACTGGTTTAATTATTTTACGTCTTCTCTTTGTGACTTTATCCATGTTCAACAAGTATTTGAAGACACGTAGAAGTACCTTTCTTTCTTTCTTTTTTCTCTTCCTTGGACTCCTGACCGACTTGTCTCCTTGTCGGCAGTTCTGTTTTAGCAGCAACTTTTACCTTCTCCTTAGACGAGCTTATTCCGTGTGGCAAATAATCTACAGGCAACCTCTCTTTCCCTCTCAACGAAATTATACTGCTACTGTTACTGTTTTTCAGGGCCCTGGAGGACATGGTTTCAATCAGCTTGATCTTCCTAGCAACTTCTGGTCCTCCAATTCTCCCTGGGTGATTATCAAGATTAGAGTATGTTGAAACGATAGTTTCACAATCCTGTGCCTCTGACTCACCACTGCTTTCTTCAACCAAAACAATCTCACATGCATCTTCATTCTCATACATCTCTGCATATTCTGCACATCGCCGAAGTACATCTGTTGTAGGACCAGATAACTCGGGTAATTTATCTTCATCATTCACTAAATCAGTTGGGGTCTTGTAGTTATCGTAAACTTTCAACTCATCTATTTTGTGATCCTTAAGAACATTACCGAGCTTCTTTGCTAGAGGCTCTACCTCTTCATCCCCAAAATCACCATAATCATTATCACTATCTGTACCATATTCTTTTAGTTCCAGCTGGCATACAAAGGAATTTCAGACAGTCAGATACCAAATTTCTAAGAGGGACTAAGGTTCCTGTAAGACACATAAACAGAAGTTGCTCAATGCACATGTTAAATACGACATGATGTGGTATAAAGGCATATTTCATTACAGTTCCAAGGGCATATCTTATACCAAATGAAAAATCCCAAGAAAAGTTGCAGCAATAGATTTCATTGACATAGAACACTAGAAATACAGATTACATGAACCTGAAATAGGCAAAAACAAAGTTGTTAGTCTGAATTATCTCATCAAGTCATATTGCTCGTCCAAAATACGACGTACCCTTGGCTTCTCATCAATCCTATCCTTGCCTTCATCAGGGCAATCCCCTGCATCATCAATATCTCGGTTCATATGAAGGCAAGAAAGTTCATCCGCCCAGTGATCCTCTGACTCGTCAGCTGAAATAAACTTTCTCTCAACAGATGGTGACCCTGCTTCAGGGTGATTGGCTTGGACAACAAAATCCTCCTCCAAATCCTCAACATCTGAACCCAACTGTGAATCGTCGGCATCTAGCAAAGCTATCACATCGGGATCAACTGCTCTTTGAACTCGAACATTCAAACTCTTCTCTGCTACACTATACATTATCTTTTCCTCATTGGCTTCAACATTTGCACCCTCCACCCGCACATTCGAGGCATCATATGCCTATAATTCATAGTTTTCACACTCGGAACATAAATATCATACTTCGGATAAAAGATGTGAAAATGAAATCTGCAATTTCACAAGCAACGGTAACTGACCTTCACATCAAGCGGAATCAGAGCAAGGTTCGACTTCGGATTTGGATAGTAAGCTGTGCCTCCACCGGCATTCTTAATCTCTCTCATATGAGACAAATAATTGTAACCGTCATCCGGAAACCCTAGCTCCAATATCTCTCTCCTTAGGTGATCAGGCAACGATTCGGCGGCAAAACCTCCATCTTCAGGCGTATCAGCAAACATGGACTCTGAATCATCAGGTGGGCCGTCGAAATTTGAATCATCGCCACGACTTTCATGAAATCCATCAATTCGAAAGGGATTGTTATCCACGCGCACAAAGACATGATCGCTATCTGCCCCTTCGCTCTGGCCAATCTCCAACGACTCGCGAGCAAATAGCTGGAAGGTTGCCGCCTTTTTCTTATCAATAAACTTCTTCTTCCCCATCGATTACCAATAATCTGTAATTTGTAATCTGTGATCACTCTTTGAATGCAGAACTTTGTAGCTTGAATGATACACCCTTGTCGAACAATTCGTCAACGGATTTCGATGAATGATACAACTTTGTAGCTTGAATGTTTCATCAAACGCTATCCGGAAAACGGAAATGCAAAGACTAAACGGTCAATAGATGTAGAGAGTCACTGAATTACAGTAGTGAATTGCATTGCATCCACCAAAATCTTTAGGGTTTGTTTGGTGTTGGGTTCTGACAGTACTGTTTCTATTTTTGAAATTTGGGCCGGCCTAATATGAGCGGAACTTTTAACCAAGTGGCTACTTTAAACCCTTTAAACGGGAATGGATCTTCTAATATTTGGGCTATTTTGTAATGATAAAAAAAAAAAGGGTAAACGGCATAAAACCACCCTTTAAATAGGGCATAATCTCAGCTTTCAAACCTGGATTTTGATAGTCTCGCGTGGCTCTCGAGCCCACCGAGTAACTTCGTCTTCTTCAACCTTCAATGGCGACTCCCGTCCGCGCTGGTTGGCTTCTCTCCCTCTCCGATCATGTCTCGGCGACCGGTTGGCGGTTTGTGGTCTTGGCGTTGGAGGTTGTGGCTCCGGGGTCCTCCGGCATCCCTGCCCTCTGGTGGTTTCCCCTCCGCCGCCTTCATATTCGTAGGCGGTGTGCTAGGTTTTGCTCTGGCGTCTGAAACCTTGCACACCCCCTTGGGCCCGACTTCATGTGCTTTGGGCCCAAGGCAATGCCTTGGGCCCGGGGCAGTCCAAGGGCATACATTAAAAAAATAAATAAATAAATAAATAAATAAATAAGTAAAAGAACGAACGAATTTGAAACTCATATATATTTTTATATGTATATATATACATATAAAAAGCATCTTTAATCAATATCAACGTATATTATTAAATCCGGATTACTCTTGCGCTCTTTGCCCTCTCGCGGTCGTGCTTCATTTTCTCGAGTTGGTTGGAGTTCTGTTTCTGGATTCGTGGTTAGTTTCGGTTGAGGAGCAGTTTTGCGGCCCTGGTTGATCGAAGTGATCGTGTTGGTGGTGTTCGTGGTCTCCGAAGATCCTTCATTTAGGTGAAGGGAACGTCGTGTGATCCACACTTCCCTAGGTGTCGTCTTTGCCCTACGTGGATTGCTGCTTTCCGTCTTTCCGGCGGCGAGACATCGTGTCAGCTGTGCTGTCCCATGCGCTCGTTATCCACTTCGCCACGTCGGGTCTCCATCTTCTCGTTGCTGTGTCCGTTTGTGTGCTTAGGGTTTGGGGTTTTCTGGGTTTGTTTCTTGTAGTTCTTTTGTTGTATTAGGTAGTTGTTGTATTTCTTTTTCTATGTTGTATGTTTAGACGGCTTGCCGTCTGCCGACTTTGTCGGCCTCTCGAGGTCCGGGCCTGTCCGGCCTCGAATTATTTCCTTATCAAAAAAAAAAAAAATAGGGCATATTGCCGTAAACCACCCCTTATATATATAATTGTTGAAAACCACCCTTTAAAAGGGTTCTGTTAGCGAAAGACCACCCTTTGTAGGTTTCCGTTAGAAACTTAGTTAAATATATGAAATTACGAAATTGCCCTTAATATTTTAATTATATATTTTAGTAGAAATGAAGGATTAAAAACGGAAAAAAAAAAAGTAAAAAGAAAGACATGGATAGAGATTTACATTCACCCATCTTCCTACTTCAGACATAGATCACGCATAGAGATTTCCAATTTGCCTTTTGAGGGTGATTTTGGAGCATGAATGTATGCAATTATTTGTGTGAAATTGAATGAGAAATCAAAAATTAACACTGAAGGGCAAGTCTCTGTCTTGGCAATTTCATGCCCAAAGAGGAGGCCTCCAACTCCAGCAACCAAAGAGAGAAGAAGAACGTCGGGTTTGACTTGAAGCGGCTACGTCTGCAAATTTATGAGCGGCCTTCATACAACCGAGATTCGAGTCCCCCTTCGTCGAATCTCGGAGTCGGGAAGATCGCTTGCTTTCCCCTTTCGATTCACCCTTTCTTTCTTAATTTTTGGGTCTTAATTTTCGAAGTCCCCCTTCTGAATATTGATTTGGTTTAGGTGTTTTGATCTTGAATTTAGATCTAGATTTTGGGGGTTTTCGTATGAGGTCCGACGGGGGAAAAAGCTTTCGGTTTTCCGGGGTGGCTGCGTTGGTGGTGGCCGAGATCTGGGTGGCTTGATGATGGTGGCTGAGATCTGGGTGGCTGCGTTGGTGGCGACGGAGTTCATGGTAGGGGGCTGGGTTTGGTGCTTTCTCCATTTTATTTAATTTTTTTTTTCATGTTTAAATATAGAAAGAAAATAATAAAAAAAAAGGAATGTGAGCCCATGCTTGACAGTTCTGTGACGGACCGTGACTGGATTGAAGTAGGGGTGGTGTTTGGCAAGAAAAAATATTTTAAAGGGTGGTTTTCGGTAATTATGTATATAAGGGGTGGTTTTGGGCAATATGCCCTATTTAAAGGCCGGGGTGGTTTCCTACGGTTTACCCTAAAAAAATTCATAAGGGCTTTAGACAAGATTCCAAAACGACTATTGACAAGACATTTTCAATGAAATTGTACATTGGTCCTTTTCATTTTTGGCAAGAGCTCTCAATTCATTCCCTGATTGAACACAGAAGCATCTCAAACCTCACAATAAGCAGAACAAATCTGAAGAAGCATATGAACGAATCAATTGCTAGTTGTTTTCGATTTGGGCTTTTCAAACTCAATTAGGGTTGTGCAGATCCTCGATCGTCGTATGCGTACACCGGCAACTCCTCGTCATATCCATACCTTCCTTTTATCGCCTCTATGTTCTCCAACGTCATCTCCATCCCTTTCCCCACCTTCGATCATCTTCCTTTCGTCATTGTCGTCTAATTCGTTCTCCGTATCCCGAAAATACCACGATTTGATCTCCCAACATTCGGAAGCTTCGTCAATTTAGATCTGACCGATCGAACCGACTTCGAATCGCTGCGTTTGTACAGAAATTTATGGCCGCAGGGGTGGGAATATTCGCCGACAATCACGCTCAATGAGTAGAGCCTCACCAATCTCCTTCCAAACGACGCCAATTTTGCATTTCTGTTGCTAGAAGACGACGGCGACGCCGTCGATTTACCAAGGCAAGACCTTGAGAACAAAGACGCGGAAGAGCAAGCCGATGGCGAATTAGAAGTAGACGCCGATGGCCGCACTGCAAAGCCTCATCGCCAATGGCCGAGGTGACTCAAAAGCCTCATCTCTGCTGGCCGAGGTGACTTCAAACCCTCGTCGTTTCTGGCCGAGGCGACTCCAAACCCTCGTCGTTGCTGGCCGAGGCATGCCACCGATGGAAACACAACAAATCTGAAGCATGTGAACGAAGGATCGCCGCCGATGAAGTCAAGCAATTTGTCGACGGATCCTCGAGACGAACGACTAAAGGCGGGGTCGTCTGTAAAGCAGATGGACGAGTGCGATGAGGAAGAAGAAGAGGAAGCGAGGGAAACGATAGGAAGGAGATGGAGGAGGTCGAAAAGTGATGTAAGGACTAGTTGTGAAATTATACAAAGATAATCTTGTCAATAGTCGTTTCGAGATCTTGTCACTAAACCGCAGAAAACCACCCTTTAAATAGGGCCATTTGTCCAAAATCACCCCTTAAATACTTAATTGCCGGAAACCACCCCTTATAATGCTTCCGTTAGCGAAAGACCACCCCTCGTAGGGTTCCGTCATATTCTCAGTTAAATATGTGAAATTACCAAATTGCCCCTTCCTCCTTTAATATAAAATAAGTGTAATGAAAGAATGATGAAATAAAAAAAAATTAAATGCAATTTACCATCTTTATTTACATTTCAACTGATCGATGAACAATTGAACACAAACCAGAGACTGAAAAGCTCGATGGATGAAGGTGATCGAAATCAAGCAGGTTAATTCGCTTCGGTTGGAATCGATATTAAGGAGCAAGGGGCAAGGCGAAGGTGTTGATTTGCTATTTGCGAATTGAACAAGGTAAACCCTAATTGGTGCGAATTCGTCCTCAAATTTCTAGTTTATGGTTGTCTCCAATTTGGGCGAAAGAGCTCAGAATCACCTGGAAGTATTTCTATTTATGTGATTTCCGCCACTAACAAGGTAGTTTGCTTGTGTAATATTATTTGTCTTGCTTTGTGGTTTGAATCGAAATTGTGCATCTTTGCCTTTATTTGTGTAATGTCATTACAAATAGAAGATGTCGAGCTCAAGTTATTCTTCCAACAACCAAATGAGGACCTGTTTTTGTGGCTTTGGAGCAAGGCAATTCACCGCTCGTACAAAGGACAACTTTAGGAGAAGGTTTGTCACTTGTAGTCGATATGGGTCAATTGACAGATGCAAATATTTTGTATGGATGGATGCTGAATATGGAGAAAAAGCAAAGGAAGTAATCAATGAGTTGTTGAAAGAGAAGCAAGTGTTAGTCGAGAAGAACACCGAGTTAACAAAATGATGTGAGTTGCGTGATATTGAAAATGCGAATTTGTCAAACAAGCTTGCAGCTGCAAAATCCCTGACAGATAATTAGAAGATGGAAAAGGATGAGCAGATTGAAGTTGTTACGAAGAAACTAAAAGCCGAAGAGCATAGCCGAATGATGGTGCTTGTGTGTTTTATGATAATTTGCCTGCTTATAAATGTTGTAATGGTGAAATTGGCAAGATAGGGTGGATATCTTTGGTTGTAATTAAATTGTAATGGTACATGTCTCCATTCAGTGTAATGGCAAAATCAAGCTTTGTAATGGATATCTCGAACAAATTGATCAAGGGATGTTTTTGTTATGTGAATGGCTTGCCCTTTTACTTTGTTTTTGTCATTGCACTTAGGGGCTGTGTTTTGTGCAGCTTTGGCTCAAAAAAATAATGACATCAACCCATACAATGCAATTGTGTGCAGCTTTGGATTAGGGGCTGATTTTTGTGCAGCTTAGGGGCTGATTTTTGTACAGATTTGGCTTAAAAAAATAATTACAGCTTTGCCTAATGAATGGGGATGTATTGCAATGACAGTAGCAATGCAAGCAACCCTTTTACTTTGTTTTTGTCATTGCATTAGGGGATGATATTTGTGCAGATTTGGCTTAAAAAAATAATGACATCTTTGCCTAATGAATGGGGATGTTTTGCAATCACAATAGCAATGCCAGCAACCCTGTTTTGCAATGATAGATTAGGCAATGACAGATCAATAAAATGCAATGAAAAATCAGTAAAATGCCATGACACCTTCAAGAAACATTATATTACTTTCATCCTGCTGCAATACAAAAGGAAGAAACCATCATTCCAAGTCATGACCATAAACCTAGAGTTTAAGAGTGGAATAAATCATAAACCTAAATGTTACACATGGCCACCAAAGTTTGAATGTATGGAATATAATCCATGTAATTCGATAACAAAAAGAAAATCAACTTTGGACTAAGGCTAGCCATACAACAAAAAAATGATGAGCTTCAACTGATGCTAAGGCAAAGTAGTGTCATGCTTCCTTGGGCACGTTCTTGGCATAACTTTCTTGTTGAATGTTGATCGATGAAGTCAGCTGAGAACTTTGTGCAGACGATCCTTGTGTTTTGAAATTGAAAGTGGTCATCATCTTCTCATAAAGTGTAGATGAACTAGGTTGAACATGTGTTGCTACTTGAGAATTTTGTGGACATGAGCTCGGCTAAGAATTTTGGGCAACTGATCCTTGTGCTTGCTCATTCTGTAAAATCAATAATTTGCACATGTTTCAACCCATAAATGTACATGATATCCCTCTCTCGACAAACTACAACCATAAAAATACCTGGACTAATAGAATAAACAGTACCTTTCTCACATACTCCCTCTTTTGGGACCCAATTTGGACATCCTTATGGTGCTCAATGTACTTCATGCTATAGTCCCTCTTCACAACATTCATGAACGCTGTCAACTTCCAATTTGGGTCATCCTTGTGGTGCTCAAATATTCCCACGAACATGAGTTTTCAAACTCTGAAATTCAATATAAATCACAAACAAGAAATGACACAAAATAGGGTTTTTTACCTTCTCTATTCGCAGACAACAAATCAACAGCTTCTCCCTTTGGATAAGTTGAAATCGAGCAAATCAGCACCTTCGCCTTGCCCCTTGCTCCTTGATATCGATTCCAACCGAAGCGGATTAACCTTCTTGATTTCGATCACCTTCATCCATCGAGCTTTTCAGTCTTTGGTTGGTGTTCATCGATCAGTTGAAATGTAAATAAAGATGGTAAATTGCATTTAATTTTTTATTTTATTTCATCCCTCTTTCATTACAGTTATTTTATATTAAAGGAGGAATGGGCAATTTGGTAATTTCACATATTTAACTGAGAATATGATGGAACCCTACGAGGGGTGGTCTTTTGCTAATGGAAGCATTATAAGGGGTGGTTTCCGGCAATTAAGTATTTAAGGGGTGGTTTTGGGCAAATGGCCCTATTTAAAGGGTGGTTTTCTGCAGTTTACCCAAAAAAATTATAAAAAGAGGAAATGATACCAAATAGGCCAAAAAATGGGCCTATTTGCACAAATAGCCAAGAGGGAAAAAAATTGGCCCAAATTAGCCTAGCCAATTCATGGAAATAAAAGGCCCGGTCATTTGGAACTATTCATGACTTGATGTAGAAAGTGAAAGGATGAGGGAGAGAGACGATACACGACAGTTGAAGCGAGAGAGACGAAAAACCTGAGGAGAGAAAGGAGGAGCGATTCGACGCTGCTGTCCACTGCCCTCTCGATAGCGTCCACCGTTGTTCCCTCCGACATCTGCTGACGTCTGTTGAGCTCTACAATCGTGAATCAGAGAAAGAATGCTGCAGTCGGATGAACGCCAAGCCGCCGGTAGTCTTGTAATTTCCGGCCTGGGTCGATCGAAACAGAGGCAAGCAGGGCAAGGGCGAGCCGAGTCGAGCTAGGGCGAGGCGAAGGTAGAGCGGGACGAGCTTTCACCGTCAAGACAGCCCAGGTATTTTTTTTTTTTTTAAATTTCAGCCCTTGATTTTGTTATTCAACCTCGACTTTAGACAATTCTCGACTTAGATTTCATATCCCCAAATGAATCCCCTTTCAATTGAATGTTCAAATTTCACATTCGATCAACTGATTTTTTTTAATTGTGTTTTTAGGGTTTTCAATTTGGGTAATCGGAATTCTGGGCTTGAGAAATCCGAGAAGGAATAAAGGGCTTTAGTCTTTGAGCATCTAGGGGAAAAACAGGACGACAAGCTTCGAAAACGTTATTGCGAGTCCATAGCAGCCACACCCAACGCCTAAACTAAGTACGTTTAATTTCCCCCTTTTTCCTTTGTTTCTTCTTAATTGGAATCTCAACCAATCTATGGTATAAGCATAGCCTGATTTTGACCGAGAAACTATTTTTCATCTCATATGCAGCTAGACAGATATGCAGCTATTTGCTAACTTGGATTGGGAATAACTATTTTTCATATGATGTTCTTATCTTTTGATTGAAGAAGTATAGTAGTACTCTCTTAGTTTTCGGTTTGCAGTACTGAACTTGTCTCAGATAGTAATGTGTTACAATGTGAGTTGAAAGTAGACCATGGCTGTGATCATTATAGGAATTGGTATCCACTGAATCTGTGATGTTCTGCTTTAGTTATTCTTTCTCAACTGTGTATATTTTCGGGTTTGTTTGGTAAGGGTAGCTTATGCATCATTAGCTCCTCACCAACACAACTAAAGTCCTTATAACCAAGTAACATCACACCAAACAAACCCGAAGTACGCATCTGGTGTAAGTCTGTTTCATTTTTAAATTTATGATTGATTTTTTACTTACAGAATATGGCACCCCTTGCCCATGGATGTAAGCTATAAGAGAGAAGTGGAAGAAATGAAACAAAAATGACAGTTCAGTTTTCTGTGATTTTGTATGGATTAAGTAATAGCAAACGTTAACTAGTTTGTTTTCTATGTTTAGGAGCGAGAATGGAACACATTATGCGCTGGATCCTGGAAGTGAGAATTTTAGGGTCTTTCGAGTTCAGCTAGGAGGAAGAAAATCCAGCATCCTTAGGGTTGACACAGAAAGGCATCCCATTCAAGAGCCTTTATTGACAGGCACAAGTGAGGTTGTCGAAAATACCTAGTATTACCCTTCTGATCTTCTTTTAAAATGTGGTGATATTTGCTGATGATTCAGAGTGATGCCTTTTCTTTTGCAGGATCTCCTTGAATTCATGGCTTCATCTCTTAAGGACTTTGTAGAAAAGCAAGAACAAGATTCAGAGCCTTCTTCTGCATCTAGTAGGGAACTTGGATTCTCCTTTTCTTTTCCTGTGAAAAAAACATCTGTTCCATCAGGGACCCTGATAAAATGGACAAAGGGGTTTGCTATCAATGACATGGTAGGTCAACTGATCTTTTATTTTGTTATTCAAACCCTTTGGCACTTAAGAAGCCATTTTAGCCTTACAGCTTCTTAGATCCCAACCTGTTACCCTGCACTTGCTTTTGAATGTTCGTTACAAGTCCGTTCTGATCATGTATCAAAGGGCTCTATGTATATTGGAACATTCATATGGTTTGTACTGATCTTAATATGCATTCATAATGAAGATGGATGGAAAGTAGCCTATTAGCTCAATTGGTAGAGCGTTGTGTTTGCACACAAAGATGTGAGTTCGACTCTCACATAGGCTAATACGGAGTATGCGTTCATATCTCTATGGACTTATACGATTGAACATGGTAGGAAATATATACACTAATGGCAGGACAAATTTATGAATCTGGTATAACAAATTTATGAATTATGAATATCTCTGAACTTGTAAAATTATGAACTTGGTAGGAAATATATAGACTAATGGTAGGACATATTTGTGAATCTGGTAGGATAAATATACGATATTGGTATGATAAAAATGTAATCACCGAAATTCCTAAGTGTATAACTTGACACTAATGGTAGGATAGATGTACACGAATGGTAAGATATATTTGTACTATTGGCAAAGAAGTAGAATTAATATTGACCAATCCACAAATCCCAGACTATTAATCAATGAGGCGTGAATTGATCATAATCCCAATCTCAATTACCAATTCATAAATCTCAATCTCAATCCAATTTCTATCAATCAAAATTCATGAATCCAATCTAATTCAATGCTAGAACGACGACATTAGAGCCTCTACCTTTGGATATAATGTTACTTAGGTTTCCTTCATCTTCTATTGTAGACTGGAAACCCTCTACCCTTGGTTGTTTTTCTGAAAAATGTGGAACATAATTTGCTATAGTTTCTAGCTTGATTTCCCCTGAAAGCTATTTAAATTGGTATGATAGATGAACAACAATGGTAGGATAGATGAAAACTAATGGTAGAAGAAAACAACGATATCAGTAGGATCAGAATGGTAGGATTGATGGAAACTAATGGTGGGAGAAAACAACGATATTGGTAGGATCATAATGGAAACCCGGTAATTCCTGTATAACTTGACACTAATGGTAGGATAGATGCACACTGATGGTACGATATATTTATACTATTGGAAAAATATAAATGCATAATTGACTTTACGAAAAAATTTACTTCCACATGAATCTCAGAAAAGCAAAAGGAGAAGGCAGGCTCCACAGGCAGAGACTAAAGTTATTTCCTGTCAAATTCATAATCGTATAAGTTCAGAGAGACTTATGAATTTGTCCTAACATGTTCGTAAATTTGTCCTACCATTATTATATATATTTTCTGACGGGTTCATAATTGTATAAGTTTAGAGAGATTCATGAACACATACTCCGTATTAGCCTATGTGAGAGTCGAACTCACATCTTTGTGTGCAAACACAACGCTCTACCAATTGAGCTAATAGACTATTTTATTTTCAATGGGTCCTTATGATCGTCTAAGCATGAAGAAGTGATAATTTCGCAGGAAGCAAAAATAGTGCTTGAATTTGTAATCTTAATTTGCAAGTTATGCAATTGATCAAAAAGAGAGTATAAATTACGAACTCTCTGCAACTGGTCTCGTGAAACCGTCACCTTGGGTTAGTTCTGTTATAAGAAAAAGGAACAACTACAAATGATAGGTACAAGATCATTTACCCATCGCTGCCACTGTCATCGGACAAATGATAGGTACAACGATATTGGTAGGATCAGAATGATATGATTGGTGGAAACTAATGGTATGAGAAAACAACGATATCGGTAGGATCAGAATGGTAGGATTGATGGAAACTAATGGTAGGAGAAAACAACGATATTGGTAGGATCATAATTTCGCAGGAAGCAGAAAAAAACGATATTGGGTCCTTATGATCGTCTAGGCATCAAGAAGTGATAATTTCGCAGGAAGCAAAAATAGCGCTTGAATTTGTAATCTTAATTTGCAAGTTCTGCATTTGATCAAAAGAGAGTTTATAAATTTGTAATCTTAATTTGCAAGTTATGCAATTGATCAAAAAGAGAGAGTATAAATTATGAACTCTCTACAACTGGTCTCGTAAAACCGTCACCTTGGAGTAGTTCTGTTATAAGAAAAAGGAACAACTACAAAGGATAGGTACAAGATCACTTATCCATCGCTGCCACTGTCACCGGACAAACTTTTTGCACTTTTTCAGGTATGAAAGGACAGTTGTACACTATTGGTAGGACGGAAATATTCTATTGGTAGGATGGGGACTGTAGCGTTTCTTGGGATGAACGGGTAACTTTTTTCCCGTCATTTCCGCTTCTATCCTATTCTGCCTCACTTTTTGCAGAGAATGTTATGGTGTTTCAAATCCTCCTCTCAAGCTTATATATGTTCTTGGGGACACCCATCAATGCAATCATTGCATTTTCCCCTCATAAATGCTCCCCCCTTTTCCCCAAAGGATGAGCCCTGTTTTGGCGCCAAAACTGCATTGACAGCCCGCCAAATCAGCTACAGTGAATCCCCTTCAGATTCTCTCAAAAATATCTCCAAGTATGGAAAGACAGGTTTAACCTATTGGTAGGATCAATTCATTCTATTGGTAAGATGGGCAGTGTACAGTTTTCTGAAATGAACGGAGGATGCCTTTTGGTGCCACATGTCACTGACAACTACTGACAGCTACAATGTAGCTACAGTGTCCCACCCCTTCACCTGCTACTTCCTCTCCCGGTTGCAATTTTTATTTGCAAAAATTAGCCACTTTCTACCCCTAGCAAATAAACAAGGCACATGACTATTTGTGCAAAGTTTTTTTTTTTTGGTCTAGTTATGCAAAATGGCCTTATAAAAATTATATTTATATTGTACATGTCAAATAACATAAAAGTAAAATAATATTTAAAAAATATTAAAATATTATTTTAGAAGAAAAAAATATACAAATGTATATTATTGAACATGTACAATGTAAAAATAATTTTTTATATTTTTTTATTTTATTACAAAATACCTCAAATATTTTTGTGTTACACCAAGGAGCCCATTGTAGGGGTAAGAGATTCATACCCCTTTAAACCACAGAAATTAATCGATCAATCACGAAAATTACTGCCCAAGTGCAACAGGTAGGGGTGGAAATGGGGCGGGTTATGGGTGGATGAAGTCACTCCATCACCCGCCCCGCGGGTAAAAAATTTCACCCGCTCCATCCATCCCCCATAAACCTTTTCATCCACATCCGACCCACGCGGGTGATGCGGGTGGAGCGGGTACCCAATGGGTGAAATAATAGAAAAAACCAAATCAACACAAGTAGTCCAATTCTAACTCAAAATCACAAAGGGAGTGGGTTTATGTATTTATATTTTTGATCGACAAAGCACTGAAATCACGAGCTAATTGAAATTTGAAAGTGGAAGGGTATATATCTCTATACTAATCATATACTAATCCAGTATATCCTTTGCTATAACGTAGAAAAGCAAGCCGAGACCATATCCATTCTAATTGAAATTTGGTGGGTAAAGCACTAATCAAGGATTAGGGTTTGTAGAAGTTAAACTTGAAAAGGGTAAAATGGTAAAATCACACACATTACATATATAAATTTTAGGATTTTATGCAGGTGTGCGGCGGGGGGGGGGGGTGTTAATGGGGCGGGTTATGGGTGAAAAATCTTCACTCATAATCCATCCTTCACCCGCACCCGCTCCACCCATCACCCACTTTTTTGGGGGTAAAGTGGGTGGAGCGGGTACCCGTGGATTATTTCCAGCCCCAGCCACAGGTGAATTCAATTCAAGTTGGACTGGTCTGAGACATGGAAACTATGATACCCCGAAACTCCATTTTATAGCGGTTCGGCGTTTCTGTATAAGAAGAAACTCCGCGGAAACACCTTAGAAACGTTTCTGAGAGATCAGAAACTTTGACCGTTTCGTTGACCAAAAAAGTCAAAAACTTTGACCGTTTCCGTTTGATCAGAAACATTTCTGACTTGCCAGATGATGTTTCCACTAATTTTATAGTTAAAATAAAAAAAAGCAAACCCTAAATCATACTCCCCCTTCCTCCCGTCTGAAACTCTCATTTCCTTCCATCCTTGTCGCCTACTTCTCCTCCATTTTCAGTCCTCCCTCCTCTCACTTGTTCAGTACTCTCTCCCTCTAAGCTCTCTGATAAGCCATAACTTAGGAAGAGTTAGCTAAGTAAAAGATTGATGTTGGATTGATTACTTTGTGTTGTTCTTGATTATGTTGTTATTTTAAAATGAAGTTACTTTATTTTGTTGGTTTGCAAGACATTTAATATATTTGACATGTCTGCATTGATTTCTGTTAATGACTAAGAACACTGTTTATCACGGTATTGAATATTTTAATTTGTAGTCTTAATGATGCATTCAATGTGTATCACTTGGTGATATGTTTATTGCTCTTATTTAGACCTTTAAATGAACATATAATTTATATTGTCGTTTTCTCGACGTTTTCATTTCCTACAAAAATTGAATTGCCATTTTCCCGTTTCCGTTTCCTTATAACATAGCATGGAAATATCATTCAATTCAATAAAGGAATCAAATTTTGAAATGGAATGGATTTAATTTAAATCGAACAAATTGAATTCGTAGACAACACAGAGATTGAATTACAGACATCCGGTAAAATTGTAAACAAAAATAAGAAGCTCAAATAAAGACACTTGAAAAGCTACCGAAATATACAAGAAACTCCATGAAAGCTCTACCAAGCTAAAACACTGAACCCTACGACGTTACGAGTAAAAGAATCATATGAACAAGGCGCGATAAATATATTAAGAATCTCTGCAATTCAGTTCATTTACATCAAAAGAAGCCGAATCTTCGCCTCATTTGGGTGGCATCGTCAAATACTGTTTCACTCGCGCTTTGTTATACTCGAATAAGAACGGTATTTCCCGGATCTGGTTGGTTCAGCCAAAGAAACAGGGTGAGAAAAAGTCACCACCAGATTGAAATTGTATAAATTACGACATTGACATACCTCGATCAAACAATCCGAGGGAAGAGAGAGGCTCTGGCCTGGGTAGATCTCCTTGTTATCGACTAAGACTGAACTCTTGCCCAGATTCCTTAGGTGGAAGGTCCCGTCCTCGTCCAACCTAATGACAGCCTGGAATGAACAAGGAATTGAGTATGATGAACGACGAGGACATGCCTTATTTACGCAAGGAAGAGCTACTGTAGCCAATGCAAACTCACCTGCCGTCTTGAGATTTTGTTCGCACGCCCTTCTTTGCCCAGGTCAATATCAACGATTGTATCTTCTGTTGCTCTCCCAAGTAAAACCTAAAGGGATGATGTTTTCAGTGTTAATATAGAAGTTGACACAGAATGGAAGACGAAAGACAGACTGAAAATGGCTATGCGGAAAATATTCTCTTGACTTCATATACCTCGGGTTTCTTGATGTAGTGCTTCGAATGATGGCCATATAAAACAGCAAATGCACCGTGAGATGCTATATCTCTTTGCATATAAGCACGAGCACCCTGCTCCAGCCTTATGATTGCCCTCTTTGCGTCTTCACTCTGATACATTGCAACTGCATGAACAGACAAGCCACACGAAGTATGGAACTCAATAAAAGCATACATTATTATGGAAAGTCCTGGAAATAACATCATGATTCGTGACTCTACTAAAATATCAAAGTGCTGAATTGTTAAGAGTACTAAACAAATTTACCCTTTTGGAAATCCCTCTACCAAAAATTTTAAACCATTCTCCTTTCTCTATTTTTTTTAAAAAAATCATAGCTTCAAATAAGTTTTGGATATATCCGAACATTCCATATTGCGCTTAAGAGAGTTATACTGAGTTATTTTTTCTGAAATGTACTCCGTATAAGAAAATAATACATCATAATATATTATATATCACATAAAATGGAACAGCTAATGCGGCCCATCTACTGGGCTGGGGAAGAACACACCTTCCCTGCAAGAGTACGATTCAAGATCTTCTGGGCCCAAGTCCATATCAAGGATCTGCCAGAAAGCACCATGAGTTAGAAGGAAAGAAGAATGATAACTGTATCTAAGATCATTCAAAGGCCAAGAAATTGTACCATCGATTCAATATCTGAACAATATGGTATATCAGCATCGTCATCATCAATATCAGACAACTGCTCTTCCAAATCAGATAATAAGGGCTCTCCCTCAGTTTCAGGGGCCATTTCATCATTAGTTACTAATTCTGTGTGTGCTTCTAATTTCTTGATTGCAGGTACCACTTGCCCTTCTTGCTTTATTCCAAGACTACGAGATTCAAAATGGCTATTCAAGCCATCTGAAACCTTGACTGGTACGTCGGGTGGATCAGGGCAAGATTGTTTGTTGGACACAATTTCAGGAACCAACTCCTTTGATACCAGAGTGTTACAACTGGCAGTGCCAAGATGCTTGGAGTTCTTACTGATGTTTTCAGTTCTAGGCGACTCAAGTTTAGCATTACAATCAGCAACAGCATGATTTAGACCGGTTCCATGTCCTCTTGCTTGCGACGCTGCATGCAATTCACCAAATCTCTTCATCTCTTTGTTCAGCAAGCTAAGACCAGTTTCACTTGGCTGTTTATGTGAAATATCCTTGACACTTAAACCTGGATGACCAGTTTCATTAAGACCTCTTCGGTTGAAAGATGCAAGACGTGATTTAATAGGGAAAATGACATGGTCATTGCAAGGAACTTCCAGATCCTCAGTATTCAGCGTGCAGCACACAACAGGCTCGCAAAGTTCAGAAAGTCGAGGGCTTATACCAGATGAAGATGACGGATTTTGTGTTGTGCTGGTATCCAAATCATTGCCACCCTGGCCTTGCTGTACTGTAGGAGGACTGCTCGGATTAAGCAAATTGGATTTTGGGGCTATCGAAGCATCCACTTCAGAAACATTCAGGATTTGATTTTGATCGTCATACACATCAGCAGGAGAATCCATCAAGAGATTGTTTAAACCATACTTATCGATTTCTTTTCCATCATCATCCATCAAGAGCATCTCATCATCATCACTGAGATTCAATAGAGTAACAAGGTCAAACTGTGGACAAGATGTTGAGGTTTTTAGCTCAGCACACGCCACCATATGATTATTGAATTCAGTATCTGAGTGGACAATGTTGTATTCTGAAGGCATTTCTGCAGCATCATCTAGAAGCCCAAATGCATCCCCTGTTTGAGGACTTTTATCTCTCAACTGAGGATCACCTGGCATCTCCATTGCTGACATGCCATCCATATTTTGCCAGACTGGCATAGCAGGTGGTGGAGATGAATACTGCAAATGCTGGAAAGAAGCCTCACACTCTGAAATCGGTGAGTTGAAGACATGATCCCCTTCCAAATCAGGATACATATTATTATTACCATTACTCAATGGATTCGCATCTAAGTTCTCTGGCAAACCATTCTGAAAATGTATTTCTTCTGATGAATTTATTCCTCCAACAACAGCACAATTCCCACCCAAAGACATGTCATGTTCAAAAACATGAGGTATTTGTTCGCATATTTGATGTTGCTCAAGATTGCTCCAATCTCCGTTATCAGATTCATGAGAAGCTCCATCAATATTGTTTCTCACATCTTGAGGAAAAACATGATGCAGATCATCAAAGTTGCTATTTCCTAATTCAAAATGATTATCCATTGGATCTCCAAGGATGTCGCAACCTGCAGCCTCGTGTCCATTCTGATAGAAATTTTCAGCTGGTGCAACAAAGAAATTTAAATCCCCCTGGTTAAGTGGATCATTGCAGATTCTCTTTCGCTTGGCATAATAGCATCTCCGAACACTTTCGACCTTTCTTTTTTGAGTTCCTTTGCTCTCTTTTGAGCTTTCTAATTTACTTGATTTTGAGGCAAGATTAGAAGTGGAACGCTCAAACTCCATCATGAGTTCAGAAGCTTCAGCAGAGATTTCTGGATCATAGAGGAGAGAATGCCACCTCTCTTGTAGCTCTCGAATTGTAAATCTCCGAGAAAACCGAACTGCACCTTTAGCAAGCGATTCCAAAGATGCACCAGCCTAAAAATGTAGGAACAGAACTTAAATGAGCTCAAGAGAATTCAAATCCATAAAGCTATGGATTATGGAGAAACTATACTTGAATGGTAATAATATGGGATCAAAGAACACTAAAATTTAATATTTATAACATATAGCATATCTCATTCAATAACTGATCCTCCTACAAAGAAGCACATTTCCATCATAAATAATGAATGTGTTTTTTTCTTGACGAGTTAAGCACCAGGAAGATGAAGCTCAATCATGTATAAAAAATGAGAAGGAAAAAGGTTTGGAAACATGAGCTAGGCATCATCTCAGGCTGCAGAGGACATGGTCTTAACCTTGGCTGTGGATACTTAAATTCAAACAAGACCCCCACTGAGCTACCTTTGCACAAGGCAAGAATATTATCAAAGATTTGCAGGAAAGAAAATGTTTTTTTTTTTAAATCGTATTTATACTAGGAACACTCTCAAAGCACTGCCATTAAGCACATAAATTTGAAACCACACGAGATCACATTTACAACATAATCAATTGACTGTTAAGCCTGAACAATCGTACAGCACTAAAGCAGCCACCGAAGATGACCCCCCCGGAGGGCACCAATACATCTTTATTCTTTGCTCAATGCACATGGTTAAACAGAAGTAAATAATAAGGCAATTAAGTACATCCAATTCATTCAGGACACTTTTCCAGATTCAATATCGCCAGAAGCAAGCTAAAGCGTTTTTCTTGGAAGTTGTAGCACCAAGTATAAACCCCCTGACGACAAGCGTTCATCATATTCACTGCCCAAATTTCAAATAAACAAACCAACAAATTAAAAACACTGCATCACTTACACCACAATCCAATACCCTATTAACCACCTTACAATACACAACTCTATTTCCTGCCCCAAATTAACTAAACACTCCACATACCTCCTGATGTAATATAATATCTACTACTATTTTTGTTTTTTAGCCTAAACCGATTCCCTGATTATAACGGTCCTACAGAAACCAGCCAAAAGAGACACAAATTAAGCAAATACAGTGACCAACACATGAAACCTAAATCTACTATTCCGAAATCAGAAACAGTGAGGTAACATAACCGAGAACAATTGAAGAGAAAATCGAGAAGTAAAAGGCGTACCTCGATCGAATTCTTAAGGAGAAGGTCGTCTTCGGGGATCCAAGACGAAAGAGGGGCAAGAGATCCCATTGCCTGCAACTAAAAACCGCTTTTCCCTCTTCTCCGGGGAAAAAGAGGGTTTCTAGGGTTTAAGGCCAAAATTAAAACCCTCTCAGTCAGTCAAACACCCTAACATGAAGTGGGGGCACAAAAATTCGCAGTAATCAGGACTACACGCGTACAACTGCAAAGTAAAGTACTATTAACGTCATGTGAATTTCCCTTTTTCAATTTAATTTATTTAAACACAATAATAATATTAGCTCGGTGCAATTTGGGCTGTTACAATAAAGATTCGTGATAGGCCCAATAAGAAATTGGGCGTAACCGGCCCATTTAGAGCATATCTCCAGTCTTTACGAATTGGTCTTGTGATAGTCTACAACCGAACTGACCTCGTGGTAGATATGATAAAACCCGATCACCCACTCTTTATGTATAAAGCTTTGACACAGAGTGCACAAGTCGTCAATCCCTAAAATGGATTATGTAATTTCTCTAAGATGGAGAATGTGATGAAAAATAGCGTCGTATTCCATTTAAATTTGGAATATTCTCCATATTTATATATGAAATTGGGTAATCATTTTTATGTCCTTCCCCTTCGACCGCGTCCAGTGCCCACACACCCTTCTTTTCCTTCTACGCATGTTGCTTATTCGTTGATTGAGTCATTTTATGTCCTTCAATTCCAGTCACGACGATGGACAACATGCCCTCTTTGGCCTACCTTAGTCCCCCGCTTGAGACACCTCAACCAACTCTCTCTCATCTTGTAATTAACCAGTACCCATATAAGATATGCAAATTTTCTATCCATTATTAAACCGTGTACATGTAAACTACTACAGTTTATGCTAGTTGGCATTGAAAAATCTTTACCGTAGGCTTGTTAGAATCTGCATCCGCACCAACCTCCTGTTTGTTGATGACTCTTAGTTCTACCCCGACCCTCAATCTCCTAGATGTCATCCTACGTATTTGTGGTCAACACAACAGTAAAAGCAAACGCACGTTCAAGCAACAATATACAAGACAAACAACATACCAAAACAAGACAGTGATCGTAAGGCGGTTTTACCTTCTCCTTGTTGACCCAAGGCTCCACAACTTACTCGTTGTCATTAGTGTGAGCAACCTGTGGATACACCACAATGATTGTATATAAGAGGATGGATTCAATAAGAAGCCTTATTGGTGCCTTATGCGATTCAACCTCATGGTCAGCAGCGTCCCCTCTTTGTGTTCCATCCCTTCCCAAAGACTCACATCCATGTAGCACGAGAGGATAACGTTAGTGAAATGTCAACACAACACAGTTTAGTGGCTTTAGGAGGTCGTTAGCCTTCAAGCACTAGGAGTATATCAACGTAGAACACACCTTATCACTTGAAGTCGTACACCTGTTGATAATTACCTTTAGGAGTTCATGCTAGTTGGCATTGATAAGGCACCTCCTCATTTCCTCCAGCTTGGCCATTATCCTGGACTCAAGGCTCTGGATGTCGCCCACTGGCTACGACGCGGACCCCAAAGTTAGAGCAAGATGGCTTTAAGATGGCATTCGGGGGAGTTGTGCAGCTACAACAACTTCAAACGCGCAGATGACGGCGTTGATGAATGCATTGGGTGCCTCATGCTGGTAGAATGATCGGCCAAGCCCTTGCCTCTCTGCCTCGTCTGGGATGAGGATTGGCATCACCCCCTCCTCGAAATCACCATCACCTTTCGCTTCTTCTAGTTGGGCGATCACGGAGTCATACGCAAGGTTCTCATCGCAAGACTCTCACCTTAAGAACCTCTGCCTCGTCGTGGAGGAGACCATGACCGCGAACTGCATTCCAGTGATGGGAAGGGTTTCATACATCCACAACCACGATGAACAAAAAAAAATAGTGGTCTAACATGGCTATTTATATGCAATTCAAACCATGTACGTATAGCGTACAATTTTTGTACTTGGAAAGCAAGGGGGAATCCGTACATGCAGTAGTTGGATTAAGGTACATTCGGGTTCACTTCGTATGACAGCTTCCTCTCGATGACAATTATGAGGTAGGAGTGTGTGCATTGTACACCACCCTACCCCAAGGGTAGGCAAGAAAGCGGTCGACATCTGTGAACATCTTCACAGCCCACCCATGCTATGCCCGTCATGGTTCACCCACCAGTAGGACTCCCTCTACCAATAGAAGCAACGCTATCTTGAACTGTTTCGAGATGAAAGTCTTGGATTTCATCACGACTTGGAATCACAACTCCAAATCAGCGATCATCACCTTATGAGGGCCAAAGAAATCGCGCAATGCGCCCTTGTCTTCCTCCTTCTCGCCAGTGCGAGGAATGGGTCGATAGTTCATCCTCGTGATGATAGAAAACTCCGTTACAGAAAAGTATATGACAGAGTCATGCACCTTGTACCAATTCTCCCACTTCTTGTGCATCTTAACATGGCTCTGAAGGAAGAAACGCACATGTGCAGAGAACAGGACCCTTGTCTCCAACTTGACAATCGGCCCCAATTGCCTTCCCTTGAAACGTTTCCAATAGTCTTTGTCAAGCGCGTCATCTTGGAGTTGAAGGAGTTATAGCTTCGAGAATCGGCTACATTTCCCTCTAAAGTTGTCCTCTTGTAGGACCGCATATATAGTCTGCAAAAACTTCAAATCACTAAACACAATAACTTCCATAATCAACATTAATTGGTCATACTTGGCTAGTTGGGAGTTTTTTTTGGGGGGGAGGGGGGGGGGGGGGGACTTCTTGCCGCTAGTACGCACCATCGATGTTTTGCTATTATTTCTTACATTGTTGAACAACAAACATCGTTAAGCAACACAATAATATCATATCGTACCTCAATTTAACCCAATCCAAACCTCCCTACTTCGCATCAGTAATATTTACATTTGGCGTCGTAGCCTTTAACAATCTATGTATAGCACATGTCACCTTTTGAATGTTGGTCTTATCTTGTCACATATGTATCACTAGTAAGGTTTTTCCTATCACTATTCAGTTTTACACGTCATATCTTCAATTCCCTTTTACAAAACTGTATAACGATTTACCCAGCACTTCCATGCCCCAAACAACCCTCTTATGAACCACCTTGTGACCATCCCATAATCCTCTAGGGAACCCCCTTTGACTGCTTCTTCTCCATTCAATACACACATTCTCCTCAGATTCCTACATTATACCCCATTTTTCGACAAATTAAACCCAACATTTTCCAACAATGCCTCCTTCAATTCTATTCATCCCTTAAATCCCTCGTTTTGGAATCCACCCTCTGCACAACTCATTGTATGTCCACCCTTCCACCAACCTACTGTTCGCATATGTTGCCTGCCCAATCCTACATGACAACTGCTACGTCTTCGATTCCACGCCAAAATTTACCCAACGTCGGACAACCTGATACGTTTGGAATCCCCGATCCTTCGCCTGTGGGCTCGGAATCAAGAACACCAAACTTGTTGATGGTCCGATCTTGCAATATTCTTGCTAATCTCGATGTTTACAATCAATTACAATTAAAGTCTTTGAACTATTGTGAAACAAACGAAAACAAACAAATAAAAACTAAGGCAAAAAGGCAAAAACAATGAACAACAACGACTAACACTTAGCCAAAATCCAGCAGGCAAACACAACAGCAACAACGATCATAGTGGCGGCGATGGATGCTGCAGGCGCAACAGATATTGCAGCGGCCGCAGCCAGCGACGGTTCCTCTGTTGCAGCAACAGTGGCCTGGGTTCCAGCGACAGTTTTTCAGCTTTTCTCTTCTTTCTTGTGTTTGGTTTTGTGTTTGGGATTAGGGCTTAGATCTTGGTTTGGTACCGGATGAACAAGAACATAAATTGATTGCGAAGACTTTTTGGATTGGGGAATTAGGGAAACCTTTTAATCCTAAAAAGGTTCCTCAATATAATTTCCAAAGTACAAGAGTTTAAATAGGGAACTATACCAATTCTATCTTGTGCAAAAGATAGAGTTTTGGCTTAGATAAATAAATACTAAATCCTAATAATACTAATAAATAAATCCTAGATAAATATTCCTACTTAGTGATCAAAGAAAATATCTAGAAGAGATAAACTTTCCTTTTCCACATTTATTCACTTAACTAAGTATTTCTAAAAATAAGACATTCCATAAATAGCTCTAACTACATAGGAGTTACTAAATATGGAAATAACTAAAAATAATAATAATAATAATTAAATAATATTTTTTTCTTAATCCATGATGGTGCCTTCTTCTTTCTCTTGAGAAATACATTCTTTGCCATCAATGGCCCTCGAATCGCTCTTGAGAGCTCGCCTGGATCAAAATCATTGTTTGACCCACAAAAAGCCATCTTAATCCGCATCACAACCTCTCATTCGCATATAGTTCCCTTGCCCAATTTTGACCAATTCATATCAAAATTCCGAAATTCGAACCTCTCCCCTAACCTTAGCTCCAAAGCAACTCAACATTGCCAAAATTTGACCAATTGATATCCAAATTCCCAAGTCGACATGATGAAGAACATAACTACAACAAGAAGAATAAATGCTACTTACTTGAATGAGCCTTTTTCGTTGAGCTTCACTGTGTGGTGGGCCTTTTGTTGTCCTCTTTTCTTCTTCTTCGTCTCTTTATTTCCGACCTAGTCCACACGAGTCTTCTCCCTTCTTCCCCCTTTGTTGTTTTTCCTTTGTTTTTCTCTCCCTTCATCTATTTGTCTCCGATCGCTCTCCTCCTCTCTTTTGCCTTTCTTTCTTCTTCCGCTGCTCGACTCTCTACAAGTCGTTTTTCCGCTCCCTCCCCTGTTCATTCCTTGGCGATTTAAAACCCTCTCGTGTGACGGTTGACAATGACGATTATTAATTATAAATGATACTCTCTCTTTCTTTCCCCCATAAAGCATCTGGTTAGCCTTTCTTTTTTACCAGGATAGGCCTGCAATTTTTTCAAGGAGGGTATAGTTTTGCAATAAATCAAGGGAGAGAGTTTATTTATGCAAACTAGTTTCGGGAGTGGGGTTGTTTTGTGCAATTGCCTCTATAAATTACTAATTTCATAGGTGTAACGGCCCGGGATTATGATTCCCGGGTTACGTTTCGAAGGATGAAACCCCTCGTTAAGATCTTGCATCCCGAGTACAGGTTGAAGGTTTGAAATTCTACTCTAACGTTTTCAAGTGGGATTTCATACCCAAATTTCGAAGGGATCGTTGCAATCCCCGGGGAAGTCCCCTGTACCTGTCATAAGTCTAAGCGTGAAAAACCAATAGTCATACAAATAGCGGAATCAAGGTGTAATACAAGAGAGTGCCACGGCAGAGCCGGATCAAAACCAAATCAGTAAGCATATTTATCGAAATCTAATAGGCGATGTTAGCGAGGTTAGACCATTTCTTTACGATCGCCTAAGAGAGTTCCCACGTCACGGAAGTAAGGAACAATCATGCTACAAAACAAACCTAAAAAAAATATGTATGCGGGGCGGTGTCAGATCGAAGCCCTACGCAATATAATCCCAAACAAGCAGACACATACACACGCTAGTCCTAATAAAGATGCTTCTAGATGCAAGGCGGAATATTAACACAATAACATGCTCCTAAGATCAAGTGCATAAATATAATAAGGCCTTAGCACTGAATACGAAGTGGTATATCTCTCTCCTACCTCCACCCCATTCCGATAGGCCGGAGACTGGCCAGCTCGTGAATGCATTCCATTTTAATCGGGCGGCACGCATGCCCAACCCGCTCTACAATAAAGCCCGCAAGCATCTCGTAATATAAGGAAGTTTCATGACTCGATTGACTCAGGACGGGACCCGATGGGACTAGATCGTCCTATAACCCTAGCAATGACTCTAGTTACTTCACAGATAACGGCCGTTCTGTTTACAAAAGCAATGAGTAAACGAATGCTCAATCATGAGTGCAATCCTAGCAGGATACTACATGACATGCTTTATTATGAATGCAAGCACCTAGTATGCACATGGCTACAAGCAGAGAGATCTCTTTTCGAATCTGAGTGAGCTCATATAGGAACTCACCTGGCTATGCAGAACAGCATATTAGAAGATCCGGCATACATCATTCATAATCGCAAAGTATCACCTAGATACACATCAGAACATACATGTATAAGTCTACGTCTAATCATCCAACACGCAAGCATATCATTCAACGGGAATAGCAACCATATCGCAATCATCATTTCGTCAAGTTCAACCATTCATATATTCGCGATAATACTCATATATCTGCATGATCGTATATCTCCCAAGTTCATCATACTACTCATAGCTCATAAAGCACAAGTCGAACGAACGATACAAAATTATAACATCTCATCATGTCGTTAATCATTCATTCATGTCATTAATCCACACAAATCATGCTATTAGTCAATCATCCATATCATCATGCTAGTTAGTCATCGATCACATAATAACCAAGTTAGTCCCGAAAACCGTTTCAAAATCCGAATCAACTAGTTAGAAATTCCGTCATTTTGAAAATGCTCAATGAATCCCTTTTTCGATTTAAATTCCGATAATGCCTTTTTAAATCTCCAGTCTCATAATATTATATTTTCTTCTAATCACCGTAATATTATATCTTTAATCTTAAAATAATGTTTTATATTTTAATCTCAATTATATTATATAATATTTCAAATACTATTTTCTTTAAACATTTTCATAAAATATTTCTACATACCTTAAAAATCCCAACCATTTTTATTTAATAAAATCAACCTCTTATTAATTTACCTAAACCGCCCTTATTTTATAAGAATCACAAACCGACCCCTTTATTTGTAAACTTCACAAATCCACCCTGACGTGCTCGGACCCGGGCTCGAGCAAAAGGACCAGCGACGAGAGTTCCGAGAAGTCTGGAAGTTGTTGGCAGTTCTGGATCGGAGCAGCAGATCAGTCGGCAAATAATGCCGATTTCCCGTCGATTATCTAGGCTTCTGGAAACGTGCGAGTACTACTTTTGTAGATCTTGAAGTCGCGGTCGCGGATTGGGGCAGATCTCATCAATCAGATGTCAGATGAAGCGGGAAATCGCGTTTTACCGAGACGTCGCATGTGCAGAGACGATTCTGAAATTGGGTTCGTTTGAGAGGTATTGAGGGCTGTTTTGGGAGTGACGTTTTGGGTATGATTGAGGGTGATAATGGGGCTGTGGAAGGTCTTAGAATGGTGGTAAAGAAGGGAATGGGGGTTGAGGGATATGTGATGCAAGATAGCTCTCGGCCTCGCACTCCGAGCTCTCTCCAACACTCGATCTTCCGCACTCTCGGCCTCGCACTCCGAGTGTTTCCGACCCTTTGATTCCATCGTCTCTCACTAAGGAATCGCTCTTAGCATCTCACCAAGAGGATTTATCCGGCATTTCACCAAGATAGATTTGTGTTTCTTAACCCGAAACGAATGAAGCACAAGCTTAGTTTTCTCAAATTCAACTTATCCTAAAAAATGTTCTTACATCCCTTTATATAGGAAACATATTTAATCTATGAAAAATAAAATAAATTAAAATAAATTGATAAACTAATGACGGATAATACGAAAGGGTTTCCGAGATTTATGACGGAGAGATGGACAACCATAATGGCGGAAAACGAATGGCCTTGGTTGCCATCAAAGAGATGGAAGGTCGGAAATCCCTAAAGCCCCGTCATTTAATCCGTCCTTATTGAATTCATTTCGTCTTCATTTATTGCATTTCCGACAAGCTGCCTGGTTTTCGGACTGCTCCAAAGATGCCAGATTTCGTCCATCTTTCAAGCTGATTTGATGATTGCATCCTTCAATAAAGTTGTATCCACTTAAAATATCTTTCCAACTAGTGCTCATTGGCTTCAATCGGAATTTTATACAACTAGAACGAGCTATAATACCGAGGTGTCGCCAAACAGTCTTCACAAATGAAAGTTGATGTTCTGCTCCGAAGACAAACCCTTGTTGGAAAAAAGAGTCAAGCTCATGAGCGACTACGATCACATCACACCCCTTTCTCTAAACCACAAAAACTGAAGTCCCCATTTTGTTTGAAAGAAATCAGACCCTAAAACAGGCTCCAAAGGTTGATTTTATTATGAAAACTTAAGCCCACAAAAATAGGCCCATCTAACCAACCAATTCCATTTCTCAATTTGTGAAAACCGGAAGCAAAGCTTTAAAACAAAAGGGGGCCCAGGTGACGTGGCGAGTGATGTGGAATGGGGGGGGGAGCCCACAGTCATCTTCAACCTTGTTGTTTGAACGAAATGAAACGGAGAGGTAGACCCAGCCTCCGAAAAACAGGAGGAAGAGGGAAAGGGGAGGCCGACGGTGGCGGTTCCCGGACTTCGACCACGAATCCAACACCCACACACACAGAGAGGGGAACGAAAAGAAAAAAAAAGAAGAAGGAAGGAGGCTCACCGAGGCGCGGTTTCGATGCTCGCCGGAAAGCTTCGTTGGAACTCGATTCGGCTTCGTCGGAGATGGGTCCTTACCGGAGATGTCCTAGGGGAAGTGGGAAGAGTGTAAGGTCCCTCTTTTAGAGGAATTGGAGGCGGAAGGGAAGAGAAATGAGAGAGGTTCAAGACTCACCTTTTCCAAACCGAAACAGGGAAGAAGAAGGCGCATCGGTGGCTCCGACTATGGTGGTCGCGGCGCCGGACGTCGGGGGAGGGGAGGAGAAGGCTAGGCTGCCGCTGTTGCTCGGACGCGAATGGGGAGAGATGGGAGCGGCTGGGCTCGTCGAGTGCGCTCGGGAAATCAGAGCAAGGTGCTCGGAGGTGCTCGACGGGGTGTCCAGGAGGTGCTCGACGGGAACGGTGGGGTGTCCTGTTGCCTGGATTTTGGATTAAAGAGGAGGAGAGAGTGTAGGGTTGAGTGTAGGGTTGTGGGTACAGGTAAAGGGTTGAAAATCAAGTGAAAGCAGAGCTCTCTTGAATCAATGCAAATGGAGAGGGGTGATGGCACTACACAGGCTTGGCGTGGAGACTGTTGGATTTCGGAGGGAGCTGCTGCCTGATTTGCAAAGGAAGAAGAGCAAGAAGACAAAGAGTGCTCCTGTCGATGGGGTCAAAGGAAGAAACTAGAAAGAGATGGGTTGTCATGGAAGAGGTATAAAGAAAAAGAGGCTTTCTTGTTTTGCTTTTACTTTACAAATGAAAATCATAGGGGAAGGGAGTCAATTTTGGCTCTATCTAGTTGTCCTAATAGAAAGAGAACAGGGAAGAATGGGGCTGGCCTTGAGAGCTACAAATCAGTAACGAGGGAGAGAAAGAGAGTACTCTCTCCTAAACAAATTTATTTTAAAATACTCGGAATATATTTCCAACCCCGCTCTCTCGATCAATTAAATTTAGGATGAGTTTTCTTTGAAATATCAAATTAAATATGCTTTAAATCAATTTTTAATTTTCTTTTTTCGAAAAATTAGGATTTAAAAATCCGAGCCTTTACATCATCCACCTCTAAAAACAAGTCTCGTCCCCGAGACTAAAACGAAACAAGGTAGGGGATGAAGTTGGAAGTAGGTGAGTCCAAGGACCATTCCATTGATCCCGTACGTGCCTCATAAGTGCCCCTATGAGATCATCACAGTATCGCCGTCATGATCATAATATCCCCGATAGGTCGTAGCGAGAGTGTGATATGGGCCCTTACCACATCCTTACCTCGACTCCTCGGATACATTATAACTCGAAAAGCATCATAACATCTCCACTAGGTCTTAGCAAGCAATCTATAAGGGCCCCTATAAAATACTTGTATCCACTTCGTGGGGCGTCATAATGCAAGCTCGGTTAGAAAATTTCAAAAGGGTTCGTCAATTTGAAAATGATTGGTCTCAAAATCATTGAAATTCTCGATCGCGTTTGATTTCTCAAAATTCAAGTTATTTCTTTTTAAACACCATTCAACATCCCTTAATCCAACGTTAGTCAGCAAGTTTCAAATCTCAGGAGGTGAAATCATCCACCTCTAAGGGCTAACCCCATATTTCCTTCCTAGGTTCCAAGTCAGAATCAAATTTCATCAATTCAATTCTAGCATCCCAGCAATTCTAGTCCAAGGCATTATATAGTATAGCAATCGTATCACACATTCGAAAACAGATCATACTCATGTCAAGGATAGTCACGTACCATAGCAGATCTAGCATAATATCGCACATAGTAGGATTCATCATATCACAGAAGTTGCACATCATATCAAACAGATAAGCACATCATACTTACACTAACTACCAAGAATTATCACGTCAAAGTCATACAAGTATCGTCGCACACCAACATTCTATCAAACTCAAGAAGTAGCGATATTAGCACTCATACCTCATTATTGTCTATGGAAATATCTTAGAGGATCAGCATTGTTAATAGCATAAAATTTGCACATTACTCGGTCCTAAGTACCGCATACCCATAAGCCACATCCTCGAGAAAACCTGTCTACAACTACTAACCATAACAGAACACGACCACTACTTAGCATCTCTCGCATCAAGATTAACCTCACCTAGGTCTACCAACTCAAATCCGATACTAGTTCTAACATCATTGCACTAAGCTTAGCATACAATCTCTCTAGTCGCATAAGTATCCACGATTCAAGGCCCACATCTCTAACCAATTACTAGGTATCCCAACTCTTACGTCATCAAGCCATCTAAGGATCATTTTGCTTCAATACCCCAATCTCAAGTCCTAATCTTCCACTCAACCATCGAAATCTATACCTCAAAGCTCACGATTGCCCGATTCCCTATTCTGTCAAGCTCAACACTTCGACCATCTACCAAGACTCCCTATAGGCACATCCTCGCCCTAAGGGTCCTCTACCAGTCCCATCTTCACCTTCTAAGAGAAATCCCAAGTCCTCGACTGAACTGCTCTCACGATCGATCTAGACGCTTCTTAACAATCTCTCCTACTTTTCCTAGGCTCTCAAGACTTCGCCTGACCACCATCTCCCAAAGAGACATCTCGAATCACCTTGCTAACATGATCATATTTCCCGCACCACTAACCACTCTCACTAACCATCCACCTCTAAGAACCCAACTCATATTGACCATCTCACGCTTGTTACCCTCGACTAGCTTTAACGCAGAAACCCATCTAGTGCTACTCTCAACCACGAATCACCAAGACCTTCATTGCTAGCGCCTATCCTCAAAGATCAATTACTGATTCTACCTACTCATTCCATTCCGAAACTCACACGAAACCGTAACCGATCATGACTCCTCAAGCTGACTTACTCTAGATCCTCTTCCCAGCATTTTTCGAAATTACCTCAAGCTACCACTCCTTAACCACAACGCCTTAGGCCCTAAGCCTCTATCCATCGACCATTATCCCCAAGGAAACTTTATGCCATCCTATCTCGAATTACCCATAACATCGCAACTTGACAAATTCTCTCACAATCCTCCACTCTATAAAATTCCCAACATCCTCTACCTGGACAAGTTCTCCTCATATTGCCTCAGATCACGCTTCCTCGACCTCTACCGCTTAAACTCTTATGTACCGATCATCATTTCCACAGAATTCCTATGACATCCTCATCCGAGTTTCCCAAGTACCGCAACTTTGCCAAACCTTCTAAAACCTCCTCCCCAAACGTTCTCAATGCATTCTTCCTTGCCTAGTACCCAAATACATGCTCAAGATCTCCCTATCTCAATCTCAAGCCCACAATCTTACTATAATCTCAACGACATCCTTTCCTAGCTACCAGCCTTCCCTCGAAAACTCATCTCACATTCCCAAATACCTCAATAGCCAAAACAATCTCCACACATCAACCTCGATTCCTTTCCTATACTAAAATCCTCCAACAAAGCATCTAGAAATCCTTCCATCATGAATCCTCCAAGCATCACCAACCCTATCTAAGCAACCGCAAGTACTCATCCTACGCAGAGCCTGATACTACTCTTTCTTAGCGATTCCTCAATCTCATCCTTTACCATAACCAGTTCCTAATCACCGCACATAGAGCCTAATCCCCAATTCTACGATTCCTTAGACATTCCTCAACCGATCATCCTCTATGCCGCCCACGATCAGCTCCTAGGCTATCTAGACACCTTCCTTAGCACACAAATCCGTCTAACAACACTTCCTTTCGAGAATCCCTCCGATCCATTCCCAGCTCACTCATCCACCTCTAGAACTACACTAACCACCTATATTTGCACCCACTACCTACCGACACTTCCAGCTAGGACCTCTTCCTCGAAATCTCGCCATGCTAACTCCACTTCTCACCTAAGGCCTACCTGGAAGCTCAATTATCCTCACTGTCCACTATCTCCGACAAGTCATAACCCACTCGACTCCACCCAAGTTAACACATCCTTCCTGCACTCCATCTTGCACAACCAATGAACAACTCGAAGACCTCAATCTACCTGCCATTTCCCGATCCGTCTCACCAATGAATCACTCGACTCATGCCCAGAAAGGAAACACCACCACCCATATAACTCATAACCGATTTACTAGCAGGTCAGTGCACTTAAGCATAAAGACACATCATCACAGACACACGTTAGTCAGACAATCATTCACTACCAGTGCAGGATATCAGTCATCACACATCCATTTAGCCAGTTCCAAGCCTATTGAACGACACCGATTCCAATTCGCTTAGGAGAAAACGTCATTTCTTGAGTCATCTAGGAGGATTACGTCTGTAACTGCCATCTTCGAAAGACGTCCGTCCCTTAGTGACGTCGATCCTAGGGTCCATGGGTCATGGGTCCACCACGCTTCTATTGCGCCACTCTGATGCCATTCGATCGCTCGCTTTCTCTTATATGTCGATGTTCATCAAGGGGATCGCGGGGGGTTAGAAGTCACGGAGATAGGGGAGGGCAAGGGAGGACAACACGACATCCTTAAGGATTCAGACACGAACGAGAAATAGGGTTGACGAGACCAAGATAGAATCCCCACCCGAGGATTACAACGATGTCCTTAGGGTATTCTATGAGGTTATAATTATGACACACAAACACATAATACTCATGAATATCATCACATCATTCCACACTAGCATGTACCTATCTCAAGGGATAACGATCTATACATTTATAACATATTCATATAATCAACTTTTCATACACGCGGAACAAGCTAGCAACCTATCGTCTCATTCACTAATCATGCTCGATATGTATTAAGATCATATATGCACAAACCGACAATAGACATATACGGATGAGTTATGTACGACATAGCGGGCATTGTAGAATGTCACAGGTATATATGATTCATCACTCATTTTAGGAACACACATATGCAGATCGAGACAATGCAAAGTCAATTACGAGCATGTTGAGGTGCACCCTAATAATCATGCTAGAGGATATGGTAAGGTCATATAGACATAGTAATTATCACATCAAATACAACCATGTTCATATAAAGACAAGATGGCACACAATCATGTGAGGGCCTATGATTAGAAGGCATACGTCCTACATGGTATTAGAAATACTCATTAAGCATGTACAAAGTCAACGAGGTTCAATTTGATTAACTTAGCATGTTAACAATTTATTTCATATGTTAATCATTCAACGAGGGTTGACCACACTATCATGGACCTAATTCAAAGGAGAGCAACAATCATGGAAATTCATACATGCGGCACATATACTCATTCACAATTGCAATCATGCAAGATATTAGACAAGTCATGCTAAAATATAACAATGTATTATGTCATACAATTAGAAGGAGGGTTACTATTATAACCGGATAGAATTCTCGAAGGACAATCACTGACTCCTTACCCCGTTTCCCGTGGGACACTAGTATGACTCGCTCGGTAGGACACAAGGACGTTCACGTTGTTCCCGAGAGGTAAGGGTATAACTCGTATTTAGATTCCTGTGGAAAGAAGACATGGCTGACCACAACGAGGATCAAAGGGGTGACTCCATGAGACAACTCACTCCTAACTCGAAACTACTTCAGTCATCGCTCCCACTAATATACTCAAGTAACCGTCACATCTGACACGATTTCCGAAGGTAATTAGTTAACCAACCCAAATTTTCCAGGGAAGACACCAACCTCTGGTACAAGACTCAATAGAAGAATAGATGGTGGGGTACCAAACATGACTCGAAACGGGGAGAGCGAATGCTCTTTGACACTTGCTAACATGCCTAAATGTTTTGGTGGGACGGTTGACGGAGTCAAAATCATCAGGGGTTTGAATTATGGAAGAGGTATTCCGACAAGACAGGAATTCCAATGACATAAGAACGAGGTATTCTCCTGCTATCCCGTTTGCACAGTTATTCAATACATGATTCAAGTCAAGGCATACTGATTAGTTCTCTGTCCTAAGCACAATAGCACTCAACATGGAAGCAATCAACAAGATTAATATGATCCTCTTCGAGGAGGATCGCCCTCGAGCCGAGTTGGATATAATGCATATAATCACAGAGACGATCTATGCCGTCCTTCGAGAGACGGCTGACCGGAGGGGCAAATACCTCACGGCTCTCTAGCCTAAGCTACTCCAACCCTCGGGCTCCTTGGAGTCTTCAAACCCCGTCTGTAAAAGAAGCTAGGATTTTGTCTACCCATTCCCAACTACATCCAATAGGGATGGTCTAGCGCCTTTAGTACCCCATCGTTTCCCTTTGTTTGATTACCAGATTTATTGAATCAAGTTCATATTTAGTCCATTTAAGTTAGCCATATTAAATTCATTTTGCCCTTTCTAAAATATTTTGAAAATCCATTTGAAACCTTTGGCCATTTTCAAAACCACTTCAACCTATCATACTCGGTTTGCAAAACCTGGCTCTGATACCAACTTTGTAACGGCCCGGTATTATGATTCCCGGGTTACGTTTCGAGGGATGAAACCCCTCGTTAGGATCTTGCGTCCCGAGTACAGGTTGAAGGTTTGAAATTCTACTCTAACGTTTTCAAGTGGGATTTCATACCCAAAATTCGAAGGGATCGTTGCTATCCCTGGGGAAGTCCCCTGTACCTGTCATAAGTCTAAGCGTGAAAAACCAATAGTCATACAAATAGCGGAATCAAGGTGTAATACAAGAGAGTGCCACGGCAGAGCCGGGTCAAAACCAAATCAGTAAGCATAGTTATCAAAATCTAATAGGCGATGTTAGTGAGGTTAGACCATTTCTTTGCGATCGCCTAAGAGAGTTCCCACGTCACGGAAGTAAGGAACAATCATGCTATAAAACAAACCTAAAAAAAATATGTATGTGGGGCGGTGTCAGATCGAAGCCCTACGCAATATAATCCCAAATAAGTAGACACATACACACGCTAGTCCTAATAAAGATGCTTCTAGATGCAAGGTGGAATATTAACACACTAACATGCTCCTAAGATCAAGTGTATAAATATAATAAGGCCTTAGCACTGAATACCAAGTGGTATATCCCTCTCCTACCTCCACCCCCTTTCGATAGGGCGGAGACTGGCCAACTCGTGAATGCATTCCATTATAATCGGGCGGCACGCATGCCCAACCCACTCCACAATAAAGCCCGCAAGCATCTCGTAATATAAGGAAGTTTCATGACTCGATTGACTAAGGACGGGACCCGATGGGACTAGGTCGTTCTATAACCGTAGCAATGACTCTAGTTACTTCACAGATAACGGCCGTTCTGTTTACAAAAGCAATGAGTAAACGAATGCTCAATCATGAGTGCAATCCTAGCAGGATACTACATGTCATGCTTTATTATGAATGCAAGCACCTAGTATGCACATGGCTACAAGCAGGGAGATCTCTTTTCGAATCTGAGTGAGCTCATATAGGAACTCACCTGGCTATGCAGAACAGCATAATAGAAGATCCGGCATACATCATTCATAATCACAAAGTATCACCTAGATACACATCAGAACATACATGTATAAGTCTACGTCTAATCATCCAACACGCAAGCATATCATTCAACGGGAATAGCAACCATATCGCAATCATCATTTCGTTAAGTTCAACCATTCATATATTCGCGATAATACTCATATATCTGCATGATCGTATATCTTCCAAGTTCATCATACTAATCATAGCTCATAAAGCACAAGTCGAACGAATGATACAAAATTATAACATCTCATCATGTCGTTAATCATTCATTCATGTCATTAATCCACACAAATCATGCTATTAGTCAATCATTCATATCATTATGCTAGTTAGTCATCGATCACATAATAACCAAATTAGTCCCGAAAACCGTTTCAAAATCCGAATCAACTAGTTAGAAATTCCGTCATTTTGAAAATGCTCGATGAATCCCTTTTTCGATTTGAATTCCGATAATGCCTTTTTAAATCTCCAGTCTCATAATATTATATTTTCTTCTAATCACCGTAATATTATATCTTTAATCTTAAAATAATGTTTTATATTTTAATCTCAATTATATTATATAATATTTCAAACACTATTTTCTTTAAACATTTTCATAAAATATTTCTACATACCTTAAAAATCCCAACCATTTTTATTTAATAAAATCAGCCTGTTATTAATTTACCTAAACCGCCCTTATTTTATAAGAATCACAAACCGGCCCCTTTATTTGTAAACTTCACAAATCCACCCCTTTCTCTAAACCACAAAAACCGAAGTCCCCATTTTGTTTGAAAGAAATCAGACCCTAAAACAGGCCCAAAGGTTGATTTTATTATGAAAATTTAAGCCCACAAAAATAGGCCCATCTAACCAACCAATTCCATTTCTCAATTTGTGAAAACCGGAAGCAAAGCTTTAAAACAAAAGGGGGCCAGGTGACGTGGCGAGTGATGTGGAATGGGGGGGGGGGAGCCCACAGTCATCTTCAACCTTGTTGTTTGAACGAAATGAAACGGAGAGGCAGACCCAGCCTCCGAAAAACAGGAGGAAGAGGGAAAGGGGAGGCCGACGGTGGCGGTTCCCGGACTCCGACCACGAATCCAACACCCACACACACAGAGAGGGGAACGAAAAGAAAAAAAAAAGAGGAAGGAAGGAGGCTCACCGAGGCGCGGTTTCGATGCTCGCTGGAAAGCTTCGTTGGAACTCGATTCGGCTTCGTCGGAGATGGGTCCTTACCGGAGATGCCCTAGGGGAAGTGGGAAGGGTGTAAGGTCCCTCTTTTAGAGGAATTAGAGGCGGAAGGGAAGAGAAACGAGAGAGGTTCAGGACTCACCTTGTCCAAACAGAAACAGGGAAGAAGAAGGCGCATCGGTGGCTCCGACTGTGGTGGTCGCGGCGCCGGACGTCGGGGGAGGGGAGGAGAAGGCTAGGCTGCCGCTGTTGCTCGGACGCGAATGGGGATAGATGGGAGCGGCTGGGCTCGTCAGGTGCGCTCGGGAAATCAGAGCAAGGTGCTCGGAGGCGCTCGACGGGGTGTCCAGGAGGTGCTCGACGGGAACGGTGGGGTGTCCTGTTGCCTGGATTTTGGATTAAAGAGGAGGAGAGAGTGTAGGGTTGAGTATAGGGTTGTGGGTACAGGTAAAGGGTTGAAAATCAAGTGAAAGCAGAGCTCTCTTGAATCAATGCAAATGGAGAGGGGTGATGGCACTACACAGGCTTGGCGTGGAGACTGTTGGATTTCGGAGGGAGCTGCTGCCTGATTTGAAAAGGAAGAAGAGCAAGAAGTCAAAGAGTGCTCCTATCGATGGGGTCAAAGGAAGAAACTAGAAAGAGATGGGTTGGCATGGAAGAGGTATAAAGAAAAAGGGGTTTTCTTGTTTTGCTTTTACTTTACAAATGAAAATCAGAGGGGAAGGGAGTCAATTTTGGCTCTATCTAGTTGTCCTAATAGAAAGAGAACATGGAAGAATGGGGCTGGCCTTGAGAGCTACAAATCTATAACGAGGGAGAGAAAGAGAGTACTCTCTCCTAAACAAATTTATTTTAAAATACTCGGAATATATTTCCAACCCCGCTCTCTCGATCAATTAAATTTAGGATGAGTTTTCTTTGAAATATCAAATTAAATCCGCTTTAAATCAATTTTTAATTTTCTTTTCTCGAAAAATTAGGATTTAAAAATCCGAGCCTTTACAATAGGTATAATCTCAAAAACAAATCTACTATTATACCGTATATCAATATTTATAAGTTTACATGTTAATTTTCAAAAAAATATCTACATGGTCTTTTAACTTGGTTATAAAATAAAATAGATTTTGGATGTAATTAATTAAGATATGAGGTCAAATATCTATATCTATATATCTATATCTATATAATACTTTAATTCAGAATCCTTTGCTGAGTTGTCAATCTTATAGGAGTTTTAGGAATTTCGACCAATCACGTTATTTCTGTCATTTTTTGAATTCATTTTTTTCTTTAATTCTCTTTTTCTCCTTTTTTTTCTTGAGTTTTAGAGGAGTTTTGTGCAATGTTTGCATTTTAGGCTTTTTTATTTTTGTTTTGTTTTACTTCATCCCTTAATTTTTTTTGTTTTGTTTTTCTATAATATTTTAGGCTGTTTGTTTGTTTTGTTTTACTTCATCTCTTAGTTTTGTGCGATGTTTCCAACTGAACTATCTATATCAATTGTATACCATTTTTTGTCTCATTATTTTCTTTACACATACAAGACGATTATATATATATATATATATATATATATATATATATATATATATATATATATATATATATATATATATATATATATATATATATATATATATATATATATATATATATATATAATACTTTAATTCAGAATACTTTGCTGAGTTGTCAATCTTAGAGGAGTTTTAGGAACTTCGACCAATCACGTTATTTCTGTCATTTTTTGAATTCATTTTTTTCTTTAATTCTCTTTTTCTCCCTTTTTTTCTTGAGTTTTAGAGGAGTTTTGTGCAATGTTTGCATTTTAGGCTTTTTTATTTTTGTTTTGTTTTACTTCATCCCTTAATTTTTTTTGTTTTGTTTTTCTATAATATTTTAGGCTTTTTTTTTTTTTTTTTTACTTCATCCCTCATTTTTGTGTGATGTTTCCAACTGAACTATCTATATCAATTGTATACCATTTTTTGTCTCATTATTTTCTTTACACATACAAGACGATTATATATATATGGTTTTAATTGCGTAGGATTTTGGGTTAGATGCGTTGTTGCAAGAAGATTGGTTAAGTTTTCTTTTATCATTTGCAAAGACGATGTTTAGTGGATTCTTGATGTAACTTATTTATTTATTTTCATTTGCATTAAAAATATTTCAATAATTGAAATCTATATAATACTTTAATTCAGAATACTTTGCTGAGTTGTCAATCTTAGAGGAGTTTTAGGAACTTCGACCAATCACGTTATTTCCGTAATTTTTTTCTTTAATTCTCTTTTTCTCCTTTTTTTTTTCTTGAGTTTTAGAGGAGTTTTGTGCAATGTTTGCATCTATATAATACTTTAATTCAGAATACTTTGCTGAGTTGTCAATCTTAGAAGAGTTTTAGGAACTTCGACCAATCACGTTATTTTCGTAATTTTTTTCTTTAATTCTCTTTTTCTCCTTTTTTTTTTCTTGAGTTTTAGAGGAGTTTTGTGCAATGTTTGCATTTTAGGCTTTTTTATTTTTGTTTTGTTTTACTTCATCCCTTAGTTTTGTGCGATGTTTCCAACTGAACTATCTATATCAATTGTATACCATTTTTTGTCTCATTATTTTCTTTACACATACAAGATGATTATATATATATATTGTTTTAATTGCGTAGGATTTTGGGTTAGATGCGTTGTGGCAAGAAGATTGGTTACGTTTTCTTTTATCATTTGCAGAGACGATGTTTAGTGGATTCTTGATGTAATTTATTTATGAGAAATTTCGCGAGGTACCCTTGTGATATGACAATTTTCGCAAGGTATACAAAAGATTTACATATTTCGCGTGGTACCCCTAACGTTTAAAACTAATTCACGTCGCGCCCTTCTACGGTTAATTTGGACAGAGTTGCAACTCTCCGTTAGTTTTTATTAGAAAAAAAAAGAAAAGAAAGAAAGACGCTGGTCGAACAGAAGAGGAACGAAGGCTTCGAGGGCGGCTTCGATGGCGAACTGAGAGGAAGACAGTTGCAGAACCGAGTGACTGGAGAGAAGTCGAAGGCGATTTAGGCGACTGGAGAGAACCGAAGGACAGAGGAACGAAGGGTTCCAGTCGCATTCAATAAAATCCCATTCTCCTCTCCTCATTGCTCTACGAACGAACGAGGACGAAGGCAACGCAAAGGATAGGGACCAAGCTGTAATCGGGCAGGTCCACGCCGGCGAAGAAGCCCTCCGACTGAGCGTAATCGGGTGACCAACCTGTAATCGGGCATAAAAGAGCGACTATCAAAGGTATGTATGCCCTGTATCTTATTCGAAAACTAGGGTTTCGAATTGGGGGTTGTTAATATTTGATTTTTATTAGGAGTACTATAATTTGTCTGTTTTTGGTAATTGATCTGTTGAAAGTTGAAACTCATACTGATTTTGGTTTCCATATCTCATAATGATTTCGGTTTCTATGTCTCACAGTAATTGATATGTTGGCAATTGATCTGTTGAAATTCATACTGATTGCAATTGCATTCAGTTGATCTGTTCGGAATGGTAATCAATTACCCATACACATACTGAAACGTGAAACTCATACTGGTTACAGTTGCATACCAAAGTGATCTGTTAGGGTTGTATACTATATGAGTGTGATAGTAATTACAGTTTATGAGATATTGCTAGCTGCTAATGTTTCATAGTGATAGTAATTACAGTTTATTTGAAGTTGAATAATGCATTTTGTTGTAATTGAATGTAGATTATTGTGTAATTGAATGTGAATGTAGTTTCTGTTAATGCATTTTTCCCCTATTGATGACTTGTGTAGATTATTGTGCTTTTGTTTCCATGCTACGAAAGATGAACTTAGTAGAATAATATGATTCTGGATGCTTGGCAAATGAATGATCATCTTCCCCGTTATCTACTGAGTTTGGTTGATATTTTTAGCACAAATTAGAGTGAGGTTTATGGCATGAATAGGATTCTAATGATAAATCAATTTTCGTTTCTCGAATGTATTTAACTTAAACATTGTTTTATATTAGCCTATTAGCTCAAATGGTAGAGCAATGTATTATACACATTGATTTGGGTTCGAATCCCAAATAGGCTATGAAAGGTATATGCTAGTGATTTCACTGTAATTGTAATGCAAAACATCAAGGAATGTAGCTGTAATAGAATTTGCTTTTGAATTCATAAACTTGTTTTTGTTTATACATGCTTTCGTTTATAAATGAAAGCAATGAATTCGAAAATGCAATGTTTCAAGGTGCATTATGAACACCCATTAGACCATGTGTGAGTTTGAATTTGCGTGAATTTGCAAGACTTATCTTACTAAAAGGAACCAGGGGCATGCTACCCACACCCAAATACATAATGGTTAAGTAAATTGAGTTACTAAATTATTGCTAACTAGACTCGAGTTAACAACTAACAACACACATCTAGTAAATAGCATAACATGAAGTGAATCAGCAAACAAGCAGGACACGACATATCAAATGAACGACTTGTAGCCTATATGGGATTCGAACCCACATCCATGTGTATGACACATTGCTCTACCATTTGAGCTAAGAGGCTAATGAATACTCCATATCTAACCTTCAATCAAACCAATAACCATGAAAAAAGGGATATCCTGGGCCTGAAATTCTAATAAACAAAATCAAAATAAAGGTATACTATTAGTTTAACATCATATTTACTTTTTCGGAACAAGCGAGCACAATTCTCATCATAAAAAAAAACTAGTGAAAGAAAGATCCTCCCTCATACTTGCAGAATTCTCAGCCATTTCCATTATGTGATTCCAGCACCAGACACATACCTGCAGAAAGGCAAGTAAGATCCTCCCTCATATGTCTAAGTTTCACATTGAACATGCTTAACCACTCATACATATCATCCACACAACCTAAAGCGGTATCAAGCCCTTGCAATACCTACATGAACCAAGGAAATGTCAGAGAGCACAAGTATGACTACCATCTTCAGAAAATCATAAAAAAAAACCTCATGTAAACAAATAAGAAAATGCATCTGTATTGCTGTTGGCGTTGGTGCAGGTATCACTTCATAAGACATTAATTCTAACAACTTTCCAGTTCAAAGGGAATTTCATTAAGCATGTCCTAAAAAAGGAATTTCCCACTACCTACATTGATTTGCTGCTTCAAGAGCATGAAGCTCACATTTCAACCTTTCAGAGAAAGCCTCTGCTTCACCAATGCCAAGGATATATCTGCATGACATTCAACATTTGAACTACTAAGCTGGGGTATGCATCTCTTCAAGAAGCTGAATACATATAAAATAAGGTGAAATCTCAATTTCGTCCTGCAATTTCTATCTATCAATTTCGTCCTGCATCAACACACCCAATTCAACAATTCAAATAACCAATTTGGTCCTGCAATTTCAACAAGAGTTCGAATTGACCATTCAATTTTGTCCTGCAGTTTCTATCTATAAATCGAACCCCAAGAGTTCGAATCATCCATTCAATTTCAACAATTCGAATCCTCACCCCTAGCCCCTAAATCCCCAAACCCTAGATTAAAGTGAAAGATACTCACCTGTCTCGCCGCCGCCCTCCGTCAGCGCCGCCGCCCTCTAGCTGTTTCTCTGGTCTTCGCCTTCCTTTCTCTCACAGTTCTTGTCGGCGGCCACTTCGAACTCCTCCTTCTGTCTGGCTTCGGGGTCTCTGTGTCGTGGTCTCTCACCTGCCTTCGAACTCCTCCTTTTTTTTCTTTCTTTCTTTTTTTTCTTTTTTTCTTTTTTTCTTTTTTTCTTTTTTTCTTTTTTTCTTTTTTTCTTTTTTTCTTTTTTTCTTTTTTTCTTTTTTTTTTAATCAGATTCTAACGGAGCAAAGCAATCCCGTTAATTTTAACCCCATAAGGGCGCGAGACAAACTCTACCCAAAACACAGGGGTACCGCGTGAAATATGTAAATCTTTTGTACACCTGGCGAAAATTGCTATACCACGAGGGTACCTCGCGAAATTTCCGTTTATTTATTTATTTCCATTTGCATTAAAAATATTTCAATAATTGAAATCTATATAATACTTTAATTCAGAATACTTTGCTGAGTTGACGGTCCCAACGTTGACGATCACCTACATGTGGTCGCTCGAGGGTTTAAAATAATTAGCAGTTATATTATGTACCAAACATTATGATGAAGCTCATTGTAAAAGTGTTTGCATAACATTTACAGTTCCAGTTTGACATTTAGTGTGAATAACTTGCCCTTGCTTTTATTACTAGTGATTTCTCTGACGTTTACAGTTCTGTATATAGAACTACTTACGACCGTCACCTACATGTGATTTCTCTAACGTTGTAATGAGAACAAATGTATGTTTGTATTCCTTTATAATTTTTTTTATAAATAAATTAAAATCAAACTCAATTTTGTTTGTTTATTATGTATTAAATCAGTGTGTACATACACGTTCTTTATGTTTGAAAATGATTCTGTTTGCAGAAAATGCCCTCTTCGACTAGACGCATCTAGGATTCGTGAGAACATGTTGCACATTCAGGATGTGGGAACTTTAGATTGGGATTTTCTGTATACAGAACTACTTACGACTGTCACCTACATGTGATTTCTTTGACATTGTAATGAGAACAAATGTATGTTTGTATACCTTTATAAATTTTTTTAAATAAATTAAAATCAAACTCAATTTTGTTTGTTTATTATGTATTAAATCAGTGTGTACAAACATGTTCTTCAGGATATGTGAACTTTAGATTGGGATTTTTTGTATTCAGAACTGCTTACGACCGTGTAATGTATGTATGTATTCCCTTATAGTTTTTTTTTTAAAATAAACTAAAATAAAACTCAATTTTGGTTGTTTATTATGTATTAATGTTATTTATTTGATTTATTTGATATAACGAAATTATTTTATTTTATTAATTATTTATGTGTTTATTTTTTCTATACATAAATTTAAAAATAAATTTATTTATTATTTATTTATTTATAAACTTATTTATTTAGAAATAAATGATTTTATTTTATTTCTTATTTATGTTTATTTTATTTATTTTATAAAGTCAATGAATTGTATTTATTATTTATTATTTAATGTTTTGATTTTTTTATAAATTAATTAATATATTTTATTTAATTTTTTTAGGATTGTGTAATGTATGTTTGTATTCCCTTATAATTTTTTTATAAATAAATTAAAATCAAACTCAAAGTTTTTATTTTATTATGTATTAATGTTATTTAGTTTATATAACTAAATTATTTTCTTTTATTTATTATTTATGTGTTTATTTTTTCTATAAATAAATTTAAAAATAAATTTATTTATTGTTTATTTATTTATAAACTTATTTATTTAGAAATAAATGATTTTCTTTTATTTCTTATTTATGTTTATTTCATTTATTTTATAAAGTCAATGAATTGTATTTATTATTTATCGTTTTGATTTGTTTTTTTTATAAATTAATTAATATATTTCATTTGATATTTTTTTAGGATTGTGTAATGTATGTTTGTACTCCCTTATAATTTTTTTATAAATTAATTAAAATCAAACTCAATTTTGTTTGTTTAAAGTATTAATGTTATTTATTTGATATAACTAAATTATTTTATTTTATTTATTATTTATGTGTTTATTTTTTCTATAAATAAATATAAAAATAAATTTATTTATAAATAAATTAAAATCAAACTCAATTTTGTAATGTATGTTTTTATTACACTATAATTGTTTTTATAAATAAATTAAAATCAAACTCAATTATTATTATTTATTTGTTTTTTTATAAATAAGTTAAAATCAAACTCAATTATTATTATTTTATTTGTTTTTTTATTATTACGTTTTTATTTATTTTTTTAAATCCTTCACTCCACACGTGTGGAAACACGCGGAATTCGTCCGCGGGCATGCCACCTCGTGCGCATCCTGGATGTGTATGCGGGTGCCGCACATCCAAGATGCATTTGCGGGTACCCCCCATTGACCCGTTGGAGAAAGGCAGACTGAAAGTCTAAAAGAGGGAGGCTCCCGGGTATACACGGCACACGATATAACCCTAGTTTTTAATTTAAGAAATTAAAACACTCGAGCTTCCAGGATCGGCCCGGGCTCGAGTCGAGCTTAAAATAGTGTTCAGGCTCGCCTTGTTTTACGTATTCGAACGAGTCGAGCCCGAGCTTTAAAAACCCTATCGGTAATGCATCCAATTTATTGATTACTGTAAAAAAAAAGGGGGGGGGGGGGTGGGAGGCTGTATGCAACAGGCTTCACTAGGACACCTAGGACAATTATACTCGTTCGAATCGGACACTTGTAATAACACATCGATGGTTTACGCTGAAGCATTAGGCCTTCATATGGGTGTTGCCAGGGACGGAGCTAGAAATTTATCGGGTGGGGGGGGGGGCGAAGTTTTATACAAATTGTTGATTCGCTGTTCGATATTTTTTTTTATAATATGTTTAGCGAATCAAAACTATAATATTTTAAATTAAACGATGATATTTTAGTTTAAACATACATTTTTTTAGTACAAAACACAATGTTTTTTTTTTCAAAACGGTGATCTTTTAATTTAAAATTGTGTTATTTTATAGTATTTTTTTCTCTTTAAACGATAAAACGATGTCGTTTTAATCGATAACACCATTTTTTCAAAACGGATGATCATGGAGCTACCTTTTCTCTCTAGATTATGGCTCCTATTGTTTGCCTACTGTAAAAAAAAATAAAATAAAAAAACATTTTTTCATCTAAAAATATGTCGTTTGAATTGAAACCTACAAAGTCAATATGTACCTTGTTGTTCTCTTAACATGCACTAACGTGTAACAAGATATACAAACTTTAAATTTGCATAATTTCTTATATAATTATTGAATTTAGTAATATAACATCTTGTTTCGAAGCTCTTTGTTGAAATATATTGTCAAAATATCAAATTAGGGAAAATATAAAAGAATCATGCTTTATTAAAAGACATTTAAAATAATTAATCTGTGTTTAACTTCAAACGGTCATAACTTTTTACTCATTTATCGAATTCAGGCTTATTATATATCAAAACGAAGCTATTGATGCGTAGAACAAATATAGGTGATTCGTCGGATGAAAGGGAGGGGGGCGTATGCTCCCGCTTGCCCCTGCCTAAATCCGTCTATGGGTGTTGCTAGGGCTAGATATCTAGGCATTCAAAATCTCTTAATAGAGAGACTGTTTGGTCATCACAAAGGCTCTATTGTGAGACTCGTCGTGCCCTTGGAATATCGAGCTGCTGATGGCTGATACGACTATAAATCTTAATTTTATCTCTAATGTTGCTATTCGTCATATTTTCAGGGATTCTAATGCGGTTGCTGACAGGATTGCACGTATGGCTTACTGTATTCCTGCCGATGATAGCTTGACTACTGATCCAGAACTTCGTATTCTCGTCCGCTCGGACGTTCTAAGAAAGAAGCCTGCTCGACGGCAGCTTTCCTAACTCTTATCTTGGTTCCAAAAAAAAAAAACTTCACTAGGACACTGCAAGTGCCGAAGCTTCACAAGGCAACAAGTCTTCATTAGCAATTGCCAATTTATATTAGTTTTAAGATTTACTGTATATATATATTTTTTTCTTATAATTAATAATTTATATTATATTATATATATATATATATTTAATATAAATAAGAATAACAAGTACCTGTTACGGGCCTAGCGGCCCGTAATGGATAGACTGTCCTACCCAATCTCGTGTCCGCTGTGGGCACAGGTCGAGTTTAGCGGTCTAATTAGACTTTTCCCTCTACCTAAACCCGCTAAAAAAGGCGGGCGGACGAGCCAACCCGCGTTTGCATATCTTATTATCAAAGTTTAACTTCCAGTGGGCATACAAATGATTTTTCACACCTATATCCTTAGATATAGTTATTAATAGGTTTAATTAGAAAAAGATTCCCCCACAATTAAATTATTTTAATAATATTTTTATGTGGTTGATATTTTATTTGGTAGATTTTTTGTAATTAATGTTCTTAACCTAATAACCTATCTATCATTATTAATTAGAAAGATCGATATACGGAGTATATATTCGGAGTTGAATAATGAATTATTTCATATTTATGAAATCAGTGAATAAGTCATTCAACTTGTAAAAAAAAAAAAGTCATTCAATGAGAACGCATTAATAATCGTATTGTATTTCTTCGGAAACGCGTTTGGGTGTGAACAAATCCGGAGAGACAGAGACGGACACGTTTCACAAGTCAAATGGCAATTCGCACCGCGCCAACGCAGGGCACAATCGTAATTTTGTCCAAAAGGAAGGTCAAATCTTCCCTCCACGCGAATATCCATCGCTTCCTATAAATACAGGTGTCGGCAGGCCCAAGTGTCCAACCCTCATCTCTAGATACCACTCCCTGTTTTGATTTCGTGAAGAAGAAGAAGGTGAGATATGGCAGAAGAAGGACAAGTCATCGGCTGCCACACGGTCGTGGAATGGACGGAGCATTTCGAGAGGGAGAAAACTTCTCAGAAATTGGTACCTCTTTTTCCGCCTCCTTACTTTGATTTGCATTTTTTCCGATATTTATCTGCAAGGATCCGTTTGATGTGATGATACACGTTGAGTACGAGCTTAAAGAGATCTGATTTGGGCTTTTTTGTGATGGAAACAACACAATTTATTCCCAATTTCCAATTTGTGATGAACTAGTTAATGAATTTTGCTAGTTGATATAGGAAATTAGGGTTTTATTTTAGGTTTCTTCTTGTGACTCTAGGCACTCAACTTACGAGTTTGAGCTTGTCTTTTTAATTGAAAATCTAAGTAGTAGAAAATCGCAAGAAGTATTACTAAGCAAGCGTACGTTTGATTACTTGTTCATGTCAGAAAAAACCCCTATAAATTTAAGTTTCAGTTGGCAGTGTTTTTGGATTAACTTCATTGGCTTCGGATTGCATCCGAAAGTATATTTTTTTCTTCGAAATTAGGATATTCATTTACCAACTGGAGTTAAGTTCATCCTGGGTCTTCCTATACTTCTTTTTAGGCTGTTTGATTGTGGTTATGCTCAGATTTGTTATAGGATCCTTTTCTTTTGTGTTTGGTTTTCCTTTTGTTTTGCCGATGGTTTGTCCGGTTGTCGTTTCTTACTGCCACTCGATTTATAAGACAACAGAGTTGGCTCGTATTTCGAATCCTTACTTGTATACAAAAAAAAGTTCCACTTTTAACTTTTTACAAGTTAAAAAAAAAATTCTCCATTGGTATATATTTCCAATCACCTAAATTGATCCAGTCATCTAAGTTCTTCTTCAATTCCTGAGTAACAACCTCTTGGTTTTTTTTTCTACTTCTGACGTTTAAGCAAACGAGCCCTATATTTAATTAGGATAATAGTCTCAATTAAATAGGATCTGAACCCAATTTTTTCGTTAGTTAGCCAATATTGTAAATCTTGTTAGGATGTATATATCTGGTTTTTTGTTGTATGTAATTCTTCTTGACACTTTCATGGCATCAGCATAATTTCAGTCCAATTTGTTCACTACTGACACCGGTTCTGATGTAGAAAAAAAAATGATAACTTCAAATATTATGATATTGCTTAAGAAAGTGTGTTACTGTTTTACAAATAGGCTTAAAGAAATGTTGAAGACTTTGTTATGTATATCAACCTGTTAAAGTTGATTTCCAGATAGTCAGATAGATCATGTTTGACAAATATGAAGAACATGATAAAGGTAACTGCAACAATTAACATAGTGACTAATTATATCTGTAGTAGTTTAGACGGAAAAGAGAGTTTGGACTATATCAACCGCTTTAGGGATTGGGCAATTTTCTGTCAGCTATCCCAAGCAAGGACATGAGCGGTCCTATAACGTGTTTGTCAACCTTGGCATAGCTAGTGAGACTAATTCGGTGATTCATTTGATAGGTTGTGGTGGATTTCACAGCTTCATGGTGCCCACCATGCCGCTTCATAGCTCCAATTCTAGCTGAGTTTGCCAAGAAGATGACTCATGTCCTGTTCCTGAAGGTGGATGTTGATGAGCTCAAGGTAAACAATGAACTTCACGCCCCTGTTTTCATTGACATGAGTGGTGCTGCCTTGTTTCTCACTTGTAAAACGAATCGATGGTTGCAGGAAATCGCAGAGAAATATGAAGTGGAGGCGATGCCAACCTTCCTCTTTTTAAAGGAGGGGAAAGTGATCGAAAGGGTCGTGGGTGCAAGCAAGGAAAAACTGCAGTCGGCCTTAGCAACTCTTGCCCCCATGCCCGCTTGAGCTGCTACGGGTGTGTTTCTTCCAAGTCGTTCATATTGATAATGTGACGCTTCCAGGGCGTGTGTATTGCGTTGCTGAGACGATGTCATGGTTAAATAAGATGTTTGGTGTAACCGATTTGCGAGCTTTGTTCTTCGAGTCTTCGTACATCTGAACTTGTAAAGCGTTGCTACAGTTTAGTCATTTTGTTTGCTTGGTATGTATGGAAGTATTATTGCTGATTTAGGTAATACTAGTATTTGTTACGTATGTTTTTATGTTTTGGTAATAAATTATATTAAAATTAATTTTTATTAAGTTTTGTGTGAAGATTAAAGGGAAATTTTGGTGAAATATCACCTTTTGCTAATTCAATTAGGTTATTAGCACCCTAAGAAATTAAATTGGTCGCTCTAACACCTTATGGAAAAAAATTAGCTGCCCAACCCTCCATGTTCGCTCTCTCTCAGTACACTGGCGTCCCGCCTTCTATGTCTTCCTCACTAGCGTCGGTTTTGTCCGCATCTCCCGCCGCCCTCGTCAGATCTGCCGCTGTCTCCTCTCTCGCCTCTGATGACAAAAGAGACTCGTCAGCAGATGCGGATTGATGTGCCCAAATCAGTCGATTTGCTTTGAAAGGAAACTTGGAAGAGAGGAGATCAGGAAGGCGGTGGAGATCCCTAAAGAAATCGATGAGGACATACAACTGACATAATCTCTAGCAGGTGAGTCCGCTATCGATGTAATTATTTTAGGAAAAGTTCAATTTCCGACCAGGAAAAGTTCAATTGACATAGTTTGTTGTCTTTCGATCCAGGAGGGTTATGATCGATGTTGTGGTTTTCTGGGGAAAACGTTGAATTGCAACGATGTTTTGCTGAGGAAGATGTCCAAGTCTAGAGGCGTCGGTCCTCTCCTTGCAAAAGATCTCGTCAGCACGGGCGCTCACCAACTGCTCGATGAAATGCCAATGAGCTCTCTGCAAATCTCCTTGGCATTGCCAAAGATCTCGATGGTCCAGGACAATCAATTGAGTATTGATGTCGATAAACTAGTCGAGAAAGTGTGACAAGCTAATCAATTTCATGTGAATCTCCATTTATTGGTGTTCTGTCATAGTTAGCCTCTTCTCCAAAATTAGACAGTCAAGCCGAATGCCTTTCTCTGCCCATTTTTGATGCTGCTTGGAATGGTGATGGCAAGAAAACCGAGAAGTACAAATTGGAGAGGATAGTGACAAAACCTGATTTTCAGAATCCCGTGTCGGCGGGTACTAGGATCAAGTTGAACGCAGGCGAGCTCAGACAATCGGGCTTACCTGAGACGCGCGATGAGATTACCGTCGGCGTACCCAAACCTGTGCCGATCCGAGCTCAAGCCATTCGCGGACAACCGTCCTCCGAGAAGGGCTCCATCAAGTGTCGATTTAGCCGAGACTAATCCCTCTTAAGAAGGGGGGCTCATGGCCAGGGAATCCGGCCTAAGCCTAATGAGATTCCAGTTTCTGACCCCTGCTCTTTGAGGACATCAAGCCTTATTTATAATAGGAGCCTTATGCGCCATGCCCGACACATGTAGAGAAAACGATGACAAGTGTCGCATGGCTCGGGACAAGTGTCCTCTAGGTGGCATTTCATGGGCTTATCCCTAATTGGTGGATTTAGTTGGGGGTTGATGGGAAAATCAACCATTTAACTAATGCGGGTTAATTTATATTGCGGGAATTAACCCGTTTATACATATGATTATAAATATTATTTATTTTCTGGTGTTTCGTCACAACTCCTCGAACCTTAGTTAAGATGAGACTTAGCTAGGGTTCGATTCAAAACGAGACAACATATGCATATGGACTTCGTCTTCCTTCAGAAGAGTACTCGATATATCAGACTTTTGGCGTAAAGTTTTAACTAAGTTTGTCTGGTCTGGGCTTCATCCAACTCATTTGTGGGTTGCCTACGTATCTCTTGGGAAGAGAATCAAACCTTTCGTAGTTCAATCAGAAAGCCCTCTACAGATGAGAGTTTCGGCGTTGAAGGTTTTTTTATTTATTTATACTCATTTAGAGTTTATCTACGCGAGATTACCAGCTACGAGCATGAGGCCCTCTGCGAGCGTAGCTCCAATGTCGAATGACTTATCAAATGTGCTCTGAGAGACTCAAGCTACGATCGGAGGCCCTCCGCGAGCGATAGCTCCAGCATCGAGGCACTTAGTTTATACTCGTTAAGAGTTTATCTCCGCGAGCTTACCAGCTACGAGCAGGAGGCCCTCTGCGAGCATAGCTCCAGCGTCGAGGGACTTAGTTTATACTCGTTAAGAGTTTATCTTCGCAAGCTTACCTGCTACGAGCAAGATGCCCTCTGCGAGCATAGCTCCAGTGTCGAGGGACTTATCAAATGTGCCCCGAGAGAATCAAGCTACGATCGGAGGCCCTCCGCGAGCGATAGCTCCAGCGTCGAGGGATTTAGTTTATACTCGTTAAGAGTTTATCTCCGTGAGCTTACCAGCTACGAGCAGGAAGCCCTCTGCGAGCATAGCTCTAGCGTCGAGGGACTTATCAAATGTGCTCTGAGAGACTCAAGATACGATCAGAGGCCCTCCGTGAGCGATAGCTCCAGTGTCGAGGGACTTAGTTTATACTCGTTCAGAGTTTATCTCCGCGAGCTTACCAGCTATGAGCAGGAGGCCCTCTGCAAGCATTGCTCCAGCCTCGAGGGACTTAAGAAAAACTCCAATCCGGGAGACAAGCTCCATGACCGGATGCCCGATGCGGAGCCAGCTCCAGCGTCCTAGGACTTATGAAAAACTCCGATCCGGGAGACAAGCTCTACGACCGGATGCGCGACGCGGAGTCAGCTCCAGCGTCCTGGGACTTAATAAAATCTCCGATCCGGGAGGTAAGCTCCATGACCGGATGCCCGACGCGGAGCCAGCTCCAGCGTCCTAGGACTTATGAAAAACTCCGATCCGGGAGACAAGCTCTACGACCGGATGCGCGACGCGGAGTCAGCTCCAGCGTCCTGGGACTTAATAAAATCTCCGATCCGGGAGGCAAGCTCTACGACCGGATGCCCGACGCGGAGCCAGCTCCAGCGTCCTAGGACTTATAAAATATTCGATCCGAGAGGCTCATGCTACGACCGGATGCCCGACGCGGAGTAAGCTCTACGATCGGATGCTCGACAGATCCAGTTCTTGATTCTTTCGATCTATTTGAGAAATTGGACGCGTGTAGAGGGTAGAAATGAAATGACCTCTGTTTTTAACTTCACATATGAAGGAGCCCAGTGGCGGATTCAGAAATTTTTGTAAGGGGGGGCTGAATTTTTTACCCAAGAAATGATGATTTAAAACGTTCGAGTCTAAGGTCGTACCTATATAAACCGTTGACACCTTCAGTCCTGCTTATTTGTTGAATGGCACTAAAAACGTCACTATACTGTTTTGCGGATTCAAGAACCTACATCACTAACAACTATAATGTAATTAGACCCGAGCAAATGTGGGCACGTACTGGGCTTGGGGCGAGTTTTACCCCAAATATTATACCAGTGTTATGGGCGCGCGCGAGCCAAGCTATGCTCGCTTCGTGGGTTTAGTGTATTGTCCAAGTCCGTCCGGTATTGTGGGCACGGGTTACCCACGGGTATCCATAAAATCTAAAATGTCTATGTACTTCGAAAACAACAAAAATGTTGTATGCACTACTAGAAAAGGCAATTAGACATTTGTTGTCAACAGATGTCTTTTAAAAAAAAATTTGATCTCTATGTGCGTGTAGTAAAAGATCAAAACTTTTCACATCGGTTTTAAGCATATGTCTTTTCTTGGATAAAACATCTATTTTATTTTAAATATAGATATAAATCAACCCCTCAATTTTGTTTATTACATGTTCAATTGTAATTAAACCCTCCTTATTTTTTATTTTTAAGCTTTTGAAGATGTTCGCACCAAGCCTAAATTTTACATTTACATCACTTTTTTTAAAAATAACTAATGTATTAAAACAAAATAGACATCTTTTTTATTATATTGATTACATGTATATTAATTTCATATTTATAATTTGTGATTTTATATTGTTTTCGGATAATGTACCACATGAAATATGTGCATAGCCGATGTATTAACATGATATAGACATCGTTTTATATTTTTATAAAGATGTTGTTGTTAGCAATATATATCAATTTATTTTTGACATTGTGATGTAAAAATATATGTTACACATTGATTTAGATTATTCAGACGACGTCTATAATGATACTAGCATCCGTTTTTATGTAATGGTTCGATTTCACAGCTATTAAGACACTACACGTTTCATCTATAATTAGATGTTTTTCCGTTTGATATACAACACCCTTTGCTCATAAAATAAGATTTCGCAAATGAAGGGTAGTTTAATGAACATGTAGATAAACAAGAAATCAACCCTTACAAATGTTTTACAAAAGATAGGTACTTGAAAGATACACTTTTGCAAATGAAGGGGACTTTTAAATCATAGCAGATTAAGTAACACTAAGTTTAAGCCATAGGAAAACATCAGCGATATCAGAGATATCTGGAACTCTAGCTGGCAGAGCACTCCCCTGAGATGCAGGTTCTCTAGCACTAGCTGATTCATGAGAAGCTTCAGAGATATTTGGAACTTTAGCTGTCTTCAATTTGTCAAAGGTTTGCTCAGTTAGCGGTTTTAGAGGAGGACCAACGGACCTTTCTGTTTGCAATGTATAACCAATAACACATACATATTAAACATGTATTCAAATTTAAAATTACTATGACAACGGACAAGTTAAAGTGGGTGCACACAAGTCCAACGCCTAAATAAAAAATACCATTAGCAACATGAAACCAACAATTTAAACATGGATAAGAGTTCATATAGTGCACGTCTTGGTGACATTAGTGATCAGAGTTGTGCCTAAATATCTTCTACTCAAAATTTGCCAAGTTTGTAAGACCGTGATGAAAATAAAGTGCATGCAGTTTTTATATATTAGATCCAGAAAAATGTGAATATTTCATCACATCAATCAAAGAAAAAAAAAATTTGAAACTCTTGTTATGAAATTCAAGCCAGAAGCATCATTCACAGCTACAACATGTCAAAGTTTAATCACAAGATCAACAAATAAGAAAGTCGACCAATCAAAGGCAGCTACACAACACCAAACAATGAAATACATGGATTTACTTTTTCTAGAAATCTTAATATCTTGTCTGAGTGATACGCTACTTAGCAACATTTTCTCGTACAAATTAGGAGATAAGCCAGTGAAATAATCAATAAAGGTCACAACTTATAGACCAGTGTATAACAAGCTGTAATAAACCTTCGAGAGAGTAAAGGACAAGTTGAATCATTTAGAAAAATGCCAAAACCCCTTGTCCCCTTACTCAGTGAGTCCCTTCTTCTTAAATAGATAAAGAACCAAATTTTCTAAATATGATGAAATGTAATTAGTGTTCAGAAAGTAAAATGAATACAAGGTTTGAAATATATTCCCTACAGCCATGAGTGTAAAAAGCAAATCAGCAAACGTGCATAATTTACAAGGTTTGAAAAGAAAAAAAGAATGAAGAACATACGAGTCTTGCTCACCCATTTAGTGAGTTTTGTAACTAGTTTACTCCAATGGAAATGGGTTTCTCACTTAGTCAAAAGAGCTTTGTTAGCCTAGGATAGTAATCTCTGCCCGCTATAAACAAATCCCACCTCATTCTTATAGTTGAGGTTACAAATTTCAGATTTTTAACTCCCTTTTCATTGTGCAATTGAAGTTCAACAATCAATAGTCACTTCTCTTCAACTACAAAAAAAAAACATCGAACAGAGAAGAAATGAAGCAGATGCTGTGAGGGGATGACAACAACTGTGTTATAAACAAATGAATACACCAGTTAACCTCTTATACTAATCATACACTTCTACCCTCCTACTAAATTCATCTATATTTCCACATTTCTAGAAAAAAAGAAGGCAAATTGCCATCCTAAAAGTGATTAAAAACTAGGTAGGTGGATGAACTAACAAATAAAATAGAAGTAATCAGTTAGTTCTACACTTTTGCTATACTTCTAAATTCATCTATACAAACAAGATTGGTGGATGAACGGACAAATAAAACAGTAGTAATCAAGCAGTTCTAACCCATCAGAAATCAAAACAACCTCTTTCCCATGCATTTATAGGATGGAACAGTGTACAAAATCTAAATCATTTAAATTCTTAAAGTCCAATCCGACAATGATGATATGCAGCTCAATGGTTCTAGCACTCAATATTCCTCAAATACACATAGCAATATGTGGTGAAATTACCAATAATTAAATTCAACATGAAAATGTGGTTGGTGGATAAAGTGAGTTCACTTGCCTCAATATCCTCACTTGCACGACACGTAGAGGAGTGCAGGAAAAAAAATGTGGTTGGTGTATAACACTTTGATTTCTGGGAAATGATCCCTTGCATCCCAAAGAAAAAAGATGTGTAACCTACCTCATATCCAACTTCACATGTAGAAAGAAGAGATCCAGAAGCAATTTCCCACAACCAAACCTGCACAAATAAATAAAAAGTCTACGTTCACCTGGAAGGCATCAAATGCAAAGAAAAGTACATATTTGGTAGAATACCTATACTTGTTGTAGAGTGAAGCAAAGAAATAGCAAAAAAGAGAAGAGAAGGAGAGCATACCTATTGCAGAGTCAACGAAGAGTACTGTCTGCCAAAGAGAGCGATCAACCACCACAAGAATGCTAGAATTCCCTGAGGTTATAAGATCATGCATTAAACACCAGAAAAAACCAAAATAGCCATGCTAAGAAGCAAAAAAAATGGGCCGCCATAATAGAGTAGGGCCATAACCAACTGATTTGCTTAGAAGAGACAATTATGTTTCCATTTTTTCCTAGGAAAACCCCTAAATATCAGGATATACCCAAGAGAAAATAAATTCTAGCAGAATTAGAAAGACATAACCCAAAAAATATTTGAAATTATCTACGATAAGCTTGCACACTGGAATAAATAAATTACAAAATACACTTCATGTTACTTCCTGCATAGACCCTTTTACGTTTCAAATGCTACTAACTGCATACAATGTTTTAGCAAGCCAAAAACTTAGCTCCTCTGCTCATGAACGATCTGTGCAGCTGATTTGGCAACCACGTCTTTCTTGGGCTTCAATACAATCCTTGGAACAACCAGAACAACAGTTTCTTCCTTTGGCTTCAACACTATGTAACAATACATAGTCGCATTTAATCTCCAAATCAAAGGCAGGCGAAACCACCTCACATTGTTTGACAAGCAGAAACCTAGAGCAGAAGAAGATAAGCATGAGTATATTGGGGACAATGAAAAAGGGCTTGTGCATTTTATCAGATCATAATCTCACTAGGGCTTAAAGGTAAGGAAGCTCACTTTTCAGGCTTGTTTGGGATATCATTGAGGATGTAATTGATTATCCAAATGAGACCCAGATTTTGAATAGAACCCGAACCCACCATGCATCCAAGTTGGTTTCAAGGAACCCTTTGAGTTTCCCTTTTCCATCATTAGCAGTAAACCTGAGGAATATGGGCAAAACAAGAAATAAATCAATGGAAGCCTTTATATGTCTCACCCAAATATTTAACTCTAAAGTTCGATAAACAACTGAAATCAAATCAGGTTTCTTTGCATCAAATTGGAGTTGGTTGAACAACAAGTGAACCTATTAAGCCTAAACCTACGAATTTCACTCATGACAACCAAAATCTGATTTCTCACCATCTGAAAAATGAATCATACTAATCTCATTAAGCCTAATGTCCACTCATGACAACCAAAATCCAAATCAAATGCTCAAAGGAAACCTAAATCTACGAATTTCTCACCATCTGACAAACGAATCATACTAATCTCACCTATGACCTATCAAGTGAAACAATATGACCTGCAATGGCTAGATCTAGCAATAAAAAAACCCTAAAAGAGAGAAAAAAAATAGAGGGAGGTAGCGAGACTCACATGAAACTGCTACCAAATAGACTTCAGATCTAGAACTTGGACAACCAAATCCGGAACATCCGAGGACGATTCCGGCGATGGCTTTGACTAAATAGTCGAAATAGAGTTTTGATTCGTAGTGATTGCCATATCATCATCTCTTGTTGTAAGTATGGAAGAATAACGAAGAAAGGTGAACACGGGTGCATGCGAGATGAACGACGATGGAGTGAAATGGGGGAAAAGTTAGGGTTTATTTTTTTGCAGAAGGTGAGTGTCTAGAGGAAGGAGGAAAGGAGGGAAGGTGGTGGTTGTGATTTGCGAGGCGAGAGAGAACCGAGAGGGTTTTTTTCGAGTGCATAACGGCGAGGTTTGGATGAAATAATTCAATATGTTCATACTAGCTCCTGTTTTGACTAAGTATGGGCGGGTGTTTAAAAAAAATTTCAAAGTATGGACGGGTGTTCAAAACACTTAGAAAATTTCATCGGGCGCGCGCTTCAATTTTTTTAAATTAACTGTTTAACATCTGTCGAAAAATTCAACTATTGTCTTAAACTTTTATAACATCATAATTTTTTTATTTGATGTAATAGATTAATTTAACATCGGTTGTTTTTTTGACAGACTTAAATCATATGATGTCTAATTACAGTATTTTAGTAGTGATGCTATCTACTTCAATCCAAAAAAATATATTTGTTGGGGTAATGAACAAGTTGCTTATGTTGTGCACTTAGAACAAAAATAAAAGTATAAAACGGTAGTTGTCTATTTGTTGAATTTTAATTAATATTGTATTAGTCATTATATGTATTGATTATAAGGAAAAAAAGGGTTAGTGTTTTTATAAAAAAAAAAAGGAAAAAAGGGGTTGATGTAAAAAACATATGCGGTTATTGTTTAAAAAAAAAACAAAGGAAAGGGGTTGGCGTTTTTTTTTATAAAAAAAACAGATGCGGAAGGAAGCTGTAATAAAAAAAACAGATGCAGAAGGAAGCTGTAATAAAAAAAAACAGATGCGCAAAAAACAGGGGAGCGCTGAGAATCGAACCCGAGATGCCCCACTCCCCCATTAAATTCATCACTTGTCTTATTCGCTGAGCTAACATGCCTTTGTAATATTTTTTTCCACTTTACTTTTATATATTACTAAATTAATAGATACCCTTATTTTGACCGGCGGGGGCTTCAGCCACCTCGAGCCCCCACAGATCCGCACCTGAAAGAGCCCCTCCCTAGGATTATTTGCAAGAGGAAGCAATTTATTTTAAACCGCTGCCGGTGTACCGAAAACAAGCCCCCAAGCGCAGGGAGATCGGAGAAGAAACCATTGAGACAGTGTTGGCTGTCTTGTTGGTTGTTTTACTGCAGCAGCTTCGGATTTAATCCAAGGGTGGCGCCCGCTGGAAGGAGACCTTTGCGGCTTTGCCCACATTCGAGGGTCTATTTCCGTATTCGAGACGCAGATGTGAATCGAGACTCATCACCGTTGTGAGTCGATGGTCCGCGGGCAGGGGCAACTTCCAGGGAGTAGCAGCGAGGCGCGACAACTTGTGTCCGTGGGCAGGGGCTGCGCCCGGGGAGTAGCAACGAGGCGTGACGACTTGTATCCGCAGGCAGGGGCAGCATCCGGGGAGTAGCAGCGAGGCGCGAAAACTTGTGTCCGCGGGCTGGGGCCGTATCTCTTTATATTGATTTTTGTCTATAATTAAATTCTTAATTTTCTCCCAACCGATCCCGTATAAACCCTCCGAGTTACTCATAAAAATCATTTGGACTGATCGGAGTGATCGTACTCGGGTTTTTCAGTCCGACTCTTCCTCAAATAATCTAAACTCAACCGGATTCATATAAAATCAATTGAACACCTGACTAATTCAATAACCGTACACCGGACGAAGCTAAACAAATGTCGTACCCAACTTAATTACTTCTCTAGTCTGCCATCTATACTCATGAATTTGCTCATGGCATTTTCAAATAATTGAATACAGAAGAAATTGAAGCAAGGATGAATCCGAAAATTTACCTCAAATTGATTATTTGGAAACCTCTCAGCGTGAGAGTGTTTCCCACAGACGACGGCGCCAGTGACGAAACCCGATTTTTAGAATTCTGTGTCGGCGTGTTCCAGGTTCAAGTTGAACGCGGGCGAGCTCAGACGATCGGGCTTACCTGAGACGCGCGACGAGATTACCGTCGGCGTACCCAAACCTGTGCCGATCCGAGCTCAAGCCATTCGCGGACAACCGTCCTCCCTGCAGGGCTCCATCAAGTGTCGGTCTAGTCGAGACTAATCCCGCTTGAGAAGCAGGCTCATGGCCAGGGAATCCGGCCTACGCCTAATGAGATTCCAGTTTCCAACCTCTCCTCTTTGAGGACATCAAGCCTTATTTATAATAAGAGCCTTATATGCCATGCCCGACACATGTAGAGAAAACAATGACAAGTGTCACATGGCTGAGGACAAGTGTTGCATGGCTCGGGACAAGTGTCCTCTATGTGGCATTTTATGGGCTTATCCCTAATTGGTGGATTTAGGTGGGGGTTGGTGGAAAAATCCACCATTTAACTAATACGGGTTAATTTATATTGCGGGAATCCGTTTATGCATATGATTATAAATATTATTTATTTTCTGGTGTTTTGTCGGATAGAAGGGCCAAGAGATAAGAGGGGCACTAGGATTTAGGAGTAGGAGTAAATGGAGGAACTACAAATTTAGTGTTTTGGATATGATCGGTTTGATCCGATGTATTGATTGCTTATAAGAATTAATGTATATGGTATTATTGCTAAGGGTAAGTGTGACCAATATTCAAGCTAAGAGCAAAACTCAAGTTTAATGTCATCACAAATTACGCAGCACACTTTGATTGTGAGTCCGATATTGACGAGGACGGGGATTCCTCGGATGAAGACTATCATCCGGGATGAGTGCTCTCTGTCCCTGATATATTGGTGGTGTGGGTGCGTCGGGCGCTGTGTATGCTGGTGTTATCGTCGGTCGTGTTGTCTGACTAGTGCTGAACAACGGGTGCTGAAGCGTCTTGCGTGGAGCTGCTTGTTTTTGCTGTCATACGTTTGGTTAAATAGGCATGGGGGCTGCTATAATGAGTTAGCTGTCATATGGGGGATATTGGGCATTTTCTTTCAATTGTGTTAAGTGATCCGGGTTAGGTCTTTTAGTTGGGCCGGCCGGGTGATGTGGGACATTTTTTTGGAGTGTGCCTTTTTATGACTGGGCTTGTCTCTCCCCATTGAATGGGTAAGTTCCGATGCAGGGCCAGCTAGGCGTGGCCACGGGTCAGATCCGGCGGGTCGACGGGTTCGACCCGCCGGGTCAAGGGTCGGGGAAGGGCGACCCCAACCCTAACCCGGGAATTCCACGGGTTGGCGGGTTCGGGTCACCCGGCGGGGAAAAGGGTCGACGGGTTGACCAAGCGGGTCTAACCCGCCGGGTACCCGCCGGGTCAACCCGACGAGTTGGACCCGGGTTGGACGGGTTTGCACTAGTTCGGACTTCGGAATCTGAATTGTCAGATCGGATTTGTCGAGAAAGGGAACGGGAATTGAACGTCTATATGTTTGACAAATATCCTTTCGTGTTCACAAATCATAACTTGACTCTTTAGTATTTACGTACAAAATACAATATGTAATATTACATCTTATAATTTTCAAAACTAAAAAGTCTACAACTTATAACTCTATAAGTTTTACAAATTACAAAAAAGTTGTACAATTTTTGTATTAGGGAGTGTTGGGGGGGGGGGGGGGAGGAAGAAGGGCTTGAATCGGTTTGCCGACTGCCTACGTATCCTCCCGGGGGTGAGGAATCAAAGCCCACGTAGTTCTTTTACCTGTATGTCTGAACCCCGGCCCGGTTACCTCCTCTTCTAGTCTTCTTGATCGTCGGATCCTCCACCTCCTGAGCCATCTGTGACCGCGCCATCAATGGAGCTCCCAACGGACTCTGTCTCTATTCCGTCATCATCCTCGGAATCAGTCCCCAAGTTGTTCTTCTGCATCCGCATCTCCGCCTTCTTCCAATCTGCAAGACAAACTTGGGCCTCGAGGTTCTCGGGAAGCAACCTTGATCTCTTCTCCGAAAGAATCTGACCTCCGCGACTGAAAAGCTGCTCGACGGCTACGGTGGAGCAAGGTGCCCCAAGTATTTGTCGGGCGATTACCTGCAACGTCGGGAATCTTTGTCTTTCGGGACGGCTCCACCACTCAAGGACATCGAAATCTTCCTCTTCATCGCTGAGAAAATCAAAGTTAGTGGACAAATATTCGTCGAGCTCCGAGTGGGGGCTCGACGAAGATCTCGACCTCTTTGACCCAAAGATATCTCGGGCAAGTGCCTTAGTTCTAGCGGTGATGCTGGTTCGTGACCCGCTTGAACTGGAAGGCACGGGAGGACGACCGGAGGGCGCTCTATCGCCCGTCGAATATTCAGTATATAATTGTTCTAACAATCCTCTAACTCTAGCAACAATAATTATAACATTGCAATCAGGATCATCCACAATTCCTAAAGTCGGATAATATTTTTCTAAAAACAATTGAACTCCGTTTAATATATATCTAGGGTCGAAACAACACGCTACGAGGAAAATGTCGGGTATAACTTTGTAATATGCGATCCATTTCTGTCGCATCTCCATAGTCGCTTGGGAAATGGAACGTGTGTTAGTCCCGTCTTGAAGGGCTATTGCTACGTTCATTGCAATAAAACAAAAAATGTTTGATGTAGGCATGTAAACGTGGGAAAACGATCGTGTTGCGTCGTAACAAACTTTGAAAACTTCCACAACGTCCCAGGCCTGAGTCCACACATCCGCAAATATGTGTGAGTCCGGGATGTTTTGTGTTGCAAAACCGGAAAGAAGTTCCTTGTAAGCGATTGGATCATAAATCATTGTGTAAGTGGAGTTCAACCGAGTTCAAGCGTCCTTGGGGAACGTTTTTGGGCGGGTTTGGTGAGCACGACAATAAGCGCTCCATTGCTGGCGAAGCTGTTTGCTTCGCCAAAGTGCCCGCAAAACAAATCGAATTGGTTTATCAACACCTTGTAAATATGTTAAACCATCTTGAACACATAAGTTTAAAATGTGAGGGGCGCAACGGATATGGAAAAAACTTGCCGCCTATCCCGGGCTGACAGTTTTGGATTAAATCTGGGATAGATGCGGTGTTGGCAGAAGCGTTGTCAAAACCGATACTAAAAACTCTTTTAGTTAATCTATATTCTTGTAAAACCGTTAAAAGGACACCTCCTATGTTTCGTGCCGTGTGTGCTTCGTCGAAAATTCGACAAGCTAAAACACGTTTGTGCAATTGAAAACGTTGATCAATCCAATGGCAAGTAACACCCATGTATGAGTGATGTTGCCAATGGTCGGTCCAAATGTCACTACAAATCGAAATGTGTAAATCATGGTTTTTTGAAAATATTCGATTAATTCATTTTTACGGATGTTATACCGTCTAAATATTTTCCTCTTAACCGTGTTTCGACTAATACCTTGCCAAGCAGGTTGAACATTTTGCGTAATAAATTCATTGAAACATAAACGATGTGAAAAACTATAAGCTAAACCCTCGGCAACTATCATTTCCGCATATTGATCATGACAACTACGATAATCATAAGACCATAAACTAGGGGGTTGAGAGGAAGAAGATGCGTACCCGGTTAGTTGAGTTTGCCCTTTGGCGAGGCCGAGCTTCTCGGGATGCTTCAAACGGATATGGCGACCGCAGTTCCCATATCCGCCTCCCTTCTTGTGCTTGTTGACCGTGGAGCAGAAGTTGCACTTGGCGGCGCAACTCGATTCCTCCCAAGTCGGCTCCCTGGGACCCTTCGTGAACCAATACTTGAAAGTAGCGGCTCGAACTTCCATCGTAGTAATAGGGTCGCCATCGGCCGGAGTTCCTTGGCTCTCTTCGGCAGGGAACCCGGACTCTTGGGTCGGAATCATCGGAGTTCCGGCTTGGGGGGTCCCATCGGCCTCAAGCTCGGCCTCTTCCTCCTCCATGATCTCGTCGACGTGGTCGACGAGTAGAGCATCATCTCGATGACGTCGGGATCCGCTCGTTGCCGAGACCGATGCACTTCGACGAAGGCTTGGTGCCGCCGCCGGGTTCGAGCCGCCTCCTCCGACACTTGGGGTCGATGAAGATGGGGCTCCACTAACACTCTTGCGACCCCTAGTAACTCGGTTGAAGATACCGGACATGTTGAATTGAAGAGATTTAGGAGATTTAAGAGAGAGACTACGAAACCGAGATTACGAGAGACAAGATCGAGCGATTAGAGAGCGATTATAGAACGATTAGAGAGATGAAGATGAGATTAGAGGAGATGAGTGAGGTGTGGGTTGGAACTGGGAGGGAAAGGGGCTATTTATAGAGCCAAACCGAGCCCTTTCCCTCCAATCCGACCGTTGGGCAACGGTCGACCCGCCGGGTCCAACTGTCGATCCGACGGGTCGACCGTTGGATATAGCCGTTGCCTTGGCCGACTCAATTTTTTTTTTGGGGTGGTGTTTGGCTACTAGTTAACTAGCTTAACTTTTAATTAAATTTATATGTTAAGTTTGCAATTTATTTTATGTAGTTTTTTATTTTTTGAACATTTTAAATGTAATATATAATGTTTAGGTAATTTTTTCTAAGTTGTTAGGTAATTAGCACAAATATTATCTTATAAAACACTATTCTTTGAATCATTCAAACACAAGTTTATTGTAAACCGAAAGACGAATACACGTTTACAAATCACGACTCACATTCACCAATTCACATAACATAACATAAAAACTTAAAAACATAAAACAGAAACTTACTACATTACTACAATACTCACTACTTAGGATTAAGACTTAGGACATAGGAATAATAGACTAGTTTTTACCACCACTCGTCCCACTCGAGCCCGAAGCGCCATCGTTTTTAATCTTTTCGGGGTGCTTGTTGGTGATGTGACCCTTCAAATTACCATGTCCAAGGTTATTCCGCATCTTGTACCTTTTAGCACAATGGCGACAAATGGCTACGAATGATCGATCGGCTTGCACATCCGCCTTATCGTAATGATCTCGAAACAACTCCTCTTTGAGGTTGTCACCGGACATGATTACAACTTACGAGCTTATGAAAATCAAATTGATAAGTGATTGATGGATTGGATGGGATTTGTGATAGGAGGAGTCGGGTATTTATAGCCCCAAGCACTCTACTAGCCGTTACAAGAGTCTAACAACTACATTTTTTTAATAAAAAAACCTCCGACCTGTGGGCCCCACGACAAACGGCTAGTTTTTTAAAATAGGGCGACCCGGCGGGTCACGTGTCACGGATTCCCCGACCCTAACCCTAACCCGCTACCCGTCCCTACCCGCCAACCCGGACCCGGCGGGTCGTTAACCCGTACAACTCGGCGGGTCACGGGTTGACCCGTAACCCGTGGCCACGCCTAGGGCCAACACTTTAATTGTGCATATATTTATACAACTTGTTATGAATATATGCATGTTTAAAGTGGCCTGGTTTTACATATCTTCTCGGACTGACTTATTTAATGGGGGTTAGTGGGTGGACGTATATAGCATTAGGACTTAGTGGTGGGATGTATTTCCTTTTACACAAGATCCTTAGTTTGGTCTTGGTCTTTTGTTACTCCTTTGACTTTATGCCGACATTTATATATTTACCTCTTCAAACAATGTCATCAATGAATAAAAGTCATTAATAAAATATGTAATCAATCAAGTTTAATCACATTTTACGCTCTTGTGTCATCACTTGAATAAAAATGTAATGAACATGTCATCACAAGTGATTGCATCAATGAAGTGTAATCACAAACATGTCGTCAGTGAATAAAAGTAAAATCGATGAAAATATATCGATATACAATTGATCAAATTAAAAAAAAAAGTGGCATCAAACGATTTGATTAAAAAAATGGGATCAAATAATTACATTATAAAAATGGTGTCAAAACACGGCTTTGAAAAAGTTGCATCACATTAAAGGAAAAAATGGCATCAAAACATTACCTTGGAAAAACATGGCATCACGAAAACATTACCTTGAAAAAATATGGCATCACGAAAACATTACCTTGAAAAAAATATGGCACCACGGTAAAAAAAATTTCATCAAAAAATTTATATAAAAAAAGTGTCATCAGTAGTCAACGGTAAAAAAAATGGCATCAATGGTCAATGCGGCATCACAGTAAACAAAAAAATGTTATCAAGATTTGAAAAAAGTGGCATTAAAAAAATATCATCAATCCATTTCATTAGAAAAGTGGCATCAAAGCGAAAAAAAAAATATAAAAAAAAATGGCATCAAAACAGGAAAAAATGGCATCACAAAAAAAAACCGAATGAGTTGGTCAGCGTTGACCGGTCAATGGTCAACTATTGACTGGTCAGTGGTTAAACAATTGACCATTGACCATTATTACTCATTTTGGGATGGTGCTACCTTAACTAATTAAATTAGTTTGGGTGCTAATCACCTAATTAGAAATTCAAAATAGACTAGTTAGCAAAAACACCCACGATTAAAATAGTTTATTTAAAAAAAAATTAAATTTTATTTTCAAACAATCATAAAATTAATAGGTTTTGCAACAATAAAATCTCATCATCGTAATTATTTGAGATTTTATTGTTCAATAGATAATTAATTAACGAAAATTTCACGAGTTAACCCCTAGATATTGCTTAATTCACGCGGTGACCAATTGTTTTTTGCCATTTTCACGTGGTACCCTTAAAGTTTGTAATTCTTTCACCTCTTTCTCTTCTCTCTTTATTTATTTATTTATTTATTTTATTTTTTTTGATTAGGTAAAAATTCGAAGGTCAGATAGGGCTGACTCTTCGAGAGGCCGACCGAAGTCGGCAGACGGCGAACCGTCTAACAAAGCAACCTTAAAACAGAAATACAAATAACAAGCAAAATGAACTAAGCAGAAATAAACTCTACAACTAAACGTTTCAAGAAGACCAAACACCCGAAACGCTGAGGAAGCCACCGAAGAACGCAGCCAAACACCACCGAAGAGTAGCACCGCGGGCCAGTAGTACAGCAGGACTCTAACTCCTGTGGGTAGTGCAGACGAACTCCAAGGAAACTCTATCCCGCATACGGAGTCGCCCTGAGCGCACCACCACGACTCCAGCCAGACCCGACTACAGACTTCACGCCCCCTCAACCAAGCAGAAGATCTCCTAGAAACATCCGAAGCAGAGCCGCAATTGCTCTTCTCTCTTTATTTTAACAGTTCCCGTTACCTTGGAAATTAAAAAAAAAAATTCAAATTACTTGTAAGAATCGGGGGAAAGAAAAGAGAAAACACGTCTCACACAGTTGCACAACGGAAGACCAGGCGTAGGGGCACTGCTGGTGGCCGACATTGGGGTTGGAGGAGCACTTTGTTCAAGCTTCCCTAATCTTCCCGCTTTCACCTTCTTACATGTAAATCTCAATCCGGCGAGCTCAACGGCCACCGGTGACCATCATTTGTTAGGATCGAATCTGACTAGGATGATCTAGGGTTGAAATCTAATTGAAAAATAGGTGAAGGTGAAGGAAGATGAGAAATCAGAGTTTAAAGGAGATGATAATAAGACGCAGAGAGAGAAGGATAATTGATAGGTTGAAGGGAAGATTATGTAATTCATTCCATAATCCTTCTATTACATCTTATTTGCCTTTTATAGGTCTTAGACCCAACTAATTCAATCTAAGCCCAATTACAATGACACTAAGCCCATGCTCCACTTGATTCAATCCCTTATATATTTTTTTTATGACGAGGAACCCACCTTTGGTGGCAAACCATGGGCACGTGACTCAGCCGGCAAGAGCCACGCACTAGGTAAACCGGCTTACGCCGACCGGCTCGACCCAATGGAAAGGAGCAAGGCAAACCTTGGATTTTCATTCAAAGAAAGGGGCGGAGGTTGGGATCGAACCCGAGACCTCCTGACATCCCCCCTTGCTCCCCACCAGCGAGCCACCCTTACTGGGGCATTCAATCCCTTATATTACCTTCCCCTAATAAAACCTTGTCTCAAGGCTTTAAAAAAAACTCTAGGCTTCCCAACACAACACAAGGAAAGTTGTCCAAGACAATTGAAGATTAATAGCAAAAAAATTGAAGGTAAAGAGTAAAGACTGTAAACATAGTAGGTAATAGCTGCTACCAAACCCCTATAGGGCTGTGTATTTTTTTTTTGTCTTGTTCTGAGGCTGGTGCAATTGCCACATTGTTCCATAAATGGAGCTTGCCCATTTTCCTTGACATCAGTACTTGTGCCAGTACTTCTTTTCCCTTGACTTTGCACTCATTCTTATGCTTCCTGTTAAGGCATTAACATGTGACTCCTGATCCTCTTTACCCATTTCACCTCCTTGTTCTTCCTTGACCCAATCCAACTCATTTGGATCACCCTCACCGTTCATCACATCTTCTACAGCCAAGTAATGTAGGGTGGCTTGGGTCTTACATTTATTACCCACAAAATACATGCCCCCGCACCTATAGCAAAGCCCTGCACGCCTCTTAGATTCTATTGGAGATGATGTTTTATTGCTCCCTCTAGCTGGCTCCATTGTAGACTCGTTATTCTCAAACGATCTGGTTCCGGCTCGGTCCCTAAGCATGTCTGATCGTTCTTGGTTTGGCGAGAAAGCGTTGGTCATCCAGGGAGGTTTACTCAATTTCACAATGGCTTGAACAACGTTATAGTGCAACCGCGACTGCTCGAAAACCTTTGCCAAGTTTTTCTTTCGTCCAAGCTTAACCAATTACTTGATCTCGTCGTTCAGACCACGTGTGTAACTCGGCACGAAATAGGATTCGGGCAAGGTCGGGTTATCGAAAAGCATATACGCTCGAAGCTCTTTGAACTTCTCATTGTACTCCTCCTAATCGTCCACCTATCTCAACTTGTTAAATTCTTTAATCAATTATGTTCCCTGAAGCGTACACAGGCAACTTCCACCAGTTCTTGCCACCTCAATCTTGGCCTCTGTATCAAGACCCCCTGTAACAAAACATCAGCCCTATATGTGACATACATGGATGCAATTTCTACCTTTTGTTCTTCTGTGATCTTGAATATTGCGAAGTATTTATCGCATTTCCGGGCCCAATTCCGAGGTTTGTTACCATCGAAAGGCGGAAATTCTAATTTCAGAACCCGATTCAGTCCCATTTTTGAAATAGAATTCCAAGAACTTGAGCCCTCGTTGTTTCTCGCCGTCTTTTGATTTGAGTCACTGTTGGAATTTCCACTTCCGCCGCTAGAGTTCCTAATATCCCTGTCCTTTTGACCGGGTCTCAAGACCTCTGCGAACAAATCAGTCTTCACTGGATCCGGAGATCTGTTTCGTTCCGAAGCTGTATCGGGGCGCGGAGAAACCATAACATCGATTCTTGAACGAATGTCCTTCATCTGGTCCATGAATTACATCCATCGCCCTTCATTTCTCTTATTTCATTGTTGTTGTTCTTCAAATTGCTTCCCGAAATTGATCAAGAGCTGGTGAATCTGATCGGATTGTGTTGCAGATTCCTCTCCTGAGTGTCCAGTCAAAGATTGATCTGTCGGATCGAATCTCCGAATGTCTTCATGCGCATGCCTTCTTCCATTGCCGAGGATGATGGATCCGATGCCAATTTTTCAGGATCGAACCTAACCTAGACGATCTAGGGTTGAAATCTAGTTGAAAGAGAGGTGAAGGTGAAGGAAGATGAGAAATCAGAGTTTAGAGGAGCTGAGAATAAGACGTAGAGAGAGAAGGAGAATGGATAGGTTGAAGGGAAGATTATGCAATTCATGCCATAACCCTTCTATTATATCTTATTTGCCTTTTATAGGCCTTAGGCCCAATTAACTTAGTCTAAGCCTAATTACAATGACACTAAGCCCATACTTCACTTGTCTCAATCCCTCACATCCTTGCTTCAAATCTCCCTATCCCCAAGGTGATGCCACCTGTTCGCTTGTGGCCCGGCTGGGTTCGACCTGGTTGGCTACCTTTGGTCCTTGCTTTTTCGTCCTTGAACCTATCCGAGCCATGGGAGGAGGTGCGAACCCCGACCGAGCCTCGTACTGATTTGGGTGAGCACCTTCTGAACCATGTCTCATTTGGGTTCCCTTTTGCTCTGTCTGAACTGCTCCCTCGTCGACGGTTTCCTTGTGTGTTGACTCATCTTTTTCGTCCCTTCTTGCTTTGACTTTGATGGCCCCCACGTCCAGCTTGTGTGTACTGTCTCTCTTTCGATTTGAATCTCAAGCAAATTTTTTTGTTCCCAATTTAACGGGAACTGCTAAAATAAAGAAAGAAGGGCATGAAGTAAAAGAATTAAAAACATTAGGGGTACCACGTGATGTGATCTAGACTTATAGAATTTTCTTATAATTTCCTATTTAAAAAGTATCCCACATCGCTTGTAAACACATAGGAGGCTAGAGTTTGTCCTATATATTGTGTAAGATTTCCCATTTTTAATACAAGTTAAATTTTTGAGTTAAAAGTTGAGCACATACGCTTCCTTTGATTCCGGGTTAAGGATCAACATTTTTCGCGAGATGCTAAAAATAAAATCCTTTGGTGAGATGTCGAGGGAGACACCCTAGTGAGAGGCGAAGGTGTCGAATGGTCGAGATCCTTAGAGTGCGATTCCGAGATGATTGAGATCGAGTGTGGGAGGTTCAAGGGTGAGAGGCGTGTGAATTTTGCCATACATATCCGGTCACTAGTAGAAGGTTTATCCCTTCAAATAAAGGAGGAACCTCGTCGTCGATCCTGGCGGGTCGGAGGGTTCCCGAGCACATTAAGTGGTATCAGGGCTAGGGTTCCTCAATCTTTTTGTATTTTTGTCACAAGCATCCACCACCATCCGTTGTAGTTTTGTGCAGGACCAACCATTGAAGTGCATTACGCAGATCCAACGTACAGGGGCATAATCTACCATTTGGAAGGGCCTTATGGATTCGAGAGCTTTTGCGACACCGACCATCGATACCTTACGCAGATCCAACATACAGGGGCATATCGTCTTTTTCCGCAACTATTGTTGCAGAAGGATGTGTCAAGTATGGATTAAATATAAAATATAAAGCAAACTTACTCCCTGTCTCAGCAAATAAATACAAGATTTCCACTCGTTGTAGTAGAAGGCAGTCAGGATCGATCCACGAGGAAGCGTGTCAGCGTCCGCCTTTTCAGTTCCAAATCTCAGCACGAATTCGACCAGAAGAGTCCTCGACGTCGGCCACACATTCCAGTAAAACAGACAACATAAACGAACAGAAAACGAAAACCAAAGCAAACTGGTCGGTCTCGACTAAACCTACTCGACATCGACCAAAAGTGCTCGATGTCGAGTAACAGTGCTCGATGTCGAGTAGAAACAGAAACCAAAATCGTAACTTTTCGCAAGACAGAACACGAAACTTGATGAAATAAATCGATCAACTAAAGACTTCCAAGATCAGGGTTTCAACACCACAACGATAACCATGTAAAGTAACACATAAAGGCATAAAAGATCATGCTTTTTCATCGAATAACTTTCGCTATTAACAAATAGGAATATAGAGGCTTTCGCGTAAACCTTAATTGTTACTAACCCTTTTTCACATAATTAATCCAAGTTGCATTAAGATCACTTTCACTTCAATAATAGTAACAATGATCACCTTCAACTTTCGCAAAAGAATCATGCTCGTAGGGATAGAAGATGAATTCGCATAAAAAGATTGTACCTTTACCGCATCACTTGACATGGCTACCGTCGGGCTCGCCCTGACCTTAGAAGTTGGGTGACTACTCGCTCTTCATTATCAAGAAAGACATTAATAATAAAAGGGAACTAAATTGCATTAAAATAAAATAAATAAGAAAGCTTACAACCAATCAAAGCCAAATAGTCTCTCAACAAAAATTCGCGCTGGTGCGAATCTAGAGAGAGAGCTTCTCTCTCTAGAAACCCAAAACCCCAATTCCATCAACAACAAACACCAGTCACCAAAACACCATTAAACACCATCTGATCATCATCGATCCCACACAGCCACCACTGTGATCAATACAAAGAACTACAAGCAATTTAGGGGAACAACCGAGATCTAAAATCTCAACCCCAACTACCATCATCAACACTAACAACTTTTAACAACTAAGGGGAACAACCGAGATGACAAATCTCAACCCCAACTATCTCATCCCAAATTAATTTTTGGGAAAAAAAAATCAACTTTTGGGTAACCCTCTAGAACAAACAAGACTCAAACCCTTTGCTCTGTCTCGCACTGTGAACTGGATTCTGGTTTGTCTTTGTTTGATTGCTCAACGCTGCCAGTTTCCACCCTATACTTGGCCTCCCAACAGCTCCTACAAGGGCTACCCTCACCACTGCCACTATTTCGACCAGACTCACTCTATTCCCCCATGGGCGTCGGCAACACTCTGACCTCCCCCAATTCAGATTCTCCCCCCACCCCCTTCCATTCCCCCTCTTCACTGCCAGATCTAGAAAAACACAAAACAAGAAATCCTTCTTAATGCTCTGACGATCGAGGTCCCTCCGTGGCCCGATCGCCGCTGTCGCCGCCACCACAACATCCCCCGCCACCATAGCTTACAATCCCTTAGTAGTTTGGCTTAGATCTGTGTTGAGTTCTGACCTATCTGGTTTTTGAACTCAATCCTTTGATTTCGGCTCGATTTCGACCCCAAAGCTTACTTAATTTCGGCCCCTGAGATCCTCCGACCGACCTAAAACCCCTACAATCACCACTCCTGGACTCGTGCGCCGCCGGCCGGCCGCCTTTGGCTGTGCATCGTCGTCCACTGCTTTGATTTCGGCCTCAAATCTTCCTCAAATCTAGCCCCCGAGACCCTCCGGCCTCAAATCTTCCTCAAATCTAGCCCCATGTAGCTCGGGATTCAAACATGACTCCATTTCTGTCCATCAGCTGCAGTCCTCCTAAATGGATCTTGTTCACCGTGAAGGGCCCCATCTTCTTCTTGTTGAATTTGTTGGAAAACCAATGATCCTTTGATTTGACAACCTAGACTTTGTCACCTACTTCATATTCTTTGGGACCATCAGTGGAAATCCTGCATAATCACACATACCAAGGCAAACCTCTCCCGTGTATAGTTGGATCTTTAATCGAAATAGGGGAAGAAAGATCCATACCATGGCTTACCTTTGCAGATTCGGACTCAGGGGCCTTATGAGGGTCTGGTCGATATCAACTAGTATCAGTCGATATCGAGCTCTGCTTCTCTGGTGGAGACGCAATCGATTTAGAGGGAGACTGCTCGATATAGGTTGGTCGATATCGAGCTCTGCTGCTCGATACTGGCTGGCTCGATTTCTGGTGGAGTTGACTCGATATGGGGGGGGGGGGGTCGATTTCGACCTGGAGTGGTCGATATCGACCGGTTGTGTGGCTTAGTCGATTCCTCTTGGTCGATTTCGACCCCATAGTTAAGACCTGGCAAAGCATCCAAAAAATAGTTAGTCCATATCGACTTACCTTGGTCTATGTCGAGTGGATTATCTGCTTCTTCGTTCAGGATGGTCATGATATCCTCAACTAGGGCTTCCATATCCCACTTTTCCAGCTCCTCAGGGGTCATATTTCTTAACTTAGGCTCCCCGCAAGTAATGTACCTGGCTGAAATTGATTTGACCTCTTCCGTGGGACCTGTATGCCTTTCAGTTTTATTAAAGGAATACTCAATTACCTCATCCGTGATGTTGAAAGTGAGCACTCCCTTCCTTACGCTTATGTTGGCATCCACCGTCGTTAGGAAGGGCCTTCCTTGAATGATTGGACAAGCAGGGTCCTCTGCCATATCAATAACTAAGAAATCAACAGGGACAAAGAACTTACCTACTTGCAATAGTACAATGTCCACCATGCCTATTGGGATGACCACTGTGTTGTTCGTCTGTTTATTTATATATTTATTTTTATATGAATATACACCAACACTATCAACTCCTCCTAAAAATAATTAATTTGTGCGTGTTATCCTTTTTACCCGTTTTCTGCCTGACTCGCTTTTACCCTTTTTACCCGTTTCCTTTGATCTTGTGTTTTGGTCCAGCTGAGTGGTGGAGTCGTTTTCTTGGATGTGGTTTCGTTTAGTTTCCGGATGAAGTTGCAGTCTTGGGCGCCCTGTTGTTCGTGTTGACCGTGAAAGTGTCCGTGATCCTCGAAGATCTCTCATCTAGGTGAGGGGGAACGTCGTTGATCCACATTTCCCCAGGAGACGTCCTTTCCGCTATTGGGTTTCTGCCTCTGTCTCCCCGGCGTCGGGACGTCGTGTTTGTCCTTCGGCTTTTCCGTGTTCTCGGCATTCGCATCCTCCATCCGGTGTCCTACATCTTCCTCTCCGTTGGCCTTCTTCGCTATGATCTTTTGTATTCGGGTTTTTTTTGTTGTTTTATATTTCTTTGGTTGTATCATGACGATTAGTCCGTCTGCCATTTCTCGGCCTCTCGTTGTCGCAGACTTCAGTTGAAGTTTGAGACTTCGAATTATTTCCGGTTCAAAAAAAAAAATAGTCTCTCAACTCTTCACCTTCTCTCGCCACAAGCTCTCTCTCTCTCTCTCTCTCTCTCTCTCTCTCTCTCTCTCTCTCTCTCTCCCCTACACGATATGAATGTGTTGTAAGATGTCCTAAAGCTCAGCCCCTAAGGCTTTATTTATAGTGTTCATTCCCTAGGTAATTAGGAAAGAAAAACTGTATCTCTATCTAAAACTATCCATCTATAATATAAAGATAAAATTTGGAAATAAAAGAAATAAATCTAAAAGGAAATTAGAATTAATGTAGATAGATCTTACTTCTCTTGATAGAACTTGATAAATCTCCTTTTGAGTTGATAGAATATATTTTGCTTAATGTGGAAGAAAAACAGCTCAGCACTCGGACTCGAAACAACTCGAAATCGGCTCCTGGATACTGGTCGATATCGACCCAATATGGTCGATATTGAGCTATTTTCTCGGATTCGGATTCTGATACTCGATATTGGGCTCCAGGAGAAAAATCGACCAGGTTTCACTCGATATCGACCAGAGTGGTCGATATCGACCTCTCGCTTTCTGCTTCCATTTTCTGGTCGATTCTTGGTATCTCGACTTGGTTTTCTTCACTCGATATCAACCATGTGCCGTCGATATCAACCTCTTGTGTCGAGTGCTTCTGTCCTTGTTTCTAGCTCAATTTGTCCTGGTTTAGCTGCTCCTTGACCTTGGACTTTCTGTAGTTGACTTCGAGCTTTTCCTCCTTCCTCTGAATTGCTGTAAAATCCCTCGATTTCTGCAAAATTAAACAGAAACTAGTGTAGACTCCATAATTTGGCAAATAAGCATAAACTACATAGAATCTGTATTATTCTACCCCAAATGTATGAAATGCATGCAGAAATCGATATAAAAGTAAGTATAAAACATGGCAAATTAGGCTCACAACAAACACCCCATACTTAAGCTTGCTTATCCTCAAGCAGTACTTTTGATTGTCATACAGGGGAAGAAATCAAAACTCTCAACATCATAGATTCATTGCCATATATCCCTGCAATCAATTACCATCATCGAAAAGGTACTAGTGTCACAAATTTATGCATGTGCAATAAAAGCAACATCTACTCACAAACGGAGGATTATGCAAAAAAATCCATAAGTGACAAAGCATTAATAATCAAGAGGACTTTAATTTAAGCTCAATAAAGAGTAGATTGGTAAAAGGCTAAGGGTGAGCAATTTTTTGCCATGTGGTGTTAATGATCCGATGAAATGGAGTATTTTCCAAACTTTCATACCACATTCCTTCTTCCTTTGATTTATCACCTTTCGCTCATTCGCTTAATGCTTTTTTCAATAAAATGCTTTTACCTCTCTAACCTCAGCACTGCCTTCTCGCGAGTCACAAACATGGGTGTCATGAATGGCCCCGGATACTTAGTGCTTCGGACTCCTCACCTTGGTATCCCATCCTGCGGAACAATTATCTCAACACAAGCAGGTCGATCTACCTTTATCTCCTGAGGTGATCGGATTTAATTTCACTCATTAAATTTTCCATATATTTTCAAACTTTCCTTCTAAACTCCAATAATGATACTCCTTCCGTTCGGCAAAACTTGTCATTTTAGCCTATTTCACAAGTTTTAAGGCAAATAACAAATGTACTAATTTACCCTCAATTATTACCCTCCTTTCTTACTTTAGCGAAAACTACAACTAACAAACCATCAATCACATCAAGGGCATTTTTGTAAAGTGAAGGGCAAAATACCTACAATGACAAGTTTTTTTGAACAAAACTAACACCCTAAAATGACAAGTTTTGCCGAACAGAGGGAGTATATAACAACACAAACACCGTATAATAATCTCCATAATGTAGCTTTCATTCTCAACATAATCCCCGGATAAGAAATAAGGTAAGAATGGGCAATTTTTAGATCACGTGGAGCAATAATATGAAATAATGCTCAATATGGCTTTTGTGATGCATAAGCATAGGTAAAGGCTAGGATATATTAATATGAGCATTATATGGAAATATAAAGTCCTCCATCTTCTTATCATGCAATATGTCAAAAGCAACATCAAATTTACCTCCTTTCATGGTTTTCAAGAAAATGATGCACTTCATTGTGACCTCCCTCTACTAGGCAATTTCATGTTATATCTCTAATGAATCCAATTTTGCATCGTCGAGTTCAATAAAGCTTCCATGACACTAATAAAAAATTTCAATGGGGGTGGTTTTTCAAACTTTGGAAAACAATCATGTAAGCACATAGACTAATAATAATTCCAAAGATACCATGTATAAGCAATTCAAGAAATAATGCACAAATAAAATCAAATATGCACAAAATAGGCCCTTCCCCCACCTCATACTTAAATATTACAGTATCCTCACTGTATAGAAATAAGGGTAAAGAAAGAAACTGACTAGACAAGTGTGCTGATTGTCGGAAATCGAGTGCAATGTTGCTGCAGAACTAGTCGATTTCGAGAACCGTGGTCGATATCGACCTAGATGACTCGAAATCGAATTACTGCTTCCTTCTTTATTCCTGCAAAAATTGTTAGAAGAGAAATACCCACAATAGAAAAACTTTAAAAATAATGTCCAAAACCAAAAACAAAAGCAACAATGTCCAAAAATCCCAAAAACTAAATGTCTATTTACAAGCTCTAGACTTTATAGTCGCTAGGCCGACTTTCTCCGTTAAGCTCAAGGTGGCATTTGCAGGGTCCATGTAGCTCGGGATTCAAACATGACTCCATTTTTGTCCATCAGCTGCAGTCCTCCTAAATGGATCTTGTTCACCGTGAAGGGCCCCATCTTCTTCTTGTTGAATTTGTTGGAAAACCAATGATCCTTTGATTTGGCAACATAGACTTTGTCACCTACTTCATATTCTTTGGGACCATCAGTGGAAATCCTGCATAATCACACATACCAAGGCAAACCTCTCCCGTGTATAGATGGATCTTTAATCGAAATAGGGGAAGAAAGATCCATACCATGGCTTACCTTTGCAGATTCGGACTCAGGGGCCTTATGAGGGTCTGGTCGATATCGACTAGTATCAGTCGATATCGAGCTCTGCTTCTCTGGTGGAGACGCAATCGATTTAGAGGGAGACTGCTCGATATAGGTTGGTCGATATCGAGCTCTGCTGCTCGATACTGGCTGGCTCGATTTCTGGTGGAGTTGACTCGATATGGGGGGGGGGGGTCGATTTCGACCTGGAGTGGTCGATATCGACCGATTGTGTGGCTTAGTCGATTCCTCTTGGTCGATTTCGACCCCATAGTTAAGAACTGGCAAAGCATCCAAAAAATAGTTAGTCCATATCGACTTACCTTGGTCTATGTCGAGTGGATTATCTGCTTCTTCGTTCAGGATGGTCATGATATCCTCAACTAGGGCTTCCATATCCCACTTTTCCAGCTCCTCAGGGGTCATATTTCTTACCTTAGGCTCCCCGCAAGTAATGTACCTGGCTGAAATTGATTTGACCTCTTCCGTGGGACCTGTATGCCTTTCAGTTTTATTAAAGGAATACTCAATTACCTCATCCGTGATGTTGAAAGTGAGCACTCCCTTCCTTACGCTTATGTTGGCATCCACCGTCATTAGGAAGGGCCTTCCTTGAATGATTGGACAAGCAGGGTCCTCTGTCATATCAATAACTAAGAAATCAACAGGGACAAAGAACTTACCTACTTGCAATAGTACAATGTCCACCATGCCTATTGGGATGACCACTGTGTTGTTCGTCTGTTTATTTATATATTTATTTTTATATGAATATACACCAACACTATCAACTCCTCCTAAAAATAATTAATTTGTGCGTGTTATCCTTTTTACCCGTTTTCTGCCTGACTCGCTTTTACCCTTTTTACCCGTTTCCTTTGATCTTGTGTTTTGGTCCAGCTGAGTGGTGGAGTCGTTTTCTTGGATGTGGTTTCGTTTAGTTTCCGGATGAAGTTGCAGTCTCGGGCGCCCTGTTGTTCGTGTTGACCGTGAAAGTGTCCGTGATCCTCGAAGATCTCTCATCTAGGTGAGGGGGAACGTCGTTGATCCACATTTCCCCAGGAGACGTCCTTTCCGCTATTGGGTTTCTGCCTCTGTCTCCCCGGCGTCGGGACGTCGTGTTTGTCCTTCGGCTTTCCCGTGTTCTCGGCATTCGCATCCTCCATCCGGTGTCCTACATCTTCCTCTCCGTTGGCCTTCTTCGCTATGATCTTTTGTATTCGGGTTTTTTTTGTTGTTTTATATTTCTTTGGTTGTATCATGACGATTAGTCCGTCTGCCGTTTCTCGACCTCTCGTTGTCGCAGACTTCAGTTGAAGTTTGAGACTTCGAATTATTTCCGGTTCAAAAAAAAAATAGTCTCTCAACTCTTCACCTTCTCTCGCCACAAGCTCTCTCTCTCTCTCTCTCTCTCTCCCCTACACGATATGAATGTGTTGTAAGATGTCCTAAAGCTCAGCCCCTAAGGCTTTATTTATAGTGTTCATTCCCTAGGTAATTAGGAAAGAAAAACTATATCTCTATCTAAAACTATCCATCTATAATATAAAGATAAAATTTGGAAATAAAAGAAATAAATCTAAAAGGAAACTAGAATTAATGTAGATAGATCCTACTTCTCTTGATAGAACTTGATAAATCTCCTTTTGAGTTGATAGAATATATTTTGCTTAATGTGGAAGAAAAACAGCTCAGCACTCGGACTCGAAACAACTCGAAATCGGCTCCTGGATACTGGTCGATATCGACCCAATATGGTCGATATTGAGCTATTTTCTCGGATTCGGATTCTGATACTCGATATTGGGCTCCAGGAGAAAAATCGACCAGATTTCACTCGATATCGACCAGAGTGGTCGATATCGACCTCTCGCTTTCTGCTTCCATTTTCTGGTCAATTCTTGGTATCTCGACTTGGTTTTCTTCACTCGATATCAACCATGTGCCGTCGATATCAACCTCTTGTGTCGAGTGCTTCTGTCCTTGTTTCTAGCTCAATTTGTCCTGGTTTAGCTGCTCCTTGACCTTGGACTTTCTGTAGTTGACTTCGAGCTTTTCCTCCTTCCTCTGAATTGCTGTAAACTGCCTTGATTTCTGCGAAATTAAACAGAAACTAGTGTAGACTCCATAATTTGGCAAATAAGCATAAACTACATAGAATCTGTATTATTCTACCCCAAATGTATGAAATGCATGCAGAAATCGATATAAAAGTAAGTATAAAACATGGAAAATTAGGCTCACAACAGCAACGTAAGATTCAAGGACAAATCTTTTTCAAAGGAGGGGAGGATGATGTGATCTAGACTTATAGATTTTTCTTATATTTTTCCATTTAAAAAGTATCCCACATCGCTTGTAAACACATAGGAGGCTAGAGTTTCTCCTATATATTGTGTAAGATTTCCTATTTTTAATACAAGTTGAATTTTTGAGTGAAAAGTTGAGCATATTTGCTTCATTTGATTTCGGGTTAAGGATCATATTTTTGGTGAGATGCTAAAAACAAAACCCTATGGAGAGATGCCGAGGGAGATACCCTAGTGAGAGGCGAAGGTGTCGAAGGGTCGAGATCCTCAGAGTGATTCCGAGAGGATTGAGATTGTGTGTGGGAGGTTCAAGGGTGAGAGGCCTGCGAATTTTGCCATACATATCCGGTCACTAGTAGAAGGTTTATCCCTTCAAATAAAGGAGAAACCTTTTCGTCGATCCTGGCGGTTCGGAGAGTTCCTGAGCACATCAAGTGGTATCAGAGCTTCCGGCTAGGGTTCGTCAATCTTTTTGTGTTGTTGTCACAAGCATCCACAACCATTCGTATGAGTTTTGTGCAGGACCAACCATTGAAGTGCATTACGCAGATCCAACGTACATGGGCGTAATGCACCATTTGGAAAGGCCTTATGGATTCGATAGCTTTTGCGGGACCGAACATCGATACCTTACGCAGATCCAACGTACAGGGGCGTATCGCATTTTTCGGAAGGGCAATGCAAGATTCGAGGACGAATCTTTTTCAAAGGAGGGGAGGATGATGTGATCTAGACTTATAGATTTTTCTTATATTTTTCTATTTAAAAAGTATCCCACATCGCTTGTAAACACATAGGAGGCTAGAGTTTCTCTTATATATTTGTAAGGTTTCCCATTTTTAATACAAGTTGAATTTTTGAGTGAAAAGTTGAGCACATTTGCTTCATTTGATTCCGGGTTAAGGATCATGTTTTTGGTGAGATGCTAAAAAGAAAATCCTTTAGTGAGATGCCGAGGGAGACACCCTAGTGAGAGGCGAAGGTGTCGAAGGGTCGAGATCCTCCGAGTGTTATTCCAAGAGGATTGAGATCGAGTGTGGGAGGTTCAAGGGTGAGAGGCATGTGAATTTTGTCATACATATCCGGTCACTAGTAGAAGGTTTATCCCTTCAAATAAAGGAGGAACCTCGTCGTCGATCCTGACGGCTTGGAGAGTTCCCGAGCACATCACCACGTGATAGAGGTAAAAGAATTGATCAATGAGTGAATTAAGCGATACTTGAGGGGTACATCCTGAAGATTTTGATTAATTAATAATAAAATAACCTAAAATAAATAATTTTAATGACTAAAAATAACCGGTACAATATTTAACAAATAATTTTTGATAAAATAATAGATTTTGTGATAATTTAATATATCTCATATATTTTTTTTTATAAAATGATAGATTTTGTGATGACTTAAGATTTTGTAATATGTAAATAAAATAAATGAAAATCTAAGTTAGATTGCATCAGAAGATTCGCGCAGCATCAAATGGACTGTTGCTTTAACAGTGACGATGAAATGCTATTTAAAATCGTTAATTGAGAGGAAATACGGTTTGTTTTTATTTTCTTTCATTTCACTTTACCTCTTGTTTCTTTTAGAACAGTAATAATATTACCACACCAACAAAAAAACACGTGAGGAAACAGTTTTAAATAGTACGTTGTGCTACAAAATAAAAAAGATTTAAGGGCTCGTTTGGGTGTAAGAAAAGAATAGAAAGGTAATCAATTCCTTAATTGTAAAGAAATTAAGCAAGAAGGGTTAAATAATAGTTTTGTTTGAGAGATTTCATAAATGATTCATTACCTTTTATATAAAAAAAAATTGAAAAAGGAAAAATTCGAGTTTGCTTACTTTCTTCTACGTCAAACAGAAAAATTGGAGAACTTGCCTTGGCAATGCAAGTTTGCAAACTCCATACAACTCATCCGAATTAAACAAGCCAAAATCAAAATAGATACAAGATGCAACTTGATCAAAATCTATTCAAAATCAAAACATAAATATATTTAGCATAAATTTTAAATCTCTAATTCAATAAGGAAAATGTCAACTAATTACACAACATAAAGAATTTTTACATAGAATAAGAGAAAGACATATTGATTAACCAAATCTGACAAAAAAAAAAGATTGATTAACGATCTACCTAACAACGGTCAACAATGGAATTAGTTAGGGTTTTGTAAAGATGGTCAGAAAATCAACAACGAAGGTAGGCTCATGGAGGTGACGTATTAGCAGCAGAGGTGGAGTCATGAACCGATGCCAAGGGAAAGCATTATTGTTGAGTGAGCCCAAATGAGGTTGAGGCAGTGGAAAATCGAAAAGGATTACCAAAAAAAAGGAGAGAGAGAGAAAGTAGAAGAAGAACGTCATTGGAGAAGAAGGTGTGAGATCAAGAGTATAATCGAAGAAAACTGACGGGAGCTATAGTAGTTTTAAGTTTATGATTAAAACAAATTCAAAACCTGTAAAAATATATTGTTATTTTTTTTTGGAAATAAGGAAATACATCAGAATTGAACTAACACGACCTAGTATAGCTCCACCCTAGCTTGTCCTTTCGAACGAGACCCCGCAATTCTGCATCATCAATCAACTCATCGTCGGCAGGGATACTATAGTATATGCCAGATGTACAATCCTATCAGCAACACCATCCACTTCCTTGTAAATATGACGAATAGAAACAAAATTAAAATACGTAAGCAATTAATACCCTGGTATCAATTTGTAAGAGTTCGATCTCCAAGGGCAGTTCCAATCACCAAATAATACCATGAGTTAATAATAGTCGAGTTATCTCCTTCTATTAGCAGATTATAATAGAACCAATCCCTCGTCGTCGAACACCATTATGCAAACCAAGTGCTTCTACAAACAATATAGAAGAGTGATTACAATTGCTGTCACCAGTGCGATCACGTTAGTGTTAGGGTCCCGAACAAATCCAAACGAAGCATCACTGGTGTCTAATTTCGACCTGTCAAATTTTAGTTTAAAAGAATCATTTGGTTTTTTGTCCCATCGACATCATGTGACACTGTTTACCATTCACCTACAAGAGTGACGAGTACGCTTATATACATCAATGAGCTTACACTCTGCAAATGAATCAGTCTCAACGATGTATTTCCTTGCTTCATCCCACGTTTATTTAGAGGTTAGGAGAAAAACCTAAATGTTTTTCAATGCCATTGACGCCATGTTTTAAAATGTTAAATGTTTCCTAAATTAAGTACTCCCTTCGTCCGCGAAAACTTATCATTTTAACTTCTGGCGCAATATTTAAGAAATATGTAAACTACCTAGATTGCCCCTACTTTTGTCATAATTATATCAAAGCAAAGTACAATTGCATTTTCCAAAGTAATTCAAAATTTAAACAAATGAGGGTAATTTTTGAAATATATGGGTAAAAACTCTAAAGTGACAAGTTTTTTTGGACAAAATCAAAAGTCTAAAACGACAAGTTTTCGCGGACGGAGGGAGTACCAAATAGCCCACCAACAGAAAAAGATATCGGTCATCTTTGACCAGCCAGTACATGCCGTAATTTGCTATAACACGACCCCATGCTTATGTTCAGCAAAGTTAATGTTTGATAATAACGGAATCCTGCAGTTCATACTTCTCATCAATTCTTTGGTCATTATGCAGTTCATACTTCTCATCAGTGTAGGATTCGATTGTGTCTTTGATATGAATACGAACGTCGTTTCCCCTTGAGATAAGTGCATGTTAGTGTGGATTAACGTGATTGATATCCTCCATGATGAATTCGTGTTTGCTTGTCGCGATTATAATCTAATAGACTTCCATAAGGGCATCGTTGCTATTCTCGGGTCGGAGTTTTGTCTCTAGTGTCGTCTTTAGTATCAATCCGTGTTTGCTTCCGAAAGGAACGTTGGATTGTCCGCTCTTGTCCCCCCTATCTCCTCTAACTTGGACTCATACACGACACATTGGACGAGCGACCGCATCGAAATAGGAACGGGATGTTAGATAGCGATAGAGCAACACCGCGGAGGCGTGGGCCCATAGCCCACAGACTTTAGGATCAACGGTGTCGGCAGGACACGCATGTTTTGAAGGTGGCGGCTACTGGATACGATATGACTTGCAAGCGAGAGTGTCTTCCGTTTGAATTGCTAACCCTTTCTGAATTAGTAATGACGATATTGCACTGACTTGATGATGAAATTGACGTGTTTATGTGTCGACTTGGTGATGAATGTTGCCTGATTGTCCATTATTTATGATGATATGACTGAATGCCTTACATTTTTTATGTTTCATGATGTCTTGATGTGTTGCTACTCTGAGTTGCTAAGCATGATCTAAATTCCTTGACTATAGGTATGAACTGCAAATGTTGAAACCTGAATTGTTTATTTGATAAAGTTATGATGAAACTTGATAACTTGACTTGATTATGTTTATACATGATGCCTTACAATAAATATTGAACATGATGGTAAATCGAGTCTTGTTGCAATAATTGATGATGAATCCATGATGCTATTATTATGAATGCTAGTTGATATGATGTAGACCTTACGTGTGATGATTTTCATGATTGCTTCTTCTTTAAACATGTGGGTGAGGTTCCTTTTTGGAGTGGTTGACGAGTGTTGAAAGAATTTGAGCGGCTAGGATAATCTATGGTATTATGAGGTAAGTCGCGAGAGAGGGATGTTGACGTGGGTAGGACCGAGCAATTTTTGGGATTTATGAGAGGAAATGCTTGGTGGTTCCGATGAGCTTTTAGGTGAAACTTGGGTGGGGGTATGGTTAGCAATAGGTCGCCTAGGCGATGATCGAGAAATTTCTAGTGGAGATTCGGCTAGCAGGACATGATGCTGGTGATATCTCGGGAAGTGTGGGAAGTGTAAGAAATGGCCTTAAGAGAATTGAGGATATAGTATGAGAGGGTGCTCGGGTGTGATGTTAGAGATAGGAGTTGGATTCTTAGAAGTGGATGGTGTATGTGAGTGTTTGGTTGAATGAGGGGCGAACTTGGAATATCGTAATGGAGTGGGACTTCTTTTAGAGGATGTTGTCTGAGTTGGTGTTGGTGAGTCTAGACAAAGATTGGTTCTGCCCTGAGAGTCGGAGATGAGCGAGCGGGAAATTGCGTTTATTTTGACTTCTGATGATGTGGAAATTTTCTTGCTTATGTGGATTGACAATATATATTGGCATGATGTTAGATAACGACCATGATGAACCTGATATGGAATTACATGTTGATATGCAATATTAAAATCTAGTTGAAAGTGACAAGTGCTATCATGATATATTGATGTTTTGCTATCCTGTTATGTTATTTTAGAAGCATGATAGGATGTGTTGTGCTATGAGATATGAGATAATAATGTGTTATTATGTGAAAGCATGAGGTTATATTATATGGTTGGCAAGCATGATTATAAGGTATGTTGAATGATGAATATGACTTGGAGTATGACTATGACTTGTATATACGGCTGTTATATGAACTGAACAGCTCGAGCTCGGCTCGGGATCGGCTCGAAAAAGCTCGACTCGAGCTCGTTCAATTATTTAAACAAGCCGAGCTTGAACAAAATTTTAAGCTCGGTTGAAAGCTCGGCTCGTTCAAATAAAGCTCGAATAGCTCGAATTCTATGCAATTTCTAAAATTTCCTTTAAGTTAACATGTTATATCCAAGTAGAGCTACTTAAAGCTCGAAAAAAGCTCGGCTCGAGCTCGTTCATTTCCTAAACAAGCCGAGCTTGAACAAAATAAAAAGCTCGTTTAAAAATTAGGTTCGGCTCGGCTCGAGCTCGATTAAAAAATGAACAAGCTTGAACACGCCAAGCTCGGCTCGTTCGGCTCGAATAACATCCCTACTTGTATATATGAGATAATGGTGCATGATTGTTAAATGATCGTTATGTGGCATTATAATGAGTTGAAATGATGTTTTGTGAGCATGTTAACATTTTGATGCTTGGTATATGGTTAGATCTTCCCTCTCACTGAATCTTGAATAGCATGATCTTGTTGTGTTAATGTGTTGACAATCAGTTTGGTTTGTTGATCTTATGATGAAATTTCGCTATGGATATATACCTTTATAATGTTAATGGTTGATATGATAAATTTTTTGTGGCAATGCGAAATAGAATTTAGATAGGTTGATAAGATAATTATGTGAGTTATGTGTTCATTAAATGAAAAACCCCTGTTGTGACTTGTTCTATTGGTATTGCGATGTTGATATGCGATCGTGAGATTTGACTTGTAGTGGCGTACTAACTCCATGACATCTAACTCATTGATCTCATGACATGTATGCTTGCATAGTGAGTTATGAGCATTCGATTATTTACTTGAGATGCCTTCAATATAATCTAGATGTACCTTATGATGTGATATGATGTTCTCAGACCTTGTTATGTTGAGTATGTTTTGGATTGTTAGTATGACTCGCAGTATGTTGGGACTTATTGTTCTTCGGGTGCTTAAGACTTGCTAGTATGTTTTGGTTGCGTTAGAGGGTTATGTGGTTGTGCAGATGGTTCGAGGCCATGATGTGATGTTGTGACTTGCCATGTGAGTGATGGCTTATGATCTTATGATTATATATGAGTAGATGAGGCTTTTGGTTATGGTACTTGTTGAGATGTGATGATGGAATGATTTGGAACCTTGGAAGGAATGTGGGATTAGCCCTTAGAGGTGGATGTATCCACCTCTCGAGTTTCGACTAGGGGGACCCATTCGGGGAAGGGAAGTTTTAAGTGGTTTTGAAAAATGCGGATTTTGGATTGGATGACTTGCACGGTTTCGAAGCTTTAGTCTCGGAGACGAGACTTGTTTTTAGAGGTGGATGAATGTAAAGAACGGAATTTCGAGTTTCTAAAAAGGGAAAGTTTCAGAAAACCGTCCTCAAGGAAATTCCATTTCAGAAGTTTTACAAACATATTCCGGCATGTTTTAAGTTTTAGATGACAGATTTAAATCCTAGTTGCTTGTTTTCGATTTCAGGAATTCGAGTGTCTTAATTTGGAAATGAATTTGGGAAATGGGGTCGGATTTTGGAATGTCGGATGTCGGGACTCAAGGTCGGAAGAGCGGAATCATACACTCTCTCTCCCTCACGCCACTCTTTCTCTCCTCTTAATGGCTTTGTCTTCTTGTGTATTAACCCTAGAGAGCCACTATAAAACCTCTCAAATCCCTAAAAGGATTCTCACTTTCCACTCTCATCAATCAGCAACCAAAATCTGATTTTCACCTCCCAAAATGGATCATACCTAGCTTCCAAAAAACCCTAAACCAAAAACCCTCCATTTCCCTCCCTTTGATCCAAATCTCCCAACTCTCTCTCTCTCTCTCTCTCTCTCTCTCTCTCTCCTCCTTTTGTGTTTCTCTGAGCCTAGCACCTCAAATCCACCCCAATAAGTCTCCATCCCACAAAAAGAACCACCAAATCGAGTTTAGAAGGCCAAATCCGAGAAAAAACCCAAGATCTGGGGGAAATCTCGCCGTCTTGACTCCCTGTCTCGCCGCCGCGACTAAGAACCCAGCAACGGGAGTTCTTCATCACGGCCGCGATGTTCTTCCTCGCCTTCGCGACTCCGAGCCCAGAAGCTCTGTCTGAGTGTTAAATCGTGTCGTTTTTCCTTGTTTCTCATCCTTTCTTGAATCTGGTTGTTGTCGTGTGTTCTTGACTCCTTTCTCTATTTTCCAAGGTCAAGAAACCCTAGATCTCTCGTGGATTGGTGTGGGTTCGAGCCTCTTCTCCCCCATTTTCAGTTTTGTGCAAAAGTTAAGCCTCCCCTCTTTGAATCTCCTAATTTAGAGGTTGTTCCTCAATAAAGTTGCTCTTTTATCTCACACTTAACCTTCTTAGGCTCTATCATAACAAGAAATCGTCGGATCTGAGCTTCCAAGGCTCCCTTTTCTCAAGATTTTTGCAAGCCTTAAAAGGCTAGGTAATCCCTCTTCCGCTCTCTTCTCTAGTCTTGTTTGGAGTCGTTTTTGTGTTGGTTGCATATTTTCTTGCTTTTGAAAGGTTTTAAAATAAGTTTGAACGAAAACGGGTTTGAAACGAACGAGAACGAGCAAGAATGGACAAACCCAGGTTCGTACTCGCGGCGGCGAAACCATGGCCGCCACCGCGAGTTAGAACCCAAGCCAGAGGTTGAAGATAACCTGTCGCGGCCACGACCACGGCCCTCGCGGCCGCGAGTCACAGCAGCGAGAGGTCTCTCGCGGGACAACCTCTCGCGGCCGCGAGTCACAAAAGCGAGAGGTCTCTCGCGGTAGGGATCTGGAAGGATGTTGTGGCCGCGGCCGGTTCTCTCCCGACCGCGGCATGCCCCTAGTAGCTTGACCGGGCCCTTACCTTGCAGCTTGGACTTCTTTTGTCGGTTCTTGATCCGACTCTTATGGAAACATTTTGAAAAGGGATACTTTGGGAAATGAGTTTTGAAATATTATTTTAATATTTATTGTTAAAGAAGAGGTTTGACGGAACTTGAACTATTTGATCTTGAGCTTGAAGTTATGTTAAAAGTGTCATTTTCAATGTCAGGATTCTTTTTCTTGGTTTGATGATGGTTATTTTGAAAAGGAAATTGGGAGAATGATTTTGGTTGATGTTGATAGTATCGAAAAGGTTTAGGAAAACGGTTTTACTATCGATTGATTTTGAGTATGTTGAGAACTTGGGTTTTGTATGTATGAATGTTGGTCCGGCAGCTCATGGCAATGGCTTGATGATATGTGTGTATTGCTTTTGGATTGCTTTGGACTTGCATTTGGGCCCTTGTTTGTGTTATCTTGTTGTTCTGCATCTTCAGGTAAGTATCCTATGGGACTTACTCAGTAACCTGGACCTCCTGCCTGATGTGTCATGTAATGTGTAGGTGTTGCATAATAAAGCATGTCATGCAGTATCATGCTAGGATTGCATTGAAATGAGCATGTGGTTACTCTGTGTGTTTAAATACAGAACAGTTGTTATCTGTGATGTCCTAGAGTCTTTGCTAAGGTCATAAGGGTAGCCCAGCCTCATCGGGTGCCCTGGGTCAATCGAGTCGATATGAGTATGAATTGATGGCCCAGCACCATCGGGCGAGCTTGATTTACTTTACACTATTCTTGATGATGATGATGATGATGATGATGATGATGATGATGAGCATGCTATGATTCCGTGGTGCGTGCACCACCATGATGAAATGTGTACCATACTGGCTAGGTCCACTCATGAAAAAGGGGGTGGAGTAGGAGAGGGATATGCCACTTGGCATTGTCTTGGGCCCTTTACAATATTTCTGCATATTATTATAACTGTCGAAGCATGTTTGTGTGATTTAAATCCTGTATTGCATTAGTTCATCCTTTATTTAGGTATATGCATGTTATGTGGCCTCAGCACGATCAGAGGAGCCGCATGCGATTACCGGGCCTGACTTCGTGGATAGTGTTAGGTACCGCTCCTTCTCTACTCATTGCTTCTGTGACGGGGAAACCCTTTGATGAATCGAAGAACCTGACTAATTATCTAACTTTGTATAAATGATAATCATTCACTTATATTTTGGTTTTGACCCGGCTCTGTCATGGCGCGTTGTATCTTAATTTTGCTTCCGCCTTACTTCCGTTTGAAATGAATTTCACGAGTTAGCCCTAGGATAGGTTAAGGGTACCCAACGGCATTACGATGCTTTTAGGGTTCAAAATCCCTCTTTGTTACTGACCTTAAAATTGAATTTGAAACATCGACCCGTACCTGGATTGCAAGATCCGAACAAGGGGTTTCATCCCTTGAAACGCAACCCGAAAATCATAATTCTGGGCAGTTACACTACTCTCGAAGCTTGTTTTGATTTTTTACCACATTTTTTTGGTGAATGTAAACGAATACAGTAGAAAATATTAACTTATTTATTATTTTTTAATAATTTAATACTTATTAGTAATAAATTAAAATTATTTTAGAAATTGGTAATTTTTTTTTTGATATTTCACATAATTTTTAACTTTTAAAAAATATATTAAAAAGTGAAGAAATTTATATTTTTAAACGGAGTTATTATTAAACTAACCTGATAAGACACTAAAAAAAAACTTATTGAAGTAATATCACTCATATTCAAACTTTCATTAATTAAAACCATTAACATTTTCTCAAAAAGAAAGGTAAAGCTAAAGGCACTAATGTTTAATTTAATCTGTTCAACTTTTATATACTAGTACTGTATCATTTTACTATTTGGGATTAGTTTCAAATTTTTTTATGGTGTTGCTAGATATACCACAAATCACAAGGTTAAAATTACACGTCCTTAAGGACGTGCAAGCCTTGTGTTTAATTAATATTTAAAAAAAAAAAATTAACCCCTTTTAATCATGCATGATTTGGGGTGTATATAGTCGGACCGTTTTTTAATTTTATTTATGACGTGGAGGTTCCGAGATTATCGACTAATCCTCCACGGACCGAGGACTAGCTTGCAACACAAATTGCTCCTAGTGGGATTTAAACCCTTGACCTCATGGTAGTGAGGCATAAGAAAATACCTCACTCTTACTACTAGGGTAAGAGGTCATTGTTAACTGAAATTCCTCTATTTTGTGCTTAGTTAGTTGAATGTTTTCCTTAATCCTTGAGGAAAATCAAAGTTCAATCATTTGAATTTCAATTCACAAATTTAGACCTAACCATTTGCTTCAATTTTCTTTGAATTGATCGAAAATTCGAAATCGAAGCATTTATGCTTTTTTTGAAGCTAGAGTGGTGCACTCTATGCCCTTTCTTTTATCGCGCGTGTTCATCGATAGGTTGTGTAACATGGTGAATAATACTATACATCAAAATAGTAACGTTTTGGTAAGTTTGGCAATCAATTTTGGTGTGCAAAAATAGCATTTGGAACTATATATAGACGTGCAAATTTAATTTTATAATAATGGACACACTTTCTTTTTGGTAAAGTTTAATTGACGGTCTAGGTGGAAACAAAATTTACCACTTGCCCACTTTTTCAAGTTTCTTATTTTGTTTTCTTTTTGAAATTTTTTTTAGTCCAATTCCATCGAGATCAGTCAATTTATATTTGAATTGGATATTATTTTACTTTTTTTAAGAGACTAATCCTCTCATTCACAAACCACTTTATATTGTGAAAAGTTTCAAACAACAAACATCTTAACATAAAATATAGCCCACAACTACTATACTAACATATGAATTTTTATACAGTCCTTGAGCTCGTTTGGTTAACATTTAAAAAACTCATAAAGTATGATAAATACTTATGTTTGATTGTTTTTTTTTAACACGAAAAAATCCAAAATTTTGACTTTTCATGAATTCTAATTCCTATAAAATGGAGGAATTTCACTTATGGACTAAGTAAGTTGCAATTCCACCCTTTTCATTGAAAAATTCAACTTTCCCCATTTAAATTTTCTACATCTTATAACGTAACAAAACAACTTTTTAAAATCGATGAGAATTATAATTCATAGAAATTGAATTAATGGAAAGTAATTAACTTACTAGGATGCATACTTCCTAGGTTCCACCAAACAAGCCCTAAAATAATGAGGGTAAAAAGAATCTACTTTAACCACCACTTTCAAATATTGAATTATCTAGATAATGCAATTTAAATTGATGCCTTCATCTATGATGCTCCAAGTAGTAATCAGAATCTTAATTATGGTGTCATGGGAATTTAAAGCCTCTCATACTTTGGGTTAATCATGAATTTCAACCAAAGAAATAAAATCAATGTGGGGCAATCAAAAGATAAACATTAAAATTCAACAATTCATAAACAAGCTAATAATAATAATAATAATAATAATAATAATAATAATAATAATAATAATAATAATAATAATAATAATAATAATATGATTAATCATCAAGAGAGATAATACATTACAATCAAAGCCCAAATCTCATTCCACATCAAAAACATTAAAATCCAAGAAACTCCTTCAATTCACATCTCTCGTTGCGCAATAATCTTACACATGACCCACATCCATCACCATTGGAAGGACATGTTCAACCAAATTACCAATGTTGTTCAACTTTTTCAATCAACACTGTAAGATCTTAACCCAACCGTTACTAATCGCTACCAAACCAAACACCGCTATTTTGAGATCAACATCGAACCCCTCCCAAAACAAAAGCATTAATAATTTTAATTTTCCCTCCATTAAAAAAAATATAAGATTTTTTAAATAAGTTTTTTTTAGGAGTTAAAAAATGTATAAAATAAATTTAATATTTTATACACTTTTTTAGCTCCTTATGTCAAAAATAATTTAAAAAGCTCATATTTTTAAAATAGAGGAAATATTAATCTTGAAATAAAACCCAAACCGTCCTTTTTTTGGCGCCATAAATGGAGCCACGAGACAACAGAAAGTACTCCGTACCAAGCAGGCAAAATTAATTAAATTTCCTTTTTTTCTCTTCAGTACCCAAACACGTGGTAATCAGCGGAAGCCATGATTGGCTGTTGGCTCACAAACCCACCCAAGCCCCAATGATTCCCCAGCAACCCAATTTCACCTCCCACCACCGATTCCGCTGCCGCTGCGCCGCCGCCGGCGGAGTTCATGTAGTTCAAAATCCCGTTGAGGGAGTCGAGGCGGTTGGTGAGCTCGGTCAGCTGGGCGGTCAGAACGGAGTTGTCCGCCTCGACGGCCAAGCACTCCTGGGTGGTGGCCTGCAACGTGGCAAAGATCCGGCCGTTGTCTCTCCTCAGGATCGCGATCTGAGCCGTTAGATCTTCGAGGTGCTTCTGCTTCCTCATCCGGGATCTCCGCGCCGATTCGCGGTTCGATTGCATCCTCTTCCGCTTCCTGATCTCGTCCGTCATTGCCAAAATGAAAAGAAAAGAAAAAAACAGAGATTGATAATTTTATTTTCCCCCCTTCTTTTTTTTGCCTTTATTTAGGGGAATTGAGATTACAGGGTTGATGAATTAGGGTTTAGAGAGAGGAGGGGAGCTCCGAGAAGACATAGAACCAGTAGAGGAAGGCGACGGAGAAAGATTGAACGAGGTGGTGGGTGCGGCGGCGGAAGGAGGAGTTGATCATAAACCCGGAACGGAGGATTTCGCTCAGGACGGGAGACATGAATCTCACACCATCAAGAATTAGGCTTGAATCATCCAATTTTTGCAGTGAGAGTGGAAATTGGAAGTAAAAAGGTCAGATCTAGGAAGAAGGCGTGAGCTTTCCCTGCAAATGAGATCCGGGAAGTGGAGAAGTGAGGAAAGAAGAGAGGGACAATGGTCAGATCGGATCTCTGGATGGAGAAAATGGCAGAGGGAGGAAACTCAAAAGCTATGGGTGGGAGGAAAAGAAGAAGGGGAAGGGGTTTTTGAGCTGATTTAGGGGTGCCTTTTTATAGCCGAATGAGAGTTGTTCGCACGAGACCACAGTTATTTTTCTTCGTTTCTTTTTTAAAATGTTTATTTTTCTAGAAGCTTGAGTATACAAATTTACATACTCTTGTTTGTCTTTATAATTATTAAAAAATACTAGTAGTGTTTGTTTGTTCTGTTTAGTACACATTGATGAATTTTGCTCAGGAACCGAATTGATGAAAATGAGAAATTAGAAAAGTATATTGACAACAACAAGAAATGGAACGGACTTGCACTCTAAAATATCCTCTCGAGAGAGGCGGTAAATTAGATTGTAGGAATCGACATACCTGAAATCGACATAGAACATAAATTATACTGGAAACCAAATAGAGCTGAATATGGTTCTCAACGAGTGCTATGTTGTTGGACAGAATGTGGAAGCAAGTAACAACATTGCGTGGATTTTAGAATCTAGGTACGTTCCCGAAAATAAAGAATTTCCTCTGGAAGCTAGCATTTGATGGTATTCCAACTAAAACCAGACTGACAAACAAGGGGTATCGATGTCCCAGTGGCGGAGCTGGGGTTGTTTGGTGTGCGCTCAAATAACCATGATTTTCGCTTACATCCATATCGATTTCTGTACATATTTTATATTTCTGGGTTTGATTTATGCATGAAATGTGTAGTTTATGCTTATTTACCAATTATGAAGATCTACACTAGTTCTTGTTTAATTTCGCAGAAATCGAGACACTTTACGAGCAATTCGGAGAAGAGAAGAAAACTGTCAAGGCACTCGATATCGAGTACAGACAGTCGATATCGAGTGGAAGTTGAGCCAGAAATCGAGCAGAAGCTAGAAGGCAACATTTCGACCCAACAAGGAGTCGATATCGACTGCATCTGGTCGATATCGAGTACATACATCATCGAAAATGCCAGGACATCGAGATGAAGAAACGAAGAGATCGATATCACCTCGACATGGTCGATATCGAGTGAAGGCCTGGTCGAAATCTACTCTAGAAGCCGAGATCGAGTGAAGGAGCGAAGATGAGTCGATATCAACTACACACTTGGTCGATATTGAGTTACCAACAGACGCCGATTTCGAGCCAATTCGAGTCCGATTTCCAAATGGGTTTACTTGTAATAGAAGGAACAGGATTTTATCAATATGGGAGACTGTTTATCCACTTTATTTAATTCCCTAAGTTACCTAGGAGGAATTTAATTATTTTATTTATTTTATTTATCAAACATTTATCTTAGGATTTAGATAGATAGATTTATATATAGATATAGTTGTTCTTTCCTTAGATAGCAAGGGTTGAGCACTATAAATAAAGCCCTAGGGGGCTGGTCTTTATTCATTCCATTCTCAAACAATTGAGCAAACACTAGTTAGGTAATAGAAATTAGAGAGAGTGCTTGAGGCCGAGTGAGTTGTGAAGAGCGAAAGCGATTGTGGTTTGTTTGGTTGTAAGTTTTCTTATTAGTTTAATACAATTAGTTATTTCCTTTATATATTTAATGTTTGTTACCATGATGAAAAGCGAGTAGTCACCCTACTTTTAGGGTCAGGGTGACTGTAGCCATGCATGGTTATGCATCAAAGTTGTGACTTTTATTGAGATTTCATCTTTTATCCATATTTACATGATTCTTCTACGAAAGTAGTAGGTAAATCCTTATTTTTATTATTGAAACGAAAGTGATCTTTATATGAATTTGGATTAATTATGTGAAAATGGTAGTAATAATTAGGGTTTATGCGAAAGCCTCTATATTCTTAATTGTTAATGACGAAAGTTATTTGATGAAAATGCATAATCTTTTATAACTTGGCATAATTCTTACATAGTTATTGTTGTGGCGTTGAATCCCCAGCTTTGGAAGTTTTTAGTTTATTGATTTACAAAACCCAAATCTGTGTTTCATTATGTTCACATATCTTCTCATCCATTCTTATTTTCTTCGGACGTTCTTTTCCGACACCTTTTTATTTTATTTCTGCAAATTTACATTTTCTGCACTTAAAGTCGATTTTGACCACTGTCTGGTCGATTTCGAGTCACTAAGGTCGATATCGAGTGCACCGTACTCAATCCGAACACGAACCGTTTACAACCGTGTTTTCTCGGTTCGTGTCATTTTCGTGTCGGGTTTTTTCGGTTTTGGGTTTTTTCGTGTCGTGTTGTCATATTTTCGTGTCGTGTTTTCGGTTTTGGGTTTTTCTGCACACCCCTAAAGACGGCATAGGTGAGACAACAGATCACGACTTTCAAGCAAAAGCCAGGGGAAACATTTGCATAAGTCTGGGAGCGCTACAAACGTTTGCTGAAGTCTTGCCCTACGCACGGACAAGCGCCTTGTGTGATCCAGGAGATCATCTTCAACTCTTTAGATGCGCCTACAAAGGATCGGATCAACACCTATACAACTTATAGGTAACTTGAGTACACACCACAACGTACTTGGGATACCTTTGAGACGTTGGCCAACTACGACAACACCTATGGGACTTCTGCGGCCCCCGACGAAAGGCATGCCCCATCTATGCCACTCTACGAGCCATCAAGGGAGATTGATCCAGACGTCAGAAACCAATTCCAGCAAGACTAGGTATGCCGCCTTACCAAACAAGTCAAATTTCTTTCTAATAATCAACCTTGTTTGGAGTGTGGGTTTGTGAGGCACAACACCACTGCGTGCCCACCTGCCGACCAAGTGCATCTTGTAGAAACACACGAGGAGGCGGGCTATGCAGGGGGAAACTAGTCAGGGCAACACCAGCAACAGAACTGAGGCTATTATCTCCAACCCGACGGGTGGGAAACATTGTTAAATTTCACCTCGCCAAAGAAATAACCCAAACTAATAAACTAACTAGCAAACTAGTATAGCGGATACGTAAGGGGTTGAACCTACAGAGAAACTAGTACCTCAATCGCAATGTGTATTTACCAATTATGACACTAACGATAGAATATGAATACGAATGGAGAAAGACAATGCAAATAGACAATGATAAAGATGAGAATGGAAACAAAGAGAAGACAAAAGATAAGAGTGTGGTTTGCCTACAATTCGCAACAATGATTGATTTACTCGATCCTTGAGTTGATATCAATATTATTCCTAAGCCTATGTCGAATTGACTAAAGTTGAAGGATCTGCATGGATACAATCACCTTATTCAATACCACTAAAGAATAGCATTAAGAACTCAAGTGCTTAGACCAATTGGCATATCGATTCAATGCAATTAAGACACAATTTGAACAACCCTAATCGGCATAATCAACATCTAACGATATAGATCAATTGTTATCATCTACTGCAAAGACAAAGAAATATCACTACTTCAATACCTTTGTTTTCTATCAAGAACACAACAACGGATTCATAGCTAATATGCAATTCCTAACTAGATGGCCAGTCATGGAAAATAACACAAATATAATACGAAGAACAAGATGATAAATAAACTCATGAATAATATAGAAATCAAGTCTCACAATCAATCAACCATGTCTTGAATCATAGTAAAACCACAAGAATTCTAGGCAAGCATAACAAACCTTGAATCCTTAAACTCAAATCCTCTCATCGACTCGTGTTGATGTGCGCTCAAATAACCATGATTTTCGCTTACATTCATATCGATTTCTGTACATATTTTATATTTCTGGGTATGATTTATGCAAGAATTGTGTAGTTTATGCTTATTTGCCAATTATGCAGATCTACACCAGTTCTTGTTTAATTTCGCAAAAATTGAGACACTTTACGAGCAATTCAGAAAAGAGAAGAAAACAGTCAAGGCACTCGATATCGAGTACAGACAGTCGATATCGAGTAGAAGCTAAGCAAGAAATCGAGCAGAAGCGATAAGGCAACATTTCGACCCAACAAGAAGTCGATATCGACTGCATCTGGTCGATATCGAGTACATACACCACCGGGAATGCCAGGACGTCGAGCTGAAGAAACGAATAGGTCGATATCGACTCGACATGGTCGATATCGAGTGAAGGCCTGGTCAAAATCTACGCTAGAAGCTGAGATCAAGTGAAGCAGCGAATACGAGTCGATATCGACTAGACTTGGTCGATATCGAGTGGCCAACATATGCCGATTTCGAGCCATTGAGAGTCCGATTTCTAAATGGGTTTACTTGCAATGGAAGGAACAAAATTTTATCAATATGGGAGATTTTTTATCCAATTTAGTTAATTCCACAAGTTACCTAGGAATTTAATTGTTTTATTTATCAAACATTTATCTTAGGATTTAGATATATATATATAGATATAGATATAGTTGTTCTTTCCTTGGATAGAAAGGGTTGAACACTATAAATAAATCTCTAGGGGGCTGGTTTTTATTCATTCCATTCTCAAGCTATTGAGAAAACACTAGTTAGGTAATAGAAAGTAGAGAGAGAGCTTGAGGCCGAGTGAGTTGTTGTTGTAAGAGGAAATCGAGAATGCAAAACAGTAAGCAGATAAAGTAAAGCAAACCGATCAAATCCCAGCAAATAATGTTCAAGACTCCCTCCAATGTAGTAAGAGAAAGTCAGGTTCGATCCTCGAGGAAGCGTGTCAGCGGATCCTAGGAAGCAAATAAATCTCACGGAAGTCGACCCCAGATGTCCTCGATCTCGACTAGGGTTTAGTCGACAGAAGATCGGACAGTCGAGCACAGCGCAGTAGCAAGCACAGGTTGTAGTCGATCTCGACTAGGGTTTAGTCGACAGAAAATTGGACAGTCGAGCACAGCGCAGTAGCAAGCACAGGTTGTAGTCGATCTCGACTAGAGGCTACTCGATATCGAGTAGGCTTCATCGACGTCGAGTTGGGCTTGTCGAGTACCTGCACACAGAAGCTACAACGATGCTAGATCGAGAATCAGTACTCGATATCGACGAGTGCTATTCGATATCGAGGAGACAGAAAATAAAACGAAATAAAATAAAAGCAATTGCTTTGGGATTTCGAACTAAACTGTATGAAAAGGACTTCTAAGATTGGGGTTTGTAACAACGATAACCAAGCATGCATAAGGCAGAGATAAACAGATAATCATGTGAATCACATCAAAGGACAAGCTTTCGCCTTTTCCAACAATTAGAAAACTCTTTCAAGAAACCCTAATTGTCTCTACTGATTTTATGTTTACAATCCAAGTTGTTAGCTTGGATCTCCATTAGATGGGTAATAAACACATAAACAAGTAGTAGATGCTCAAAACAGGATAAAAGTCAGATCTTTACCTCAAGCGTGCATGACTATCGTCGGGCTCGCCCCAACCCTAGAAGTGGGTGGACTACTCGCGCTTCATCGCAAACTCAGACATCATCGATTGAAAGGAAATAACTAATTGTATTAAAATAAACCAAAGTTTACAACCGCTTGAAGCCAATTCTGCTCTCGCTTCACAACTCCAATCGGCCGCTCACTCTCTCTCTCTACTTCTCTTACTTACTTCTCTCTGAATTTGAATGACTAGAAATCAGCCCCATGGGCTTTATTTATAGGCTTCTAAACCTTGCTACTCAAGGATAGAAATCTTTATCTTTATCTAAAACTATATCTAAAAAGCTTAATGATAAATAAATGCAAATAAAGGAATTAAATCTAAAATAGGGAAATATATCTAAAAGTCTTCAATGGATAGATCTTCTTCTTCCATGATGTATCTTGATAGATCGGATAGAACTCGGCAATCTTCGAGCCCAAGTAAACCCAATCCGAGTAGAACTCCCAAAAACGTGTTACGCGGTTTCTGTTGTCCTCCTCGATCTCGAGTAAGGCTAGTCGAGATCGAGTAGAATTGTTGGTCGACTGGGCTTGGCTCGGCGTCTCGGCTAGCTGGTCCTCGATGTGGCTCGTTCATGGCTCTTAGCACTCGTCGATCTCGAGGAGAGCTCCTCGATCTCGAGTAGGGGTGTGTCATCGACTTAGGCCTTCTGGTGTTGTCGAGGGACCCTTCTCGACATGCTCAGACATGGTCTTCGGCTGCTTCGTCGACATCGAGTATGGTCCTCGACATCGAGTAATGTGTCTGGGCGCCAGGTCGAGTACTCTCTTCCTCAGTCTCCTCGGGCAGGCTTTCCTCGACTCCGGGTTGTTCTCCGAGGTCTCGTCGATCTCGAGTTTTGGCACTCGATCTCGAGGAGGGTGTGGAGTCAGGTTCTTCGTCTTCAGTTTCTCGACATAAGCTCCTCGATCTGGCAGGTGTCTAGGCATGGCTTGTCGAGATCGACTAGGGTTTGTCGATGTCGAGTAGCTTTGTGCTCCGGTTCTTGCTTCTTGGGTTTCTCCCGAAATGTTTCCATATTCTGCAATATTAAACAAAAACTTATGTAGATCTCCATTTCTGACAAATAAGCATATACTACATAAATCCGACATATTCCCAACCCGAAATATGAAAAATGTAAAGAATATGGAACTAAAATATGCATAAAGACATGGCTACTTTGGAGACATCAGTTGTGAAGAGTGAAAGCGATTGTGGCTTGTTCGGTTGTAAGTTTTCTTATTAGTTTAATACAATTAGTTATTTCCTTTATATATTTAATGTTTGCTACCATGATGAGAAGCAAGTAGTCACCCTACCTTTAGGGCCATAGTGAGCCCGATCGTAGCAATGTAGGGTAATGCATCAAAGGTATGGCTTTTATTGCGATTTCATCTTCTATCCATATTTACAGGATTCTTCTACGAAAGTAGTTGGTAAACCCTTATTTGTATTATTGAAACAAAAGTGATCTTAATATGAATTTGTAGGGGTGGGCACAAATCCTGCAAATCCCGTCCCGTCATGCATCAAAGGGATTTATAATTTTTTTGAAATCCCGTCCCACAAAAATTACGCGGGACGGGACGCGGGACGGAGAGTTCGAATCCTGCAAATCCCGTCCAGTCCCGCATATATATATATATATAATTAAAATTAATAAAAATATATAAGAATATATTTATATTATACCTTAATATTTATTTAAACCTAAAATTAAAAATAATAATCAAAGCATTAAAAATAAAAATATATAAGAAACCTGTAGTTTAGCCTTACTCACTATTATTGCTACTGGATTTTATGGCTTTACCTTCAATTTGTAACGGGCTGTCTTTGCCTTCAATTTGTGATGAGATTTCAAATGTGTGATGCTTTATTTTCATATTTTGTGAGGTTGGCTACTGTGATTTTTGACATTATTATGTATGATTTTAATTTGCACCTTATTTACAACTTTTTACTTATTATTTTTAGATTGTATTTTTTTTTATTTATTATGAGGGACAAATCTCGTCCCGTCTTGAACCCGTCCCGTCCCAAGAGGGATAAGACCCGGCGGGATTTTTAAAAAATATATTCTATCCCATTCCGATCCCGCCCCGCAAACAATACGCGGGACGGGACGCGGGATTACCCTAATCCCGTCCCGTCCGTCCCATGCCCACCCCTATGAATTTGGATTAATTATGTGAAAATGGTAGTAACAATTAGGGTTTATGCAAAAGACTCTATATTTTTAATTGTTAATGACGAAAGTTATTTGATGAAAAGGCATAATCTTTTATAACTTGGTATAATTCTTACATGGTTATTGTTGTGGCGTTGAATCCCCGGCTTCGGAAGTTTTTAATTTATTGATTTACAAAACCCAAATATGTGTTTATTTCTGTTCACATATCTTCTCATCCATTCTTATTTTTTTCGGACGTTCTTTTCCAACACCTTTTATTTTATTTCTGCAAATTTACATTTTATGCACTTACAGTCGGTTTCGACCACTGTCTGGTCGATTTCGAGTCTCTAAGGTCGATATCGAGTGCACTGTACTTGATTTCGACTCTGCTTGTTTTTCTGTGTGTAGGTCTAAAGAAGAAATCGACCGACTTCAGTCGATATCGACCCTTTCAAGTCGATATCGAGTGGTCTTCGTAGTCAAAATCGGGGCTAAATTTGAAAATATTTAGGTGAGCGCTGACAGGCTTCCTCGTGGATTCGATCCTGATTCCCTACCACTACAGCGGGAGGGATTCTTGTATTTTATTTACTTGGACATGGAGTTGGTTTGATTTATATTCATATTTATTCGACTAGTTTCCCTCCTTATAGTGCTCTGGGGAAATTGTTTTAAAAAATTTTTTTTTTTTTTTTGTAATACTAAAGCAATATAGCTTATACATTGAAGTAAGGTCGAACGGGTACTTAGTTGGTAAAGTCCGGGAGGCGCCGAGCTGAGAGTTGTGTTGGATGATAGAGGTCACTGGTTCAAAATCCACATTTTGCTCTTTTATTTCCCATTCACAAACGGCATTAAAACCCTATATCATTTTTTTTCACGCACAGCCTTGCAACCTCTTTATTTGTTCGATTTTTTTTAAGCGCAACTAGGCAGGCGAAAAGGGGGGAACCACGACCATCCAGGCGACCCTCCTCTTGACGTGTGACTCTCGGCTCTCCACCGCCCGCTTTTGACATTGACGCCAACAACCTTGCTCCTGGTTGGCCGCCTTCACGCCTTGGACTGTTCAACATCGCCGCCATTGCTCACCTTCGACCTCGAAGGAATCTCTTGAGTTTTGATTCGAAGGTAGATTTGACATTTCCTACATTAATATTTATACATTAATTATGAATTAGATTTTCAATTCAATTTGAAATTCATGAAAGTTAGAAGGTTAGATTTTTAAATTGAAGTGCAATTTATAAATGAGGACAGTTAGGGTTTGTGGAATTTGTGAACCAATTCGGTGCACCTTTGATTTTTGAATAGAAAGTTCATTTTGGGGCTTTTGAATTGTTTATTATTGGAGAAAAATGGATAAATTTGTTACTCGGACTAAGAATCCATCAATTCCAAGATCAAGTTGTAGGGTCTTCCAGAAATCCTTCTGTTGCACAGACTCCAAATGATAGAATTGATGTTGTTGGATATGATGTAAGGGGAGAGAAAAAAGCTCATTTTGAAAAACAGTGGGTTAATATTAGTGACCCTACATTACGATAATCAATTGTGGAATATGATCCTTTTGATTAGAGATGTTATCATGAGAGACTACGTGATGAATGATCCTTGTCAACCTTTGTCACATGATTTTTCACAATTTGTTTTTGGGAAACTAAATAGAAGCTTTCGAAAGGAGTGGCTCAAGGTAAGAGATTGGCTGGAGTATTGTGTTTCTAAAGATGTTGCATATTGTTTTTGGTGTTATCTCGTTAAAGGCGATTTAGAAGCAAGAAATGGAAGCGGAGTGTTTGTCAAGGATGGTTTTCGTAATTGGAGAAAGGATATTATGAAATTTAATGATCATGTTGGGCTAACGGATAGTCAACACAATGATGCAAAACAACTATTTGATGGCTTGAAAAATCAAAGACAAAGTATTTAAAGATGTTTGTCTGTAGCAACTAAAGGACAAAGTGCTGCTTATAGAACTCGTTTAACTGCTAGTTTGAATTCAACTAGGTTTCTACTTGCACAAAGAATGCCTTTTCGGGGTCATGACAAGTAATTAAAATCGAAAAATAGAGGGAATATTATAGAATTGCTTCATTGCTTTGGGACAAGAGACAAAGAGATTGGAAGTGTTGTGTTGAGTAATGCACTAGCAAATCATCAACTAACTAGTCCCCCCTTCAAAAGCATATAGCTAAGGCTTGTGTGTCAAAGACAACAAAAGTAATCTTGCGTGAGCTTGGAGACAAATTCTTTTCTTTTTTGGTTGATGAGGCCCATGATAATTCAGTGAATGAGGAGTAGGAGAGCGGTTTCTTAGAGTGTTTCATGTTCTTGATACCACTCCATTGTCTTTGAAAGCCGTTATTGATGTTTTTTTTGTTCGCCATGGATTATCATTCTCTGAATTAAGAGGCCAAAGATGCGACGTATCTTCTAATATGAAAGGTGAATATAATGGGTTAAAGTCTCTTATATTGAAGGAAAATCCATATTCAATGTATATCCATTGTTTTGCTCACCAACTTGTAACTAGTTATTGTTGGGTGTACAAAAAAAAGTTCCAATTGTGTCAGATTTCTTCAACTGCGTGTTGTTGATTACGAACATGGTTGGAGTTTCTTGGAAAAGAAGAGATAAGCTCCGTCAAATTCAGCATGATGAAATGGTGGAGAAGTTAGAAACGAGTGAAATTTCAACCGGGAGAGGATTGAATCAAGAATGTGCTTTAGCCCGATCAGAAGCTACGCGTTTGGGTTCACATTTTACTACCATAAATCATCTTCTAATGCTGTCTTCTACTGCAACAAAAGTGTTGGAAAATTTAATTGATGATGGCGCTACCTTGGAGATTAGGGGAAGTGTCACCCGCTTAGGTGAAATCATATGGAGTTGTCAATTTGTGTTTATTTCTCATTTGATGAAAGTTTGTATTGGGCTAGACAAATCATTTGTCCCAAATGTTACAACAGAAAGATCAAAATATCATCGCAGCTATGAGTCAGGTTCATATTACAAAGAAGAAGTTTCAAGATTTGTGAGAGAATGGGTGAGATGCTCTTATACAAGAGGTGACTGATTTATGTTCATACCATGTTATTATCATTCTCAAAATGGAAGATTATGTTCAAAGTCAATTTCGTTCTAGGATCGCGGAAAAAGCTGTGAAAATGACAAACTATCACCATCTCCGAGTTAACATATTTTGTCATGTATTAACTTTACCATTCTTCAATATTTCTCAATTACGTCTTTAACTAAAGATTTTTATTAGAGATTACCTCCTTTATCTTACCAGTGAGCTCATTTGTAATGTTGATTGTTGTACTAGTACTAGTGAGCCTATTTGTAGTATTGAATTGGTTTGTAGTAATGTATTTTTATCGTCTTTTTTCAATATGTCTGATTATTTGGATATTATATATTAAAAAATGTTTATCGGTCTTTTAAGTTTTTAACACCCCCTGGTATAATGCCTAACTCCGCAACTGGATGTCCCGCTAACTTGCTCACTATGCAATCAATGCAAAGAAAATCCAATCCACATATTCATTAAATGTGACAAGACAAATCAACTTGTGAGCAATATAGATCAAAAAATTGAATCGGTAATCCAAAACATCTACAGTAGGAATAAAACAATTAAAGCAGTTATATGTGAAATATTCAACAAACTAGATAATGAGCAAATGAGAAAATTTGTCACAACATGGTGGTGTCTATGGACAAGCAGAAATAGAAATATTTTTGACAATCTAAATACAACAACAATTCAAAACATGGAAAATTATACCAACCAACAACTACAAAACTGGAAAATTTCAAAGAAAAACTTTGAGAAAGACCCCCACCTATACCAAACACAAAAAGATTACCCTTTGAGGAAAAGAAGAAACATGAGATGGAGCAAACTAACGAAACACTTCTTTAAAATTAATTTCAATGGTTCTTTTCTGCCTTCTAGTGAGGCAATTGCAGACTCCATCATTCGGGATCAAGAGGGTGCTGCAATGGCTTGTGGTGGTGTTCAGTATGGACTCAATTATGCACTTGTAGCGGAATCCATGGCACTAAAGGAAGGCATAATCAAGGCTAAGATTCTCATACTTTCAAACATTGTGATCGAGAGCGACAACCTCATTGTCATCAACTATTCACGCATGTTGTGGAAGTGTTCATGAGACATTGAGATTCCGATCTCAGATATTCTCTTCCTCCTCCATCACTTCGGCAAGGTCCAATTCAACCATGTCTTTCGAGAGATTAATATGGTTGCCGAAAAGATTGCTGATCTTCTCCACTGGATCCCCTCTCATGATCTTCTTAATGACATAAATCTGCGAGTACTCATCCATAAGGATGCCCTTGGGTGGTGATCCAACAAGACTTGATCCATCCCAAATCATTACCTTATTGAAAAAAACATGTTTATATGGAGAATTAATATTTGGTAAATGAGATTTTTTAAATAACTCACAAGCTAATTATACCATTAATAAATTTAATTAGGTATGTAAGCTCTTTTACTCAATTCACACGCACACACGCGCGCACACACACACACGCACGTAACAATAGTGTTATTTTTTTAATCTAATTATTGCATTTTTTTAATCCAATTTTCAATGTCACACACACATGTAACAATAGTGTTATTTTTTTAATCTAATTATTGCTTTTTTTTAATCCAATTTTCGATGTCACTTTTTAAATTCTAACTGTAAATCGATGATATTTTTTGTAAGATTTTTATGATAAAATTTTACATAAATAATAATATATTAATACTATATGTTTTCATTGTTAACTCTTTCCGACGAATACTTTGAAGATCTGATTTTGTGATGAACTCCGCAAATGTAGTTCCTGCCCATAAGAATCGATCAACAAATTTGGCCCTATCAGTAATGCAGATTTAATGAAGCTTCTGCAAGATGGCGAGATCTAGGCAAGAATTTTTTTGTAACGGCCCGGATATAAATATTCGGGTTATGTTTCGAAGGTTGAATACCTTCGTTTGGATCTAGCAATTCAGGTACGGGTTGAGGTTTCAAACCCCGAAAAATTAGTATTTCAAAGTGGGGATTTCGAACCCCAAAGCAATCGAAGGGTCGTTGGTTAACCTTAACCTATCCTAAAAGCCTAAGTCGCGGAAAATCATATAAGGAAAAGCGGAATAAAGTACAACTTGCCATGGCAAGGCCGGGTAAAAACCAAGTCGAAACATAGGAAGAACCTTTGCCAAGTTAGCGGGTTAGGTAGGTTCTTCGCATCTGCCCAGGAGGTTCCCACGCCATAGAAGCATAGATCAAGCATACCTAAAAACAATTTGTGCGGGAGTGATTGGATTGAGTCCTTCCATAATGCAATCTGGGTCCCGCAAGCAAGCATACACATACACTATTCCTGTAATAAAGATGCTCTAATGTAGTGCGAAATTAAACACTCAAAGCATGCTTTATCAGGATATAATATAAGTGCAAAAATACAGTAAGGGGCCACAAAGAATGCCAAGTGGCACATCCCTCTCCTACTTCACCCCCTTTTTCATGAGTGGACCTGGCCAATATGATACCCATTGTTTCATCATATATCTGTGCACATCAACATCATATCATATTATATCATCATGCTCATTATAAATCAAGATCATGCCCAATGGTGCCGGGCTATCATCTCATCTCATATAATGACATAATGACTCAGGACAAACCCGATGATGTTGTGCTATCTAATGACCCTAGAAAAGACTCTAGGAATCACAAATAACGACCGTTCTGTTCTCAAACACAGAGTATCCGAATGCTCACACATGAGTGCAACCCTAGCATGATACTACATGGCATGCTTTTAATATGCTTATGCAACACCTAGTATGCCATATGATCACAAGCAGGAGATTTTCCCTTTCGAATTCGAGTAAGCCCATAAAGGAACTTACTTGGAAATGTCGAACAACAAAAGACAACGCAAGCGGAAATCCAACGATCAACAATCACCTATAATCACATAGATCCGATAAGCTTTTATACTATCACTCATGCACGAAGAAATCGAGTTCCCAAAATGTTTCCAAAACCAGGGAAGAGTAAAACCATTTCAAAGTCTTTCGATATGATAAAACACCAAACAAGGCCATCCGATCATCTCAATCCCATAAACCCATAAATACTCATTTTACAAAGCTCATTTCCAAAACCAATATCGATAATAAAACCAAGTCAAAGAATCCCGACAATGAAATAAAATCCTTCGGTATGTTTTCCAAGCATAAAACTCGATAGTTCGAATTCCGTCACAAATATTTAATATTAAAATAATATCCCCAAGATCCCACTTTTGAAATCATCCATCATCTAAAATCATATTCGAAATGAATCGGGTCAAAAACAAACAAGGAACCCAAAAGAGGCAAGGAGTGACTCGACAAAGTCATTGGGGAGATCTCACGACCGCGAGAGGGCCGTTCGCGGCCGCACAAGGGCCGGTCGGGGCCGCGAGATTCCGGTCGCGGTTGCGAGAGGGCCGGTCGCTGCCGCAAGAGGGCCGGTCGCGGCCGCAAGAGGGTCAGTCGCGGATGCGGGATCCTCCAAAAGCTCCCCGTGAGATAGCACCCCTTGATGGTCGCGTCACACAGATTTCGCAGCGGGGAAACCCGCGATCGCGACCGCTAGAGTCATCTTTAACCTCTAGTCTGTGTTCTCCCTCGCCCCGGTGACTATGGTTTCGCTGCGGCATGATTCGAAACCGACCTTGCTCATTTTTGCTTGATTCAAATCCGCTTTTAGTTCAAACTTGTTTTAAAATACTTGTAGCTCAAAACCGACTCAATGAACACACAAAAGACCCTAAACAAGGACTAGAGGGGAGAGCAGAAGAGTGATTACCTAGCCTCTTTGAGGCTCTTCGAAAATCTTGACGGAAGGGAGTCATTTGGCTTCGATTCGACCATCCTTTGCTATGACAAGGCCTAGGAGAGATAGATCTAGCTTAAAAGAAGACCTTTACAAAGGTTTAGATCCAAAAACAAAAGGATTTGAAGCGAGACAACTTACCTTGTGTAAAAATAGTGAGAGAGGATAGAATGGGCTTAAATATGCTTAAAAAGGGTTAGATCTGACTCTTTTTGACCTCATAAGGTAGAGGAAAGAGTGAGAAAAAAGAGGAAACAAACGGGTAAGAAAACAGTGTTAAAACGAGGGAGAACAAAGGGTTTTACCTAGCCAACGCCGGATATGGGTGCTGAACTCACGACGGTGAACATGAGGTTCTTCTTCTGGGTTCATACTGGCGACGGTGAAAGTACTATTCGTTGCGGCAAAATCCCCCAGAAACTTCGTTTTTTATGGAAACGACCTTCTAAATTTGATTTCTGGGTTATTTATGTGAGATGAGATCTTCTTGAGAGAGTTTAGACACTATTTAGGTTCTAAAAAACAAGAAATGAGAGATGAGAGAGAGAGAGAGAGATATTTGGATTAAAGGAGAGAAATGTGAGGATTTTGGGGTTTTTTGGATTTTGGGTTTTTTTTTTTATCTATCTTCTCTTGGGAGGCTAGAGTTTTAATGTGGTAGCTCAGAATTTGAGGCTTGAGGATCCTTTTAAGGATGGGTGCTCTTTATATAGGGTAGAGAGAGGCTCATTACAGTTTTTAGGAGGAAAGAGACAAAATCCTTAAGGAGGAGAGAGAGAGAGACTGGCGTGAGGGAGAGTGAGGAGTGATTCCGCTCTTCCGACATTGAATTCCGACACTCTATCCCGACATCCCGAAACCCAATGACCCGAAATTCGACATCCCAAAAATCCAACATGGAATTCAAATTCATTTCAAACGACACTAAAAAATCCTCAAAATCAAAATCCGATAGATCTAGATAAGGTTTAGAGTCCGCCAACTTTTGAAATTCAAAAGTGAGTCGGGATATCTTCCAAGGACTTTCCAAAAATAGAAATCGCTCGCGGACGGGTTTTTCCAAAAGCTTTCCCTTTTTTAGAAATTCTAAAATCCGGTCTTTACATTTTTCACTTTCATTATGTTTTTATTTGACTAGTTTTACTATTTTTTCTTTATTGAATGATTTGCCCATGTATTTTAAAGAGAGAGAATACATATAACATCTTCCTTGATTCATGTTTATTGTAACTAACAATATTCATCTTCCCAAATTTTTTCAAACGCATCGCTCAATACACCAGATTCTTCCCATGACTTAATTTATTTTTAACGCCTTTTGCATGCACGTAGTGTCGATTGTGATCATGTTACAAGATTGAAAGTACATGGTGATGTGTTTTATGTTGTAATTCTTGTTGTATGTTCTTCGACAACTTTAGGGTTTTTGAAAACTCTAGTATAGTCTTGGAGAACATCTTAGTTTGCGATTTGGATAAATCTAGGGCTACAGGTACATACCATGTTGTCAATTTGTACAATATTCGGCAAACTAGTAGTTTGATATATTAACTCACTATCACCCTCTACTTGCAAGAACATGGGACGGGTCTTGTAAACCAGAATCTCGATACCTTTATCTCAAAGTATACCTTCCATTTAGTTTTATTTTTTGTTTTGTTAGTTAATTTTGGAAATTCTTATCTATCGATTGTGTTCAATTCTAGTTAGGGTGATGACGATGGTTAATTACAATAGGGTTGGTTACAAGAATATTGTATGTATACTCATTCTATCCTTTATTTGTGTACTTGTTTTACCCTATTGAAACCTATTTTGTGCATTTTGTAACTTTATTATTGAAAGTTTGAAACTATATGTTACACCAATTATGTGGCTTATTGAAACCTACTATATACCTATTGTAACCTGCTGAAACCTTAATTACGAAGTTAGTTACAATACAATTTAGGTACAAGTAATTTGTTACAAGAAGTAAATCTCCTACAATGAATTAGTTACAATAATGTGATTGTGTTGATTACAATAATGTATATAAGAATTAAGGACGGTTACATGAAGGTAATTACAATACAAATTAGAGATATTCTGCGCATAAAATAGATAATTACAAGATAATATTCTTATACAATTGTAACTATACAAATTAGCACAAACTGATTTTATCCCTTACAATCCCTTGGTCATAGATAAGACAATTTTGTTTAAATAAATCTTCTAAACAATCTTATCTATATCTTTTTAATTTTAAAATTTTTTAAAAGATAATTTTTTTTTATTTCAAGCGTATATAAGTTAAATTGATACTAAAAAGGTATCTTGGAAAAAACATTTTCTTTCACAAAATTATGAAAATAATATGATGTCGTATATAATTTATAGAAAGTTATCATAAAAGTTAATTGATAAAAATATAAATCAAAATTATTTTATAGCCATAGATACCAAAATTATCAACAGACGATGTTATTTATTTATATTTAGATTATTTTTTAATTAAAAGAATTATTTATATAGAAATTAATTATTTGATAGCTATTATTTTATTCATATCTATATTCTTTTTGGTATAATGAATTATTTATATCTAAATTATTTTATATTTTATATTTCTTGCACACTTTGATCGTTATTAATTTAATTTTTACATTGTATTTTAGATTTATTATTTTTGGCATATTTTTAGTAATTTTTTTTTATAGATTATTGATATAATTTTAAAATATTATATTAACATATTCTCGTACACATATCAAAACACTATACACACACACTCTCTCTCTAAATGTCCAAATACAACAAGAGGTAATGTAATAGCTTGCATTTTTTCTCAATCGGCAAAACTAGCATCCCTTTTGCAGTTTTGCAAAGGGGTTTGCTATCGGAATTAACGACCAAAATCTCATTGAATGCACAATGTAGACATTGACACAGGAAGTCGGAGACAACAATGTCTATATCGACTCCTACTCCCGAAGTCAACAACGACTCCCAACTCTCCAGTAGTATAGTAGAATCCCTCCAACTCGACAAAAACATCAACTCTTTGACTTCGAGTCTTCGACTGATGAAGTCAGCAGCCATCCACTAGCGTATACTCTAGCTACCTCTGACTATGACTACTGAAGTCGACAACCACCTAGCACCCCTCCCAGGCCCAACTCTCCATCATCCCTCCAGGTCGACAATTCTTGTCCGCTTCAAAAGTCGATGTCAGTATACCGTTTATCAACATTGGAAGTCGGGGACAATTCCATGTATTTGGCGAGATTGTATGTTGCGTATAACAATCCGATTTTGCAAAACTAACTCCCAATAATAATAATGGTTATTTTATCATATGTCCTTGGGCATATGATAAAAGTACTAATTTGGAAATATTTTTCAAATTTTAATTAGTTTAGTTTTTAATTGGATTTTCTTAGGGTCGATTATTTTTTTGGCAGAGAATCTTTCCCAATTTTGAATCTTATTCTATGCTCTTAGGATATAGAATAGAAAGAAAAAGAGTAAACAAGACATAAGAGAAGTTTACCAATGACCCCTTGCCCTAGTGGTAAGGGAGAGGCGGCCCTTATAAGAGGTCAATGGTTCAAATCTAGCTCATTCCTTACACAATTTGTGTAATTAGTGAGTGCCCAAGCCTTCATTGGCTTGAGTGAGCCTACCTAGAGGCTTGTCGTCAGGCTTAACCGGTTCGCGTCCTTTGGAGGTTAGGGCTCGGACCCGTGAGGAACTAGTTGATAACCTCGGACCCCACGTCACAAAAAAAAAAAGACATAAGAGAAGTTTGACATATTCAATCTCTTTGTCCTCTAAACTTACTCTTATATTCTCTCTCATATGCATATGTATGTTCCTTGGATCTAAAAAAGAGCGTTGTTTCTTCACAAAGTTTTAAATCTTTGCAAATCTAACCTTCAACACTTCTCCCTTTTAGATATGAACTTATATTTGTGCTGTATACCACCATATTAGTTATGAATCTGAGAATGGGGTATTTCTTAGGAGACTCATAAATCTCGATCATTTGAAAAGCATAGCTTTCATTTTGGGTGGTTTTTAATTTTCAAGGTATTTTGGATGAACCGATTTGAGTGTTACCCTTGACTTCTACTTCTATACCTTCACCCTTTCTCTTTTTGTCCAATTTGTAGTTGTCCGGCTAAGATCTAATTTGAAGAAGCGGGAGTTCCGAAGTTGCAAATCAAAGTCCGACTCAGATCGATGACGAGGGTCGTGTGCATAATCGCTAATAGCCTAGCACACAAGCCGAGTGAGGTTTCATCATAAAATCAATTGGCTATAAAAAGAGCCGTCCACCGATTTATATATTAAGACTTGTTATGTTTAACTTTCGATGTGAGACTATTTTTGGTCTCATTCATATCTCTCAACAATAAACACCATTTCTATCACATAGACTACAACAATAGTAATAGTAATAGTAATAGAGAATATGAGATCAAGATTATCATATTCATATCTATATAAAAACAATAATAATCACTAATCTAATGTCTAATATTTTCTGTTATTATATCATCGATATGAGAAAGCATAAAATTATCACAAAATATAAGGAGAAGTGAAACCCTTATATAATATCTTAAAACTTTTAAAATAAAAAGAAAGTTATGATCTTACAACCTACAAATAAAATATATCTAATACGACTCGCTCTTTGTACAATACAACCAGCGACTTCCTAAATCTAACAAACATTCATTTTATTAGTGATTAAATTGCGAAAAGTTTATAATACATGGCCATCTAAATGAAATCATAGAAAGAATAGTGTCGATTGCGTCTTTTTTCTTTTTTCTGTATTTCAGTTTTATTGTATGTTCAACGGTTCACCTATATCGGTCTCTCGAGTTTCAGACATATCTGATCTCGAATTATTATCTCATTAATAGTAAAATAGAAAGAGTAGTGCCACGTGTGAGATTTTTGCCAAACTTAAGTACCTAGGTGCAATTATTTGTAATTTTTAAAGGAGTTAAATTCACGGCCATAGATTTTACCTTTAGAGGTTGTGGGTAGTGTACGGTTAGACTAGTTGTTCTGACAACACATTGTTTTTACTTTGAGACACATTTGCTGCCAACTTGATTCCATTCGACAATTTGTGAACGAGTAGTGGGAGAGTTGTGCACTTGCAAGAATGAGCGACGTTTTCAAAAAGGCTGCCCAGGCCACCGCCGTTTCATATTTTGATTCACCGTATCAAATTCATTCATTTAGCCTATTCCGCCCATAGTTATTCGTGTTTGTTAACTTATTCCGTAAATCTCTAAAAGGAGTTGTGGATCCATTTTCGTAAGATATTGCATATTACATTGTCAGAGCAACCAAACATGGTTGTAGACCACATCGATCCGCCCCCGCAAGAAGAGGCGGATCTTTGATTCACAAGAGGTTGCGGAAAAGTGTAACGGATGTGTAATACATCAAATCTGCGTTGATTCTTCTCCGCCGATCGATCTTCCTACACAGATTAGAAGGGGAAGAAGAGGCGGGGCTCGCTCCCCCGGAGGAGCCTCCGACACTCAAGTCAGAATTTGTCGGCTGTGTGGGAAGCCTCCCTAAACCCTAGTAGCTCATCCGAATATATAATGAGGATTTGAGTTTTTTATTAGGGTTTACCTTGTAAGGAATCTAAGGATGATTATGCCCCTAGATATCTTATGGAATTACTTTGGCTCTATCAATTGCCCATCGGGTTCCCTTATCGATCACGATCTAACGATGAGGAAGATGAATACTTCGATGCTCTTCACTTGTTATGATCAAAGACCACCAGTAATGCTTGCCCCTTATCTTCGTTGTATCCTACAAGCTTTAGCATTCTCAACCGAATAGCACAATATAATGCAGTTGGTGCGTTATTAACTCATCAACTGAAAATTACTGCTCAAAATGATTAGATGATTTTTTTTGCCATGAATGCGAGATAGTGTTAGTTGATGAAATTCTTGCTTTTATTTTTTATTGACAATTCAATGGTTTTCATTAGGGTTGAGCGTTTCATCTTTAAATGACATGCTTATTGCTCGATTGTGACTTTTGCTGGCCCTTAACGGTGTTATTATGGCTTAAAATTGGCTTTAATAGTCGTAAGTGACGATTCTTTTGGCCATGAGTGGCGATTCTTTGACCTTGAGTGGCATTCTATTGGCCTTGATTAGCGTTCTATTGGCCTTGATTGGCGATCTATTGGCCTTGATTGACGTTCTATTGGCCTTGAGTGGCGATCTATTGGCCTTGAGTGGTGATCATTTGGCCATAAGTGGCGATTCGTTGGTCATGAGTGGCGATTCGTTCGCCATGAGTGGAGATTCGTTGGCCATGAGTGGCGATTTTGTAATTGTTTTTTAGGGCTTTGATATAATGTTGTTCTATATATATATATATATATATATATATATATATATATATATATATATATATAAGCATTTCAAGAAATTATATGTCACTGATTAAAGCTAGGAGTCAAGAGGCAACTAACCATGCAATATGATTAACTAAAGAGAAAACTTTTCATCAAAATAGGACATAGAGTACTTATCTTTTAGGTCTCATATGCTGGACCGGCCGGGCACGATACGTTGCACTTCCAAGTGAGATATCTTGTCTTACGGAAGTTGGGCATTTTTCTACAATTATCTTAAATGCATAAGCTGAGCTACAATTTCCAAGAACTCTGGGCTGATTTTGTAATTAACCCCAATTTCCAAATTCATCGTCAGATCATCTTCCTCATTGGGCTTGTAGAGAGGAGCGGCGGCGCTGGATCTCGAACGATGTCGTCGACCCCATCTTCCCCCAACGATGTCGGTGTGTTCCTGGGTTTAGACCCACGAAGACACCAAGGCCGATCTGCAGCAATAGCGTGGCTGGGCTGGATATTCGACACCGACGAACACCGTTGCCGCCCGTCCGACGACAGACGGACAAGGCCGATTGGACGCAGCACCCTCCGCGAGTCGTGTATGCGGATCGGCGTGTTGATCTCCCTTGGCCGATTGCTTGGTCAGCCGTCGATGCGCCCCTGCCATATGTTTGGAGGCCGATGGCGGTACTGGGCCAGGGATGGAGAGAGAGTTTGAAGGCGTGGACGAATCGAACCCGACGAGGGGTCCTTGCAAGTTGCAGCGATGGCGATGTGGCCGGCACAACGAAGGGTTGATGGCCTGTTGAAGAGCTCAGCGTTGCATATGCGATGATGTAGGCAAAGGACCCAACCTTGGCGATGTCGAGTCAACCTCCATATACCGAGACAACAATCTCGAGATGGTGGCTCGGATTGTTAACCAGGCAAGGAACGGTGGGGGTCCTACATGCCCCTACGCCTTTGGCAAAGCTCCGCAGTGAGCCCGACGTTCATGGCCACCAACCTCCTTCATTAGGGTTCCGATTTTAGTGCTTTTCGACCGGATTCCCACAGACGGCGCCAAATGTAATACATCAAATCTGCGTCGATTCTTCCCCGCCGATCGATCTTCCTGCTCAGATTAGAAGGAGAAGAAGAGGCAGGGCTCGCTCCCCCGGAGTAGCCTCTGACGCTCAAGTCAGAATTTGTCGGTTGTGTGGAAAGCCTCCCTAAACCCTAGTAGCTCACCCTAATATATAATGAGGATTAGGGTTTACCTTGTAAGTACGATTATGCCCCTAGATATCTTATGGAATTATTTTGGTCTATCAGGAGGTGACCAGGCAAGAAGCTTGGCCATTTGAGCGGGAAGGAAGGGTTCACAGTGTTGAGATTTATGCTATATCATGTATAGGATTATTAGGGGCTTTGGTGCGTGAATGTTTCATGTTCGGGCTTAAAGGTTGACTTAAGCTAAAGACTAGGACTCTAAATGAGGCAGGTCCGAGTAGCTATTCTCCGTTGGTCTTGGAGCCACAAAGTCGAACCCAATTTTGCATGGCTCTAGATCGCCGAATAGCTAACTCGGGTAATCTGGAACTCATCGGGTCAATGTACATCCTAACCGATTGAGCCTTATTTGGAGTTGTCTCTGACAAGCCCATGCCTTGTCCAACGTGTTTGTTTCTTGCCGTTGCTCCCATCAAGGTTTTATAAACTTTCAAGCAGCAAACCTCAGTTCCGGAGTTGGGCACTGCAGCATCGCTCCAAAAGGAGTCTAGGAGTTCCTCTCCCATGGCTGAAATCAGGAGATTCTGGCTAGGGTTGTGGGCTTCATTAAAGGAGCTAAAGGCTGAGAGAAGAAGATAGAGAGGGGCTCGAGTTTATGTTAACCAGTGAGAGAGGCTTGTGGAGCAATATCCATGTGATCAGCCAGACTCAAGAGGAGAAAGAGAAAGCGGGAGATCTCAAGGGCACGTGAAGGTCGAGCCTTCTGACAACAACACCAAAGAAATGAGGAAGAGAAGCCATGAATAAGACCGAAGACGCCGATGCGCCAAATTGATATCGCAACCCTTTGGGTCAGTCTTCTCAGTTCAAGGGGGTTTTCGTTCCTTCCCTTCTTGCTTTTGATATGTACTCGTTACATATCTTGTTTACGCTTCTTAGTTTCTTCATTTGATGTTGCTTAGTTTCCCTCTTAGGATCTTTGTATTGTTTTCTCGTTTTTTGGCCCTTAGAGCATATATGATGACATCTAGAGCCAACGTTGGGATTAGCCCAAACCTCGTAAACATATTGTGTGCCCTTGTTGTCTTTCTTTTCGGTTTCTTTGTTTAGGATCGATCTAAATCCTTTGTGTTTATACCGGACTAAACGACCACTTCGACCTAATCGGACCTTGAATGAGTGCAACCTTAGTCCACATGAGGTTGCAGACCAGTTCATCGTTATAAATAGCGTGTTCCATGACCTTTTTCTACCACAAAGGCAAGAGACGGACAATTTTTTGGTGAGGAAAGATGATTTCCGACCAGTGCGAGGGTGGCGATTAGATAACTTTTTTGGCGATGCGAGGACGATAGTGCTAAGAAAGAGATGAGCACAGAGGATTTGGTCCGGGGTATGGAAGGGGCGGCCCTAGCGCCGACGGTGGAGACGAGTACAAATGATTTAGACTTCATTGATCATTAATAATAAATGAAAAAACTAATTAAAATAACCCAACTTTTATAACAATATTAAAATATCGTCACCTTTCAAATGGAAGAAAAATAACTCAACCGTTGAGGAAGGTGGTAACAAATAAAGTATCCCGATTCGTTTTTACCATAAATTGGGCGAAACAATGACATGAAATTGGTCAAATCTTAATTTCACCAATTACATGTCATCATTTTTGGGGAATTTGCAAAAATGATCCAAATACCCGGACCTCTTTGCACCCCCTATCCTCTATCAAAACAAATTGCAAAAATGTAATCCTCTCCCTCAAAATTCCCAGTTACCTTACCTGTTGTAGCCAGTGGAGAGAGAGAGAGAGAGAGAGTCTGTAGAGGAGAGAGAGTCTGCAAAGGAAGAGATGACATGATCTCGTCTCTCATCCAAAACCCTTTCTCTCTATGTCTCTCTCCACCTCTCTCCATCGAAGAGCTCCATTTAAGAGCTTATTTATTCTTTGATTTCCCTGTCTTCTATCTCTCTGCCTTCGAGGGTGACCAGATCTCCATGGGAGCTTAAATTAGTCATGCACCGCTAGTGTGAACCGCCACCGAAGCACCGCTTTGGTGTCTTCGTCCTTCACCTTCGTTGTGATGGCTTTTCCAGGTCAATTTGAGGCGAGTGGAGGCCGGATTTGGAGTAGATGAGGTGGAATTGAAGTAGAGGAGCTCTCGCAGAGGCTTGGTGAACCGCTTTGTTTTTTTATTGATGAATAAACAATATATCAACTTTTCACTCTATGGTTTATTACTGGACACCCTTTGGTATTTTACTGGACACCCAATGATTTCCTACTGGACACCCTTTGGTTGTTTCCTGTCTTGCGTGTTGTTCAATGTTTTCCTGGTTCTAGTGTTGCCCTCCCCCTAAGCCAAGGCGGTAAAAAAAAGAGAGGATAGAGGGGATAAGACAGAGACAGAGATAGACGGGGGGAGAGTGACGGTAAGGGGGAATTAATATAATTTGAATTAAATCTTAAGTTTCAGAGAAAAACCATCAAAGCATTAATATAATTTTAAGTAAATCTTAAGTTTCAGAGAAAAACCATCGAAGCATTAATATAACTTGAATTAAATCTTAAGTTTCAGAGAAAAACCATCGAAAAAGAAGCAAGTGAGATGGGTTTATTTGCAGTTTGACGTGTAAGCAGTTAGTTTTAACTAGACACCAAAAGCAAAACGACATGCCACCTATTGGAACCGACTGGACAAGAGTTATCGAGAGAAACAGGTTTACCATCGACTTCGGATAGAAAATGGGTAAGTTTGCTTTCGATAAAAAAAATCAGAGAGAGAGAGAGCAAGAGAAAGTCTGCAGGGGAGAGAGAGGATAGGGGGGAGAGAGAGAGAGAAAGAGAGAGAGAGAGAGGAGTCAAAAAGAAAAGTAAACTTTTCCATTTTCTATTCGAAGTCAATGGAGAATCTGTTTCTCCGATAACTCTTCTCCAGTCGATTCCAATATGTGTCATGTTGTTTTGCTTTGGGTGTCTAATTAAAACTAACTGCTTACACGTCGACCTGCAAATAAACTCTCGCCCAATTGTTTCTTCTTCGAAAGAGAGAGGACTCTTCTATTTCTCTCTGTCCTATCCTCACTGATCTCTTTCTCTCTCTCCTCTACAACTTTACTTTTTTATTTTCACACACTCTCTCTCATCTTCAGACTTTCTCTCTTCACTACATACTTTCTTTTACTCTTCTCTTTCTCTCCCTCTCTCTCTCACACACCCTTTGTGATTTTTGTCAGGTGTCAATCACTAGAATCCCAAATGTCTCCACCCACTTATCTCCTACCGGGGGAACTTTTTACCAAATATCCAGTTTGACCTAATTTAAAACCGGGTTGGATTAACCTTGCAAATAAACCGGTTTTTTGGGTTATTTTGTGCATTTCCCTCATCATTTTTCCCTGCATTTATAATTGGAAAAAAAAAATTAGAATACTTTATTACCTTCTCCCAAAAATTGAGTTATTTTTCTCATGAGTGGGAAATTTTGTAACACCTCTCTAAATATTGGGCTATTTTAGTGTCATCTCTACTTTCAACAAGATTGACTATATTTCCATATAGACTATATGAAATCTTCAAAATTTTATTCATATGAAATTTTTTTACTATTAATGTCATATTTAAGCGACAATTTATGAGATTTTTTTGTCATACTTTTCAAATCCTATCAATTTTTTTTCATTTACCAATTACCAATGACAAATTCTTTAAAAAAATTATAATTTTCTTTCAATATAAAAAAAATCTTAATCAAGTACACATATGTATAAATTATTAAATTATTGTATAAATTTTTGTTACTCCGTATAAAATATCATATTTTTATACCATGATTTATGATTTTCTTTTAATATATTTAAAAAAAAATTATTTATTATATATATCGAGAAAAAAAAATTACGAATGAAAAATTCCGCCCCCATCCAACAATTCCCGCGGCCGCCACTGCATGCATATATAAAGTACCACCGCCCACAGTTTATAGAGATTCAAGAAACCAATTGTTCGTCGATCGATCACTAACTCATGTACGTACTAACTTTGTAACCAAAAAAAAAAAAAAAAAAAAAAACAGCTTGAAATGCAGATGAGAATCAAAGAATGTGTGGCTATGAGACTTTGAAATGTCAGTTCATCATGACTCCTGAGCATCAGGATGGACTGCATCGGATCGCCCACGGCCCACATCTTATATATACCCTTCGTGTAGTTCTATTAATTAATATCGCTTAATTTATCGGCAACAGATCGATAATTTAAATTAGTGATGAATATATTTATCTAATACTCCTCCGGGAGAGTAATTAGCATCGGATTCATATCAATTTTGTATTGAATCTTTGTGCAAAAGTATGATCAATTAATATTGGTTTTAAGTTAGAATTTCACTCGACTTATTTTGGATTTTATGTGCATGTTGTCGTGTATTGATATATAATTGGTCAGCTTTAGCAAAAATCATTTATTTTGTGAATCCCGCCGGTGAGATGGTCGTTGAATTGACTCCTTAACCTATCAGGCTATCAGGTTCTGTGTGAAAATAATGTGACTATCGGAGTTTTGGTCCTTAAGTTTTTGAACATGAATACTACGTACAATTCTGAAAAACATGCATTCTTTGTTTTTTGTCCTTTCATATTTCATATCTTGTCAATTTCTAGTTTAATTTGTCCATCTCTCCTTATTTTTTGTCCTTGCGTGTGTGTATATATTTTGTCCTATAAATGGTTGAATCAATATCTTGTAGAATTCAGGTCAAGTATACGTTTCAATTTATGTTAAAGCTATCTTCAATCTCAGTACCACATTTATTTTTATCAAAAAAAAATTCAATTGGTTAATAGGCCGGTGCATTACTTCACCAATTTATATGTTTTATTCATTCACAACTTTCTAATCCGAGACAAACTTAATCCTTTCACAAGTTAAAAGGCAAATCTAGATTATTTAATCTGCATTTATAAGGAAAAAAAATAGAATGATCATTTGTGAATAAGTAGTAAAAATAAAAGTTTGAAACAAAACAATCACAAGTCATATATCATATACTCAACTTGATTTCTTTTTATTTGCCATATTCATTGGAGGCTTGGCTAGTGAGATAAATGTAGGGTACATTATACATTATTATATATATAAATGCGGGTGCGCCCCTTGTTCAATTCTGGGTAGTTGTGGACCGTCGATTACTTACCAAAGATATGGTAATCTATTGGGTAAATTCCGACCCCAAAGTAGTCAGTGAATCCCACCAATTCTCAACGAGTTGTCCATCTTCACCACAAGCTATATGTCAGACCACCCACAACACATTAGTCATTAGATAGAGGCTAGGGTGTGCAAGATGGTGATTTTACATATTACAACTTGAAGCAACCCGACAATCTAAGAGGGCACCACTTCTACATGGAAACCAAATCAAGTAACGGTTTTCTTAACTAGTATCTACGAATTGTGATATCACTATATTAATTGTATACTTACTTATAATCCTATATACTACTGTAGTTCAGTATCACTATATTGCCTATAGGGGGCGAAATTTATGCTTGGAAAAAAAAAATATTCTTGAGTATATATAATGAAAGAAATTTTCTTAAAATATATTGAAAGAAAACCATAAATTGTGGTATAAATACGTAGTATGATATTTTATAACAAAAATTCATATAATAAAATTTAATATTTTTTTCATATATATATATATATATATATATATATATATATATATATATGTGTGTGTGTGTGTGTGTGTGTGTATGTGCGCGCGCGCGCATGCGCGTAGCATGATGAATACTTTTTTAAACAATATTGAAAGAAAATTATAATTTTCTTTAAAAAAAATATCTCATTTGTAAATGGAAAAAAATTAAAAGTATTGAAAAGTGTAGGAAAAAAAAAACTCATAAATTATAGTTTAAATATGACATTGATAGTATAAAATTTTCATAGGAATTAAAATTAGAAGATTTTTAAAAAATATATGTGTAGCATAATGAATACTCTTATTAAAAATATTAAAAGAAAACTATAAAATTTGATTTAAATATGACATTTATAATATATATATATATATATATATATATATATATATATATATATATATATATATATATATATATATATGAAAATCATCAATAATTACTTTTATCATAATCTTCCTTCCTAGCTCCTAGAATAAAAATTCAACTTCCTTGTTGTTGACAAAACATAATTAATTAATCAACAATTAATTTTATTAAAATAATCAATAATTATTTGGGGCAGTTTCCATACATGTCATATTTTTTTACCTATATTAGAAAATTGTCCACCAACCTATTCATATTAGCTAAATGTCCACCTGTATTGCTAAAACTGCTGAAATCGAACCCCCTCCTGTTTCAGCAAATTTTTTTCGCGTTGCTGAGACCCCGATTTCAACACTGTTGTTGATGTTGAAACCCCGGTTTAAGCAACGCTGTTAATGCTGAAACTCCGGTTTCAGCAACGTTGTTGATGCTGAAATGGTTATTGCTGACACTACTGAAAATATTATACATACAAGCTACTGAAATGCTGAAATACTGAAATGTTGAAAGGCTGAAATGTTGTCATATATGCTTGTAAGATATAGTAGCTCATACAATTTTATAAGAATTAATTTCAGCAAGGCAAATTTTTTTTGCTGAAACTGCCAATATCCAAACTCTCATTAGCTAATTAAGAACATTACCTCTACCTGCCTTTTACATTAGCTAATTAAGAACATTGGCTCTACCTGCTGAAATCGGGGTTCTCTTTGCTCTCTTTGTTCTTCCTCGCTCTACAGACGTTGCTGAAATGCTGAAATCGGGGTTCTCCATGTTCTTGTACCTAGTGTTTGGTCAGGCGGCGTCGTATAGCCCTGGCCTTCTTAGGATAAAGATCAAGAGACAAGCACTTCTTGTTCTTGTAAGCTTTCCTTAATGCCGACTTCTAATTTTGCAAAATCACAGTCAAAACCTGTGCGATCTGCAACCTCACCACCTTACTACAAACCAAAAGGAGGGATTAAAAGAAAAATAAAGCTCAAAATCTACAAAATTCAAGTTCGAATTTCCAGGACAATTGATTGCACAATAACAAACGAACGAATAGCTAGACAAAAAGGGATTACATCTTGTTGAGCTTGTTGGGGGCACCGTCGGTGACCTTAGCGACACGGAGGAGTGCGAGCTCGGCCTTGAAATCCTTCGATCAATTGAGCGAGCAAGTCCACCTTCGTCTTCTACCTCAATTTAATACTCCATCTTTTATGACTAATTTTCTGGTGAACTTTTTACTTAGTTAGAATAAAAGAATTAAGGTTATATTGAAATATTTTATGACTAATTTTCTCAATTTAATACTCCATCTGTTAATTAAAATATTTCATTACTATTTATGTAGATTTTTTTTAGATTGATAAAAACTATATAAAAATATTAATTATATATATATTTATTTTTATAAATTCATACTCATGTCAATAGTAATAAGTATGAATTTATTTTTAAAAATTAATTAGAAAAATTAATACTTTATATAATTTTTAACACCTAAAAAACGTGTATAAATAGTAAAATGTTAAATTTTAATTAATCAAAACGAAGTTTCCGGAAGCATAGAAAGGTTCTTACACAACTTGACGTCCCACTTTAACTGATTTGAAGAACAAAAATCTTCCCAAATCATGAGTATGAAGTATGAACCATCTCTTTTCAAATGAATTTGTTGGTAATGCAAGTGGCCGGACGTCCTTTCATTTGCCTTAATTGGGGGTTTACATACTTGTGGTGGCGAAAAAACCTCTTTAATTTTTTTCTTCTTCTTCTATACATATTTATAATTACTACTATAGTGAAAGGCATGCATTATGCATATATCGATCACAATGTTTTGGACACATTATTTATTTAGTCATAGAATGTACGTACGAATCCATCTAAAACCCTAACCTGCTAGAGAAAGGGATATAACGTATCTAACCAACAAAAAGCTCTATATACATTATACAAAACTACCAAGAGAGGGCTAAGACGCGGGTTTGAATTAATGTCCAATAAAAGAATATCCTATCAGTGACAGTGACAGACCGACGGTAGAATTTCATATCAGGAGGAGTGAAAGTCGCTATTTTAGGAGAATATATAGCGACTTAATTTGCTCATCATTATCAACTAAGCTAAACACACGGTAGGTTCAATACATATTTTTTTTAGTGGGAAAACGAGAGCAGAACTCTCGATTTAATACATATTTGTTAACTCTTAACCTTTACTGTTATTTTTTTTTTTTAAAAATATATATATACATTACTACGACAAAAGGGGTTGTCGTTCCCACGCCATGACGCCACCCTTGTAGCCGCCACTACATCCCAATTCCCACATTAGTAATAAGTCATATTAAAATGGGTAATTTATAATATATATATATATATATATATATATATATATATATATATATATATATATATATGGGACTATGGGAGGTAAAGCTTGTGAAATAAGTTGATCAAAGATCAAATTTATACTGCAGAAGCAGCAAATATGGAAATCTGTAAAGGAAGAAGCTGCAAAATCAGTGATTCACCATCACTGTTTCATTGAACTAAAATGGGAAAATATTCAGAGGTGGCAGGAGGTCTTGCTCCCTTTCACCAATTCCCAAAACCCTACCAAATCAGTGAATGAGTCCAGCATATATAGCATGGAATACTCATCAATGATTGGACGATGACAAACGGACAAATGTGCTAGCTGGAAGTTGTCCTTATTGCAGACCAAATGAAAGGAAAATGCAGCTAAAATTACAGTGAAATGAGAATGCAAATGTAACTTGTGTGAGCTAAGACAATAGGAATCGGTGTGCAACATATGCATCAGAAAGATGCATAAGTATAACTTTCACATCCCCCCCTCAAGTTGGGTTTATTGAGAATCCTACAAGACCCAACTTAAGAGAGAAGAATAAGTGTTGTTTCTCTCCCAAAGGTTTAGTAAGAACATCAGCAAGCTGCACTCCTGTTCTGATATGTTGGGGATGAACAAACCCATATACAAGATACTGCCGTATGAAGTGGCAATCAATCTTCAAGTGCTTTGTTCTTTCATGGAACACTGGGTTCTCTGCTATGTGGATAGCAGATCTGTTATCACAGTATAGAGGAATGGGCTTTGGAACATCAATATCCAGTGCTTGAAGGATGCCATCCACCCAAATAAGCTCCCTGGTGGTAGTAGACATGCTCCTATATTCAGCCTCATCAGAAGACTTTGAGACAGTGTTCTGTTTCTTAGTCTTCCAAGAGATCAGGCTATTGCCTAAGAATACACAATATCATGTCAATGACTTTGCAATAAATTGGCAAGTGCCCCAATCAGCATCACAATAAGCTGATAAATTCATTGAAGAAGAAATGGTATAAAAGAGACCAACAGCAAGGGTGCCTTTCAAATATCTCACAACATGTAAAGCAGCTTCATAATGAGGGAGCCTGGGTTCAGTCATGAACTGACTGAGATGCTGAACAACATAAGTGATGTCTGTTCTTGTGAGATTAAGGAATAATAGTCTCCCTATTAATCTTCTGTAAACTTTAGAATCAATCATAATTTCTCCTTCATCAATAGATAACTTCAATCCCCTAGGAAGAGGAAAAACTGTTGGCTTGCAGTCTAACAAATGGCAATCAGACAATATGTCAATCACATATTTTCTTTGATGAAGGTGAGTTCCAGAATCATTTCTAGAGATTTCCAATCCAAGGAAGTATCTTGCATGTCCCAAGTCTTTGATGGTGAAAGCATGGTTCAAAGCCAGTTTGGTTTGATTGATGCAATCTTCATCATCACCAGTCAATAATAAATCATCCGCATGTACAAGAGCTGCTACAATCCCAGTCTTCACTCTTTTCACAAAGAGATAATAGTCACCTAGACACTGCATATATCCCAAGCCAGTAAGAAATTTACAAAGCTCACCATTCCACTGCCTAGATGCCTGTTTAAGCCCATAAAGAGACTTCTTGTGCCTGCATACTTGATGAGGCTTAGGCATATCATAGCCCCCAGGTGGTTGCATGAAAACTTCTTCTTTTAAATGCCCATGCAAGAATGCATTATTCACATCCAGCTGATGTAATGGCCAGTTCTTAGATGTTGCTAGAGCCAATATCAATCTCACAGTACTGAATTTAGCAATTGGAGAGAAAGTATGCTTGAAACCCTTTCCCTTTATTTGATTGTATCCCTTGGCAACTAATCTTGCCTTAAATCTTTCCACAGAGCCATCAGGCCTGTATTTGATTTTATACACCCACTTGCTCCCTATAACTTTCTTTCCTGGAGGAAGATCCACCATCTCCCAAGTTTCATTTGCTTCCAGAGCTTCAATCGCATCCCTCATAGCTTGCACCCAATGATCCTCCTTAACTGCATGTTTGTAATGAACAGGCTCATGAATATTTTCCATGAGTCCAAAGGAAGAAACAAATTTAGGGTCTCTGTCATGAGACTGATCAAGGCAAGTGTCAAGAAAGCTTTGTGAATGAGTAGAGTCACTTCTTCTACTTTGACAAATAAAATCCTGCAGATGCTTTGGTTGTGTAATATTTCTTGATGATCTTCTTAAGGGAGGGAACTCAACTGGATCATCAAGGAAACTGGGATGAGTTGGTGTTTGGTTGGATATTTGGGTATGTGTTTGGGGAGATGGTAAGGAAGGGCTATGTGTTGTAGATGAGGTGGTTGTATCTGGAACCACTTCATCAGCAAGGCTTTGTGTTGGACTGGGTGGGTTTGGAATGAAGATATTAGAATAATGTGTTTGAGTGGTGGCATCTGTAGCAGGATTCACAAGAGGTAAGGGTTGATATTCATGGTCTAGTGGTGCTGGTGGCTGCACTTTTTCTTCCTTAAAGGGAAAGGTTTTCTTCTGAAAATTCACATCCCTGCTAATGAAGGTAACTCTGGATTCAAGATCCCAGACTTTGTAAGCTTTCTGACTATGTGGATAGCTGAGAAAGATACATCTTCTTGCTTTAGCAGACATCTTGTCCTTCCCAGTTTGGTTTACTAAAGCATAACATAGGCAGCCAGGCACCCTTAAGTCATCATAAGTTGCTGGTTTTCTAAATAATATTTCATATGGTGACTTCCAACTCAGGACTTCTGTAGGCAACTTGTTAATCGCATAGGTAGCAGATAGGATGCATTCTCCCCAAAATTTGATTGGCAACCCAGCATGTAATCTCATGCTTCTGGCAATTTCTACAAGATACCTGTGTTTTCTCTCCACTCTTCCATTTTGCTGTGGAGTACAAGGCACTGTCTTCTCATGAATAATTCCCTTCTCAGCAAATAGCTCTTGGCACTGTCTTGATGTAAACTTTGTACCATTGTCTATTCTTATGCATTTCACAGCACATTCAAATTGATTTTCCACATAAGCCAGGAAATCTGTAATAGTCTTAAACACCTGCATTTTATTTTTGAGCAAAAATGTCCAAGTAATCCTTGAACAATCATCTAGGATGGTCAAGAAGTATTGGAAACCATTATAAGTTAGAACCTTGTATGTACCCCATAAATCCATATGGATAAGATCAAAAGGCTTGTCTGCCTTGCTCAAATTTCTCTCAAAAGGGAGCATGTGATGTTTGCATAAAGCATAAGTGTCACAATGAAAATTATCTAAATCTGTCTGCTTCACAAACTGCAATTGTCTCATCTTTGAAACTAAACTGTGTCCAAGTCTAGCATGTGTTACATCTAAGTCACAGCTAGCTTTATTACAAGAAACTGAAGGTAAATCATAAAATTTTTTCTTGATTCCCCAGCTCTTGGCTTGATCCACTGATAGCACCTTGTAAAGCCCATGTTTCCTTTCTCCAGACAGCTTCACTTCCTTAGTTCCAGGGTCCTGAATATAACAAGATGTACGAGTAAATACAGCAATCATATCATTATCATCTAATAATCTCCCAACTGATAATAAGTTATGCTTGAAGTCTGGCACCAGTAGTATGTCATTCAACCAAATGGTGTCAGTTATCTGCAATCTTCCTGACTCAGTGACTGATTTCACAGTGCCATTAGGCAGCCCTATGAGCACAGATTTACTGAGCCTTATTTTATGATGAGAAAAGAGATCAATGGGCATCATATGATCACTGGCCACTGTATCTACAATCCATTCATCTCTGGCTTGTAAAGATAAGTTAACAGAATTAGCATAGGTTAACAAGTTGCCTGCAAAGTTAGCAAAGGCATTATCTGCTTGCCCTTTGCCTTTCATCCTCTTAAGCACTTCCTGGTAAACAGCATTCACCATGGCATTATCAACTTGCCCATATTGAGCTATTACTTTCCTTGAATAGGTGCATTTCGTGAAGAGGTGAGCAGCGTCTTCACTTATATGGCCATAAAGAGAGCATTGGTTGGGAACTCTATTAACATACATGTTAAGTCTATCAGTCGTTGGCAGACCGTCAATCACAATCTTCCAAAGGAGGTTTTTAATACGTGGGGGAACCTTAAGCTTCCAGATCCAATTCTGGGAGTCTGAGCTTTGATGTTGCGTAGACATAATCTTCCTCACTGACCTGGTTGTGAAATTTCCTTGTGGGTCCGGTCTCCAGATAAGTTTGTCTTGGATCTGCCAATGGGGGATTTTCACTTATAGTATCTTGTCTACAATTACCTGGGGGAAGGTTTGCCTCGGCTCATCTTCCTTCCAATATCGCATGTCACTAATAAAAGAATCAACAGTCAAGTTGGGATGATGTGTACCTTTGTAATTACTCAGATTGGTCGATGGGATCCAGTTATCCTGCCATACATCATGGCAACCTTCCAAATTGCCATGATGTATCCTTTTTGGTAAGGTTCATTATGTTTTCCTGTTGAAGGTATTTTTTCGTTATAACTTTTACCCAAATGCTATTGTCATTCGTGTAAATTTTCCACAGAAGCTTCATTTGTAGGGCTATATTTAAGTCTACAAACTTTTTCAGGCCTAGGCATCCAAGTGATTTACTTTTGCAGATGGTATCCCAGCTGATCAGAGGGATGTATTTATCTGTTGGAGACTTATTCCAAAAGAAGTTTCTGTTAATTTGATCCATTTGGTTTAGAACACCTTTTGGTAGTAAGAAGTTTTGCATTAAGTAGTTAGTTTTGGAGCTTAAGTTTGATTGGATTAGTACCGTTCTTCCAGCTTGAGAGAGGGTAGACGCTTTCCATTTTGATAGTTATTTTCTCATGTTCTGGATTGCATCATCAAACACACAATTTTTAATCCTACCATTTACTAGAGGAATTCCAAGGTATTTTTCTATGGTTGTAGAAATCGGGATTCCCATGTGTGATGCCAAATCTCGAGCTAAGTTAGGGTTAATACTCTTAGAGCACTGCAGAGAGCTCTTATTATAGTTTATAGTTATCCCTGAAGCATTTGAAAAATTATTTAAAATATTTTAAATTGTGTTTAAACTAGTATAGGCTGCTCTAGCAAAAATAATTGTATCATCCGCAAAGGTTAGGAAAGGAATGATGGTGCCATTCTTGTGTAGTTTAATGCCAATTAAGGCATCTTCTAGGAGAGCTTCTTTATGCAGTTCCCTGGAAAGTCCTTCCATTACTAGAACAAATAGGTAGGGGGCTAAAGGGTCACCTTGTCTGATTCCTCTATTAAGTTTAAATTGAGGGCCAGGTGTGTTATTGACCAGAACCGAGTGTGAGGTAGTTGAGATACATTTCATAACTCAATTAATCCATCTCTCATGAAATCCAAATTTGTGTAATACAGCCTTAATATAGTTCCAATTTAACTTGTCATAGGCTTTCTCCATATCTAGTTTAAGAGCCAGAAAACCTTTTTTTCCTTTTTGTTTATGGAACGAATGAAAGATCCCATGAGCTATTAGAGTATTATCTTGTATTGATCTACCTTCAACGAAGGCTCCTTGGAAAGGGTTAATTAACTTGGGCAGAATAGGTTTCAGACGGTTTGCTATAATTTTAGAGATAACTTTATAGATTGTATTGCAGAGGCTGATAGGCCTATAATGATTTATAGCAGTGGGATTGTCAACTTTTGGAATAAGAGCTATAAAGGTTTGATTTACTTCTGACAACATCTGACCCGAGTGAAAGAAAGCTTTGAATAAGAATTGACCTATGATATTCCAATAGCGTTTATAGAATTATGGAGGATATCCATCTGGACCTGGAGACTTATCATCTGCCATGCTGAAAAGGGTGGTTTTAATTTCACTATTAGTAGGTTGGGAGACAAGATTAATATTTTCCTCCATAGTAACTTGATGTTGAATATTCCAAATGTGATTATCTTCAACATTGGCTTGATTCGATCTGATGAACCTTTCAGACATTTCAGCAGTGATATGCTATGAGATCAGGTCCTGGTCTGTTAGTATCACATTCTGTTTGGTTGTGAAGGTTTTAGTCGATCTTTTGAAGTTTTAAATTCTAGCTGTGGTCTGGAAAAATTTAGTATTTCTATCACCCAAGTGAAGGTGTTTGGTTTTAGCTCTCTGTTTCTAGAATTTGTAATTGTACTCAAGCAACCTGTAGCGTTTATGTTCTAGCCTTGCTAGTTTTTTACCTTCTATGGTGGAGACACCCCCTAGGGCAATCTGTCCTGGAGAGTTTTAATTTGAATCTCTACCTTGGACATTTTCTTCATAATATTATTAGGATTATCTTTGCACCAACTCTTAATGTGTTGCTTAAATTTTTTTTGCTTCTGTAAGAGCTTAAAGCCAAAAGAACCAGAAATCTTATAGTTCCAAACTCTGTGAATCATACTTGCAAGAGCATCATTAGTTGTCCAGGCCATCTCAAACCTAAATGGAGAGCCTTTTCTTTTTGCTTGTGCGCCTAGTTGAAGGGAAATAGGAGCATGGTCAGAGCTTGAGAATTGGTGATGTTTAGTACAGAGGTTGGGGAACCAGGTTAAGATATGTTGGTGAGCTAGGATCCGATCTAGGCGCTTATAAGTGTTGTCAATCAACCTTTTACTTTTCCTCCAGGTAAATGGTGAGCCAGAGAAGGGGAGAGTTTGCAGATCCGGCTCTTCTTTAATGTTTCTGATCCTTCTTAATCTATTGGTATTGGGAGTGATTCCACCAATTTTGTCTGTACTAGTTTCAATGTCATTCAGGTCACCAACAATCAAAACAGGTAGCTGATATTTGTAGATTAGTTGACCCATTTCTTGCCAGAATTTTTCCTTTTCACTTTCAATCGATGGAGCATAAACAAAGAGTAAGAGCATATCATGGTTTTCAATGGATACCTTGATGAGAATGGCTCTTAGATGCAGTTCAAGAACCAAACTTATTCCTTCCATTTTGGTTTTGGTAAGCATCCACATACCACCCCTGAGACCAGAAGCAGGTACATGGATAGCCTTATGGAATCCTGAGGTTTTGATTTGGTCGTCCAAGGGACCATTCACAACCTTTCTTTCAGCTAATATTAGAATGTCAATGTCATTTGTGAATCTAAAATGATTGATTTCTTGCCACAAGAGTGGCCTTTTGGTACCTCTGTCATTCCAGTATGCTATATTAATCATATAAGTGATTTCCATAGTCACCAGCTTTAATATGAATCTCATGAGGACTTTTACACAGAAGCTTGCATACATGGTAATACATAATGCTTTGGTAGTTTATGTATTTCTTAGTGTGTTTACAACATTGTGTAATGAGGATTGTAACTGATTTCCTAACTGTTGCCTTGTAGTCTCGGGCATATGTCCACTTTGAAGCCTTTAATCCATTCCATATTTCTTGCTTCTTGTGATTCTGATCATATGGACGTTGCTTGCTATTATATCTGCTGCTTGCAAGAGTTCTGGTTTTATAAAGAGATTTTTGTTTGAAGGCTTGGATTGTAAGTTTAGGGCAGCTAACCAGCCACTGAAAACCAGAGGTTACAGTGGGGCGCTTGAAGTTTAGGTGAGGAGAAGGAAAAAGAAGTATACCTGACTGGCAATGTGAGCCTTCAGTAAAGGGATGCTGCAACCTGCACAGGGTTAGGCCACCATCCTTCCATACTAGAAGCAAAACCAGAAAGGACCAAAAGAATAAAAGAATACAAGGAAAGGAAGGCAAGAAAAGGATGTAATGTAAAACCACATAGTAATTCATATTCATTTGGTAATTCATGTATTTCTTAGTATGGTTACAGCAATGGATAATGAAGATTGTAATTGAATTCCTAGCTATGGCCTTGTAATCTCGTGCACTTGTCCACCTTAGAGCCTTTAGTCCATGCCATTTTCCTTGCTTCTTGTGACTTTTGTCATGTAGAGGTTGCTTGCTATTGTAGCTGCTGCTTGCAAGAGGTCTAAAGTTGAAGAAATTTTTTTGTTTGAAGGTTTGGTTTGTAAGCTTGGGGCAGCTAACCAGCCACTGAGCACCAGAGGTTACAATGGGGCACTTAAAGTTTGTGAGAGGATGAGGAAAGGGAAGTATACCTGACTGGCACTACGAGTCTTCAGATAGGAGAAGCTGCAACCTGCACAGGGTTAGGCCACCATCCTGCCAAATCAGAATCATGGCCAGAAGGAGCCAAAAGAATAAAAGAATACAGAGAAAGGAAAGCAAGAAAAACATGTAAAGTAAAGCCATAGCCGCCATATAATCTAGGAAATGGAAATCTCCAAGAGAAAAATGTGGAGAACCTCCATTCCAAGAGGCATATATAGAGTTAGGATTACAACCCATCAAATAAAGCAAGCAGAGCATAAAGCAATTGTTCATGAAAGTAATACGAAGGGAGTTATTTAAATAGCTAGCATAAAGGTTGTGATGGATCCCTCCACTCCATAGATGATGTTGATAGCTGGTCATTAGTTCTTCTTCTTCCTGGACTTCTTCATGGCTGGGGATGAGGATTCACTATTCTTTTCTTCATCTCTGTGTTTGGAAGCTTCACTTCCATTGTTGTTGGCTTCGTCTTCATTGTTTTTGATCATGATGCCTCCCATCTTTCTAACCATAGTGTTGTCAGACTTGATGGACAGCCTAGATTCTTCAGTTTCCTCACCAGTAGCTATCATCTTACCCTTGTACTGAGCTCTCAGCAACTCTTCTAAGGATCCCTCCATTAAGTAATTGTTGTTGCCAGTAGCAGCATTGTTGGCAGAGAGGATGGTGTGGAGAATAGAGGGGGCTATGGTGAAGGGAGATGTGCTACTCTCAGCTGAAAGCTTAGCCACATGAGCATTATTGAGGGTTATGAGTTGATTGATGAGATCATTAGAGTAGCTGGCACTAGTGTTGGGAAGATGAGGGATCATTGGGTTAGGCAGGACAGAGCTAGAGGAAGGAAGCAGGCCAAAGTCACCTTGCCTAGGAGTGATAGTTTGAGCAACCAGAGCATCCTCGGCATGACAGTAGGGGACAAAGGCACTACCACCTCCCATGTTTCTATTTTTAGATGGATTTATGGCAATATTGGTGGAGGGAGATTGAACAAGGAGGTCCATTTGAGGGTTTTCTTCCAAGATCAAACTAAACTTCCTAGGCCTAGGCGCATTCAGGGGACAATCCTCATAAAAATGATCATATCCCCCACAGCACCCACACCCATCAGAATAATCCTCATACCAAACCCGGAGTCTAATGGATTCAGTTTCATTCTTTCTAACACAGATGAAAGTAACAAGTTTAGAGAGGAGAGAAACCTTGATACAAGCTTGGGCAAATCTCATTTTGTTGCGAATGTTAGCCACTTGATCAAGCCTGATCAAGGAGCCCACACCACCAGCTTCGAGAATATAAGCAATCGCCTCTGCTGTGTAGAACTGGTGAGGAAGGCCCGGGATTCTGATCCAGACATCAGTTGTGAGAGTGTCCTCCTCCATAGGATTGAAAGAGTCCGTCCAGAGATAGAGAGCTAAGAGTGATCCCTGGACATGGTAAGGCCGATTAGACCACACCATGGCACGATCCTCTCTGTTGGCAAATCTGAAGATGTACCAGTCGTTCCCAATGGTATCAAGGCCCCAGCTACCCTTGAGATTCTTCCACTTAGTTTTCATTTTGCCTCCCACTTGCTTGATCTCGACTGGAGCTTGCACAAAGCGCCCCACCAAGCTATACTCAGCAACCTTGTGGTGGAGATCTTTGACCCCAAGGATCAGGTAAGGGTCAGCCACTTGCATCAGAGAGGGGTTAGCCTCATTAGGAAGGGCAGTGTTGAGAGGAATAGCCTAGATGGGGATCGAGTCAGTGGTTTGGGGGTTCATGACTGGGCTCTCCAGAGCAAGAGAGAGAATGGGTTCAGTAGGCTGAGCAATCGTAGGCGCAGGTTCAAAGGTGATACCCTGCCTAGTGGTGCTAATGAGGGCATCAACAAAGGACAGCTGGTTTTCCATAGCAGACAAGCAATCAGAGGAGTGTATAGAAGAGAAGATCAGAAGGAGATGGTGCAAGTTAATCAAGCAACATGCAGGTTTATTTATAGTGCTAATCAAATAAGTAGGATAAGAGGAGATGCATTTTGAATTTACATTCACATAGTAGATGTATGGTATAGGCATAATTATACCTGTATCTCCGGAAATCTCAATCGCCACCCTAAGATCCTGAGCTTTGGAGGTCAGATTCAATGTTCTGCTCCTTACTTCATAGTTGTTATGGGGAGGATCAACACCTTTCTTGGTGATTACACACAAGGATTAGGAAGAGGGGCAACTAATCGCCTCCCAACCACCCACTCCTGCCCAATCACCACACCTGCATGACCATAATTACCTTTTCCTCTGCAGTAGAAACTATGATTAGTGGAAGGGTTAGCGTAAATCAAAGGGTTTTTCGTAAAGTTTTTGTTAAAAGTGTTGGTATTGAGGGTTGTGAGTAAAGTTTTACCCATCCAAAGAGGATGTGTTTGTTCTTGGGACTTCTGAGTATTGGTCCATTCCAAGGAGCTGCATTTAAGGTTGAACCCACGCTCCCGTCTCCATGAATGCAGCAAAACCTCATTCATAAAGGCAGGGTTGGTTTTTTTGGAGGATTTAGAACAAGTTTTATCATAAGGTTGGTAAGATTGGTAGTGTTTGAAGCCAAACAATTGGGTTTTAGGAGTGAGATTTGAGAGGTATCGATTGATTAAGGGAAGACAGACCAAGAATGCATCAGTTCCCAAATGGGAACCTTTGCATTCCGGCACCAAGCAGAAACCCACCCCACCCAGAAGAACAGCAAGGGGAAGGAGGCACAACAAGCAAAATCAGAGCGTTTCCTTCCCTTTAAAAAATATTTTCCACAAGTCTCTACTACTTTCAAAACCTCCTTTCCATAAGTTAACAAAAGTTGAGACATCTAAGACTAACATACCACCGCCCAAAATGAAACCTCAACCACTTCACCATCGATAACTACATGAACCATCATGAATCAAATAAATCTTGTTAAATGAAAGATATCATTTTTAATACTTTGGTAGTTTGGTATTTACTCTATATAACTATTGGTAGATTAGTTTTAATTTTCCAGAACGTAAAAAATAAATTAAGAAATGATGATATAATAATATATTTTGTAATCTCTTTAAAAAATTATATATATTTTAAATAAGCTATTCAAGAAAGGCCAATACCAGAAATTGCCATTTAAATATACCATAATTACCATTTACACAAAAACACTTTATAAATTAAAAATTCCAAGAGATCACCCTTAAAAACTAGATATTTGCAAAAGATCACCCGTCTCACCTTTTCCGTTAAGATTGCTGTTACATATGTGAGATTATCATTTTTCCCTTGTAGTTTTAATATATTTGAATAGTAAAAGAGGGATCGCCCTTTAGCGACTTTTATTTTCCATTTAAGGAGATGACCGATGAATACTTAGGAGAACTTCGAACCAATTAAATTAAGGATGACCAACTTTAAACCAACTAAATAAAGGATAAAACATTGAGAAATTGCCAAGAGATAAAGTTGGATACTGCTGATAAAGGGGCAAAATAGTAATTTTGCACTTTTAACATCAAAATTAACGTAAAAGGTGGGATGAGTAGTCTTTTGTACATATCTAGCTTTTAAAGGGTGATTTCCTGGAGTTTTTAATTTAATGGGTGATTTTGTGCAAAATAGTATATTTAAGGGTTGGAATTTGACCTCCATTAAAAATAACCATCGGCCAATATAAAATACATAATCATTAACAATTCGAATTATGTTAATTAGACTAAAGCCCAATTATTATGCATATAACTCTTTCTGGGCCGAATTACGATTTTTACCTGACCTGGTTTTTGGGGCCCGAATGGATATGTGCTATGAGCTCAATTGGCCAAGCATTTTTTTTGGGGGGTGGTAATTGGTAAATGAGGCCTAGGATGCGTTGGATTTCACATCATTGTTAATTAACAAAAAAAAATTAATGGAATAATTCACAAATTTTATAATACTATATTTAAGATAACTTAAAAATTAAATAATATAGTGAAAATTTGAGAGATACTTTTTTCAAGTTTTTTTTGGGTAGTTATACCCTCTAGTTTGTCTTTTTACTATCTATACCTTTTTAGGGTGGTTTTTACCTAAATACCCTTAAAGTAATAATTTTTCCTTTTAGAATTAAAAGAATAAATAGATATTGATAAGATTTGCGTAGGGTTTGTCAAATGAGACGCTACTTCACCCATCCCTTTTACGCTTTGAAAAGGGAAGACTCTACTTCATCTATCAATTATTCCGTTCGTAATCTTGTGAATCGTTTAGGATTGAAGGTAATTCTTGTACTACGCTATTTTCTTTCATCGATCGATCGACATCGATTCTACCTTTCATCGATATCTCTACTATGCTATTTTCTTTCATCGATATCTCCACTTTTATTCTTGTACTATGCTATTTTCTTGTGCTAATCGATATCTCTAGTAGTGCTATTTTGACCGTATGTAACATATCTTTTATTGTAGCCCACTTTTATTGTAACATATGTAAATCAAATAGTAAGGTTTCAACTTTTACGGTAAACCACTTTCTTGTAACCTACCTTTGTGGTAAACTATTGTAACATACCTTTGTTGTAACCTATTGTAACCTATCTTTGTTGTAACCTATTGTAACCTACGTTATACCACTATTGTAACCTATTGTAACCTACGTTATACCACTATTGTAACCTATTGAAGCCTACGTTTTAACAATATTGTAACCACTATTCACTACAAAAAAAAATTGCTTTTGCTACACTATATAGAAACGGCAAACAGATCTTAGATGTTTGCTACGGAATTAGCAACAGCACTGTTCCCGTAGCAGAATTCTGAGACGACGCCCACTGCAGTTGCGATGGCAAATGGACACCGTTGCTAACCCTGACTTCTGTTATCTTGAATTAGACACGGCTTTACCTTGCCGTGGCTAGCGGGAGCCATTTAACTTAAAAATCCCCTAAATTTTCATTCTCGCGAGCTATGGGAGACAAACGCACTTCACCTTTCTTCTTCGTCTAAAATGGCGATAACTTGAATCCCGTCCTCTACTCCACCACTGAAATCCCTCTCCTTTCATCCACCACTGAAATCCCCGTTCGCCTATCCATTGTCTCGGCCATCACTGAAATCTTCGTTTGCTCCACTCCCCGTCGTTCTGTTTGTCATTTCCTCTCCATCAACAACAAGTGCACGGTGAAGCGAGGTTGCAAACCCTAAAATTGAAGAGGTATGTTGTGTAATGTTTGAGTCTTGAAATCGATTTAGGGTTTTGATTTGAGGTTAAGTCTACAGAAATTAGGTTTTCGATTTAGGGTTTTCATCATTTTATAGTCGATTTGTAGTAAAATATTTCTTTCACTTTCTTTCATTCTATGGAGTAAAGGGTTTCTTTCAATGTCTGTTTCTTTCAATTTCTTTCATCAGTAAAGTATATGTTTTTGTTTCTTTCTATTTCTTTCAATGTATGTTTCTTTCGATTTCTTCCATGTCTGTTTCTGCTTTCGCCCATTAGCTCGACTATTGATATCCTATCTGTTTCTGGTTTCATTAGTAAAGTATAGGTTCGTTTCTGTTTCTTTTAGAAGTTCTTTTCTGTTTCTGGTTTCATAAATTCGTTTCTAGTTTCAGCAGTGATCTAATATGTGTGTGGTTTAAATTGGCTCGACTGGGTAAAGTCTATTGGCTCATTATGTTTTTGTGGTAAAGTATATGCTCGTTTCTGTTTCTGATTGTTGGTTTTGGCTCATAAGTTCTGATTTTAATTTGCTCCACTGTAGGTAATTAGCATAACAAAGAGAAGGTTCCTTATCTGCACATGTTAAAGGTAATGGACAACAAATAATTTATTTGGCTTTTCTTTGTAAAAATCAATCTGCATGGTTAATAGATTACATTACTAATCAAGAAAAATGGGTAGATCACGTACAATAGGAGTGCATATATCATAGCCATTTAGCTTTATCCATTACTACACTAAGTTTTGAGTGATAACATCCACTAATCTTATCAATTTTACAACTTTTGAGATATATTCACATTCAAATTTTCTCCCACTAGGACCATGTCTCTATTGTACCTAACATATTAAATTAAATATGTTTGAGATTTTTATATCAAAAGCAAAGCCACTTATTAGATAGTATGTCCAATAAAAGAAATCTGCACTTGAGCAATCACACATTTAGACACGTAAAAGTAGTATGAAGATATAGGAAACTCAAGGGAGATTTTCCCACTTTATTATTGTCTTAAACATTCCAAAACTTGTTTGGTATAAATATTTTCACTTTGTTCCCAAACAACATGTTTTTCCATGTGGAAAAGGTGAAAATGCTTTGTCATTATTTAGGGAGATTATATTATGATTATTTGAAAACCGAGCAAGTTATAGCTGAACCAATCCAATGAGTTGTATCATTCTTTTTTTTATTTCTCTTTTTAATCATCTTTAATTTCTAATTTATCATTCATCAAGAACCTTTCCTTATTGAAAGTTTTAACTTGTTAACTTGTCAACGAGCTGGTTGACTTGGAGTTTGATATTTTCAATTTGTTTCATTTTGCTATTAATTTTATCTGGCTTAGATTAGCTAGGTTTTGTATTACTGTGTATTGGCATGGACACTCTTTAGTCACCGAGCAGCAACCGTGATGATTCAATGAAATATATATTGCCCTGCAAAAAATAAAGTAATGTTGTTGAGTTCACCATGTCTGAATTACTGTATTAGCTTTCGAGTGATGGCATTGAATAGGGAAAATGTACACGAATAATCTGGCTTATTGCTTGTAGTCCAAAAATAATCCAAAGTAAGTAACTGTATCAATGGATATAAACCAAACTAGTTGAATATATTCAAAAACTAAGCTGGTTAATTATTAAATACAATTAAAATAGATTTCAGAAAAACTTCTGATGTTATATTATTTTCATAAACCCACCACTTTTCCCCCTTTGTTTCAAAAAACCTTCAACTTTTTTTTTAGCCCAAAACACCACCTATTCATTGCTCGGTTAGGGGTTTAGACCATGGTAGTATGGTACCTCTCTAAGCTAGGATGGGTTTAGACCATGTTGCTTCCCTTAGCCCATTTACTGGACTAGCTTGACATGGTTTACTTTTCTACCCCTAATCTACTATGTTGCTGTGTTATTTGACATGGTTTTGTAACTGGATAGGAGGCTTGACGTGGGATGTTCTTTTGGTCAATTTGCTCTTGCATATTAACATCTACTTGAGTTTGCTGCGATTGAGCTATTGTAGGTGGTGAGTGACTCCTTGCCTGATTGTTTTTGCTTTTTTTTTTTTCCATATATATGGTTATTCTTTCGTAACTTGGATGTTTAATGCTTTTGTCTCAATATTAGTCTTCTTGGATGTTTAATGCTTTTGTATTAATATTAGTTTTCTTATTCAACTTCATTGATTTATATGCTTTCATAATAATGAATACAGTGGTGCTTTGCTTCTATCACCACTTTGATTCTTTTGCTTGTTTCCATTTCTTTTCTTTTCTTTTTTGCAAATAAATGTAAACTTAGGGAAATCAGGTGTGTTTGTCTATGTTTAAGGAAAGTTGGGGTGAAATTGTACTTATAATAAGCAACTTTAGCTCCAACTGGCAGCCCCCCAATAATGTAGCATAAATGCCTAGTCTTTGGTCCAAAAATGATTTATTTGGTCATATTTCTGGCTGCTATTTTTGCTGTCATACTTGTAATTTTCCACATAGAGTTCCTGTTGCAAGTCTTCCTCTTCATCCATCGTTCTCACATGCTGCACATACTCCTTGGTCATTTGATTCACCTGTCTATATTGGTGCGTGCTACTGCTCATGCCCTTCCATATAGGTAACAATGAAGAGACAAAAGTTTGGATCAGGTAGACGAAGGACAATGTCTGAGTTCTTAAGCGCAGGAAGTGATTCAACTAATCACAACGGTTCAAGGCATCACATCATTATTATAGTATTCTTATTTTTTATTCTGGAGTTATTTTAAGGCATCACATCATTTTTATAGTATTCTTATTTTTGTGAAATGAGGATTGAATGCAATGTGCTTGCTTCCGTTTTCTATCTTCTTGCTCGATTGCTTCAACTATCATTTTGTGTAGTTTGATACAAGCCATAAAGCTTCAACTTTCCCATTTCCTCTCCTGAATTAAGATTTGAGAGCTCGCATGAACAAATAGATGAATAATAGTTTCAATTCAGCTCGTCTAAGCTTATACTTTATGACACACTTCTATGTTAATCGACTGATACACCATGTCCAGCTCTTGAAATTCGGCTGTTCAAATTCAGCTTGTCTAAGGTTCCTGATTTTTCTAGAAGCAAAGCTAAACACAATGTCTAGCTGTTGAAATTCAGCTCTTTTAAGCTTATACTTTATGTTTGATGTTTATGAGTTATTATTAATGGTTATAGTTATGCAACCCTTTGTGTTTTTATTGTCACTTGTCAATATATGCTAGTTTTTTTTTACAGGGAGATATCATTTTAGTTTTCAATTAGCAATTATTAAAGTTCCATACATAGGCATTTTATTTTCTTACCCGTTCTTTTACATTTCCTTATATCTTTGATGTGTTTTGTTTTAGCCTATGTCAAGTGTTCATCATAAGGAGTCCATTGGAGATGGCTTTCAACTATTACTGTCAGATGACGTGGAATCTGGTAAAGAAAATGACGAAGAAGATTCACCTAAGAAAGGAGCTTAAGCTGGAACGACGAAGAAGATTCAACTGAATTATCATTTTGCATAGCGTTATGTTATGAAATACTCTTTTGATGTATATCAGTTGATGTTAATCGACCGAATTATTATTTTGTATAGCGGTAGTGTAATGTAAGCTGATTCGAATTGTTATCTAATTAGGTTTATGAATGTTGATGCACTAATCTAGCAAATGAAAAATACAGGTGCTTGTCTATAGGGGCGCATTACATCAATGGCCAAGGCATAGGTCGTGGCAAATTGGAAATATATGAACTATCCTTAAGCAACGGAAACTGCCGTCGCAAAAAGGTTTTCATTGGATGGAATGGCTAATTATTTTGCGACGGCATGTACCGTCGCAAAATACAGTAGCAAATTCACTAGTTGAAACTGTCGTCGCATAACCCGTTGCAAATATTTGGCCACGGCTCAATGCCGTCGCCAGCCAGTATTTGCTACCCTAGAGCTAGCGACCGACTGTTTACCATCGCAGGGCCGTGGCAAATGTCTTTTTTTGACGGTAAACCTACTTTTTGTGACGGCATTGAGCCGTTTCTAAAGGAATTTTTTTTTGTAGTGATTGAAGCCTATCTTTGTTAAGGTTGTAATATGTTACAATAAATACACACGATAGAGTGTAACTAAATAATTGTAACCTAAGTAAACACGATAGATTGTAACCAATTAATTGTACATGTCATTGTAATAAATATTGTAACTAATTTGTTGGCGCTTGTAGACAATTTTATTCTTGTAATTAATTAATTGTATCGAGTTTATATCGTAACTAACCTCATTGATAGGGTTTTTATAGGTTACAATAAATACATTCCATATATTTCAATAATAATAGGGTCAAAATACACAAAATAATTAGTTGATGATTATTGTAATCAATGGCGGCAACAGTGCTTATATATTTTCAATTAAATTTCAATTAATTGTCCAATTAATTGAAACTTCTATCGATTACGGCAACATTGATTATTGTAATCGGACTCAAACTTCTATCGATTACGGCACTAGGTCTTCTATCGATTACGGCTAATCGATTAATTATCCAATTAAATTTCACTCAGTATAATATTACGGATAGCAATTTAGTAATAATCTCAAATAACTATGAACTATACGGCAAGAATTATAGCACAAAAACATAACCACATACCTTCAATCTTAAAGCACCAAAATAAATTGATGGTTGAGAATAACGTAGTGAGCGATTGTTAAGAAGACTGTATTGACCGATTAACACTACTTGTAATCAACTTGGGAAAAAAGAGTCAGTTAGAAGTGATTTAAGGAAGATATCTCTAGAGGCAAATCAGTCATCAAAAACCAAAAAGGTACAATTAACAAAACAAAACTTCCATTGGTATAATTACCCATTAAAAAATTGAAAATAGTATATTAACCTAATTATCCCATTATATCTCAAACACTCACAATTGTATAAAATTTATAATTATTGATGCACGAGAAATCTGGATGACTCTAAAGGACGTGGAGGACATGATAGAGGTGTCGTTCCATGTTCAGATTGGTGATCACTCAAGCTCGGGCTAGGAGGATACAAGACGGTACACAAGCCTCCTTCTATGACGAGGAGCCACCGTGGATTAACCCCATAACTCCTCGATGGACAATGTTGCTGACGTGAGCTCGTGCTGCTGATGGAGCCACACAGGGAGACACATGCCGTGTGGAACTTGCTGTTCAGATCCATTTTTTTTCGACTTATGTTGTCGACTTTTTAATAAATTACTTTTAGTAATTATTTTTTGAGGTTAAAAACATTTTTTTAGTATTTTATTTATTTATTAGGAATTAGTTAGGATCTAGATTTAGACAATTACGAAGTCATCATCCCTAGATTTAGACAATTACGAAGTCATCATCCTTTTTGGGTTGGGGTTAATTGACTCTCTCTTACCTTAGTATTTACTTAAAATTCCAAGAAAGATATTTTATAAGACTAACTCCAATGGTATGGTGCAAATGCTTAAATATGCATATTTTGATACAAATTGTGCTCCAATGGTTACTTTTGAGTGTTTAAAATGTGCACATTTGCACACTAAGTGCTCAAATATAAGCATATCACCTCCCCCATGTGCAAAAACTTTTTTATCACTTTTTAATAAAGTAAAGTCATTTCTATTGGTTGTTTTTTAAGTTTTTTCTTTTCCTTTTTAATTTAATCATATTTACTTAGAGATATGTGTGTATAAAATGCACATTTAACCAATGGAGTAAAACATCAAAAAGTGATGTGCATTTTTAATCACCTTGTGCAAATATGTACATTTGCACACTTAACCATTGGAGTTAGTCTAAGATATATTTATTTAAAATTTACTTTATTTTAATCATATTTGAAAATATGTTAACCAATATGGGACTAACTTTCTCCGACTTCACACCTTCATATGACTCATAGCTTTCTAGTTTCATCCACACGGATACTCTTGACTAGATTGAGCCTCTCAATCGGCCAAATTCTTTTTGGTTAAAAAGAAAAAAGGACACCCATGAGCTAAACTGCTGAACAAACTAAATTCTAAGGCATGATAAATGAGGCTTCATCCTTTGAAGCGGTAATTTATCATTTGAAGGGGAAGTGAGGCTTCGTCCGCTTATAGACGAAGAGAGGTTGTCCCTAAAATGTCGAAATGACCCTATCCAGTTTATGTGATGTACTAAAATTTTAATGGTCCACATGCATTGGTAATATTTAAAGGGAAGTTTTAATTAATGTACCTTTCTTAGGTCGTTTCTGACGCCAAGTTTTAATCTATAAAAATTGGCTTAAGATAACTTATAGGCAAACAATAATATGTAGGCTCTGTTTGACAAAATAATAACTCACTAGTTAGCTTATTGGACCTGTTGATTTTGATATTATATAGTTGTAAACAAAATAAATATAATATTTTAGTTTAATTAGCTTTTGAGATAAGAGTATTTCAACAACTGCTCACTAAAACTTTTCGAAGCTTATGAATTTTTATTTACAAGTTTCCAACCACTAGATTGTCAAACCCCATACTGTTGTAATAATGGATGGATTGTTCACCTCCTGAACCGTTCACCTCCTAAACTCCCGCCATGATGACACAAATTTATGTGTTTCTTCCTACCTTGCCTATATAAGGCTTGTAAGCTCACTTGGAAATACACACAAGGAATAGAGATTTGTCTTTCTCTCCTCTGTTCTTCCTTCGTATTATAACACGTTATCAGCACGAAGCCTCTACCCATTGTACCTAAATTGATTCCGATTTGCTTTGCCACGCCTAAACCAATTGCTTTGCTAAATCAGAATTTAGATCTCCACTCGTTCTGCCGATGGTCTTCTAGTATTCGATCAAATTCATTGATCCTTTGTTGATCAAACCCATATATATTGATCTGTTTCTATATGCATATGTCAATTTTTTTTTCTTTGTTTTGTTTTGTTTTGTTTTGTTTTGCTGTTTGCTCTTCCTGTCAATTGTGTTTTGCAAGATGAAATTTATTTGATTTCCTTTGGTCTTCTACAGCCGCCCCAAGTGTTCACTCCCCTTCCATGGCCGCTCCCTCCTCCCATATCTTCCTCGCATCCACCACGCAACCACCAAATTGTCGCTGGAGTCAGTCGCCTCCCCAACCATGGTCGCCGGATCGACCTGGATCTACTCCCTCCTTCCATGGCTTCATTGCAATCGCCTCTCCTCCTTCTTCTTGGGTCACCTGCAGTGGCACCGACCCCCTCGTGAGAGAAGCCGCCAAGAAACAGGCCGCCTCCGACCCCCATCGCACCATCTTCGGCGTCAATCGCTTCATTGGCCACGACACTCGTACACTGGCCTCCGTGGTGGACGAGAAGCCGTGAAAGCGGATGGAGTCCAACCACGAGTCGGCGAGGAGATCTCGGGAGAGGAAGAAGCGGAAGTTGATGGAGCGAATAGCCGTCGAGGTCCCCGCCGCCGCCACCACGTTGTCTCTGTGAATTAAAAGCGAGGTAGAAGAAAGGTTTGAATCGTTTGATTGCAGATTTTAATTAATTACGAAACCGACCCGGTATTTCTTTAAATCGCATATTGGCATATATATTTTATATAATTACATAAAGCGACTTAAACTTTCAGGGTTACATATTTTTCCCCTGTGAAGTATAAACACATCCCGAAGATGATGGGTAAACATAAATTATATCAATCCCCGAAGTGGTTGGATCAATTGAGTGAATTTCAATCCCGAAGTGGTTGAATCAATCAAATAAGTAATTTCGATCCCCGAAGTGGTTGAATCATTTGAATAAATCGTCTCATCCCCCGAAGAGGATGTGTATAAATACGATGACCGGATTAATCTCATCCTCGAAGCGATGAACCGATAAATTAAATCTCGTCCCCTCTCCCGAAACAAATGAACAGACTCATTTCCTGAAGCAAATAAACGGACTCATTTCCCGAAGTTAATGAACGGACTCATTTCCTGAAGCAAATGAACGGACTCATTTCCCGAAGCAACTGAACGGACTCATTTCCCGAAGCAACTGAACGGACTCATTTTCCAAAGCAAATGAACGGACTCATTTCCCGAAATAGAGAAATAGACAAATCATACCCTCGTAGGGATGAACTGGTAAACATCATCCTTGTAGTGATGATTCGTATATCCAGATTAATAAATCAAATATGATCCTTAATGTTTTCTCCATCAGTTTCCCGCAGTAAACGATAAAATTGTATATAAGAATACCACCTCCTGACGTAGGTGATAAAAAGGTCTTAAAGATCTATAGCCAACTTTCTTGTCACTCGGAAGTTGACATTGATTTTTATTTTTATTCTAAGATTATTGTTGTTGATATTCATGTTTCTTAATAGTAGTATGTGTTACTATTTAGTACAGTATTATCTTTTACATAGTTTTATTATTATTATTCCCTTAATGCACCATATTGTGAGTTTTCATCGAAGCATGCATAAGAGATTGAAGACTCTAATTTCATATTCTTATAAACTCTAGAAGAGTATAAGATCTAATTTTAAACATTTGACCCTTGAAGAAGTACATGAAATGTGGGTTATGACATATTCAGAACTATTTTTATTTGGTTAGTACAACCAATATAAATAATCACAAAACATGATCTGGTTTACAAGGCCACTTCCTGACAATCCTCTAAGCATGACCCGAAGCATGCCCCTCCTGTAGATGGTGTAAAAGAGGTAATGGTTAAGCGCGCAACCAAAGTTATTGTTGTGACTTATAACCAGGTCGTCTTTGTACGGTTAATTTCTAATGTCCTGAAGAATATTATGAACAAAGATAAATATAGTTGGTTGTTAGTTTCATACCTATAGTATGACACCAACGCAAGTTCTGAAAATACCCAGTTAACGGCATCTGATTAAATAAATGGATCACCATGTACAAAGTTCAATGGTTAGAATGTTTTACCATTGAGACTTATGATGTCACTAACCAGAAGTTATTTGATGATAAAATCTTATTCTTTGTGGCATTTGGTCGCTCAAGTAAAACGATGATTTGCAAGATCATTGAATTTTACATAAATTCTCACCAAAAGGACTTGAAGATCCTAGGACTGGAAGATCCTCAGTAAGAGTGACCATACATGTACGGTTTGTTCTCTTGGCAAAATAATAACAAGACCGTCTATAATAAAGAGTAAATGCAAAGTCTCTTATGTCTCTTGATTGAGTTCAATGAGACAACTACGAACATAAAACATCGGCATATGGACCAATGTTATTCCAATATAGATACCTTAACACATTGGTCATATGAAAAGATAGAGAATGTTTATGGAGCATAGAGTAGCTCACAACGACCTAGAAGAGTCGTTAGTCAAATGAGCCCATGCAATTTTGCATTTCGAATCGACACAATAACTTCTCCCAAATTATCTCCAGAAGAGAGTATATGTTCCGAGGCCTCCTCCACAATTAACTAAAAGACCACAAAGAAGTTGAATGATACATGGGGTTTGAGTCCCTAAAGATATCAAATACCTCAAGCTTTATAAAGGTGATCAAATGCTCGGTATTTAGGGGGAGAGGAAATGAGACTATATTAAAGTAAGAGATTGCATGGAAGCAACTTCTCTATCATTTGGGATCCGCGGATAAATTAAAGTGAATCAGAAGTTCAACACTTATGTACACCAAATGATAATTATATGGTTTAGCAGAAAGCCATCAAATGCATTTACTAAGGCCAAGAAAGTGACTAAGTCACATAGATTACACTAACTAGCTAACTCATTTGGAGGTTTCAGAAGTAACTCTGAAAACCAACAAAATCAAGTGTGTCTCAAATACACCAGAAGTGTTGAAGATCACTAGACTCTCACTTTAGGATTCCCCGGAAGTAGAAAGAGCTCATGTAAACATTGAAATGATGGTAAAAGAGATAGAAAGAAGGAATTCATGCAAAGATGTATTCTTCAAGCATGATGCTATTGGACCCGTAGTTCCAACATCGGAAAGTATAACACCATTGGTTTTAAGTGGGTGTTTATACAAAACCGCAATAAGCGAAATGAAGCTGTAAGATATAAAGCAAGATTGATTGCACAAAAGTCCCCTTTTGGGCGATATGAAAATATATTCACAAGTAGTGGATATAATATTTGGCTTTCAAATGAACCGACTCCAACCGTAAGTCGACGGACATAGTAGTTATATACTCCAATTGATCATTCATAAAAGAATATAAATGAAAATGATCGATTAATTTGAAATGGCCGAATCATCAATATGAAAGTCTCGTCATATGTACACGATTAAGCCAAAGGGTGCTTATAGTACTTGAAGTATTGTGTAAGTGGTGACATAGTGTATTGAGTCCTGAAGTATTATACACAACGTTGTACTCTTTTCCTTAATCTTGGTTTTTATCCCATAGGACTTTTCCAAGGTAAGGTTTTTAACGAGGCAACTTATACACCATCTATACATCAGATCCCCCGGTTCAAACGTTGAAAAGCACACTAGGCCATGAAGTACCTTATAGTTGTGCATTAAAAGCAGCTTATCACCAAAGACAAGTCTATTGCATCGAAGTCAAGTATGATATATGAATGCATTTTCACTTTCACATATCGAAGACAATGTTTAGACTCGACCGCGAAGCTCATGAAGTCAGAATTACCAAAAGGTTCGAAGAGCTAATCAGAATGAGAAAGCTGCAAGAAGGATGTTGTATTCAGGGGGAGAATATACGCTCTGCACTCTTTTTCCATTCGATCGGGTTTTGTCCCACTAGGTTTCCTGACAAGGTTTTTAACGAGGCAGTATCACCAAAGCGTATCAAACGACAGCTGTACTTTTTTTCCCTTAGTCCTAGTTTTTGTCCCATTGGGTTTTCTAGGCAAGGTTTTTAACGAGACATATTGTAATGTTAGAGGTGCACATCCAAGGGGGAGTGTTGTAATAATGAATGGATTGTTCACCTCCCGAACCGTTCACCTCCTAAACTCCCGCCATGATGACACAAATTTATGTGTTTCTTCCTACCTTGCCTATATAAGGTTTGTAAGCTCACTTGAAAATACACACAAGGAATAGAGATTTGTCTTTCTCTGCTCTGTTCTTCCTTTGTATTAACACATACTAACTTATTAACATATATTTAACAGCAATAGATTATTGGTTTCAGCCAACTATCAGCTAGTATTTGATCAAATGGAGTAGTCATTCTAACGCATACCCCTTTTCTTGAACGAACCAAAGCATCATTTATCATTTTACAAGATATTATATGAATTTTAATTTAATAATAATTTGTTAATTTTTTTTACAAGATTTATCATTTTCAATTTATGAAATAATTTCCCCTTTTCATGAATTGTACTCGTTACCTATAAAAAAAACATATGCTATTTGTCTTCTGTTTCTTTGTATTATGAATATATGAAATTAAGCGCACCTTGTTAACAACCACTTTACATGTGCCCCAAATCTTTAAAGTTTATTCTTAGTGGCAGTTTTATCATAAAATGGAACATATATTATATACTCTAATAAAAGGAAGGCATCAAACTTGAACATAAGTTGAAAAGAGGTGAATTAAGATAAAATATCCAATCTATCTTTATTAGTTTATTCCAACTAACAAACTAATTAATCAATTAATTAACATGTCTTGGTATTTTCATGGGATCAACTATTTAAGAAAAAGACAAAAATGTGCCTCTTTGACTCTTTCATATCAATTGAGCATCCGAGCAATAAAGAAGATGCACACTATAGTACTATACCATACCATACAGAGATTGATACAAATATTGCATCTTTTATCATGAATATTGCATCTTTTAAATGATAATGATAATTAATGATGGTATATATCAAATCAAGAATCCAATTATGAAAATAATTGGCTTGCTGCTTCTTCTTTTTTTGCCTTAAATTCAACAAGGGTGCACTTAAATTGCCCAAAATAGATGATGTTTGGGTGGTGGAATTGAAAGCATTGTGATCTCGAACATATTCTTTGTGGGAATAGGAACACCCAATTCCTAGAGCATCCCAACACCTTCTTTAAAATAGGAATTTTAGAGTTTTAGAGAATTTTAATCGTTTTTTAATTTAATAGATTTTTCGTCCCGTTCTCCAAAATAGAAAAACAACAACAATAAAAAAGAGTTAGTTTTTCAAATCTAAAGCATTCTCAAAAACTAAAAATTTTCCTAAAAATTTTAAAAAAAGGAAAGGTTAGAGTTTAAACAAAATTAATTTGACGAATATGTTTTTTGTTTCAATTCTCTATTTTGAATTTTTTTTAGAGAAACTATTTGAGATAATCTTACTGAGTGTATAATAAACCTTCCTCTAAATTAAAAGTTATGAATGACCAATCATCTGTTAGTTAGTCCATAGGAACGAGATATTAGACTATAAGTGATTAAGTGACACATAGGGCCTGATATTTAATCCATTTTCAGAAGGTTGAAATGGATTAAGTATATCTTGGGTTGGGAGGTCAAGATCAAGCTCGTTTGTCGTCAAGCCAACGACGTAGCGGATGTGTTAGCAAAATTAGCTGCTCTTGATAGGCTTGAAGACTTCTCTGTGTTCACTGTGGCTCCGGATTGCATTCGCGAGCTACGTACTGAAACCGCCAGCTCCTACTAGAGCCTCAAACTAGTTCTCATTTTCTGTTAGGGCTAGCCCTCCCATAGCACCAAAAAAGAAAAGATACCCGACAACAAAAGCAATAGGCCGACGAATCGGTAGACAGACTAACCGTTAACATACAACACAATAAATAATACAAATCAACACAAAAGAAAGAAAAACTCAAGAAACCCATAAAACCCGTCATTCTGCGGAGGAATCGAGGAAGATCCAAAACGAGTTACGAATGCCGAGAACACGGGAGAGTGCGATAGCTCACACACGATGTCCCGACGTTGAGAAGGTGAATAACAATAATCCACCACCGGAAAAGGCTAAGTCTGCAGAAGTGCGGATCACCGACATTTCTCCTATCTAAATGAGAAATTTTCAAAAACTACGAACACATCTACGATTCTCTCAATAAGCGCTTTGGTCGAAATGGTCTTTTTTTTTTTTTTTTTTTTACAGTAGGCAAAAATTAGGCAGATCCTACCTAGGTAAGATACCACCATGATCATCCGACTGGATGATGTTACAGAGATCCCTACAGGTAGGGAGGTTCGAAAACGTACAAATATTCCTAGACTTAGCTATATAATCAGTGGCCTTGTTTGCTTCCCTGTAGCAGTGTCTAAATTCTATGCTCTCGAAGTTACAGCTAAGTTTCTTGATGAACTCCACTTCTCTCAGAATTTCCCATCTCACGTAGTTGCTATCATTGATTGCTTTGGTAACCTCCAGGCAGTCCCCTTCCATTATGACTCTTCTTAGACCTTTAGCTATTACTAAGTTTACACCTGCACATAAAGCAACTGCTTCTGTTTGGATAGCAGAAGTCGTATCCACTTCAAATTGAAAGATATCAATCACAGAACCCTTATGGTCCCTAATAATCCCACCCACCCAGCAAGAGCCAGTGGGTATAAAAGAACCATCTACGTTTATTTTGTAGATAGTCCTAGGTGGTCTTATCCATTTAATATGGTTTCTTCTTCTTTTTTTACTTAGTGGCGGAGTTTCATCATTAGTTTTGATGGCATCATGCCATGCTCTGAGGTCTATGATTACTCTTACGGCTATCTGATGAGGCGTATCATGCGTTTTTTCCCTAAAAATCACTTCATTTCTAGATTCCCATATTCTTTGCCATATAAAACAGAGTTCTTCTATCAACTTCTTGTCTGTATTTGTAGTAATGATACTATCTATATCAGTGCAGTGGTTGGGAATAAGTGTTGTAGTTTTGCTTACACTTTGCTCATAGGCCGCAACCGTAGCTCTGGTGAAAGGGCAATTAACAAAAAGGTGATTGCTATCTTCATTATTGTGGTTACAGAAACAACATTGAGAAGGGACCCTATTTATGTACCTATTTAGTCTATCTGTCGTAGCCAGGCTGTCAGTAGATATTTACCAAAGCAAGTTTTTAATTCTAGGAGGGAGGTTCAACTTTCAGATCCATTTATAATCTTTGGTGGATGTGTTGTTAGTGTTGATTATGTGTCTAGTTGATCGAAATGGTCATTTTAATTTGGAATCAGCTCAACTGCTCAAGTGTAGAATGCACTCAAGTGGAGCCCACCTTACATCAAATGCTTTTAAGTTCTCACATAAGTTTATATGAGTGGACTATTGTTTGAATACTTAAGTAATTAAAATAATTTGTTATGGGTATTTGTAAGATTATAGAATTGATGTAAAGTCCTCCTTAGGGTTTCCATTCATTGATATAACATATATATATAGGTTACAAAGGTATTGGGCCTTAATGGGCTTTTAGCCCACTATACAATATTAAGACCTATGTAATCTATCAAACCCCCGCAGTCGAAACTGGAGGGGGTCGTGCAGTGAGACTGGAGCGAAAATCAATGAACAACTGTCTAGGTAAACCCTTGGTGAATATATCAGCGTACTGATACGAGGACGGGACATGTAGAACGCGGACATGTCCTATGGCAACCTTGTCTCTGACGAAGTGGAGATCAAGCTCAATGTGCTTCGTGCGTTGATGCTGGACCGGGTTGCTAGCCAGATAGACGGCAGAGATGTTATCAGTGTAGACCAGAGTGGCCTTCATAAGACGGCAACGGAGCTCAAGCAGGAGTTTGCGCAGCCAAGAGCACTCGGAGACAACGTTGGCAACGCCCCTGTATTCGGCCTCAGCGCTGGAGCGAGACACGACAGACTGACGCTTGGCCGACCACGACACAAGGGTGTCGTTGAGGAAGACACAGTAACCAGACGTGGAGCGACGTGTGTCAGGACAACCACCCCAATCCGCATCAGTGTAAGCAACAAGGTCAAGCTTAGAGGAAGGAGTGATCGTGGTTGATGCGGGACCATCCAAGACACCTTCGGATGATATCCTTCTAAAGAGGAAGAAGAAGGCTCCACCTTGGGAGAAGATCTAAAGGTGCAAGTGACGTTTTTTACATTCGTCCAGCAACTTGACAGCTTTTCGACGTCTCTGTAAAATGAGTCGTACGGATTCAATATTGATCGGATTGAGGCGTGTCATACCTTGTTGGAACAAGGACGAAGAAATCTACAACTTTCCTGTTGAAGGTTTTTCCAGATTCGTCCTATAGCTTGGCCGAAATCCACATTCTTTGAGCTGTTGCTGGTTTTGACGGGATTTTGTCAAGTCTTGAACATTATGTTATTTCCTATTTTAGCAACTTTCTTACTTAAGTTATTTTAGGAAACTCTAGATGTTATTTTTATTAAATTCTTAAGTTGTTCTTTAATCTTCTTTACTTAGATAAATCGGCCCATCAGCCCTTAAGGCCTATATAAGCCTATTTCTACCATTGTAAACACTCGAATTTCAATGAATAGAATTTAGATCTCTCAAATTGTGTGAAACACATGGAGTGTCTTGTTGATCCAACTAGAGTCGTGCTCGTTGATCATCGAATTGGTTTGTTTTAGCTTGGTTTGCTTTGTGTTCATCAACTTCGCAAGACTTGGTGATCCTAACATCCACAAGCCCCCTCCTTGTGCCTTCAAGTTGTCCGCTTGATTGTGTAGGGTTGTAGATGCGGGTTGTGTAGTCATTGATATTGGTTCCTACCTTCTACGGAAGCTTGGGGTCTCTATCTTGTTCTGCATAGATCGTTTCAGTCCTTATCGGTCGTGTCTTTATTATCAATTTCGAGTCTTTATTGATCTTGTCGAGTCTTTCTTTGTTTCTTGCTGCGTTCTTGAACCTTTCTTGATTGATCTTGACTGATCTTGGTCGAATCTTGATTGTTCTTGTTTCTTTCTTGCTGCGTCAGTTTGCTTCTTTTCAGTTCTTGCTTCCGTTTCTTTAGTTTCTTGCTTGTTGTCGAAGATCGGACCAACCTACGGCTGACCCCGTATCAGTGGTGCCGAGCTCGAGTGTGCCGCTGATGTACCGAATGATCCGCTTTAAGGCATGAAAGTGGGGTTCCCTGGGTGCATGCATGAACAAGCAGATCTGCTGAACGGCGTAACTGATATCAGGTTTGGTGAAGGTGAGATACTGAAGAGCACCAACAAGGCTCCTGTACAATGTCGGATCAACAACCAAAGGACCAGAGTGAGCGCTGAGCTTGTTGGATGTATCGACAGGGGTGGCGACAGGATTGCAGTTACTCATCTTAGCCCGAGCAACAATCTCAGCAGCATACTTACTCTGTGAGAGGAATAGCCCAGACGCATGCCGCTGAACAGCAACTCCCAAGAAGTAAGACAACTGACCCAAATCTGACATAGCGAATTCAGCACTCAGCTGTGAAATAATCGACATCCGAAGAGCATCAGAAGAGGCGGTGAGAATGATGTCGTCAACATATAGTAACAGAAATGCCATGTCAGAGCCTCTGCGATAGATGAACAGGGACGAATCCGAGCGGCTGCCAATGAAACCCAGGCGGAGCAGATGAGAAGCAAAGCGCTGGAACCAAGCTCGCGGAGCCTGTTTCAGACCATACAGAGAGCGCTTCAGGAGACAGACGTGCTTGGGACGATCAGCATCAGTAAATCCTGGCGGATGAAACATGTAGACTGTCTCATTCAGGTGACCATGCAGAAAAGCAATCTTGACATCCAGCTGATGAATGGCCCATTTGCGCGACAGAGCTAAGCTCAATACCACTCGGATAGTGGCAGGCTTGACCACGGGGCTGAAGGTCTCATCACAATCAATACCTACCTGCTGAGATCGACCGTTGACGACAAGACGTGCTTTATAGCGCTCCAACGTCCCATCAGAGCGGAACTTGTGACGGAAGAGCCACATACAGCGAACGGCGTTCGCCGCTGGAGGGCGAGGGACAAGAACCCAAGTACCATTCTTTGTAAGGGCCCTGTATTCGCCGAGCATAGCCGCCTGCCAATTCGGGTCGAGGAGGGCTGTTTTGTGGGAGGTGGGGATGGGGGACAGGGAGGTCGAGGTGGAGGAAGGGGTTGAGTGGGAGTCGGGAGGGACGGGGGCAAGGGGGGCGGAGCGGGGTTGATTTGCGGCGGGCGCCGCCAGTGTGTGGGACGGAGGGTAGGGATGGTTTAGTTGACTGGCGGCGGGCGCCGCAAGGGGTGCGGCGGGCGCCGCAAGGGGTGCTGCGGGCGCCGCAAGGTGTGCTGCGGGCGCCGCCAGTGTGTGGGACGGAGGGTAAGGATGGTTTAGTTGATTGGCTGCGGGCGCTGCATTTTGCGGCGGGCGCAGCATTACAATATGGAGATCCGACGGAGGGATGTAGGCATGGTCTTGAGAGGCGGGGTGATGTGTGGTGGTCATCGAGACGATTTGACGGGGTCGGAAGACACCAGAGACGCTGCGGGTGTGTGGTCTGGTAGGGGGTGGTAGTGGGGGGGGGAGGGGGAGAGGCAAGAGCGCCGGGAGAGCTCTGGGGAAGAAGAAAATGCGGGAATGGTGACTCAGACTCTGACGGAGACACGGTGGGTGTGGGAGATGCAAAGGGGAATCGCGAATCATCAAAGGTGACATGGCGAGAGAGAATGATCTTGTGGGTCTTGATATCGAGGCAGATGTAACCGCGATGATCAGACGGGTAGTCAAGAAAGACACAAGGGGTGGAGTGTGGGTGAAGCTTGTGAGGAGCGGTGGATGATTGATTTGGAAAACACAAGCATCCAAAGGTACGAAGGTGATCATACCTGGGTAAAGTGAAATAGAGTACCTGAAATGGTGAGCGATGGTGGAGGGTGGTGGAAGGTAGGATGTTTAGGAGGTAGCATGTGGTGGCTAAGGCATAAGGCCAAAAGTGAGGGGGAATGGATGCGTGGAAGAGGAGAGTGCGCATCATATTGGTAATGGTTCGGATGATTCGTTCGGCCTTGCCATTTTGTTGGGAGGTGTAGGGGTAGGACAAGCGATAGGAGATCTCATTGGTATTGAAGAAAGTGTGAAAATCTTTGTTGTCAAATTCACGACCATTGTCACATTGAAAGCACTTGATAGAGGTGTGAAACTGTGTTTTGATGTAAGCGTGGAATTTGGCAAAGATAGGAAACACTTGAGATTTAAAGTGCAAAGGGAAAACCCATAAGAAATGTGTATAATCATCCAGAAACAACAGGTAATACTTATGACCCTCCTTGCTAGGCACAGGAGATGTCCAAATATCACTATGAATAATATCAAAAGGTGCAAAAGTAGTGTTTAAAGAACGCTGAAAACGAAGTTTGGCATGCTTGCCTAACTGACAAGAAGAACATAAACTAGAGCGATGCTCTTTATGACATTGGACAAGACTCTTAGAACGAAGTAAATCTAAAACTGCAGGAATAAGATGACCAAGGCGTGCATGCCAAAGGCTGGATGATGATGCCGAGAGGGCGACCGGACACGACTGACTGGACGCGGGCGGTGGTGTAACATGGTAGAGCTCCCCGGTGCTGTTACATCTCATTCGAGTAACCCCCGTAGTAAAATCGTTCACAGAGAAACCATAGGGATCAAACATAAGGGAAACGTTGTTGTCAGTAGTGAACCGACGGACAGAGATAAGGTTTTTGACAATCTTTGGGGCAATGAGGACATCGTTAAGGTGTAGTGGGTGGGTTGAGGTCTGTAATGTGGCGTGACCAATCCCCAAAGTAGCAAGACGATCACCATTTCCGACGATAATAGAGTGTGCAGGACCCTTAAAAGAAAGAGATGAGAGGTTATCTGAGGAATTCGTCATGTGGGAGGTGGCACCAGTGTCCATGTACCAAGAAGAGTCTGAAGGTGTCGACTGCATAGAGGAGAAGGCGTGATGCCCATCCGGCGGAACAACGCGATGATCAGACGATGTCAGATAGGCCCGAGGTCGCGGGGCAGGAGAGCCGGAGTGTAGCCAATGAGGGTTGAAGCCAGGCACCGGGGACCATCGAGGGGCGGCGGTCAAAGGAGGAGGGCCGCGAGTGACGCGGTGGCCCCTGCGGGTGTGGATGCCGCGGCCGCGGGCGCAGCAGAAAAGGTCGGACATTTTTTTTTTTTATTACGCGGAAGGAAGCGAGAGCGAGAGGCGGCGAGAGGGAGAGAGCCGGGCTCGAGAGCGAGAGCGAGGGGGGGGGGGGAGATAGGACGGCGGCGAGGAGGAGCCGTGAGGCGAGGGGAGAGAGAGAGGCGACGAGGAGACGTCGCCGGCGACGGTAATAGGAGGGGTGGGGCGGGAGGATCAAACTAGGGTTCCGTGAGGAAGAAAAGGCTGTGATACCATGTAAGATTATAGAATTGATGTAAAGTCCTCCTTAGGGTTTCCATTCATTGATATAACATATATATATAGGTTACAAAGATATTGGACCTTAATGGGCTTTTAGCCCACTATACAATATTAAGACCTATGTAATCTATCAGTATTAACTAATTAAACCTTGTCAAAGATGAAGTGAACAGTGAGTTCTCTTTTATGGCTCTAGCAGTCTAGCTCTAGGTGTGGTTGATTGGTGTTTAACGGGGTCCCAATCGGGGATCCCCGCAGGTTTCCTCATCGGGTAGCGGGGCGGGGAACGGAATGGGGACTATCATCCCCGTCCCCATCCCCATCCCCGTGCGGGGAGTTGTTTTTACCCCATCCCCATTTATTTTTCTCATCCCCATCTCCGTATCAACGACGTCGCTTGCTCAAGTGTAGAATCAGTTCTAGTGTGTAATGGGCCAAACAAGCCCATAAATCCGGATATCAGATTTGGGCCAAAATCCCAAATCCAGGGCCATCAAAAGTATGAGTGCATATTCACCAAGACACCAACACATAAAAAAACACTTGGAAGCACACTTGGCCACTGGGGTACTAAAAATGAGCCTAATAGTGGTAATAAATTATCTTTATTTTTTTTTGGCCAATAACTTGGGCTTGAAAGTTGGAACGCTTATATATAATTGGTCAAATGGTATCATTCTTATTAGAATAACTTACTCAAGATATATCACCCAAAATACAATAGGATTTTAATTTTGTTGATTATATGTTACCCTTTTTTTTTTGTTAGAAAAAAGGAGTTGGGATCATTTACTATCCTCTCTAAAAATTGAGTTATTTTTACTGTTAAAATATGGAGATTTTTTTTATGCATTTTAATTAGTTTGAAATAAAAACATTAGGTTTAATGATGACTCTTTTGATGAATAAATTTGTGATTCATAGACAACATTATGTGCCACCACTACACCCTGCTGGTGTACAAATAAATTAAGAAAGCTTTGTCCACTCAATTAACTATCACATTATCAAAATACAACTTACCTCAGGGCTCCATGGAAGGAAATACAAACACAAACACAAACACGAAGTGATTTGACTTAAATGTTTTGAATTATCATTAAATAACGTGTCAAACAATTCAGGTCCTATTACATAAAAAAAATAACTCATAAATTATATTAAATGAAGCTTTAGCTCTTTATTTTAGTATTTTATATAGATATATAGATTTTTAGAGAGTTTTTAAAGAAGTGGTTAGAGATACTATAGTAATTGGATTCGAAATAAATAAAATCGCCTGATTTCACATCGACTTTTATATTGCTATTTTCTATTTTTATTCAATACTCCGTATGAGATAAAATAAAGAGGTGATTACTACGATGTCCAAATTTTTGGGCTTTATTAAGAAAATGTCCATCACCCTCTCCATATTAGCAAAATGTCCACCCTTAAAATAAAGTTGCTGAATTTTTTTTTTTTCTGCGAAATTGAGTTTTTTTTTATTTATCGCGTTGCTGAAACCGAAGTTGCTGAAATTGAGTTCTTTTTTTTCCCGCGTTGCCGAAATTACCGAAACCGAAATTGCTGAAATTGAGTTTTTTTTTCTCCATGTTACCTTTTTTCGCTTTTTTTTCCTGAGTTGCTGAAACACCTGTGCCACCTTTTGTTTCAGCAGTTTTTTTTTTCTTTTCACGTTACTGTTTTTTTCGCGTTGCCGAAATCGAAGTTGCTGAAACCCCGATTTCAACATTGTTGTTGATGCCGAAACCTCCCCTCATGTTTCAACAGTTTTTTTTTTCGCGTTGCTGAAACTGTTTTTTTTTTCCACGTTGCTGAAACCCCGATTTCAGCACTGTTTTTGATGCTGAAATCGAGGTTTCAACAACGTTGTTGTGCTAAACGCACTGTTTCAGCAACGTTGATGCTGAAACCCCGATTTCAGCAACATTGTTGATGCTGAAATTGTTGTTGAAACTGTGTTACGGGATATAAAATTTAGTCTGTGCGTGATTCGAACCTACGTATTTGCGCATAGCACATCGCTCTACCATTGAGCTAAGAGACTTTTAAAGGAGATTTAAAGATAGGAACATCAAAATTCATTGCAGTCTGCATTTCAGCAATTGCTGGAACTACAATCCGCATTTCAGCATTTGTAGAAATTGCCAATATCCAAACTCAAACCATGTAAAAATCAAGATAATACATTATTTTTGTGCAATTTGATAACAATTCAAAAATAAAATATTATAAGATGCTGAAATTATAAGATGCTGAAATAAGCAATTAGCATGGAGTAAATAAACAATTATGAATCAATTTGCACAAATTTGCAATGCATTTCAGCAAAATAAAGCACGTATTCATATTTGAATCCTTAATTTCGATTTTCCACTGGAATTCAACAAAATAAAACACGCATTTCAGCAAAATAATCGATGCCAACAAACACACATCATTAGATGAGTAAAATAACGGATCTCACGAAGTTCCACCACAAGCATCCTACCACTAATGCTTTAACACCACAAAAGTCTTGCCTCACACACGTTAGTCACACAAAGCCAAAGTCAAACAATTGAAGACAGGGCGTGTGTTGAAACATTAATTGGCTTGGTGCGGAGATTGTTGCGTGCTCGCTATGTAAAAGGGAGGAAGAGTCAGAACTTCATCTATGGTTCAGCTGTGACGTTATCATGGAAGCTAGAGATATTGTGTGGGAGTGGATAGGCCTCCCACGAAGAGCTGGAGATATTGCCGATTGGTTACAATGGTTCGCAACGGAGAATTTAAGCACGAAGAAGAAGGTAGTGTTCAAGACTAAATTTCTTGTCTTCCTTGCTTTCATTTACTACACTTGGCTTGACACGAATGGTGTAGTATTTAAAAGCGAGTTGTGTAAGCCCAAGGATTGGGCAATGAGGATAGTAGAGTCATGTAAATATCGCATCTCGTTGAAGTGTAGAGGCAAAACACGCAATGAGAAGCGATGGTTGAAAGGTATATTGGCTAGAGAGGGTAGAGGTGCATAGATGCCTGGTTAGAGAGGAGTAGAGTTAGGAAGAGGAGTCGAGTCATTTTTTGTGAGTAGGGGATATTTTTTGTGGGGTATACGAAACACCTATGCCCATTGCTGATAGGGCGCCTTGACAAGGCATTGGTCTTGTTTTTTGTAATTACGTTTTCCAATCTATAAATTAACCGCTTAAAAAAAAAAGAGTCAAACAATTGACCCAAAGCAAAAACAAAAAACTGCAAAATAGCGGCTTTTAATTAATGCAAAGAGAAAGAAGCAGACCCTGAGTAATGCAACATCAATACGCAACCTCCATCTTCAAGAACCCACGCTGCGCCGTAGCACCGCTCGGACAGCCACCGCCGGCAACCCATTCAGCTCCCAATAGTAATAAAAAACGTGCCAGAAAAAGGAATGAAACCGGGGAAAGCACTAGCAGCAGCAGAAAGACACGAGGTAATGGCGAGATTGGCAGCATCAAACAGCTATTCACCAAAAAATATGGCCGAAAATCAGACTTGAGAAGAAAAGGCTCACCATACCTGAGAAGATAATGGTCGAAAATCAGACATTTGTATTCCTCTTCGCCGGTCTTCTCTCTGGTAGAATCAAACAACTATTCAGCAAAAAAATGGCCAGATCTAGCCCCGTTACAGCAGAAGAAGACGTGATGGCGAGCGTAGGGATCTGTGGCGGCGCGCGGAGGTGATGGTGAGGAACAAACGAACAGTGTCGCCGAGGATGAGTAATTGACACATCCATGGCAGTCGACAGAGGAGAAGAAAGGGGAAGAAGGAGGTTCGGTCTTGGCGTCCTCGGCGGCGACGTGAAGGAGCGAAAAGAAGGAGTGGCGAGAGTGCAAGGGCGGTCGGGAAATTGATCCTCGGCGGCAATTGAATTCCTCCAGCGATCAGGAAATTGTTGCAGAGAGAAGAGGTCGTTGTCTTGTTCCTCCGACGACTAGAGAGCACGAGAAAAGGAGCGAGAACGGAGGGGAATCGGAGAGTGATACCGGAGACGCCATGGATGGTTGCTCACCTAGATCTGAGGAAGAGAGAAAGAGCCGTCCATGGCCGCGAGCAGATCTGAGGAAGACGGATTTGCTAAATGCCTAAAATTGGATTGGGTTTAGATATGAGCAAGAGAGAAGGAGGAGCCGCCAAGTCTTGCTGAAAAGCTAGAAATCTCTGAGATTATGTTAAGATTTCAGGGCAATTTTGTCCAGAAAATTAAAGGTGGACAAAAACCTAATTTGCTAGGCTTGAAAAACACTCCTTAAATAAAGGCAAAAAAATAGACACATTGGACAAATTTTCTCCTTAATAAAACAAAAGAAATTAGAAACGATTTTTGTAAGGCTAGACAAGACGAATTTGAAAACTAACAATCATATCTTAAGAGTGATGGCACTTGTTACAAAGCGGCCGGCAATGATCCACTAATCTAATTGCTCGAAAAAGGCTATATAATAAAGTGTTGGAGATCGACAATGGAGTTGCTGTGGCTAACAATTTGCATTGTTCCCTTTCACTACAGTTATAATTAAGTTCCCTCAATCTCCATACATGCATTTGCATCAATCCTGATTCTGCTTATAAATGATAAACTTATCCCATCCCTTAAGCTGACGAGTGTTAGCACTTTAGTATATACAAATTGGATATATAGTTTTAGGTTATTAAGTATAACAATATATCTAACCAGAGTCAAATAAATGAATGAGATATATGTTTTCGCTCATGGTTTAAGGATGAGGTCGTTAGAGTATGCATATCAGTGCACCCAGACCTTGCATTTATCACTTATTTTTTCAGCACCACGTCAGCACAAACATCTCATTTCAACTTATTACTTTTTCATCTCCATTCTTAACCTCAAACCTCAGATTAATTACTTTATTTTTTTTCCCCTTTATTGTTAAATGATTTTTCCATATATTAAAATCATATTTTATTACTCAATTCCACTTTGTATGTTATTATTGATGGGTATTCATAACATTAATTATTACAAAATATTAATTATTTATTATCATCATTCCATAAGATCATATAATATCTCATTCAATATTTGTTGTTCATATTTTTCGGCGAGGTAGTAGGCCATGTTGCACTCAAGGGCGGAACCAGAAAAAAAATATATATGAGAAGCTAAGAGGAAAAAAAAGTACAAAAAAAAACATTAAATACGTGATTTAAATAGATATTTTAAGTTAAAAAGCTAAGAGGAAAAAAAAATTCCATAAATTTAAGCTATAAGGATTTGAACTACCTCATGATTCAAATTCCTACTTCATACCAACTAAGCTAAAGACAACCTTTTGATTTATTACTCTTTTCAATTTTTTTTTAACACTTAAATTATCAAAAATTACAAAAAAAATACATATTTTTTATTTTTTATTTTTTACATTTTCCTCCAAGCCAGAGGGGGGCTCGAGCCACCTCATTCCCCCTCTCCTCCGCCCCAAGTTGTACTCTATTAGAGATATATTAGGAATGATATATTAGATATGATTGTATTAGGATATAATCTTTGATATTGTTATAGTAGGATAGAAATATATATCTTTGGTAGATTTAGATTATCGATATCTTTATATTACTTATTCTCCAAGCATTGTAATCCATATATAAAGGGTTGAATAATAACATTCTAAACGCGTGTTTGCCCTTTCTAATATGAGGCTTCCACCACCAATCTATTAGAGTTTTATACCTCTCTAAATTCTACATGGCATCAGAGCGGGTTTCGATCTTGGCCTATCTCCACCTTCGTCAAACACTTTCGCGGCCTTACCTTACCCTATCCATATATGTATTTTTTACCGTCTGATAGACCGTCGTCGGCTCCAGTTGCCAAGGTTGATCATTTATTCTCTACCTTATCTACTTATGTCGACTCTGTCTATTTTTCGGCCTCTGCCTTGTCTGTCGGCCTCTATCAAGTTCATCGGCCTCTACCTTGTCCGTCAGCCTCTATCAAGTTCATCGGCCTCTACCTTGTCTGTCGGCCTCTATCATGTTTGTCGGCCTCTACCTTGTTCTTGTTGGCATGGACTCTCGGGCTCTCACCGTTCGTGTTATAGCCATCTACATCAACCGCAAATTATGCATCCAGTCTTCAACGTTCGTGGCTCTACTCTCGCTTCGACTGCGGGGGCGTATTAGAGATATATTAGGAATGATATATTAGATATGATTGTATTATGATATAATCTTTGATATTGTTATAGTAGGATAGAAATATATATCTTTGGTAGGTGTAGATTATCGATATCTTTATATTACTTATTCTCCAAGCATTGTAATCCATATATAAAGGGTTGAATAATAACATTTTAAACGCGTGTTTGCCCTATCTAATATGAGGCTTCCACCACCAATCTATTAGGGTTTTATCCCTCTCTAAATTCTACATACTCAATCATGGCAATTGACAACAGAATTTTCCATAGGGACTCTTCCATGTAAAACACCATCGAATAAGGGAGAACGATTAAGAACATTTAAATCATTGCACATACCAAGATAAAATAAAATATGAAATAGTTATTTTAAAAATAAAAATTAATATAAGTGGCTGGTTAAAACAGCAAACTTAATTTTTAAAGAGAGAATATGGTTAAAAAAAATTTCTTGCTTATTTGTCTACACAAGATCATATCAAATATGACCATCAAATTGTGATAAACTTCGGTTAGACCGTGCGAAATAGAAGTATTGTTCGATTTATATTTGTCTTTTAGCATAAGGTTGGAATCTACCATTTTAATAGAAAATTTTAAACCATTTTGTAGGACAGTATCATTTCTTATATTTTTATGATTTATATTTGTATTTTAGATTAAGGTTGAGATCTATCATTTTAATACAAAAGTTTAAGCCTCTTTGTAGGGGCTTTATCATATCTTATATTTTTGTATTTATTTTCACAATCAATGTGGGGTCCTAATACGCCCCTATCAAGTGTCAAGTTTATATTTGTTTTTGATTATAAGTTCGAAATACACCTTTTTTAATACAAAAGTTTAAACCATTTTGTATGGGTTTTACTCTCCCTTAAATATATATATATATATATATATATATATATATATATATATATATATATATATATATATATATATATATATATATATATATATATATATATATATATATATATATATATATATATATATATATATATATATATATATATATATATATATATATGAAAGCTTTAAAATGTAAAATATCCTTAACGTGTAAAATTTACTTATGGTGTAAAATTTTGTCTTTTAGTAAAAACCAGACCACGCCTCCTTTTTAAAAAAAAAAAACCGAACCGGTTTATAAAAAAATTGAACCGCTTCTTCTCCATCTCCCTCAGCGCTCTGATTTAGAAATGGAAATGGCAGGAGGCGAGGCGGTGGCGGCGATCAGAGCGTTGATGGCGCCTGCAGCGAGCCTAACGTCGTCTTCCTCTCCAACGAATTCCAACAGCTAAGCCGAAATCGACCTACGCCGGCCTTGCATTCTCGTCGTCGAGCCTCACCGGAGACAAGAGCCAGTCGAATTCGGCGTTCTCGAGCCGGAGCGGTCACCGGATGGCGTGGATCTGGCTTCTCCTCCTCGCAATCGCCGGAATCCTCCCCGGAATCGGGAACAATTCCCGCCTTGCCCAACAACATCAGTGCACCGATTCGCCGCCTTCGACCGCCGCCTTCCCGCCACCGAAGCCACCAATGATTGCCACCAACGAACTCGCCCCGCAACCACGGTCTAGTATATGTCTTCCCCTTGCTCCGCCGTGCCCTAGGCTGCCACCAGGAGCTTGCCGAAGTCCACCCGTACAACCGCCATTTGTACTCGGAGTTTTACAGTGGATGTGAGGAAGGGGATGATGAAATTACAATTTTTGTCACATACTTTCCCTTTCTTTCAAAATACGCCCTTATCTCAATTTAATAAATTACAAAATTATTCCATTGTTTATAAACGCACAACATAATATTATATTTGCACAACTTAAAATTATATTACAATTATTTAGATTGTTGAATGATTTAGGTTGAGATTGAAAACCTAGGGTTTGATTTAGGAGCGGAATTTGGGGCTTGTTGCCAAAAGCCAAATTGATTGAAATTGATGATATGGTTGTGTTCTTGGGTTGATTTTAAGCTAATTTCATGTTCATCTCATTGTCAAATTGTTTATAGATCATTAGCTAATTGGATTTTAGAATTTTATAGTGCGATATGCTTTAGAATTTGAGGCTTTTTTCCAAAAGTCAAATTGATTGAAATTGATCATATGGTTGTGTTGTTGGGTTGATTTTGAGCTAATTTCATGTTCATATCATTGTCAAATTGTTTATGGATCATGAGCTAATTCAATTTTAGAATTTTAGATTGCGATATGTTTTAGAATTTGGGGCTTTTTGCCAAAAGCAAAATTGACTTAAATTGGTGATATGGTTGTGTTGTTGGGTTGATTTGGAGCTAATTTCATGTTCATAGCATTGTCAAATTGTTTATGGATCATGATCTAATTGAATTTTGAAATTTTATATTGCGATATGCTTTAAAATTTGGGTTTTTTTTCCAACGGCCAAATTGACTGAAATTGATGATATGGTTGTGTTGTTGGGTTGATTTGGAGCTAACTTCATGTTTATAGCATTGTCAAATTGTTTGTGAATCATGAGCTAATTGAATTTTAGAATTTTATTGCAATATGCTTTAGGTCGGTTAGGTTCTTCTATTTTAGCATAAAAATCATAATTTAGCCTATTAGCTCAATTGGTAGAGCAATGTGCGTTTGCACAAAAGATGTGGGTTCAAATCCCACATAGGTTACATAATAGACAAGAGCGCAACAATCGCAAATCTTTAATCATGCACTAAGTTATGCACTTTTTAACCTTAATTATGCACATTTTAATCTTATTTATGCACTTTAATTTTAAAAGCTTATACGTAAAAAAATCGATTTCAAACTTACATCTATCAACCTAAATTATCCGAGAGGTGAACCCAAACTCTCAAAAGTTAAAAAAAAAACAAAATTAAAACATCGATTTCAAAAGCACATCTTTTGTCTTATTAATGCACATTATGATCTTACATTTGCACAATTGTATTCTTAATCTGCACTATTGTATCTTACTTTTGCACAATTGTAGTTTAAATTTGCACAATTGTATCCTACTTTAAATTTGCACAATTGCACAATTAAAGTTGCACAAATGCATTTTACAGTTGCACAAATGCACTTCACAGTTGCACAAAAGGTTTCGAAAACGGGAAAAAGTGCATTTACCCATAAAATTAGACATATTTACCAATTTACCCATATATTATACATATTTCAATTATAAATTTTTATAATTGAAATAGGCACATTTACCTATTTACCCCATAATGAATTATTTGTCTGCACAAAATAAACTTATACTTGCACAATAAGATGTTATATGTGCACAAAAGCAAGTTATACTTGCACAGCAGAAAGTGTTACCACGAAAAAAAAATTCCGGGGAAAAAAAAAACAAAAAAAATCGGGTCCGAGAAGGGGGGGCAAGGGGGGGCACACGCATGGGCAAGGGGGGCCAGACATTCTACTAATGAAATTAGGCCCATTAGTAATTAAATTAGGCCCATTAGCTAATTTTACGCGATAAGCAAATTTTACACGTTAAAGAGTTTTTACATTTGAAGTAAACCCTATATATATATATAGGTAAAGTTTCAAATAAAAATGGGGCTTAAGATGAAAATCCCTCTTAAAATGAAAATAGTCTAATTTGGATGTAAATGGGTCTAATTTAAAGGTAAATGGGCCTAATTAAATGAGTAATGAATAAATAGGCCTAATTTTGGTGTAAATGGGCCTAATTTTATGAATAAATGGGAAAATGGTTAAATAACTCTAATTATGGGGTAAATTTCACACGCCTCCCCCAAACTTTCCATTCATACGAATATTGCCATTATTTCAATTATGAAAATTACATATTTTAGCCCGTAATTTTTATTTGAAATAATATTGTTAGGTGCAACTATAATATTAAAAAAATACAATAAGAATGTTACATCACAATTTTTGTCTTTATTTTAAAAAGGGAAAATGATGAGATTACAAAATATAAAGTGAACAAATAATACAATAAATGTTATTATTTATAAATGTGCATTTTCATAATGTGTCCTACCAAAAAATTTCTTTATGGACCGCTATTTTATGACAGCTTTGTACTTTAATATAACATGTGCCATTAAAAGCCTATTAGCTCAAAAAATGGTATAGTGATGTGCCCATGCACAAAGGTTCGAGTTCAAAATCCCGCATAAGCTATTTATGGTTGCTTTTTTTGTGTTCCCGTTCATGAATAAGATTATAAAGTGCAATAATAAAATGATAATGTGCACAAATAAGATGATATAATGCATATATAACATTATATTGTGCAAATATAACTTTAAGTTGTGCAAATATAACACTATGTTTTGCAAATGTAACATTATATTGTGCATATCTAATAATATAATGTTACGTTGTGCACATATAATATTATGTCGTGCGAATACAACATTATATTGTGCAAATATAACTTTAAGTTGTGCAAATATAACACTATGTTTTGCAAATGTAACATTATGTTGTGCATATCTAATAATATAATGTTACGTTGTGCACATATAATATTATGTTGTGCGAATATAACATTATATTGTGCAAAAATATAACTTTAAGTTGTGCAAATATAACACTATGTTTTGCAAATGTAACATTATGTTGTGCATATCTAATAATATAATGTTACGCTGTGCACATATAATATTATGTTGTGCGAATATAACTTTAAGTTGTGCAAATATAATATTATGTTGTGCAAATAAAATTATAAAGTGCGAGAATAAAATGATGGTGTATGAATAATAATATGAAGTGCATGAATAAGATTATGAAGTATACAATTAAGATTATAAATTGCGTAAATAAAATGATAAAGTGCAAGAATAAAATGATGAAGTGCATTAATAATATTATGAAGTGCACAATGAAGATTATAAAGTGAATAAATAAAATGATAAAATTCAAGAATAAGATTATGAAGTGCACAATTAAGATTATGCATTGCACTTTGATTTATTATTTATGCACTTTATAATATTGAAGATGGATCTTATAGAATTTAAACCCGATAAAAACTACGGGCTAAAATTTATAATTTTTACAATTAAAATAGGGCAATAATTATAGAAATGAAAGTATGGGGAGGTTTTTTTAATTTCAGCATCTTCTTCCTCCTCCCGTGACTTGCTACAGTACCAGAACAGATCGGCGATGCTACACAGGTCCCCGTCAATGGCTGCTGGTGGCGCGTCGGCGGAAGATCGGCAGTAGATTAACGGTGCCGCTTCAGTCGGTGGTGGATCCGGCAACACAGCTCTGAGGAAACACAGATCTGGCAACACAACTCGAACAGATCCGGCGCCGCTTCGGTAGGAATCTGAAATGACGAGGGCGAAATCTCCGATGAGCAAGAAAGGAGGCGGAGGAGGCGTCAGATCCGAGGGCGGCGAGCACCGTGGAGAGCTCGGTGGAGCAGATCCGAGGGCAGTGAGCACAGCAATGCTCTTGTCGACGGCGGAATCTCCGATGAGAAAGAAAGGAGGCGGCGGAGGCGTCAGATCCGAGAGCGGCGAGCACCGTGGAGATCCGAGAGCGGCGTCAGTGGGTGGTGAATCCGGCGATGGCACAGCACATGCAGTCTCCGGGCTCAGAATCGCCGCCCTCCGGGGCCTGAACGTCAGAGCCATCACCACCAAAAGACTCCCCACCGCCTTGCCCTCCATATCCATAGAGTTACTATCCAGATATACGGTTCAAAACGTACAGAGGGAGAGAGAAATCGAAAATTCGGAATCCGTCAATTTCTTCATCGTTCCAAGGCAGATGCAATCGAAAATTCGGAATTGATGGTTGGGAATGGGAAAGAGGGAGAGAGAAATCAATTTGGGCAAGCATGAGGAGGGTAGATTCAAGCAATTTTTAGTTTGGGGCAGTACAGTAGAAGAGGTGAGAGAGAAAGAGATCGGAGATCCTTGACCTCCATGAACGAGAAAGAGAAAGGAGACGGGCGGCTTAGCGCGTCTCTGTTTTTTTTTATTATTATTATTAAATCAAACCCGCGCCGCGCCAGCTTATCCCTTGCCCTATTTTCACTTTAAGAGATATTTTCATCTTAAGCCCCTTTTTCACTTTAACCTCACCCTATATATATATATATATATATATATATATATATATATATATATATATATATATATATATATATATATTGCCACTCTAAAATCAACGTGGGATCCCAACATGCCCTTACTAGGTACTACTCTAATACCATGTTAAATTCTAAATTCTAATCGTATAGTGTGAAACGAGAATCGTGTCGTGTCGAGTTTTGTTACATCATACGGTGAGTAGAGTGAGTGCACAATAAGAATATTTTCTTCTCAGAAGTCGAATTCTTCCAAGAATTCTTCTTTCAACATCAATTCCAAGTGGTTATTTTGTGATCATTGTAAGGTTGCAGGTCATAGCATTGACAGATGCTAGAAGATTCATGATTTTCCACATGGTTATAAACCTCCTCCAAAAATAGTGTGAGCATTGTAAGTATACATGCCACTCCATTGATAAATGCTAGAAGTTGATTGGTTATCCTCCAAGCAAAGGACCGTCGCCATCTTTGGCATCTTCCTCTTCTTCTGCTGGTGCTTCTTTTGGGAAATCTTCTGTTGCAACCTCGCTTACTCAAGATTAGTATGACCGGCTCATTTCTCTTCTCAACAAGTCCGACCTTGACCGGTCCAAGGCCATGTTATCATGTACGAGCACTTGTCTCCTATCCTTATCTTCGAATTCAGTTTGGATAATCGATAGTGGTGCAACCGATCATATTACTCCCCAGTCCCCACCTTTCTTTCTTTCATAATTACCATCTTGTGTCTTCTCCTTCTTCAATTACAATGCCAAATGGCACACGGTCTCCAATCCTGCATATTGGTGATGTGCTTCTTACTTGCCAAATTTTGCTAAAAAATGTTCTTCAAGTCCCTGCTTTTCAGTTCAACCTCATATCTGTCAGGAAACTTACGAAAGATCTTAATTCTCTTTTGATCTTTACTCCTGACAATTGCTTTCTTCAGGCTCCTTCAATGAAACAACCATTACCTCTTGGCAGGGAATGCAAGGGCCTTTACATTACACAATCTCATGATTTGAAGGATTGGAATGGAGTTGTTGATCATCGTATTGTTACAAACTCTGTTTTGAATCTTTGTAATAAATCAAACAGTTTTCATGCTGTAAATGTTGATTGCAAACCTACTTTACTTCATTGCAAGATGGGACATATTCCTTTTGATCAATTACATTTTGTGGATGCTTCTGTTGCACATAGCTTAAAACCGAATTTTATTTGTCAAATTTGTCCTCAGGCTAAGCAACATAGGCGTCCCTTTCAGTTTTCAAATACAAAGTCTGATCATCCTTTTAGTCTCGTACATATTGATACTTGGGGCCCCTACAAGGTGCCTATACATGATGGTTTTCGTTATTTTTTAACAATTGTAGATGATCATATGATAGCATGCATTTAGGTAGGCATAATAGGTTGCATTTAGCTTAGTTATGATGCATATCATGCATGGTTTAAGTATTGTTTGCATATTAGTTCTCTATGTTGTCGGAGTCGGAATCTACACGCTTTTATTGATTATTTCAGGTAATGGTGGATCCGAGGAGGAGACATGAGTTGATAATCCATTATATGAGAATGTCTAGTTGATTGAAGAAGCTTACATGAAGATCTCAAGAGGTCCTGAGAAGAAGAAGCGAATCTAAACGAAGAACAAGTCTGCAGAAGTTGTCGCCAGACATGCTGAACTTGTTTTGCACTTTCTGGAGGTCTCGGTTGTCCGATTGACTATTATGACCATGCGTTGGAAAGCTCTTTCAAGGAGCTACAACTTTCATGTTGACAAAAAGAGCAAATTCGAGGCGGATTTTCCGTGAAAGACCCATGGCTGCGGCCGCAGCACACTTGCGACGCCCGCAGCCAATCAATTTGCAGCAGGATACGAAGAAACAGTATGCTGCGGCCGCAACATATATGATGCGCCTGCAGCATTGGTCATGAGCGCGGATGCACGACGTTTTAAATATTAAAAAAACCTAGATCCCTTTATTTATTTCATGGCCGACTTTGGATGATATTTAAGGCCACTTTTAGTTATTTTTTCACTACTTCTCTATTATTCATTCATCAGACACTTTAGAGATTTTGAGCAATGTCTTCCATGAGGAACTAAACTCATCTATTTTGCCTGCAATTTGAAGCTTTATTCGGATTGATTGTGAGTTTCTAATTCTCGTTCCTTGTTTCCTATATTTGAATGCTTCAACTTCTTTGTGCTTGATTACCTATTGTTTTATTCTATCTAGCCCGAACAACTAGTTAGAATCAATTCAATTGCTAAGGTTTTGTAGATTCCTGATTGTGAACCTTAACCTAAGTGGCAAACTTGTTCCTTTAAGACTGATTGAACTAATTGAACAAGTAGGAAGTTGGATGTGTTGTTAAATCCCTCTTTAGGGACTGCAAATACCTTGGCTAATCTCTGAACTTAAAGCTATCAATTGGGTTAAATCATTCTTTAGGGACTGTTCGATTGATAAGGGTTTCTAGGACTAATTGGACTAGTAACTATATTAGGTCGGGACAAGGGCATTCATAGGAAACTTAATAGGACGAGAAAAAGTTACAAGGATCGTTTCAAACCAAATAAAGTGGAAAATTGTAGGTAGAATTGCTTCTCTTAATTGTCTGAATTACAATTATTTACTCTTGCTTTCATCAATCCGCTTTGATAAAAGGCGGAACTTTCACACTCAAAACCCCCCTCTTTGGTTACTTGATTGGCATCTAAATCAAACTTGAATAGCGAATTTCTCTGTGGGATCGACCTCTTACTTGTTTCTATACTAGCTATAGGTTTGAGTTTTCTTTGGCGGATCAACGACAGGTTTTCCCTCCGTCATCATACTTGCTGCACTTGGACATATCTCATGTCACACAAGAGCAATGCTCTTTCTGTTTTGCAAAGATTTATGGCTTTGATTAAAAACCAATTTCAAACTTCAATCAAAGCTTTCCGGTCTGATTATGCAGCAGAGTTTTTAGACAAAAGCACCCAATATTTCTTTACTTCAGAGGGCATTTTACATCAGACCACCTGTGTTGAATCTCCACAGCAAAATGGAGTAGTGGAGCGCAAACATAAACATCTTTTGGAAGTCGCTTGAGCCCTCAAATTTCAGTCCAATCTACCTCTCAAGTACTGGGAGAATGTCTATTGGCAGCAACCTATCTTATTAACCGTTCTCCTCTTTCTACCCTCAATCACATTACTCCTTATGAACTTTTGTTTCATAAACCACCCATATATACTCACCTGAGAGTTTTTGGATGCCTTTGCTTTTCTAACACCTTAAAGAGAGATAGAGACAAGTTCTCGCAGAGAGCCAAACCTTGTGTCTTTATGGGTTATTCTTTTGGGAAAAGTGCTTAGAAAGTCCTTGATCTCAAGACTCTTGTTGTGTTTCATTCCAGATATGTTGTTTTCCACGAAACTTGCTTCCCTTTTCGATCAGGCTTTTCAGAAAATGAATCAACACTTCCCACTTTATCAGCTGATTTTTCTGATGACATTTTTCTACCTACTGTACAAGTCCTGCATGTTATTCAAACTGACATTACAGCTGCTCCTACTGAGCCTGTTCCATTACGATGATCATCAAGAGTTCATCGACAACCTACACATCTTACTGATTTTCTTTGTGGCACCACTTTCACTGAGCCTATGCTATCCTTTGCTCATTCCTTACCTTCTTCTTCTTTTGCTCTCCTTGCTCACCTTCATTCTTATGTTGATCCCAATTCATACAAAGAGGCTGCCATTGATCCCAACTGGATTCAAGCTATCGAGAAAGAGATTTAGGCTCTGACTGCTAACCAAACCTGGGATTTGGTTCCTTTACCGAAAGGCAAGAAGATGATAGGCCGCAAATGGGTATTTAAGGTCAAATTAAAGGTTGATGGTTCTTTTGAACACCATAAAGCGAGGTCGGTAGCAAAGGGGTACACTTAGCGAGAAGGAATTGACTTTCATGATTCATTTTCCCCCGTGGTAAAGATGACCACAATTCGTGCCATCATATTTCTTGATGCTTCAAAGCGTTGGGATATTCATCCAGGTGATGTTAATAATGCTTTCCACCATGGGGATTTGTTTGAGGATATGTATATGCGTGTCCCGGAAGGCATCCCCAACCTTGATAAGCTCGTTTGCAAGCTGAATAAGTAGCTTTATGGCCTGAAACAGGCGTCCAGGAAATGGTTTATAAGCTCACTGTAGCTCTGTTACACATTGGTTTCCATCACTCCCAAAGTGATCATTCATTATTCCTCAAGAAAGATGGCTCTCATTTGACAATAGTGGATGTTTACGTCGATGATTTACTCATTACTTGCTTCGATTAAGTTGCAATTGTTCATTTGAAGGCTTATTTGGACAATGCTTTCAACATCAAAGACCTCGGGTTGTTACATTACTTTCTGGGCATTGAAGTGAGTTACATTTCCACTGGCATTGCTCTTTCCCAAAAGAAATTCGGTTAGGAATTGGTGCATGATGCTGGTTTTTATGGGTGCACCTCTACTCGCACTCCTCTTCCTCAAAATCTCAAGTTGCTTCATGATCATGGTGATTTACTGGATGACCTTTTTCTGTACAGACAATTGGTGGGTAAATTGTAGTTTCTCACCAACAATAGGCATGATCTTAGCTTTGTAGTCCAGTCTCGGAGTCAGTTGATGCAAGCCCCTCAACAACTCCATTTTGATGCCTTACTTCATACGATTCGTTATGTTGTGGACCGAGGAATTGTTCTAAATGGGTTTGATTCTCTTGTTGTAAAGGCCTTTACAGATTCAGATTGGGCCTCTTGCCCTAACACCCGTCAATCAGTAACTGGGTTCGTGGTGTTACTTGGTGGCTCTCCTATTTCTTGGAAGTCTAAGAAGCAGGTTGTAGTTTCTCGCAGCTCCTCTGAAGCGGAGTATAGAGAAATGGCCACTACGGCCGCTGAAGTCACCTGGCGCATTCGTCTTCTTGATGAGTTAGAAGTCGCTCCCATCAGGCCTATTGAGCTTCATTACGACAACAAATTTGCTATGGAGATTGCTCGTAACCTTGTGTTTCATGATCGCACAAAGCACATCGAGGTTGATTGCCATTTCACTCGACAAAAGGTGCTTGAAGGGTCGCTTGACTTGTGCTATGTTCCTACTGTTGATCAGTTAACTGATGTCTTCACCAAGATTTTATCTTCATCCCATCCAGTTGCTATCCAAACTGGGCATGTTTTCCTCCCCAGTTTGCGCGCGGGGGGGAGGGGGGGATCATACGGCGGGGGGGGGGGGGGGGGGTCATACGGTGGGTAGAACGAGTGCACAATATGTAGATGAGCTTACACGATTGTAACTCATGTATTTTTGATGAGTTGGACTCAAACAACTTGTTCTGTACTTGCATAAAACCAATTGGTGGCAAATGAATGAAACATAACTTTTCCTCATTTCCTTCTTCGTGTAGCTTAACCTCTAGTTGAGACTTGGACAAGTCCAACTAGGAATGACCATCTAGTTGAGACTTGGACAACTGGGTAACCTAGACTAGGATCGACACGGACCGTTAGGCTAACCGCTCTGATACCATATCAAAGTCCGACTCGGACCAGTAATCGGTTTGAGTCGGACTTTGATATGGTATCAGAATGGAACCTCACTCGGCTTGTGTGCTAGGCTACTAGCGCATGTGCGTTCGTACACACGACCCCAGTCATCGGTTCGAGTCGGACTTTGATAGTTCGTCCATGGAGAACTATGGTTACAATCACCGGTCCATAGTTTGACAAGTTTATTTTTTATTTTTTATTATAAAATCGGATTTTTCATGTTAACACAAAAGTTTAAAAAATTTACCATCCTTTATATTTTTTAATATTTATTTTTATTTCACATCAGGATGTATATAATCCGTGTATATCAATTTATGCTTTTCAAATAAAGTCGGCATGTGAACTCTTATAAAAATTTATCCGAATTAAGACTTTGTTAATTGTGTAAATAAATTACATATATTTCAATGCCACTTTCATTTATTTTGCAGATCGGTGAGTATATATAGTAAAGTTGATAATGAGCTATTCCACCTAAAATGGAATCTATTAGATTACCCGAAAGATTAAAGAATATGTATTGCATAAATTAGTATATTTTACTTTCTTTAAGAAAAGAAAAAGGTAGTAGATTATGCATGCCTATATGTGTGGGGCGTCAGTCCAAAGGTGAGATTTCATTAAAGATTGATTAATTAATTAATTAAGTAAGCAATGTGTTCAGTTTGTATATATGCCACTCAAAGTGGGAGGAGGATTAAACTTTGGTTTAGTACGTAAACTACCTAATTAATTACTTAATTGATCTAATCAATTGCCGCAACCAATATCTTATTGCACACCAAGCTGATCACGATTAGGCTAATTTGTCCCCTTCCAATATTGATTACTGAGTAGTGTATCATGGTTGTGATGTTAATGACCTAGCTAGGATCCATTTAATAGCCCCCATTTGGTCATATGTAGAGTTGGCAATGTTGAGAGAATGAGAGATGTGAAGAGACCGAAAGAGTCCTATATCGACAATATAAACAAAGAAACCTTGATATAAAAGCTAGTGAATTACTCCTCATATTGCCAATTGGTTTTAGAATGGAACCTCACTCGGCTTGTGTGCTATCATCGGTCCGAGTCAGACTTTGATATGGTATCATTACGGAAAAGCCAAACGGTGGGCTAGCTAAAAAGAGAATGAGATGCTAGACCCGATGTCCAAGTGACAACTAGAGGGCTCTCTAAAAAGAGAATGAGATGCTAGACCCGATGTCCAAGTGAGGCGAAAAACGACCCTAGTTGCACTTGCGGAGGCGTGTTGAGAGAATGAGAGATGTGAAGAGACTAAAAGAGTCCCACATCGACAATATGAACAAAGAAACATTAGTATATAAGCTAGTGGGTTACTCTTCCTATTGTCAATTGGTTTTAGAATGGAACCTCACTCGGCTTGTGTGTTAGGCTACTAGCGCATGTGCTCGATCCGAGTCGGACTTCGATAGGCAATACCTATTAATTTAAAGCAGGAAACCCGTTCCAAACCACCATAAACTAATTGGGCTGAAATCTTAATTAGTACAACACATCACTTGAAAACTGATCTGATCTGACTCATTTTGACCTAAGCATGCATCCAAATAGGCTGATAAGTGATAACCCAAACCAACCAAAATGGGAAAGAATCAACCCCAATGCCAACCGAAACATAATAAGACTCAACCTCGCCTTAATCATAGAATAGGAAATAACTTCAACTTTAAAATACATTCTAACAAAATTTAGCAAATGAAGGTTAAAATAATCAAAACCGATATAATTGAATTAAATAAGCACAAACTCGATTAACCCGATCTAACCAGAATGATCAAGTCATATGATCGATATTACTCAAAATCCAACCGTCAGAACATAAATCTTAGTATCTGACCCAACCCACCCAATTGTCATCTCTAGCCTTAGCTTCCCCAGCCTCTACACCTCTAGTAGTGAACTAGTGATGGCCTGATAGGTGCAAACATGATCAGATTTCAGTTTACGGTTTTAAAAGTGTGAAAATGAAGCCGATAAATTTGTTTTATTTTTTTAAAATAATATATATGCGCTACACAAACCGAGTGATGTTCCATTCTAAAACCAATTAACGATAAAAGAAGTAGTCCACTGAGTTATATGTTAAGGCGAGTTATGTTCAACTTTCGATGTGGGAGTGTTTAATTTTGATCTCATTCAATTCACATCTCTTAACACGCCCTCGCAAATGCAACTAGGAATTACTCATCTAGTTGACACTTGGAACAGGATCGAAAGACGGGTCATTAGACTAACCGCTCTTATATCATATCAAAGTCCAACTCGGACCAATGACTGGGGGTCGTATGCACGGACGCACATACGCTAATAGCCGGTCTATCACACAAGCCGAGTGAGGTTTCATCCTAAAACCAATTGACAATAGAATAAATAACCCACCAATTTATATGTTAAGGCGAGTTAGGTTCAACTTTCGATCACATCTCTTAACAATATATGTAATGTAAGTATGTAACCGTGGGAAGCAATAATATATAATGAAGAGAAAAAATAATGTGTTCCCTCTTCTACAAGTACAATCATTGAAACTCTAATCAGTACAGCGTTTTGATTTGTTATCATGTTTCCAATTGTTTTTTTTATTAGGAAAAAATTCGGGAAGCGAGTTCTACCCGGCAGCATCCTTACGGATGAGGTCTAAAAGACTAAAATCGTTATAAATATCGACACTCTAGACAGACTGGCAAAGGTGTGCAACCTTATCGGCCACTCTATTGCCTAACCGGGGAATATGAAAGAAGGACACTTCTTTCATAGTCGATAATAAGCGTTGAACGTCTGATAAGATCAATTCGATTTCCGAAGGACATTTAGATGTTTCTTTTAGGTGGTTTATGATTATAAGGGAATCTCCTTCAATGTGGATTTTGTCGATTCGGAGTTTTAGAGCATGTTGGATTCCCAACTTAAAAGCAAGAGCCTCTACTTTCAAAGGGATTTGTTTGCCATGTTTTTTATAACAGATATGTATCGGACGTCCTTCCAAGTCTCGGATTACTACTCCAGCCGAGCTTTCATTATTTGCAATTGCGGATCCGTCAAAATTTAACTTGAGAGTTCCCCTAGGGGGTTTCCACCATGTAGTTCAATTCTAACATGGTTAATTTTCTTTCTTGGGTAATTGGAGGGTCGTGCGTGTAAGGGAGAGTCCTCAACTAAACTATACTCTAAGCGAGAAGTTTTACTCCAATTCTCCTTATGAGTTTTAATAATGTGTAAAGAACTATCTCTATGAGGTACGAGGACCTGTCTAAACACATGTTGGTTCCGAATGTACCAAGTCGTCCACCATACAAAAGCAAGCTCCACACCTTGGACGCAGAGGAAAGGTTGTTTCCAATGAATGAGACGATTGGTTTATATCTCGTGAATGATTTATCATACTGGATATTGTTGAGTGTATGTGAGACTGTAAACGGAAGAGGGAACACACATACTAGCATTCTAACAGAAGGTGAACATCATCTTCTACTGTGCAGTTACACAAACTGAAGGTGGACGGTACAGAAGTCCCACGTTGAGCAAGTCTAGAGCCAGTTGGAAAGCCGTCCTGGCAAACTTTCCATAAAAAATTTGTTACCTTAGGCGGAATATCCAATTTCCAAATCCAGGTGTTAGTGTCTAAATTCATAGCAGATTAAGCAATGATTAGTTTGTAGGCACTCGACGTGGTGAACCAACCAGCTCTGTCAGGCCACCAATATAAATGATCCTCAAAGGGTGAAACGGGAAGTGGAATATCCAGGATTTCTTTGACTATGTCTTCTGGTAGTACATTATGAAGCTTTTCCGTCCACCATATACCGCCCAAAATATAGTTACTAACACTTTCTTCTATGTTATTAATTTGGGGACAATCCTCCCTAGCCTGTAGGGAGGAGGTTGTAATCCAATTATCCGTCCAAAAGTTGATGGAAGCACCATTTCCAACTGACCAAATTAGTCCTGTCTTAAATTTATCAATGAGAGTTGTCAATTTTGCCAATTGCCATGAGGAATTTCCTATTTTCTTGTATTCAAAGATGTTAGTTGAACATAAATACTTGTGTCTAATTAGAGTAATCCAGACATTTTCTGGTTCTGCCAATATTTTCCATAATAGTTTCATTTGAAGGGCTTCATTCATCTCTTTTGATTTCCTAAGCCTTATCCCCCCGCACTTTTTCGGTTTGCAAATCACATCCCAGCCAATAAGCGGCTGATGTTGTAGATCTTTATTCCAAAAGAACATTATACTCCGTATTAATCTGGTCAAGCTCCTTATGTATCGATGAGGGTAACATAAAGTTTTGCATCGTATATAGCGGTTTGGTTGATAAGTTTGTATTAATTAGGATTGCTCGTTATGTTTCCAAGTGTTTTTTTGATGAGTAGTTAAAATTAAAAAATTTCATTTATATAATTTAATTTATAGGTGTTTATTTTTATGTTATCAGATCGGTTCATACTTTTTATGGTTTATCATTGGGACAAAAAAATAAATGTCCATATAATAAGACTTAATAAATTAAATGTCCATCATCCAAGATTTATTAGTCAAATGTTCACCAATTACCCCCTAACGGCTGCCCGCTTCCTTCCATCTAAGGACTGCCGACAAACAAGCTATGACAGATAGCTGAGATACAGACTATGATAGATTTATTAGTTAAAGCCACGAAAGGCATTTGCATCTTTTATTGACATCAGTTTTGCAAGAAATAAAGGAGACAATAGTGCAGAATCAGCTAATTGTTATGGATAATAGTTCCATTTACCACACTAGAGAGCTCCAGAAGTAATCTGGATCAACAAAAGTATGGGGGAGAACCTTGAATATCTCCTGTGCACCTTCAGAAACTAACCAAATTTGAACAAATATATTAAAATTAATAGGGGTGGGCAAGAAAAATTGTAATTGATTAATTGTTTTTTTTTACAGTAGGCAATAAATTGGATGTACTAACGACATCCATGATCATCTCGCAAGATGATGTTGTGGAACTCACAACAATAGGAACTCAAAATAAAATTACAATTCAACTGAGATTTAGCAAGAAAATCAGTTGCACCATTTGCCTCTCTGTAGCAATGCTGAATTGTAACGCTCTCAAAATCTTTGCTTAATGAATGGATCTCTTGGATTATTTGAGCAACCTCCCATGTTATATTGTTCACTTGATTGATTGCATTGACGATGATCGCACAATCACTTTCAACTATTACTCTTCGAATCCCCATCTCCGTTGTCAGTCTTATACCTATATAAACTGCATAGGCTTCTACTAGAATGACCGAACTCATCCTAACGCTACATTTATGAATCTGAAGAAATAGACCGTCATTATTCCTCACAATACAACCAACCTGCGGTTGAGAATTAATTTTCACCGAAGCATCTACATTGATCTTAATGACATTTAGTGGAGGGCACTTCCAAGTCAATTTATCAGGAGGTTTAACACGTTTAGGTAACTTCGTTTTTACCTGCTGTTTATTCCAACATGAGATTTTATCTATATTTTGAGTTACAGCATAGATAACACCTGTATTAGAAGTATTGCGAAAAATAATTCTATTTATGAGCTCCAATTGATTAATTGTTTTGAAATTTTGGAAAATTGCATAATTTTACAATTAATTTTTTTGGATTACCAGGATGTCTCAAAATACTCATTTGTTTCTATTTTTCAATCCAAAACAGCTAATTTGTTTCTATTTTTAAATCCAAAACAATATAAATTAATTGTACCAATTAATTGTTTATTTGATAAAATAGATAACTATTAACCCTAAACCAGCGAGACACGCACAATTGCACACAGAGTCCTCTCCTTGCCGTCTTTTTCTCCATCAGAATACATCACAAAATAGCCAAGTTCACTCGACTACTTGAAAGTCGAGACTCCAAAAGCCATCATATATTCATATCGATCGATGTAATCATGTAATGTAATATGAATGAACAACTTGTATTCCGAATCCTAAATTATCAATAATATTAAAAAATGAGTAGTATGATTAAATTATAGCTTGAACTATATTTAATTTTACTTAAAAAAATATTTTTTGAATGACACAAATAACGTGAATTATATTTTAGATATGGGATAAATTATTATTTTAATAACAATATATTGCCAAATGGCAATGATATTAACTATGAATTAAATGAGCCAATGAGTAGATTATATATTGAATCATATTTAATTTTACTTGAAAAATACTTTTTAAAAGACACCAATAACATGAATAATATATTCAACTAAATCAAACTAATTACCCGAACGAACATGATTCAACATTTCAACCCAAATAAATATAGACCTACTTTAATTCGAAACCCGAATGAGATCTACCCATCTCTTAACCCGAAACACGAACGAATCCGACCCACTTTGAACCGAAATCCGAACGAGCATGACCCAATTTCGCCCGAAACCCAACCAATATGAAATTCATTTTGATCGAACTCAATTCAACTAATGATCAAACACAAATTCTACCCGAACTGATACAACTCGCAACTAACCCGATCCAAACGAGTCTAACTCAAACCGGGCCTGATCAACCCAGTTATCATCTCCAATAATACGGTTACGGAGTACCATATAAAAATATGGGTAGACAAATCAACCAATAAAAAATCGACATCTTCCACACACAAGGAATTAATGAACACAGATTATTTTGGGGACACACTCCATCTGGCAAGTTCACCACAGCATCTGCACTTCATTTGCTAATTAATAATCATGGTTTGTCGGTTTCGAAAGGATGGGGCAACCTTTGGAAAGTTCCAGCGCAACAACGAGCCCGTAATTTTACTTTTCTGGCGGCTCACGATGCTGTACTCACAAATGCAGCTAGGAAGAGACGCCACATGTCGGAGTTCGCGCACTGCCCAAGATGTGGAGAAGAGGAGACTGTAATCCACATGCTGCGTGACTGTGACCGAGTTAAGGAGGCTTGGATGCGTGTGACAGGTGACAATCCACCTCAATCTTTTGTTGCTGATGTGAGTAGTCAAACCTGGATCTTTAATAATGTAGAGAAGAGGGATAGATGGAGTGCAACTTTTACAACTATGTTATGGCTATTGTGGAAGACAAGGAATGAGCTTGTCTTCCAGGGGCACGATAGCATCCAGAAAGTGCACTATAAGGTATGGAGGACGGTCTCGGCTTACCTCCACGCCCGAGTCAAAGAGGAGAGCTTGAGACCGACGGCGAGTAGGGAGACCCAAGCACCAGGGCCATGGCATCCTCCGGAGCCCGGATGGATCAAATTAAACACCGACGGAGCTTCGAAAGGAAACCCAGGTCTTGCAGGGGGTGGTGGAATCCTCCGAGGGTCTGCTGGTTAGTTCCTCCGAGCGTTTGCTTTTAGAGGAGGCTACTGTGGCGCCCTTGAAATTGAATTAAGAGCTGCTTTTAAGGGACTGAATCTGGCTAAGGAGATGGGAATCTCCCAACTGATTTTGGAGATAGATTGTGCAGAGGTGCACAAAATGCTTGCTACTGACCATATGCAACAGGCTCACCATAATTTAGTGCTGCAATGTCAGAAATTGATCTACGATGCGGACTGGAGAGTGGAAGTCAAGCTCACTAGGAGGCATGTGAACAAGGAGGCTGATGCCTTGGCTAATAAGGGACTAGAAATAGATGATAGCTGTCAAGTTTTTACTTCAATTCCAGATTGTATTAAGGGGCTCTGCCCTTTTGTTGGCACCTCTTTTTCCCTTTAACTAAGTAATAAAGCATGGGCTTGAGCCCCCGTTTAAACCAAAAAAAAAAAAAAAAAAGGAATTAATGAACACAAGTCAAACTGCACTCCAGTTAACAGAAAGATCACTAAAAAAAAGTAAAAATAAGGCATTTTTAGCAGTATTTAACGGCCCTCCACCCACCCCCTCTCCTTTCTTTCTTCTTTTCGATGTGGGAATCTCATCGTACACCAGCAAAGGCCCAGCATATCCACCCTAGATTTCCTCCCTCACCCTTCCCTCCACCTTACAAAATCTCTCCCCCACCACCACCTCAGATCTCACCCATGACAGCAGACACCCCTCCGGCGATGACTCCCACCTCCGAACTCCCCGACTGCCACTACCAAAACGACGCCGTTCTTGTCAAGCCGGACAGGCAAACGCCGCGCCACAGCCTCCCGCTCTCCAGCCTCGACGCCCAGAGGTTCCTCAGGTTCTCCATCAAGTACCTCTACCTCTTCCGATCCGCCGTCCCCGTCGGCGTTCTCATGGCCTCCCTCTCCTCCGCCCTCTCCCACTACTACCCCCTCGCCGGACGGCTCAGGGCCGTCCGAGATTCGCCCCTCGAATCCGACGGTGATCATAGGCTTGAGGTGGACTGTAATGGGGAGGGCGCCGTGTTCGCTGAGGCGTTTATGGACTTCACTGCGGAGGATTTCATGGAGGTTTCCGCGAAGCCGAGCCGGTCGTGGCGGAAGCTGCTGTATAGGGTTGATGTTAAGAGCTTCTTGGAGGTCCCTCCCCTTGTTGTTCAGGTTCGTCTGATCATATAACATGCCATTAATATATGCACCAAACTTCTTGAAAGTTAATTACCAAACTTTGGATTTTATATATATATATATATATTTTTTTTTCACCGGTTTTCTAGGGCATAAGTTATATACGAATTTGGACTGAAAAACTGTTTTGCTAGATTCGAAAATGGTAAAAAAATAGTTGAAATAATATTATGATCGATCGAAAAAATGGGATTTATTTTCATTATAGTCCTTTTTATAAGCTAGGTAATAAGATCCGGAAAATCTGGTAAAGCAAGCAATTGATAAAGTGATATATATAATATATTGTGATGATAAGTTTTATTTATATATGTATGTTTTTATAACCGTTTTTATAATATAAGCCTTAGCATGACAAAAATGCCTTTTTTCATATGTCCTCGATCATCAAGGATGAGGATATGAAAAATCCTGGTTTTGCCACTTTATTGGCTTTTTTGTTAAAAGAATATTGGATATTTTCACATTCTTAAATTTAACGGTCTTTCTATCCTATGCCTTAAAAGGACACACGATAAGAAACCTAATTGGGAAATATTTTCTACCAAATAAAGCATCAACCCTAACTAAAAAAACTAATTTAAAAAAATGCTAAAATAATTACTCTAAAGGAAATCATTCATAAGAATTAGGCTTCTCCAAGATAATTGGAAGACGTGATTCTCTCAATCTCATTCCATAGTTTTAATTTGTTTTTGAAAGGCACACAAATGGGAATGACATCTTATGAAGTTAGGAAAATAATTTGATGTAAAATCTCAACCAAACAATTTTAAATAAATGGTTTAAATTAAAATCAATTAATTTAGTCATTTTTCTGATCAAAAAATTTATGTTAGGATAATCTTATCAACTACACTATGATAACCCATACAAATGTTATATATCACTACCTTTCAACTCCAGATTTTTCTAAGGTATTTTGTCTTCATAACACATTTACATAAAGTCATTATTTTTTTCTGACCAAAAAAAAAATAAAGTCATTATTTTTTTCTACCAAAAACAAGCATAATTGCTTTATTTTTATTTTTATTTTGGGTAAATAAAGAGCGGCCATATCTGAGAGTCGAACCAGGGATCAACGGGTACTACCTAAGATCCTTTCCGACTCAACCACCCCGACATGGTTACTTTATTTCCCTTTGCTCTCATTGCTTTGACCGTTCCTTTATCATCTCTCTTGACAAACATGCTCTTAAATTACTAGTTTAAATTGTACGATCTACTTAATATCTATTTTTTCACTATAAAAAATCCACACTTCTAAAAAACATAGTACTGCGTATTGTATATATATCTAAATAAAATCACTTGGTTGATGGCATATATGGGTTTAATTAATACCGTAAAAGTCGTCATAGATGTGGCATGAGAATGAAGCAACTTTGTCAAAGAGGGGAATTCACCATACATAATTACATGTAACAATTCAAAAGTTGAAAATGTATAGATTTCCGGTCAAAAAAGGGTAAAGTTAAAAAGCTTATGGTCAAGAACATGGCAAAAGCCATAGCGATCCCCTTTTGTCGACTCCTTATCAACCAACGCAATCAACCTCAAATTCACCATGAGGGTCACTCCTTTTTCCTTTTTTTTTTTTTATATCAACCTCTAATAAATCTGCTCTAGAAAATAGTTTGCTGACACCTGCTCAAGAAATATATAGACATTCTACCTACTTGGAAAATCTATCAAGACTGTTTTCGAACAAAACTGTCTATCAACTCTTAAAACCGATATCGTGATCATTTACTCTAAAAATCAATGACTAGTTGTTGTAGTGGTAAGAGAGAGGGTGGTCTTTTTAAAGGGTTAGGGGTTCAAATATAACGCCTTACATACTTTGTGTAATTAGTGAGTGCGGAAGTCTTCATTGGCTTGGACGAATCTGTTTGATGGCTTGCCGCCTGACTAATCGGTATGTGTCCTTTGCATGCCAGGGTTCGGGATCCGTTGGAGATTAGTCGATAACCTCGAAACTCCACTTAAAAAAAACTGAGATCATTTACTTTGATAATATTTTTAACCATACATATACTACCCTCTTTTTTTGGGTCCATCAAATGAATTTCAATCCTTTTCCCACCAATTTGTCCATCAAATGCCTACCTCATCTTGTAATGATAGAGCGATATCCTATTTCTAAAAACAAAGTAAGATTCTATATTATGTGTGGCATTAAATTGAATTAAAAAAAAAAGGAATGGAAAAGGTGGGTAGGGTAGGGGAGACATGACAATGAGAGCATATAAGCATGTGGCTAATGATGCCATAGGTACACTAATTAAATAGAGAGGGGATAGCCGAATAGGCATAATATACATATATGAGCACTGAACACTTACCACCACCTTTGCTTTCATGCACTGAATTAAGAGTTTGGGCTTTTCAGGCCCATGTTCTTCTACCCACTACTTTCTTGTTAAATTATCATCCTAAAAAGGCACATGGTGTTGTGATTTAGGTTTTCTAATCATCTATACTCTTTCATTTCGGTAAATAGAGAGAGGTCATTGGAGTTCAAACTAGGAACCTTTAGATACTATTCATAAGTCATTTTCGACCGAACCATTTCAAAATGGTTAGTGTATAAGTTAAGTATTGTTAAAGGTTTTTTTTAATCCTATATCCTTAAGATATAGGATAAGATCCTAATTGAGAAAGATACCCTATAAAAATTAAGGGTTTGTATGTGACGGGGTTAATAAACTGACTAAAATTATAAACAGGGTAAAAAATTATAAATTGTTGGTAAAAGTAGTTAAAAATTTATGAAAACATATAAACTCCGTATGGGACGAAAAACAGTTTATTTGTAAAAAAGTGAAGTTTATTTTTGTTGTTATTAGGGGTATTGTGGTACTTTCAAACCAAATAAACAAAATAAACCCAAATAAGCTCCCTCAAGTAGCTTTTTTTTTAACTCATAATTTTAACCCTTTTTATGATTTTTTGGGTGTCCATACACTCTTTAACTAGTTAAAAAAATAAACAACCCATTCTACTTATTTTTTTAACTAGTTAAAAAGTGCATCCATACATACCCTAAATGACATGAGAATCTAATTTAAAATTTTACTAATGTATTTTAGTTAAGGATATTTTTTTTTCTAAAATGGAAATCTTATCATATATAAGAAAATGAGTGAACTATAGAAAAAAATATTTAAAATTTGACTAAATAAATAAATTTATGAGAGTTTTATAAAATCGGAAAACTTTAACCTATACTCCTAGGTTATAGATTACAAAAAATGGTTGAGATCTTTGATGCAGTTAAAATAGATTTGGGTAGTTTTTTTTTTTTAGCAACTACATTTGGGTACTAATTGGCAGTGTATATAGTGTTTTAATGAATAAGGTAACGTTTTTTTTATAACAATGAATAAGGTAACATTGGTGGGCATTCTACAAATTATGTTAAATCATTCGGTCCAACACATACAATTTGGGGGGGGGGGGGGACTGATTTTTTTTTTTTGATAGGCAAAATCAAACACTGATTGATTGTTACGGAGTACAAATTACAAGTGCGCAATTTATGCAGGTGACGAATCTCAGATGCGGTGGGATGATCCTGTGCACCGCAATCAATCATTGCCTGTGCGACGGCATCGGCACGTCACAGTTCCTGAATGCGTGGGCCCACTTGACCACCAACCCAAACTCTGATCTCCCCATCGCACCGTTCCACTTCCGCCACGTGTTGGACGCCAGGTGCCCGCCTCAAGTTACTTTTACCCACCCCGGATTTACCCGGATCAACAACCCGGAAATTGACAGCGCCCAGCTCAACATCATCCAGTTTTTACAGTCCCACCCTTTGGTTCCCACATCGCTCATTTTCAGCCCCTCCAGCATACTCTCCCTTAAGAGGCAGTGCTCTCCGTCCACTAAGTGCACCACTTTCGAGGCCTTGGCGTCGCACACGTGGCGCTCGTGGGTCCGGTCATTGACCCACCTGTCGCCCAACGTCCATGTCAAGCTGCTTTTCTCCGTCAACGTTAGGAAGAAGATGAGCCCTAGGGGCCTCCCGGAGGGTTACTATGGGAACGGGTTTGTGCTAGGGTGCGCGGAGACTACCGTGAGGAGTTTGGTTACTAAGAAGCTGCATCATGGGATTGGATTGATCCAACAAGCTAAGATGGATATAACGGACGATAGTGTAAGGTCGATGGTCGATTTGTTGGATGATGAGATGGTGAGAACCGACCTCTCCACGAGTTTCGTTATATCACAATGGTCGAGGCTAGGGTTGGAGGAGGTGGATTTTGGAGAGGGGAAGCCTTTACACATGGGTTCTTTAACGAGTGATGTGTATTGCTTGTTTTTGCCTGTTATTGGTGATCCCAATTCTATAAGGGTGAGTGTTTCGGTACCTCAGAATATGGTTAAGAGATTTGAGAGTTATATGACACAATTAGATGAGGATGAGAATGGGGAACTAGATTATGACTGCAATGGGATGGAAAATATCATGTAAGTGGCACTATGTTTGTTCGAATAAAATGAAGGCACTTATATATATATTACGAGTCACTGATCTTCATATGTATTTCCATTTTCCTCATATATAACATATATTAATATTTCATTCTCCAAGTTTTGGAATTTTTTTTTATATTTATATTTTGTATCCTAAATTAAATCAGTTTTTTTATTAGATAATAATTCAAGATTAGACAAGTCAAAATCTTGATGGCCGATAAAAATCGGCATACGGTGGACCGTCAAAACAAATTAAATACAAAGTCGTGCACAATACAAGCAAGAGAGCTCTACATAAACGAATCAAAACCATCAAAACCAAACAAGATGAGGACGAAAATGGCAGACGAAGCCAAGCATCACCAGAAGCAGCACCGCAGGCCAGCGACACATCAGGACCCGATCATCTTGTGGGCAGTGAGGACGAAACCAGGGAAGCAGTCAACCCGGAAAGAGGAGTTGCCACGATATACACTACCACGACCCTTGCATGTCCCGACTCCTGCAGCCAAAACCCCATCTGCAAAAGAGAAAGCTCGACCCCGCCAAACGCAAAGCCACACAACGCCAGTGTATAAAGCACCCAAACCCTAACAGAATTTTGATCAACCATTTCGAGATTTTTTTTAATAAGGGTTGATTTGGAACGAGGCGAAAAACGTGGGCCCAAATCTATGCTTCGGACCACCTTAGGGCCCAAGCACAAACCAGGGCAACGTACGACATCAGGAGACGCTAATCATCTCTATCCACCGGCCAAGGCAGCCAGGGCAGAGGACAACCGTGGTCCAAGCGACGACAAGGGATGGGGTCAGTCGGCAAAGCTCGACGGAGGCGGAAACCGGGGGATGTTCAGTCCCACCCCTCATCCGACGAGAGCCGAGTTACGAACGTGAAACCCCGGACTGACCACCAAACCGTCGAAGGAAGCCGACGAGAAGAACAAGGGGCCATAGGGTATGAACATAGCATCGGGGCGAACAGACCGCAATAGTGCCAATGAGAGCAACTGATCCATTATGAAGACGACGGACAAGAGGCCATTCGCAAGGTAGGGGTGTGCAAAAAATCCCGACACGACTGACCCGACACGAAAGCACGACACGAAAAACTCACGAAGCCGAAAAGCACGACACGAAAATGACACGAACCGAGAAAACACGGTTGTAAACGGTTCGTGTTCGGATCGGGCATGTCACCTTGTCGGATACCCGACACGAACCGATTTTTTATTTTTATTTTTGGATAGAGAGTATATAATACTAGTATAAATAAAATCCCCTATGGAACAATAAAATCTGATAGCTCAGTTGGTTCATGGAAGTGCAAAGACTAGGCTTATGCAATTAGACCCGAGTTCGATGCTATTCCGCCTCTCTCATTAAGCAGTTCTCCATTTTTCCACTCTCTCAGATCTTGAAGGTTAATTCTCTATCATCGGTGATTCTCTCTTCAGATCCAGCGACATCTCCATCTACGGTGAGTCTTCTCCTACAATCTTGGTGTTCCCTCTCACCGAAGGCCGCAACAGCGGCAAGTGATCGATTCTCTCGTGATTGATGTGAGCCAGTACGAATACTGCGTTGTTGAGTTCCATCTTCGGCCATACCACTTTTCTCTTGCCTGTCTTTTCTCCCTTCTAAAGTTTTGGTGAAATTGATAAACTATCTAGGGTTTTTTTGAACACGAGTTTGTTAATTTGTACTTCCTTTGGGTAGATTTGCTGGTAAATTTATGGCTTTCAAATTGCAATTGTTGTTATGATGATGAACATTTTGTGTTGTCTTTGCCCTGCATTTTCCGAGCAAAAAAAAAAATGCAATAGGTGCACTGCAGCAGCACAGAGCACACGACAACCACACAGAAAAAAAAAAGTAAAAAAAAACAAAAACAAATACGGTTCGTGTCGGGTACCCGGGTATCCAACACGGATCCAAATACCTTAACCGTGTTGGGTAACCAGCTTAAAATGGTTCGTGTACGGTTCAAGCTTTTTAGACTAAACGATTTCGGGTAGACATGGTCATGGGAACGACTCAACAGAGGTGTTGTTAGGACCTGCTAGGCGGGGTGGTGGATGCCCATATAGGGGTTTGGGTCTCTCTAAAAAAAAATAGTTTTTTAAACCTAACTGTGTTTTTAATAGAACGGAAATTTTGCGAGGTACCCCCGGGGTATTGCAATTTTCACGAGGTATACAACTCTTTTGCATATTTAGCGTGGTGCCCCTGAGGTTTTGAATTTTTTTTCGCCTTGCGCCTTTCCTTATTAATTTTAACAGATATGTTAGATGCCCATTAGTTTTCAATTAAAAAAAAAAGAAAGAAAAACGAAGATAAAGAAAGAATCAAAGAGAGAGTATGGTCTTTAGCTCTTCAAGGTAACCATCAGGAAGAACTTGCATTTTCTCGGAGATGACATTAACTCTTTCTTCCCCAATAACACAAAGGGTTATCTTGTCTCCAGTCAACTTTCGACGGACCAGTGATTGTTGAAAACAACCATCCTCCATCTTCAGGTACATTATTCGGCTTCGTTACCACGATAGCATTTGCATTGGGCGAGATATCTCGGGAACTAGCACTCTTTGTTAGGGATTCATGACCTTGATTAGCAATTAGTCTAGGATCCATGACTCCCCCAAAACAAGTAAATTTAGGGCTCAGTCCTTCAAGTTGAAAGTTAAGACTAAACAAAGACCATTTCCTAGTAAAAATAGAGAGTAAGGTGAGGAATATATCATCAATTACAAACTCTATTTGCAGATAAAATCCAACACAACCAAGTGTTTAATTTGGGCTAATTAAGACAGAAACCCTAGAACAGGAGGAATCATTTTTACAAGGGTTTAATTTGGGGATCTGCAAAAACCCTGTACTTCTTGACACTAACCCTAACCCTAACTTGCTGGCTATTACAATCACCGCCGCTAGGAGTCGAATTCTCCACTTTATGGGTGAAATTGCCCACATCATTTTCCCAATTCGGGTCGAAATCACCAATCTTGAAGTCCACCGACTCCCGTTCTTGTCCAATATCCCCATCCTCTCTCAACTAGAGGTGGCGTCGACGGAGAAGGCAAACGCGGAGGTGGAGGAGGAGGCAAAATTGGAGGCTCATTAGGCAAAATTGCTGAGCTTGTTCATTAGGGAGGAGGAGGCAAAATCACCAATCTTGAAGTCCACCGACTCCCGTTCTTCGACCTTCGTCTTCTTTTTATTGGAGCTCTCCTTTGCGGTCGACTTCGCTCTCCCCGATTCTTTCTCTTTCTTTCTTTCTTTCTTTCTTTTTATTTTTTTAAATTGAAAACTAACGGGCATCTAACAGATCTGTTAAAATTAATAAGGAAGGGCACGAGGCGAAAAACTTCAAAACCTCAGGGGCACCGTGCGAAATATGCAAATGAGTTATATACCTCGCGAAAATTGTAATACCCCAAGATACCTCGCGAAATTCCCGTTAATCGAATGTATTTAAGTAGGCGTTCCTAAATTAAGTCAGTTAGCGTTAGAATGTAATTGGATCATATATATGGCAATTACAAAAGTAAAGTTTGTTGCATCTGTTTTGTAAAGTTTTCATCACATCAATTAACTTTTAACTGTTTTTTTTTAATCACTTGAGTATAGGATAAGAATTTAAATTTAAAAAAAATGAAAGAGTGAAGTCTGATCGAAAAACTAATTTAAAATAGGTTTTCAGAGGGAATTAAAAAAACATTTTAATTAGCAAAATATTTTCCAAAATAATAGTCTTATCCTATCCTTATAGCAATTGTGGTTGCCTTTACGATCTTGTTATCGTCCTTGATGGTGTGAGATGGTTTTTTGGTATATTTGTTTTAGCAATGGTTTGGCTTGAGTTTTGGTTTGCGGGTTGGTGTACTTTGCTTTTCTTATTGTGGTACAAGTTTCATATGAACGGTGACTGGTTTGTCGAGCTTGTAGACGTCGTAGAAATGTGATGATCGATACATGCTTGGTGATTCTGTTTAGAGTCCATGTTGAGGTGTACGTCAGCTAGTGATCCCAAGAGTTCTCTGTGAGCGTCTTCCGTTTTGCTGGTCAGTCGTTGGTTCTGCTAGCTTGTTGTTAACAGTGTTGATGGCTTGTACTTTATTTTTGCTTTTTCGATTCCGTCATTTGCTTCTTGTTATTTCCTTTCAGCCATTTGCTTATGTTATTTGCTTCAGGCTGTACATGATGGTTTGTCCATCTCCCGACTTGTCTGGGCTCTCAATTTCTCTAGGCCTGTCTAGATAATCGAATTTCTTTCCTTATATATATATAAAAAAAAAAGTTAGAAAATCGAAATTTTTAAATATTTTTTTAAGATTCACTCATTCTTTATTAAAAAATGATGTTTAATCTATAATGTAAGGATCCAGATTAGTAAAATTGTTGTTATTATATCTCACCTTATAAGTAGTTTTGACATATAGGCCGGTCCAAAAGGGATGTGGATCCTCTCCTTATACCTACTTCCTAATATTTGCCTAATGAACCAATCTCATCTATACAAATAAATTAATGACCAAGATTATATCCATTTTAAATTTTTAATTAACCTTATTTCATTAATTAACCAATTCTCTCTCTCTCTCTCTCTCCAAGCGATTACCCTCTCCGTCTTTCTTCTCTTAATTTTTGGAAACTTCAAACTATGGATTGTTCATCTCATCTTTTTTTTTTATCTGCATCTTCGTGCTTCATTACACAGATGCAATTTCTCTTCCAAATTCAAAAAGCAACATAGCAAAAATGGGTTCTTGCACTTTTGATCTTTTGATCCCCTTTCTCTTCGTCTCCTCCATTGTCGATTCGGTATCTAGGCACCAGTTCGAGGCTTCCGGCGAGAGGGGTTAGGCTCCTTCGATGGGGAACTGGGACTGAAATCTATAACGACTGGGCATAGTAGCACACTAGCACAGGTCAGAGGTTGCAACGGGTCAAACCCAATTGAGAAGTTTGGGCCAGTAGGGCACTAGTACAAATATACTTTTCTACGACGTTTAAAAAACGCCATAGAAGCCTAACCATGGCGTTTTTAAATACCATGCTCAAACGCCGTCGACGCCCACGCCATGCTTTTCTCCTCTTTTTTATGGCGTTTACCAAATGCCATATCTCCAAACAAAATTTTACCAGCTTTAGACAATGCAATGCTCTTGACATATCTCCAAACATTTGCTGAAATAACATAAGTCTCTTCAATTGGAGAATAGAGGCATATCCCAGCAATAAGGGTCAACATAAGCTTCATAAACAGGCCCTCGGCCATTCGACATGCAAAAATATATCAATATTGTAAATACTTTCAAAAAAAGCTTTGATGCTATAAAATGGTAACAAGTATCAGCTCGACCACAAATCTGCAATATATAAATGAAATCAATAAGGCATTTCGATCTTTACAAATACGGAAATTCATTTAATCGATCTAAGGTTAAAGTAACATTTAAATTTCAATATTCAACCAAGTAAACATGAAATTAAATGCATGAAGGGAAGTATTGCAAGTTGATTTCTCGACAAATAATTGAGAGTTACCTAACCATGTCATCATTGATAAAGCACAAACAACATAACCATATATGCACAATGCACCCCTCGTCCCCTCACATGTATTTGGGTTGACAATTAGCTTGCAAAATATCTAAATCGAACAAATTAAGCAACAAAATTTAATATGAATATTGCACATGTTCATGTGGCAAATTATCAATCAACCAATGCCCAATCTTTATTTCACATGTATCATCGAGATGAGTAATATATCAATCAACCAATGCCCAATCTTTATTTCAGGCAGAATAACTACTCAAATAGTCAAATGTGATTCAAAATAATGCACTAGAATTCAAAGTAATGCATGCAAACTCGAAGGCTATCATTTGATGTTTGAGGACAGCACCTTCAAACAGCCACAGAGTAAACCTCATAAAATAAATTTTCAAGAACAAGCTCTTTTAAATCACTAGAAGATATACCAAACTCATCATGCAAGACATGGTACTGCATAGGAAAAAATGCCCTTGGAAAGGAAAATAAAAGAAGAGGTAACTCACAATCATTTTAGGATGCGGTGGTTATTCTATGCCACGTTCATAACAAACTTGGGATCACATTTCTCATCCAAAAAATTGGATTTCTCGATTATCTGTTCCAGATCAATGTTCAAAGCTTGTCAATAAATTGAACTAGACAAAGATCAATATAATAGAAGAGAAATAGAAAATAAGAAAGCATATATAACATTTAATTTCTATAGTCAACCTCAGCTTAAGAAAATGATGGATAGACTGCTCACTTAGAAATAAATGTGTAGTACCTGAAAATGATTATTTACTTGGGCTTCCACTTTATGAAATTGGAATTGAACTGTGAGTTATAATGTAAAAAACCAACAACATACACTGATAAGTGATAATTAGAAGAAAAGAAAGAAAATTTATATATAAAAAAACGAAACAAGATTTACTTACAATGCCCTTAGTATCCCCAACTTTGATCAAATCTCTAACATTATTCCTTGGATCACAATGGGCTAAAAATGTAAGAACAATCAATTCTTTTATCTTTATAGGCTCCACATGTCTCTACGGAAGCAAATTACACAAGTGAGACACAATAAGATAGTCACTACAAAATGGTAAAAGAATATAACCTTATTATTAAAGTTCCGGTGACCATTGTGTGCAAACTGCAAAGAAGTGTTTTTGTGGTGAAATAGCTCAATAGATAAATAAAATGTCAATAATCACTTCATGATTAAATGTTGAGGATTAAGAATAACCATAAGCCGCCAGGGGAAAAAAACAAAAGTTTATCTTCATCAAAACAAAACAGAAGAGGCATCAACAAAACAAATGGTTGTCTATGCCTCAACAACATATGGTTGTATGTGCCTCCAGTAACCAATTTACAATTTCTAAGCAACAATGCAAAGCTAGGAATTAAGTGAGTACTACTCAAGTAATGTCTTGATTCAAGGCTATAGCAAACCCCTAAACCCTAAAAAACATCGATTCATCTATAGATTTCATATACTAAATGTCCCATAAACCCTAACATTCATTTCAATACCAATTCCTAGAGTATCTATGAAATTCAAAACCAACCCATTCACAATTTGTTACATCAATTAACAAAATTAGCAATATGGACTTACTTAAGATGAAGTTTGCTCCTCGCCATAGGTTTAACACAGGGAGTCGTACCGGGCATCGTCAAGCGCAAAGAAGGAGATGTCGAGCTGTTGGATTCGAGCTCACAACGTTGGACCAAATCAGCCTGGTCAGGCTTCTTCCCCTTCAGTTCCGAGCGTTGAGGAAGAATGCGCCATCGAGCACTTCAATTCGTAGAGGAAGGTGGATGTCGAAGGTGCTCCGGCGACCTCGAGCATACAGGGAAGCTCGCAGTAGCGACCGCTAGGCTTAAGTTTGGGCGAGGAGGTACCCATTGGAGAGGTTTTCGGCGAGAGAGCTAGAGAGAGGGGCAATAGATCTCCATTGTTGGCTCTTGTGTTTTCAGGGAGAAAGAAAAGAGGCAAGGAGGCGTGCAATAGGTCTCGATAGAAAAGTGACCAGATTTAGGGTTTTATTTTGCCGCTTTAATTATTGCCCAAAATTTTAGAATGAAAAATTTGCCCCCAATTCCATGGCGTTTTAGAAACGCCATAAAATGCTTTATAAATTTTGCAATGAAAAACCATGGCGTTTTATAAACGCCATTAATTTTACGGCATTTGTAAAACGCCATAGATAAATCGTATTCTTAAAAATTATAGCGTTTTTGTATTTAAACGCCATAAAAGATATTTTTAATAGCATTTTATCAAAAACGTCATGTTTCAAATGTCATCAATGAGGATATATGTAGTAGTGGGGCCACGTTCGAGCGAGTTTAATCGTCATGGCGTTACGACTAGATTCAAAATCAAGCAATACATAATCGTAATGAATTAAGTCATGATTTTATTGAACAACCTTGTGAATTTGGTTACGTAGGAGTTAGGACTCATCACAACCACAACTCACATTTTAATTAATTAACCATGATAATTTTTCAAATTAAGGTTGGCTTTTTTTTTTTATTGAAACTTGCAAAATCAATGGCCAAATTAATTAATTAACTCATCATAGAGTACTGGGTGAGGAAGAAGATTAATGAATTTACTTAATAATTAATTATAAATATTTAACCCTAACTACTGATTTAATCTAATGACTTAGATTGATTTATTAGGAACGTATTAGGACACCACTCTCCTTAGAAGTATTCAAATCCGGTCGAAAAATGCATAAGAGATTATGATAGGGACAAATAAAAGTGTGGAAAGAATCAGTTTGACAAGGCAGGTCCTTGTAATCTAACCAACACGTACACCTCCAATAAATTACAACTGATAACGCACTTGTTGGTGCAATATATACATGGACTAGGGAGTGTATCTTTTATCTCCCAAATCTATTTCGTTAGTTTCATGGTAGTTATGATTTAGTTAGTGGAAGTGATTGCGGAGGTGGCCACTTAACTTGTGACTTACACTTTCTACTCTATCTTGAAACGGTATATATATAGATACGGTGATTAATCAGATTACAAAAAATGAGACCAAATCGAGGACGTAACGTAGTGAATTATAACCCCAAAGGATTACACTAGACCCACCAGCAATCCCAAAACTAACTCTACCACTCTATTCAATTTACAACTAGCTATCCGTGTTCCTACTCCTCCCAACTGAGCTTTCGCTCCAACCTTTTTACTAGTGATGCATTTCCACTGAGTAGAAAGGCGGGAGCGACAACTCTCCATAATGCACATCGCACAAGCTTTGGGTACAAATTGTTCATTACAAAAAATTAACTTGTTCCTATACATACATCCAAGTAAAATAGAGAGTGACTTACCGGCCAGTACTCCATCGAGTACAACTTAAATAACCCACATTTCAGCTAGTTTTACAAGTTCCAAATTGAATCAACCCTAACCATTCATATTCCTAGTTACTTACTAAGGTCTTCTTTCGTTAGCAATTTAAAAACCCATAAAGTAGAAATTTTCATTAAATATGCGTTTAGTTGGTATTTTTTAAATTAAAAAATTTCAGAAATTCAATTATTTAGGAACTTAAATTCCTTTAATTTGGAGTAAGTAGGGCTGGCAAATTGTACGGATACTACCATATCAACCATAAACCGACTATGTTGATAACCACACTTGTAGTAACCGACATGGTGGTAACTATCGTGGTGGTAACCACATGAAGGTGGTACGGTAATTGTAATGAAATCTGAATACTATGGTTACCGAGTATATATATTAATTTTTTATTTAATATTTTATTGTTTTTACCTTTAAGTTTTAAGTTTTTACAATATATTTTGTGTTTTGATTTTGACATAAATTGGTCATTTCTACTTTTTCTACAAGAAATAGTAAGAACATTTTGAATGTTTGAAGACATTGAACTTGTTTTGTTTGAACTTACAAGAATGTTTAGAATGTTTGAACAATTGAACTTGGTTTGTTTGAAAACTTTGAACTTGATAATTGGTTTGAATTGGTTTGTACTCTAGGTTGTGAACTTGGTTTATGTGAACTTGGTTTATTTAAACTTTTAACATGTGGCAACCATCTTATTTTTGGTAATCATATTTTTTCATTTGATAACTTTGATGACTACCGGACAGTAACCAAGGAATTTTAAAAAAATACAAACAGAATTACAGCATGGTAACTATGTTAATGTACCGATGGTGACCACAAGTCGTGGTTACCATGTGGTAACCACGACTTGTGGTTGGTGGATGATATGAAAATTTGCGTACCACCAGTTGGTGGTTGGTACTTGATAATTACCAATTTTTTATGGTTACCGTACCGTACCTTGACAATCTTAGGAGGAAGTTCACTTATGTAGTCCTCTAGTTAACTTTAACTTTTACTCTTTTTAATTTAGAAATTCTCAATTCCTCCATTTAATAATCTAGAATAAAAAAAAAATCAATCAAACACATTTTTACAGTTTCATTAATTGAACTTTATAGAAATTCAAATTCATATGAAGTAAGTTCTAAGAATTTACATCAAAACCAAAGTAACCTCATCACATAAAGTTGTAGTACGTTTGCATAATATGGATATTAATAAGAACTTTTTTAATTTAATTGGTTAAAATTAGGAAAAACAATTGACATTTGAAAACCACTCTTCCGTCTAATACGTTTCAACTACTCCTTCCTAAGTGCTCCCTTCCAATAGCTTCCCACCCTCTAACACTCTTCATCGACTCATGTTCCCTCTAACCCTCATTTATTTTTTGGTATGGAAAAGTAATTATTATTCTTATAAATGTAGTCCATATTTAAGTTAAAATACATTAATCACTATTCTAATCATTCTCCTTCTTCTCCCATTTTTCATATAAATGTGTTACCCATCTATTCTCTAATTTGAAGGAGGGTAACTAATACCTCTAGGATGGGCTAATAACCCCCCTCATCCTCTCCTCCAAGCTCACAAAAAATGATAATCATATACATTTTATGTCTAAAATTGAATACCTTACCTTTTCATTCCTTAGTTATCTAAACAAACGAGCCCTAAATGTGAGATATTTGCTCCCCTCTTACTCATCCAATCTCATGGATTGAGCACAAGCCGCTACAAGTAAACACGGACAATGGTAGTTATCAAGCGCCATTCTTGATTCGCGGCCCTTTGGTCCTCGAATGAAGAGTAGGCGTCCATGTCTTCTTTTAATCCATATATCTGACATTGTTGTTTTAACAATAACGAGCTCGCTCCCAGCGCGTTGAGTCGCCTCCTTTGCCAATGAATTGCCAAGTCCAAATGAGACAAAGGCCAACAATCTCGAGCCTCCACACCATCCCGATACCAAGTCTCCAATAGAGATCTTCTACAACATTTACTCCCTAAATCACTACATCACGTAATTAATTAGCTTAAATATTTATAATAAAAAATAAAAAAATCATATTTATATTATAAATAACAAATCATATATATATAGGGAGTGGTTCCATTGTGCACACCCCTTAGGGTATATCTTGTGCACGAATCTGGACCGCTGATTAGATGGAATGGATGACCATGATTAAAATGATTTTTTTCTTTTTTTTTTTATTCAAGTTGTGAGACCCGCATGGGTAAAAAGCAACCACTTTCCCTCAACTCTCCTTTGTGCAGTGCGTGAAACCACCCCCACCCCACCATTCTTTTATTTTTTTTTATTTTTTTTTGTAAGCAGTTGTTTTTTATTTTTATTTTGAAAATATGAGGGATTTTTTTGGTGGAAATCACCTGATTTCATTTGTTTTTTAAATTTGTCAATTAAACCGAATAATTTTTCACATACTACCGAATAATGTTATGTTATTTTTTCCATCCAATTCAGATGAAAATTTATTAATTATGTTATTTTTTCCATCCAATTCAGATGAAAATTTATTAATTTCACTGAATAATTATATGCTACCAAATAATATTTTGTTTTTTTTCCCCCGTCAATTTCAGATAAAAAAAACTCCAATTCCCTAAAAAATAGTTACGATTTATACGACTAATGCTTCATATTTTACCGAATAATAATTCACATTTCACCGAATAATGTTTAATTATACTCATGCGATGAAGATTTTTTTTTATATTGTTTTCAAACAAAGACTCCCTTCCTGGCGAATAATGAATAAGATTTCACCGAATAATTAACCAACTAAATAATGAATCAGATTTCACCGAATAATTAACCAATTAATGATCACCAATGACCGAAATTCACTACATATGACTGAATAATTAACGAATAATGAATCGAATTATACATCTCAAAAAAACTTAAACCAAATTCGACAAGGATCTCCTAATTATGCATCTCCACCACCACCCGATTGCCCAAAAGAGGATATATAAAAGGATCTCCTAATTATTATGCATCCAAACTAATTAAATTATTGTAAATGGTATTGCATATACCATACCACTTTCGTTCAAATTTGAGTTGGCTCAGAGAAAAGAATCCATGGATTCCTTCCTAATCAATCACAAAGCAACCATGGCAGCATCCCTTAGTGCTCGTGCTAAAGGATTCCGGCGAGGAGAAGGGTCGGAGAAGGGGGCGGATGAAGGAGCTCGCCACCACCGCCCAGATCTGGCGACGTCGCCACCATCTCCCTCGTCTTCGGCCTCAATCGCACATCTGCCTTCCCCGCAACACTACTTACAAAGTACACACCCCTTAGGGTGTACTTTGTGCACAATTGTGAACCCTTGATCTGATTTTGATGGATGGCTAAGATTAAGCCACGTTAATATTTTTTAAAAAAAAATAAAATGGAAAAAAGAGGCCCAAAAGAATAGAGCGCGTGGGAAAGTGGGTAGAAAAACCCTAAATTATAATTAGTCTCATCTTCATCCTTGTGTACCCAAAAGAATAGAGAAGAGAGAGGCGGCCTGAGCAGACGCCGTTCACAAGCGTCAAGCCGATTCCACCATCGGCGGCGATGTGTCTGTTGTCCGGAGGTCTGAACAGAGAAGAAAGAGGTCTCCATGGACAGAGAAGAGAGGGGCGGCCTGAATAGAGAAGAGAGATGTCTCCATGGCTTGATTCCGTACGTTCCAGAGGTCTCCATGGCTTGATTCCCGACGAAGGCGACGAAGACATCGATGACAGAGGAAAGTAGTGTTGCGGGGAAGGCAGAGGTGCGATTGAGGTCGAAGACGAGGGAGATGGTGGCGACGTCGCCAGATCTAGGCGGTGGTGGCGAGCTCCTTCATCCGCCCCCTTCTCCGACCCTTCTCCTCGCCGGAATCCTTTAGCACGAGCACTAAGGGATGCTGGCATGGTTGCTTTGTGATTGATTAGGAAGGAATCCATGGATTCTTTCCTCTGAGCCAACTTAAATTTGAACGAAAGTGGTATGGTATATGCAATACCATTTACAATAATTTAATTAGTTTGGATGCATAATAATTAGGAGATCCTTTTATATATCCTCTTTTGGGCAATCGGGTGGTGGTGGAGATGCATAATTAGGAGATCCTTGTCGAATTTGGTTTAAGTTTTTTTGAGATGTATAATTCGATTCATTATTCGTTAATTATTCAGTCATATGTAGTGAATTTCGGTCACTGGTGATCATTAGTTGGTTAATTATTCGGTGAAATCTGATTCATTATTTAGTTGGTTAATTATTCGGTGAAATCTTATTCATTATTCGCCAGGAAGGGAGTCTTTGTTTGAAAACAATATAAAAAAAAAATCTTCATCGCATGAGTATAATTAAACATTATTCGGTGAAATGTGAATTATTATTCGGTAAAATATGAAGCATTATTCGTATAAATCGTAACTATTTTTTAGGGAATTGGAGTTTTTTTTATCTGAAATTGATGGGGAAAAAAAACAAAATATTATTCGGTAGCATATAATTATTCAGTGAAATTAATAAATTTTCATCTGAATTGGATGGAAAAAATAACATAATTAATAAATTTTCATCTGAATTGGATGGAAAAAATAACATAACATTATTCGGTAGTATGTGAAAAATTATTCGGTTTAATTGACAAATTTAAAAAACAAATGAAATCAGGTGATTTCCACCAAAAAATCCCTCATATTTTCAAAAAAAAACAAAAAAACAACTGCTTACAAAAAAAAATAAAACAAAATAAAAGAATGGTGGGGTGGGGGTGGTTTCACGCATTGCACAAAGGAGAGTTGAGGGAAAGTGGTTGCTTTTTACCCATGCGGGTCCCACAACTTGAATAAAAAAAAGAAAAAAATCATTTTAATCATGGTCATCCATTCCATCTAATCAGCGGTCCAGATTCGTGCACAAGATATACCCTAAGGGGTGTGCACAAGGGAACCACTCCCTATATATATATATATATATATATATAATATTAATAGTAGTGATTCTTTTTTTTACATATATATTTTTTAAGGCAACGTTACAATTTTTTGATTTACATATTTAGTTCCTGTATTTACATTTCAATTTTAAACACTACTGATTATATATTGTAAACCGTTGCCCGAGTGAAGTTATTCTAATGTTTTAAGTGGCAGTGTATATTTCTTTGTTTGAATTTTTGTTTTTGTGTTTTTTTTAATAAGTAAGATGTTTTTTAAGTGGTAGTGATGTTTTTTTATAATGAAAATATTTTTTTATTGTTCAAGTTTTTTTTATAACATTTTATTATTTTTATCCAAGGGGTAAGGCCCGTCCAATCCCAGTCCCGTCCCGTCCCGTCCCGTGCGGGCTAAGACCCGTGTGGGATTAAAAAAAAAAGCGAATCCCATCCCGGAAAAAATTAAGCGGGACGGGCCCCGTCCTGGTCCCGTCCCATCTCATCCCGTCCCGCGCCCACCCCTACTTCTTTAAATGAGAAACATTTTTAATGAGATATTTTCATCACATTAATTATAGTTTTTTCAATCAATCAAATTATATATTTTTAATGGGGAATTTGCAAAAATAACCCAAATATTCGGAAACATTGCGGGGCTAGCTCGATCCGAAAATAAATTGCAGAAAAAGCGGATCGGGGCCACCTTTCTATAACATGTGCACCCGGTAGCCGGTAGCCCTTGGTGAAGAGAGAAATAAGGGGAAGGGAGACGGAACGTATCGGAGGCAGGCGAGAAAAGAAGTGGATCGGAGGCGAGAAGTTGATCGACCGGAGGATAACGTCGGAGGGAGCGGCCTTCAATGGCGGCGGAATCAGAGAGAGAGAAGTAGGGAGAAGAACCGAGCTTCTTCAACCGTATGTCCTCTTCCCACTTCTGCCCTTCACTAGCGCCTAGCACCGGTCTCTGAACTTCGGGCGCTGCACCACCCCCTGAGCCACTAGAACCCTAGCCACTCGCCCACTGTCAGATCTGCTCGACGCCATTCTTCTGCTATGCATCCACCTTCCTTTCTCAAGCCCCCTTCACCACTGGAACCCTAGCCACTCACGCAATTGTTGCTCGAAATCTCGGCTGCTACTCCTGAATCCGAATCCTCGACATTCAATCCAATTGGTAAGTGCAGGTATGCATTTTCCCTTCCTCTTTTGATTTGAATAAGTTTGAATTCAGTGTTAATTTAAGTTTGTAAATTGTGAGCTTCTTGTGGCTTGGGTTCACCAATTAGATAGAACATCAACTGGTAGAATTCTTTAGTTTTTATTCTTGTTAATTGATGTTCATAGATCTTGCTGAAATCTTATTTATTTTGATAACCTTAAGGATGTTCTTATTTATAAGTATGAACTGTTTATTTCTTTTGAAATTTTATAGTTGATAATTCAACCTTTATTACAGACTAATCCTCCATGTGTTCAGTATGATAAAGACTTCATCGTGTGCTCTCTGTCCAGGAATCCTTTAGGTTTGTCCAAGATATTTGGATCCGCGATTACTAGAATTGCTTGATATATCTGCCAAGCAACTGGTAAGTGGAAGTTTGTTTGTTTGTTTTTGTTTTTTTAAGATTCATTTTATTGTATGAAGAGGACATAATATTTGTGCTCACATGATCTCTCTAAGTTGAAGGAAGTGGTATCAGTGGCAAATAATGCTTGTTGGGCAATCAGAGGGTTAGCAGTCAAGGTACAAGCTCTCCTTTCCATCACCTTTTCCTTTAGCCATATTTGGTAAATAGATTGAACTGGCCGGTAGCACTCTTTCATGCAATGTCATTTTAGCCTTGAATTCTTGTTGGTTGACTAGCTTCTTAGTCTCTTATTTCTTGATAACTCGCTCAAGTTAATTAATTTTTAGATTTAGTTTCATGTCTTGTCAAATTTTTCACTTTTATCTTTGCCTTGTTAAATCTTAACAGATGCAAATGACATCTTATTGCACAGTTCCTTACATTAACTGCTCTTGAGCTTGTTTATGGAAATATTATCAATTGTGAAGTCTACAACTTTGCTTTCAGTTCTGAATGAGATTCAAGATAACCATATGCACATCAGCTCCATTTACTCATCATAATTTGGTGCTGCAATGTCGAACCCTGCTCAACATTCCTCGCTGGAAGGTGGCAATTCAGCTGGTGCTCAGACAAGCAAACAAGGAAGCAGATGCAATGTCAAATTTAGGGGTTGTACTAGAAGTGAATTTTCAAGTTTTTACTATTGCTCTAAGTTGTACATCGTTCAAATTTTTGTAAATCTTTTACTTTAAATTTTTTATTTAAATATGTAAGCTGTAAATTTGTAAGTTGAGCATCTGTAAATTCAAAATATTCAACCCTTAATTTTCCCTTTCTACATGACAGCACCACACTTCAACATGTCACATGTTTATTCAGACATGACAGACAACAAAGTTGCATCAATTTATTTTAATTCTCAACCTATTTTGAAACTATACTTATCAACTATCACATTACTCATATAAATAATGAATGCACATAAAGCTATAATACCTAAACACACAAAAAAACATGGAGTTGTGTTCATTCCGACAATTTCACTTACTACATGACACCTACACATATCAACATGTCACCTGCTTATTCAAACATGACAGACAAAACAAATTACACGACAAATGGAGAATCTTACAAGACAGAGATCAGAACATATGATACTCCTAAACACATTGATTATTCTTTAGAAACTGACATTGAATTCATTAGCTCATAATAAACAAAGTTTTCATTCAAAATCGACATTAGCCACCATGATCAATGTCAACTGAGAGGGTCGGTTCATGGCTAGAACAAACTCCAATCACGCAACGGCGCGGACACTGTACTAGTTGTCCTTAAAATAGGATACATTTTAGAAAACCACCCATAATTTTTTTTAATTAAAGTTATCTAATAATTTAGTTACTACACATTTAAATTTGTTTGAATAATTTTTATACACGGTTCACTAATTTTTTCCTAATAATATACGGATTCCTCAAAACATGTAGTTAAAAATAGTCCAAAGTTATTCAATTAAATTCTCCAGTAGTAGTATTTTTTTTCCTTTCAATAAGTTAAATGACTAATGGACGTTTGTAATTTCATTAAAAACACATGCAGTAATTATTACTAGGTACTCCCTCCGTTCCAAAATACATGGGCTTTTAGTTTTCGGCACGCTTTTTAAGGAGTGAAAAACTATATGAAATATTATTTTTTTAATTAAATTTTTTATATAATTTGATACTTATTAGTAATAAGTATCAAATGATATAAAAAATTTGATTAAAAAAATAATATTTCATTAAGTTTTTCGCTCCTTAAAAAACGTGTCAAAAAGGAAAAGCCCATGTATTATGGAACGGAGGTAGTAGTATTAATGAGAAAAAAAAAAGGAAGATGAAAAGTCAATAGCATTTGTACCATACCAAGTACGTATTTATGGCTATGCATTGAATATCGAGTTGAGAAAGTGAAAGATAAAAAGAGAGGTTAAAATGCACAGAAGCATTTGTTGGGCTTCAAACTCGGACTGCCAGCAAAAATACATGTTTCATTCTTTCAAAAACCACTTTGGCAAGAATTATTTATGAAATTCTACAAACCCTTTTATCATATACTAAAATTACATAAATGAGCCACTTAAAATCGGAGGTCCTGGACAATTGCCCACTCCACACATGTCCAAGGCCGGCCCTGCTTTTTCGCTACTTGAAGGCCATGCCTCCAGGCTGCCCATCACTCCTATTGAGAAAATCAGAATGCAGAAACAAAGATCATGAGAGGAAACAAGAGAGATGGAAAAATCAATTAAGCTGGTTGATGTGATCGCATTCGCCCATGAGCTCGTCTCTTTTAGCCTACAAAGGTTTGTCTTCGGAGCTGAACATCAACTTTCATCTCTGAAAACGGTTTGGCGACATCTCGGTATTTTGGCTCGTTCTGGATCTATAAAATTCCATTTGAAGCCGATGAGCACTTGTTGGAAAGATATTTTAGGTGGCTACAACTTTATTGAAGGATGCAATCATCAATTCAACCTGGAAGATGGCCGAAATCTGGGATCTTCGCAGCAGTCCGAAATTCTAGCAGCTCATAAAAAATGCAATAAATAAAGACGGAATGCATTCAATAAAGTCGGATTAAATGACGGGGCTTTAGGGATTTCCGACCTTCCATCTCTTTGATGGATACTAAGACCATTCTTTTTCCCCCATTATGGTTGCCCATCTCTCCGTCATAATTCTCGGAAACCCTTTCATATTATCCGTCATTAGTTTATCAATTTATTTTAATTTCTTTATTTTCATAGCATCAATATTTCCCTATATAAAGGGATATAAGAACTTCTTTTGGAGACAAGTTGAATTTGAGAAAAAGTAAGCCTTTTAGCTTCATGTGATTCGGGTTAAGAATCTCGTTCTTAGGTGAGAGACCGGGAACAAAACATTCGGCGAGAGGCTGAAGGTTATTCCTTAGTGAGAGACAACGAAATCAAAGGGTCGGAAACACTCGGAGTGCAAGGTTAAGAGTGTGGAAGATCGAGTGTTGGAGAGAGCTCGGAGTGCGAGGCCGAGAGCGATCTTGCATCACATATCCCTCAACCCCAATCCCCTACCTTACCATCATTCTAAGGCCTTCCACAGACCCATCATCACCCTTAATCACCCCCAAAACGTCACTCCAAAACAGCCCCTCAATCCCTCTCAAACAAGCCCCGTTCGGAATCATCTCTGCACAGACGTCGTCTTGGTAAAATGCAATTTTCCACTTCGTCTGACCTCCGATTGACGAGATCTGCCTCAATCCGCGACCGCGAAATCAAGATCTACAAAAGTAGTACTCGCACGTTCACAGAAGACGAGCCAATCAACAGGAAATCAGAAATCTTTGAAGACTGATCTGTTGACTCAGAAGCTGTCCACAATTTCTCGACTTCTCGAAACTCTCGTCTCCGGTCCTTTTGCTCTAGCCCGGGTCCGAGCACGTCTGGTTGTACTGTATTATTTAATATCTATTTATGAAATACATGAGAGGAACTATTTATACTACTTGAAAGAAATGAAATAAACAAACTTATTCTCCAAGCTATCACATCTAGAAAGTTCTTATGCAATACTGACATCACAATTCTATTATATTTCATTACTCCCCCTCAAACTTGGAGTTGTTAAACTGATTTACTACTCCAAGTTTGCTCATAAACTTTCTGTGTTGTTCTTGGCTTAGAACTTTAGTGAATAGATCCGTTGGCTGGTCCTTTGTGCTAACATATTGAGCTTTGACTTCTCTACGTATTACTTTGTCTCGAACAAGATGGCAATCGGTTTGCTCTACATTTAGATCCTTGAGCAAGATCACTAACCATGTAATTTCACAACAAGTGGCTGCTATTGCCCTGTACTCGGACTCAGCTGTCGACATAGCCACAAAGGAATGTTTCTTGGTTCTCCAGAAGATGAGAGATGGCCCTAAGAATATGCAAAAGCCAGTGAATGATCTTCTGGTCATGGGGCATGATTGTCAATCGGCATCGCAATACGCCTTTAGCTTAAGATCAGATTCCTGTGTTAGTAAGAGACCTTGCCCTGATGAGCCTTTGAGGTACCTTAGTATGTGTTTAGCAGCCTTCCAGTGTTCTACACAAGGTTCTTGCATAAATTGGCTTAGAACTTGAACACTGTAGGTAATATCAGGCCTTGAGACAGTCAAGTAAATTAGTTTCCCAACTAGCCTCCTATATTGATATGGATTCTTCATCTTCTCCCCCTCTTTGTTGGGGTTTGATTTTGACCTCTAATCGGGGTGAGAATCACTGTATTTGAGTATCTTTTGAGTTTTCTTAAGTTGTTGCTCACCTGTTAGTGGATTGGTTAAATCTGCTTTGCTCACCGATTTAGGCGTACATTCTGCTTCTCCACCTTAACTGCTCCTTATTCCACTTCTGTCATGATCACTTTTGTTGCTTCCGTTTTTTGGTAACTCTAGTCATATTTTTCTCCATGTGTGTTGCTTTCCTTGATTGTTCTAGTTGTAATTCTCGTCGCCGATTCGTTGTTGGTGGTGTCAGTCCTCTCATAGTCGAACTCACTTGGTCATTATTTTGCAGCTTCAAGAGTTTCCCTGTTGGTTATGGTGCTTTTCTTCTTCTATGTGTTTTGATTTAGGGGAGTATTGGTGACAGTTTGGTTTTATTTCTGGTGTTGGTTGATGTGGAGTTGAGTTATGGTTGGAAGGGCATGGCCTTGGGTTGCTATTTTCTTTTGCTAGCGGTGTTCTTTTGGTGGGTTGGAGGGATGGTTGCGATGTTGATAACTAACACTTTTGGTTTTGGATGATTTGAGTTTTGACCAAGACTCGGAGTTTTGCTGTTTGATTGAGTTCTTTGTCGTATGTGTTTTAAACGTTTCGGTGGTGCTGCTATTCTACTAGCTAGTCAGTCCTTGCTCGTCTGAGTTTGAAAGTTTCTGCCTCTTGTGTTGGCTTTCCATCTTTTATATTTGGTTTATTTGTTTTTGCTTTTTATTTCTTTTTAGATTCCGGCTATATCCGTATTTGTTTGGTGTGTTTTCCTTTTTGTCATTTGTTTTCGGTCAGTTTAAACATTAGCAAGAGAATTGAGTATTTTAATCGATGAATTTGCTGAAGAATTTTTTATTTGTACATTATGGTTTGTCTATCTATTCATTTGTCCGGTCTCTCAATTTTTTTTAGTAAAGTAAATATTCGGCTAATTGGACCTAGCCAATAAATTAATCGAATTTCTTTCTTTTATTATTATTATTTTTAAAAGCAGGACTAATAAATTGGGAGTAGCACGAAATATCGGACCCCATAAAGAAGATTTTAGAAATATCTTTGATCTATTCACTCTTTCACTTTCAAGTTCATCAGGCTAATATCTTATCCTTTTAAGTACCACTCTTATTAATTCCTCCTCCACTGTACGTCTGTACCCCGTTCCCCTCCTCTCTCTACCTCTGTTCCCTCCCCGTACTCTGAACTCTGGTCTGGATCCTTCTTTGAATCTCATAGTGGAGTTTCCTTGTCGCAAAATTAACTGACAATTCACTCCAGTATCTCAATCTAAAAGCCCAACAAGTTCCACACCTAACAACTCCCTCGAATCTTCAGGTATATCATCACTCGGTGCTTTTGCAATGTTGAATTTTGTGACAGACAAAACATCTTGGAAGTGTTTCTAATTTTGCCTTAGGTTTTTCTGTTGCTACTGCTTCTGCGGATTTGATTTGATTTGATTTGATTTTCGTCTTCTTTAAACTGCGGAATTCAGTGTGATCAAGTGAATTTAGGGCTTTTCAGCTCCGTGCACATGGAGCTAAAAATCGCATGTAAGCGAGGAATTGAATTTGTTCTCAATTTGTTTGATGGTGAAATTATCAAAAACAGCTGTTGATTCGACCTCAGTATCGTTGTTTTTCTAAATATATAAAAATGACGGTATCTCATCTCACTATTTTCACCGGGTTTCTTACCTCTCAAGCTTCTGAAAATATCCATTTGGTGTTGGATGATCGTTCATTTTACATTTGTTTCTTGTTTTATTTTCATGTTCGAGCCATCTTAATGAAGAACTGACTTTGGGAAAGAGTTAATTATACATCTCTTTGGAATTCAGGATGTAATCTTTACAGCTAATATGTTTCCTTATAAAGCTGAAAATTCCTAGCGTGATAGTTTTGCTTTTACCTTAGCTGAAACTTCCGAATTTCCATTTGCAAAAAGCTGTGATCACAAAATAATCAAGAACACTAGTCTGTACTTGTGACTGTTGTTGACAAATTTTAGTTCATTTGTGGTAGATGTGACTAATTTAAGACGGCTACATTATTTTAGGTCTTATCTTTCATGTTATTCACCTTATTACAGAATTTCTTTTTATGTCTATCCGATAGCGTCTTTGATTATTGTAGGTTAAGGAGGGTGTGAGATGGGAACACTGCAAGGACTTACCGTATGCCCTACTATCCACTCGAGACAAGCCTGTTCTTGCATTAAGATGGTCAGTGAGCCTGTGAAGAAGGCTACCGTTCTTAGAAGTCGCTTCCTGGGATGTAATGGTATCCATGGATTGAAGGCTACTGAGCTTAGTACAGTTCGACCCGGTAGTGTGAAGAAGAGGATGAAAGTGCATTGTACTTTCAGCTCATCATCAAATGGTAATGGTAGCAAAGCTGGAAATTTCAGTGAAAGTGATGAAGATTATGTCAACTCTAGTGTGCTTGAAGCTGGTATGAAACACTTATCTTTATGGTTGATGGAAATCTATTGATGATGATAATGTGTTTGTAGGAAGCACTGAACTCCTCCATGTTCTTTGTTGTTCATGTTGAAGTACTTTGTTTCATAGTTTGGACTTTGGACACCACGTGATATTGAACTTTTGATCTTGTTGCTGGTTCTGATTAGTGTGCTAGTTGAGACTCTAAGCATGTTATTAGTTGGTTAGATATCTAATTTTTGCAATACTTTGGTTTGTGCAAGCCTATCCTTGAGTTTTCTCTTCCATTGTGGGCCAGATTTTATAGTGTTTCCTTATGTTTTTTAGTTGAGGTGAAGAGTGGTTCTGAGGGCTTCACCATTAAGATGAGAGATGGTAAGTTCTTGAAATGTGTCCATAACAATCCGCAAAGTGGACATCTACCGGACTATGCTTCACATCCTGCTATCGTGCTAAAGATGGAGGATGGAACTGGACTTCTTCTTCCCATAATCGTGTGTATGTACCTAAACTTGTATGTGTCCAAATAAGTTCATGCTTTTATGATTCATCAATTTGAAGTTATGCTACATCTTTAATTGCAGTGGAGATGCCAAGCGTGCTGCTCATGGCAGCTCTTCGCAATGTGCATATAGTATGTTTGCTTTATTTCTTATTACATCAGTCATGTTGAGACATTCCAGTTCCTCGAGTTTTGTTATTTAGTGTTCGATGTATATGCACAGGCTCGGCCTACAATGTATCATGTCATAAAGGATATGGTTGAGAAGATGGGATATGTGGTAAGTTGTGTAACCATCTTTCTCTACATGGCTTAAAGTGCATAGTGGAATTGACTAGCGTCGTGGCATTGAAATAGCATATTGAGGCAACAAGCCACAGTTTCAATATTAAGGAAGGCTTATGATATAGTAGTGAGAAGAGTTAAAAGAGTAGGCAAGATCCAAAGTGTTTTTTTACCATCTAACATCGTGTACTTATGTAACAAGTTTTTTTTTTTTTTAATGAGAATTTGACACAATATGCTCAAGAAGAGATGTAATTGTTATCTTCAGGTGAAACTTGTCCGAGTAACTCAGAGAGTGCATGAGGCATACTTTGCTCAAATGCACCTTTCGAAGGTACTTTTCAGTTTGAATTCTTGCACAGTGATCCTGAAACCTCAATACTGGTTGCTATATATTTTGTAATTTCTTTTACTTGTAGATTGACAATGAGGCCGAGTGTATCACTCTTGACCTTCGGCCTTCAGATGCCATTAATATTGCTGTAAGATGCCAGGTATTTATTTTCTGCTTCCACACTGGCTACCCTTTGTGAATTATCTATGGCCATCAGCCCATCACTAACCAAGTTACTATAAAAGGGGCCTCACATCATTTTAAACTTACACTGCTTCATTAAACTTCTGTAAAGAGTCCATCTTTCAGTAGTTATACAATCCTGATAAAGGGGTTGTTTAAGCAATTAATGACAGTTGTGCATACCTAGAAACTTAAACAACAATGCATCAGTCTATATTGGATATCTAGTAACCTATTGTGAATTTGGATATGAACAGATCTCTAAAAAATTTCACATCCTCTACATGGGGTTATTAAGAAAGAATTTTTTTTAAAGCTCACAAACTCCATAGCTATGATCTTCTAATAACTCTGGTAAGTTTTGGAGACTTGCTCTTGGAACTGATCACATGTAGCCCCTTTGAACTCTGGTGCAGGTGCCAATACAGGTTAACAAGCACTTGGCGTACAGTGATGGAATGAAATTGATTGAAGCTGCAAAGCCTCCAGCTTATGGACCTGGATCAGATGGGTTTTTGATAACAGAGATGGATCGGTAAACTCTCATAACATCCTTTAGATTTTGTCCTACTCACTTTGATGTAATCCTGTTGGCTTTCTTTTCACCCCATCCACAAATAATTGCCAAACTTCGGATGGAAATAAAATGAAAATTGTGTTCGCTTATATTAGATGCTTTGATGATAAAGAGTCACGGATGGAAATAGGAACTGAACTTGGAAAACATGCTTGAGTTCATCCACTAGATGGTATTTCATCCTACTACTTGGCCTAAAAGAATAAACACTTAAATCAATATGGGGCTATCCTGCCTCTTGTGTCCTAGAATATGGAAGAGAGTTGTGAGAATCTGTTTTTATGGTAATCTATAAGAAAGAATAATTGGCAGTGTACGAAGTTTTACTGTAAAAATTCTTTCTTAAACGATAAGTAACGTGTGAGAAAATTCTTTAGTTTGATAGAATTCTGATATGCGAGTCTTTTAACGTTGCAAGTGGATTCCTGTCCTCATTGATATTACTGGTGGATCTGTGATGAGCCATGTCCCTAAAGAAAATAAACAATACAGTGATTAATTGCCATATATTTGTTGGAGCTCCCATTGCTTATTAGTCGAGACCGCCTAAACCTGACCTGTTACTGTTTCAGACCCACTGAAAAGACGAGTGTTGAGACAGAGGAGTTTAACCTGCTCCGTAACATGGTGGAAGCTGCTAGCGAGGAACGCTATCAAGATGCTGGTATGCATTACTGCTGCATCATTCATTAGTATGCTTACTAGTTTATTGAACTGAATCATACATTACCAATGCTTTCATTTCCAATTAACTGGCTTTAAATCTCATACAAAATAATGTGGTTTTTGCAGCTAAATGGAGGAATGAACTTACACGGCTCCGGGCTAAAAGGAACTGGGCATGACAGGTAAAAACTCTTTAAGCTTTAAAAAGACACTGGATGTGATCAAGAGCTTCAATACTTGAACAAAAACACACGGCCTTGTAGTTTCCCCAAACTCAATTTCCAGTAACCATAAGAAGCAAACATGTACATAGTGCAAATCTTTGCAAAGCTGATAGTGGTGGCTCCTTTGGTGTTGTATCTTGTCTACCTACTTAAATATAGTTAAAACTGTTGTAAAACTGTTATGTATAGATGTATATAGTTAAATTGTCATCTCTACACTCTTCACAAATTGTGCGATTTATAATGTTAAAACATTTTCTGCAGCAGGGTTAATTCATTGCCTAAATGCATATGCTTGTCTTTTTGCTACTCCTACATACAATCACTCACTAGTCACTACTATGAATTTTGTTTGGCCTGATTTGATGACAGTTTTGTTTTGGTTTGTTGTGATGGAAACAATGTTATTAAAATCCCGATTTGATCATGCGATTTCAACGATCCTACGATCCAAAAATGGAAGAACGATTTCAATCATTTTTTACGATTCTAACGATCTTATAAAATGTCTGTTATAATAAATTTCTAATATTTACACTTTAAATATAAGAAATTTTCAATATATATTTAGTTAATCTATATTATATTTAGTTTATTTTTAAAAAATTTCAAATCTTTATGGGTATTTTTTATGATTTAACATAATATTTATCTAATGTAAAACATATTAACTTCATTTTTTAAAAAGTTATCCATGCGGTGGGATCTTACGATTCTGCGATTCGATTCTTACACATTTTTTTTATCGATTCGATCTTGAATCCCAATTTTAATAACATTGAATGGAAAGACTTTTCACTTACCTACCCATTATAGAGGAAATTTGTTGTTTAAAAAAATAGAAGAAATTCAAAAAGAAAAAACTGTTAATTAAAACAATAAGCTTTTTTTACAAGCAATATTTGGAAAAAAAAACTTTTTCCTCTCTCTAGAAATTCTAGAGAGAGTGAGCTCGACCTCGGGTTCGGCCGCCATATCCCGGCTTCGGCCGTCCTACCTGGCGTTGGCTGCCTTATCTCGGCTTCGGGCGCCTTGACCTGACTCCGGTTGCCGCCGTGATGCCACCCTACTGTTTGTCCGGTATATCCGATGCTTTAGTGCAACCCTATATCCGACTGTCCCCTCTCGGATTTTAATCGAGACCTCTAAATTGGTTTGGGGCTCTTTGGTTGTTTATGGGTTTGTGTCCTCGTTTTTGCTCAAGCTTCGACCAATTTTGTGCGATTCCCTCGTTGTTCTCATTTCGGGGTGTGTTAGGCGGTTTTGCTATCGTGTTTTACTGCATTTCCTCGCCATCCTGGGCCGGCGCCGGTTCATCCCGCCTCGTCGATGTCATCCCTCCCTTGATTTTGGTAAATATAGAACGACTATATCTGGGAGTCGAACTAGGGACCATCGGGTACTACCCTGAGATCCTTTCCAGCTCAACTACCCCGACATGGTTAATCACAACCATTAAGATAAATATTACATGTTGTCATCCCTCCCACAATCACTCTCCTTTGTCAATCTCCTCTGGCGGCCATATCCTTCTCCCCGTTGTTTGTTATTTCCTCCTTTTCTTCCTCCGATCCATGTCTACCTCCCCTGTCTCTATTTCTCTGTCCGCCTCCCCCTCTTTTGGTTCGTAACTCTCGATGGTTGGTGGCTGGCCGTCGGTGGGGGAACGTCTTTTCCTCCGACCATCCTTTACCCTCCTCCCTCATCCTTTCTTCCAGATCTGAATATCCTTCGTTCGCCGTCGAACTCGTTGCAACCAGGGTCGCCGTCGACTCCTATTCTACTTCGTGGTTGGTTTTGGTGGAATAACCCGTTCCAATTTTTGCCCTCTTGGCTTTGGGCTTGTCTTGGGCCCGTTTGTGGCCCGCTGGGGGTAGTTTCGGGCCCTATAAGTGTCTTTTGGGCCCAAGCTGTCCCGAAGGGGAAAAAAAACAAAGAAAAAAAAGAAAACAGAGGGTTATATATACATATACATATTTATTTATTTATTTATTTGTATGAAATTATAACATGAATTTGGGAAATTCCGCTCGAAAGAGCTTGAGCTAATTCCCGAAAGGGTTTGACTAATTCCTGTAAGGGCTTGACCAAATTCAGGTTGAATAAATCTTTTGGCTTTTTTGCATGAGTGGTGGGTGGCTCTACTTTCGACGTTTCTAGGAGGTCTTCTACTTGGTTGGGGTCGTGAAGACTAGAGTCTGCACTGGCTGGAATCGAGGTGATGCGTTCAGGGCGACTCCGTATCCGGGAAGGAGCTTCCTTAGAGTTTCATCTTCAACTCCCACATGAGAATATGAGATAGAATCCTGTTGTACCGCTGGCATGGGTACTACTATTCGGTGGTGCTTGACTTTGTTCTTCGTCATCGTCTGCAACTGTTGGGAGTAGTTCTCCGTAGATCGTTCTTGTTATAGAGTGATTTCTGCTTGTTTCATAGCGTTGTTTTCTGTTCTTATTGTATGTTTAGGCGGTTTTCGTCTGCGGATTCGTCGACCTTCCTAGAATCAGGCTTGTCTGATCTCGAATTCTTACTTAATTAAAAAAAACAAGATGATACTTTCAGGGCTCGTTTGTTTCTATAGGAGATATTGTAAAGGAAAGAAATTAAAATTTTACATATAAAATGTATATGATCATCATTTTTTGTGAGCTTAGAGTAGGGGTTGGAAGGAAATGATTAGAGCATTCTAGATGTTATAGTTACCCTCCTTAAAATTAGGGAATGAAATGTGGGAAAATGTGACAAATTTTTTATGAAAAATTGGAGAAAAAAAGATAATGGTTAAAATATTGATCAATGAATCTTAAATATGAACTATATTAAAAAAAAAATTACTTTTTTCTATAAAAAAACAAACGGGGGTTATTATAAGAACATATTTGAAGATTGGTTAGTAGAAGATTTGTTTGTAATTAATTGTTCACAGGACTTGTTAGCACTTCAATAAGTAAAATTATGTTTCTGTCCCCAAAAAAAGTCATATTATGTAATATTAATTCTCATATTTGTAACTAGTAAATCTTCTATTTCACCTTACCAAAAATCTTTTTTTTTTTATTACAAGGCGAGAATTTTGGTTGTGTCAACCACGATTGTACCACCACTCAAGGGCGTCCTTTCGGAAGAGAGCAAGAAGCTCTGAATCGGTACTCTAAGAAGAAGTGTCGAAGCCTAGGCTCAAATGCGCCATGCGATCTGCTTCCCTATTGCATTCCCTGAAAATGTGGGAAACGAATGCCTCCTTGAAAGAGCGAAGAAGAAGAAAGGAGTTCGAGATCATCATTTCGATCTCCCACAGACATCTCCAAACACCTTTGATAACGTTAATGACCGCCAGGCAATCACCCTCCCATTCAAGTGTTCTAATACCCCTATTCCGAGCTTCCATCAAGCCAAGCCATAGACCAACTACTTCAGCTTGCAAAGCCGATACCTTTCCGTATCTTCTGGCATCACAAGCGAAACATCCTCCCATCTTCGTTTCGGATCACAAAACCTGCATTTGCAAAGCCCAAAAGGATTTAGTGCCATCAAAATTTAGTTTCATGAACCCTTCTTTGGATTTCCTCCATCGAAGAATATTTCTTTAGCGTGGATTATTTGGGGGTTTGTTTTGTCTGGTTTTTTCATCATTGTCATCTAGATCATCCTTCTAGGATTTTTTCCAATTTATTATGTGTTGTCTGATCATTACTATTATCTCATCTATTCTTCTTAGACTTTGATTTTCAAATAGGATCTTGTTTCTCTTTGTCCATACGCTCCACAACGTGAACGCATGGGTGACTCTTTTTTCTGGTTTTAGTTGTAATATTTATGGGATTATCGTCTTTATGTTTTTATTGCCCTTGTCAGTGTTTCTTATTAGTCTCTCTATGCTTTTGTCCATTAGTCCAATGATTCTTAAGGTTATTAGACATTCCATGAGTAAATGTATTGGATCTTCCTCTATACTATTACATAGGGTTCCATGGGCATGTGTATTCCCTTATTCTTGAGTCTGGCTTTTGTTGGTACGTAATCCATCCACTACCATTTTTCATAGGAAAATTTTCAGTTTCAGCGGGCAATCCATTTTCCATATCCAATTGAACAAGTTTGTTTCGTTACCATTTAACATTTGTAATGTACTCCATTGCACTTGATGTTGTAAACCACTCATTTATATTTGGTTTCCAATATAGTCTATCCTCAAATTCCATAGTTGGAAGGGGGTCACTACTTATTTTCTCTACAATATCGATGGGTAGTATTTCTTGTAATTTTTCCATGTTCTATGTCTTGTCTGGCTGTATATATATAGTTCCGTACTTTTTCTTGTTCATTAATTTGGTTCTGAAGCCTATGATCGATAAGGTTTCTGTCATCATCCATGCATTTATCCAACTAGAATCTTACTGTTTTTCGTTCCCTATTTGCCAAATTAGTCATGAGCAAAATTTATACTTTAATTCTATTAATTTCTCCCATTGCCACGATATGTTTTTCTTTTTCTTGCAATTCTAAATTTCATCTTCTTTCATGTATTGTTCTCTTATTATCCTAACCCATTGGTTATGCGATTCTACTAGAATTTTCCAAAGTAGCTTCATTTGCAATACCTTATTCACGTCCTTGGTCTTATGGAGTCCCAAGCCATCTGCCTTCTTTGGTTTGCATATTTTTTCCCATCCTATCAATGGTTTATATTTGTGATCTTTATTCCAGAAGAAGCATCTGTTTAATTTGTCTAGTTCATTGTGCACATTTGTCGGGAGCATGAAATTTTGCATAACACAGTTCGGTTTTGCCATTAGATTTGCCTTTATTAGTATAGTTCTTCCTTGTTGGGATAGTGTGTTTACTTTTCATTTTGTTAATTGTGCTCTTGTTTTTCCTAGCACTTCTTCAAATGTTTGTTTGTTTACTATTTCATTTATAATAGGGCATCCTAGATATTTCTCTAAAGTCACTTGGTTCATGATGTGTATAGTACTTTGGATCCTTAGTTTTTTACTTTTTGAAACCCCTTTTGTTACTTGGAATGCTAATTTATGGAAATTTACCTTTTGTCCCAAGATCTGGCAATATTCGTCAATTATTTTTTTAACTTTTGCACATGATTCCTGAGATGCTCTGGCAAAAATCATTATGTCATCTGCAAAAGATAGCAAAGGAATTCGTGTTCCATTTGGAGTCATCTTGCAACCGATCAAATTCGTTGTTTCGTTGCATTGTTGTTGTAGTTTTCTTGCGAGAATTTTAGCCCCTATTATAAAAAAGATAGAGGGAGATTGGGTCACATTGTCTTATCCCTCTTTATGGTCAAAAGATCTCTGTGAGTTCATCATTGATTAGTACTGAAAAGGATAATGTTTTAATGCATTCATTGATCCATTCCATAAACCTATGACAAAATCCAAATTTTTCCATGATCGCAAATAGAAAGTTCTAATCCACTCTGTCACCTTTTCCATATCTAGATTTATTGCTATCCATCCTTCTCGGCCTTTTCTTGTTCTAAAAGAGTGAAATATTTCGTGAGCTATAATTATATTGTCTTGGATTGCTCGATCCGTAACGAAAGCTCCTTGTAGTGGATGAATGATTTTTGTTCACAGCGTGTTCATCATTTCCGCTAGTATTTTCGCTATTGCTTTATATATTGTGGGGAGCACAAACTTATTGGTTTGTATTTATTTGTTGTCGTTGGGTTATCACATATAGGGATTAATGTGATGAATATCTTATTTATTTGTCTTAACATTTTCCCTTATCTGAAAAAACCTTTAATAGCTTTGGTAATCGAAGGTCATGCAATGTCCCAATATTTTCTGTAAAATTCTGTTGTCATTCCGTCCGGTCCAGGAAATTTATCTTTTCCCATGGTGAAGATTGCGATTTTTATTTCTTGATTTGTGACAGGTTTTGTGAGTTCTTTGTTGTCATCCATCGTGATTTCAGTGTTTATTAGGAGGAGGTACTCTTCTAGTAGTCTGTTGTTAATGTTTTCCTTTTTAAATCTTTTTTCAAAGTCGTCTTTGATTTTCTTTCTGATATTTTCTTCACCTGTTATTATTGTGCCTTCTTGGGTTGTAATCTCCCCTATTATTTTTCTATTCCGTTTCCCAAATGCGACTTTAAGGTGGTATCCTGTGTTTGAGTCCGATAGTTTCAGATGCTTTGTCTTTGCTCTTTGACTCCAATATATTTAGTGATATTGCACTAGTTGGTCTTTTTTATTTATTAGTCGTAGTTGTAGTCTGTCGCTGTCATTTTGATGCTCGTGACTGTTTTCTTTTTGCACTTCCAACAATTTTTCTTCGACATCTCTCAGTTGTCTAAATATATTGTCGAAGGTTTGTTCCATTCTTTCGTTATTCTTTTTAATAGTTGAGTTTTTTTCATAACAATTAAACATTTGAGAGCCACATAGTTGGTTCTCCCTGCTTGGGACACAATGTTTTTATAGTCTTTCCTTTGAGTCACATTTTCTCAAATTTGAAAGGTTTACCAAAAATCTTCTATTTAACCTCCCCTCCTCCACCCTCTCACCCCTCAATTTTTTTTTTTTTGGTAATTTCCAAAAAAGTATAAATTTTGGAAAATAATATTCCCAAATGCACAACTTATGAGGAATATGCTCACATTCAACCAACTAGTAGCCCTTGCCACGAAAAGGGGGTTTTCTCGGCTCGAGGTAGAGGGGGACTGCTTGACGCTGATCAACGTCATGAAGGGTAGCTGGCGGTGTCCTTGGGAAATTGAGATGATGGTATCGGATGCCCTCAGCTTCTGTCGCGCTTTCGAGAGGGTTTCCTTTTCGCACACTTACCGTGAGGGGAACCAAGTTGATGATAGACTGACGCATATCAGTCTCTCTTCGTCATTTATCGATGAACGCGTTCCTGCCGAGATTGCTGACGCTCTTGGACGATTGATCAACCGCGGTTGACTATCCCCAAATACTCGCCTTATAAAAAAAAATAGTAGCCCTTGCCGGAGAAACAATACCAAAATTGGGAAGAGGTGAGGGCTTGATGGCTGATAGGTAGTTAATGCCCAATCGGTTTCAATTGTTTATTGATGCTTCGCTTTCAAGTGTTGCTTTATCATCATGTCGTGTTCTTGAATCATCCAATTTTGATTGGTCATATTTACTTTATAAAACCACCATATTCTCGATATACTATTTGCTCATACCGTGTTCGCAGAACACAAAAAACCCGTTAATGTAATGTTTTCAGTTGTCCTTAGGTTATTCCCGAATCTAACATCAGATTTGCAAAGGAGGACCGATTTTGATTCTCACTAGCTATTGGCTAAGCTAGGTTAATTAGGTTGTATGGGATTAAAGGCAATGGAATTTTGGAACATTTTAGTGTTGCATTCAAAGATTCTCTTTCGGTTTTTTTATTCTTATAGGGCTTGACATTCGCGTTAACATTAACCAAAGTTTATCCCCCGTCGATTAGATCCAAATTATTTTTCATACCTTCGCATCAGAATACATTATCTTTTAGGTATTTTTTTTATAAAGGAATATATCATAGTTCGAGCGGTTGACAGAGTAATCACCATGATAAATCACAGAACAACGCAAATCAAACCATGAAAAATAACTCGGAATATAATAAATCACAATAAAATCTTTGACATTTTTTTGACAACATGAAAGTTCTAAGGTTATTGACTAATTCTCCGCGTGCTGAGCACTAGTGTGTAAAGCACTCGAGCTGGAAAGTATAGCGGCAGCCGGCAAGCCGCAAGATAGGTTCAAACTAGACCCGTCAAAACCTAACCCGGCCCGACCGCCCGAATTTTTTTTGGGTCAAGACCCGAAAATTTGAACCCGAGAAAAAATTTCAACCCGAACCCGAAAACCCGAAAATTTTCCGGGTCAGACGGGTCTGGGTCCGGGTCGACCCGAACGGGTCATGGCACTTTATAAACCACACTGTTGCATTGAGTGCGCGCTTCTTCTCCAAAAGTCACCCCCTTCCTGCCTTCTGAAATCTAAATCTAAATCTAAATCAAAAGGGAAAAAATGTAAATGTATAAAAGAGATGAAGAGAAAAAGAAAAGAAAATAATAAGAGAAAAATTGTGATGAGTTGAAAAACTTTAAATTAAGGAGGTATTGACACATTATAAAATAGACTTCTGAATTAAGATATTATATAGATAGATATAGATATCACAATTAACGATTTTTCGAGGATAATAACACTAATTTAGAAAAGTTTTTTAAAATTTTAATTAGTTTAGCTTTTTAAAAAAAAATTAAATTTTGTTATTTTGATAGAAAATCTTTATCAATTTAGGTTTTTATGGTATGCCCTTATCCCCACAAATGATACAAACTCTACTGATATTTATTTAAGCTACAGTCGTTTTGGGCTGGACCACGGGCCCATGACCCACCCCTACTCTCGGAATGTATCAGAAACTTTTATTTCTCCGTATTAGATTTTTATTAAAAAAAAAATAAAGTAGAAAAGGCAAAATAGTTTCTTCGTTCAGCGGTTTAGTTTTCCTTCGTCGTTACAGATTCGTATCCTTGAAAGCTGCCACAGGTGTACGCCTGTTTCTCTCTCCATTTCCCACTTCCTTCCTTTCTCCTTTCTCTCTCTTTCTTTCCCCCCTTTCTTCCACTTTCCTCCTCCCTTCATCCCCCTACCACATACGGAATTTCGAGTTTCGTCCCTTTTCCACATTTTAGTTTTCGCTGATTTTCCATCGTTTGGCTGCCGAATTGATAACTCCCAGATTGTTGGAGCCGGTGATTGTTCGTCGAGGCTCAGTCACCGATTTCAGTCTCAGCCGCTCCTGATGTCAGCGCCACCCGATCCTTCCCATCGCGCCTGTGAGTTCCTTCTTCGCTTACCCTCTCCTCTCCTCGTCGTTTTCCTCCCTTGCTTCGTGCTTCATTTACGCGTTTTCCTTTTTGTCGTTGAATTTAGGGCTTTTTTTTCATTCTTATTTGTTCACCTAATTTTCTCTTAGCCTCAAATCAAATCTGTTGAACGTTATCTCTTTTTCGATTAATTATTGCCGGATTTTGGTCCTGCGTTGGTGTTGGTTGTAAAACTGATGAATTATTTGATTAGCCGGTAGCTTCATGTGCTCAATTTTCATTTCTTAGGCCTTTTTTCGCTCTCAGGCAGGAACTTTATAGCCATGCTTTACTTTTGATTGATGGGGCTTTTATGGTTGTCATTTTTATGGCATCTTATCCTAGCCTATTTCTGTCTGAATGTGCTTCTCTCGACTCGAGATATCCATTTGAAGTTCAGTTGATTGCTCCAAAAAAATGTGCAGAAGTTTTGGAACTTTTGATATGAATTATTACTCCAGATGGGTTGAGCCGGCAAATTCAGGATCAGGGACATCCTATTTGCTTTAAAATTTATAATATTATATAAAGAACTTATCTGTGATCAATGTATCTGCATATCGCCATGTAACACCCACAAATTTCTACATTTTAGGAATGTTGTAAGCCTCATACAATGGTTTTCTTGAGGTATAATTGGTTTTAATAGAGTACTTGACTAGAGGTAGTAAGCACTTAAGTGTGACAAAACTGTTTGCATTTCGGCACGGCAGGTACTGAAGACAGCTTAAGCCATGAAAGGGAACCAAATTCAGCTTCCAATCTAACAGAGGAGGAAAAGAAGACTAGGATGGGAATTCTGAAGAAGAAGGCACTTAGTGCATCTAGTAAATTTAGATTATCGCTCGTTAAGAAAGGCAAGAATAAACAGGATATTTCCGTCAAGGATTCAGATACGGAGGAACTTCAGGTTGTGGAAGCTTTTCGACAGGCTCTTCTTTCAGAGGACTTGTTACCTGACAGGCATCATCATTATCATACATTGTTGAGGTGAGCACTAGTGAGTATTGAGGGTTTCCTTGTTTTTGCAAGGTGTACGACACAGATGCATGGTTGCATCAATAATTTATGAGTCTTTTGATGTGTATGGACTAAAGCTGTGCCAGATTATCTCTTGCATATACATCTTATAAACAACCTAGTCACATTGTTATCATTTGCAGATTTCTGAAAGCAAGAAATTTTGACGTGAACAAATCAAAAGAAATGTGGGCTTTGATGCTTCGGTGGAGAAAGGAGTTTGGTGCTGACACAATTCTGGAGGTTAAACAACCTGTCTTTGTTTATTTCCCCCTTCATGAAACCAAGTTGTTAGTTAGTTTTATAATTTTGAGGTAGTAATGCTTGATCATTGATCTGTCACTATTGCCGAGCCACAATCAAATGGTTTCTAACTTCCCAGACATATAACGGTTTCTTCTGGAATGTGCTGAGATTATATTTATTATCTGTTGATGTATTTTCAGGATTTTGAATATCGTGAGTTGGATGAAGTATTGAAGTATTATCCCCAAAGTTACCATGGCGTGGACAAGGATGGAAAACCCATTTACATTTATTTGTTAGGGAAAATTGATGTTGAAAAGCTTATGCAAGTAACAACATTGGATCGATATCTTAAGTACCATGTACAGGATTTTGAGAAGTGCTTTGCATACAAATTTCCAGCTTGCTCTATTGCCGCAAAGAGGCACATAGATTCCACAACAACTATTTTAGATGTTCAAGGCTTGGTATGTCACTTGTCTTCTGCATTATTTAGCAATGTCTAGTCTGCATGCTTATTTGGCAGGGGTACTATTAGAATAATGAAAATGACGCGGAAATCTCTGCGTTCAGGGTTTGAAGAATCTGACTAAACCTGCAGTTGAACTTATAACGCGGCTACAGAAAATTGACAATGATAACTATCCCGAGGTATATGATCTGATTATGTTATCATCTTGTTACTGAAATTTTTAAGTCAGGCGGTTGCACACTGAGCACTATTATTATGCATGCCTGTCCATCCTCTAGTGATTTGACAATCTTCCTGCAGACTCTGTCTCGCATGTATATTGTCAATGCTGGTAGTGGGTTCAAATTGTTGTGGAACACAGTGAAGTCATTCCTGGATCCCCAGACAGCTTCCAAGATCAATGTAAGTCAGAGGTTCTTACAGTAAGTGATTTGGCCAATGGGTTCATTGGGTATGCCTTTTATCGTCAACCTTTGCTCATGTATGTGGGTTGCTGGAACTTTTAGGTTCTTGGATTGAAATATCAAAGCAAACTACTGGAAATAATTGATGAAAGGTGATTCTGTTTAAATAACTTATGTTATGAAAATTATTCTACCTTGTGTTTTTACATCCATATCCTGACATCCATTAACTTACATCTAAATGTGGATGCAGTGAATTGCCGGATTTCTTAGGTGGGAAGTGTCATTGTGTGCACCAGGGAGGTTGCTTGAGATCTGAGAAGGGACCATGGAAGGATCAGGACATTTTAAAGGTTTGCTATGTCAACCTTCTTGTTGTGGTGGTTGTTTCTTTGATATTGGAAACATTGATTTATTGATTTTGAATTGTTTTGCAGCAGATTATTCAAAGCAATGAAGAAGCAGCTCCTACAATAATTAACAATGACCCAAGAACAATCACTCCACACTCTGATTCTCCTATGGTAATTACACTGTGATTCTCCATTGTGCAAATTGAACAACACCATGACCTTGTGGTTTCAGAGTGCATATCCGAGTCAAGATTATTCATCATCTAAAACATCTGAAAATGTTGTACAGTTGGGTTTGAATTTTTTTAATGAGAAATTCCTTCGCCTTGAGTAAAACTTACACAAGTCACTCGCACCCTTTTTCAAACAAATATTGATCCTCTCTCGTTCATTGTCTTAAGATACTCTCTTTGCAATAACATGGTTAAAGACATAAGCGCCTTGCGCGCGAGGGGGGGGGGGGAGGCTTATGAATTCTGTTTCTGATAGTTAGGATGTAAGTTAAGTGTAAAGCCCTTTTATTGGAAAATCAAACATGGGTATGTTGTAATAAAAGATGGTTGTGAATCCACTTCTGTATTCACATTGTTAAGACTCATATTTTGCAGTTTTCCGTACAGAAGGAGACGGATGGAAGGGCAAGCTGAATAAGCAGGCTACTTGAGGATGATGATTCTTTTCCAGCTCTTAGTAAAGTTGGTAGATGCCATATCTAGAGGTGAGTGTTAGATAATTAACTGATGTGGTGATTCTTTGTACTTTGCTTCAAATTTTCCTCACATTTGGGTGTCGCCTATATATGTGCAGAGGTTTCTTCGAGATGCAAACTTGCCGGGAATTACCCAAGGACTACGTGGCCATTTTGGAGTGTTTGATAACGACTTTCATCTTCACTCTCCTAGCAATTTTAATCTGCAGAAATAGCTACTAGAAGAACTCCATGCTTAGTTTCTAAAGCCACTGACCGTGTTTTTGGATGTCGCTTTGATTTCCAAATTCACAGTAGAATTTCAGTTTCCTGCAGCAGAAGCTGAAACAGTATCGATTGTAAGAAGTGTAAGTGATATGAAACCCTCTGCAAGACAAAGTAGATTTTATGAATGCTGCTATGTATCCCGTGTGTTGCACTCGAAGCCGAACTAGTTGCTAAGAAAATGGTATGAATTGTTTGGCCTATTGCCTATTAAATAAAGGATTTTTCTTGCCATTCAAGACTGTATACAGTAACTCGAGGTTCTGAGTTCGAACCCGGTGTAATGAATGTTGAACCTCACTAGTAAGAGGCGACAATCGGGTGGTTCGGGTTCAGTTGGTTGGGCTTTGGGTCATTCTGGTTTTGGGTAATGTCTAATAATTTGGTCATTCGATTGGGTTGGGTTCGGGTTTCGATTGTCTCGGGTTTCGGTTATTTCGAGTTTCGGTTGACTCGAGTTTCGGTTATTTTGGGTTTGGATTGTCTCATGTTTTCATTATTTCAATATTCATTTTAATAAATTTACTAGAATGTATCTTAAAGTGCGGTTTATTTCAAGTTTCGGCTATAACGGGTTTCGGTTGAATCGAGTTCGGTTCATTTAGATTTGGGTGAGTTTCGGTTATCGGTTATTCGGATTTCGGGTCCAAAATGGATCGAGTTGGGTCGATGTTCAGAACAATGGGTTTCGGGTCGAACATGTCGGATTTTCGGGTTCTGGTTGGGTTTTGCCAGCTCTAATGCTCTATCACTAGTATAAAAACATGGGATTTTATCCCGGACGTTTTTGGTTATATAGCCCGGATATCTCCTGGCTATCTAGTTGGTTGGGGTGAAAATGGGTTGACTCTATGAGAAAACAAATGGAGCTGAAATCCTTTTCTTGTAAGCAAACACTTCACCCTCGTCGGCCATCCTTTTGATGTATGAGCAAGCTTTGCATAACCTTATACTACATTCGATCCAAAATATACATCGTTTGACTTTTTTAATGTGTTTTCAACTATATTTTTTACAACAAAGATTGTATCTTATATATATTTAAAAAAAAAATCTCGATAATATAGTTGAGCCCCAGATTATTTTCTGGCTCTGCCCCTGCATGAGAGAGTATAATAACTTGTGGTAATTGCGATATGATATATTTTTTTTATCAACATCTTTAAGATTTTCTAGGTTTGTAATATGGGTTAATAATTTTTTTTGATCTTTGTTCTCATTTTACACTTTTGATTGATTATAAAGGAGAGTAAGAACTTAAAAATTAATAAAATTAATGAAAAAGTTAATGGAATGGTAACATAATATTAAATGAGTAATATATCTTTTTAAAACATGTACTTATAAGTTGTTATGTCGATCGGAGTTAAAACAATCTCTATCATACATGTTGATTGTTGATGGGGTGATTACTAGGATGTCCAAAATTTTGGGGTTTATTAGAAAAATGTCAACCACCCTCTCCATATTAGGAAAATGTCCACCCACTGCTGAAACGAAGTTGCTGAAATTGAGGGTTTTTTTTTTGCTGAAACTATTGAAACCGAAACTCCTGAAATTGAATTATTATTTTTTCCGCGAGATTGAGTTTTTTTTTCCGCGTTGCTGAAACTGCTGAAACCGAAGTTGCTGAAACCCCAATTTCAGCAAAGCGGTTGATGCTGAAAACCCAATTTCAGTAATGTTGTTGATGCTGAAACCCCGATTTCAGGAACGTTGCTGATGCTGAAATGGTTATTGCTGACATCGGGGGTTGCAGAAACCATGTTGCGGGATATAAAATTTAGCCTATGTGGGATTCGAACCCACGTATTTATGCATAAGCACATCACTCTACCATTGAGCTACACTACAAAAAAAAAACATATTTGCCACACCTGGTAGCAACGGCATAGGTTTACCGTGGCCGTTGGGTAAGAAAAAAACCAATTAGCCACCACCGGTAGCAACGGCAGGGTTAGCTGTGGCTATGGGGTTAAAAAACCACAAAGTAGCCACATATAGTAGCAACGGTAAGGATTTGCCGTGGCAAATGTGTAAAAAAAAAAGTACCATTTTATATTAAAAAAAAGAAGGAAAAAGAAACCCTTCAAAATCGATAATCTGATTACATTTTAATTCGGGCGGGGATTCCAAATTTTGCTCCATTTCAGAGCGCCAAAGCTTCAAGCTTCTCTTTCCCCATAGCCCTCACTTTCTCCATGGGTCTGGAGCTCAGGTCTTCTCTTTCCCCATAGCTGCTGGTTCTCCGGCCTTCTCCATCTGCTCAGGTCTTCTCCATTTCTTTGTTTGTTCTCCGGCCTTCTCCTTCTCCCTCTCTCAATCTTCGGGCGAAGCCCTAACAGCGTCGTTGGGTTGGTCGCGCGCTTGTCTTCCCCACACTGCCCCCGTGAGCTGCTCGACATCTCCAACTGCTGCTCCTCCCCCATAACGCTCCTCAGCGTCTTCAATTTCAGGTAAGGGTTTCATTTAGGGTTAGGGTTTAATTTGGGGAAATCGGGAATTGGAAGAGCATCTTCCAAGTCGAGGTTTCGGCTTGGCTAATTGAGAAGTGATTTCTAGGTTTTGGTTACAAAGGGAAGATTATTTGGATTTGAGTGCTTTCATACAGTAAGCAGGTTGGAGCATCTTCATTTTCAGGTATCTGTCATTGAGTCCGATTCTCGTGTTAGTTGAATTTCAACGTCTATTAAGATGCTGCTTGGTTTTCTGAATAACATGTCTTCAAATCTTTAAGGTTTGTGCACTGGATTTTTATTTATTTATTTGCTTCAATAAACAGTTAAGCTTCAATTCTGCATATTCGTGGTATAGGTAGTTGAACTACTAGTTCTCACTCGATACTTGATAATAAATAGTTATTCTATTTCTGATTTGTTCCGCACAGCTTCAGGTATTGTATTGCTTGTTTCTTTAGCTTCAACATTGCTCATCCTTCACTATCATGGTTTTTATTTTTATTTTAAAGTTCCAACAGCTTTCTTTTGACTTAAATCTGGCAGGATTTGGATAAGTCCTTGGCGTTCTCTGCAGCAGCTCGTTTCAATTGATTTGTGGACCTAATAGTTTCCCACTGGTTCAGGTATGACAAGCTTGTGAGTTGTGAATCTATTTACTATGAAGTTTAAATTCGCCACAGTTAACTACCTTTTCAATTTACCTTTTTTGTTTAAAAAAAAGAAGAAGTTAAGTAGCACTCCATGAGTAAATTTCACTTTGAGGCTAATTCAATATCACAATTATACTGCATTGAGTAATATGAACATAGCTGATGACCAATTTGATCGGTTTCTTTCTCCTTCATTGTTATATTATGTATGGTCAACTAGTAGCTTTCTCCAAGGAATTTGATTATAAATATTGACATTCCAAGTTTCAGTGATTCTCTCTCAGCAGTTGTATTTGGCACTGCAGTAATTCGAATTTCCTCAATTGTTTTTAAAAGATAAAGGGACTGATATCAGATCCTTTATCGAGTGTCAGTGGTGTCTTTCACCGTTTTTTGTCTGCCTTTTGGACTTGGGAACCGAGTTTTCCAAAAAGGCCTGTCAAGTGATACAGGTTTGCTTTAAGCTTGTGATTTTAATTGAATGGAAATTCTCTTTTTGATGCTTGAATTTGTTTCTGGCTGATGTTTTGTTGAAAGAACTATCATTCTTTCTAGGAACATTTGGTACCAAGGGATTTAAAGTTTCACAATGTTATGTTTAAATATAACTTATCTTGAACATTTGGACTAATGCCAAAGGGTGTGATGGTGATGCCAGGTGCTCCTAACACCACATTGTTCCACTTAAATTTTCTCCCCACTATTAATTCTGATCTAGAAATGTTTTAATTTATTTATGTAATACAGAGAAGCAGTGCTTTCCTCCCACTTAACATAGAGAGACTTTTTTCAGGAGATCTTCCAATCCTATGGAATCGGTATATGTACCTAAATTACATCTTTGTGCTTTTTTATGTGTTTGATATGGGTTTTCCTTTTGCTTCTTTGCATGATGAGGTAATAGTAACTTGTGTTCTAGGTTTCCAGGTTTCATCCTTTTCTTTGTGTAGCCTACTAACTTTGCCTAGCTAATTCCAGCCATGGAATCATGTGAATTTCTCTTATTCTTTTGAGCTTTCTGTGCTTTTTTCACCCCTTTTTTGTTGTTTTTCTCAATACTTTTAGCAAGATTTCTATGTTATTATTCATACTAAACTACTCTCCACTTATCTCATCTTGAGTTTTTTCAAAGGTAATTTGTTATCTACCAAACATTGAACAATGAGGCTGGCAATTAAAATAGGCTCCTTTTTGCTGAGAGTTATGTTGTGTGTTAGTATGGAAAATATCCATAATTACTGCCCACTTCTACCATGTGATGGATGTTTATGTCCATTAAAATAGGTTCCTTTTTTAGGTATAGATTAAGAACACAAGTTGTTTTTCTGTTTGAGATTTAGCCTGAGATATATATATATGGCCCCCCACAACACATATCTTTACCTTTCTCAAGAAGAAATAATCACCTTGACAGTTTTTTTTCTTTTGGCTCTTACTTGCATTATGAGTTTGGAGGCTTTTGCCACTGAAAGAAAGAGTTGGGCTTCAACCAGTCACTAGTCACCATTAAGAATTGGTTGATATATGTGTGGGTCAAAAAGAAAAACCACCCCTCCCTTTCCCCTCTGGTGTAGTGGTCTTATCCCTCGAATCTAGGCTTTCTTTTTAAGCTCATACATTCATATTAATTATTCTTTACTCATCTTCATTGAACCCACCTTCTCTCTTCAAAGGGTGGGCATAGGACACTTAAGATGATTGTGTCACATGCCATTGTATAAATGATCTTATTCCATTTTGGAAAATGTAAAGATGATCTAGCTTTTATCCTTACTTTGTGTCCCCCCTTTTCTAGAGGAAATAATTTTCGACATGTATCACACTAGTGTAGTAAATGTTGCCTTGTTGCCAACTGTTCTCTCTCCTTTGCATAATTATTTTGTCCTTTCTTGTGTTCTTATCAGAGGTTATACTTATCTGTTGGTGGATATTGTATTTATTTTGCAGTTAAAGCATTTCAGAAAGCTGTATGAAGGTTATGTCCCAATGAAGTATAGAAGCTACTTGAGGAAAATGAAAAGGTTAGTTTCCTGTTAAAATCATTGCTTCCTTTCATGATAATACTAATGTGAGTCTTGGTAAGAAACAAGAATGTCAACTGCTAAAGTACTTGAGTTTGTTATTGTTCAGATCCAGGGAATGGGGGAGATCATGTTACCCTACAAGCAGTTGCAGACCGAGTAAGTTAAACCGAAAATCATCTCTACTGAGTTTATTTTTCCTTGCAATATTCTTAAGCTGATGCCTTATCTTGGAAGTATTTTTGAGCTTGATAAGTTTGTCGTGGAATGCAATTTTAAAAAGAATGACTGAAATACGGTTTTTCATTTTTCAGATGATATTTTCATATGATATTGGTTCTAATGTTCTATCCTTCTACTAGTAAGTAACTCATGTTTCTGAAAACCTGTGCATAAATGGGAGATCATCAGATTGAGAGCGTAAACATGAGGATTTGTTTAGGAGTATATGTATACACAAGAAGATCAAGGTACTTCTCAAGTAGTATATGTATATGCAAGAACATCAAGGTTCTTTTAGTTTCTACGGTCAGAAACATGATGATTTGTTTAGGAGTAGTATATTTTTTATTTTTTATAATTATCTTATATCATATGGTAGAGAAGAAACACTTTGAATATATATTGTTTGTGTATTTTATAGTTTTATGTAAATTATGTAGTTTTGGATATTTTGTTATTTATGTAAATTTGTATATAAGTATATGTAAATGTTAAGTTAAAAATCCGTAACTATTTGTATAATTTTGGATATTTATGTAGTTTTGATTTTAGAAAGAATCAAATGAGTGCTTTTTAGCTGTAACTATTTGTGTATTATATTTTTTTTTAAATATGGGACTTTTTAGCCCGGGCCGGAAGAACCCGGGCTAAAAAGTAGCATTTTTTTTTAATTTCCCAGAAATAATTTAGCAACGGCTACAGCCGTGGCGAGCTACTAGCCACGGCTGTAGCTGTTGCTAGACTCTTTTGCCACCGAAGGTTTCCCCATGGTTGGTTTCCTGTGGCTATAGCCGTGGCTACAACCCTTTGGCCACAACAGATGGACTTTTAGCCACGACAAATAGCCGTTGCTAATTTTTTTTTGGGAAATTCCGCATGGTGCCCACAAACTTTTATAAATTCCGCGTGGTGTAAAAAGTTTTGAAAAATTCCGTGTGGTGCCCACGAACTTTTGCAAAAGTCCATATGGTGCCCACGAGGTTTTTTTAAAGTTTATGTGATAACAATAATGAGTTTTAATGTTGAAAAATTGAGATTAAAAATTATATTATTGTACATTATAATTTGGAATAATACTCTACAAGATTGAGAGTATTGGTTTGAATATTTTTTAAAACTAGTTTTTTTTATATAAATTTTCTTAGAGATAAACTAACCAATTTTTTTCTCAAAAATCTTACATCTTTAATTTTTATTTGTTCTCAATATTTATTTTTTATTTATAAGGAAATGAGGGGAAAAAATAACTACGGAGTATTACCCATTCACCATTGGAAAAAAATTTATACAAAATTTCAAATATTACAAGAAGATATAGACACTTTTCCCCATTAAACCAACTTTCATATGAAATAATTTTCGGTGAATTTTTTGACTTAGTAACCGGAGTTGAAGAATTTAATAACGTGGTGTGACATTATAAATTCCCAAAATTTAATTTTTTGTTAAAACTAAATTTAACCAATTTAATTTTATAAATCGTATTTTAGAGCTAATTATTTACTTATCAATTTTTATAAAAATAAAAATTGGGCATTTAAGAATGTGGTGTCATACTATTTTCCTATTTTTAATACTCAATTAAAATGTGAAACTTTTAATTGTGTATTACACAAATTATCTCATATGAAAATTGTTTTAATGTGGAAAAGTGTATGTGTATATCTTCTTGTAATTTTCAAATTTTCTATTAATATTGGTTCAATGTAAATAGATAATATTACTACATAGTTCTTATTATTTTTTACTCATTTCCTTATAAATAAAATCTAAATATTAAGAACAAATAAAAATTAAATGTGTAAGATTTTTGAGGAAAAAATTTGGTTAGTTTATAGGCAAGAAAATGTATATAAAAAATTAGTTTTTAAAAAGATTCAAACTAATACACAATCTTGTTAAGTGTTTTCCAAATAATGTACAATTATATAATTTTTAATCTCAATTTTTCAATATTAAAACCCATTATTGTTATCACATAAACTTTTGAAACAACTCGTGGGCACCATGTAGACTTTGACAAAAGTTCGTGGGCACCACACAGATTTTTTCAAAACTTTTTACACCACGCGGAATTTGCAAAAGTTCGTGGGCACCGCGCGGAATTTCCCTTTTTTTTTTGTAGTGCTAAGAGGCTTCTAAAGAAGATTTAATGTAAGGAACATAAAAATTCATAGCAGTCCGCATTTTTGCAATTGCTAAAACTACAATCCGCATTTCAGCAATTGCTGAAATTGCCAATATCCAAACCCAAATCATGTAAAAATCAAGTTAATCCATTAATTTTATGCAATTTAATTGATAACAATTCAAAAAGACAATATTATAAGATGTTGAAATTATAAAATGCTGAAATAAGCCATTAGTATGGAATCAATAAACAATTATGAATCAATTAACACAATTTGATAACAATTATGACTTACAACATACATACATACATATATATATGTATATGAATCAATTAGCATACATATATGAATCAATAAGCAGATAGTATGGAAATTGCTGAAATTATATATATATATTAATTTCAACTATCCAAATGCACATATATAGATTATTAAAGACACTACCAATTCTATGTTCTAACAATAGATATCCATTCAGTCTAATTATGTCAATAGTCAAAACCATATCTAGAAAGGTTGGAATCCCAACATATCCACACAAAATATTTTTAACAGAAAGGTTAAAAAACAGTGAAGAGCTAACAAATTCCAGCAAAATTTGAGCAAGAATTTGTTAATATCAGTTAGAACCACCTCAACAACACAGTGAGAGTGATAAACTACCATCCTACATATTCTAGTCCTCGAGGAAAGTAGAAGTTTTGAACACAGAATAACCAGGAAACTCAGATCCAAACAATAAAAAACACAGATTAAAAAAACAAAAAACAACACAAGAGAGAGAAAAAACAACATCACAGTATAAATGGCATACCGATGATGGAAAGAATCTCACCAACGTCATTAGTTGAGTAGCTTAGCCCCCTTAAATTACGCGGACTAAAAACCATTAGTGAGAAAATCTGCAAAACAGATGCAAAACTCTTCATGAGTAAAAAAACCGAAGTAAACAGTTGAAACTACATGCTAATTGAAACAAACATGACATTGGATCTTCAACCATCTTCAAACAAAATTTGCGCCTTTGGTGCAAGTTTTCTGTCATTCCAATGCTGTAATCACTGGATTCAACTATATTTGATTCAGATACAGCAAAAATGATCATAAACATTCACAGATTCGAATGGAGACTTAAAAATTGTATCCAATCACAAACATAAAACAACAAGGACAAGATTAACACTAGCACCACCACCTCCCTTCACGTTGGCCAAGCAGCTGTAGACAGCTCCAATACACCCCTCTCTAGCTTCCCTTTTCTTCTTTTGCTAAGTCAAACTCAGCTTACCCTCCTTCCTCACCCAAATGCTTCACCATTTTTGGGACAAAGCCAAACAAAGTTCTCAGACCTCTTTTCCTTGTCCAGTGCTCCAGCTCCCTATCCTTTTTCTTTGAACCCAACTCCCCACAATTTCATGAAACCCATTCCCCTCAATCCTTATCTTGAATTTGGAATGCAAACAACATAAACTCACCCTTCCCTATGTTTTCCCAGCGAGCCACCACACCATCACCTCCCCTTAGACATCGCCACCGTCAATACCACCGCAACCCCTCCCACTTCTTCCCCTGTTTTGCCGAGATTAACACTAGCACCACCACCTCCATGCCGCCTCCTCCTCTCTCCCCGAGCAATGACAGCCAGCAGCCGAGGCTCTTCCTCCTTCGTCGTCTGAATCGCCCAGAAGCCCAGAAGCACCCCGACGCCGCATCGCCACCACGTTTCCTCTTCCTTCCCTGTTTTCCTCCGTTCTCGACGGTAAACCCTCCTTTCTCTCTAATAGGTCATAAATCCCATCATTTAAGCTCCCGTTCTCCGTCCTAGGTCGAGAAAGTGAGGATGGAGCCTCCGGCGAGCCCAATCGAATCTCCGGCGAGTCGAATCCAGCCCGACGCGCGTTCCGGCGAACCTTCGAAACCTCGGTGAGCTTCTCCCTTCCTTCTTCTTCCTCCTTTTTGTCGATTCTGTGCCTTTGGGTATCGATTGATTGGTCGGAGTTAGGTATCGTCGCTGGCGAGCTCCAAAGCTCCCTCCTTTTCTTCTTCTTTCGAACGCAGGGGCCGGATGGGAGGAGATGAACAGTGTCGGGTTGGTTTGGTTTTGTTTTTTTACTGGTTCGGTTCGTTTTTAACAAAACCGGTTCATTTTAGCAAGGGAGGCCAGATCTTTTTAAAAGCACAATGGGCCTATTTTGTGGGCCTAATTTTCCAGAAAATAAAAGAAGAAGAGATGGGCCAGATTTGTAACCAGGGGTATTTTATAACTAACTCATATGTAATTGGTATAAATATTAAATAAATGGTATATAAAATATTATATTATATTATATTATTATTTGAGGTTTAAAACAGGAAATATTATTTTGAGATTAAATATATAGTATTATGGTGAATTAAAGAGATATATTATCGGACTTGAATTGAAAAAGGAATTTGATGAGCGTTTTCAAGGACCGGAATTTCTAACTAGTTGATTCGGATTTTAAAGCGGTTTCGTGACTAACTCGGGAATTATGTGATCAGTGACTAACTAGCATGATTGATGCGAATGGTTGACTAATATCATGACTGGTGTGTACTAATGGCATGATTGATTGACTAATGGCATGATGAAGTGTTAGACTTGTGTATAGTTAAATTACGCTTTCGGGATATGATGAACTTGATATATGTGAGATGCAGATTATTACTGCGGATATATTATGGCGAATATATAAATGTGGCTGAATGGAATAATGAGAATGATATGGTCTCGTGGAATGTGGCAATATGATGAATGGTTGAACTTGATGGAATGATGATTGCGATATGGTTGCTATTCCCGTTGAATGATGTGCTTGAGTGCTTGGATAATTAGACGTAGACTTATACATATATGTTCTGATGTGTATCTAGATGATACTTTGTGATTATGAATGATGTATGATGGATCTTCTATTATGCTGTTCTGCATAGCCAGGTGAGTTCCTATATGAGCTTACTCAGATTCGAAAAAGAGATCTCCTTGCTTTTAGCCATGTGCATACTAGGTGCTTGCATTCATAATAAAGCATGCCATGTAGTATCCTGCTAGGATTGCACTCATGATTGAGCATTCGTTTACTCATTGATTTTGTAAACAGAACGGCCTTTATCTGTGAAGTAACTAGAGTCATTGCTAGGGTTATAGTACGACCTAGTCCCATCGGGTCCCGTCCTGAGTCAATCGAGTCATGAACTTCCTTATATTATGAGATGCCTGCGGGCTTTATTGTGGAACGGGTTGGGCATGCGTGCCGCCCGATTATAATGGAATGCATTCACGAGCTGGCCAGTCTTCGCCCTATCGGAAGGGGGTGGAGGTAGGAGAGGGATATACCACTTGGTATTCGGTGCTAAGGCCTTATTATATTTATGCACTTGATCTTAGGACCATGCTAGTGTGTTAATATTCCGCCTTGCATCTAGAAGCATCTTTATTAGGACTAGCGTGTGTATGTGTCTGCTTGTTGGGATTACATTGCGTAGGGCTTCAATCTGACACCGCCCCGCATACATTTTTTTTAGGTTTGTTTTGCAGCATGATTGTTCCTTGCTTCTGTATCGTGGGAACTTTCTTGGGCGATTGCAAAGAAATGGTCTAACCTTAGATTTCGATAAATACGCTTATTGATTTGGTTTTGACTCGGCTCTGCCGTGACACCCTCTTGTAATACACCTTGACTGTTGGTTTTCCACACTTAGACTTATGACAGATACAGGGGACTTCCCCGGGGATTCCAACGATCCCTTCGAATTTTGGGTATGAAATCCCACTTGAAAACGTTAGAGTAAAATTTCAAACCTTCAACCTGTACTCGGGGCGCAAGATCCTAACGAGGGGTTTCATCCCTCGAAACGTAACCCGGGAATCATAATCCCGGGCCGTTACAGAGAGAGAGCGTCGGAGAGAGAGCGCGTAGAACAAAGCAGTATATATTGTGGACATTTTACAAAATTATCCCAAAACGCGGACATTTCGCAAAATAAGCCCATTTTGATGGCTATTTTGCAAAATTCCCCTTTTTTTAAAAAAAATGTAAACATTATTTCCTTCCATTCTCTTGTGAAGGAAGAATAGAAAAAAAGATTAGTCATTCTTATCTTATTAGGGGGTCTATATTCTAAACAAAAGAAAAGAATAGACTATTTTCTTATTATATATATATAAGATATTGTTTTGTAGAATTTGTAAAGCTTAAAGGGTGGTTTTGTGTAAATTATGGTTTTATGGATTTCGTTTTTGTAATATATGTAAGTTAATTTTTATTATTTCGGAATAGTGTAAGTTGACTATTTTTGGTTACATCGGTTCTGTACAAAGTTTTATAAACAACGGTTGGTTATGAATTTGCAATGTTTGACAAATACTCAGTTCGTTAAGAAAAATATATTATTTTAAGAGTAAAATTACCATTGTAATGATTAAGGAATTATTAGTTGAAATTTTCAAAAAAGTAGAAAAATAAAGTAATAATTAGGGGTAGGGCTGGCAAATGGTACGTAAATTACCATATCAACAACGTACCAACAAAAAACCGACTATGTTGGTAACACACTTGTGGTAACCAACATGGTGGTAACCATCGTGGTGGTAACCACGTGAAGGTGGTACGGTAATGGTAATGAAATCTGAATACCATAGTTACCATGGTTACCGAGTATATATATTAATTTTTTATTTAATGTTTTATTGTTATATTTTGTGTTTTGATTTTGACCTAAATTGGTCATTTTTATTTTTTCTACTAAAACAATAGAAACATTTTGATCGAATGTTTGAAGACTTTGGACTTATTTTGTTTGAACTTGCATGAACATTTTGAATGTTTGAACAATTGAACTTTGTTTGTTTCTCGAAGACTTTAAACTTGGTTGGTTTGAATTTGTTTGTACTTTAGGTTTTGAACTTGATTTATTTGAACTTTTAAAAGATGGTAATCATATTATTTTTTGTAATCATATTTTTTCGTTCGATAACTTTGATGACCATCGAAAGGTAGTCAAGGAGTTTCAAAAAAATACAAACATAATTAAAGCTTGGTAACCATGGTAATGTATCGATGGTAACCACAAATCGTGGTTACCACATATGCGGTAACCATGACTTGTGTTTTAATTAACGGAGGGAGAGTATAGTATATGACAAGCATTTATTTTCAAAATGTATGGAAAAGTAGTCTTTTACGTAATTTTAAAAACAACGGATGATTTTGTTATAAAAATTTGGAAACAATTCAATAGGTGACCGGCCATGAGTTGGACGAAGCATGATCATGAGGGGAATAACACGGTTCCAAAAATCTAAAGAGCGACCTGAAGAGTAATCCTAAACAAATTATAACCTTCCTATACAATCATAGCCATATTTGTGTATTTGACGAGATTTTCGCCATCTGAAGAGTAATCCTAAACAAATTATAACCTTCCTATACAATAACTCAATTTTACCCTATCAAGTAAATCTAAAGAGCGACCATATCCGGGGTTCGAACTAGGGACCTTTGGGTACTACTCGCAATTCCTTTCAAATAAGTCATTCCGGAATGGTTTAGCGTCAGTGCATCTTGCAAAACTTTCTTTCGTCAAAAAGAAAATCTAATAAAAATAATTATTTTATTTTACCATTGACACATATAATTGGATAGATGGAATATCTTATAAAAGAGTAAATATTATATAAGGAAAAAACTATATCAATATAATTAAAGGTAGTAGTAGTAATAGTAAAACTAATTTTCATAGTCATACTTACCAAAAGTATTAATAGATAAATATGTAATATTTGATAGGTGCTATTTTATTTATATTTAGATTATTTTTTGGTGGAAAGAATTATTTATATCAAAATCAATCATTTAATAATTGATATTTTATATCTATCTATATCATTTAATAATTGATATTTTATATCTATCTAAACAAATGTAATAACTATATACTATATACTCCCTTCGTCCAAAAATACATGGTCGTTTAGACCTTTGCACGTTGATTAAGGAAACCTATTTATATTTAAATCTCATTACTTTTATAGAGATGAGAATCTTTTAATTTGAATTACTATTGTACTTTTTAGGGGTAATAATTACCCTATAACCCTAAAAACCCATGCATTTTTGACAATAAGCTCAAATATAGCTATAAAAGACAAATCCCGAATTTAATATCCGTGTAACCTAAACGACCATTGCACGTTGATTAAGGAAACCTATTTATATTTAAATCTCATTACTTTTATAGAGATGAGAATCTTTTAATTTGAATTACTATTGTACTTTTTAGGGGTAATAATTACCCTATAACCCTAAAAACCCATGCATTTTTGACAATAAGCTCAAATATAGCTATAAAAGACAAATCCCGAATTTAATATCCGTGTAACCTGCAAGTACATCAGATCCGAATCGGATCGGATGATCCGATGTATCTGATCAGATGTATGAATACATATTGAAACATAGACAATAAAGGGTCACCCTATATACACCGCAAATCCACGATTAACGCTGTTAATGAAACGTCGAATGCAACGTTGTAGAAACGTTGGATTTCACGTTGCAGCAACGTTGGTTTCGACGTTGTCATTTGTCCTACACAACGTTGTGAATTGAAGGAAGTTGGGCGGGTCGGACACTTTAGCAACGTCTAATCCGATGTTGCTAAAGTGGGCCTCGTCGGGCCAGACAACAACATTCAATACAACGTTGCAATATGAAGACAACGTTAAGTCTGACGTTTGTACCAACAACACTTGGATCAACTTTGAAGTTCTATCATCTTTGTTTTTGTTGGGTAGGATGTTGGTGTAACGGCCCAGAATTATGATTTCCGGGTTATGTTTCAAGGGATAAAACCCCTTGTTCGGATCTTGCAATCCAGGTACGGGTCGAGGTTTCAAACTCATTTTTATGGTCAGTAATAAAGAGGGATTTCAAACCCTGAAAATATCGTAGGGGCGTTGGGTATCCTTAACCTGTCCTAGGGACTAACTCACGAAATTCATTTAAAACGGAAGCAAGACGGAAGCAAAATTTAGATACAAAGCGCCACGGCAGAGCCGGGTCAAAACCAAAACATAAGTGGATAGTTACCATTTATAATGAGTTAGAGATTTAGCCAGGTTCTTCGATTCGCAAAAAGGGAACCCCGTCATATAGACATCGAGCAATCAAAATCTGTAGAAAATACCTTAAAAAAAAGAACGGGGAAAGGAGTCAGATCGAGCCACTCATGCGGGACCGGCAGTCCTCGCTGAGGCCACATAGTATGTGCTATACCTAATAAAAATGCTCTAATGCAGTACGAAGGTCAAACACACTAGCATGCTCCTGGTTATAATAATGTGTAAAAATACTGTAAAGGGCCCAAGACAATGCCAAGTGGCATATCCCTCTCCTACCTCCACCCCCTTCCAATAGGGCGGAGACTGGCCAACTCGTGAATGCATTCCATCATAATCGGGCGGCACGCATGCCTAACCCGCTCCACAATAAAGCCCGCAGGCATCTCATAATATAAGGAAGTTCATGACTCGATTGACTCAGGGTACCTGATGAGGCTGGGCTACCCTATGACCCTAGCAAAGACTCTAGGACTATCACAGTTAACGGCCGTTCTGTTTCAAACGCATAAAGTAAGCAGATGCTCATTCAATTAGTGCAACCTAAACAGGATACTACATGACATACTTTTATGCATATGCAACACCTAACATAAAATGCAACAACATGCATGAATGTCCAATCTGAGTAAGCCCCCTAGGGAACTTACCTGAAGATGCAGAACAATAGGATAACACAAGCAAGGGCCCAAATGCAAGTCCAAAGCAATACACACCTATCATCAAGCCATTTTCATAAGCTACCGATCCATCATTCATACACACGGTCTCCACGTTCTCAACATGCTCAAAACCAACCAATAGCGAAACCATTTTCCAAAACCTTTCTGATTTGATCAACATCAACCAAAATCTTTCTTCCAATAAAAACCGATGATAAAAGCATATCAACCATATTTTACAAACTTCCTTCTCAAAACCAACATCATCAAACCAAGACGGAATCCCGACATTAAACATTTAAACCTTAAAACGAATCTCTCAAAATCATGTTGTAGAATTAATTCCGGCATTTTGATTTTCCAAACACAAGTCCTTAAAAGACGTTTTTGAAACTTGAAAAAAAATCTCTTTTAAATAATTTACCAAACAATACTTAGCTTAAAATAAAATACAAAAATTAGGTCATCTTTCCAAATCATATTTATAGTTTAAAGCCAATAAATCATTCCAAAATTCCTAAACCGCAATTATAGCCAAAGTTCAATAGCCAAAGTTCAATGGGGTTGCAGCTCTTTTGGAATCAAAAGACATAGGGGAGGTCTGCTTCTGAGCAAGCTAAAACGAGGGAGCTGCAATCTGAAATCAACTGGGGAGGGAGGTGTACAGTTGGCGTGGGAGTTGCAGGCAAGGGGCCAAAAGGGTGAGCTTTTCCTTGTTGCAGAAATTGAAGGTAGGAAGGGAAAAAGAATATAATTTAAGATGGTCCCAAAACTCCAAACGTCAAATATTCGGAATATAAATCTGAAACCTGCTCACTCGACCTTATCTCGACGCGTTTAAAATACTCTTCAATTTTTCAAATCCGAATTTAATAAATGAAATCCGAACATTATTTCCCAATTTTTGGTATATAAAAGCAGAGTATAACATATTTTAAATTTCCAATTAAATAATGCCGGAACTCGATTTGAAATATTTAGAATAAAACCAATAGCTCAAGTACGGAATTTCCAAACCTCCCAAATCTTAGAAATCGGAATGATTATAAATCACTATTTTAATAATTTAATATTCTAAAATTTCCCGGTCTTTACAGTTGGCGAAAACTTAGTGCAATGTCTGCATCTTTTATTTTGTTGGGGCGTTTTGCCCCTCGCGGAGGGTTTTCAAATATGATTTGTGGTTATTTCAGGGAAAAACACTTTACATGAAAACGTTTAGACTGCCTCATTTTTCATATTAATGATAGAAGATTAAAGCAAAAATAACTTAGTTAAGAAGTTTTTCCGGGTCGCTGTCATGTCACACCTCAGAGGAAATCATTGTTGTTCTCTTCCTCTGATGGTGAAACATTCTCCGGCGGCACTACGACGACCCGGAAGCGAGCGTTGCCTAAGTAGCTAAACATCAAACCCGCGCCTACCCGCACGCCACGCGATCTCGCGAACGTATTCCATCCTTGTGCGAGCTAGAGTGCCTCGGAGCTGTTGCGCTCTACCCGGATGCTGGTGCCTCTCCTCCCTGGCCCATTAGTCAGCGTTATTCTTTCGACGCCCCCCAGCTCGTATTCTTCCTCGAAGTTGGAAGGCAGAGGCTGCAGATGTCAAGATCTACTTAATGAGTTGGGAACGTTGTAAATTGGATGTGAGACCGAAGGGGGCTTACCAGAAAAAATCCCTAGGGCCGCTCCCTATGACCGAGAAGAAAGGTCTTGGTGTGTTACCGACCGCCATCTTTTCTTCCGTCAAACGAGATGTTGTAATTTTGACCCTCGCATGGCGTAATTTATAGTGGGAAATCCTTTCTCGTTTTTTGTGAGGCTTCCTTACTACAACGCCAAATATGACATTGTTAAAACGTTACATTAAACGTTGCAGCAACGTTTAATTGGACGTTGTTACAACGTCATATTAAACGTTGTGTTATGTGAACTCCCATGACAACATTTAATTGGACGTTGCTAATTTCGCCATCTATAAATACATCAACATTTTGCGTTATTGGCATACACGAAACACACGTAATGGCATCAAGCCCAAATTCCTTTGTCAAATATGCAAAGTTCAATGATGGAACCCGTTTCGTTGTTGAAGTGGGGAGACACCCTCGTCCGCCTAAGGAGGATGTTTGCAACTGAAAGCATATGGACTATACACATTATTTTCGATGCAATCTACTTTCTGTGCAGGTTTACCGTATCCTAGAGACGTCAACACAGTTGCAGTTTGGGTGTCAGGAGTGTGACGACGACCCTGCATCGTACTATACACGGATGATTGAGCAGATAACGGATATCCTGATCGTTTTGTACGACGACATGTCTCCGTCGCGCTGTCGCAGAGTAGCAGAGTATGCAGTTGATACAGTAGTGCGCCCTACCCAAGATCTGATGACGACATATCCGTTCCAGCAGGTGCAGATTAGTATATACCCAAACATTCTTGAAGAGTCGGTCGGTAGTTGTTCCGTTTAATACAACAACCCTTGTTGAAATGTAACATTGAAACCCGTTTGTAATTTTAGATATGGGGCCAACTGATGTTTGTTTTGGTTGAATGATTGCCTTTTTATATTGTTTCTACGTCTTCATAACAACAAACATTCAACTTTCAACTATGAACTTCATAGACAAGAAAACAAACAAATACGACAAGGATAATTCCAACTTTCATGACTCCTAAACATGGTGTAGAGGGAGACCTTCATGAATCCGCAATGCTCTAAATCTATCAAATTGGTCTTGGAAGGGAGTATCCCATCCGTTGACGCTCGGGTGATGGTATGCTGTCCATTCATGCGTTGGAGGAGGTAAAGGGGCGTTGGGATGTAACCATATATGCAAAAAGGGCAAAAAGTATAGTATAATGTTAAGTGGGGTAATTAATGATAGTTAATTTATGGTTGGAGTGAGATCATACTCACCGCTGCGAAATGATCTTGGTTCCCGATGCATGCCATGCCCAGTATGGCCTCGTGAGGTGCACCATTTGGTTGTTCGGTATACATAGGGAGGCATGTGAAGGGCATGTGACAAGATAAGACGACAGGGGCACTTGGTAGACGGTTGCGAACACAAGACCCATGATAGGCAACTCGATCCAGTATCTCCGGTCACCTCCCACTCTGCCGGAGTAACTCTGTAGGTCGACAAACTCTCGGACCGAATACCCTTCCATGTAACAACCAGCGTAAAGGTGATCGTTATGCTCCAGATGGTTACACAATAACCCTTTCATATCTGCGAATCATGCCTCCCCTGGCCGTAACATCAGCTGCGCCAAAGCTCGATATCCACAGTGACCATCTCCCACGGTGTTGACGGCCGCCGCAATGTGCCTGAACATGAAAGGGTCCACATTGTTGTCTCCTCAGCTAAATCCCCAATACTGTGCATCAGACGGATGTCCGGACTGTCGGTCCCTACCATGGCGACCTGATCTGGCTTCCGCCCTTTCAAAATTCGCCTGATTTAGCTCATATCGCAAGGGATTCGTTCTGCACGGGTTCCTCCACCCTCTAGGTCTGCCCTTTGACCGTATGCTACCCCGCTCCGGTGGGTGAAAATCAGGGTCACAAGCTTCATTAGATGCAGTGTACGAAGACGACCTGGCATAGGGTAAGATCGCATTGTCCGATTCATCCCACATCAGATCCATCCAAAATGGGTGGATGTCGTCAGGTGTTATTTGAACTCCTTCATCAACAAAACGCTGAACGTCATGCACACAAGGTATCCCATGGCATATTCTCCAATGACGGTCGACGCACTCTAAAGCTACTGTTTTGTCGACAACTTTCCTCCAATGACCGTAGAGAAGTTCGAAACACTTCTTTGAAACCACGTGCTTAATCTGATCAAATAAGGGGACTTCGTGTGCGTTAGTTGGCCACTTGAAACGATCTATCTCCAACGCAGTCTGGATCTCGTGCACCTGACATTCATTCACCCGATGAATAGCATCCACCACGACACAGAAATCACCAGTGGACGAGTGTAATGCTTCATTCAACACTTTATGTTGGCCTTCAACCCTACACGATGTATCATGTGCTTGAGGTGAACGACTGTCGAAATGTAGTAAAGGAGTGACAAGGATAACGACGAAAATGATATGCGTACCTATTGGTTGTCCTCGTTCCAAAGTGTAGGACGTGGTCGGTGTAACATCTGACAAGGCTCGTCCGGTGGAGGAGCCACACTGTTTCCAGATACCCCATGACCCCGGAAAAGGGCTGCCATTGGGCGTGAAGATATCTACGCCGCCTCTCGAACGACTCCTCCGTCGAAGACGGGAATAAACCCCACACCTGATTCTTGAATAGAGTTGAAATTTCCAGATTTTTTGTAATCTTCAAAGCGGTGTCTTCACAGTTGTGAGTTACATGTAACCAGCACAGTAGATGTTGCACCTCGGGGAAGACGACCCTAAGTGCAGCCATAAGGCCCAACTCTCGATCTGTCATGATCGAATCGGGCACCTTACCCTGAAAAATAACACGTAGGTTGTTGAGCACCCAAGTGTATGTGTCCATGTCCTCGTGAGCCATAAAGGCATATGCGATGCAAAAGTTGTTTCCCGTTGGCGTTAAGCCGACTATCTCGCACAACGCGACGTTGTACCTGTGGACGCGGTGCCGCAACGTACCCACATTAACATATCACTATTTATGGAAGAAATGTACGAAGACATAGGATATATTACTTACGCGTTTGTCTTGTACGTACTATCCATGACGACGACGTAAGGGTATTTGTTCAAGAGACGAATCCCATCCGAGTGTGCGAGAAAAAGGTCATTCAATACATTGTCATCGTCTAGGCTCCTCCTGAATTCGTAGTAGTAGCCCCTTTCTCGGAGACGATGAAGGGTATCTTGGGTCATCGTTCGATTTCCTCTCTCTTCAACGGCGAGCTTGTTGAGGGTGTTCTCCAGTGATCGCGATGAGGTGACGCTATTCGCATTTGCTTGTCGTAGCCCGTACGAGATGGCCTTCGGTGGAGTTCCTATATCTTTCATCCACTTGCACATTTTCTTCTCCCCTGGTGTCATTCTTCCCGCGTAAGCATGAACTTTCAATCGTTGAGGGAGCCCATGGTTGTGCGTTCCATTTTGCACGGTCATCGTCCACATATTCGGCCCCCCCTCATGACCGAGTAAGGAGAACGGGCAGTTGCTTAGTTTGCTCTGCGTGCTGCGAATCTGCTTCCCCCTTCTGCGAAACACTCCATATTGCTCGCACGCTAACAACACGCCACCCGGTCGGTTTGAAGCGGTCGACCACGATCGCTTGATTACTAAGACCATGTTGTTCTTCAAGCCGAGTTGCTTGAAATGGTCGACCATTTCGTTACGGGATTGCCAAGTACGGGTGTCGGTAAACGTACATGTAAAGTCTCGAAACTAGATAAAGGCATAACAACGTACATGCACTTGATATTAATTAAAGGGTATATATTAACTTCGGGTTAAATAATGGAAAAATACATAGAGACAGATAATTCAGCCATAGGATTTTACCTGTGGGACGAAATTGTTTCGTCGTGGGGGGGGGGGGGGGGGGGGGGGGGGGGGCGACTCGTACCGCCTCCATCGCTTCTTCACTTTCTGAGGATGACATTTTGAGATCTACGAATGAAATAGTAAATATTGTCTTGAATTGTGAGGTCAAGTGATGCATTCAATCGGTCTGATGGTGGAGGTATATAAGGGCATAAGAGGGGGACCATACATGACGTCAATTACGCGTTCTATGTGTCAGTCGTAACAACGTCACATCAGACGTTGTAATTGGGAGCATTCCCCAATTACAACGTACATTCAGACGTGGTAATTGATATCATTCCCCATTTACAACGTCTAAATGTACGTTGTAATTGGGAACATCCCCCAATTACAACGTCTGAACAGACGTTGTAATTGGGAACGTTCCCTAATTACAACGTCCATTCCAACGTTGTAATTGGGGGATGTTCCCAATTACCATATAAGGCCCTGTTGGTCCCCCCTCCACTTTATCACACCAAACACCCAACACCCAAAAAGCCCTCTACCATGCCTTCAACTCCGTACAGTTTCGTGAAGACAGTTGAGTTCTCGGATGGCACCCGTTACACTATTAGAGTGACGAGGCACAGTGTGCCGGCTGAACGTCACATTTGCAACTGTAAGCACAGGAAATATCGCATTTTATTTCCATGCTGTTTATTTTCCGTGCAGTGTCATCGCCGGTCTGAGATGTCAAGGGAGGTGTATTTCCGTTGTATGGAGTCCGACCGAGACCCCGAGTCATATTATACTCGCGTGTTGGCCCATACAAAGGATAACATCAAAAGTCTTTACTGCGATGTGAGTCGGGCGTGTATTCACAGCATTGCCGAGTACGTGGTTGACTTAGTAGCGCGGCCCGCCCAACAAACTAAGGAGACTTACGCGTTCCAGCAAGCGCTGATTGAGATTCAACCAGCGGGACCTGCTGAGTCTGTTGGGAGCAACTGATCCAATTGATTTTGTGTATTCAACGTTCGATTAGCGTTGGAACTTTATATTTGTTATATAAGTTATATATTTGGTAATGCGCCTTCGATGTGAACTCTATGTACTCTCTTTGATATTAAAATTCGAAACATTAACATATGAATCATTTTCATAATCGCTTGAATGGAACCTACTAAGAAGATCGAAATATTAACCTATCAATCATTTTCATATTCGCTTGAATGGAACCTACTAAGAAGATCGAAACATTAACATATGAATCATTTTCATTTTCGCTTGAATGGAACCTACTAAGAACATCGAAACATTAACATATGAATCATTTTCATTTTCGCTTGAATGGAACCTACTAAGAAGATCGAAATATTAATTCTATATGTTCATATTCACTTTCAAAATCACTGGATATCGGTTTAATTAACTCGACATCGAGAAAATAATAAGGTCAACTTGCAACGTCGAAAACAACGTTGCTATACCCTAGCAACGTTTAAAGCAGCGTTGCTATCAACCCTTCCAACCCTAGCATATACCCTACGCGTAGGGTTGGAATAGGGCAGCCCTATGCAACGTTAAATCAAACGTTGCTAACCCCATACAACGTTTAATCGAACGTTTATAACCCTATGCAACATTTAATTCAACGTTGCTAAACCCCACCATAGGGTTCCCCGATGCAACGTTTCTTCCAACGTTGCCAAACCTTATGCAACGTTAGATTAAACGTTGTATGCTAAAGTGCCTATAAAAGCCACCCACACCCACACCCACACTCCATCCACCACAAACCCTTCCACACTATTACTACCTAATGTCGGGCCCAATCATAGACTTCCCACTTACTTCACAAAAGACGCAGAAACGTCCGAGGGATCAGCTATCAGATTAGAGGGACGAAATACCGTTATCCACCCGATACCAGCGACTGCAACTGCCAACACCGGATGTACAAGGGGGCATTCCCATGCTGCCTTTTCCGCATCTCATGTCAGAGTGGCTCAAGGAGATCGGTTGCGGGGGTGTTCGGATGCCACAACGACGCGGAGATTTATAGAAACGACCGAGAGACCTACCTATCCGACATGGGCACAGTCATTACGGAAATGCTGGACGCGTTCTACACCGATGTATGTCGGGATTGTATCCGTGAAGTTACAGTGTACGTAATTGAGAGGGTGGTGGGTTCGGGAAACAATAGGTTGCGACCGTACGCGTTCATCGACGTACAGATCGACATCTCTACCAGTCTAGATGAGTCCGTTGGTAGTTGTACACCCAGTACCGTTGATAGGTTGCGACCGTACGCGTTCATCGATGTATATTATTTATAATATGCCAAGTTGAATTAAAAAAAAAAAGATAACTACAACGTCAATTTAGACGTTGTAATTTGAATTACAACGTCAAATAGACGTTGTAAGTTGAAGGGGTTCAACGTCGGTTTCGAGGGCTGGGTGGATCTCGCAGGGGTTGGGGGCTCAGGGGTTGTCGGTGGCCGAGGGCTGGGTGGATCTCGCACCGGGGCTGCTGGTGGTGGTGGCCGTGGCTGTGGTGGTGGTGGCGCCGGGAGGACCGCCGGTGATGGCGGTGGTGGCCGGAAGAGGCGGAAGCAGGAGGTATCTCCCCTGACGAGTACGCCATCGGTTAGTTTGACTTTATTTAATATATTTTTCATTTTATTTTATTGTTTAATTGTTGAATTTTATAACGAATAAATTTATCATATGAATCGGATAAGTTAACCTTATTTAATTTGAATGCACAATATATTTAAGACAAATTGTTACAGAATAACTACTTTAATGTCTAACGCGAAATTATAGAAAAAAAATTGTTAAAAAATAATATTTAATAGAAAAAATTGTTACAAAATAACATACAAAAAGAAATTATAGAAACAAATTATTACAAATTAAGTTGTTTATAGTGAACTACTGTAAGCGGATCGAAAATTAAATTCTTGAATGGAATAAAACATTTTAATAAAGCGGTGAATATGAAATTCAACGGAAATGAAAAAATATATTTACATAGTAGTTAAAATTTTTAATAGGATTCTCGGATGAGACGGAATGACGGGACCATTCGCATCGTTCTCGGGCGAGACCGCAATGCGCCTTCAGATGTAGTAGAGAGCGCCGATTCGGAGGAGGTCATCATCACTGACTCGTCTTCGCAGACGGTGTCAGATCTCATGGCTCTTGCGGAGCAGGAGAGATATGGCGGTTCAGCCTGATACAACCCCGACACCATTGAGGCTGGAGGACGATACTAACACTGACCGTACGTTCTTCCACTTGAGTAACTCTGTGGAGCCCACAACACATGGTCTGTTGGACGTAGAACCGCCACCGCAGACGGCGTCAGATCCTAGGGCTGTTGCCAGTACCTCCGGACACGCTTATGGAGACGCTGCTTGGGCTGCGGTCATCGCAGCAGCAGCTGACTGCCTCACACCTGCTGTGGGGGCGGATGACACACAGGAGGAGCAGGCGGATATAGCGGAGGATCTTCAGTTCGAGCAGGAGGACCTCGATGACGAGAGTGACGAGGAGCATGAGGCGCCCGGGGATGGGGTGGAGGCTTAGGAGCAGGAGGAGGGGGGCGAGGAGGAGGAGGGGGACGATGAGCACCCTGATGGCGACTTGCCTCCAGGAGATCTTTTGGTCTCGTTTAGGAACCATAGGGCTCAGCAACTATGGACAGACCCGACCTATCGGCATAAATTGTTGAAGGTTCATCATCGGGCTTCACACCTCCGTCCGTTCAGGTACTACATGTACGAGGGTCCTGGGACATGGGTCCAGGCGGCAGCTCAGTCTGGTCTACTGGGGCTGCTTAATTTGAACTGGGACGGAGTGAATGGCCAGTTGTTGACTGTGTTCATAGAGCACTGGCAGCCGGAGACGAACTCTTTCCACCTTCCATGGGGCGAGATGACCATCACCCTCCACGACGTCGCCTGTCTGATGGGGCTGCCGATCGAGGGACTGCCTTGCGAGCCTCTCCCTGACTATCTTCCACTATAGCTGGAGCCTCTACTGCAGGATATATTTGGTTGGACCCCGGCCCTGCTGAAGAAGCATAGGACGACTTGCGGTTTTGCCATCCCGTTGTTGACGGATTGGTGGGAGGCGAGGCACGGCTACCGTCGGGATCAGTGGCCTGACCGTACCCCAGATGGCGTAGTGCCAGAGAGCGTAGAGTGGCAGCACGACCTCGCCGTTTCTTTCTTGGCTACGCTGCTGGGTGCAACGCTCTTCATCGACAAGTCCCAGAGCCGCGTACACTTCTCGTTGTTCGGGCTAGTTTGGCATTTGCCGCACACCGGGAGACTAGCTTGGGGAGCAGGAGTGCTTGCCTTCCTTTACCGGGGATTAGGGGAGGCCACGAGAGGCGATGCCAGAGGCCTACGTGGGTGTGTTGCACTGTTGCAGGTAACACATTTCTTTAATACTGTAAATACGTTCCTCTTTTTGCGATTTACATTTAATAAGTTCTCTAATGGTTTATAATTTTCAGGCATGGATCTGGTCGTACTTACAATATTAAAGAAATGTGTTACAGTATTACACCCTTGTTTTGCGGGTCCTCTTCGCTCGGACAGGGATGCATTTGCTGATTGAAGGCTCCACCTTGATTGTAAGATCTTGAGACCTAACGTGCAGGTGATCTAAAGGATGATGAAAGACAAAAGGTTGGGTTTCAAGGTCTTGAAACCCAGACTAAAATGTTTGATCACTTATGCATTTCTCTATTGTGACTTGTTCTCTTACAGGAAAGAATTCGAGGCCAATCTTTTTGGGCCTAAATTATAATGGGCTTTATATTGGGCTATGAGATGTGACTTGGGCTTTATCTATTTATATATGAGTTTCTCATCTAACCCATTTTATGTACTAGATACATTATGCATATTCTTTCATGATTTCACTTTTCATACAAGGAAAGAACCGATCTATAGTTGATCATACTTGATCATGAAGAAAGTCGAAGGAACATCTTGGAAGGCACACAAAGGATCATTTTTGGAAGGAATTCAAATGTCTTGGAAAGAATTTAAAATTCAAACGGTTCTCCGTCCAAGAAACTCTACAAGTGTTCCTACTATAAAAAGACGAAGGCCAAGAAGGATGGGAACTAACTAAGCAAGCACTCAAGCAATCACAAGCATCTTAAAGCATTCGTCAAGTTTCTCCTACACTCTCAAAAGGCTTAGTTGTTGATCATTGTTTAAGAGTTGAGAGAAACACTAGCACTTATTGTACAAGTCATTCATTTTACACTTAGAGTTTTCATACTCGATCAAAGCACACTTGTTGTGTGGTGTGAGCTTTTATTTCACTTGTAAGGTTGAGAGCTAGAATAGAAGCGGTGAGGCATTGTATAGAGAAAGGGAAGTTTCTCTAGGAAGTTCTAGGCTCAAGAAGAGTGAAATAAGAAGTGTTTGAATCCTATGGGTTGGATAACCCTAGGTGGGGACGTAGGCCAGTTGGTGCCGAACCTCGTTAACAATTCGTGTGTTCATCTTTTATATTCCGCATTTACATTATCTTATTCGATTTTACTTTGTCAAGTCCTTATAGCCTATATCAAGGTCTTGACAAGTTGCACTAAATTTCTATTGTTGCGAAAATCGTCCATACTCTATTCATCCCCCCCCTTCTAGAGTATTATTCATCGCCTTATAGACTCTTCACTGATGATCCCCGATACATGGCACGGTTCGACCCGTCGACGGCCGAGAAGAGGGGGAACGACAGGACGAGGCGCAAGAAGGAGAAGAAGCTTCGAGCACAGCTTGAGCGCATGACCATCGATCAGGTAACCTGTTTATCACTTTCTTTGATTTTAACTACATATGTCGAGTAAGATTGTTTCCCTTATATCATTTTCTGAACATAGGTCGAGTGGATGCCTTTCGGCAGAGACTTAGATTTCGCTGGTCAGTTTCGCTCCTCCACCTGTCGAGGCACCATCAGATTCTGTGGCATCTTTGAGCCATACATGCCAGACAGGGTGCTCCGACAGTTCGGCCGCGTGCAGGAGAAGCCATTGGCCGTCATCCCTCCGTCCTTCTTGCAGCGCCCGTTTCGCCTGCAGAGGCGTTACATCTTGACGTTCGACATGCAGCACCACCGTTGGGCAGATCAGGATGATGAGAGATTCTACCCTGTCATCGGTCACAGGAGGATGCTCGAGAGCTGTCAGGGAGGCGTCACAGCTGACTACCTCCCTTGGTTCCAGTCGCAGAGTCGAGGTCATGTGTTGCCCACGACAGTGGTACTACCTGGTGCTCCTCCGGCTGCGCCTACCCACCCAGACGACGACATCGGACCAGAGGGGGATGGGGATGAGGTTGATGCTGAGACTGCTGCTCGCCAGGCCCGGGTCGACGAGATGACCCATGCCATTCAGGCATTGGTCGGGCATCCCCAGCTAGGCCAGATGTATGAGCATTTCATGGGCTACATTCGATCTTTGCAGTAGATACATTATCGTCCCTTTGTTTATGACATACATTTCATATTTTGTCGGTATGCTATATTTGTGTATTTCATATTGTTTGCGTTATTATTTTTGATGGTTTCTACCCGATCACAACAACAAACAATCACATGCAAACGCTTCACTTCATAGATAACGATCAGATTTCACATCGAGGCATTACTAAAACTAACAAATTACATACATCGAGGCATTACTAAAACTAACAAATTAAATACTTCGAGGCATTACCACAACTAACAAATAAAACATCGATAACAACATAATTTATTCTTCATATCGACCATGCTATTCTTAGATTCGTCTTCAGAATTATTTTAATCTTTAACTCGTTGAATGGAAAGGTGGCGACCTCTTTATTTGCTCCCCTCACAATTATCCCTGCCATTTGAGCCACGTCAACGTGGTCACATCTGTTTACATCGGCGAAGAATGACCGGATATGTTGAAGTAGAAGATCACCAACCTTCCACTCGTAGGCTCCACGAATGCCGGGATGAAAATCATTGCACTCTAGACACCCGACCCGCAAGGGTGCAGAAATGTGATTCTCTTTTTCACAAACGACCTGAAACAGCGCGCATGGATGCATGCCTCTGTATTCTGGACTGCTGCAAGCACATTTGGACTCCTCCGGGGGCATTGGGTACCGAACCCTTTCGATTGCATAATCAATTCTGCCTGTGGCGCCTACTACTCCAGATGTAACCGGCTCCATGGAAGGATTGAAAATGTGGAAGGAATGAGAATGTGAAATTGTTGTGTTGAGTTATTCAAGGTCCTCATTCCCTTTTTTAAGAGTGGTTGGTTACCTGGGAGTAGTCACAACGTCAGATCTGACGTTGTGACAACGCCGAATCCGACGTTTCTAAGCCCGCCCCTAGTTTGCCTCTGGGGATTTGGAGGTAGCAGCAACGTTAAATTTAATGTTGTAGCAACGTCCAAATAAACGTTGCTAAGCCCGACGGAGCCCGTTGGGATCTAGGGTACAACGTCCGATCCGACGTTGCAACAACATCCGACCCAACGTTGTTACAACGTCGGATCCCCTTCACTTGGGCAATTTCCCCAACAAATGAAACGTCAAATTGGACGTTTTGGCAACGTCTAATCCAACGTTGCTGTAATGTCCAATTCGACGTTTCATTTGCGGTGTATATAGGGAACGCGACAATAAAACATAGACAATATATGTTGTATCATATTATCAAATCTGAATTATTAAATTAAATTGAATGGTATTTAAATGACCCTCAGATCCTACTTTAGCGGGATAGACTGAGTTGTTATTGTATTTAAATTTAATTTTTGATTATTCGATGGTATGATGGTTATTCATTAGATAGAAATTTTATTTCAAATCTTTGTGATACGGTGATCCAACGAAGATCGATGATGGGCTGATGGTAGACCTGTCAAATAGGTCGGGCGGGTTGGGTTTGGGTCGGGTCGTCTCGGGTTCGGGTTCATATCGGGTTACGGGTCGTGAAATGCTCAACCCAGACCCATATTTAACGGGTTCGGGTCGACCCAACGGGTCAAGAGCGCTACTCATCCATAATTTTTTAAATGTCATTTACTATTTATACACGTTATTTTAAAATGATAAAATTATGTAAAATATCAATACAAATTTATTACTTTTTATAATTTCATTCTTTTTAGTTTTTGAAGTATGAAATTATATATAATATATAAATTGATATTTTATATAATTATTATCATCCTTAAAACCATACATGAATAGTAAAAGACATTTAAAAGTAAACAGATAGAGTATTTTTAGTGACTATTTACATAGTTCCTAAATCTAAAATTGTTATATTATCCTAATAATAGTTATATTATTGAAAAATAATAATTAATGTTGCTACAATAGTAATATGTAATTTTATATACATAACAAATTTTAATGTTAAATTATAAAGTAAAGTTGATGATGAAAAATATAATATTCAATCCTAATTATTATCAGTAATATATTTCAATATTAAGTTAAATTGTAATTTATTTATGTTTTTCTTATTTTAAAGCTTGACCCAACGGGTGACCCACGGGTTGACCAAACCCGACCCAAAAATTTGCGGGGTGAACGGGTTCGGGTTGAAATATTTGCGCCAAAACCAACGTTTTACGGATCGAGTCAGATCTTCGGGTCGGGTCACGTTTTGACAGGTCTAGCTGATAGCAACCCTCAAATCAATAATCATTTTGTATATTATTTTATAACCTTGATTTATGGTTGATGGACACATTCTTGTTTGAATGAACTGGTGGCGCGTGCATGGTGACTGACTGTGATAACGATATGGTGTTGGTGGTGGTCCTGCTCCTGCAGGAAGGATGACGACGAGAATGGCACCACGTAACACGTTAGAGGATCAACTTACAGACGTTTTCAAACTGTGGTTTGACTGCCTCCAATTCACCATATTTCCCAATCGGGAGAATTGAAATAATATCTAATTATTAGATATCAATTTTTAGTAACGTATGTCTTTAGGGGTGTCAATTCGGTTGTTCGGGTGGGGTTTGGGTTTATCCATTCGGGTTTGGTCATATGTCGGGTCGGATGAGTTTGGGTCAACTGGATTTCGAGACGTTGGCTCGGATTTGGGTTGGATCAAGTAGGGTCACATTAAGTTTTTTATTATAAAATGATGATTATTTTTTTATCTATCTTAATTATTGACTATTAAACTTTATTTATTTAGAATATTAGGTCTCAATATATTTAATTCACGTTATTTGAATATTTTAAAATTTTGGGTCAATGATTGGTCGGGTATGGGTCGAGTGGGGTTTGTCTATGTTCGTGTCTATTCGGGTATCGGGTCAAAATGGGTCAGGGTTGAGTTCGGATTCGGGTTGTGCATCACATTAGATTTTCGGGTTTCGGTCGAGTCTGGGTTAGGGTGGGTCGGGCTGGGATTTCGGGTTGGGTCAGTTTGACGTGCTCGGGCCCGGGCTTGAGCAAAAGGACTGGCAACAAGAGTTCCGAGAAGTCGGGAGATTGTGGACAGCTTCTGAGGAAACATATCAGTCTTCAAAGATTGTTGATTTTCCGTCGATTGGCCCGGCTTCTTGGGACATGCAAGTACTACTTTTTTAGATCTTGAAGTCGCGGTTGTGGATTGGGGAAGATCTCGTCAATCGAAGGTCAGACGAAGCGAGAAATCGTGTTTTACCGAGACATCGCCTGTGTAGAGACGATTCCAAACGGGGCTTGTTTGAGAGGGATTGAGGGGCTGCTTTGGAGTGACATTTTGGGGCTGGTTTGAGGGTGATGATGGGGTTGTGGAACGCCTTAGAATAATGGTAGGGTAGGGGATGGGGGTTGAGGGATATGTGATGTAAGAGCGCTCTCGGCCTCGCACTCCGAGCTCTCTCCAACACTCGATCTTCCACACTCTCGTCCTCGCACTCCGAGTGTTTCCGACCCTTTAATTCCGTCGTCTCTCACTAAGGAATCACTCTTAGCATCTCACCAAGAGGGTTTATCCAGCATCTCACCAAGATAGATTTGTATTTCTTAACCCGAAACGAAGGAAGCACAAACTTAGTTTTCTCAAATTCAACTTATCTTCAAAAAGGTTCTTACATCCCTTTATATAGGAAAAATATTGAATCTATATAAAATAAAATAAATTGATAAACTAATGACGGATAATACGAAAGGCTTTCCGAGATTTATGATGGAGAGATGGACAACCATAATGAGGGAAAACGAATGGTCTTGGTTGCCATCAAAGAGATGGAAGGTCGGAAATCTCTAAAACCCATTATTTAATCCGACTTTACTGAATGCATTCCGTCTTTATTTACTGCATTTCCGATGAGCTGCTAAAATTCCGGACTGCTGTGAAGATCCCCTATTTTGGCCATTTTCCAAGCTGAATTGACGTTTGAATCCTTCAAAAAGTTGTAGCCACTTAAAATATCTTTCCAACAAGTGCTCATCGGCTGCAATCAGAATTTTATAGATCCAGAACGAGCCAAAATACCGAGATGTCGCCAAATAGTTTTCATAAATGAAAGTTGATGTTCAGCTCCGAAGACAAACCTTTGTAGGAAACAACAGATGAGCTCATGGGCGACTACGGTCACATCATCCTCCTCCCCTTGAAAAGGATTCGTCCTCGAATCCGTGATGGAAACAAGCGACTTCTTCGAACATGTTTCTTCTTCCTTGGACAGATCTTGAATCCCTTGTTCTTCTTGAATCGTGAAAGGCAAGTAAGACAGAAGGAAAGGGGTCGCATCCAACCACTTAGTTGACATGGTATTCAGAAAGGTAGACTTGTCGGTTGGCATACGTTTCTCCCTCATGGAAAGTGCTACCTTGGGAACTTGGATGATTTCCTCATCCTTCTTAAGCTCGGGGTTGACCTTCGCAATCTCATTAGGAACATTCTTGGACTTGCCTTCTTTAATCGCAAGTGTCTCGCCCATGGTCGTAGAAGATGTTGTCTTTGAAGAGGGAGGTGGGGCTGTTGTGGGCTTCGATAGCGTCGACCCTAATGAGTTGCAAGATTTTGAATTTTCTTTACTTGTTGCATTGAATGTTCCGCGAGCTTGCGGATCTCCTCCCAAAGTGGTTCAACCTTCTTCTTACGCCGAGCCTCATCCTCTCGACTCATTCTCTTTCGATATCTCCTCCGGAGCTCTTGATCAACTACATCATATGTAGCGTTATCCATGTCACTCCAACGAAGATACCCATCATCATAGGCTCGAATAGACAATTGGATGTACTCTTCGGACAAAGACTTAGAACTCGTCTTCTTGAAAATTTTGATACAAAAGCTTGAGGAACCCTTGTCGTTGCTCTGATACCACTTAAGGTGCTTGAGCCCGGGCTCGAGCAAAAGGACCGGCGACGAAAGTTCCGAGAAGTCGGGAGATTGTGGACAGCTTCTGAGGTAACAGATCAGTCTTCAAATATTGCCTATTTCCCATCGATTGGATTGGCTTTTGGGGACATGCAAGTACTACTTTTGTAGATCTTGAAGTGGCGGTCGCGGATCGGGGCAGATCTTGTCAATCGGAGGTAAGACGAAGCGGGAAATTGCGTTTTACCGAGACATCGCCTGTGTAGAGACTATTCCAAACGGGGCTTGTTTGAGAGGGATTGAGGGGCTGATTCGGAGTGACGTTTTGGGGGTGGTTTGAGGGTGATGATGGGGCTGTGGAAGGCCTTAGAATAATGGTAGGGTAGGGGATTAGGGTTGAGGGATAGGTGATGCAAGAGCGCTCTCAGCCTCGCACTCCGAGCTCTCTCCAACACTCGATCTTCCACACTCTCGGCCTCGCATTCCGAGTGTTTCTGACCCTTTGATTCCGTTGTCTCTCACTAAGGAATCGCTCTTAGCATCTCACTAAGAGGGTTTATCTGGCATCTCACCAAGATAGATTTGTGTTTCTTAACCCGAAACGAAGGAAGCACAAGCTTAGTTTTCTCAAATTCAACTTATCTTCAAAAAGGTTCTTACATCCCTTTATATAGGAAAAATATTGAATCTATGAAAAATAAAATAAATTAAAATAAATTGATAAACTAATGACGGATAATACGAAAGGTTTTCCGAGATTTATGACGGAGAGATGGACAACCATAATGAGGGAAAACGAATGGTCTTGGTTGCCATCAAAGAGATGGAAGGTTGGAAATCTCTAAAGCCCATTATTTAATCCGACTTTACTGAATGTATTCCGTCTTTATTTACTGCATTTCGAATGAGCTGCTAGAATTTAGGACTTCTGCGAAGATCCCCTATTTTGGCCATCTTCCAAGCTGAATTGACGTTTGGATCATTCAATAAAGTTGTAGCCACTTAAAATATCTTTCCAACAAGTGCTCATCGGCTTCAATCAGAATTTTATAGATCCAGAACGAGCCAAAATACCGAGATGTCGCCAAATAGTTTTAATAAATGAAAGTTGATGTTCAGCTCCGAAGACAAACCTTTGTAGGAAACAACAGATGAGCTCATGGGCGACTACGGTCATATCACAATTTTTTCCAGCTCTATGCATCTATTAAGAATCTAAAAGGGATAAAAAACGATACGATTTTTCTATCGAGTGGGACATAGGATAATAACACTAATTTTAAAATATTAATTAGTTTAACTTTTTTTTAATTAGATTCGTAGGGTTGCTTATATTTTTGGTAGAGAATCTTTTCCAATTTAAGGGCTTATCATATGCCTTTAAAACCGAAAAATATATATATACAGTTAAGAACATCGAATGCGATTCTGATTCTTTTTGGCAATCCTTTTCTTTGATGGAGCTTTGACGTCCAGTGTTAGGTCTTGATGGGGTCGAGGCGATGTGTATCGAGACGACTTTGTGATCCGGAAATTTCTTTGGAGGATCGTCTTCACTGCCCACAGGCCAGGACTCTTGATGTACCGCTGGACAGTGATGTCATTGCTTAGTGGTGCTTGGCGTCGAGTCTTAGTCTATTTTGTCCACAACGTATTGGGTTAGGTTCACTTGTTCGCCTAGATCTGTGTGATTGCCACTGTTTGTATTGTACATTTTTATTCTACGTTGTATGTTTGACGGTTCGCTGTCTGCCGACTTTGTCAGCCTCTCGAGGTGTTATATATGTCTGACCCTCGAATTGTTTCCTTATAAAAAAATAAAATTCCCAGGGTAAAGTATTAAAAAGGCAAAAAATTTTTTTTAAAAAGAAATCTTTATAAAAGTAGCAAATACGTACATATATACATACATGAAAGAAAGAGTTCTAATGAAACGAATAATACAGTGTAACAATGAAACGAACGAATATTGTGTCATATTCCTATGAAGATTATGTTATCTGAATATGAAAATATGAATATTATATTGTGTGAATATGAATAATAGGAGTAGGCATGGGATGAGACGGGATCAGGGTAATCCCGAGTCTTGTCTCGCTTTTTTTTTTAGTTGGACGGGATTAAGATGAGATTGAATTTTTTTTTTTTCAAATCCCGCTGGGTGTTATCCCTCACGGGACGGGACAGGATCGGAACGAGGTGAGACTTGTCCCTCGTATAAAAAATTCCAAAATAATCCAATAAAAACCCAAAAAAAAATTCTTACATATACTCTTACACTCTTACATAATTAGCAAAATTATTACATGATTCCTAATTTCCTAATCCTAAAATATGAATACACTTCTTATTTTAGGTGGGTGCTACTGTTTTTTTTTTTGAAGTGCTACTTTTTTTTTTGTGGGCGCTACTGCTTATACTTGCACTTCATATGTATTACATAAGAGATCAGGATGAGATTGAATTTTATTTTTACAAATCCCGCCGGGATCGGGATGAGATGAGATTTGCGGGATTTGTGACCATCGATAATGAATATGATGTAAATATGGATATATGAATACGATATTATTTATATTCAAATAATAATATAAAACGAATAACGCCATATTTATATTCACAATATTCACATACTCATATCTACATAACATCATACTCATATTAATATATAATACAATATTCATTTGTTTTACCATTACACTGTATTTTTTGTTTCACTAGAACACTCTCTCTCTCTCTCTCTCTCTCTCTGTGTGTGTGTGTATTCAAATACCACATCAACGTGAGGATGGCTCGATTAATCGATTCTTAAACTGTTAGTGCACAACATACCACATACACATGAAAATTGATCATCAAATAGGAGAAATTATACAGAATACATAAACAATAAATAATAACATAAAGCAATTGACCATCGAGATTTTTAGAAAGCTATCTACAAATCAAAAAAACACATCTAGTCATTATTTGGGGATGCATATGAACAATATATTACAAATAAAATTACATTTAAGAAGGATCTGAACTTCAAAAACCAATAAAAAACAAGAACAATATATTAAATATCACATACGTACCACAATGGAAATAATCTAAACAAATCTTATGGGAAGAGGAGGGAAGCAAGGAAAAGACAAAACAACCGACACAAAGGAAAAAGAAGAACTTGAGATGGAAAAACCAGCGAAAAGATGTTTAAAGTTGCACTTTGATGTGGCGGTGAGTTCTTCGGGTGTGGTGACTATTGGGATTGTGATTCGGGATTTTGAGGCTCGAGGTTAAGGTGATCGAGATCATCATGCCCGATTCTCGAAAGTTGCTTCAGGACATCCTTGTGGTTTACGGCATCCATGTATTTATGGAGATTAATCTGATTGCGGATAAAGTGGTGCATCTTCGATACATCCTCAATTATGACCTCCCATGTCTTATCCTGAGATCCGAATTCTCATTTTAAAGGACGCTCTTAGTGGTGGATTAGCGGGGTCTGACATCACCCAAACATACTCTCACTTTGTATAAAAAGAATATTCCTAACGTTCCTAATGGATCTCATTTGTATGCATATAGTACGCGCGCCCTTATTGCATGACATATTCAAACCAGCGCAGGACAAACTGACAAAGCAGTTTATGACAGAACTGGATGAATTTGATGATCAATCAAGAGAAAGAACAAACAATCACACAACGAGCACAAAGCTTTGGCTTTGGGCCATCAATGGCGATGACGTTTATTAATTGAAATAAGAGAGTACAAGTGTTTTTGATGAGATATTAATCTCTTCTTATTTTCTCCTTTTATTCTATATACAATGTCAGCTAACTAACACTCCTAAGTCCTAACAGACACCATATCTTCCGTCCATCTGACTTTGGTATGAACGGTTGTGATCTCTTTCCTTGGTGCAACGGATTGCGGACTCAGTTGAGTCTTCTTCTTCTTTCAACCTTGTGAGTTGTATTACCCCCCCCCCCCCCCTCCCCCCCCCAAAAAGCTAGAGCAGGGATTGACATGCCCAGCTTGACTAACAATTCACGATGATGAGCAACAGGAAGGATCTTTGTCAACACATCTGCTAGTTGATTATGAGTAGGTAAGAAAGATAATTGAAGGAGACCATCAACCACTTTCTCGTGAGTAAAATGGCAGTCTATTTCAATATGTTTCGTACGCTGATGATAAACCGGGTTTTGAGCGATATGCAAAGCAGATTTGTTGTCGCAATAGAGTGTAACAAGAGTGAGATTTGTAAGCCCGAGCTCAAGCAAGAGACCCACCAACCAGGTGACTTCGGATGTGGCCTTAGACATGATGCGGAGGGATATCAAGTATGAAAATATAAATCAAAATATAAAAGCAAACCGACTCTCTATCATAGCAAATAAAATACAAGAAACCCTCATATTGTAGTACTAGGGTATTCAGGATCGTATCCATGAGAAAGCTTGTCAGCGCTCGCCTATCCAGTTCCGGAAAACTCTCGAATTCTACCAGAAGGGTACTCGATATCGAGTAAGAGTACTTGATATCGACTACACTGTCGGACTGCAAAACAGAAACAACAGCGAACGAAACGAAGCAATGTCGAGTAACACAGTACTCGACGTCGACCAAAGTCCTCGACGTCGACTAGACAATGGTTGAGATCAAGTAAACAGTAGAGTAAAAATCGTGACTTTTCGCAGGAAAGAAAAAAACAGAAACAAACACAAAATAGGTGGGATTCGAATTCAACATACTAAAAGCTCCTAGAATCGGGGTTTCAACACCACAACAATAACCATATAAAATAATGCAAAAGGTATAAAAGATCCTGCTTTTCCATCAAATAATTGTCGTCATTAACAAGTAGGAAAATAGAGGCTTTCGCATAAACCCTAATTGTTACTAACCCTTTTCATATAATTAATCCAAGTTGCATTAAGATCACTTTCGCTTCAATAACACAAACAAGGATCACTCTCAAGTGTATTGCAGCTATTTGCCCCCTAGGGTTCTCGTCGGTGTGGCCTGGGAGCTTCCCTTGAGGCCGTGGGATTTGTGCCACGAGATTACCTAGTTGGGAATCCACTCTCTTCTTCCAAGTTTCCAACTCTCCTAGTTGTGCATGAACACCTTTAAATTGAGAATTCACATCGGCGCGAAGCCCATTGAATCCTTCCTTAAGCTCTTGTACCCATGATGGTGGTTCTTGATACCCTGGGGGCCTATATGGGGGAACCCTTTGATCTTGTTGCGGAGGAGGTTGACTCCCTTGTCCTTGTCCATAGTTACCCCAATTAGGGTAATTGTTGTTCCTCCCTGCATAACTGTTATTTTGATTCCCTGCATAACTCTCAAATCCGCTCACAAACGCTCTCTAAACGTAGGCTGAAAATTCTAAAAGTGTGCTCCCAAAAAGAGGTTGAAGGAAGAAGAAGGTCCTCCAAACCGTAAAAATCCTATTTATACTTAATAGCCCATAAACTAAATTAGGAAATAACAAATATATGAATTTTATCTAAAGTCTATCTAAGGAAAAGGGTAAAAATAATTAAATCCGGGAAAATCAGGTCCGCTGGAGCCCATACCGAAGTGGGTGACATCGGTACCGACCCTCTTCAGCCTCAGTACAACTCACTGTAAGTTCATCTCGTTTCGCCCATCCAGATTGAGCCTCGGTACCGACCCAGGTGGGGTCGGTATGGGGTCGGTATGACGGTGTTTCATCTCGGACTTCTCTGACGGATGGTATCGACTCGGTATCCTTATGTACCGACTCGGTATGTCTTGTTTCAGCTCAGTTTGGCTCACTAAAACGTCTGTATCTCCTTCGTTATAATTCCGATTGCTTCCGTTCTTTTTCTTATGCGCTCCAAATTCTCTTCTGCTTCTTTTCAATGTTCAAAGTTTCTCCAAAAACAGCTCCCAAAATTCTGTAAAACACACAAAAGCTAGTGAAGACATCTATTTCTCATGAAATATGAAAACACATGCAAAAGACATTAAACCCAATGCAAAACCCTATGAAAATGAATCAAATTGACACAAACACATGGGAAAATATAACTAAAAATATGCACATCAATCACCTTCGGTTATCGCAAAAGAATCATGCTCATAGGGATAGAAGACGAAATCGCATCAAAAGATTGTACCTTTGTCGCATTACCTTACATGGCTACCATCGGGCTCACCCCGACTCTAGAAGTTGGGTGATAACTCGCTCTTCATTATCAAGAAACTCATCAATAACAAAAGGGAAATAACTTGCATTAATAAAAGGAAATAAAGCTTACAACTAATCGAAGCCAATTCGCTCTCGCCAAACAAAACCTCTCTCGGCCAAGCTCTCTCGAAAACTCTCTCTCCTACTCGCTATTAGGGATGAATTGGAACTAAAGTTGAATGAATAAAACTCAGCCCCTAGGTCCTTATTTATAGTAATCAATCCTTTCTATTCAAGGAAAGAACACTTTATCTATATCTAAAATTATCTATCTAAAGACTTAATGATAAATCTTTAATGAAAGAAATAAATCTTTAAGGGAAATATCTAATGGTGGATAGATCTTCCTTGAACTTGATATATCTTCACTTGATTGGATAGAATCCCATGTATCTTGGCTTGCAAGGAACCACACATGCTCGGACACACTCGACTTCGACTTGGATTGCTTCTGGATAGTACTCGACGTCGACCAAGTTACTGGACATTGAGTACGGTCTTCTTCTCCTCGTGAAGTGCTCGAGCTCGACTACAATGGTGGACTCAACGGGTACTTGACATCGAGTGGTCCACCCGACGTCGACTAGAATTGTGCTCTCGAGTGGCTTTGCTCGTCGTCAGGTGTTCGACTGGGCAAATCTCGGGTAAGGTTACTCGATATCGACCAGTGTAGTCGATATCGACTACTCCATGTCGAGTGCTTCTTCTCTTGATTTCTTCTCGATTTGTCCTCGTTCAGCTGCTGCTTGATCTTGAACTTTATGTAGTTGACCTCGAGCATCCATGATTTCCTTCCTTTCTCCGAATTGCTGTGAAATGTTTCGATTTCTGCGAAATTAAACAAAAACTAGTGTAGACTCCATAATTTGGCAAATAAGCGTAAACCACATAGATTATGTACTATTCTAACCCAAATGTATGAAATGTATGCAGAAAACGATATGAAAAGAAGCTTAAAACATGCCAATTTAGGCTCACATCAAACACCCCATACTTAAGCTTGCTTGTCCTCAAGCAATACTTTTAATGGTCATACATAAGAAGAAATCAAAACTCTCAACATATAGATTCACTCTCATATAACCCTACAATCAATTAACATTCTCGAAAAGGTACCTATGCCCCAAATCCATGCCTGTGAATAAAAGCAACTTCACACACAAAAGGAGGGTTATGCAAAAACATTTGTTTGTGACAAAGTATTAATAATCAAGAGGACTTTAATTAAGCTCATAATAAAGAAAAGGTAAAAGGTAAAGTGGTGGGATATTTTTAGCAATGTAGTGTTAAATCCGGGGAGAATTCTTTAAACTTGCTTTCTTTTCTTTGATGCACTTTCTCCCTTCATAATGAAATTTCCACATCACTCATCTTCTCATAAATCACTTTTTGCTTTTTTCACTTATATGCTTTTACCTCTCTAACCTCAACACTGCCTTCTCGCGAGTTGCAAACATGGGTGTCATAAATGGCCCCGGATACTTAGTGCTTCAGACTCCTCACCTTGATGTCCCATCATGCGGAACTAACATCTCAACGCAAGAAGGGTCGATCTACCTTTATCTCCTGAGGTGTCTAGATTTTCTTTCACTCATTAAATTTTCCATAAACTTTCCAATTTCCTGGCAAACTTCAATAATGATAATAACAACAACACAAACACCACATAGTATCTCCAAAAGTAACTTCCATTCTCAACATAATCCCCGGATAAGGAAATAAGGTAAAGAATGGAGCAAAATATGAAATAAGGCTCAATATGGAATGTCCATGTTGCTGCATTCCTCTGCGATCTCAACCATTGACCGCTTCTTGCTTAGAATCTCTTTGAGGAACTTTACATATGACGGCATCTCATGAAGTGCTTCTGTGAAAGGAATGGTGACATTTAGCCTTTCAAGCATCTTCACGAAACGCTGAAACTTCTTTTCTACTGGGTCCTTCAAAGATTTTGTTGGGAATGACATTGTCTTCTTCTTCGGAGGTGCTGGAGTCTTGTCGACGTTTTCAGAAGGGTGGTCGACATCGACAGAAGAGTGGTCGACATCGACTAGGGTAGTCGACTTTTGTGCAGGAGCCGAGTTCTGGTCGATATCGAGTAAGGGCTCCTCGACGTCGAGTACTGTCTGGTCGACGTCGACTGGTTTACTCGACATGGAGTACTCTTCTGCATCTTTATGCTCCGTGTTTTGCTCAGGCGTTTGCATCTGGCGCCCACTCCTGAGATTCATGGCGGCTACCTGTCCTGTAGATTTATTTTTAGGATTAGGTTAAGAGAATCCAGGAAGCATACCTGATTGATTGGGGATTGATTCCTACGCCATGGAAGCCTCGCACAGAACATGAACGAATGGATCTTGTTACTTCTCTGATACCATGACAAAACTGGATGAATTTTATGATCAATCAAGAGAAAGAACAAACAATCACACAACGAGCACAAAGCTTTGACTTTGGGCCATCAATGGCGATGACGTTTATTGATTGAGATCAGAGAGTACAAGTGTTTTTGATGAGATATTAATCTCTTTTTATTTTCTCCCTTTATTCTATATACAATGTCAGCTAACTAACACTTCTAACAGACACCCTATCCTTCGTCCATCTGATTTTGGTATGAACGGTTGTGATCTCTTTCCATAGTGCCATGGATTGCTGACTCAACTGAGTCTTCTTCTTCTTTCAACCTGTGTGTCGTATTAGTTTAAGACAAATTTTAAAAATGTGATTAATTGGAAATATGTATAGGGTTTCAAGTGCCCGGGCTGATCATAAGCTGGGTCAAAACTCAAAAATCTATCCACCTTAATATATACCGTACCCATAATTTACCGGGACGTACGTTTAATAATACATTAAAATTACTTTCATTTGATTAATTTTATATATATAATCGGCAGGCCAATCTCTCTCTATATATATCAAAAGAAAAAGGGTATATTTTAATCTGATAAGTGCATATGTAACGAGAAAAATGACAATATATGTAATTTTATTTACATAATGTGACCAATTCATAAAAAACAAGGGCAAACTTATTTATATTTATATCTCTGAATTCTATTTATCGCGCGCATAAAATATTTGACCAAAATATTCCAATTAATTAACTGTACGTCTGTACCTGTACAAAATATACCATTTCTAATATAATACTCTTCCAAACTACTACTAAATATTTTTTCTATTGGTCAGATCTAAAATCTAAATATACAAAATATCCTACCACTCATATATATTCTAACCTCGATCTTATACTGATTCCATGTCGAAAATTAGATTAAAATATTCCATCACCAACATATATAGTATATAAAGCATATACATTGTACACCACCTCTCTGCATATAAACGAACAAATCAAGGACCCTCATTCCATTTTTTAAATAATAATAATTAAAAATCAAAGGAAACAGAAAATTAAAGAAAGAGGCCCCCATGGACCTAAAGCAAGTGTTTCACATGAATCATGGTTCCGGTGAGGATAGCTACGCCCAGAACTCCGGCGTTCAGGTCATCTTCCCATCACCCCTTCTTCAATTCCTGTCTCGGTTATCTTTATAGTATAGTATCGTATGTATATATGTATGTATGTATTCTTATTGCAGAATGATATACTATTGGCGACAAAGCCATACACTGAACAAGCCTTGATGGACTATCTTAACACCCAAGCTTTGCGAGGACGCCGACTAGGTATGGCTGATATAGGGTGCGGGTCTGGCCCTAATGCCCTAGCGGCCGTCTCCCACATGCTGGAGGCGGTGTATGCCACGTGGCAGCAGCAGGGGAGGCGGCCGCAGGAGGTGGTGGTTTACTTGAATGACTTGCCTATGAATGACTTTAACCATGTGTTTGTTTCGCTCCCGGGCTTGCTGGCCCAGGCCCGGGAGAAGCTGAGTCTCCGGTCCGGTCCATGCTTCGTTTTCGGAGCTCCGGGCACTTTCCATGGGCGGCTGTTCCCACGCCGAAGCTTGCACTTTGCGCACTCCTCTTCTAGCTTGCATTGGATTTCTCAGGTCAGATTAGGGATACATTTGCATTTCTAAGAAATACCTTCAATTTAGGCGTAATCGCGGTCAGTGGCAGATCCTGAAATTGTTGATTGAGGAGGTGAAAAGTTATGATAAAAATATCGTAGGTAAAATTAAACCCTAATTTTTCTCTTCCGAAAAATCATCAATATTATGAATGTGTAACTAGAATAAAAACATAAATCTTGCATCATTTATTTCATGGTTTTCAAATATTTCAATATAACATCCTAATTTGAAGTTCTCAGATATAAATACATTATTAAGATATGAAATTAATAAATGATAATTACAATAAAAATATATCGGTTTGGTAAATGACGTAGGAAATATTGTAATTCAGTGCTGAAATTTGAAACACTTATAACTATTTGCTCAGATATCGGATTTGAGCTTATAATATATCAAATCGAAGCTATCGACGAGAGGAATATGTATGTTAAAATTTATTTTTGATTGGGAGGCGACTGCCACCACCGACCCTAAGGAGGATCCGCCTCTTATCGTGGTTAATAGCCTAAACTCATAAAATTCTAGAAAATAGCCCAAATTTGATGTGAGTTGTCAAATAACGTACAAAATCATCCGGTGATGTACGTTAGCACTTGTGACTGGGATCGTGTACACGTGCGCCCATGTGCTAGTAGCTTAGCATATAATCCAAGTGTGGTTCAATTTTAAAACTAGTTGGCAATAGGAGGAGTAACCACTGACTTATATACTAAGGCTTATTTGTTCATATTATCAATGTGGACTCTATGGTTCTTATATACTCTCATCACTGAATTGTTTAGTGTTTTGTCATATTTTAGAAGTCAATGTTATTTTCTGCGATTAGCGAAGCTATTGATCAAAAACATATATTTGGTGTAGGCGCCGACGGGATTGAACAAAGGAAAGATTAACATATCAAAGACAAGCCCAAAGGAAATAGTGGATGGATACACCAAACAATTTGGAAGCGATTTCTCGATGTTTCTGAAATCGAGATCGAAAGAAATGGTGGGAGGAGGAAGGATGGTATTATCGTTCATGGCAAGAAGAACAATAGAGCCGACGGAAGACGAAGATAGCTATCTTCAATGGGAGCTCATTGCTCATTCTCTCATGTCCATGGTTTCCCAGGTTAACTAGCTACTGCATATTCTCTCTTTTTTATGGTTCTGTTTTATCTGCTTCAATCCGCCCCATTTTTTTTTTAAAATAATGCAAATTAAAAAAATTAATTTATTCATTAAATTAAGAGTTTTATTAATGAAAATTATATGTATAAAGTATTTTTATCCAATATATATTTATAGATATGTTTTACGTAGTATTTTATTTTTGATTATATAAGTTCTAGGATGGAACCTCGCTTGACTTGTGTGCTAAGCTATTAGTGCATGTGCATATGTGCATACGACCCTCAGTTATATATTAGTCCGAATCAGACTTTGATATGGTATCATATCCGATCAGGTTCAGACATGCATGTTTCTCTGCCTTTGGACTAACTACTAAGATACTGAGATTCTAGATCCATCTTTGGGCGAATTATAAGAGAATGAGATGTTAGACATCATGTACATGTCTTTGAGTAACTATAAAGAGATTGAGATGCTTAGCTCGTTTCAAGTGTCAAATATGCTAGACTGGTTGCACTAGTTTGAAGGGACGTGTTGGGAATGAAAGGTTCATCCTGCATTGGTTTTGGGGAAAATCACCAAAATATAAGAGATGATAAAATAAGAGTATAACAGTGTGTATGGGCGCACCAAGTGACATTACATCTTAAAATTCATTGAGAATATAAAGAGTATCCACCAGTGAATTATATACTACATCCGATCCAAAAATTGTCGTTTGACTTTTTAACACGTATTTTAAGGAGCTAAAAACTATATAATATATTAACTTTTTTATTATTTTTTTTTTATAATCTGATACTTATTACCAAAAAATATTAAGTTGTAAGAAAATAATTTAAAAAAACTTAATATTTTATATAGTTTTTAGCTCCTTAAAATACATGTTAAAAAGTTAAACGACAATCTTTTTGGATCGGAGGGAGTATAAAACTTGTTTAATTCAAACTTTCGTTGTAAAATATTTTTTTTATATAAAAGTTCCTTTCGCGTCTAAAATCCATGCTTTCACTTTTTGAAAACAAGAATCACCCATTATTTTTTTCAATATATATTGCACAAAATTCCCTAAAAATTTTCAAATTGGATTTAACATGTATCCACGTCATGGAAAACCAATAGGTCTCTCCTTCACGTCACAATGAGGATCACCGATCACGTATTTTGTTATACGGAGTATATTAATATTACAAAAATTATAAACTGTATTTATAATATGATGATAGGTTAACACCATTCATTTTATGATTTTATCAGTAAACTACATATATGTAAATTACTAATATAATTATATTTTTAAAATAATAGTGATAATATTATTGGAGATCCTCAATGTTCACGAGACGTCAATAATGAGTGTATTGGTTAGGACTATTACCTTTTTTTTTTGTTATAGAAAGGACTCTCTCTGGTCTAATGTTACCGATTCTCAAGCGTCGACTTTTAATTCTCCAATTTAGTAATTTCAGATTACAGAGTGATATATATATATATATATAAGGTTAATTTATATTATAAATAACGAAAAAAGATTATCGGTCAAGAAAAAGAAATATTTTTAATAACCTCTTTAGTCGTTTGGTAAACCATATTGTTTATTATTCAAAAACGAATTTTTAAAATTGTAACAATTATATAAAATATTCCTTTTACATTTCTATTTACATATTTTCATTTGCATATTATTTGTCCATACTCTATGTGGTTTGATTAATATGAAAATATGAATCAAATCACCAACATCAAGCTAAATCAAGCACAAATGTGTAAGAAAACCATCAAGAACACCTAGTGTTCTATAGACAAAATAGGAAATATGTAATCAACCTTCATTGCCCTCATCATTGGCAGCTGCAATCCCAAAACCCTAAATTTGTGAGAGTGAGTACATCACCTTATATAGGGTCCCCTACAAGGTCATGTGACACGCACATGGGACAAAGTCCCATATTAAAAACATGACAAAATCGAGAGAAACAAGATAAGGAAAAGGTCTAAGGAAAGGATGGAAAAGTGCTTAGAAGAGTTGATGATCATGAGTTGATCAATCAACCAATTAGCTAAGCTTAATCTTCATACCCCCCCCCCCCCCCCTTCAAGTTGGACTTAGTGGGAAACCAGCAAGACCCAACATCGAAGAGAGAAAGTGATGTTGTCTTTCTCCAGGTGGCTTTCTGAGTAAATCTGCTAATTGTACCCCCATTCTAAGATGTTGTGGTTGAATGAAACCTTCTTGCAACTTATCACACACATAATGGCAATCAATCTTGAGATATTTAGTTCTTTCATGGAACATTGGGTTCTCTGCAATATGGATTGGTGATTTACTGTCACAAAATAGAGGAATATGTAGGGGTACATAAATCTTCTGCCTTTGTAATATGCCTTCAACCCATACTAACTCAGTAGTAGAGGTGGACATGATTTTGTACTAGGCTTCAACAGATGATTTAGAGACAGTTACTTGCTTCTTTGTTTTCTAATAAACCAAGGATCCTCTGAAGAACACATAATACCCTATAAGAGACTTTGCACTAAATTGACATGCCCCCCAATCAATATAACAAAAGGTTGACAATATCATGGAGGATTCCTTAGAATAGTATAGGCATCTTGGCACAATCCCTTTCAAATATCTAACCACATGAATGGCTGCATCAAAGTGTGGTTGTCTTGATTCCACCATGAGTTGGCTAAGATGTTGAACTGCATATGAGATATCATGGCGAGATAAATTGAGAAATAATTATCTGCCTACCAGTCTTCTATACTTCTCTGGATCAGGCAAGATTTGCCCACTATCTATGAATAGATTCAATCCTCTAGGAAGAGGAAATAATTTAGCTTTGTGGTCCATCATTTGAAAATCTTCAAGAATGTCAATTATATACTTCCTTTGATGCAATGTAGTACCACCTCTATCACGTATAATCTCCAAGCCAAGAAAGTACCTTGCTTCTCCAAGGTCCTTTATTGTGAAAGCTTTATCAAGAGCTTCCTTGGTTTGATTGATCACCTTACTGTCATCACTAGTAATCAATAAGTCATCTACATATACCAAGGCTACCACAATTCCATTAGGAACATGCTTAATGAACATAGAATAATCTTCATAAGATTGCTCATAACCCAAGCTAGCTCATAAAAAAATTGCACATCTCTGTGTTCCATTGCGTGGAGGATTGCTTTAACCCGTAGATAGATCTTTTCAATTTGCAAACTTGCCGAGGTCTTTTTGTGAGATACCCTTCTGGAGGAACCATGTACACTTCTTATTCTAACTTCTCATGCAAGAAAGCATTGCTTACATCAAGTTGATGTAAACTTCAATTCCTGACAGTTGGAAAAACAATTAAAATCTTCACAGTGGAGAACTTAGCAACAGGAAAAAAAAAGTGTGTTTATAGTCTTTTCCTTTGATTTGATTGTATCCATTTGTCACCAATCCAGCTTTATATCTTTCTACATATCCATCAGGTCTATACTTAATCTTATAGACCCATTTACTCCCAATTGGTTTGTAATCAGTAGGAGCATCGACAAGCTCCCAAGTACCATTCTTCTCCAATGCTTGGAGTTCTAAATTCATGGCTTCCACCCATTTAATATTTTGCACAATTAACTTTCTTGTAACTGAATGGCTTAGGTTCAGCTTCCATACAAACAAATAAGTTCAATAACTCTGGATCATGATCAATCTTGTCTCCAAGGCACTCAGCTAGAAAAGATTGAAACAAAGAATTTCTTTGTATGCTACCTCTGCAATCATAATCCTGTAATCTTCTAGAAACAATATGCTCTCTGGTTGACCTTCTCAATGGAGGAAATACATTCATGTCTTGTAGACTATCGGGAGACATCTGACCATTATTCCCTTATGAGATTAGGGAATCTGCTATTTGAGAGGGCAATGAGGAATGTCTAGAATCAACATCTGCATTAATATTATGAGGTGGAGAGTATCTTTCTGAAATAGTGAAGGGATGATAAGCTGGATATGTGTCATCGGGTGCATGATTAACAAGAGGCAATACAAGAGTATCATTCTAAGAGATTTCATCTGCTTTCATTTTGTATTTAAAAGGAAATTGATCCTCCTTAAAATTCACATCTCTGCTAACAAATACCTTTTGTGACTCAGGATCCCATAATTTATATCCCTTCTGGCCAAAAGGATATCCTAGCAACACACTTTTCCTTGCCTTAGGCTTCATTTTATCTCTATACTGTCGTATGCCACTGATGCATAACACAAACAACCAATGACCCTTAAGTCATCATAGGTAGCTGGTTTGTTAAACAACTTTTCATGTGGAGTCACCCAATTTAAGATCTCAGTAGGCATTTTATTTATGAGATAAGTAACTGCAAGCACACAGTCACCCCAAAATTTCAAGGGCAAACCAGCATGTATCCTTAAACATCTTACTGTCTCTACAAGATGCATGTGTTTCCTTTCTACTCTCCCATTCTGTTGAGGAGTATAAGGAATGGCTTTATGATGGATGATGCCTTTTGAAGTAAATAAATCCACACATTGCTTATGCACAAATTCACTTCCATTGTCTGTTCCCATATTTCTCACTGAGCATCCAAACTAATTCTCAACATAAGCTAGAAATCACTTATTGCCTTGAAGACCTGCACTTTTCTTTTGAGCAAGAGAGTCCAAGTGACTCTAGTACAATCATCAAGAATTGTAAGAAAAAAAGAGCAACCATCATAAGTAAAACATTTATGTGGACCCCATAAATCCATGTGTATTAGATCAAAGGGCTTATTGATAATATTCACACTTCTCTAAAATGGAAGCCTATGATGTTTTAACAAAGAGCAAGATTCACAATGAAAATACTCCAAAAATGAAGGACTAAACATCCTCAAATGTCTCAACTTGGCCACAGAACTATGACCAAGTCTAGCATGAGCAACTTCTAAACTTAAATTAACTTTATTACAACTTTTCCCCATACTGTCATGGTCTTCCATTGAACTGTGATTCTCTGAGTGAATTTTGTATAATCCATGTTCCCTGATTCCTGATAAGAGCACCTTCTTAGATCCATGGTCCTGAAAATAGCAACAAGACTTTGTAAATATGGCTACGAGATCAGTGTCATCAATGATTTTCCCAACTGATAATAATATGTGCTTAAAATTAGGCACAAGTATTACATCATTCAAATTAATTGCACCTGTCAACTGCATTTGCCCTTGTTCTATAATAGATTTAATTGAGTCATCAGGTAGCCCAATGTGCATAGGCCTGTGTAGCCTCTTCTTGCTAGATAAAACATGACAATCAACTACCATATAATCGGTAGGTCCAGTGTAAGTTATCCACTCACTCTGTGGCTTATCTTTCAAGACAATAATATTAGCTATGTTGAAAGGAATCATACCTGCAAAGTTAGCAAAGGAACCACTACTGCCTTCAATCTAGTTATTTCCTCTCATGTTCTTGAGAATTTCTTGATACCCAACATTCACCATAGCTGAATCTATGTTCCCTTCTACATCATCCTCAAGAGGATTGCTCTGCACTCGGGAGTTCATTGATCCAGCTGCAGTTGCAGATCTTCTTCCAGTCATCTCATTTTTCTCTTTCTCTTTGAGTTCTTTAAACCAATCAGGTGTGCAATGAAGTTTGAAACACTGTTCAACAAGATGTCCCTTCATGTTACAATAAGAGCAACTGGAATTGAGCTTGATTCTCTTCAGCTCTCTCCAATCTTTCACTTCATTCTTAAAAGGAATACTGCTAGATCCTGATGATTTGTACTGATAATTGTTCCCATTCCTGTTGGTGGCCATTGCATTTGAATCTGCATTCATCCCTTGAGAACTAGTATCGTTTGAGGCCTCATTTCCTCTTTCCACTTGTTGCAGGGTATAATTAGCTTTGTTGAGGCTTGGCAAAGGATCAGTAGCCAAGATAGAATTCCTAGAAGCATCATAGTTATCATTAAGAGTCATTAAAAGCTGCATGAGTCTTAGCCATAGAGTTTAATAAACAACACCTCACCATATAATCTACCCTGATCCATCTCTCTAAATCAGCACTGCACACAACTGTCTTAACACATGTACCATTTATGAACCCAAGCTTACACGTACTTGACCCTAAGAGCCATCATCACACCATGACTTCATGTCATGTAACTACTACCATAAAAAGGTATAACAACTAGTTGTGCACCCAGATGATCATAATTAGGATCTCCAGGATTACCTTTCCCAGCCATGTCTTCAAGTAGTCTATTTCCAGTGTTTGAACCTCCACTTGTAGTAAACATCAGCTATGCAGCAAGAGCATGTAATAAACACGAATCTACCTCCCAGATTAGACCTGAAGCACTGATACCATATGAAAATATGAATTAAATCACCAAGATCAAGCTAAATCAAGCATAAATGTGTAAGAAAACCATCAAGAACACTTAGTGTTCTATAGAAAAAATAGGAAATATGTAATCGCCATTCATTACTCTCATCACGCGGCGGCAATCCCAAAACCCTACCTTTGTGGGAGTGAGAGCATCACCTTATATAGGGTTCCCTACAAGGTCACGTGACAATCACATGGGACAAAGTCCCTTATTACAAACATGACAAAACCGAGAGAAACAAGGTAAGGAAAAGCTCTAAGGACAAGATGGAAAAGTGCTGAGCAGAGCGGATGATCATGAGCTGATCAATCAACCAATAATAACTAAAGCTAAGCTTAATCTTCATAATTACCATTTAATATTATTTGTCCATACTCTATGTGGTTTGATTACCATTTAATTTGTTGAATTTATTTCTTAAAACGTCCTCATTTGTTATTATATATTTTGTTATTATATATGTTCTCTCTTCAAACAAACAAATTACAATGATTTCATTTTATAAACGGGGATTGTGATTTAGATGCATAACTTAATTTTCATGCTTAAAATGCAAAATTTTACCCTAACTAAAATTTTCTGGCTCCGCTACTAGCCATAACAATTACAAAAAAATTTATAATCCCTTAAATTGCAGAAATTAGTGGAAGAGGAGAAGGTAGACTCTTTCCACACACCTTACTACGCCGCTCACCCGGAAGAAGTGGTTAAACTTGTTGAAGACGAAGGCTCATTCGAGGTTGATCGTCTTGATCCCTTTGAGATCAGTTGGGACGGAATCCACGGACCCAAAACCAAACTTGGAAAAGACGACAACCCTAAGAAAAGTTCTGGTACTGTAGAGGGATCGGAGAAGCTACCGAGGGGAGAAACAATAGCTAAGATGCATAGAGCTGTCGTCGAGCCTTTAATGGAGTACCATTTCGGAAATTCGATCATGGATGAATTGTTCTTTAGGTATGGGAAGACGCTCGATGCTCACCTCTCCGTGAAAGAGCCTAAGTTTGTTAATTTGATTGTGACTCTCGTTAAGAAGAAGCTCACATCTTCTACTTTCTCGGACTTGGTATATGCTACTATTTTAAAATCATGTCATTAATTGTATTATAAGGCACATTTGATACATAATTATGTGTGATGTCTCATTTCCCGCTATATATATCTATATTCAATAAAGATAAAGTGTTTAATTTTATACGATTTGTTTAACTTATGTCCTACAATATATATTGGTTAATTGAACATGTTTATTTCAAAAAAAAAAAAAACGCTAAAAGAAAACAAGTGAAACTAAGAAAATGAGTTAAATTAACATGTTTAACATATGTTCGGTTAGTTTAAAAAGTTATGCGTTTTATAAAGTACAAGCTAAGAGTTGAGTCATAGGCTGAAAACCTACTCCAACAAGTGTGTGAGATTGATTGTAAAATATTAAGGTGTTAAATTTAGAGACTAAAGGAGTATTAGTTGCCACTTAGAATTGATTTAAGCTAAGTCAAGAAAATAATGGGAAAATATTTATATGGACTAAGAAATTAACAAATGCAATATAAAAAGTGGTTGTGACACAAAGATGAAGGAATTATGTCCTTTAATTTAATATACAATGACTAATTATGGAATAGGACAATTGATAGAGATATTCAATCCAATTATTTTAGGAGTCATAATGCTTTGCTAGAAGCCAACTACGATTAATGGGTTTAAACGAGTTAAACCCATGGCTATTATAAACGAGTCCTATACGGTCACACACTTAGAGTTGACGGGCTTGATCAAAAGATAGATGATTTTATTATTAGTGTATATTAGATATATATATTAATAATAATGGGATAAGATTTATTTGTGAAATAAATAATTAATCAAGTAAGGTATAAATATAAGCTTATAAAGATGAGCTTATTGTGACTTGACCTAATTAACACATCCCAAAAGAGAGAACGTGAGTCTTGCCGCTTCAACAGACGTGAGGGCAGAATTCCACCATCATCAATCAAGAGCAATTTGATTGTTCACCTTTCGATCTTCGTCCTAGAAGTCGAAGGCAAAAGACATCTAGATCGGGCTCTTGTGGACCAAGTAGAGGAGCAACACGTGAGGCTCTAGTTCTCTTCCGAATCCTTCCCGTTTAGATCCGGTTCACGCATCAAGAGGTATCTCCTATGAAAATGATTTGATCTATCGATTTTATGCATGAAGATCCTTGCGATTAGATGATAGAAAATAGTTTCTAAAACTTCCGTTGCGCATCTAATTTTCCTTCAGTGGTATCAGAGCATCTTGCATGAATTGATACGATCATTTGATTTTCTTGTTAGTTTTGATTCAATTTAACAATATATTTGATATATGGAATAATTTATATGATTAAAATTCTGATTTTGGTTGATCGGATGTATAAAATTTAACATGTAAAGCAAGTTTACATTCGGAATTTGATTCCGATACAATGGCGCACGTAAGCATCAATATTGAAGTACGTAAGCAATTCCGATACAATTTGAATTGAAGTACACATACTTGAATTGATTCCGATGCAATTCCGAATTTGATTCCGATCCACATATGCTCCGCACGTCTGTCTCAATTTTCCCTTATGCGAATCAACATGTACACAAATATATTGATATTGATTCAAATTGCAGTACCTACGTATGCATCAATTGATTTTTCGAAAACAATATGTTTTGAAATCGGTCGGTTAAATTAATTTGTACACTTTATACGAAAGATGTGATTTTTTTTATAAAGTATAAAATATTTGATTTTATGAAAGTACAAGTTGATTTAAATTTATGAAATTAAGAATTTTATGATTTTGATGCATAAAGTTGATAAATTTTATGTGAATTTGATTCATATATTAATTTGTCAAAAGTTTAAGTTTTATGAAAACTTACCATCTTAATCCTACAATTGTCAAAGTTTGTAATTGTTACAAATTTTGAGTGGGAGTGGATGGGGGCGGAATTAGGGTTATGTAAGATATTTATGATTTTAGTGTAAAATCTTAAATTACCTTAAATAGATATGGTAGATATCTTATCCCTGATAAAAAATTTCTATCCAATTATACAAGGTAAGAGTTACCATAAAATTTATTCCATATATGTGATTGCTAATTTTGAATTAAATATCAAGAATATTAAATTAGTTATTTTATTAGATAATTTAATTGATTTGAGTTAAATAGTTTATTAATATGATTAATATTCTATTTCTTGTTTATATTAATTTGATTAATATTTTGATGTTATATTAATTGTGATTAATATTTTTAATATTTGATATTATTACATAAGGTGACTAGTATGGCCCAAAAAAATACGATTTGCGTATCGTTATGTTTTTTTGTACACGATCTGCGTATCGTTATGTATTTTTATAATTTATTTTTAGTAATTAGATTATTAGAAAATATTGTAATTAATACAAGAAGACAAGAAGACATAAGAAGTTCAAGGATGGAGATCCATGAAGAGCGCGAGGGTGGAGACCCATGAAGATTAGATCTTTATTTTATACATCGTAGGGGTCATACTAGGATCACAATTTCATTGCATTTTGAATGCCTTATTTTAAGTTTTATGTTGTTTTTATTTATGATATTTTTTCACCTATAAATAAAGACAAATAAAAGACTTAAGTTCCTAAGGTAAATTGGGGCAATGCCTTTTCATATCATAACCCATTAAGTTCTGGATTTTTGGTTGGATGGGCTTCACAAAAGTGAGGGTGTCTTTCCATAATCTTGGGCTAATGAGGATGAATCTATACAAGGGGTTCATAAGCTTTGATATGATTGTACCCAACGAGAGACCAAAAGGCAAAGTTTTGGATCTTGAGGCATAAGATGATTTTACATTGGATGTGGATTATCAACCAAGAATTATAAGGAGTTATAATTAGTAATTGTTACTTACCTTGAGCATACAAGACTCAAGGCAGTGCAAAAGTACGTTGGGTCTTGTGTGTAATGGGATCTTGGAATCATTTTATTCACCAGGAACAATAACAATTTGAATAAAATGCGCATTTACTTATTTTAAAGATGTTTAATTTGAAGTAATTTGCATTTCGAACATAAACTGATTTGTATGTCATTTCCTTTTATATAGGCATTATGTCTAATGATAACTTGAATTTCACCCCGCGCTCAATAGTTGAGAAAAACAAATTGAATGGAACGAACTTTCTTGATTGGGAAAGGAATCTGAGAATTGTTCTCAGGTCTGAAGGGCGTGAGGACGTCCTAACAAACCTTATCCCTACTATTACCGATGCCTCATCGGATGAGGAGATAGTTAGAGAAATGGAGTTAAGGAGTGATTCTTTACCTGTCACTTGTTTGATGCTAGCAAGCATGGAACCTGACCTTCAAAAAAGGTTTGAATACCAGGATGCCTACTCTATCATCACCAACTTGAAAATGTTGTTTCAGGCACAGGTAAGGATTGAACGATATGAAACTCACAAGGCTATACTGGATAGCAAGCTTGTGAAGGGAAAGCTAGTAGGTCCCCATGTGATCAACATGATCGGTCTTTTTAGCCGTATGGAGACACTGGGCACCCCATATGACCAAGAGTTGGCCACAGATATCGTCTTGCACTCCTTACATGATGGCTTTGCATCATTCAGGATGAACTACCATATGCATGGTATTAAGAAAAACCTGAACGAACTCCATGGTATGCTCAAAGCTGCTGAGCAGAATACTCCCACTGACAACAAGAAGGAAGTTCTTAATGTCAACAGAGGTGATAACTCCACTCCCTTGATGAAAATCGGAATAAGTTTCAAAGGCTTTGACAGTCTGTTTTTTGTCAAAGGTCTTGAAGCTTTAGCAGTGTTGATGAAACACAAAACCTGTTCTATATGATATTATGTCCGAATATTATTATATATTATTATATGCTTCCAGATATTTTATACTAACTTTTCAGGAAGGTTTTCAAATATTATCTCCTTCCAAAGTCGAAAAGCTAAGAAGGACATAATCGGAGATCTTGGCTTCAAAGTTTCCAAGTTTAGAAGATCTCGAAGATGGCCATAATCAGCCCAGCCATTGGAGAAAGATTCCTTCCTTAAGTGGCGCCGATGATCTTCACTATATAAAGGAGATGAAGAAGAGAGAGGACTAACGCACATTCACGAATATCATTGCACAATCAGCCCTCAAGTTTACGATCTCTCTTCAGCGTGTTCTCTCTGCTTGTTCTTAAGAGTCTTATATTTTGTTTCAAAGCATTTGAGAGATATACAGTGAGCTTATATGATATATTCTGAGAGAGTGTTATACTCGAGAGTTTATAACTCAGGAAGTGGGCACTAGACTATTGATTCTCAAGAGTAAGAGGATTGTACTAGATAGCTGAGAGAGGTGGGGCTCTTCTAGATTGGTCTAGGACTCCAAGGGAACTTGAGTTGACTAGATTGCAATTGTATAGGAGAGAGGCTTCTCGGTGAGCTATTAGGATCCTAAGCTTTGTGAATCAATAAAGCCTGTTGAATCCTAGGGTTGTGGAAGAACCCTAGCCGGGGACGTAGGCCAAGTTCGTGCCGAACCTCGTTAACAATTCGTTGCGTCCTTTACTTACTGCTTTACCATATTTCCGCACTTTGTTCGAATTGTTTAACTTCTATGATTCAGGTTTTCCAGAGAAAAAGATTAAGTCTAATCTCAAAGGGTTTTGCACGAGCTTCAAAAGTCTTGAGATTATCTGCGAAAAACCGACATACTCTATTCAACCCCGCTTCTAGAGTATCTTTATATTGCTTTGTTTTACATTATCGAACCTTCAAGAGGAAAAGGGTTCAAGAAGGTAGCCAAGAACAAGAACAATACCCAAGGGAAGGGCAAGGAAGTTGCAAAACCTAAGGGTGGTGAGAAGCCAAGGGTGGTTGCAGACTATGATTGTTTCCACTGTAAGGCTAAGGGACACTGGAAAAGAAATTGTCCCAAGTACCTGGAAGACAAGAAGAATGGGACTTTGAGTTCCAACACTTCAGGTATTTATCTTATTGAATTACTGTCAACCAATGTCCTCACATTAGATAATGGTCCTACTTGGGTATTGGATACCACATGTGGTGCTCACATTATTTCAAATGTGCATGGACAAAGAAATAGGAGACAAGTGAAGAAAGAGGAGATAGAGCTACCCGTTGGAAATGGAGCAAGCGTTGCTGCACTTTTCGTAGGATATTTTAGTTTATCTCTTCCTTTTGGTTTAATCTTAGAACTAAATAATTGTTATTTTGTTCCTAGCATTACAAAGAACCTTGTTTCGGCTGCAGTAATTTATTCTGAAGGTTTTAATTTTAGCACTACAAATGAAGGTATAATTATTCACAAGAATGATATCTTCTATGCTCGTGCACAAGATATTAATGGAATATTTGTATTCGACCTTACAACAGAATCTTATAACATAAATACAAAAAGGGCAAAAATAAAGTAAGTTGAGTGAAGCCTACCTATGACACTGTCGTTTGGGTCGCATCAGTTTAGATCACATGAAGAAGCTCCATAAAGATGGACTTCTAAAAGACGTGGATTGTGAATCCATTGATACATGTGAGTCATGTTTGATGGGCAAGATGACAAGGTCACCTTTCAAAGGAACAAATGAAAGGGCTATTGAGATATTGGGCATTATACATACTGATGTATGTGGGCCAATGAGTACGGAAGCTAGAGGTGGTTATAAATACTTCATCGCATTTACTAATGACATGAGTAGATATGGATATATTTACCTTAATTATGTCACATAAATTGGAATCCTTTAAAAAGTTAAAGGAATTTCAAAATGAGGTAGAGACTCAAACTTGCAAGAAAATAAAAGCACTTCGATCGGATCGTGGTGGTGAGTACTTCAGCCATGAATTTGATCATCATTTGAAACATTGTGGGATAGTAACACAATTGTCTACTCCAGGAACACCACAACATAATGGTGTATCTGAAAGGAGAAACAGGACCCTGTTAGACATGGTCCGATCTATGATGAGTTTTGTTGACCTTCCGGTATCCGTATAGAGCCTTAGACAAAACTCCATATGAGATATGGACTGGAAAGGTTCCAAAATTGTCTTTTATGAAGATATGGGAATGTGAAGCTTATGTAAAGCGTTTACAAACGGATAAGCTTGCCCCTAAATCAGATAAATTCTATTTTATAGGGTATCCAAAGGGTAGTTTTGGATATTACTTCTATAATCCCGGTGAACAAAAGGTGTTTGTTGCAAGGGATAATGTCTTTTTGGAAAGAGAGTTCATTTCCAATAAGTCAAGTGGGAGAAATATTCATCTTGAACCAGTTCATGATGAAGAGCAACAAACTCAACAACGAGATGACATAGATGATGTCGAGGACGAGTTGATGGTTTTGGAAGGCCAAGGGCCCCAAATCATCCAAGAACCGGAACAAGAGGATCCACAAATAGTTGTGGAAACTATTCCGAAAACTATTCCAGCTCCAGTTGTTGAACCAGTTGAACCCACCCGTAGATCAGATAGGCCAAGGGTACAACCAAGACGTTATGATGATTTCATCTTGAATGTAAACCTTGATGTTCTTCTGCTAGAACATAATGAGCCTAATACCTATAAGCTAGCAAGCAACGACGGGTCCAGACTCCAAGAAATGGCTTGAGGCCATGAGATCCGAAATGGATTCGATGTTTGAAAATTAAGTATGGGACTTGATAGATTTGCCAGATGGGGTAAAACCCATAGGGAGCAAATGGGTTTTCAAACTCAAGACTGGTAAGGATGGAAAGGTATTTGTATACAAGGCAAGATTAGTTGCCAAAGGTTTTAAACATATTCATGGTATAGACTATGCTGAGACTTTTTCACTAGTTGTCATGATAAGATCCATTAGGATAATCCTTGCTATTGCTGCCTATTATGATTATAAACTTTGGTAAATGGATGTCAAAACCGCCTTCCTAAATTGGTTCTTGGAAGAGGATGTGTACATGACACAGCCAGAGGGTTTTGAAGATCCAAGGGATGTAGGGAAGGTATGCAAGCTTATAAGAGGTCTATATATGGACTTAAGCAAGCATCCAGGAGTTGGAACTTTCGGTTTGATGAAAAGATCAAAGAGTTTGATTTCATCGTATGTGAAGAGAACCCTTGTGTATACAAGAAGTTTAGTGGGAGTAAAGTGGTCTTCCTAGTTTTGTATGTGGATGACATACTACTTATTGGGAATGACATTCCAATGCTAGAGTCTGTTAAGGAATGGCTGAAGAAATGTTTCTCAATGAAAGACTTTGGGGAGGCAATGTATATACTTGGAATAAAGATCTATAGAGATAGATCTAAGAGATTGCTTAGATTGAATCAAGGAACTTATATATAGATAAGATTCTTAACAGATTCAATATGAAAGATTCCAAGAAAGGGTTTTACCTTTGTCATGGTGTGTACACGACCTGATGTTGCATTTGCCATGAGCAGGTGTAGCAAATACCAGTTGATTTCATGAGAGACACTAGTGTGCAGCTAAGAACATCAAGAAGTTCTTGAGAAAAACGAAGGATGATTTCTTAAGGGTGATGATAAGTTGATCGTACATCTTATGAGGATGTATCACCTCATTTGACATTAAGATGTGTAAGGTGCATACATATGACAATATTGCAAATCCATTGACGAAGCTTATGCCTAGCCCAAGCATGATGGTCACACTAGGGCTAAGGGTCTCAAACACATTGGAGAATGACTTTGAGATTGCTTTCTATTACATTTTATGTTACAGTGTTAGACACTAAGTTTATGTTCGACTAGATGATTTTATGATATATGATATTTCATCTTTATTTATATATTGTGTTGAACGATAATAAATAAAATGTCCAAATAATTCGTAGTTCGCAAATGGGCTTATCTTAAGTGTTCTGGTAAATGAAACCCCATTAAGTGAAATGCAGTTATGAATTATCACAAGTCCGTAGTATGAAATTATCAAATTGGACATAGGTGATTTTATTAAATGATTATATTGTAAGTTGACTGATAACGCCAGGTTTCATGGGCTATATGGACATGGAGATGTCTAGTCAATTACATATATATGTATGGATGATACATATAGGACAGACCTACCTTAAGACTCTACAAAAGGGATTGCGGAGTTTTAAGTTAAACCATGATTAGTAGATTCCTCATACATGAGTGTGTTATGGTCCCTCTTGATGATTGGTATTTCTTTGACACGGCTAAACGCTTTCCATAACAGGGAGTTATAAAGGTCGTAGTTGGGATTGCCAAAAGTTGAGTTGGAGCCATAGTCATACAGGACTGTAGATGTCCTCCTTCTTCATGCATACTGTGATGCATTGAAAAGGAATGGTGTCTAGGCCACTTGGAGAGCAAGAACTGAAAATGCATGGCCATTCTCGGATGGATTATTTGTAATCATCCGTTTAATTGACAGTTTGAACTCGGAGTTCAAGAAATATATTTGATAATAGATATGAATGTCACCATATCATCAAATATGACATTAAGAGACACGGGTATCTGAAATTGCACACTTGTTTAAGGACAAGTGGGAGATTGAAGGAATTGTGTCCTTTAATTAAATGTGCAATGACTAATTATGGAATAGGACAATTGATAGAGATATTCAATCCGATTATTTTAGGAGTCGTAATGCTTTTCTAGAAGCCAACTACAATTAATGGGTTTAAACGAGTTAAACCAATGACTATTATAAACGGGTCCTATGCGGTCACACACTTAGAGAGAACGTGAGTCTTGCCGCTTCAATAGACGTGAGGGAGGAATTCCACCATCATCAATCAAGAGCAATTTGATTGTTCACCTTTCGATCTTCGTCCTAGCAGTCAAAGGCAAATGAGATCTAGATCGGGCTCTTGTGGACCAAGTAGAGGAGCAACACGTGGGGCTCTAGTTCTCTTCCGAATCCTCCCCGTTTAGATCCGGTTCACGCATCAAGAGGTATCTCCTATGACAATGATTTGATCTATCGATTTTATGCATGAAGATCCTTGCGATTAGATAATAGAAAATAGTTTCTAAAACTTCCGCTGCGCATCTAATTTTCCTTCAAAAGATACAAGGCAAATCTAGATATGTGGAAATTTAACAACCATGCATCATCGATAAACTAAATAGTTTTCTCACTTGAACGAATCTGATTCTGTATGAAGGTAGGCTATCTAAGCTCATTAGTAATTAATCTTCTACCGGTCTTATATTAAATTGTATCTAATCGGTTAACAGTCACTCTCATGCAAAGTTACACTAAAGTTAGACCCATTAAGTTCTTAGAATCTAAGCATGTTCGATCATTCTAATATTTCCTCTTGATCTCAGTTAGAACAAACATAACCTAGAGTTTCTATGACAAGTTCTTGATCATCAAGAGATCTTAAATCATGCTATTATGTCAGTCGTAAGCAAACATTAACATATAAGGTTCAATCCTATAGTTCCAATGACAATTGTAACCTCTCAGTCTCATGTAATCATCTATCTTCTCATTATTTATATCTCATCTCAATCTCAAACACTACATAGGATCTAATCTAGTACCGATTAATATCGATTAGGCTAAACTCAATAGGATTAAATCAAACAAGAATCAAATGGTAAACATAATACGTAGTATATTATGAGAATATAAGGCTCATGTGTTGATATGTTGCTCAGCAAAGCAACATTTTTTTCCTCATTTCCAACTCATTTCATATGCATTTCTTGCACATTTCATGTTTTGTCTTCTTCTGTATTAAGACTCTCTTGTCCTTTGTGAGCTAGCATGTGACTATCACATGTGATCGAGCTTACCCTACTATAAAATGCTTTGTTGCACTCCCTTCCCAATTAGTAGGGTTTTAGGGATCTGTAGCCGCTGCAATGAAGGCTATGAAAGCCATTTTTTTATCATTTCTGGTTGATGATGAAACAGTAGCTATAATTGGCATTTTTTCCTTTGAATTTGCCTCCATTTTGCTTGCTTTTTGTTGATTTACATAATATTTTCACATGGTATCAGAGCTTGATGCTCTCTTCTTGGATTTTGCTTTGTAATCTATCCACATTTCCGCGTTTATGTTCACTACTGTCGGCGGCTCTCTTCCGGTGGCTCAGGAACAGGAGGAAGAAATATTGAAGACATGACTTCACAAGGTCATCTTGGAGATCCATTATTCTTATCAAGTTCTGATCACCGTGGTGCTCAATTGGTTGCAGTTCCATTTGATGGTAGTAACTACATGACTTGTTTGGGTAGCGGGGGTGCTACAAAGGCTTAAGATATTTGTGCCATTGCCTATTCCATTGTATTGTGACAACAAATCTGCAATTGATATTGCTGAAAACCCAGTATTTCATGAGAGGACAAAGCACCTCAAGATTGATTGCCATTATGTGAGAGAGAAGCTGTAGGAAGGCTTCATTCATCCTCATCATGTTCGAGCTGGTGTGCAACTGCCTAATGTGCTCACTAAACCTCTTGGTGAACGACAACACATATTTCTTTCTTCCAAGTTTGGTCTTGTTGGCTTCACCCCAAGCCCAACTTGAAGGAGGGATATGAGAATATAAGGCTCATCTATTGATATTTTGCTCAGCAAAGCAACATTTCTTCCTCATTTCCAGCTCATTTCATATGCATTTCTTGCACATTTCATGTTTTGTCTTCTTCTGTATCAAGATTCTCTTGTCCTTTGTGAGCTAGCATGTGACTAGCACATATGATCGAGCTTACCCTACTATAAAATGCTTTGTTGCACTCCCTTGCCAATTAGTAGGATTTTGGGGATCTGTAGCCGCTGCAATGAAGGCTATGAAAGCCATTTTTTTATCATTTTTGGTTGCTGATATTGGCATGTTTTTCTTTGAATTTGCCTCCATTTTGCTTGTTTTATGTTGACTTACATCATATTTTCACATATATGAGTATTATTGTCATAGTTTTTTTTTTGAAAATAATATATGCGAAAGGGGTGTCTATGGGTAGATAAAATTAATTCACACTTGAAAATAATTTTTTTATTTTTTATTTACAAAATATGCCTAAAAACGTTTTAAAAGAATTTAATTTCACATGCTGACATGTGGCGCCCAAGGATTGGGCCACGTGTCAGTGCGTTCGCTCTTTCTTTTCTACCCCATTGAAGACAAAACGCGGTGTTGGGTTTTTTCTTGGACCAAATGACGTCGTTTCACATTTGTCAAGGGATCAAAAACTCACATGCATGCCCACATGCTCCCTCTTTCCTCGCGCTACTGATTGTATATAGCTCAATTCTTGGGCTCTTATCTTATATTTAGTTTCCTTTTTTTTAATCGGTCGTGGTCACTCTAAGGGCTCTTGGGCCCATGAATGAGCATGGCCTATGAAATAATCAATCATTTCACATTTATCTTCCAGGACCGCATTGTATTCCTTAGCTAACTAAGTCGAGCATACAGATTGAGTTACATTTTGAAATCAATTGACATTAAGAGGAGTAGTTCGTCGGCTTATACAAGATTTATAATTTTTTTATATTATCAATGTGGGATGTGTATCATTTCACATCTTCCACAATAAGAGTCTATTAACTAGTTGTGAGTTATATGGTTTGCACAATCAACATAATTAGTTTCCATTTCAAACCAATTAACAATGAGATTCAATTTTAAATGTTCGTTTCTAAAGCATCACGAAGATATAAATAAGGAAAAAACTGACACTAAATAATGAAACTGCACAATCCCTCTACATTCCGAGTGAGCTAGACCCTTAACATTATATCATATGAAGTCTAAGTGTGTTACATAAAAAGATTAGTGTCTAAGAAAACCGACATCTATCAATATAATCCGGCGAAGAGCTACTTGTAACCTTTGACGGCGGTAATTAACCCTCTGAGGGAGGCGATGGCAGCGGTGGAAGTCACGGCGAAGCAAATAAGGATTACGAGGTTCAACAAGATCCATTTCATAGACCAACTCTTAATCTTTGTCCGTGCAATGTGCATTTGAATTGGGAAGTAGACTGTTAGAGGGAAATACGCAATAGATCCTAATAACCCTAGGATTGCATTGAAGAATGGGAACACCATGGCTAAGATGACGCTTATGATCACATAGACCGTCCTATACACCAAACGAAACCAATTAAAGGGGTAGTTGTTCCAACATAGGACATTTATAGGGTAGTCTCGATTTATGAAGTCGCTTTTAGGCCACACTTTTTGGCAATTCATCTCAATGAAGCTGAACACTGGGTGCGCAAACACCTGTAATTGATAAATAAATAAATAAAAGATTAAGCTATTATGTAGGAACTTTTAAACATGCATGACATTGTATAATTTTATACCTGGTAGGCCCCAATGAGATGGACGGCGATGCAAATGTTGGCAAAGTCGATGAGCCAGAAGGGCTCGTAGAAGCCAAAGTCGGTGAGGAAGTTGCCAGGGGCGTCGTTGCCGAAGGCGATGTAGCCCATGCAACCGCAAAGGAGGTAAAACGTGGTGGTGGTTACGACTGCGATACCTATAGCGTGCTTCATTACTTGGTTCTCTCGAGGGCTGGATTTCAAGGTGTCCTACATTCGGACAACACAAACTGAGGCTTATTTGACAATGGAAAACCTTACAAAATAACTTTTTGTTTTTTGTTAAAAGGAGAGACGGAGATATCCGCAAATATAGCCGCACTTTTATTGAATAAAATAAAGGGTTAAGGAGTCAGCATATGAGGGATAACCTGACCCCGAAAATCACTTTGCATAAAATTAAAACACCCTTAGACGGGTCAAACAATACGACCGAATCAATTTAATAACAGAAAGCTATGCTAGTAAGATAGTCCACAGTGCAATTAGCTTCGCGGTATAAATGTCGAAATGGGATTTCCCAGTTTCTTTGCGAAAAGCCTTGACACTTTTGGACAATGCTAGCGAGGGGGTTGCATTAGGGGACAACATTTCGTAGGAGAGTCACTGCATTGCGTGAGTTTTTTTCCAGCACCACGCGTCTGAAACTGCCATCCTAAACGATTTTCAGGCCCTGCCCCCAAAGCTCAGCATTTGGAATCGTGCACTGGCCCAAGTTCATGTTGAGCCACTCGCCCTCGCTTCCTCTAATGATCCCCGCTGCAGAAGCCCGCCCATCGCGACAAATGACGCCATCGGTATTGAATTTCACTACCCTACATTTGGCTTCTCCCAGGCTATTTTGACCCTTTTCTTCTTTCTATCATCATGGAAACTTGGTTATATAATTATTTTGACCCTTTTCTTCTTTCTATCATCATGGAAACTTGGTTATATAATTATTTTGACCCCATATTTGGCTTCTTTGTACCTTACAAAATAACTGAAACTTGGTTATGCAATTATTAAGCCTAGTGGGATAGTAGGAGCCGAGGCCCATAAAATGATAGGCCTAATATTGAACCATTAAGGCCCAAATCGGATGGGGAAATTGGTTAAGCATTTAAAGTATGTCAATGATTTAAATTCGATAATATAGATTTACTAATTTTAATTATATATTATTATAGGTTATCAATTAGAGGATATAAAAATTATTTAAAATTAATAAAAGTAATAAAATAATTAAAGAGATGAATAATAAATACTCTATAAAAATAATAATAATAAAATGATTTTAAAATCATAGATTCTATATATGATTTTATACTTGAGTAATGATGTAAGTAGAATGATTAGACGGGATGTGTCAGTTATAACTTACAACAATAAGGTGGTTAGTGGGATAATGGAGGTTATAAAGAAGAGGAGTTGGAGATGTGGCAGGATGACATAGTTTTTAACATTCAAACGTGAATTTTATGATGGAAAAGAAAGTGATTGGCGTGATATATTTTAGCCTACGCCTTCTAGTACTATATGGAATGAAGATACTTCAGTTATTATGGTACTAATAGATAGTAACTAGAATGGGGCAAAGCAACACCAAAAAAATAAGAATGGTGGCAAATTGCCTAATTTTAGGCACAAATTTATAACAGTTAAAACCATCCACAATAATTGGAGCAAGAAAGGGGAAGGGGTAGGGGTATTTTTTTTATTTAACTTAGAAAACATATAGTTCAATGACACATATATTAAAATAAATCTTACAAAAAGAGGAGATATTGAGATTTGAGAGGGTGGAAAAGCTTGCCCGAATTTCAATGAGGACCATCGAGAAAGTATAGGAGAAGGCCATATTTCCGACGGCTTGAAAACCGTTCCATATTTTTTCAGAACTTGTAACGTCCACTCCTACCTGTGTTCCCGTTAAGCTTGTCTTTACAGCTCCTCCATATTTTAAACCTATACAAACGTACAACAAAAGAGCATGAGATTTAGAGGGTTTGTTTGATTGATTCATTTACGACTTTTCAGTTTTTTATTTTGCAGATTTCTTTATTATCTTATATTTATTGTGATAATTACTTTAAAACATATCATATTTACATCACTCAAGTAGTCAAGTGTATGTACCTGAAATAGCTTTGGCAATGGAGAGGCCGAAACCAATGGCAGAGTAGGAGAAAGACATAACAGCCGCGAGCATCGACAACCAAGAGAGCTCGTGAAAGTTTTGGAGTTGCGACAAAAATAGTTGTATAACCCCGAATCCTAACATGAACGGAAGATTCTTCGTTTCGCACTTTGCATCATGACCATTCTTATGGAAACAATTTGATCGAAAAACCGCCCTAAACCCAAAGAAGAAAAAAACTAAATCATACATCTTCTTTAGCTCTATAGATGCATAACTATTTCAAATTCTTCAATCAAATTGTTATTAGATTCATAATTAACATTACTTACACCATGCTAATTGCTCCGGTAATTGTGTAACCGACGGTGACACCCGCACAAGTTGAGTATTGAGCTAGACGGCATAATGTAACACTCTTACCCCCTGCAAAGCTAATTATATTTACATTATATTTATATTCTAACACATTTCAATCATCGAGCCAAATCATGGTCAACTTTAAAGAATAAAAATAATGTATTTTCAACTTTAAAAAAAAAAAATAGAAAAAATATAAAATTTAAACTTAATTTATCATTGATAAACTCGTATTCAATCTTTATCAATAAAAGGAAAATATACTAATCCTTAATACCAGTGGCGGAGCCAAAAGAGTAAGATAGTATGGGGACTAAGTGCTTCCCTCTCATTTCATATATAATACTCCTTAATCCGATATCCATGTAATTAAAGAGTTATGAATGTTTAAAAATTACAGGTATATTAATCACTTTAATTTTATTTAAATAAACTATAATGTTTTTATATGTTGCTTAGATTGACATTCAAATACTATAATTCATCTCAAGAGTTTCGAAATGAGAAATTATATTGCTCAATCATGTTGACAATTAGATAAGAAGTTACATGAATTTAAATTTTATATTTGATTATACATTATTGCATGTTAAAAATAAAATAAGTTACATAATAACTCAATGTTTATTGTATTGCGTTTTTTTAATTATTTTGTTAGTTTTTCTTCTTCAACTATTTCATATATTGTATTTAACGACAGTGTTTTGATCATATATCAACAATTTTTATCTTAAAATAACATCATTTGTTGTCATATTATATAGAATTTTTTCTTTTATTGTTTTTATTCAAAACAACACCTTGTATATTGTGCCCCCTTGGAAATTTTATGGCTCCTCCACTTCTTTATATTGTAGTATATACACAACAAACTATTTCAGTACCCATACTTATGTGGGTTTTTTTTTTGAAATGTATTCGATATTAAAAATAGTTTATAAAATAACTTGTAATTAATCCATAATCCTAACTACCATTATACTGTTTATTCTTTCAGTTTTTTAAATTTAAATTAATTTTATATTAACACCCGTTCAACTCATTAATGTCAATCAAAATGTTTAATTGAGTACAAATAAAAGAGATATAATACAGTACAATATATCAATATTTAACAAACATGGGTAAAATTTTCTAAAAATATATCAATATCTCATGAAATTGGGTTTAATATTATCTTCAGCACTATACTAATCATGTAAAATTTTCCATCTTATATATGAAAGATAGTAATGTTAAACATTTACTAAAGTTATATATATAGTACATTAGTACATAACATAATCATTCAAACACATCTCTCACAGTAATTTTGTTACTAAAAAACACCTCTCTTTCAAACCGGTGAAAATCGAAAGACAAAATAGTACTCTCAATTACTGATTCTATAGATTGAACAAATTAACCGGTTTGCGAAATTTAACGAGGTCGATGGATTAGTAATTTAATTACCTAGGTAGGATTCGACGACCTCCGAGTAGCAATAGTTTCTCTTGTTATCGGCGGCTCTGTAGCAATCGGCGAGCATCTTGGAGTTCATGTAAGTGATCAAGGAGAATAAGATGAGAACAGGTGGGCCCCCGATCCATCCGAGCTGGGCAGTGGCCCATGCCAGCGACAGCACGCCGGAGCCAACCACCGCCGTTATGATGTGGGAGCTGGTCGTAAACAGCGTTCCTGTTAGGTTGGTTTTAGCGACGAATTAGTAACGCAGATATGGAATTCGTTAGCCGTATATATATAGTCACGAATAATACGTGCGTACCGGTTCGTTTCTCACGGCCGTCGTCGTCGTAGGCTCCACTGTCCGCTTGCTCAACGTTATTGTTATTCTCCTCAATCGTCATACTTTCTCAGACGAAAATCTTCGAATCTAATTCGATGTGTCCCTCTGAAAATTGATCCGATATTCCGATGCGATGTTTGAGATTTGATGGGGTTTGTGTTGGAGTGTGGTGGTGGGGAGGAAGAAAAGGGAGTATATATGAACGCGAATCAAACGTTGGATGGGTCTTTAAAGCAGCGGAAAAAGGGCAGATATAAATAATAACAATAAAATAAGCTTAAAATGAATTGTTAAGGATTTTTCTTTTAAAAAAACGGTGATTCAGGATCTTAGTGTTTTTTATCCTTTCAAATCTTCCCTTGTCCTTTTTTTCAATAAGTAATAATTTGAAATATAATTCCAAACAACCGTAACGGACCCAAACATGATCTTAACAAAATAAGATCGATAGAGTGGAAGTCGAGGAAGACTAACGAAAGATTGCAAATGTCGAGAAGATGGGTGAGTCGAGTGACTGATGCGACATCTCAACACAACACCGGGAGACAGAAGTAGAAATCCAACACGACAGATAAGGATCTTCGAAAACCAAGAATATTGGCACGATCAACTCAATCAACAGGGCGTCCGAGACTGAAACTTCTTCCGGAACTAAACACGACAGCACCAAAAAATGACACAAACCCAAAAGACGGATTAAACCAAGATCAGAAAGACGAGTCAAACAATTCACAAGAAGCCTGTTTCTAATATTTTTTATTTCCATATTTTAACTCGCTTATACTAATCTTTCCTTGTCTGAATATGATAACAGAATCAACCAAAAGAAAACAAAATCAAAATTTTGATCTAGTTTGTTTCTTGTTATCCACTTTGATCTGTTATCAACTGTTGATATTTTTGAATCTTTTTCGGAATATGAAAATTTTAATTAATTTATAAAAATTAATATTTTATTGTATCAGCAAGTGGTGCTTAGAAGACCGGTTCATAGGCCTCCTAGATTTCAGGATTACATTTGTTCCAATCTTCCATCTAGAGGCCAGCAAGATTTTTCTTCTTCTAAATCTTTTGTTGTGCTCTCTTTGCAGAATTTGGCTCACTTTTCATCGACTTATATTCATTCCTTTGTCAATGTGTGTGCCACATTTGAACCACACTCTTATGTGTAAGCCAAAGGGGTGCTAGAGTGTGAAAAAGCCATGGGTTCTAAATTAAAAGCTGTCACAAGTAATCATACACATGGTGTGTCACACCTTCGCCGTCAGGAAAGAAGGCAATTGGGTGGAAATGGATATTCAAAATCAAGTACAGGTATGATGGTTCTATTGAGAGATACAAGGCCCGACTTGTAGCAAAAGGGTACAACCAAATCAAAGACAAAGATTATAAACAAACCTTCTCTCCACTCGCAAAGTTATCTACAGTTCGAGTTATCTTAGCTCTTGCTGCTTGCAAATGATATGTGTTGCACCAATTAGATGTCAACAATGCCTTCCTCCATGGATATTTAGATGAAGAGGTATATATGCTTTCTCCTCTAGGCTACAACGTACCTCCTGGACAGGTGTGCAGATTGAAGAGATCTTTATATTTTTTGAAGTAGGCTATAGTTGTCAATGGAATCATGAGCTTACAAAGTTCATGATCAAGCTTGGATATGTTCAATATGCTCACGATTATTCTTTGTTGGTTAAGTCTACAGGATGTTGTATGACAATGACATTGATTTATGGTCGATGATGTGCTTTTTATGAGCAGTCCTAACACTGAGATAAGAATGACTAAGGATGCTTTTCAAAAGATGTTAATCATTAAAGATTTAGGTGTGGCAAGGTATTTTTTGGGTTTGGAGATTTCTCGATCATGAGCTGGAATTTTGCTTCATTAGAGAAAGTATGTCCTCGACATACTCACTTGCTCACATGGAAGGTTGCAAGACTGCTAAGTTCCCAATGTAGCATGGGGTTAATCTTTCTTATTTTTGATGGCGAGCCAATTGTTAACACAGAGGATTATAGGAGATTAGTTGGGAGGCTATGTATCTTACACTCGCTTGTCCTGACATCTGTATAGTTCAACAATTATGTTAATTTTTTTGCAGAATCCATTGAAGTCTCATTGGAATATTGTTATGTACTTGCTTCGTTACCTTAACAGAAGTTTCAATTTTGCTTTGTCATATTCAACTACATTTTCTCTCACATTCAAGAAATATTAGGCATAAGTCTATCTCAACATAGTTAGGATCACCCATCCGTATATCGAAGATTCAACCAAGCATAATATGATAAACGACAAAATAAATAAAATAGACAAAAAAACCATTGAAATAAAATAGAATGCAAACCAGAACTTTGACCTCAATCCAGAGTGTATACCCAAAAGCAAGAAAAACCACAAAAACTGAGGGTGCGTTTGATAGTAGGTGAAGATTATGGAGTTAGAGATGTGAAAGATGGAGTTTATTTTTTTTTAAAAAAAACTAATTGGGTGTTTGGAGATGGTAAGATTTGTAAATGGATTTTGAGATGAAAATGTTTAAAATACCCCTACCCCTTCCCCTTTCTTGCTCCAATTTCCCCTGCCATTATCGTTTCCAGTGGCTTGAAGTCGGCAGCCATCACGAACTCAAATTGCCCCCTCCTCCTCCTCCCGGCCTAGTCCACTATTGGAGGCTTGAAATCGCTCCATCCTCCTCCTTCCCGATCCACCATCACCAACTAAAAACGCCCACTTTCTTGCTCCATTGAAGTTGGCGCCGCTCTCTCATGACTTCCGTCCGACATGTCTCTCTCCCTTGGACCCTTTCTCTCCCCTTCCTCTCTTTCTTTCACTTCTCGTGGCTTCCATTCGAGGCCTAAAACCAAGCTCTCAAAACCCTCCTCTCTTGCGGTCGAAAGAGAAGAAACCCTCGATCCCCGCTAATGCCGACGTCGGCGCCTCCTCCTCCTCGTCGCCTTCTACACCACCATCCTCCTTCCAACCTCGTTTCTAGTGGTTGTACAGGCCCAATTTCTTCCCACCATTGAAAGCAATTGAAAGGTAAGGGTAAAAAAGTGATCAATTTTGGCACCTCCTAAATAAACTCTCGAAGCTTGCAACCCATGGTGTCAAATGTGTGAAAAATAACCCCAACTTACACCTTTGGACCCCCCACCCACACCTCCCACCAATTATCCTTCTTCTAGCTTCTTTTTTTTTTAACCCCCTGCCAAAGTTGTTGTCCAACACAACCTAATACTAATCTAATCTAAGAAAAAGAAAGCAAATCCCCTCTTTGCCTTCCGCCTCCCACCAAAACATAACCCCCTAAATAACCTTAAATTTGAGTATTTATATTTGTTCGAGGCCAAAATCTTCGAGGCTATATAGCGTTTTTCTAGTAGTGTTTGTCAAATAATTGATATTGATGCTTCCTTCACAGATTCGCATAATGAGAGTGAAAAAAAACACCCTCTAGAGAGAGAGCTTCTCTCTCTAGAAACCAAAAGACCAAAATCTAAAACACATTCCTTCCACCATCATTCCATCAACAACGAGCACCACCACAACAGCAACACTTACAATAGTGGGGAACAACCTAGATATTTTGTAAGCCTAATTTGCCATGTTTTACATTTACTTTTATATCGATTTCTGCATACATTTGATACATTTGGGCCAGAATAGTACAGAATCTATGTCTTTTACGCTTATTTGCCAAATTATGGAGTCTACACAAGTTTTTGTTATATTTCGCAGAAATCGGACGCACTTTGAAGCTTAAAGGAAAGTCATGAAGAAGCTAAGGATGGTGCAACCGGAGAAAACGCCATTTTTCACCATTCATCATTCTGAATCAAGCTTTGATGTCTTCATGAAAGTTTTAGCCCTCGAAAATAGCTTTGCAATGCATGCTCATATGCGTCAATCCGACGAACGAAGACTCAGGAAAGTGCGTTTGAAAAACGGATCAGAATGCTGAGAGCGAACCAGTTCTACTCGACGTTGACCAGATCTAGTCGAAGTCGAGTACATCAAGCCCAAAAATTCTACACGGAGTCGAGCAGGGTCACTCGACCAGAACAATCCTACTCGACGTCGAGGAGTTTTAGTCGACATCAAGTACACCCGACGAGTCTGAATCTTGCTCGAGCTCGAGTGCAATCCGAGAGAAGAAAAATCCTACTCGGCGTCGAGGACTTTTGGTCGACGTCGAGGACAATCCAGTCGAGCCCGAGTCCGAGATCGAGTTGATACGAGAAGATAGTATTGCTTGCAAAAGAAGATATGCGGAATTCTATCCATCCACATCAAGATATATCAAGAGAAGAATGATTTATCCACAACTAGAAGGATGGTCAAATATGAAATATAAATTGGCGCCGTTGCCGAGACAAGGAGTCTTGTTGTTGCAGGTGGATGGTCAAGTATGAAATATAAATAAAATATAATGCAAAATGACCCCATGTCTCAGCAAATAGATACAAGACTTCCTCCCGTTGTAGTAGAAGGCAGTCAGGATCGATACACGAGGAAGCGTGTCAGCGCCCGCCTTTTCAGTTCCAAAACTCAGCACGATCTCGACCAGAAGAGTCCTCGACGTCAACCAGATGTCCTCGACGTCGACCACACTGTCGAGTAAAACAGACAACAGAAACGAATAGAAAACAAAAACCAAATCAAACTAGTCGATGTCGACCAAATCTCCTCGACGTCGACGAAAACTTACTCAATGCCGACTACCTGTTATCGATGTCGAGTACAAAGCGGAACAAAAATCGTAACTTTCGCAAGACAGAACACGAAACTGATGGGAAATAAATCAATAAACTAAAGACTTCCAAGATCAGGGTATCAACACTACAACGATAACCATGCAAAATAACACATAAAGGCATAAAAGATCATGCTTTTCATCAAATAACTTTCGTTATTAACAAATAGGAAAATAGAGGCTTTCTCATAAACTCTAATTGTTACTAAACATTTTCACATAATTAATCCAAGTTGTATTAAGATCACTTTTGCTTCAATAACACAAACAAGGATCACCTTCAACTTTCGCAAAAGAATCATGCTCATAGGGATAGAAGACGAAATCGCATCAGAAAATTGTACCTTTACCACATCACCTTACATGGCTACCGTCGGGCTCACCCCGACCCTAGAAGTTGGGTGACTACTCGCTTCTCATCATGAATAAACTCATCAAAGATTTCAGGAAAATAAATTGCATTAATAAACTAAAAGAAAGCTTACAACCGATCGAAGCCAATTCAGCTCTCGCTTTACAAACTCCAATCGACTCTAAGACTCTCTCTCTACTCGTTATTCCTCTTTCTCTATGCTCTGTTGTGGCTTGGCTTGGATTGATTGAATTACTAGAAAACAACCCCTAAGGCTTTATTTATAAGGTTCATTCCCTAGATAATCTAGGAAAGAAATATCTATATATATATATCTAAACTTTCTATCTAAAAACATTAAGATAAAACTTGGAAATAAAAGAATTAAATCTAAAAGGAAACTAGGACAAGGTGTGGATAAATCCTTCTTTTCACTACAAAAAAAATCCTATTGCCTTCGGACAGTAGCGTCGGGAAGGTTCTAGTGTAGCCATTGGGGTTGTTTTAGCTTCGGCATAGCTACGAATGAGGTTGTTGTGCTAGTTTTAGCTTCGAAAAGGTTTTTCCGTAGCCATTGAGGTAGTTTTAGCTTTGCCATTGGGGTAGTTTTAGCTTTGGCATTGCTACGGCTGAGGCGTCATCTTTTACATTTGCTTCGCCAATGGGTATCCCCGTAGCTACCGATTGCACTCTTGCTTCGGTAGGTTCCTTGCCGTAGCTAAACTTATTAATTTAATTTGTTATAATAAAAGAAAATATTATCATGTTAATTAAAAAAAAAGGAAATTGAAATTTGCATAATGAAATTAGTAGGAATCAACACATTTCATTTCTTCAGTCCGCCATAACCCTCATTCTCCCGCTCACTCCCGCTCAGTTCATCTTATCAGGCCCTCACGGCACTTCTCAGTTCATCTTCTCCGACTCCCTCTTCGCACAAGTGTTCCAGAGCCACACCAAAGCCGGCCTCGACTCCCTCCTCTTGTTCATCAGCCATCCTCGACTCCTTCTGCGCGCCTTCATCTTCTCCGACTCCCTCTTCGCTTTTGCGCCCTACTCTTCTCGGCAAGGATGTGGCTGTCCCCATGGGTAATATCTCCTAAAACCCTTTAATTTCAACTCATGAAAACCAATTTAATTTGTGTTTAGGGTTCAATTTGGGCTAGGGTTCAATGTGGGCGAATTTGTGTTTAGGGTTCAATCTGCGCACTGTGTGGTCGAATTTAGGTTTGGCTAGGGTTCAATTTGTGTTGCTGTGTGATCTTTTGATCATCTGATGTGGTTTTTATCTGCTTCTGCTGCGTTTTTTATATGCCTCTACTGTGTTGTTGAGCTGCTACGTTTTTGGGCTGATGTGCAACGTTTTTTTATATGCCTCTAATGTGTTGTCTAGCTTCTGCGTTTTTGGGCTGATGTGCAGCGTTTTGTGATCTAATGTGTTTATATTTAATTGTCAATTTGTCATGTGATGATGGAGATGATGATCTGCTGCTTTTGTTTTTTTTTTATTATCAATTTGTCATGTGTTTTTTGATCTAATGTGTTGTTGATATGCTGCTGTGTTTTTTTTTTAATTCCTTTCACTTTCTTTTGATTGGTTTTACAGTAGCTACTTATGTCTTCCACTCTACTTATTCATTGATTTACTTCCCCTTTTACTTGAAATGAGTTCTACTTATTCATTGATTTACTTCCCTTTTTTTTAAAAAAAATGAGTTTTACTTGAAATGAGTTTTACTTATTCATTGATGGTTAGGGTTCAATTTGGGTTGCTGCGTGATCTTCTGATGTGGTTTTTATCTGCTTCTGTTGCATTTTTTATATGCATCTACTGTGTTTTTTAGCTGCTGCATTTTTAGGCTGATGTGCAGCATTTTATGATCTACTGTGTTTATATTTGATTGTCAATTTGTCATGTGAGGATGGAGATGATGATCTGCTGCGTTTTTTTTAAATCAATTTGTCATGTGTTTTTTAAGCTAATTTATGTGTTGTTGATATGCTGCTGTGTTTTTTTTTAATTCCTTTCACTTTCTTTTGATTGGTTTTACAGTAGCTACTTATATCTTCCACTCTACTTATTCATTGATTTACTTCCCCTTTTACTTGAAATGAGTTTTACTTGAAATGAGTTCTACTTATTCATTGATTTACTTCCCCTTTTTTTTAAAATGAGTTATACTTGAAATGAGTTATACTTATTCATTGATGGTTAGGGTTCAATTTGGGCTGCTGTGTGATCTTCTGATGTGGTTTTTATCTGCTTCTGCTGCGTTTTTTATATGCCTCTACTGTGTTTTTGAGCTGCTGCGTTTTTGGGCTGATGTGCAACGTTTTGTGATCTACTGTGTTTATATTTTATTGTCAATTTGTCATGTGATGATGGAGATGATGATCTGCTGCGTTTTTTTTGTTTTTTTTTTTTTATCAATTTGTCATGTGTTTTTTGATCTAATGTGTTGTTGATATGCTGCTGCGTTTTTTTTAATTCCTTTGACTTTCTTTTGATTGGTTTTACAGTAGCTACTTATGTCTTCCACTCTACTTATTCATTGAGTTACTTCTCCTTTTACTTGAAATGAGTTTTACTTGAAATTAGTTCTACTTATTCATTGATTTACTCCCCCTTTTACTTGAAATGAGTTTTACTTGAAATGAGTTTTTTCCGGAAGAATGCATCAACTATTATGTATTTTCTATTGATTTTTCATGAATTAGCTACTGTAAATACTTAATAGTCTTGATATAATTCATTTTAGGTATCTTTTGATGATTTATATCTATTATTCATAATATTTTGGTTTTGGCCGTGTATGCTGCAGTGACGAAGGCAAGGTCCGCAAAGTGTTAAGGTGGAACCTTTTCCAGTTGGTTCCAGTCACATCTTCAACCTAAGTAATTCGCTTACCTTGATCATTTTGTGCTGCTAATTGGTGTTCAACACTGAAGATAGGGTTTTTTCAAGAAAAAAAGATTGAATATGTAGCTTAAGTTTCCTTCATCAAGAAGTTTAGTGTTTTTTTTTATTTCACTTTGTTGATCTTCTCTGTTTGTGTCAGGTGTTCAAAACAAGCTTACCTTGACCACTCCAAAATGCATTATTTTATCGGGCATTGGTTGCACTGGGACTAAAAATAGGTGCAACGGTTCAACAAATACCTAAAAGACTTTTCTTACCAAGGTAACAATCATATACAACATTCATGGTTTAAAATGCTTAAGATCGTGAGTCTATCATCATATATGCAAATATCTTAATACTTTGTTTTGTGCTATATGTAACTATTCTATTTGTAGTGGAATATTGTTTCTATATGAGGTTCTATTTGCATGGCTCTGTCTCCTGTTTGTAGCAGTATCTCTTTTCTCAATCTGGATATTGCATCTTAAATGTGTTCAACTATATTCCATCTTTCTTGATTCTCACTTCACTCGTTTGTTGCTTTAGCTTGGTTTCAATTTCTATTATTATAGGTGTATTGGTTAATTAGTTGAATGTTACCCTATTTGCATATAGGTGTCAATAAATTATTGTGACAAATAGGACATTCCAATGCCTATAGACAAGTCATGGATTGATTCGGTAGCTAGAGTTTTTGTGGAATATTTTACAAAGATAGATGAATTTTTAAACTTTGCATATGCCAACAAGGAGGTTGGGTCTCACATATACTGCCCTTGTAGGAAATATAAAAATAGGCCTTTGTATGTTAGAGAAATTGTGCGAAAGCATCTTCGAAACAATAGGTTTTTGATTAGTTATAAATTATGGACTAAACACGGCGAGACCATTCGTGATCTGATTGAGGAACTGCAACAAAGGAGTGAAGTGCCACAAGAGTCAGATGGTATATGGATGTGGATATGGCAAGATTGGTTGAAGATGCTTTTGTAGGGATCGAGATACCTGCCCCGGAAAATCTGGATGATGATGGTGCACGTGAGGGTGCTACACCTGGACCAACTGAGTCTAGTAAGCAGTTTTTAAAGCTAATAGAAGTTGCAAAGCTTCCTCTATATCTTGACTCTAAGAAGCACATGGCCTTGTCTTTCGTTGTTCGCCTCTTACAAGCCAAGAGTTTGCACGGATGGACGGACCACTCATTCAAAGAGTTGTTAGAGATATTTGTTGAGACTTTGCCCGATGGAGCTAACCTTCCTAAATCTTATTATCAAGCCCAAAAGTTAGTGGATGATTTAGGATTCACCTTTACAACTGTGGATGCATGTCCTAATAGTTGTATGTTGTTTTTGAAATGAAATGCAAACCTAGATCAATGTGTAATATGTAAGACATCGCGGTGGAGAGAAACTAATGCAGGGTCTGATTCTGGCACACGAAGAGGTGCACAACAAGCTAGGTACTTCCCGTTGACTCTAAGATTGCAAAGGCTTTTTGCAACAACTGAGTCGGCTACACTGATGAAATGGCACAATCTCAAGCGTGTCGACGATGGGGTGTATAGGCATCCTGCAGACTCTCTTGCTTGGAAGCATCTTGATGTTAAATACTCGAGTTTTGGAGCTGAGATGAGGAATGTACGTCTAGGAATTGCATCCGATGGATTTAATGTTTTTGGGAATCAAAATCTCGACCATAGTACATATCCCGTTGTCCTAGTTCCATACAATTTGCCGCCGATGCAAATCTTAAAGCATCCATACATATATCTTTCTGTGCTCATGGATGGACCAAAAGGTCTCGGCCATAGTACATGGCCATACATATATCAAGCTCCACCTTCGCAGACTTCACCATCAAATCCTGCGGAAACGAGTAACTTAGAAATCTAAAGATAAATTATGAAGCAAAATATATAAACTTGCATGAATTTTTCCTGCTCCGTATATACTCTATGATGCTAGTTACTTATTAACTAATGATGCTTCTTAGATGAAGATGAACAAATTACCCATCGAGGGCACAACAAGGGTGTGCTGGGGTGGAACACTGGAGTGAGATTTCATGTTGAATTTGATGACACCTTCCAGCCAGTTGCTCCTAATTCCAAACATCTAACGACTCAACTAGGGATAATAGTGCGTGATGGGCACAAACTTCCATCGACTATTCTCGATTGGACCAATGTGGAGCAAACTGTAAAAGACGGTATATGGGAGGAAGTCCGGATGAGTAGTTCAGCCTCATGTTTACGAAATTATTGGATTTTCTATTATGAATTATTTTTCTATTATGAATTATTTTTTTATGTTGTTGATATGTTTATAATTTTTTTATCTTGTTTACAACATGTAGAGAAATTTGGTAGATGTTCCCGATGGTTACAAAGAGGTTCTCCTAAAGGCGTGTAACATCATGTGGAAGGACTTTAAGGCAAAAACCAAGAAGAAATATTTTACAAGATGCCAAGATGATGCAAAACTTCTCGAAAATAATCCTCCAAATGTTCTTCCACATCACTGGCATGCCCTTGTTGCATATTGGAGAAGCGAAAATGTCAAGGTTCTCTTTATTTATACCCAAGTTTTTCTATTCTTTTTTATCTAAGTCGATCTCTCCATAATCTTTCTTGAAGTCTTTTATGAAAGGCAATGCACTTGTTATTTATCGTGTAATGCCTTATGTATAGAAACAAGCAGAACAAAATTCTCAAAATCGAGATAAGCACGGGCTAATACATGTCACTGGTCGAAAGTCTTTCGCTGCAGTGAGACACGAGGTACGTATTTTGTTGTAGCTTAATTTATGCTTCTTTTTTAAATTTGAGTGCTTGTTATTTTGAATACTTGTGTAGATCAAACACATCAAATCAATTTTTAATTTGAGTTGCATGTTAACCAATTAACTAGCTGCTAAAAAAGGGGAAACCAACGGATAAGATAAGTGTGTGGATGAGCACCCGGAACACAAGTGATCCTGATGTTATTCAAGCTATCGTAAGTTTTTCGGACCTTGTAGGTGTATTGTTGAATATTTACTTAAATGTTGTAAATGTGTGACCATTTTTTAGCTTGCTCAATTTTTGCCTTGTCAAAATGTAGAAGGAATACAATGATCTCCTCAGTTTGGAACCTGAGGATCAGCAACACCTTGCAACCATCAAAGACAAAATATTCCATCGGATTTGTGAACACGATGGTCATGGATATTGTCGAACATTTGGTGCTAGCGTCCCTCCTCGTATGGTGAATCAAGGATCAAGCATGTCTACTAACAACGAGTCCATGCTACGCCAAACGCTCCAACAGCTAGAACAGAACATAAAGGACCATGTTGAAAACCGAATTCAGGACTTGAGAGCTGAATTTGTGGGTGGGTGCATTGACCGAGTACCCTCACAATCACAAGCACAGGTCAGTCATTCTGCTTGTTAGCACATTATTTTACCATACAATTTGATTGGTGGCTTTGATACTACTTTAGGGAGATCGATACTTTGTTGAGTGTTCACTATTAGCAATTGATAGTAATAGGAATATATGATTAAGAGCTATCTAATTCAATCAGATAATTATGTTAAATGGCTTCATAATGCTGAATTTTGATTTTTGCTTTTGATGAGTTCAAGTTGTCAACTAGAGGAATCATAAATATGTAGTTGAAGAACAATACTTAATTACTCATTTAATTTCTATTCACTCGGAAAATCATATTAAATGGCTTCATAATGCTGAATTATTCGATGAACTCTTAAAATGCATGTGTTTATCATTTGTTGGATTATTTTTTGTATCATGGATGGGTATTGGCATGCTAGTGGTAGTGAATTTAGTGTTTTATGGTATTTGTATACAAGTGGTCATCAGAGGGAGTCTATAGGAGACGAGGCTATTATCTTCTCCACCGATGAGGGATCTCTCAACATACCGGTCGAAGAAGAGGCTGCAGAATCATCCAAGGGGGATCCTGAACAAGCTGCTGAATGAGATAAGGTGTATGCATGGCTAGAACGTTGAATCTTGAACTTTTCTAGTATTAGACTTAATGTATTTTGCATCTTTTGTCAGAAAGGTTAAACTTTTGACTTTGAATGTTATTTTAGTTTATGAAACAAGGTGTATGCATGACTATAACTTTGAACGCACTTTCGTTTAATATGAATGTCCTTAGCTAGTTCTAAGGTTGTGTGAATAAACTAGATGTGTGTGAATATTAAAGCATGTATGGGGCATTGGGCATTCAAACTGGACATTTGGAATGACAACGACAGTAGCTACGGCAGCTGCCGTGGCAACCAGGAAAAAAGGCGCCAAATATTTTGCGGGTAAAACAATCAAAACCCAATATTTATAGCTTCGGCAAAGAGCCATAGCAAACAAGGCAAAAAAAGGCGCCTGAAATTGATGGGAAAGATTTGGAGTAGCTACGGCCAGGTACCGTAGCATAGTTGGTTGTCTATAAGCTAGCTTCACCAAGCCGTAGCTTAGCCGTAGCTAGATTAGTAGCTTCGGCTATCTGCCGAATCTAGTGTCTATTTGCTACCGCTAGTTGGCTACACCCTGATTTCCCGTAGCTAAGCCGAAGCTAAAGTCCTTTGGCTACCACAAAGAGGCTTTTGGCTACGGTTATTTGCCGAAGCCAATATGTTTTTTTTAGTGTTCTCTTGATAGATCTTGATGTGGATGGATAGAATTCCACATATCTTCTCTTGCAAGCATATCTATCTTCTCGTATCAACTCGATCTCGGACTCGGACTCGGACTCGGCTGGTTTGTCCTCGACGTCGACCAAAAGTCCTCGACGCCGAGTAGGATTTTTCTTCCCTCGGATTGCACTCGAGCTCGAGCAAGATTCGAACTCGTCGGGTGTGCTCGACGTCGACCAAAACTCCTCGACATCGAGTAGGATTGTTCTGCTTGAGTGACTCTACTCGACTCCGTGTAGAATTTCTGGGCTTGATGTACTCGACTTCGACTAGATCTGGTTGACGTCGAGTAGAACTGGTTCGCTCTCAACATTTTTCTCCGTTTTTCAAATGCACTTTCCCGAGTCCTCGTTCGTCGGATTGACGCATATGAGCATGTGTTGGAAAGCTCTTTTCGAGGAATACAACTTTCATGCCGACATCAAAGCTTGATTTAGGAAGATGAATGGTGAAAAATGGAGTTTTCTCCAGCTGCACCATCCTTAGCTTCTTCATGAATTTCCTTTAAGCTCCAAAGTGCGTCCGATTTCTGCGAAATATAACAAAAACTTGTGTAGACTCCATAATTTGGCAAATAAGCGTAAACTACATAGATTTTGTACTATTCCAACCCAAATGTATCAAATGTATGCAGAAATGGATAAAAAAGTAAATGTAAAACATGGCAAATTAGGCTTACAACAAACACCCCATACTTAATCTTGCTTGTCCTCAAGCAATACTTTTAATTGTCATTCAGGGGAAGAATTCAAACTCTCCACATCGTAGATTCATTGTCATATGTCCCTGCAATCAATTACCATTCTTGAAAAGGTACTAATGTCCCAAATCCATGCATGTGCAATAAAAAGCAAGATCTACTCACAAAAGGAGGGTTATGCAAAAACATTGATAAGTGACAAAACACTAATAATCAAGAGGACTTTAATTTAAGCTCAATAAGGAGTAGATTGGTAAAATGCTAAAGGTGGGCAATTTTTGGCAATGTGGTGCTAATGATCCAGGGAAATGAAGTACTTTCCAAACTTTTCATACCACATTCTTTATTCTTTTGATTTCTCACCTTTTGCTCATTCGCTCAATCCTTTTTCATTATAATGCTTTTACCTCTCTAACCTCAGCACTGCCTTCTCCCGAGTCGCAAACATGGGTGTCATGAATGGCCCCGGATACTTAGTGCTTCGGACTCCTCACTTGGGTGTCCCATCTTGCCAAACTATTATCTCAGCGAGCAGGGTCGATCTACCTTTATCTCCTGAGGTGATCGGATTTTCTTTCACTCATTAAATTTTCCATAATTTTGAAACATTCCTGCCAAACTCCAATTATGATAATAATAACACAACACTATATAATAAATCTCCATACTGTAGCTTCATTCTCAACATAATCCTCGGATGGAATAAAGTAGAAAATGGACATATTTAGATCATGTGGAGCATAATATGAAATAAGGCTCAATATGGCGTTTGTGATGCATAAGCATATGTAAGGCTAGGATATAACAATATGAGCATATATGGAAATATAAAGTCCTCCATCCTCTTATCATGCAACATGTCAAAAGCAACATCAAATTTACCTCCTTTCATGGTTTTCATAAAATTATGCATTTCATTGTGACTTCCCTTTACTAGGCAATTTCATGCTATATCTCTAATGAATCCAATTTTGCATCGTCGAGTTCAATAAAACTTCCATGACACTAATAAAAAATTTCAATGGGGGTGATTTTTTTTTTAAAACTTTGGAAAACATGCATATGAGCACATAAATTGATAATGAATTCCAAACTAGCCATGTATAAACAATTCAAGAAATAAACTTTAAATATGCACACATATGGAATTTAAATCAAATATGAACAAAGTAAGCCCTTCTCCCACCCCATACTTAAACATTACAGTGTCCTCACTGTATAAAAACTAGGGTAAAGAAAGAAACTCACTAGACAGGTGTGCAGATCATCGGAAATCGAGTGTAATGTTGCTGCAGAGGTGGTCGACATCGAGGAGGGCTGGTCGATATCAAGTAGATGAGGTCGACATCAAGGACACTTACTCGACATTGAGGAAAGGGTTGCCTCCAGGGTGGTTTTCCTCGACCACAGGCTCCTTTCTGCTCGATATTTTTGGTCGATGTCGAGTAACTTACTCGACGTCGAGTAAGTCTGCAACTTCTCTTACCTGCAAGATTTTGTTAGACGGAAAATATCCACAAATAGAAAAACATAAAAATAATGTCAAAAAACCAAAAACTAACAATATTCAAAAATCCCAAAAACTAAATGTATATTTACAAGCTCTGGACTTTATAGTCGCTAGGCCGACTTTCTCCGTTTAGCTCAAGGTGGCATTTGCAAGGCCCATGTAGCTTGGGCTTCAAACATGACTCCATTCTTGTCCATGAGCTGCAGTCCTCGTGAATGGATCTTGTTCACCGTGAAGGGTCCCGTCTTCTTTTTGTTGAATTTGTTGGGAAACCAATGATCCTTTGATTTGGCGACATAGACTTTGTCACCAACTTCATATTCCTTAGGCTCATCATTGGAAACCCTGCATAACCGCACATACCAATGCAAACCTCTCCCATGTATAGATAAATCATTAATGGAAATAGGAGAAGATATGTCAGTACCTTGGCTTACCTTCGCAGATTCGGATTTCCGGACTTCGGAGTCTGGTTGACATCGAGTAGGGTTACTCGACGTCAAGGACTTACCTTCTTCGGGTGGACTGTTGGTCGAGGAAGGCGGAGTCAAGGAAGGTTGAGACTGGTCGACGTCGACCATGTTACTCGACATCGAGTTGAGCTCGGCTTCGGGTGGAGTGCTCGACGAAGGTCCAGTCGGTGGAGGGTTCTGAGCCTAGTCAACGTCGACCAAAGTACTCGACGTCGAGTACATCTGGTCGACTTCGACTCCACACTTGAATCCTGTCAAGGCATCCGAAAATAAGTTAGTCGACGTCGACTTACCTTGGTCGATGTCGAGTGGATCCTCTGCATCGTCATTCAGGATGGCCATGATCTTCTCCACCTGAGCTTCTATATCCCTCTTTTCCAGCTCCTCGGGAGTCATATTTCTTACCTTAGGCTCCCCGCAGGTGATGTACCTGGCTGATATAGACTTGACATCTTCCATTGGACCTGTATGCCTTTTAGTTTTATTAAAGGAATACTCAATTACCTCATCGCTGATGTTGAAAGTGAGCAGCCCCTTCCTTATGCTTATGTTGGCATCTACTGTCTCCAAAAAGGGCCTTCCTAGAATGATTGGAGAAGCGGGGTCCTCTGCCATATCAATAACTAAGAAATCAGTTGGGACAGAGAATTTACCTACTTGCACTGGTACATTGTCCACCATGCATGTTGAGATGACCATCGTATTGTTCACCATGTATAACTTTGCATCCACAGGCTCTAAGACACCTATCTTAACTTTGGACCAGATTGATAAAGGCATTATACTCACACTGTCTCCCAAATCACATAAGGCATTAAATTTATATTGACCAAATCCAATGGTTATAGGAAACTTGCCTGGATCTGGCCTTTTCTCTAGAACGTCCATCTGGCTGCACTCCTCTGCGATCTCAGTCATTGATTGCTTCTTGCTCAGAATCTTCTTGAGGAACTTTACATATGATGGCATTTCATTAAGAGCTTCTGTGAAGGGTATTGTGACGTTGAGCCTTTGAAGCATCTTTATGAAACGTTAGAACTTCTTCTCTACTGGATCATTTGGAGATTTTGATGGGTATGACAGCCTCTTTTTCATCGGAGGTGTTGAAGGGTGGTTGACAGGGGCAGAAGGTTAGTCGATATCGACTAGGGTCTCCTCGACGTCGATTGGGCTGGTCGATGTCGATGAGTCCTTTGCTACTTCTCCTTCTGTGTTATGATCGGACGTCTGTGTTTGTCGCCCACTCCTTAGATTCATGGCAGCCACCTGTCCTGTAGATTTACCTTTAGAGTTAGGTTCAGAGGATCCAGGGAGCGTTCCTGATTGCTTGTGGATAGATATTACCACTTGTCTCATCTGGGTCTCCATAGATTTTCGCCAGATATCGATTTCACCAAGCCTTGAGTTGACGCCGTATAGCTGTGTGTGGATGGAATTGATGGAATGTTTGCTTTTTGAATGGTTCCTCCGCATCTCCTCAAGTAGCAGCTGCATGTCATCTTTCTTACCTTGTTTGTCAGGGTGACCAAGAGCTCTGTAGGGTGGGGGATTTTGATGTTGGGGCCGGTGATAATAGCTCCAGTTCTGGTTCTGATGTGGTCTAGAGTAATGCCCCCCTGCATACCTTACCTCTTAGTGGGTTTCTGCTTGATGTACTTGGTCGACATGTGGGCACGCAGTGGTGTTGTGCCTCACAGACCTACATTCCAAACAAGGCTGATTTTTAGACAAGAATTTGACTTGTTTAGTAAGACGACGTACCTGGTCATTTTGGAATTGCTCCCTAACGTCCGGATCAACCTTCTTTGTTGGCATATACAATGAAATAGATGGGGCGGGCCTTTCATACCTTTAGTCAGCAAAGGTCGCAGAAGTCCCATATGTGTTGTCATAGTTAGCCAACGTCTCAAAGACTTCCCAAGCACGGCGTGGAGTATACTCGAGATACCCATAGGCGGTGTAGTTGTTGATCCGATCCTTTGTAGGCGCATCCAGGCAATTGAAGATGGTCTACTGGATGACGTAGGGTGGCTATCCATACGTAGGGCATGATTTCAGAATCCTTTTGTAGCGCTCCCAGACCTGTGCAAGTGTTTCCCTTGGCTTCTGTCTGAAAGCCGTGATCTATTGTCTGAGAGCAGCTGTCTTTGCAAGAGGAAATAACTTGTTGAGGAACAAGTCATGCAGTTCGTTCCACGTGCGAATTGATCGTGCCGGCAATCCTTCCAGCGACTGTTGTGCTATTCCTGCAATGGACCAACGAAAAGCCTTTAGTTTTAAATATTCCAGATTAGCACAATCTTCTATAGCTTCACATAAGTGTATAAAATTGGTGACATGCTCTAAAAGACATTCATTGATTCTTCCCCTAAATTGACTCCTTCTAATTTCAGTAATAAAAGAAGGACGAATTTCAAAATTAATAGCGGGAAGAACGATCGGCGATTCTGGAACTTCCAGAGTAGGATGCAGATACTCCTTTGCGTTGGCTGGGACATGCCCCAACTGCTCCTCAAGTTCCCTCCTCGCGTTGACCTCGCGATCTACCCTTGCCTCCCACCACTGTTGGTTCTGTGCATATTCTCCCTCTGGTCGGGCGTGTTCTGCTTCTCTGGTGGGGAATTCCTCTATCCGTAGTCGGAGTTGCTCAAGCTCCTGTGCTGGTGTGAGTTGGCCCACGTTCTCATTATTAGATGTCGATATGAGTTTCCTCCTAAGCCTTTGCTGAAGATGGAGAAATCGCTCAGGCTTGAGAATTGGGTCTATGGGTGTGCGATCAGTTCTTCACATGCACCTGAAAAACAAGAACAAAAAGAAACAAGTAAAAAGAAACTAAAAAGCGAAAAGAAGAGTAAAAAAGAACTAAAAAGGGCACGATTGATTGCTTCATCGGCAACAGCGCCAATTTGTTGTTGCATGAGGATGGTTAAGTATGAAATATAAATAAAATATAAAGCAAAATGACTCCATGTCTCAGCAAATAAATACAAGACTTCCTCCCGTTGTAGTAGAAGGCAGTCAGGATCGATCCACGAGGAAGCATGCCAGCGCCCGCCTTTTTCAGTTCCAAAACTCATCACAATCTCGACCAGAAGAGTCCTTGACGTCGACCAGATGTCCTCAACGTCGACCAGGATGTCCTCGACGTCGACCGCACTGTCGAGTAAAACAGACATCTAAGTCCCAAATAATGAAAAGAACTACATTAAGAACAATTGGGAACAACCAAGGCACAATCATCTCAACCCCAAATAATCAATCAAATTCAATTCTGTGTAACACCCGCCATCTCTAAACATACAAACACCAAAAAGAAGGGTTTGCCTGCTTGAAATCTTGATTCTTCTCTCACCAATTAAATGGATAACCTCCCACAAACAAAAGGGATGATCACCCACAAACTAATTCAATGGATGATCTAATCAATTTCCATAGAAAGTTTTTCTCTCTTTAATCCACTGGATGTTCTAATCCCACTTCAAATCTTTCATTCTATCCTGCCATAGCCGAGTACCAGCTCTTTCCTCTTTGGTGTTTGTTGATGACATCACTCTATCTTCATTCACAACCGACGACTTCTGGTTTTCAATATCCCCCTTTCCGTTCTTGATATTTGGGGGTTGCTTAATCAATTTGTATCACCACCTCCACCACCACCAAGCCGCTAATAATCACCCCAATCACCGGAGGCTGGCTTGTGCACCAACTCACCACCATCACCAAGCTACTTTTAATCTCCATACCCACCTTGATCGAATTGTGGGTTTAATTTTTTCCCATTATGATTTGGGGATTTGGGGTCCTAATGCTCTTTCCCACCTTCCTTCGCTCTCGTCGCCGCCTCTCATTGGCGGAAACAACCACCTCCTCTTACGACGTTTGAAAAATGTCATAAAAGCATACCCTTTTACGACGTTTGAAAAACTCCATAAAAGCATTAAGATGACGTTTTTAAATGCCATGCCTGAACACCGTGGAAGGTGACGTCGTGCTTTTACTAATTTTTTCACGACGTTTGTCAAACGCCATAGAAAAAGACATCCATGACGTTTTATAAACGCCATGGTATTTTTATAATACCGAAAAGACATAGAATCCATGGCATTTTCAAAACGACATGAAATCCTTTTCATATTAAAAAAAACTACCCAATCACTGGCGTTTTACAAACGCCATGGAATTTCATTTATTTTTAAAAAAATGAGGTCCCTTGGTTCTTCTAAAGTATGACCTGCTCAGTAATACACTCCAAGCCATAAATTCCAATTAACCATGGTCCATACTGAAGGTTCGATAATATAAAACAAGGTAATATAGAAATACTCTAGAAGGGGGGTTGAATAGAGTATGCCCGTTTTTCGCAGAAAGTCTCAAGACTTTTGGAGCGCGTATAAAACCCTTTAAGATTAAACCTGAATCACAAAGTTAGACAATTGAACCAAGTGCGGAAATAAGGTAAAACAATAGATAAAAGACACGAGTAATTGTTTACGAGGTTCGGCACGAACTTGACCTACGTCCCCGCCTAGGGTTCTTCCACAACCCTAGGATTCAAAAGGCTTTATTGATTCGCAAAGCTTAGGATCCTAATAGCTCACCGAGAAGCCTCTCTCCTATACAATTGCAATCTAGTCAACTCACGTTCCCTTGGAGTCCTAGACCAATCTAGAAGAGCCTCACCTCTCTCAGCTATCTAGTACAATCCTCTTACTCTCACAAATCAATAGCCTAGTGCTTACTTCCCGAGTTACAAACTCTCGAGTAACACTATAAATGAATATATCCTATAAGCTCACAGTGTAACTCTCAAAGGCTTTGAAATGAAATGACAAACTCTTGAGCGCTAACAGAGAGTACACTTGGAAGACAGATCTCGCTTGAATGAATGAAAGCTTGTGTTCAACACGTATGTTCTGTCTTCTTCTTCCTTTCCTTTATAGAGAAGCAACATGGCGCCTAAGGATCTTCAACAACGGCTAGTTTGGATCATGGCGCGCCCAAGGATCTTCTATTTTTTGGACACTTCGAAGACATGATCTCTCCAATTTGGATCTTCTCAATATGCACCATAAGGAAAGAAGTAATTCGAATAATATTACCTGAAAGGTTAGTTAGACATATAATATAATGGAAGTATATAATATTAAATAATATTCGGACATAATAATATATAAAACAGGTTTTGTATTTCATCAATACTATTAAAACTAGCTCCAAGACCTTTGACACAGACAAACTGTCAAGGCCTTTGAAACTTTATTCCGATTTTAATCAAGGGAGGGAGTTATCAATCTCTCCCTTGATGAAAGACAAAACCTGTGCATCCCTGCAACTTAGTCAAGCATAAATAATATAAGTGAAATCAGACTAAGTACCTGCATGGGTTAGACAAATGTTGGATCAAATTTTTAGAGCATGAAAATGCCATCCAACCGAAAACCAAAAATAAAAAACCAAGGTCTTCCAAGACCTTCAAGCAGAAAGGTTTTCAAGTCTAAACAACCACAGATCATCTCCCCTTTTTTGTCTTTCAACAAAGGGAGGAGGTAAAACAGTCACCAAAAGTTTTGAAAATGTTTCCAAAAACCAGCAATGTATCAGATTTCAGGGATGGGATAGGGTAGGGTAGGGTTTAAGCTTCGTCGTCCGGATCATCATCAGTGAGCCTCGTCCACAGACCTTGCAGCATCTTGATTATCCCGCTCATCTCCGCCATAACCTCCTTGTGCAGCTCCTTGATATCCAGGCGAACTTCCTCCAAGCCCAACTCCAGGTTGTCCATGCGTTCATCAACGGCTGAAGCAGTGGGAAGAGTTTTTGAAGGAGTGGCAAGACTCAAGGTCCCTTGGGGAGACCGAGTGATGCCAATCATTTCAAGGCTCTTAGAGTCGAACTTACCCATATGACGCTGCTGTTCTTCATTTTTGAAATCAATTCCAGAAGCTCTGAAGAGTGGGGTCAAAAGGGTAGCAAAGGGGAGAAGAGTTCCTTTTCTGGCTTTTCTTGTGTGAGCCATGGATCCTAAAATGGTGTTGGCCAGATCAAGTCCATTGAGGATACGGTAAAGGAGGACCATGGAATTGTCAGTAAGGAGCGAGCCAGAGTTAAGACGGGGTAAGAGGCATCGAACAATGATGTTAAATATGATTTTTGCCTCATGGGTAAGGGATGAGTGGGTGAGTTTCTTTGAGGTGCTGTTAGATGCTTCGGGTAGGAGGTACTTGGCTCGGGCAAGGATGATGCAGTTTTCTTTTGAGGGGTGTATTTCAGAGGGTGGACATGGGCTAGGTAGGCCAAGAAAATCTGCAAAGTCATTGGAGTTGAATGAGATTTTAACCCCTTTGACAACAGATTCCAAAGACCAACCATTGGCTTCGTGTTTGGCTTTTAGGTTTATGTAGAACAGGCGGGTAAGCTGGGGATAGTAAACGGTTTCAAGGTTGAGAAGGGTCCAAGCTGGGGATTTTTTGAGAAGATCAATGCAGGGTAGCTTCAAAGCTTCGAAGAACTCAATATCCAAAAAATCAGAACAACAAATCCTACGAGTTCGAAACTCATCTACCCACTTACCAGCAGTCTCAGCATTTTCAAACCAAGAGGAGGGCAAGGATTGGTTTACCTGGATGTAGGCAGGTGGATCGGCATTCTTCCTGCGAGCAATTGTTGGAGCAGCTTTCTTGACAGGCGCCTCAAGGCTTCTGAGAGTGCCCTTCCTGGTGCGCTTTGGGGATGGAGGCTTGACTGCAATTGGGGCTTTCCGCTTCTTTGGAGACGGGGGAGGAGGAGAAGGAGAGGGAAATTCTTCCTCCTCTTCCTCAGACCCCGAGTCCTCACCGGACCCCGCTTCATCTCCTTCAGCTTCCTCGTCTTCTCCAGATCCGTCTTGCTCTTCGTCTTCTTCCTCAGGCTCCTCTTCAGATGGAACCTCCTCGGCTTCGACTTCCTTCCGAATCCTCTCAGCTTCTTCCTCGGCAAGTTTCCTTGCAAGCTCAGCCTCCTCCTCGGCCTTTTTCTTCAAGGATTCCTCTTCGGCTTCCTTGGCAGCATCTCTTTCCAGGATGGCGTCGAGATCATCGTCCTCCTCTTCCTCGTCCACCTCCTCAGCTAAGATCTTCTTTTTCCCTTTCTGTTTCGCACTGAGGGGCTTCTTAGCAGAGCGCTTTTGAGAGCCCTTGGTAACAGTGGCCGTGCTCTCAACGATGGTGCTCTGGACAACAGTTGCGACAATGGCTTGAGGAGTGGGTTCAGGTGTGGGAGAGGTGGCAGTGACCTAACGTCCCTTGGGGGTAGCGCCAAGTCTTTTGGGTGTGGAAGCTTTCTTTGATTTGGGTGCCATGGAGGAAATTGGTTAGGGTTTTCTTAGAACAGGTTGAGAGGTTGAAGAAGGAGAAGGTGAAAGGGTTTGGATAAGTTCTGAGTTTGTGATGGAATCGGGTACAGAATTGGGTTTAAGTAGAGAGAGATGATGGAGTGATGGGACGAGTTTAGAGTTACAAGGGGAGTAATCATAACATTGCTAATTTTGAAAATTTCCAATTCAAAATTCAAATCCTTTTCTTAACCAAAAATAAGAGGGAAAGAATATCCGAAATTATTTTGCTCCAAAAATATCTCAACGGATAAAAACTAACATAAATAGAAGATTTTAAAATCCGATAAAAATATACTTGATTAAATATCTAAAAAGATATTAACCAAATATATGTGATTCGATATATGTGATCTACCAGTTAGTTCACAAACCTTGACATAGTTCTCAAGAGTCTTAACACTAAGTAGAATTTATCTTTCGTAAAGGGAAAGCTCCCCCTACGAAAGTGCATCCTTGTTAAGCATCCCAATCTCTCGTCTTATGAAGGTGAACCTGTCCTCTGCCAAAGGCTTAGTAAAAATGTCAGCCCATTGATGATCAGTTGAAATAAACAAAATGGACACATCACCTTTTTCGACATGGTCTCTAATGAAATGATGCCTTACATCAATATGTTTGGTCCTTGAATGCTGAACATGATTTTTAGTGATGGAGACGGCACTTGTATTGTCACACTTAATGGGAATGCCTTTGAGGTTGATGCCAAGATCTCGCATTTGTTGAGCTATCCAAAGGATTTGGGAGCAACAGGCTCCAGCTGCAATGTATTCGGCTTCTGCAGTGGATAGAGCGATTGAGTTTTGTTTCTTTGAGTGCTAACTGATCAAAGATGCTCCTAAGAATTGGCAACATCCTGATGTGCTCTTCCTATCCACCTTATACCCTGCAAAATCTGCATCAGAATATCCAATTAATGTGAAATCCTTTTGCTTTGGGTACCATAGTCCAAGCTTCTTAGTGCCATTGAGATATCGAAAGATCCTCTTCACAGCCACGAGGTGAGATTCTTTAGGGTCGGCTTGAAACCTAGCACACATGCAAACACTAAACATGATGTCAGGTCTACTAGCCGTGAGATATAATAAAGATCCAATCATTCCTCGATACTCCTTTTGATTGACACTTTTCACAGTCTTGTCTTGATCTAGAGATAATGTTGAGCTCATGGGAGTCTTGGCTGCTTTGGATTGATCCATCTTGAACTTCTTCAAGAGATCCTTAGTGTACTTTCTTTGGTTGACAAAGATCCCTTTCTTGGATTGATGAACTTGTAATCCCAAAAAGAAGTTGAGTTCACCCATCAAGTTCATCTCAAATTCACTGCACATGATGTCAGAAAATTCCTTGCACAAAGATGTGTTAGTAGCACCAAATAATATATCATCTACATATATTTGAATAACCAAAATGTCCTTTCTTTTGGTCTTGATAAAAAGAGTCTTGTCGATCAACCCCCTTTTAAAATCATTTTCTAAAAGATATTTTGACAAGCGCTCATACCAAGCTCTTGGGGCTTGTTTCAAACCATAAAGCGCTTTGTCAAGTTTATAAACATGATTGGGAAATTCCAAACTTTCAAATCCTGGGGGTTGAGCCACATATACGTCTTCATCTAGGAAACCATTAAGAAATGCACACTTGACATCCATTTGATATAACTTTATGCTCATGAAAGATGCAAATGCTAATAAAATGCGAATGGCTTCAAGCCTGGCTACGGGAGCAAAGGTCTCCTCGTAGTCAATACCTTCCTCTTGATTGTAGCCTTGAGCAACAAGCCTTGCCTTGTTCCTCACGATCTTACCATTCTCATCTAGCTTGTTTCGAAATACCCATCGTGTGCCAATGACAGATTGATGCTTTGGCCTTGGCTTCAAGGTCCAGACTTTGTTTCTTTCAAATTCGTTAAGCTCGCTTTGCATAGCAATGATCCAGTCTGGCTCTTGAAGTGCCTCATCTACCTTCTTTGGTTCAATAAGAGAAACAAACGCGTGAAAAGCACAAAGATCTTTAAGTTTAGAACGAGTTTGAACACTAGAAGTAGGGTAAGAAATGATATCCTTTAATGAGTGTGATGAGGAGTATTTGAATTTCCTTTTGCTAGTCTCAGCTCCTTGATTCGTCACATCTGTAGGATTGACTTGTAGTACATCTGACTCCGTGGTCCTATTAGGTTCAGTTACAGCAGTTTCTGACGTCTCAACACTGTTGGATTGGACACCAAGGGCTTTGGACGAATCTTCAACACCTAGGGCCAATTATTTAGTGTTAAGAATCTGTTCCTGCATGTTCCTCTTCTCTGTGTTCTTGGTAGCAACATCATCACCTTCCTCGTTCTCTGCATGGATGTTAAGATCTATATCTGCAACACTTTCACTCAAAGAACCGTCATTGCATTCATCAAATATAACATGTATACTTTCTTCAACTAACTAGGTCCTTTTATTAAAGATTCTATAAGCTTTGCTGCTTGTGGAGTAGCCAAGAAATATACCTTCATCACTACGCGCATCAAATTTCCCAAGGTTATCTTTTCCATTGTTATGAACAAAACAAGTATAGCCAAAGGGTTTAAAATAAGATATAAGTGGTTTGCGGCCTTTGAAAAGTTCATAAGGAGTTTTCTTTAAGATGGAACGAATAAGACAACGATTCAAAATGTAGTTAGCTGTGTTAACAGCTTCAGCCCAATAGGTTTTAGGTAATGCATTTTATAAAAGCATAGTCCTGGCCATATCCTCTAAGGTGCGGTTCTTGCGTTCCACAACCCCGTTTTGTTGAGGTGTCCTAGGAGCGGAAAAGTTATGGGAGATTCCATATTTAGCACAAAACAAATCAAACTGAAGTTGATCAAACTCCCTACCATGATCACTCCGAATTGACACTATGGGCTCGTTTCTTAAAGTTTGCAACTCCTTACAAAGTTTTGAAAACTCAAATAAGGCCTCTGATTTTTCTTTTAAAAATGCAACCCAAGTATATCTAGAGAAATCATCAACAACAACTAGCATGTACTTTTTACCATTGGGAGATTTGACTCGCATAGGACCACATAAATCCATATGTAAAAGTTCAAGGGGTCTAGAAGAACTTACAACCTTTTTGGGTTTGAAAGAGCTACGTGTTTGTTTACCTCGTGTGCATGCATTGCACATATCAATACCTTTGAAGTCCATCTCAGGTAGCCCTCTTACAAGCCCTTTGGACACAAGCTTCTATAGTGTATGTGGACTCACATGACCGAGTCTCCTGTGCCAGAGCTTTGGATCATCCATCAAAGCCTTTAGACAGGTTAAGCTTCCTTGTGCCACTTGATCAGCATTTATAGCGTATATATTGTTGTAATGATATGCAATCAATATAACTTCACCTGTATCCTCTCTGCACACTAGACATCTTTTCTTGTTAAATCTGACATAGTTGCCACTATCACATAGTTGAGAGACGCTAAGCGAATTATACTTTAAACCATTAACAAGATAGACATTTTTAATACTATGGCTGGAATCACTTCCAACACTACCAATACCGACGATGTCACATTTTCCTTTGTCACCAAGAGTGATTGTTCCCGTGGATTGCCCCTTTAGATCATGAAAGAGAGAACTCTTTTCACTCATATGCCTCGAGCACCCACTATCAATGATCCATTTATGTTCCTTCACCTTGGTGTTCTCCTGCAAGACAAACATCAACCTTTGTGGCTAGACCAATAAGCAAATTTGGATCCATTGTTGGGGTAAACCATGTTTGGTAAAATAGTGCCTTTTGGAACCCAAACTTGTGTTATCCGTTCTTTTCTCAAATGAACAGGAAATGTATTGCGAATAATATATGGATCCTTTCTTCTATAAAGGCAGGTCTCTTTTACATGTCTTTTTCTAGCACAGTGGTGACATATAGGAGAGGTTCTGCTTCCTTTTGCCTTTACAAAGGTGGTAATGTGCTGCTTCTTTAAAAACCTTAGATTGTAACCAATACCACTTTTGTTTAGAGAAATTTGTTGCTCACCCAACATCCTATCAAGAGTGCCTTTGGATTTGGTAAAACTTATGAGGCCTGTCTGTTGGTCTTGAATCTTATTATTCAGGGAGATCTTCTCGTTCTCTAAGTCATGATGCTCATTTCTTAGAGAGGGGAGATCTTGCTTGAGTTCAGATTTCTCTGAGTCAAGCATCTTGACTTTAATGTCAAACCCTGAATAAGAAGTTTCAAGACTTTTAACCCTCATAGACAGATCCTCAATAGTTCTTTCCTGATCCACAGTTCTCTTAATAAGAATGTTAGTTTGGGCAATAAGCTTCTCTTCATTGGCAATCATATTGGAAAGGAATTCTGATAATACCTCTTTTGGACTTGCCATAAGTTCTCTTACAGTAGCTTCAAGCTTTTCATCGTGGAATTCATCTTCTGAGGCCATGAGACAAATATTGGCCTTCTCATCATCGGAGTCAGAGTCAGAATCGCTCCAAGTTGCCACCATGGCTTTCTTCTTCCATTTGTCACCCTTCTTGGACTGACTCTTTGTCTTTTGAGGGCAGTCCTTCACAAGATGATCTGTTTCACCACATTCAAAACAAGACAACGGTTTAGTCTTCTTTTCATACTTGTTGTATTGAGACATACCTCGAAATTTTGAAGACTCTGATCCATCCTTGTTGTTGAATTGCTTCTTCATTTTGAGAATTCGAGCAAGGCCTCTTGTGATAAGAGCAAAAGGATCATCCTCATCGTCATCCTCATCTTCGGAATCAGATCCATCTTTAGGCTCATCCTTCTTAGGCTTCAGTGCCAAGTTCTTAGTACTAGCTGGAAGCTCTCCATCGTCTTCATTATGGATCATCTCATGCGTGATCAGCTTTCCAAGAAGGTCATCAAGCGGTAGAGTGGTGAGGTCATGTGCTTCCTCTATAGTTGTTACTTTTGGACCCCATTTTTCTTTTGAGAGGCACCTCAGTATCTTCCTCACTTTCTCAACGTTGGTAAAGCTCTTGCCGAGAGAGTCAAGGTTGTTGGTGATTTATGTGAATCGTGTGAACATGGTCTTGATTGACTCATCATACTTCATTTTGAAGAGCTCATATTTTCAAAGGAAGATGCTTATCTTGGTGTCTTTCACTTGGCTCATTCCTTCATAGGTGACGACCAGTTTGTCCCAAATCTCTTTAGGTGACCTACAAGATGAAATACGGTTAAACTCATCAGTGCTAAGACCACAATAAAGTAAGTTAATAGCCCTGTAGTTTTTGGAGACGAGTTCAAGATTCGCTTGGATGTATTCAGACTCCTTCTTTGCGACTTTGGTTCCATTTGGTCCGTCTTTCTCTGGAATCTTCGGACCATTCTCTATAATGTTCCAAAGTTCCAGATCTTGATCTATAATGAACATTTTCATCAAGGATCTTCAGTGGACAAAGTTGTTTCCTACAAAGAGTGGTGGTCTGCTCGTGGACCTTCCATGTGCAAATCCTCCGCTTGCTTCACCAGACATGATCGAAAACTTACAAGATTGTTACCAATTGAAGGTTCGATAATATAAAACAAGGTAATATAGAAATACTCTAGAAGGGGGGTTGAATAGAGTATGCCCGTTTTTCGCAGAAAGTCTCAAGACTTTTGGAGCTCGTATAAAACCGTTTAAGACTAAACCTGAATCACAAAGTTAGACAATCGAACCAAGTGCGGAAATAAGGTAAAGCAATAGATAAAAGACACGAGTAATTATTTACGAGGTTCGGCACGAACTTGGCCTACACCCCCGCCTAGGGTTCTTCCACAACCCTAGGATTCAAAAGGCTTTATTGATTCGCAAAGCTTAGGATTCTAATAGCTCACCGAGAAGCCTCTCTCCTATACAATTGCAATCTAGTCAACTCACGTTCCCTTGGAGTCCTAGACCAATCTAGAAGAGCCCCACCTCTCTCGGCTATCTAGTACAATCCTCTTACTCTCACAAATCAATAGCCTAGTGCTTACTTCCCGAGTTACAAACTCTCGAGTAACACTATAAATGAATATATCCTATAAGATCACAGTTTAACTCTCAAAGGCTTTGAAATGAAATGACAAACTCTTGAGCGCTAGCAGATAGTACACTTGGAAGACAGATCTCGCTTGAATGAATGAAAGCTTGTGTTCAACACGTATGTTCTGTCTTCTTCTTCCTTTCCTTTATAGAGAAGCAACATGGCGCCTAAGGATCTTCAACAACGGCTAGTTTGGATCATGGCGCGCCCAAGGATCTTCTATTTTTGGACACTTCGAAGACATGATCTCTCCAATTTGGAACTCCTCAATATGCACCATAAGGAAAGAAGTAATTCGAATAATATTACCTGAAAGGTTAGTTAGGCATATAATATAATGGAAGTATATAATATTAAATAATATTCAGACATAATAATATATAGAACAGGTTTTGTATTTCATCAATACTGTTAAAACTCCAAGACCTTTGACACAGACAAACTGTCAAGGCCTTTGAAACTTTATTCCGATTTTCATCAAGGGTGGGAGTTATCACATACTACCATACAGAAACTTATATAAACCACTTAATCAAAATAAACTCACACAATCAATCCACAAATGATAAATTTACATATCAATGTTTTCAGAAGATCATTTAATTCCAAAATCACCTTAAGAAACAATGCATTGGTTTCCACAACGAACAAAAACCAAATCAATCAAAGACAAGAAATTTCAAGAAGCAAGCAGGAAACATAAACCAATCGTCATATGTCTGCCTGTGAACATGAAATTACAATCAGAAGAGAACTACAAATGAAACATTCGTTTGAAATAGCACCAAGGAATTAGATAAACCAAATATAAAGGAATTGCAACCACCTCATGTTAGAAAATATGCTCCAGGTAAGATTTTTATCCAAGTTTAGCACTTACATTATAGAATGTGAAAACTGAAGTAAAACAGAAAAATAGATAGAAACACTCAGCATGAAGCAATGAGGCAGAACAAGGGCAATCACATCATCCACACATACATAACACTACTTGAGGAAACCTAAGATAGATGTAAAATGCTACAATTTAGTAACTGATTAGCTCTAGGAGTCAACAAGTAATATTTATATCTCGTCTTGGTTATTGATTCATATTAATTGATTTTTTGTACGTTGGCAAGTCAATATCTAGCCCACTGACGTGAAGTAATGTACAACCCTGCTTTATAGTTTAAGCACAATATGTTTAAGCATCAAAATTTCAGGGACGCTTAAGTGTTTCTAGTTTTCAAAAACACTAAGTGGGGAGCTTAAGGTACATTAAACATAGCAGCAATTTGTTAAATAAACACAATATGTATTCAAAGGTCGAGAATTCTTTTACATCACACAAGTATCACAATATATCATATAAAAATTCATGTAATGCATAAAACACTAAGGGTTCATTTGAAGCTTATATACTAAAAGTACCTTAACAATATAGAAAGTTATTTATCGGCATAAATATGTATAAGAACATAAACAACTCTTGTATAAGTAATCAACATGGAACGACAAACCAAGCCAAGAAACATGACAGATAGAAATAATGAGCATGACAAAGAAATAAGCATGTCATACCTGATGACATATCTCACAAGCGAAATCCTTTTCTGATTACACCAGCGCTGAACACAATTTCTACGAGCATACTATATAAAAAAAAGGTTGATTTCAATTTGTTTTCTTTCAATAATTGATGACATAAAGGGAAAAAAGAATAAATAAATGACACTTTTTTTATATCACAAATCAAGATAAGTCATGAAAACAAAGGCATTATCACAAATCAGTGCCAATAAGGAATACCTCCTTCCTATCAAGGTAGAAAGATAACACACAAGGATGATACTATAACCAGTAATATGAAATTAACATAGACACAAATTACACAACTTAGAAGAAAAAATCCCAAAAAAAAGGACAGTGAGCAGGAAAAATTAGCAACTCTCCCAAGCGGAAGGCTTTATATTGAGAAAACACATAAATGCAAACTTAGAGGTATATAGATGAAATCGGCTGGAGAATAAGTAACATGAAAACGCTTATTCCCAACCTTCAAATCGTACTTGGCACATGACTCTCATTACCAACTTCAAAATAATGCTACATTATATATACAATCCACTATCTGGCTCGGAACACTACAAGAAAAGTTATCTTGGGCGACAAAAATTGTAAAAATAGGGTGACAAACACTCTTTCGTCGCCCAAATTAGACATTTAGTGACAAAAAATAAGTTCATCGTCCCATAATGCTTTAGGTGACAAACACTCTCTGAAGATGGAATCTTGGGATAAAAAAGCATTGTAGGTTGGTCTATATATGTATCAAGTAATATTACATGGGAAATCAATTATTGATGTAGATAATGGCTATGCCCACTAAAATAAGTTTGATGCATGTGTGATCAGGAAGTATTGGGTACGTGGAGTTGCAGATGAAAGAATATTAGGCCAAGGAAGAGCAGCAACAGCACAAAGAAGATCAGAACAGAAACAAAGATCAAGCCATGATGTTGCCTAGTGTACGTGAGTGAGGAGCATGTCAAGAAGAACTAGACAGGAGAGGAAAGGTGATCTATGTGTAGAATGTTAGAGCCAGAGGTGTATTGCAAGTGATAGCTACAACGTGCCAGGAAATTCTGGTAAGTTAAGTTGTCAGTTGAAACATTCCCGATTTTTTTTCCTTGAGTTTCTTAATTTGGATAGCTTTGTCATTGTGATATTACAGTTTCATTTTAAAACCAAATTCTAGGGAATGTACCATTGAATAGACCTGAAATTAGTGCTTTTTTTTTTGTTGGTTGTATACTTGAAAGCATTAAGCCACTGATTTGCTAGCTCTGTCTAGTAACTACTATTTAAAGATAAAATCTTGGGAAATCAATTATGGATATAGAAATGGCTATGCCCACTGAGGGCCTTTGTTTGGACTAACCGGATGGTACATTTTATGACTTTATTTGGACTTTCTAAGTTCTAACTAAGTGCCTTTGAATTGATTTATTTTAAAAGTTTATCTTTTGAGTTTTCAGTATGGTCAAGTTAAATTTTGAATATTCATCATATTTGTATATTGGATTTTATAATTTTGAGTTTCCTTTTCAATTGTCAAGAGGGCATTTGGTCTAATGGTATTATGTAACGGCCCGGGATTATGATTCCCGAGTTACGTTTCGAGGGATGAAACCCCTCGTTGGGATCTTGCGCCCCGAGTACAGGTTGAAGGTTTGAAATCGATTGTGCGCAGTTTAAAGTGGGATTTTGCACCCAAACCCGGAAGGTCCGTTGGGGACCCTGGGGTAAACCCCTGTACCTGTCCTAAATCTACAACGTGCGAAAATCCTTTATCATGCAAAGGGCGAAAGTTCTGAAAACGATACAACCAGTGCCACGGCAGAGCCGGGTCAAAACGGAGTAGAGTAGGAAGAAATCCAAAAAGCATGAGTTTGGTGAAGTCAGGGTTCATACACTCACTCTCCGCCATATGAATGGACCCCGTCATATCAGCACAAAATCAAGTAGTAGATCGGGTACCTGAAACTATACCACCAAGTCAGGCCAAGAGTCCGCCTGCGGGTCCTCTGACCGCGCTGAGGACATATAATACGCCTATACCTAGAATAAAGGATGCCTTCATGCAGTACTGAAATAAAACCACACTATCATGCTCCTAATTCATATGTGCAGAATATTGAGGAAGGCCTTAACAAAGAATACCAAGCGGTATATCCCTCTTTTACCACCACCCCTCTTCCAGACAAGGTGGAGACTGGCCAGTTCGATGCTATAATCATATCAAATATCATCATCATATCATATCTCATGCCCATCTCGTATCTCGTGATATATATAAATGACTCGAGGAGGACAACACCCGATGAAGCTGGGCTGCCCTATGACCCTAGCAAGGACTCTAGGACTCACAGATAACGGCCGTTCTATATTCAAACGCATACAGAATAAGGATGCTCATTCGTAAATGCAATTCCTAAGAATGATACTACTTGACATGCTCTTATGCATATGCAACACCTACATACTATATGACACATCAGGCATGAGGTACTAGTTACTGAATAAGCCCCGGAGGTACTTACCTGGCTAGCAGATCGGCAACAGAAGGATCCAGCACACAATAGTCACAATCACAGAGTACCACCTAGTACATAATGGAATATACATAAGTCTACATCCAACTATTAAGTACTCAAGCACACATTAATCAATAGAACAAGTAACATATTATGAAAGTCATTTCATCACATCATCCGCTCCTCAAGACCACATCGTTCTCCATAATTCATTCAACCATTTCCGCATATACCTCAACGGTTCATCAAAATCATAAGACATAATTTGTGTGATATAAAATCCTACTAGATCGTCATAATTATCCAACATTTAATCTCATATAATAATTCACCACAAGTCATGCTATTAGTCATACATATCATAATGTTAGTCAAACAATCATATTATCATGCTAGTTAGTCATCGAATAAGTCTTATTCCCAAGTTAGTTTCAGAACCGTTTCAAATCTCAGTTAAATAGTTAAGTATTCCGACCCTTGGAAATACTCGTTAATTTCCCTTTTAAATTTATTTATTAGATTACTTTTCAACCTTGAAATTCTTTTTCAAATTTTTTTTTATAAATCCTTAAGTCCCAATAATATATTTTAAACCTCAAATAGTATTACAATATATTTTAATTACCGTTAACTGGTTAAATAATGAATGGATAACCCGAACCGAACCGAACCAAACCCGCTGATTAATCCCAACCCGGTTATAACGAGTAAATAGATATATAAGTTAGTGAGAAGGGGCCCACAAGTGCCAAGCTGTCCGTCTTCTTCGTTGATTCAAAATGGACTCCGCCCGCGGCCGCGCCATGGCTCAGCTCCCGCCGGCTTCGTCTCTCGTGCTCGCACTTGCCGCTGCTCGACTTCGTACAAGACTGCTCGATCACTCAGCCTCCCACGCTCAGCTACCCTCGCCTCAGCTCACCCGCGCTCGTCTGCTCGGTGCTGCCTCACCTCGCTTCCGCTGCGTCTCGCCTCGCTCGACGCCTATTCGAGCTCGTCGGAGCTCTCGCCGGGGCTCTCGAGCCCACTCGACTCTCCACACTCAGCTCACACACGCTCACACTCACCCACACTCTCCCATAACCCGGTTCCAATTAGAAATCGATTAGAAACAAGGGAAGGAGAAGGCGGAACTCACCGAGAAAGGTCGCGACTTCGGAGCTCTCGATCGGAGGTTTGGGTCTCATCGGAGGCTCACGATAGCTTGTCGGATCTGCGTTGGACGGGAATGAGTACGATGGTAGAGCTTGAGGATGGTTTCGATCAGAAACGGAGGAGAACGGCTTACCGGAACCTTACTCGCGCTCAACAAGGCAGGTGGTGCTTCGATGGCTCGCCGGTGGCTCCGATGGTCCTTGGGCGACTCTGGATGCTGTTGGTGACTCTGAGGATGGGTTGAGGGCTACCGATGGTCCTTGGGTGGAAGGAGAACGAAGGAGGAAGAGGTGGGCTTGGTTTGCTTCTTGCGGGAAAACAGGGGAAGGAAGAGCTTCGGTGGTGGCGCTGTGAGCTCTCGGCCGATTGTTGGATTCGTCGAACGTCGGCCTCGCGACGAGAAGGTGGTGCTGCTGGTGTCGATGGGTAGTGGTGATGAAGAGCAACGGTGATGGTGTTGACGGTGAGCACGAGAAGATGAAGGAGGGAGCGGGAGATGGTGAGCAGAAGAGGGTGATGGAGAATGACAGTGATGGGGAGGGATGGTGAATGAGACGTCTGTGTGTTGCATCAGTATAGGAGAGGGGCGGGTATGGTAGGGGAAGAGGGCAGGTAAGGTAGCCTGTGGAAGTGGTTAAACAAATACCCGAAAATATATCCCGAATACGCGAATTTTGAATCCCAATATTAGTTCCCGAATATTAGTTTCCGACTCTCGCTTTCTCGATCAATTAAATTTATAAAATATAAAAGGATATCGTCATCTGATAATTATTTTCAATTTTCGAGGTAAAAGGACGGAAATCGTTCGTCAAATTTCATATTACGGTCGGAATCCGCTAAACGAGCTTTTAATTCGATTTAAATTCATTTTTAATTGTCCTTTTCCGAAAAATTAGGATTTGAAAATCCGAGCCTTTACATCATCCACCTCTAAAAACAAGTCTCATCCTCGAGACTAAAATCTTCTTAAAATAGTGGATGAAGTTTGAAATTGTTGAGTCCAAGGATCATGTCGTTGATCCCGTAAGCATCTCATAAGTGCCCCTATGAGATCCCCACAGTACCGTTGTCGTGATCATAATATCCCCAACAGACCGTAGCAAGAATGTAATATGAGCCCCTATCACATCCTTACTCCGACTCCTTGGCCATATCATAACTCAAATACTTATCCACTTCGTGGGGCGTTATAATGAGGTCTAGTGTTGTATTATTATTATTATTTTTATTATTATTATTATTTTTATTATTATCCAAGTTAGTCTCTTTTGAAACACGATTCAAAATTTCATGTTCGACGTTAGTCAAGTTCATTTCCACCTTCTAAGTTCATCTTACCATCCACCTCTAAGGGCTAATCCCACATTCTCGTCCTAGGTTCCATGTTATGATCAAATTCCAATACTTCAACTTCCATCATTTCTATCATCAAGCCTCATATATATATAGAGTGACACTCATATCACATATTAATAGCATGACCTAAACACGTCAAGTATAGTCGCATACCATAAAATATCTAGCACGTCATCACATCATCACAGCTCATCATATCATATCACCAAGGATCTGCACACAACTACCAATCATAAGTACACAAGCAAAGAGATACTACCAACCAACCCCAATCCAACTAGACAACTCACCGCACTCGCGAGGTCAGGAAAATATCTACGCTCGGCTCAACATAGGATGCGAGCAACTCGTCTAGGACATCCCCATAACTAGCCCGAATACTCTCCTCAGTCTCCCACGTGGCCTCCTCATGGCTTCTCCTAGACCACTGAACTAGAAGCAAAGGAACCTCCTTGTTCCTAAGCCTCTTGACTCGACGGTCAAGAACTCTCACAGGACGCTCTACAAAGGTATGGTCAGGCTCAACCTGAAGGTCTGAATAGTCTAGGATATAGCTAGGGTTAGGGATATACTGGCGAAGCTGTGAGACGTGAAAGACGTCATGAACACCGGCCAAGGATGGGGGCAATGCTAAGCGATAGGCCACCTCGCCAACTCTATCCAAAATCTCAAACGGGCCAATATACCTCGGACTCAACTTTCCTTTGATCCCAAACCGTCGGACTCCTCTGGTAGGCGAAACTCGAAGCCATACATGCGAACCTACCTCAAACTCAATCTCTGTCCTCCGCCTGTCTGCATACTTCTTCTAGCGATCCTGAGCGACTCTCATGTGCTCACGGATGCGTCCCACCTTATCAATGGTCTCTCTAACTAGGTCCGGTAAAGATGAAATCGTGTCCGAAGGCTCATCCCAACAAACTGGCGACTTGCATCGCCTCCCATACAGAGCCTCATATGGAGCCATCTCGATCGACGCATGGTAGCTGTTGTTGTATGAAAACTCCACCAATGGTAGGTGTCTAACCCAACGGTCTCCCCACTCCAAAACACATGATCGCAGCATATCCTCCAAGGTCTGAATCGTCCTCTCACTCTGGCCATCTGTCTGGGGATGAAAAGCTGTACTGAAATGCAGTCTAGTACCTAGGCTCTCCTGAACCTGGTGCCAAAACCTCGAGGTAAAACGTCCATCTCTGTCAGATACGATCCTCTCAGGTACTCCATGAAGTCTCACGATCAGGCAAATGAACTCCTCAGCTAACCGCGATGCTGGCCATGTCTCCTGAATCGGAATGAAGTGAGCTGACTTGGTCAACCTATCGACCACGACCCAAATGGCGTCGAATCCTCTGACATCCCGCCTCAGCCCGGTGACGAAGTCCATCGAGATATTTGTCCACTTCCACGCGGGAACTGGAAGCGACCTGACAAGTCCTCCCGGTCTCTGGTGCTCAATCCGAACCTGCTGGCAAACCTGACATCTGGCTACAAAGTCTGTGATGTCTGCTCGCATCCTCTGCTACCAATAATATCTCTTCAAATCCTGATACATCTTATTCGTCCCTGGATGGACAGAATAAGGAGTGGAGTGAGCCTCCTGCATGATCCTCTGCCTCAGACCTGACGTCGACGGAACTACAACTCTGCCCTGAAAGGTCAGCATCCCATCTCCTCTCTCTACAAGCTCTCTAAATCGACCCTGGGCCATCCGATCCCTCAGAACTGCAATCTCTGGACAGTCTGCCTGACCTCGCCGAATCTCCTCGGTCAACTCAGCCTGAACCTCCAAGAATGATAACTGTCCATTCTCCCGCTGAACCCACACCTCGAAGCAACACCTCATCAAATCTGTCTGCAAATCCCTCTGAGCTGTAAGCCTCGCAACTGATGCCTCCTGGCGAGTCTTCCTACTGAGCGCATCTGCCACCACATTGGCCTTTCCTGGGGGATAAACTATGTCCAAGTCATAGTCCTTTAGAAGCTCTAGCCACCGTCTCTGTCGCATGTTGAGCTCCTTCTGAGTGAAAATATACTTCAAGCTCTTGTGATCCGTCATCACCTTGCATGAAGTGCCGTACAGGTAATGCCTCCAAAGCTTCAAAGCATGAACTACAGCTGCCAACTCCAAGTCATGAACGGGATAGGACACCTCTACAGGCTTCAACTGGCGCGAAGCATAAGCGATGACCCGATCTCTCTGATGCAAAACACATCCCAAGCCGAAACGCGAAGCGTCTGTATAGACAACGAAGTCCTCTGTCCCTTCTGGCAACGCTAGTACTGGGGCGGTCGTCAGCTTCTCCTTCAGAAGCTCAAAGCTGGCCTGACACTCCACACTCCACTCAAAAGGAACATCCTTCTTCAGCAGTTGCGTCATCGGCCTAGCAATGCTCGAGAAACCCTGAACGAATCTCCTATAGTAATTGGCCAATCCTAGAAACGAGCGGATGTCCTTGACGTTCTTGGGCACCTCCCAAGCAACGATAGCATCAATCTTCGCCGGATCCACGGCGACTCCCTCAGCTGAAATCACATGGCCTAAGAAAGCCACCTCTCTGAGCCAGAACTCGCACTTGCTGTATTTCCCATACAACTGATGTTTCCTCAGCGTCTCGAGCACGATCCTCAAATGCTCCTCGTGCTCCTCTCTACTCCTCGAGTAGACTAAAATGTCATCTATGAAGACAACGACGAATCTGTCGAGGTAGTCAATGAACACGCGGTTCATGAGTTCCATGAAAGCAGCTGGTGCATTGGTCAGCCCAAACGGCATGACCACGAACTCGTAGTGACCATAGCGGGTCCTAAAAGCGGTCTTTTGGACATCCTCTAGCTTCACTCTCAGCTGGTGATAACCCGACCTCAAATCAATCTTCGAGAAAACAACGGCGCCCTGCAGCTGATCCAACAGGTCGTCAATCCTGGGAAGAGGATAACGGTTCTTCACCGTCGCACGGTTCAGCTCCCTATAATCGATGCATAGCCTCAATGACCCGTCCTTCTTCTTGACGAACAACACTGGTGCTCCCCAAGGTGATGCACTAGGCCTGATGTAACCCTTCTCGGTTAGCTCCTCCAACTGAGCCTTCAGCTCCGCCATCTCCGTCGGGGCCATGCGGTAAGGGACTCGTGAAATAGGTCTGGTGCCTGGGTCTAGCTCGATCACAAAGTCAACCTCTCTCGGTGGGGGAAGTCCCGGTAGCTCATCTAGAAACACATCTGCGAAGTCTCTCACAACAGGGACATCTGCCAAGCTGGGATGTGTGCGATCCACCTCTAAAGCGTAACACCAATACCCTATGCATCCCTGGTCTAGAAGTCTGGCGGCTCTGACTGCGCTAATGAGCGCTCCGTTCTTCTTGGGGTCGCTCCCCCAAACCTGGTGCTCAGTCCCGTCATCCGCCAAGATAGACACCGTCCTCGTCCTCAGATTGATGATCGCTCCATAGTGGTCCATGAAATCCATACCCAGAATGAGATCATCCATCCTCAATGGCATGACAATAAGGTCGGTTGGCCACTCACGCTCACCTATATGGATGGGGCAACCTAAAATCTCCCGACTCGTCCTAACCTTTGCCCCGTCCGCTAGACCAATAGTAAGGGGTAAACCACTCGTGCAGCTCAGGCTCAGCCTAGCAACGCACGCCTCTGCTATGAAGCAGTGAGTAGCACCAGTGTCAAACAATATAGACAGGCACGCATCATGGAAATGTATAGTACCTGCGGAAGTAGGGGCAGTACGGTCATCAGCTCTCATCTGGAACACGCGGGGCAGTGGGGGTAATGCTGGTCCTCGGCCTCCGGAACTCTGGCCACGATCATACCCGGACCCAGATCGTCCTGCAGATGTCGAACCTCTACCCTGACCTGGCCCTGACAGCCCTCTGCCTCCACGATCGTAACCTCTACCTCTTCTACCTCCTCTACCTCCTCCTCGACCTCTACCAGAAGCATCTCCTCTCCCTTGACCCTGGGGATAAGTCAGCAGTGGCGGCTGTGGAGCCGCATGAAGTCTCGGTGGCTGTGCAGTCGGCGGGGCTCTACCGTCCTGGGGACAACGGGCAGCTCTGTGCCCCATGGTGCCGCAAGTGAAGCAGACAATCGAACGATCTGGGCAGGAAGCGACATAATGACCTCTCTCGAAGCATCCATGGCAAGTGACACTCCTCACTCGTGCATCTCCTCCATAAACAGCTGGACCGGGCGGCTGGGGTGCCCTCGGTGTAACTCCGTGATATCCCCCTCTAAATCCTCCTCCATAGCCTCCTCTCCTGGATCTGTCGTCTCCACGACCATCCGCTGGTCTCGCTCTCTTCGCCTCAGGGCGAGAAGTGGTGTATGCAGTCTCGGACAAGATCCGCTGCTGGTCATATAGGAGGATGACCTCCAAGAATCGATTAAAGCTGACAGCTCACAAGCTAGAGGCATGCAGAAGTACTGGAGGCGGCAGTCTCATCGATAACATGCGAATCCGGCTCTCATCGGAAGGGCACAAGTGAGCACAATAAACCAGTTCCTTCTTGAACTGGCGAACGATGGTAGAGACAGAAGCTGATCGGTCGTAGTAGCCTCGCATAAAGGATACCTGTCGGGCTATCTCAATCCCAGGAGGGCGGTACTCTCTCAGCATCAGATCCCTAAACTCCTCGTAGGTCCACTCAGCCTGATCTATCTTAAATAAAGACCAGCGGTCAAAAGCGTCTCCCTGTAGACGGCCTGCGGCAAGTCTCTGTCTCTCGGAAGCAGGGACAACAACATGGTCGAACAACCCATCCATCTCACGGAACCATCTCTCAATATCCCCCCCAACCTCTCCAGTAAAAGCCGGAGGACAGCACTGAGCTAATGTCTTGACCCAGTCGACGCGCTTCTCAGGGCGTGCATCGGCTACGGGCTCAGCTGGTTGAACAGGAACCTCGAGAGTCGGTGCTGTAGATCGGGCTCCTCCCCGTAACTCGCTTAGAATGTCGTGAAGTGACGCCTCTAGCTGTCCAAGTCTAGTCTCTGTGGGAATCGGAATCTGGTCGTCGGCTGGCGGAGGTGAAGCTCGCTCCTCAACGTGATCGTCAGCAGCGCGCTCCTCGATGCTCTCAACAGCAATCCGACGAGGGCGTCCCCGACCACGATGTGCTCTACCCCCACGCCCAACAGAACCGCGTCTAGTATCGACCATGAGTACTACATGAACGGTTAATTTAAACACTCAGCACAGAAGCACTCGACGATTAATATGATCCCCTTCAAGGAGGATCGCCCTCAGGCATAATTGCATATATGTATAAATTAAGCATAGAGACGATCTATGCCGTCCTTCGAGAGACGGCAGACCGGAGGGGCAAAACCTCACGGTCACCTAACTCGACACTCCAACCTCCATGGTGTTCATTGGAGTTATCTGGGCCCATCTGTAAATCAAAGCTACTATTTTGCCTACCGTTCCCCGAGTTCTACATCCATAAGGGAGGTCTATTGCTTTGGTGTATACCCACGAGATTGTTTCCCCTTTATTCATTTTACGTTTTAATTCCAATGAAATTCATTTTGCCCTTTTGAAAGCATTTCTCAAACGCATTTGAAAACATTGGGCGATTTTAAAAACCATCTTCAACCTGTTGTACTCGGATTGCACAACCTGGCTCTGATACCACCTTTGTAACGGCCCGGGATTATGATTCCCGAGTTACGTTTCGAGGGATGAAACCCCTCGTTGGGATCTTGCGCCCCGAGTACAGGTTGAAGGTTTGAAATCGATTGTGCGCAGTTTAAAGTGGGATTTTGCACCCAAACCCGGAAGGTCCGTTGGAGACCCCGGGGTAAACCCCTGTACCTGTCCTAAATCTACAACGTGCGAAAATCCTTTATCATGCAAAGGGCGAAAATTCTGAAAACGATACAACCAGTGCCACGGCAGAGCCGGGTCAAAACGGAGTAGAGTAGGAAGAAATCCAAAAAGCATGAGTTTGGTGAAGTCAGGGTTCATACACTCACTCTCCGCCATATGAATGGACCCCGTCATATCAGCACAAAATCAAGTAGTAGATCGGGTACCTGAAACTATACCACCAAGTCAGGCCAAGAGTCCGCCTGCGGGTCCTCTGACCGCGCTGAGGACATATAATACGCCTATACCTAGAATAAAGGATGCCTTCATGCAGTACTGAAATAAAACCACACTATCATGCTCCTAATTCATATGTGCAGAATATTGAGGAAGGCCTTAACAAAGAATACCAAGCGGTATATCCCTCTTTTACCACCACCCCTCTTCCAGACAAGGTGGAGACTGGCCAGTTCGATGCTATAATCATATCAAATATCATCATCATATCATATCTCATGCCCATCTAGTATCTCGTGATATATATAAATGACTCGAGGAGGACAACACCCGATGAAGCTGGGCTGCCCTATGACCCTAGCAAGGACTCTAGGACTCACAGATAACGGCCGTTCTGTATTCAAATGCATACAGAATAAGGATGCTCATTCGTAAATGCAATTCCTAAGCATGATACTACTTGACATGCTCTTATGCATATGCAACACCTACATACTATATGACACATCAGGCAAGAGGTACTGGTTACTGAGTAAGCCCCGGAGGTACTTACCTGGCTAGCAGATCGGCAACAAAAGGATCCAGCACACAATAGTCACAATCACAGAGTACCACCTAGTACATAATGGAATATACATAAGTCTACATCCAACTATTATGTACTCAAGCACACATCAATCAATAGAACAAGTAACATATTATGGAAGTCATTTCATCACATCATCCGCTCCTCAAGACCACATCGTTCTCCATAATTCATTCAACCATTTCCGCATATACCTCAACGGTTCATCAAAATCATAAGACATAATTTGTGTGATATAAAATCCTACTAGATCGTCATAATTATCCAACATTTAATCTCATATAATAATTCACCACAAGTCATGATATTAGTCATACATATCATAATGTTAGTCAAACAATCATATTATCATGCTAGTTAGTCATCGAATAAGTCTTATTCCCAAGTTAGTTTCAGAACCGTTTCAAATCTCAGTTAAATAGTTAAGTATTCTGACCCTTGGAAATACTCGTCAATTTCCATTTTAAATTTATTTATTAGATTACTTTTCAACCTTGAAATTCTTTTTCAAATTTTTTTTTATAAATCTTTAAGTCCCAATAATATATTTTAAACCTCATATAGTATTACAATATATTTTAATTACCGTTAACTGGTTAAATAATGAATGGATAACCCGAACCGAACCGAACCAAACCCGCTGATTAATCCCAACCCGGTTATAACGAGTAAATAGATATATAAGTTAGTGAGAAGGGGCCCACAAGTGCCAAGCTGTCCGTCTTCTTCGTTGATTCAAAATGGACTCCGCCTGCGGCCGCGCCATGGCACAGCTCCCGCCGGCTTCGTCTCTCGTGCTCGCGCTTGCCGCTGCTCGACTTCGTACCCGACTGCTCGATCACTCAGCCTCCCACGCTCAGCTACCCTCGCCTCGGCTCACCCGCGCTCGTCTGCTCGGTGCTGCCTCACCTCGCTTCCGCTGCGTCTCGCCTCGCTCGACGCCTATTCGAGCTCGTCGGAGCTCTCGCCGGGGCTCTCGAGCCCACTCGACTCTCCACACTCACCCACACTCTCCCATAACCCGGTTCCAATTAGAAATCGATTAAAAACAAGGGAAGGAGAAGGCGGAACTCACCGAGAAAGGTCGCGACTTCGGAGCTCTCGATCGGAGGTTTGGGTCTCATCGGAGGCTCGCGATGGCTCGTCGGATCTGCGTTGGACGGGAATGAGTACGATGGTAGAGCTTGAGGATGGTTTCGATCAGAAACGGAGGAGAACGGCTTACCGGAACCTTACTCGCGCTCAACAAGGCAGGTGGTGCTTCGGTGTCTCGCCGGTGGCTCCGATGGTCCTTGGGCGACTCTGGATGCTGTTGGTGACTCTGAGGATGGGTTGAGGGCTGCTGATGGTCCTTGGGTGGAAGGAGAACGAAGGAGGAAGAGGTGGGCTTGGTTTGCTTCTTGCGGGAAAACAGGGGAAGGAAGAGCTTCGGTGGTGGCGCTGTGAGCTCTCGGCCGATTGTTGGATTCGTCGAACGTCGGCCTCGCGACGAGGAGGTGGTGCTGCTGGTGTCGATGGGTAGTGGTGATGAAGAGCAACGGTGATGGTGTTGACGGTGAGCACGAGAAGATGAAGGAGGGAGCGGGAGATGGTGAGCAGAAGAGGGTGATGGAGAATGACAGTGATAGGGAGGGATGGTGAATAAGACGTCTGTGTGTTGCATCAGTATAGGAGAGGGGCGGGTATGGTAGGGGAAGAGGGCAGGTAAGGTAGCCTGTGGAAGTGGTTAAACAAATACCCGAAAATAAATCCCGAATACGCGAATTTTGAATCCCAATATTAGTTCCCGAATATTAGTTTCCGACTCTCGCTTTCTCGATCAATTAAATTTATAAAATATAAAAGGATATCGTCATCTGATAATTATTTTCAATTTTCGAGGTAAAAGGACGGAAATCGTTCGTCAAATTTCATATTACGGTCGGAATCCGCTAAACGAGCTTTTAATTCGATTTAAATTCATTTTTAATTGTCCTTTTCCGAAAAATTAGGATTTGAAAATCCGAGCCTTTACATATGATTCTCGCTTTGGGTGCGAGAGGTTCGAGTTCGATTCTCGAACTACCCCACCATCATTAACTTTAGTTGATAAGGGTGCTAGAAATGACAAGGGGTGTGTTTGGGTGGAAGGGTGAAAATATAATTTTGTCATGTCAATGTCACTAAAGGCTTAGTGTGACAAACTATATTTTCTTCACGAAAGGTTTAGTGACAAAGAAAAATTTTGTCACGAAAAGCCTGGGGCGACAAGACAGCTTTTTTGTCTCAAAAGAGCAGTTAGGGTGACAAAATTTTATTTCGTCGCCATATCTTTGGGCAACGCGCCTAAGGCGACGAATTGATGACAACTTATTTTGTCACATTTGACTTGACAAAAACTGGTTTTTATTGTAGTGGAACAAGGTGTTCATTCTAGTCAATTAATGTATTCTATTGTGTCAATACCAAATATACAATAAATAAGCTGGTTTCAAAATATAACTAAATGCTTCAAGAGATCATGAAGTGTTAGCACCTGACAGAAATAACCATTAAAAAGTACATATGTAGAGGAAGTTGAGGGAAATCGAAAAATCTTAAAAACATGGGCTTACTTGAGAAGAAGCTAGAATTTGAAAGCCAGTACCGTGGAAGTTGAGGAAAACCAATGAATTTGAAAACTTGGGCTTATATTAGCTTCATAATCACAACGTATTTTCCTAGTAAATGAAATCCTAAATTGATTTCCAGTTTGAAGAACCCTAATTTGGGGAAAAAAAATTGAAGAACGATATTATTACCTTCAAATTCCGTCAATTGAAGGTTATAACTAGTAAACCGAAGATTGTGATTTACCTTAGACCTTGGAAAACTTGTAACTGGAAATCCCTCTTCACTAGTGTGCCCTTCTCAGTAGATCTAGCGAGGGTGACCCGAGAGAGAGAAAGACAAAATGCTAGGGCGGATAGAGGGGGAGACGACGAGGTTACGACGGTGCCGGCACGAGCAACAATAAGGGGTGACAATCGGAGTCAAGGATTGCTTCTCTGTATGATTCACAGGTTTGGGGGAATGAATTGGGAGAGGAGAAAGCGGCAGTAGATCTGTAGATAGAGAGAAGGAATTTAGGTTATACGTAGTAGCGTTTTTTTTTTGTTTGCTTTGCCGCTCAATAATTTGGCCCAAATTTTTGGACTAAAAAAGTTGCCCCTAATTTTATGACATTTTAAAAACGCCATAAATTTGACGGCGTTTTTCAGACGCTATAAATTTGAGTTCATAAAATATAGTTTTAATAAAATGGCATTTTGCAAACACCATAAATTTTATGACGTTAATTTGTAAAACGCCATCAATAAATTGTATCATACAAATTCATGAAGTTTTTTTAGTTAAAAGCCATAAAAAGGTATTTTTAGTGGCATTTTTATAAAAAAACATCATCTTTTAAATGTCATAAATAACACAAAACGTAGTAGTGTCGGGGTTGAGTCGAGCGACTGGCTCGGCCTGGCCCTGATTACCGTCGGGTCTCCTCCGTGACTTGAACCGAACTCCCTCACCGCTGGTTTGGTTGTCGTCGGCTCTCTGGTCCGCCGCCTATGGCCGTTTTTGACTCCGATCGTCGTTTTTTCTTGGCCGGAGTGGGTGTTGGCCTCAGACCTGTCGTCTACTCCTCTAAACTCCCTCACCTCCGAAGCTTCTGCTCCTCCGTACTTCGTCACTTTTGCTTGGTCTCTGGCTTGCAAAACCTCCGACTTCTCCCCTTCGTACCTCCGCTTCTTTCTCCATTCCATGGGCCCGGGTCTTTGGTCCTTGGGGCCCAAGATTGGGTCTTTTTGGGCCCAAGGTGGTAGTTTTTTTTTAATGAGAATTGTAATCTTTTTCTTAATCCTTTACTCCTATTTTATTTTACCAACTTGAATATTTTATGACCAAAAATAATAATAATAATATGAAATGACATACAAAACATAACAACCTCATTAATCTCCTACTCATTCTATCATGTCATACTGATTTTTGCCCCAACGTACTTTTTCTAGAGTATTTGTTTGCTTGATTCTAGCAGCGGTATTTCTTTGAGGTTTGTGGTCTTTCTTTTTCCGTCACGCGAGAGGTCGTGGACGTGATCGAGATCTGACGACTCGTTATCGACCGAGTCCAAATCTGAGGTCTCCACTTTTGCTCCCTAGGGATTCTCTGTGTTACCTTTATCAACTGTCAGAAGAGATGGATTGCATTGTCCCGGTTCCAACATCGTTCGCCTTCGCTAGTTTCGACTTTCGTTCTCTAGTTTGGTCGTGGTGGACTTGTCTTTGTTGATTTGGTTGTAGTTCAGTTCTTTCATAACGGTTTGTCCGTTGCCGTTCTTTCGGCCTCTCGTTTCATCGGATATGTCCGGTGAGTCAAATTCTTTCCAATTTAAATAATAATAATAATAATAATAATAATTGAAATTGCTAGGCAAGCTTGGCTGTACACACTATGCATGTTTGGCAAAATGGTAACATGCTTATCTGTACCAAACCTTTTCCTTAATATAGCGTACGTTCGTAATTCTGAATTCCAGTATCAACGTATACTTTTGCTGAGTTTTGCATCAAAGAATGATAGGTATATAGTTGGGAACGGAACCAAAAATGAAACTTGAGGTGGACGCGCAAAAATCATTTTCATTATATAATAATTACGGCTAAAATCAAACCCATCAAACGGAATGTTTCCAATTCATAAAATTGTGTTTGGTTACACTACTCAAATGATTGATTGTGTTTTAGGGGTTAAAAACAATTCGGCCCATTTGTTTACCGAGAAAATGGTAGTCAATATACCACTCTTTCCGGCCCTTTGCAAAAATGACCCCCACCCAGCCCAATTTGTAAAAATGTCAAAAATGCCCACTTATTTGCAAATGTAACCGATTTCTTAAACCTGTTGCTCCAGGTTACCTTTATGCTGAACGAGCCCTCACTGACCGCCTTCCTTCTCTCCGGCCGTTCCCCGCCCTGAGCCCTCCACGAGCCACCTCCGGCCACCCAACCACCGGCGTTCGAACCCTCTCCTTCCTGCGCACCCACTGAGCCCAGAACTCACCCGACTCATGCCCCGCTGACCCCACTGGTTGCGGCTGCTGTTACTGTCTGGCAGTGGCGACACGGCCGACGACCTCCATTTTCGCTACCTCTTCACCTTCCCCAATCCGCTATGCTCTCTCTCCCTGTCGTCCATGACTTCTTCTTTACTCTGATTCAATTGCCTCTTTCTGTTCATCTCTCAGCTCCGGGCATCGCCTGATTTTACCCTCATTCACATATCACTGGTACGCTCTCTCCTTTCTGATCATGTTTTGAATCCTTTTGTTAGTTTATCTGTCTCATTGGTTGGCTTTCACTGCATAGTTTGCGTTTTTTTTTTGTTGGAATTGATCTTCGTGAAGGAATGAAATCGTTTGATTTCCGAATCAGGAAATCTGAAGGGCTTACAGATTTTCGAGATTTTTTTTACCCCTTCCTTTTAGCAATTTAGTTATTGTTCTTGATGCAGTGCTTGTCCAAATTGGTTTAGGTTATTGGTTTGCTTGGGATTCTGAAAGTTCCCCTTCCCGATGGTTGAGTTTGGGCTTCGATTTCATCTAGAGATATTTATGTAGAATTAGATCCTTGGTGAAATTATAAGCAAATTAAATTGTGGAATCTGCAACTAGCATAGGTTGGAGAATTGGTTATCGTATTTCTAATCCATGTTTACTTGCTATTCCATATCTAATAGACAGTCTTTAACAACCTAATTATATGTGAACACTCAAGGAATGATTTTCAATTCCATATCATATAGTCAACTACTAATTTCTATAATATGGGAAACCATATGATTGACTCTTCAGGTTTCCACTTAGGTTTTTTTTTATCATCTTTGGCATGACGGTTTACCATTGCCCTTTCTGCAACTTGTGCCTTGTTGGTAAGGGACTTGGGTATGATTTCTATCATTGCATGACGTGCAGCTGCTGCCTCAGTGTGAAGCTATTGGACCACAAGTGTTGGGAAATAAGTCAAGAAACAAACTGTCCTATCTGCTGTGATTTCCTTTTTACATCTAGCGAATCTGTCCGAGCTCTCCCTTGTGGGCATTTCATGCATTCCTCTTGCTTCCAGGTATCTGGATTTCATTTTGCACTTTAGTTTTCTTGTTCTGATTATTAGCAACATTTTCTGTATAGCTATTTCCCTTGAATCTTAATAACCTGCTGCTCTTTTAGGTTTACTCTGGAAGCAATTATATTTGTCCAATCTACAGCAAGTCAATGGGAGATATGGCGGTAAGAAAATTTTGCTTCTTTCTCAATGAAATTACTTGTGTATGATTTGTAGTTTCTTTTGCAATAGTGGAGACAATGTAGACATTGGAAAGTTCCTAAGCCTTTGTGCCAATAAAGATTTTGTGAACATGACATGAGCTGTGTATATAATGTCTTGAGTGCACAAATAGAAATGGATACTTGCACTCTATGGACATGGGAAGTGACATCTTGTGTCTTGATGATAAGAACGATCTGGGAGACTGAAAGGAATTTTATGTGAAAGTATAAATGGCACATGCAGGGGGCTTTCAAGCATTGTATGTTGATTTGAGCAACACAATCGTCTGATAAGAATTCGACGAGCCACAAAGTCGACGACAAAGAGGTTGGGGCTTGCGGGATTCCTCGCGAGTTCGACCTAGCGCCGACGCCATCCACCCAAACCTGCAAGCTCTGCCGATTCCTCTTGAAGCACCTTGAATTAGAGCTCGCAATTCCTGATCCGACCCGAGAAACCCGACCGACTCACCCGACCAAAAACCCGACCGAACCCGAAAATTTGGCGTTATGCATAACCCGAACCCGAAACCGAGCCCGACCGATGTCGACCCGAAACCCGAAGTGACTCGAATACAGGCAAACCCGACTCAACCGGAACCCGACCCGAATTCCAACCCGACCCGAAATTTAACCCGACCCGACTCCCAACCTGACCGACTTCCAACCCGACCCGACTCCCAACCCTACCCGACTCCCGACTGACCCGACTCCCAACCTGACCCGAATATCCTTAAATATATATATCTATTATACATTTATACTATAAAACAAAAAAAAATTATTGTAATCTATTATCGAGCTATTGATAGTTAATGTTATTTCTAAACAAAATAAAATTTTCATTGATCAAAATGAAAATTTAAAACCATTAGTGCGTAATCCCCACAATTGACTGGGCCCACCTTGATTGCAGTACTAGTAAATATAATATTTTTCTAATATTTTATTTTATTTTATTTTATTTAACTATTTATAAAGAACCACTCCCTCTCTTCATTTTTTACACTTAATAATAATACAGAGTAGTAGAAAGTTTCATTGTTGCTTATTGGAGTATATTTATATAGTATTAAAAAAAAACTAAACGTATACTCCGTGTATACTGAGTATTTATTTTAGAGGATGTAATCTATGCCATAATACAAGGGATGACATTTTAATTTTATTGTATTTAACTACTGAGTATTTATTTTAGAGGATGTAATCTATGCCATTATACTATTTTATTATTTTTTTGACTTTTATATTTCCCTCCTATAATTTTCTATCTTCCCTCCTCAAATTTTATTCCCTCCCAATAAATTTTATTTCCCTCTTATTCTTAAGTCTTAACAATCAAACCCTTAACTCTAAACTCTAAACCCTAAACCCTAAATGAATTTTATATCATCTACTTAAATACTTAATAATTAAACAAAACTTGAATATGGTTTAAATTTAAGTTACAAATTTATGAATATATGATAGTTTTATAAGTTGTATTCGTAATTTTATATTACTTTATTTTTCAAAATTTGATGAGGGATGAAAGGAATACTTTAAATGTATCGAATATTCGAATCCATCAAATATTCTAATTCATCGAATAATCGGAGATGAATTTATATTTGAGGTTTAAGGTAATCTTATTTAGTTATTTAACTTATTTACATATAGGCAATAATTTGTTTACTTTATCAGTACTTAATGATGAATTTATATATGAGGTTTAAGATATTTGGTTCGAAGAAGGTAATCTTGAAGATTAACTCACAAAGGAATCGGTTTACTAGATTACTCAAAACTACAAAAGTCATCAACTCATAACCATAATATATTCATATAGAATATAGATTGATGTAAATCATTACTCGTTTACTCATTTAATAATGAATGATCGACTTGAATTCAAAATTCTCATTTCTCACTAATAAAAGATGAGTACAATGAGGATATTATAACTTGAAATTCTTGAATCATATACGTAGTGAAATTTATTTTGAAAACTACTTTTTGAAAGACACAAATAACAATATAATAACATGAATTATATTTTAGATAAGGAATCAAGTATGATTTTGATAACAATATATTGCCAAATTTCAATGACATTAATGATTAATAGAACGAGCTTACTAACCGCATGGATTAATTTTTTTTAAATGAAGTTAATATGTTTAATATTAGATAAATATTATGTTAAATCATAAAAAATATCCATAAAGATTGTAAAATTTTAAAAATAAACTAAATATAATATAAATTAACTAAATATATTACAAATTTCTTAGATATAATATAAAGGATAAATATTATAAATGTTTTATAATAGACATTTTATAGAATCGTTATAATCGCAAAAAAAAAATCGGGATGGATTTTCCATTTTTAGATCGTAGGAATCGTAGGATCGAATCGAGTTTTTAACAACATTGGAGCTTACGAGCCAATGAGTAGATTATATATTGAATCATATTTAATTTTACTAAAATAATTTTTGAAATACATAAATAGCATGAATTACATATTCGATTTAATAAAATTGATTACCCGAAAGTCCCGAACGAACATGATTTAAAAAATTCAATTAAACGATTAAAAATTCAAAACAAATGTAGACCTCACCCGCTTCTACTTGAAACCTGAATGAGACCGACCTGAGTACCGACCCGAAACCCGAATGAGACCGACCCGATTCTGACCGAAAACCCGAATGGGTCCAACCCGATTCTGACCGAAACCCGACCAATCTGAATTTCATTTTGACCGAACCCGACCCGACCCGACCCGACCAAGACCGACATAAAAATTTTGACCCGAGTTGACCCGACTCATTAGTGCCCGACCCGAATGTGATCGACCCGAACCCGACCGAATGACCAGAATTGCCAGCTCTACCTTGAATCATGGCCGATTCTCATCTATTTTATCATCTTGAGTTGTCTTTGAAAACCACTACAGAGTAGGTGAAACTTAAATCTGTGTACTAAGCTTTAAATCAAGTTTTTGACAATTGATAAATTTCAGCAGGGGACCAAGGGTTACTTCTACATTGGCTAAGACATCGTTGTCACTGGCTAGATAATAGTGTTTACTGGCTAGATTGAGTAGTGAAATGGTTGAACAAATTGGTGAAATACCAATATCAGTCTCGATACAACGATAACGCCACTGACTTATGTTGTTGCCTTTTAGAATCTTAATTATGTAGAAGTTTTGTTGTACAGCTAAGACAATAAGCATAGATCCGGCAGGGGTTACTCCTATATTGGCTAACACATTGTTGTCACTGGCTAGATAATAGTATTTGCTGGCTAGTAAGTATAGATCGCAAATATTCGGGCTTCGCATCCGACATGATTGTATTGGTTAAGAACTTTAGTACTTCGTAGTGTTTGGTTTAGGTCTTAATTGTTTAATCGTTTCCACCTTTTAGAGGACTTGTGTTTGATTTTATCATCTTGAGAGATCCAGCAGGGGTTACTTCTACATTGGCTAAGAGATCATTGTCATTGGCTAGATAATAGTATTTACTGGCTAGTAAGCATACTTCGCAATGGGTTATACTTATACATCGTTGTAAATTTCTTTCTATGTGTTGAAGTATGTTGTGATTGAAACCATTAATGTTACACTGGACGATGTCATTTGAGAGTAATGTAGGTTTGTTTCTAGAATCAGTTATGTACATTCAAAACCACCAAATCCCCAAAGTGTTAGTGAGTTAGAAGCAAACTAACAAAATACTACATTCGACTACGCAAAAGAAGAGTTATCCCACTAGACATCGATTTCTTCACCTTACCATCACACGCTTGCTTATGTCCTCCGACGCTTCCGACATCGATTTCTTCATCTCCGGAGCAACGATTGTCGGTTCTATCCATTATGTTGTTTTGTACTTAACTTGTTATGTATTGGTTAGGAACTTTAGTACTTTGTAGTTTTTGGTTTAGGTCTTAATTATTTAATCGTTTCCACGTCGGGAGCTTTACCTTTCATCTCCGGAGCAACGATTGTCGGTTCTGCCCAGATTTTCTGGTTTATCTTGCCAGTTGTGTGAATTTCTTTATCAGCTGAATTGTTGTATTTGTCATCCAAATGGTTATCCATGCCATATTCTAAATTGAGATCGAGATGCGATATAGACCATACTTTACTTCGAAATATTTTTTTCCATAAATATATACAAAGTGGGTGTCTATAGATAGATAAAATTAAATTAAGTTCAAAAATAAATTTATTTTGAGTGAGGCTAGAGGCAAGACGTCGGAATGGCTATTGACAAGATAATTTCACCTAAATTACCCCAAGTCCTTTTCATTTTTTCTGAACACGTTGGAAAAAGCTCAAAACTCTCTCTTCCGAATCGAAACCTAAATCTAACGAACGAATTGTTTTGATTGAAAACAGCCTAAAATCGATGAAATTAATCAAAAGATCAATCAATCAACACACGAACGGGTATATCGGTCGCTTTAAGTGATTATCGAATGACAATTTTAAGTCTTCATTCGAAAAAACCGTCGAAGGAAGAGCTCGGCATACAGAAATGAGGTTAATGCATAAGCTCAGCATATTTATGTGAGGTGAATAAATAAGCTCAGCAAGTTTTTGTGAGGTGAATACGTAACCTCGGTGCATAAAAAAAAGGTTATGAAGGAGCCTCATCTACTTTTTAGGAGGTATATAATGACCCTTTTGAAGATCTAATCTAAATCCTCATTGATATAAGCTGAGCTAAATAAACAACCTCAGCCTCTGTTGTTGAGGTGAAGGAGGTAGCTCGGCTTCTGTTGTTGAGGTTAAAGAGAGAGCTCAGCTTCTGTTGTTGAGCTTAGTGAGTGAGCTCGGCCAATGTTGTTGAGGCTATAAAATATCCTCCTTGACACGTATTGCATAAATTCATTAAAAGTATATGTGTGATGAATATTATTATAATGCAAACTCATATGCTTCTAATAATGAGACATACTAAATGACTAAATCAGTTTAGAAAATGTTGTTTTCTCCACTTCTGATTGCAACTCTAAATGAAATAGTAAAATAGTTATTCTTAAGCAGACATAAAACAAATTAATGCATATTTTAATGTCCTATCTTACGGTAATTGTTTCAAGTGCCCACTTCCCACTTATCCTCAACCTAAGGATTAATGGCGTCTCAATTCCTTTCCGTCCTGATTTAGTAAATAAGAAAAATGTAATTATTTGGAGCTACGTTACCTGTACTAATCTAAATAACAAGCCATTGGTAGTGGCTGTTGTTATGCTATGGAAATCTAATGTATTAGCAATAGAAAAACAACTAGGAATTACATCCACGTTGCATTCACGATGGTTTCATGAACAAAAAATATTTATATATGTCAGTTCGACAAGTAATATTGAAATCTTAAATTACCTCTATTGATGTTACATTCATGACGAATACATCTATCCACTAGTGTTTTGGCCTGTGCTACGCACGGGTCTAAATTTTTTTAATATAAATTATATATAAAATAATATTTTTATGTTATAATTATTAAAGATTTATCACTAGGGAAAAATATTTTTGTATAAATATATTGAGATTATTTATGATGAACTTTAACCGCTAAATTGTTATCAAATGTATAGTTGTTCGTGCTTTATACTAATATTTATATTTAACACCACAAACATTATACAACCAACCTTTTTCTTGCTTCTATTTATTCAAATTAATATGATATATTATGATTTCTAATATTAATTTTAAAATGATGAAATTAAATAAATGAGTAATGTTAATCTAAAAAGGATATTTCTAACTGATGAGAAAGCATTTAGTGAATGAATTTATTGGGCAAAAAAATCTCTTTTATAAGTTCATTCTTAAAATTTAATATATTGATTTTTTAATTAAAAATTGATGTTTATGCCAATTTATATGATTATTATGATTTCAAATAAAAATAATATGATTATTATGATTTACAATATTAATTTTAAAATGGTTAATCTAAACTGACGGTTAATCTAAATATTTTAAGCTAACTTTATATGTTATATAGATATATAGATATAGATGTTAAACTGACGGTTATTTTACAAACAAATAATATTGAAATCTAATATTAGTCAATAAAAGTCGCTATCCCATTGGTTCTACCCCTGCACATATTTCACAACATCTTAGGTTCGATTTCGAATAACCCGAATTTTTTACTTCATTTTTTTTATTCTTAGGATATAAAAGAAGCTCAACAAAATCTACCGAGCTTATGAAATAGCCTCAACTTTATTTGGTGAGGTGATGTTGTGAGCTCAGCAAAGTTTGGTGAGCTTAGCACGTCACCTCATAATAAGGTTGAATTTACCACAACGGCGCCTACAAAAGCCCGGGATGGTTTTGGAGGGAAAAATAAATGGATTGGGAGGGAAAATTTTGGAGGGAAAAATAAATAGATTGGGAGGGAAAATTTAGGGTTTGGCCGCCAATAAATTCTATATAAGACCTCCATAGTTCTACAAAGTAGTCACAACTCCAAAACATGGCGGAAAAACACAAACAACATATTCGCGACCTTGTTGAAGTTCGAATATTCATGAGGAATTTGATGGAGGAATTCGGCCCATCACTTGCCGCCTCAAACATACGCAAAGGAACGGGGTATCAATATACCCTCGAGAAGATGTATGAAGAAGAATTAAACCATTACGAGCTAAGCAAGCATCCCAGTCTTCAACAACTGGTTAAAGCGGGCAAACGGGTGCTTGCACTTCCAGTTGTGGATTTATGCATCGTTAAAGAAGAAGGTCCCAGAAGATCACCTAGAGGGAAGAAGTCCAAAAATAATTAATATTTATTCTTTCTATTTTAATCGAATGATTAGTTTTATTTATAGGTTGTTATTCCATGGATGTTAGATTGTAACGAGCATATTATTATCAATAAAAATTTATATTTCGATCGATATGTTTTGATGGTACATATTAGCGATGATTGTCGGATCTCAATACAAATTTGAAAAGGCGATTGAGCATAATAAGTAAGCTCAAAACATTTAACTGAGTTAATAATAAAGCCTCAAACAAATTGACTGAGCTAATGCAATAAGCTCAACTGATAACGGAGGACGGCGACAGCATGCCTCGGATGGGCGCGATGGAGCATGCAGGAGCCAATGGGTTATTTCCAACGCTCGAGTACGACGACGGAGGGCTGCCGATGGGCTGACTGGAGGGTGATTGGCGATCGACGGTGGCGAATGATGTCATAATATATGCGATAGAGAAGAAGGAAACCAAGGAGAAGACTTGAAAACGTTTTTTTATCTTTCAAAAATCAGGAAGATATTATGAAGATATTTATAAATTAGGAAGATATTAGGAGGCTTAATATTAGGAGAGGATAGATGCAAATCATGTAAACGTTTTTTTATCTTTCAAAAATCAAATATTAAACAAAATCAGATTTTGTTACAAATATGGAAATAGATAAAAACTAATATTTTTATATATACGTTAATCATTATATACATAGTTCATTATATACCTATTTCATTATATCCCTAGTAAGTAGAGAACCTTCCGTCTTACGTTTAACCTAAATTGACTAAGTTGAGGTCAGACGATGGATGCAAATCATGGAAACCAATCGGAACAGCAATCGGGTGAAGAAGATGTTTATGTAAGTTTTAATTTTATAGCAAGATTCAATTTTTATACCTTAATTTGTACGTCATATTGGTTGATAGGACCTCTGATAACCAAAACAACGTATCATACAATACGTTCGCAATATGTTTGAGCTTGCGTATTAACCTCAGCAATATATGCTGAGGTTATGTATTACCCTCAACTGTATTTACCGAGCTTATGTATTACCCTCAACTGTATTTACCGAGCTTATGTATTACCCTCAACTTTATTTACTGAGCTTATGTATTAAACTCAATAAATTTAGCCCAGACTATGTTGTAGTCTTAGAAACTGTTTTTGAGGTTATTCTTGGAATCGTTGACGTTGTGTTTTCGTTGTTCCCTTCAGCTTGACAACATTGACGCTTACATAAGTTTCGACCGCGAACAGCCTGGGAGTGACATAAACTCGTTGGACGATGAAGACGAAGTGTCTGACGTTACCGAGTATCCGAATTTGAAATACCTGTTTAAAGACTGTAAAACTTGGGACTCTAAAGATGAAGTTGTCAAGGATGCTCGGGATAAAGCCAAAGCAAACAATATGGTGTTAGTCATATCACGCTCTGACCAAAACAATTGTTGGTTGTACTGTGAGAGACATGGCACGCGTCGGATTCATAAACGTCTTGATGAGCCAAACATGGTTGTGAAGAAGAGAAAGGCGACATCTAGACGGTGTGGTTGTATGTTTCGCATTAAATGTCATCAGGTGATGCCTAACCGTTGGAGATGTATAAATATACATATACCTCTTTTTTGGATTGGGGGAGGGGGGCTTCAGCCACCTCGAGCCCCCCGTAGATCCGCCTCTGAACTCAATAGCAAGAAAGGGGGAAATTTGAACACAACTTAGCCCTTAATCCCCTCAATAGTGGAAAGCATCACTTTATATCATGGGCATGGAATGGCAGAACTAAAGAATTTTGTGGCAATAATCAATATCGATCAATTTCTATCCAGCTTCTAAAGAATTTGAACACAACTTCCTCCATCCAGCTTCTAAACATTTAGCAGCTTCTAAACATTGATCAATTTCTTACTTTCTCTTGTTTACCGATTAATTTGGCGATTGATTTGCAAATCCATCTTTCTCCTACACTACACAATTCAAAAGCCCCAGAGTGAACCTTCTATTCAAAAAATGTAAAATGGAAAAGGGATGGAATTCGAACCTGTGACCTCTACCAAACCCAGTTCAGCATTGAGCAAGCATCGGGACCTTTACCACCAAGCTACCCATTCAACCTTGTTTCATTTTACAAGATATTTAAATTAGTATTCTTGAATACTTTGTATGTAGGTGTATTTCAAAATTATTTAGAGTATTTTTATTTAATACAAATAAATTAAAAATTATATTTATATTGTCCATGTCCAATTATATATATTTGCATATTTTTTTCTTACAAAATGATATTTGTAATAAATATTATGATTATTATTCTAAAATAACGATTCTTTGTATTAATTAAAAATACTCTAAATAATTTTGTAATTATTAAAAAAAATTAATAAAAATTCTTTAAAAATATTCTAAATAATATTTTTTTAATAATTACAAACTTATTAATAATACTTTAAAAATACTTTAAAAATAATTATTAAAAAAAATTAATAAAAAAGTTAATATTTTATGTAGTTTTTAGCTCCTAAAAAACGTGCATGAATAGTAAAAGTCCATGTATTTTTGGATGGAGGGAGTATTACAAATAAAACATTAAAAACATTATATATATATATATATATATATATATATATATATATATATATATATATATATATATATATATATATATATATATATATATATATATATTCCGGGGGTAACACCCTAGCTCCGCCCATATGCTTGATTATTTTGAACTGCTCAATACAGAACTGTCAAAAGAAAGAAAATAGTATCACATCGTGAAAGAAAGTGATCAATTTTCAACTCTAATATACAAGTTGTACCAAGGATATAACCATATAAGCATTAAAAGTATAAGGAAAAAATTACTGAAGATCATCACTTCTAAAGCTCATGTTTGATTGGACATATGTCAGTTTAACATAAGGCAGACCTATGACCCTCGTTATTAACCGCTTGGCTCGACTGACTCGCCATTAATCCTTAGGTTGAGGATAAGTGGGAGTGGGCACTTGAAACATTTACCGTAAGATAAAACATTAAAATATGCATTAATTTGTTTCATGTCTGCTTAAGAATAACTAATTTACTATTTCATTTAGAGTTGCAATCAGAAGTGGAGAAAACAACATTTTCTAAATTGATTTAGTCATTTAGTATGTCTCATTGTTGAGGATATTTTATAGCCTCAACAACATTGGCTGAGCTCACTCACTAAGCTCAACAACAGAAGCTGAGCTCTCTCTTTAACCTCAACAACAGAAGCCGAGCTACCTCCTTCACCTCAACAACAGAGGCCGAGGTTGTTTATTTAGCTCAGCTTATATCAATGAGGATTTAGATAAGATCTTCAAAGGGGTCATTATATACCTCCTAAAAAGTAGATGAGGCTCCTTCATAACCTCTTTTTTATGCACTGAGGTTACGTATTCACCTCACAAAAACTTGCTGAGCTTATTTATTCACCTCACATAAATATGCTGAGCTTATGCATTAACCTCATTTCTGTATGCAGAGCTCTTCCTTCGACGGTTTTTTCGAACGAAGACTTAAAATTGTCATTCGATAATCACTTAAAGCGACCGATATACCCGTTCGTGTGTTGATTGATTGATCTTTTGTTTAATTTCATCGATTTTAGGCTGTTTTCAATCAAAACAATTCGTTCGTCAGATTTAGGTTTCGATTCGGAAGAGAGAGTTTTGAGCTTTTTGCAACGTGTTAGAAAAAATGAAAAGGACTTGGGGTAATTTAGGTGAAATTATCTTGTCAATAGACATTCCGACGTCTTGCCTAAATCCCTTATGATTTATTTTTTAATTTTAACAAATAAAAATGGCTGAAATTTAGTTTAAAACAATTAAATGAGTCTCTTTCTCCCTCTCCTATAGACTTTACCTTCCACCGGCTGTGAAGGTGCCCAATTTTTTGGGTCATTCCTTTGCCAATTTTTTGGGTCTTTTTCATTTTTTGCAAAGTTGGCCAATATTTGGTATATCTACGAAAAATATCCTTTGTTTACCTCTCCAAAAGACGCCTTTTTCAAAGCCCTTTCCCTTTCAGCCCTCACGTCTCTCCACATCATCTTCTACCAACTATCGTACGTGCTCCTTCATGCCGCGTGCCGCTTCTTTTACTAGCCTTCCTTCCTCGTTTGAGCTCCTTCGATGGCCGCTTCTTTCGAGATCCATCCATTGATGCTCCTCTTTCGATCAAGACTCGATCATATTGCGGCTCGCTCTTTGAGCTCCTCCATGACCCCAAATCTCTCCAAATTATGCAAAGCTACCCTGAATAGCCTGTAATGGGAAAAATAGGTTAAATTGAAAAGATCTCTCTCCTCACCTGGCAACTCCTCCTTCAAATCAAACTCCTCTTCCTGATTTGTTAAATTGGAAAATTGAACACGTCATTTGTGAAATTAGGGGAATTAGATACCTTAATTTAAAATTAGGCGAAATTAGAAAAAAAAACTAATTTCAGAATTTGATAGAAAATTAAAAACCCTTAAACTAGAGAAAATTAGGAACATTTTAGTTATAAATTAAAAACGATGAATGATTTATGAGATAATTAATCATATCAGATAATTAATCATATCCCTTTACTAAATTAATTCAACCAAAGGTAATGGAGAATTCAATGATTCAACTCAATCTTCAACAAAACAAAAATACAATTAAACACTAATTCTTTTCATTCCCTTCTAACAAAGATAATGAATGTTTTTACTTTCACTACCTCTAACCAAACGGCCCCTAAATACATTTGTATGTGTTATATATATATATAATTAAAATAATAGAAAAGGCTCTGGAGAGGATTAAAGCCTGGGCTTTGCAGTTGCTCTACATTGATCATCAAGATATAACCAACTGCACTCTGCATTGATTTGTGTTATAATTATGCTTCTTAATAAATAAGTGCCGAACTTTTGTAAGTCCATCCCTATATCCTTGATTGTATACAGTGATCAGTACTATAGGTTATGAGTTTGAATTTATTATTATTATTATTATTATTATTATTATAATGGCTTAAAATTTTAATTATGAAAAAAACCTTTTGAGGTCAGTTGGATGGATACTCTTACTTTTACAAGAAACTAGATTCCCGCGTCATGACGCGATTTTTTTTATAAATAATATTTAGATATAGATAAATCATAGACATTAAATTTAATTCAATATTTTTAATTAAACTCATTGATTAGTAAATGTGTTAAAAATAATAGAAAAAAATACACTTGGGTTAAAGAGATAAAGAGAAAAATAAATAATAAATAGTGAAAGATAAAAGTTTTGAATTAATCCCATTGATTAAAAAATGTAACATCAAATAATATTGGGTAATTAATATTAGAATATTTTTCAAAAAAATAATATTAGAAAATATAGTTACCATAATAAAATGATATTATGTAAATAATATTTCCACAAATAACTTTAAACATGGAGAGGACATGTGACATAAATTAATATAGTATATAGATATAGATATTTAGTAAATGAATTTGAGTTTAGTCTGACGATGCCATAGAAAATATGTTGTATAATAAACACAAAGTATGACGTCATAAATGGGCCGTCCAACGCAAAAGGATGTCCGGTCCCACCATTGGATCCATCGCGTGCAAGGTATCCGATCAAGCCCAAATGACTAGGCTTAGCGCCCCCAAGAACTTTGACCCCTGTTTCCCTCGCGACCTGAACCCCGCGTAAGAATCAGAATGGATTCTCCATATATCTCGTAACCCTCCGAAATCCTAGCAAGCAGCTCGCTGGCTCAAGCACCTCGCCTCCAATGGCTCCACGTGTATCGCCTATGCCCCTAAGCGTGTGGGCATGCGCTACACGTGTCCTACATAGAACCACGAGGATGCCAGCCAGCTGCTCGCTTGGTTTCCCTATAAATATTTCCCTCCGACATCAAAGGAATGGAATCCGATTTCAAGATAGAAAAGCATAAAAGATCTGATTATTCCCCAGACTTAAAACCCCCGGAGTTGAGTTCTAAAGATCTTTGATCGGAGAGAAACGTTATTTGGGATAAAAACCTCGCCTAGCTCCCTCTGCAAACGACGGCTGAACAAGTAACTTGATTCATCGCGAGCCAAACTCTTAACCCCATCGCTTGGACTAATAACTATATAATCTGATCATCGCCCCCCTACAATCCGGGCTCGCAGGTATTCTAAGACATTTTGTCGTCACAGTGAGGTAATAAATATAGGCGAAATCCCATAAACGCGTCATTGGCGCCGTCTGTGGGAACCTTTCGCGACGAGAGGTTCCACGTAGCAATACGCTTCTTTACATCACTCTCTTTATTTTTTTATTTTTTATCCTTTTATTCTTTTTTATTCTTCGTGAATTCTATCTAAAATAAATTGATAATAACATTTGTTTCCCTTATAAACACGAATGTTTTGTCTTCACGCATTAATCATGAATTTTACCCTATTTGGGGAGGAATTTGGAAATCAACACCATGATACCGAGAATGCGAACGGCCTCAACCTCAATGCTCATCCCAACGAGGAAGCACTGCAAAATGGCAATGAGAATGTCCCTCCACAACCGACATGGGGCACTGCGCAACCACCCCCGTTCGCTCCCTACGGAATGTGGGGTGGTCACCCCCCGTACCAATTCTCCGTGGGGAGTTACCAGCAGGGCATGTACTACAACTAACAAGCGAACGGGGTACCATTCCAGCATGACCCCCGTGGCTATTATCAACAACAGGGCCCCATACCGGTAACAGTCAATCATTTCCCCAACCCGGCGAATGGCCCTAACAACCCCGACCCAGAGCTCGACGAGCACGCTGACAAAATCGCCCGTGTTTTCAAAGCTAGGGACGTGTCATCACGTTCGAATTCTCCAAAAGCACCCGGACAATCCCGCAAAGGCGAACAAATATTCCTTTTCGCCTTTTACCGGGAGATACGCGAGGCACCAGTTCCCAAGAGGTGGAGGGATATCTCCATCGCCAAGTACAAAGGAGATACTGATCCCAATGACCACCTCAACCAATTCACCACGGCGATGGGAATGAACGAGGACAACAACGCGATATATTGCCGTTCGTTCCCATCTACGCTAAGCGGGGTAGCTTTGACGTGGTTCACCAATTTGACTCGATCCTCCATCAACAACTTCGCGCAACTATCGGGCACGTTCGTTGCCCACTTCGGCAGCGCCCGCACAAGGAAAAGGACCATGCTGGATCTCAACACTATTAAGTAAGGAGCGACCGAATCCCTGGGAAACTTTTTCAGTAGGTTCACCAACATGGTGGTACATATCTAATAGAGGGAAACCCTGTCGTTGATCCGTCAAAGAAAACTCAAACCTATAACTAGTATAGCAATAAGTAAGAGGTCGATCCACAGAGAAATTTATTGTCCAAGTATGATTTAAATGCCAATTAAAGTAACCAAGATGGGTTTTTTTAGTGTGAAAGTTCCGCCTTTTATCAAAGCAGATTGACGAAAGCAAAGTAAATGAATTTGGTTCAAACAATTATGAGAAGCAATTCTACCTACAATTTTCCACTTTATTTGGTTGAAGCGATCCTTGTAACTTCTTCTCGTCCTATTAAGGTTTCCTATGAATGCCCTTGTCCCGACCTAATATAGTTACTAGTCCAACCAGTCCTAGCAATCCTTATCAATCGAACAGTCCCTAAAGAAGGTTTTAACCCAATTGATAGCTTTAAGTTCAGAGATTAGCCAAGGTATTTGCAGTCCCTAAAGAGGGATTTAACAACACATTCAACTTCCTACTCATTCAATTAGTTCAACCAGCCCTAAAGGAACAAGTTTGCCACTTAGGTTAAGGTTCACAACCAGGAATCTACGAAACCTTAGCAATTGAACTGATCTAACTAGTTGGCCAGACAAGATAGAACCAAACAATAGACAATCAAGCACAAAGAAGTTGAAGCATTCAAATATAGGAAACAAGGAACGAGAATTAGAATCTCACAATCAATCCAAATAAAGCTTCAAATTGCAGGCAGAACAGATGAGTTTAGTTCCTCATGGAAGACGTCGCTCAATCTCTAAATTGCCTTATGAACGTAGAATAGAATAGAAGTCAATAAAAACTAACATAAATCGGCCTATAATAAGTCTAAGTCGGCCTTGGAACAAAACAATCAAAACTAGGGTTTCATTAAACAAAACGTGGCGCTGAGGAACAAATGCAGCGGCCGCTACATATGCTGCGGCCGCGGCATCGGCTGTATCTCTAACCCGCGACACAGTTGCTATGCTGCGGCCGCTGCATTGGTCTTTCACGGAAAATGAGTCTCGAATTTGCTCTTGTTGTCAACAGGAAAGTTGTAGCTCTCTGAAAGAGCTTTTCAACGCATGGTCATAATGGTCAATTAGACAATCGAGGCCTCCAAAAGTGCAAAACAAGTTCAACATGTCTAGGGACAACTTTTGCAGACTTGTTCTTCGTTTATGTTCGCTTCTTCTTCTCAGGACCTCTTGAGATCTTCATGTAAGCTTCTTCGATAAACTAGACATTCTCATCTAATGCGTTATCAACCCATGTCTCCTCCTCGGATCCATAGTTATCTGAAATAATAAATAAAAACATGTAGATTCCGACTCCAACCACACAGAGATTAAATATGCAAATTATACTTAAACCATGCATGATATGCATCAAAACTAAGATAAATGCAACCTATTATGACCCTCTAAATGCATGCTATCAAGATCCCGAGGTTCAACCAAGAATCCGCAAGCACCATACTAATGGGTAATCTGGCCAATAGAGATTTCAAAATTTGCATGCTCTGGAAGGAACCGGCGAACTACGATGTTCTGAGAGAACTAGTAACCAAGCAGATCCACGCCATGGAAGCTGCAAGCTCTAGCTCGCGACCGATCGAGTATAAGCCATTGTTTCATCAACCATCTTACCACCGACCCCCAATAAACGCCAAAGAAGAGAATATTTTGGGGGTCAACAATGCCGCAATCCTCCTTGGCAAAATCCGGCCATCCCGCCACACCCTCAAATCCAAGAGGTAAAATACAAACAAAGATCAGGACCAGGTCCGCTTGGTACCCCGACCAACGTAATGATGGCTCATCCTGACCATATTTCACCCCCGGTCTATGGGATTCCGCCAGCTCTCCCCCCAAAGAAAGCGCCCCTTCAAATTTGCGCCCCACTAGCAAACCCCGATAATCCGGTCACGACGCCATAATAACACCGTCCTCCTGAGGTCCCTCTCCGACAATATAAGCCGCCTAATGCACCACCAAGACCCTACAGTCCCCAGTATGCGACTGGGGGAAGAGGTAGGGGAACTTACCCCCAGAATAGGTGAGGAAGGAATGGAAACAGGGGAGGGAGGTATCGACCTCCGCCCAGGGACACAAGAAACGCCCCCGCGGCAAGGTCCTCATCCAACCGACTTGAGCACTCCAACCGAGATCACTGGAAGCCTCCTTCTCCGGATGGGTGCATCAATACCATCTTAGGAGGACCCGCGACATCTGGTACCAGTAATCAAGAAAGGAAAAACTATAAAAGAGAAGCCAAACGCCCCCCATCCGAGGCCAGCGTCAAACAAGCATCCACTGCGCACGCTATATTGAGTTTCTCTGTTTCCGATACACGAGACACTCGCGATCTTAGGATGCCTCACTCAGATCCTATGGTCATCCATGTACAGATAGGAACCAAGATTGTCAAGCGGGTCATGATATATACGGGTTCATCTGTAGACGTCCTTTACTAGGACACTTTTGAGCAACTCGGGATCGCCGAAAGTGCTCTACGTCGCTACTCAGGAAAGCTAGTCTCCTTTTCCGGTGACGAGGTTGAGGTAGCTGGAACGATCGAGTTGGACCTGACGCTAGGGACTACGTCAAATAGAAGAAACCACGTGATTGAGTTCACGGTGGTCCGACTTCCGTCCATCTACAACGCTATCATTGGCCGTGTAAGTCTATTCAAGTTCCAAATAGCGTGCTCTATATATCATTTTAGCGTCAAGTTTCCATGCGCTGACGAAAAGGTGGGCGAAGCGCGAGGAGAACAGGCCGAAAGTAGAGTTTGTTACTCATCCTCACTATGGAAGAGCCATAATCGAATATGAGCGTGAGCAAGAGGCCACATCTGAACAATAACAGGCGGATTTGGAAGTTCGGCCCGAAAAGATAGCTGACAAAATCGTGGAAGAAAAAGTCGCTTTCTTTCCTTTCCCAAACAAGACCGAAGCCCTATACCACGGTCACAATTTGACTGGCCCCGCCTTAGAGAGCCTCAAGAATTTGTTGCAAGGATCACGGGACGTCTTTGCATGGTCGCCACAAGATTTAAAGGGGCTTCCCCGAGAGATCGCGGAACATTCCCTGAGACTTAATCGCGAGGCAAAAACCGTGTGCCAAAGAAAGAGAAAGATGGCCGCCGAAAAATCAGAAGCAGCGAAGCAGGAGGTACACAAGCTTTTGCAAGCCGGATTTATTCAAGAGATTAACGACTCAACCTGTCAATCAAATGTGGTGTTAGTCAGAAAAAGTAGTGGCAAGTGGAGGATGTGCGTAGACTTCAAAGATCTGAACAAAGCATGCCCAAAAGATAGTTATCCTTTACCGCCAATCGACGAGTTGTTGGACACCATGGCAGGACATGCCATCATAAGCTTTCTAGATGCTTATTCCGGCTACAATCAGATCAAGATGAGTCCTCGCGACGAAAAAAGCACTGCCTTCATCACCAACCAGGGAACCTTTTGTTATAAGGTAATGCCATTTGGGCTCAAGATTGCGGGAGCCACTTTTCAGCGAATGATAGAAAAAGTATTTGTATCCCAAATCGAAAGAAATGTTGTGGTTTACGTCGATGATATCGTGATCAAGAGCCCTACAAAGGAGGATCATTGCAAAGACTTGCAGGAAACCATCGATACGCTGAGGATAAATCGTGTTTGCCTGAATCCAGAAAAGTTCGTTTTAATTGTGGATTCCGAGAAATTCCTAGGTTTCACCATAAGCCACCGGGGAATAGACGTGAATCCCTCAAAAGTACAAACCATTATCGACATGGACCCTCCAAAGACGTTGAACGACATCCAAAAGTTGAATGGGTCAGTCGACTACCTGAGCAGATTTTGTATTTTGTACTTAAAGTTTTGATTTGTCAACACGAAAGGATATTTTTCAAACATATATGCGTTCAATACCCATTTTCGACAATTCCGACAATCCCGAACAAGTGCGAACCCGTCCAACCGGGGCCAAACTCGTCGGGTCAACCCGCCGGGTTGACCCGTCGACTCTTTGACCCGCCGGGTGACCCAAACCCGCCAACCCGTGGAATTCCCGGGTTATGGTTCGGGTCGCCCTTCCCCGACCCTTGACCCAGCGGGTCGAACAGACCCGTGGCTATGCCTAACTCAGTACCTTTCTTCGAGCAGCTAAAAAAGAAAGGTCTGGTCCAATGGACTACCATTTTGGATAAATCTTTCAAGAGCATGAAGGATTATCTGGCCACTTTTCCCATGTTAGGATGAAATCAAGTATGAAATATAAATTCCAAATTCGACTCCTTGTTCTCCGCAAATTAATTACAAGACTTCCTCCTGCTGTAGTAGAAGGTAGTCAGGATCGATCCACGAGAAAGCGTGTCAGCGCCCACCTTTTCAGTCCCAGATCTCAGTAGAAAATCGACTAGAAGAGCGCTCGATATTGACCTGTCTAGTCGATATCGACCACTATGTCAGTAAACTGTAAAACAGAAATACCAGAGGCAGACAAAAGAAACAGTCTGGTCGATATCGACCTCACCTTACTCGATATCGACCTATAACCCGAAATCGACCTCTGCACAGTAACTCGAAAATTGCAGAAAAATTACGTCGGAAAAGGAATTTAACTCAATAGACTGAAAGACTTCCAATATCGGGGTTTCAACACCACAACGATAACCATGCAAAGTAACACATAAAGGTATGAAAGATCATGCTTTTCACCAAATAACTCTTGTTATTAACGAATAAGAATATAGAGGCTTTTGCATAAACCCTAATCGTTACTAACCCTTTTTCACATAATTAATCCAAGTTGTATTAAGATCACTTTCGCTTCAATAACACAAACAAGAATCACCTTCAACTTTCGTAAAAGAATCATGCTCATAAGGATAGAAGACGAATTTGCATCACAAGATTGTACCTTTACCGCATCACCTCACATGGCTACCGTCGGGCTCACCCCGACCCTAGAAGTTGGGTGACTACTCGCTCTTCATTATCAAGAAACACATCAATAATAAAAAGGAACTAAATTGCATTAATGAAAATAAAAGAAAGTTTATAACCAATCGAAGCCAAATAGTCTCTCAACTCTCTTGCTCCTCCTCGCCACAAGCTCACTATCTCTCTCTCTCTGTCTCTCTCTTTCTTACTCGATATGAATGTGTTGTAAGATGTCCTAAAGCTCAGCCTCTAAGGCTTTATTTATAGTGTTCATTGCCTAGCTAATTAGGACAGAACAACTATATCTTTATCTAAAACTATCTATCTATAACATAAAGATAAAATTTGGAAATAAAAGAAATAAATCCATAAAAGAAACTATATCTAATGTGGATAGATATCCCTCTTCTCTTGATAGAACATGATAAATCTCCTCTTGAATTGATAGAATATTTCATACTTAATGTGGAAGAAAGCCAGCTCAGCACTTGGACTGCTTGATTTCGGTCTCTGTATAATGGCCGATATCGACCCAATATGGTCGATATTGACCCATCTTCTCGGATTCGGATTCTGACACTTGATATTGGTCTCTAGGAGGAAAATCGACCAGGTTTCACTCAATATCGACCAGAGTGGTCGATATCGACCTCTCGCTTTCTGCTCCCATTTTCTGGTCGATTCCTGGTATCTCGACTCGATTTTCTTCACTTGATATCGACCATGTGCAGTCGATGTCGACCTCTTGTGTCGAGTGGTTCTGTCCTCGTTTCCAGCTTGATTTTTCCTGGTTCCGCTACTCCTTGACCTTGGACTTTCTGTAGTTGACTTTGAGCTTTCCCTCCTTTCTCTAAATTGCTGTAAAATGCCTCGTTTTCTGCAAAATTAAACAGAAACTAGTGTAGACTCCCATAATTTGGCAAATAAGCATAAACTACATAGATTTTGTACTATTCTAACCCAAATGTATGAAATGCATGTAGAAATTGACATAAAGGTAAGTGTCAAACATGGCAAATTAGGCTCACAATAGCCCACTCTACATTTTCCACGCGAGCACGAAACTTTACAGCTGTACCTCGCTGTCGGATCCACCACTATTAGCATGGTGGTCACTAGGGAATCCAAGTTTCCAATTTACTTCGCCAGCCGAGTATTACAACCCGTTGAATCTAGGTATACCTCGATAGAAAAGATGGCTCTATCTGTGGTTTTCGCAGCGCGAAGATTGAGACCCTATTTTCAGGCTCACACCATTGCAGTGCTCTCCGACCTACCACTCCATCAGATCCTACACTCACCATCCCTTTCAGGAAGAATGGTCAAATGGGCAGTAGAGATTTCCAAATTCCACATTCATTTCAAGACCAGGAAGTCTTGTTTGGCCCAAGCGTTGGCCGACTTCGTCGTCGAAGCAGTCTTTACGGACTCTCAAGATCACGATGGAGAGGACTGGGTGATTAATGTCGATGGATCGGTATCAACGGGAGGATGTGGGGCAGGAGTCACCATCACTAACCCAAGCGAAAAGATAACCGATTTATCTTTCCAGTTATTATTTGAAGCCACCAACAGTGAAGCAGAGTATGAAGCCTTGATCACAGGTATTGAAAAGGCCTTGGTCAACGGGGCCCGACAAGTTCGAATTTTTACAGATTCAGAGGTGGTTGCCCTACAGGTTAAGGGGGAATACGAAACAAAGACCGGAATGCTGCCTGAGTATTTGGCCCGTGTAAAAACACTCACTGCCGCCTTCGAGAAATGTTCTATCGTGTCCATAACCCGTGAGCAAAATGAGCGAGCCGATACATTGGCCAGAATGGTGGCCAGACTGCCCCTAGGTTTAAGTGATCGCGTGGTAATCGAACAGAGGAATGCCCGAGGAATCCATCAAGGGGTATTTGGAATATCTAACCTCGGAGACTGGCGTATACCCCTCTTGGAATACATAACTCAAGGGGCAATAGCAAACGAAGTACAAGACAACTAAAACATTAAAAGGAGAGCGGCCCGCTTTCGAGTCAGAGATGGCCGACTATACAAAAGGGGTTTCAACCTTCCGGATCTTCTATGTGTCGCAAACCAGGAAGGCTTTAATCTCGTGCAAGAACTGCACGTGGACCTCTGCGGCAACAACCAGGAATGGAGAGCCATAGCGTCTAAAATCACACGCCTAGGCTATTATTGGCCCTCCCTTAGGGAAGATGCGGAAATGGTCATCCATATATGCGATCCTTGCCTGTGACACGCGCCACTCAATCATCGTCCCCCCTCATTCTTTGAAAACCATCTCCGCACCATGTCCATTCGCAATGTGGGGAATGGATATTTTGGGCCCGTTCCCAACGATACTAGGCCAGCTGCGCTTCATCATTGTGATAGTAGACTACTTTACAAAGTGGGTAGAAGCTGGAGCCATGGCCACCATCACAGCGGAAAAAGTGCGTAAATTCCTATGGAAAAATATAGTCTACCGATTCGAGGTCCCTCAAGCTATCATTACAGATCACGCTCCCCAATTTGACTGCGAGGGAATTCGTGATTTATGCGCCGGCCTCCGTATAGACTTCCGGTTCTCATCATTGGCTTATCCGAAATCACGAATCGCCAAATCCTGAATGCCTTAAAGAAGAGGTTGGGGACGTGATAGCATGCATTTAGGTAGGCATAATAGGTTTCATCTAGCTTAGTTAAGATGCATATCATGCATGATTTAAGTAGAATTTGCATATTTGCTCTCTATGTTGGTGGAGTCGGAATCTACACGTTTTTATTGATTATTTCCGGTAACTGTGGATCCAAGAAGGAGAAATGGGTTGATGATGCATTATATGAGAATGTCTAGTTGATCGAAGAAGCTTACGTGAAGATCTCAAGAGGTCCTGAGAAGAAAAAGCGAGCCTAAACGAAGAACAAGTCAGCAGAATTTGTCGCCAGACATGCTGAACTTGTTTTGCGCTTTCTGGAGGCCTCGGTTGTTCGATTGACTATTATGACCATGCGTTGGAAAACTCTTTCAGAGAGCTACAACTTTCCTGTTGACAACAAGAGAGAGTTCGAGACTGATTTTCCGTGAAAGACCAATGCAGCGGCCGTAGTATATATGCCGCGGCCGCAACCAGTATGGATGCCGCAGATTGGAAGATGCCGCGGCCGCGGCCGCAGCACGGGTTGCCAGCGCGACGCCGTTTCGTCTAAAAACCCTAGTTTTTATGTTGTGTGTTTTGTGGCCGACTTGGATCTTTTATAAGGCCGAAATTATGTTATTTTAAGACGACTTCTATTCTATTCTACGTTCTATCAAACAATTGGAGAGAGAGCGATGTTCGCCATGGGCGGCTAAACTCTCTTTGTTCTACTTGCAATTTGAAGGTTTATTTGGATCGATTGTGAGTTTCTGAATCTTGTTCCTTATTTCCTACATTGAATGTTTCAACTTCTTTTTGCTTGAATGTTTGATTGTTTTGTTCTATCTTGCCTGATCAACTTGGTAGAATCAATTCAATTGCTAGGGTTTTGTAGATTCCTGATTGTGAACTTTAACCAAAGTAGAAAACTTGTCTCTTTAGAGCTGATTGAACTAATTGGATAGGTAGGAAGTTGGATGTGTTGTTAAATCCCTCTTTAATGACTTCAAATACCTTGGTTAATCTCTTAACTTAAAGCTATCAATTGGGTTAAATCCTGCTTTAGGGACTGTTCGATTGATAAGGGTTTCTAGGACTGATTGGACTAATAACTATATTAGGTCGGGACAAGGGCATTCATAGGAAACCTAAAAGGACAAGAGGAAGTTACAATATCAATTCAACCAAATAAAGTGAATAGTTGTAGGTAGACGATCTTCTCTAAATTGTTTTGCATTATTTGTTTTTATTTTATTTTGTTTTCTTGTCAATCTCAATCAACCAAAACCCCCCTTTCTACTAATTGGTAAATACACATTGCTGAGAAATACTTGATTCTCTATGGGATCGACCTCTAACTTACTTGCTATACTAGTTCTAGTTTGTAGGTTTGAGTTTTATTTTGATACGGTTTACGCGACTAAAAACCGTTCAAGCTCCAAAATTCGGTAGGCGCGATCCTCACAAAATCATGGAACACCAAGAATCTCAAGGCTTACTTTGCGTAAGGCTAGACATATTAGAAATCTAGTGACTTAGATTTTCTATGAATAGGGGTCACCAGGGTTCCGGATTGGGTATACCACTTCATATATATAAATGAAAGTTTCAAACCCAAAAAACATTGTCGACACGAATAAATTTAGCAATCACGTGTCTTTCAAACACGGGGATGTGCAAGTAAGCCTCCAAGGAGAATAAATTTAGCGATCGTGTGCGCTTTAAGCACAGATGCGCATGCAAGTAAGCCTCCAAGGAGAATAAATTTAGCGATCGCGTGCGCTTTATGCACGGATGCGAATGCAAGTAAGCCTCCAAGGAGAATAAATTTAGCGTTCGCGTTCGCGTGCGCTTTAAGCACGGATGCGCATGTAAGTAAGCCTTCAAGGAGAATAAATTTAGCGTTCGCGTGCGCTTCAAGCACGGGTGCGCATGCAAGTAAGCCTCCAAGGAGAGTAAATTTAGCGATCGCGTGCGCTTTAAGCACGGATGCGCCTGCAAGTAAGCCTCTAAGGAGAAAAAAATATAGCGATCGCGTACGCTTTAAGAACGGATGCTCATGCAAGCAACCCTTCAAGGAAAATAAATTCAGCAAACACGTGTTTTTCAAACACGAATATACGAACAAACCCCCAAGAGGAGTAAATCTAAGTATAATACATCAATCAAGCACAGCTGCATAAGCAAGTTTCCATATCATCTAAAATTTAATAAAAGCGATGTTGCATGTTCTATTTTGGTTGGAATACGTTTTTGCTCAGTTATGACATCATATGTTCTTCCAGATCTCGTTCGAAAAGTTATTAGAATAACACACTAAGACAAGCTGTGCGACCTATTCTTATTTGACCTTCGAACAGATTTTTTAAAAACAAATGGGGAGAGTTCGTTCGACGGAATCATAAACGATATATTCCCTACAAAAACCTTGATAAACAAAAAACGATTGACATCACAGGTTTCACACAAACAAAGGAGTAAACACGAGTTTTAACACATCCTCGCAAGCTCACTCGTTCGCCTCTAAAACAATAATCGTGAAACGACTACCCCCTCATACTTGAAAATAATAAGGGACCCCCCAACCTTCAGTAAGTATAAAATGGTCTTGACTGTCCCGGGGAATCTATTCAATTCAAGTATCGATTCTAATCGCTAGTAAGAATATGGGGGGTTTTTAGTGTGAAAAGATCCGCCTTTTATCAAAGCGGAAGCAAGCAAACAAAGGAAATTGGTTTTAGAATGAAGTGGAGAGAAATAGGTTCACCTACAATTTATCACTTCGATTGATGAATTCGATCCTTGTTTCAGCCTCTAGTTCTTGTCTTTTCCTATCAATGTTCTTGTCCAGATCTTAGGTAAATTACTAGTCCTACGAGTCCTAGTAACCCTTATCTCTAAATAACCCTAACACGGTTAAGATTCAACCTAGAGATAGCATTAAGATTATGAACTAACCAAGGTACACATAATATCAAGTTACGAGTCGATATTCAACTTCCTACACATCCAATTAGTCCAACGAGTCCTAAAGGGATATGATTGCCACTTGGGTTAAGGTTCGCTATGAGGAATCTACAAGACCCTAGCAATTGAATGAATCTACTCTAACTAGTCGGCCAGACCAGATAGAATAAAACACATTCAAACAATTAAGCACAAAGAAGTCAAAACATTGCAATAGGAATAAGAACTAGATTAAGAAACTAACAATTCAACAATCAAATATCCAAATCGTAGGCGAAACCTCGAGAGTTTATTTGTTCATGCTCAACGGCGCTCTCAACAATGGAATAATGTGCATAAGGTTAATAAAATAATAAACTGGAAAAGTTTTATAAAGCCTCTAACAAGTCGGCCAAAGAATAAAACAAAAACCCTAATTAAAGTCCAATTATGAACGGCGTGTTTCTGCGAGGGCCGCGGGGCGGCCAACCCAGGCCGCGGGGCGGCCGGCGATCAGCGAAATCGCTCGTCAGAGGTTCGGGCCGCGGGGCGGCTAGCCTGACCGTGGGGCGGCTTTAACTGTTCACAGAGATTTTTCCATTTTGAATTTGCTCTCGATGTCAACACAAAAGTTGTAGATCTCAAAGAGAGCTTTCCAACACATGGTTATAATAGTTAATTGAACCGCCGAGGTCTCCAGAAAGTGCGAAACAAGTTCAGCATGTCTGGCGACAACTTTTGATGACTTGTTATTCACTTAGGCTCTCGAAATTCGACTCCGCTCCTGTGCTGTTCACTTTTCTTCCTCAACTTGAATCATCCTTCATCCAAGAGTCTCCTAATTCCTCGTCGGATCTACATTTACATGAAATTAACCATAAAATTGCATAGATTCCGACTTTTCCAACATCACAGGTAAACATGTAATTGTAACTAAAATATGCACTATTCACAACTAAATTATGCTAAATGCATTCTATAATGCAACACTAATCATGCTCTATTATTAGACGACAGAAGATCGGACAAGTCTAAGTAATCCGCAGCAGTCACGGTGGTTGGTCGATATCGAGGAGATCTTACTCGATATCGAGTAAAAGTTTGTCGACGTCGGGTACATGCACACCAGAAGCTACATCGATCTAGGCGATCGAATGTCAGAAGTCGATGTCAACCAAGATTAGTCGATATCGAGTAGAACAGAAACTTAAATTGCAAAGCTTTTCGAACGGAGATGAATGTAAACACGAATTTAACTCGATAAACTAAAATCTTCCAAGATCAGGGTTTCAATACCACAACGATAACCATGCAAAATAACACGTAAAGGCATAAAAGATCATGCTTTCCATCAAATCACTTTTGTTATTAACAAATAGGAATTTAGAGACTTTCGCATAAACCCTAATTGTTACTAACCCTTTTCATATAATTAACCCAAGTTGTATTAAGATCACTTTCGCTTCTATAACACAAACAAGGATCACCTTCAACTTTTGCAAAAAAATCATGCTCATAGGGATAGAAGACGAATTGCATAAAAAGATCGTACCTTTACAACATCACCTCACACGTGGCTACCGTCGGGCTCACCCCAACTCTAGAAGTGGGTGGACTACTCGCTCTTCATCGCAATAGAAGACATATCTTTGATGAAAAAGAACTAACTTGCATTAATAAACTCAACCAAACTTACAACCTCTTCTCCTTCTCTCTCTATGTGACTAATTGTCTCTGAAATTGAATGAATAAAAACTAGCCCCATGGGCTTTATTTATAGGCTTCCAATCCTTGCTAATCAAGGAAGGAAATATCTATCTATATCTATATCTATTTATCTACTTACTTAAAGATTAAATAATGGAATAAAAGAATTAAATCAAAAAAGGAAATATATCTAAAGTAGGTAAATTCTCCATGGAGTTGATAGATCTTGATAGGTCTCGATAGATGTCGATAGAACCGGACTCTTTCGCTGCCAAGCAAGCCCAACTCGACTCGGACAGCCCACCGCGTAACGCGGCCCAGAAAAGATTTCCTCAATATCGAGTAACATCATCGTCGACTTCGGCTTCACTGGTCTTCTCGAGTAACTTTTCCCCGATCTGGCTCGGACATGTGTCTCACGTCTTGTCAATATCCAGCAGTTTCGTCGATATCGAGTAAGTGGCTCAGACTTTGGCTGGCCTGGCTTTCTCGAGCAACCTCTCCTCGATACTGCTCGGACATGTGCTCTGGGTTTACTCGATATCGAGTAATGTTGTCGATATCGAGTAACAATGTTGCTCGGGTTGCCTTCTTCTCGGCTTCTCGACTTAGCATCCTTCCTCGACTCCGGGTATGTCTTTAGGGTTTGGTCGATATCGAGTAAATTACTCGATATCAAGTAAGGCTCTGGAGTCGGGTTGGCTTCGTCTCTCAGCTTCTCGATACGACTTGTCCTCGACCAGTGCTTGGGTGCATACTTTTTGTCGATATCGATGAGAAGTTGTCGATTTCGAGTAACACTGAGCTTCAGCTTGATTTGTCTTGGTTCCGCCGCTCTTCGACCTTGGACTTCTGTAGTTGACTTCCGAGCTTTTCTTCCCTTCTCAGAACTGCTGTTAATTGCTTCGATTTCTGCGAATTTAAACAAAAACTAGTGTAGATTCCATAATTTGTCAAATAAACATAAACTACATAGATTCTGTACTATTCTAGCCCAAATGCATGAAATGTATGCAGAAAACGATATAAAAGTAACTATAAAACATGGCAGATTTGGCTCACAACAAACACCCCATACTTAAGATTGCTTGTCTTCAAGCAATAATTTTAATTGTCATTCAAGGGAAGAAATCAAAACTCTTAACATATTAGATTCATTCTCATATGTCCCTGCAATCAATTATCATCATCGAAAAGGTACTAGTGTCACAAATCCCTGCATGTGCAAATTTAAAAAGAAACATCTACTCACAAAAGGAGGGTTATGCAAAAATAAATTTATGTGACAAAGCATTAATAATCAAGAGGACATTAATTTAAGCTCAAATAAGGAGTAGATTGGTAAAAGGCTAAAGGTGGGCGATTTTTTGCAATGTGGTGCTAATAAGTAATAATCCGGGGAAATGGAGTACTTTCCAAACTTTCATACCACATCCCTTCTTCATAAGAATCATCACCTTTCATAATGCTTTTTCTCAATAATAATGTTTTTACCTCTCTAACCTCAGCACTGCCTTCTCGCGAGTCGCAAACATTGGTGTCATGAATGGCCCCGGATACTTAGTGCTTTGGACTCCTCACTTGTGTGTCCCATCTCACTGAACTATTATCTCAGCGAGCAGGGTCGATCTACCTTTATCTCCTGAGGTGATCGGATTTTCTTTCACTCATTAAATTTTCCATATATTTCAAACAATTTCCTACCAAACTCCAATAATGATAATAACAACACAAACACCATATAACATCTCCATAATTTAACATCATTCTCAACATAATCCCCGGATAGGAAATAAGGTAAAGAATGACAATATTTAGAACATGTGGAGCAATGACTGAAATAAGGCATATTGTTGTAGGAGGAAATCGAGTTTAAAATATAAAATATAAATTAAATCAGATTCTGCCCACGCAAATAATTACAAGACCTCCTCCTGATGTAGTAGTGGGAAGTCAGGATCGATCCACGAGGAAGCGTGTCAGCGGATCCTAGGCAGCGGAGAAATCTCACAGACGTCGATAATAGGGGTCCTAGATCTCGAGTACAGTTACTCGACAGAAGATCGGATAGTCGAACACATCAACAATAACTCCCGGCGATGTTGGTCGATCTCGAAAAAGGGTTACTCGAGAGAAGATCGGACAAGTCGACGTCGGGTTGGCTCTTGTCGATCACCTGCACACAGAAGCTACGGCGATGCTGGATCGAGAATCAGTAACTCGAGATTGAGGAGTGCTAGTCGATCTCGAGGAAGGACAGAAACTAAAACGAAAGAAAATAAAAACAAGTGCTTTGGGATTTCGAACTAAACTGTATGTAAAAGACTTTCAAGATTGGGGTTTGCAACAACGATAACCAAGCATGCGTAAGGCAGAAATAAAACAAATAATCATGTGAATCGCATCAAAGGACTAAGCTTTCGCCTTTTTCAACAATTAGACAACTCTTTCAAGAAACCCTAATTGTCTCTACTGATTTTATGTTTACAATCCAAATTGTTAGCATGGACCTCCATTAGATGGGTAATAAACACATAACAAGTAGTAGATGCTTAAAATATGATAAAAGTCGGATCTTTACCTCAGACACGCATGGCTATCGTCGGGCTCGCCCCAACCCTAGAAGTGGGTGGACTACTCGCGCTTCATTGCAACCTCAGACATTGATTGATGAAAAGAAATAACTACTTGCATTAAATCAAAACAGAGCTTACAACCAAAGGAAGCCAATTCCGCTCTCGCTTCACCAACTCCTCTTGGTCACTCACTCTCTCTCTCTCTACTACTTCTCCTACTGAAATTGAATGACTAGAAATCAGCCCTGTGGGCTTTATTTATAGGCTTCTAAACCTTGCTATTCAAGGATAGAAACATCTATCTATATCTAAATCTATATCTAAAACATTAAAGATAAATAAATGCAACAACATAATTAAATCTAAAAAAGGGAATTATATCTAAAAGTCTTCAAGTGGATAATTCCTCTTCTCCGTGATAGAACTTGATAAAATCGGATAGACTCGGCAATCTTTAGCCCCAAGGAATCCCAAACCGAGTAGGATAGCTCAACGCGTTACGCGGCGTCTGGAAGGTTCCTCGATCTCGAGGAAGTTTCCTCGATCTCGAGTAAACTTCCTCGAGATCGAGTTCAGTGGCTTGGCATGTCGACTAGCTCTTCCTCGGACTGGCTCGGACATTGCTCCTAGGGTGTCCTCGATTTCGAGGAAAGTCCTCGACATCGAGTTGAGTGGCTCATCGACTAGGTTGCTCGGCAGTGTCGGGTAGCCTCTGCTCGATGTTGCCCGGACTGGTGCTTCGGCCTTTGTCGACATCGAGGAAAATCCTCGATCTAGAGTTGTGGTGTCCGAGTGCCTAGCCAGGTCGGGTAGTTTCTCCTCGGCATCCTCGGGTATGCTCTTCTCGACTCCGGGTTGTCTCCGAAGCTTTGTCGACATCGAGTTGGGTACTCGATCTCGAGGAAGGTTCTGGAGTCGATTTGGCTCGTCTTCAGCTTCTCGACATGGGCTCCTCGATCAGTGCAGTTGCCTAGACATGGTTGTCGATATCGAGTAACATTTGTCGATATCGAGGTTGCTTAAGCTTCCGTCCTTGCTTCTTGGTTTTCTCCCGAAATGGCTCCATATTCTGCAATATTAAACAGAAACTCATGTAGATCTCTATTTCTGGCAATTAATATAAACTACATAAATTTGACATGTTCTCAACCCGAAATATGCAAAATGTATAAAATATAGAACTAAAATATGCATAAAGACATGACTACTTTCGTGACATCAAATCACCCCATACTTAGACTTGCTTGTCCTCAAGCAATAACCAAACAATAACCAAGACCTACAACACATCCTTCAAGTCTTTGCCCTCGTCAAAAGCAACATCTTAAGTAGTAGCAATGTAAGACAAGTGAATTTAACGTCATCACACATATATGAGTGATCCATAGGCATAGGCTATATAAATCCAACCTCATAGGGATAATGTGTTTACACTCAACTCTCAATGTGTTTAGGATATGTAGATCATCTCTCAACTCAATTCCATATACAATCTCATAAACATTGCAATTTAAATATGAATCCACTTCGCAACCAATTATGCAAATGCAACAAGAATTATCAAGAGGACTTCGCTCAATAGAAGTCTTCAAAGAACCATTCGGCGGGGTTGTAATGGGGCTTGGTAAGAAATATAAGGGCATGGAATTATTTGGCCATGTGGTGCTTAATAAAATTTGGGAATCAAGACTCCTAAATTTCCAATACAACTCAACCAAACCATAACTCTTAATCATATGCATCAACCAAACTCTCCAATTTATCTCAATGAAGTATGTAACCTTTCAAACTTCCTTAATCTCTCCAAAGTATGTATCTTGCGAATAATGAAAGAAGTAAGGTAAATATGGCTCATGCACTTTATTCTCAATTGCAAACTATTTTTTTTCTTTTTCTTTTCTCTTTTTTCTCTTTTTTTTTCTTTTTTTCGAAACGAAAATAAAATAAAAACTAATGGTGCATTTATAGGGTGAGCCAAAAATCCTTTTACATAATATGCATAGCAACATAAAACCAACCCATATCTTAATAATTTCAACAATCCTTCCTACTTGAAATAAGCTCATTCCTTCCACAAACCATTATTTCAACCAACTCCAAGTCTTAATTCCCAAATGGGGGTCAGACTCAATTAGGCTAAGGATAGTTTTGTGGAGTTCACAATAAAAGTCTCAGGCTAATGTTCTGGCTTCAAGCAGCGATAATGCAGAGTAGGTAAAGAGAGGATAAAATTGGCTTAAAAGGTGCCTCCATCATTTAATTCTCATTCACATCAACATATAAATGCATTGGCTTTGAATAACTATCACAACATTTAGAGATGCATAGGAAGAGTAAATACACTCAAGAAAGAAGAGGGATTTTTTAATGTTCTCCCGATAAGACCAAAATTCTCCCTAGGACAATTTTTGTTGGATTTTAACCTTTAGCTTAGGATCATATGTCCTCAATTTCATCACAAGTTCACAATCCACATAAAAAACAATTTCGAGGTTTTAGGCTAGACCTTCCAAACATGCCATAGGGTTTACATGATCAAGTCAATCATTATTCATCATTATAGGACATCTAAGTTAGGGTATAAAACTTAAAACAATGCAGAAATTTAAACATGCATTTTTTTATTTTTATTTTTTTATATGTGACTAAAAACAAGACTAAAGTATAACAAAAGACAAAAATGCATAAAACATAAACATGAATGCATAAAAATAAAAATTCACCATGTAAAACCAAAAGCAAGACTAAAATATGTAATAATGATAATGAGCCCTTCCCCCACCCCATACTTAAAATTTACAGTGTCCCCACTGTATGAAAACAAGAGTAAAGGAAGGAACTCACAGAATAGCACATCGAGGAGGACAGATAGGTATAGGTCGAGTAACTGTCTTGTCGATCTCGAGTACAGAACTCGATATTGAGTAGACTTGTCTGCGTCCAGTGGATTTCTGAAGTCGAGGAGCTTCTGGGCTTTGTCGATGTCGAGTTGGCCTACTCGATATCAATGAGTTTCTTGCCCGCTCCTCCTTGTCGTTGTCGACTTGGCCTTCGTCGATTCTGACTGTTTTTCAGGGACTTCTTATTCCACTTTTCGCGATCCTTATATGCTTGCCGACCTAAAAGTGTTAGATTGCACAAAAACAAGACTATCCACATGTAGTATTCTTAAAAAAACCAAAAGACAAAAAACCAAAACCAAAAAGTTCAAAAAGTCCCAAAATTCATAAATTCTTATATACATGCTCTAGATTTTAGAGTCGCTAGGCCGACTTCTCCGTTTGCGCTCAAGGACCATTAGTGTGGGGCCCGCTCATGCTTGGCCCTTCTTTAGGATCATCTAGGTCCTGATGGTAGTATGCAAGCTCAACTGACAGGTGGTTGCTTGCATAATCTTCCTTCTCTTTCTTCTTCTTCCTTCCAGCTCTTAATTTTCATAGATTCTCTCGCCACGGGGCCTAACCTCCCCTTAAATTATTGATAAATTTCTTAATGGACTGAGGGGGAGTAGGATTCATACCTGAACTTACCTTTTCGGACCAAAAATAGAAATCTTCAGGCTTGGGGTTAGTCGATGTCGAGTACAGCTGGTCGATATCGAGTACAGGGACCCCATACTTAGGATCTTGGTAAGTCTGTGGCTCAGCAGAGGAAGTCGATGTCGATGAGTCTTGGTCGAGATCGAGGAACATCTTTGTCGAGATCGAGTTACCCTTGTCGATCTCGAGTTGGCTTCTGGTGTCTTCCTCCGTTGTTTGCTTGCTCCCGTGGTTGCTGATGCTCTTTACCTCCAGCCATGAAATTTCCTCCTTTGCAGGGTCAAAAGAGAAATCTAAAACCTCATCGCCTATGGTGAAGGTGAGCGATCGATTCTTAACACTAATCTTGGCATCTGTAGTAGCTAAGAATGGTCTACCAAGAATAATAGGGCTAGTAGGATCTTCAGCACAGTCTATAATAAGGAAATCTGCTGGAACAAAGAATTTACCAACCTGGACGGGGACATTCTCCACTATACCTGTAGGGATGACCACTGTATTGTTTGCCATGTATAGTTTGGCATCCACAGGCTCTATGCATCCTATCTTTACCTTCCGCCAGATTGATAAAGGCATGATGCTCACACTTGCTCCTAAATCACACAGAGACTCATATATATATTGTCCAAAACCCACAATAACAGAAAACTTACCAGGGTCAGGTCTCTTTTCAAGGAAGTGGAGTACTTTGCATTCGCCTGCGATCTCTGAGATGGATCGCTTCTTGCTCAGGATTTCCTTCAGAAATTGGACATATCGAGGCATCTCTTGCAGGTCTTTTCTAAAAGGAATAGAGACATTCAATTCTTGCAGCATATTAATAAAACGGTTAAACCTACCTGCAGTGGGATCTTTCTGTGCTTTAGAAGGGAAAGGTAGTGGCTTTTTCTGCTTTAGAGCCAGATCAGACGTCGGAAGTGTTGTAGAGTCATCGAAGTCGGCCAGCTTATCCTCGATCTCAACAAGAGGGTCCTCGATCTCGAGTCGACTTATCGACCTCGATATGCCGGGCTGCGCATTGGAGTCCGAGCTGGGCTTCTGGGCTTGGTCGAGGAGGTTGTTGTCGATCTCGAGTACAGGCTCCTCGAGATCGAGTTGATTCTGCTCTGTGTTGAGTTGCTACTCTGCCTTGTCTTGATGTTTCCCGACCTCTGGCTCGTGTAATTGATGTCCACTTCTGAGTTTGATAGCTGCGGCGTGTCCGGTCTTCCCCTTAGGATTTGGTTCTGTTTGCCCAGGGAGCTGTCCGGATGATCGTGGGATCTGTGCAGCGATTTGACCCTTCTGAGTCTCTATCCCCCTTTTTCAGATGTCCAGTTCTCCAAACTTTGTAGTGATGTTCTGGAATTGGTTGTTGATGGTGCCTTGATTCAGATGCATCTCCTCAAGGACGAGCTGCAGATCGTCCTTCTTTTGATCCCTTTCTGGATGTCCCAGAGCTCTGTAGGGTGGGGGGTTCCTAGGGGGACCTTGGTTCCACTGTGGCTGATAGAACCTTTGATCTCCCATGTAGCGATTGAGACCCCGAGCGTAGGCTACCTCTTCATGTGTCTCTGCCATCCTGACTTCACTACTAGAAATTTGTTATTTAACATCGGTTAATAGCCGATGTCTTTAAAAAAAAAAGTCGATGTCTATGTGGGGGATGTAAAAAGTCAAAAAAATTTCACATCGGCCAGAACCCGATGTCTTTGTATGTTATAACATCGTTTATATTTTTAAATCCGATGTCTTGGTTATCCTATAACATCGATTATAAAATATAACCGATGTTATAACATACAAAGACATCGACTATTACCCGATGTTAAAACGTTTTAACTTTTTACATCCCCAACATAGACATCGATTTTTTTTTTGATAGACATCGGCTATTACCCGATGTTAATGACATATTTGTGGGTTTTTTTTTATTATTGTAGCCTATGCGGGATTTGAACCCGCATCTTTGCGTTTAAACGCAATGCTCTACCATTTGAGCTAATAGGCTTTAAATTAGATTGAATTTAAAGTAAATCTAAAGCATCACACAACTATTCCTTCAGAATAATAGATTCAAAGAAGACCAGGGACCACTTATCTCAATCCTTGCTAAAAGCCTAAAAACTCACTGAAACCTAAAACAAAGACCAGATCACGAACACATTACATTCATGATACATATGGCATGAATTATGAAAACTTCCTATCACTGAAATAGAAGCAACTGCTTTGTCACTACGAAGCAATATATACAATCACAATAGAGTATCGAGTTTTTTTCTATAGAAGAAGGCAAATAAACTCTAATTAAGTTTCAAGATGCATTTGGTATTGCACTTAAATGCATACCTTCTCCTTAAGTTTTAATGTTTGTTTCCTACCCATTTCACCACTCGTAACAGAGCCATCAACACTGGAAGAAAAATTCCTCTAGATCATCTAAGAAAATCCTATATGCAAGTCATGTGGAGATAAGTTCTCACCTTCTCTACGCCTTCAATCGACGAGCTCTTTTGTTTCATGTCTTCAATCGACGAGCTCTTTTGTTTCAAGGTAGATGATACTGTCGTTTCTGTAGCACCACCAACAGAAACCATCTTATGATTCTTGATTATGTTTCTCACCACACACATTGCATCTTGTAACAAAATGCTTCAGTTTACATCTATATTAAATATAACCACAATCTCAGACAACCTACATTCGCAAATTACATAAATGTAAATTCCTTTCCACTTCATTCAAGAGATCCTTGCTTGCACCTCTCAGCAGCACAGTACAAGCCTTTGGATCTTTGCAATCAACAATAAAGGCAAAGAACTCATATCCAATTTCCTTGACTTCAAATAATCTAGCGTGTACCAGTATACTAGACTAAATTGCGCACGTCCATATTGATTCACAATGCTTGTGAGAATGAGCAAATTAGGTAACCATAGTATAGGAAACACACCTTTGATACGGGGGAAGCTTCAGAAGATTAATGCAAGTGGAAGCTGTTGGTAACATGTCAAGAGCTTCATCTGACGCAACCCCTATCGCTCTATGTAAGATTTTGGAAAAAATAACCTCACGTTTAACAAAAGAATAAGATATTACTTCTATATCAAACCCACATCTAGGACATGTCAATAGTATTACCTCTGTATGCAGAATGAAGGCTCCAAGTATTTGAATCTAAGCAATGGACCACCAGAACACCCAGTTACAAACATGGATGATAAAATTAAAAATTAATGACACTTGTGAATTAGAAACAAGCACGAGAGTGAGTACATTGTTTTTTAATCCAGTAAGATCAACCTTACACAATCCCCTCACAAGTCTTACAAAGAACTACTTTAGATATAATATGCTATGAATATCTAAATTGCACTGACACCAAGTTGAAAACACAGAAGAAAATTATGTTTACAATCCTTCTGAATTTTTGGGTGAAAATGAAAATTAACCAAGGTGAATTGTTCAGGCCCAAAAAAAATTACATAAATGACAAAATAAAACTAACTATGCACATAGTTTAGAAATATCATCTGATTCTCAATGTCTATAGATGCTTTAACTTCAAACATTAGCTATGCTATCTTTGCTTATACATTAATATAGAAGATTAAGCACTAAAGTTAGTCATATTAGATAACTACCTTTAAATATCCATGTCTAATCTCCAATCCAGCTATTCTACTTTAGAAACCAAATTCAGCTTTTAGTTACTGTATTTAAAGTGGTAATAACCAGGTCCTAGAGTGTCATTTATTTAAAAGAGCACATTATTCAGGTTTTCGTTAATCAAACAAGATGTATTACCTTCCAAGATATCATAAGGTTAATTGGCTAAAGTGCAGAACTAAGAACTGACTGAAAATAAACAAGAAAAGAAAAATAGGGGGACTAATCCCTAAGGATCTCTAGACAAGACAATTTTTAAGAAAAAAAGGCAACACACATCGTTGATAGCACTATCACGAGTACAAAATGATGTCACATACAATCAGCTAGAAACTTGAATAGAAAACCACATGATATGTAGAAAACAATAGCCACCTAATATGTAGAAAATAATAGCCATATGGAGTATTGTTAAGCTAATGAGACAAAATTACAATAATTTATGGAAGATTAAACACCAATATACAGAATTCTAACAAAGTAGCAAGTCAAAGAACAATTACCTTAGTGTGAGGTATCAAGATATTTCTAGGAACAGGTAATCCAGATGAAGTTGCATCCTTTTATGGAGGTGAAGGTAGGTGTCTTTCCATTGCTGCACCTTTTGACACAGTCATAACATAATGAAACATTTGATTCCAAAAACCACAGATAATAAGAAGTGAAATAAGACACGAAAAGAAATTCACCTTAAATGTTGTTGGGTACATAAAAACCCTAACCTTGTCACCCTGATAACCAGACAAAAAAAGTTAGGCATCCATTAGCATACATCTCCTCAATAAAAGAAAATAAAGGGCTTTGGGAGATGACATAAATTTCAGATTATCCACAGACTATGTAGCTGCACCTGATCGAACAAAATGAATGGTTAAAATGAATGATTTAAATTAAATGAATACCTGATCTAGATCTTTTATTGCACTTTTGTATTCACCATTTGCAGAAACCTCAGCAATTGAGTTGAGCAAATTCTCTTTAGGGATTCACACATTGTCAAACCTAAGAGAAAGAAAAATAAATGTTAACAAACTCGGCAAATTTTTACATGAATTCAAACTCACACATCATTGTAATGAAATTTGTTGTGTATGATGCTATACCAGATTGATCGAAGCAAAAGCACTATTATCGAGTCTAATTCATTTAATCATAGTCAAATCTAGCCACATCATAACCCTATCCCCATTCCAAGAATCAAAAGATACAAAAAAAGGTTTTGGCAAGAGTATCAGTAGGAGTGGCCTCTCCATAGTCCTGAAACAATGGTACTAAAACATTTATGCACAATATCATCAGAAAATTTCTTTTTTTTTTGCCTTTCTAACATATTCTGTGTACATAATATCATCTGAAGTATTATGAATTTCTGTGAATTGACGAAAAAGAAAAAGAGATTCGACATAATATAGCCCAGAAAACACCCCGAATCCACCTTACTAAAGTTTCAACCCTAAGCATTATATATATGAAAAGAGAGAGTCTAAGAAGACCATATACAGTCATGTAGAGTGTTATCTCTCGCATCATTTCCAGACTCACTGGCCCATTGAATCAAGCAGTCTCTATAGTTAAACACAGGTTCAAAGTAAGCATAAGCCCTTTAACATAAAGGGAGGTACATCCACATAACTATCAAGCAAAGATTAAGAGAACTCAAGAACATCTTGGAGTTATAGTCGCAGCACAAAGAATTACGTTTCCGGGTCTACTTTGACCCTTGATCCAGAAATCAGAAACGCTGGACACTGTTTATGTTTAATCTTAAGCCAAAGATCTATGAGATATACTTCCAATTATGGTCCTTGGTTGAACAATGAAAGCAAACAATTTGAACATGTTGCCTCACATCCTTTATTTTGTTGCGAAAGTTGAGATCCACTACATCCCAAGATTTCGTTACACTAACCTCTGATATAAAAAGAATTGACTGGGTTTCCACCTTAGCTATATAGTTGAAGCACAAGATTTAGATTCCAGAAAATACACAGTAAAAACGATAAAAATAAATAAAAAAAAGACAAAAAACTCTTACATCTAAAACAAACCTTGACCTAGAACTTTAAATTATGCGGATTTCACAGCAATCCAGCACCAGAGTCGTGGACAAATGGGCAATGCATTTGATTTGGCTAGAAATGAATCTAAAGAGAAGATCGAAAGAGGATAATCCGGAATCAAACAAAATAATTTCAATGTTAATTGGAGAAAAGAGGCAAGAAACGAACCTATCATTTTGCCAATGAGACTGAAATCGTACTTGGCTTCCTCGATGAATCAAGCAGTCTCTACAAAAATTATTCCACAAAATCGACAATCAGAGGCAAACCTAACCATAAATTGATGGAGAGATGAAAGATCTAAAGTTTTGACAGTCTCGCTTGTTTTAAAATCAAAGAGTAACCTAATTTTAAAATTGAACAAAATAGAAGCTGAGAAGTGAGGATATGGGAAACATTGTACTGGAGAGAGAAGTGACGCTCTCCATAGCAGTCACTGCCTCAACGTCAACGACCTCGGATCTAGGGTTCGTCGCGCTCGCTCGGATCTAGGCTTCTTGGTGCCGAGGAGACGAAGAGGTCCAATTTTTGGCCGATTCAGATCTGGTGTAGGCGGTGCACCTCGTCGTGATTGGTCTCGGAAGTTGAGTCTACGGGGACGGATTGGGGCGGCGGGAGAGGCGACGGTGGTCAGAGTCTGGAGTCTAAAGAGGAGACACGACAACGAGAATGAAGGGTTTCGCTACTGAGAGATGGGAACGAGAGACAAGAAGCGGGATTTCCTCGGAGAGGCTACATCCCTACCGGAGTCACCCTCAGCTCGAAAGCCGGCGAGAGTGGAGGAGGAAGGGGTTGTGGGGAACAGAGAGGAGTTGGAGGAGGAAGCCGAATTTCGCTGTCGCGGGAGGCTCAGACGGGCTCGGGTTTGGAAGCGGGAGTGAAGGGTTTGGGGGTGTGTTTCTTTTTTCTTCCAAATTTTCTAAGTGTTAAATAATTTGAGTGTATTTCATATGGGCGGGACAAAATCCCGCCCTTATTTTTTTTTCCATTAACTTCTTTTTAACATCAGTCAAAAAATAATGTGGTGTTTATTTTATTTTTAACATCACAAATTTTTTAACCGATGTCAAAAAACTGCTTTACATGGCAGGTTTTTCTGACCGATGTTAATGAACCGATGTTAAATAGCAGAATTCTAGTAGTGCTTGCTCAGTGTGTGGGCACTCAGTAGTGGTGTGCCGCTGTGATCCGCACTCGATGCAAGGCTGATTGACAGACATATATTTTGACTTGCTTGAGGAGCTTGCGATTTTGGTCTCTGTAGAACTGCTCCCTGACATCTGGGTCAATCTCTTTTGCTGGCTCATAGAGTGGCATAGCTGGTGCTGGTCTGGCATAGGAGTTCTCCTCATAGTTTGCAGTAGACCCATATTTGTTTTCATAATTGGTGAGCTTGTCCAGCACACCCCAGGTGTCAATTGGTGGCATCTTCAGATACTCATAGCGAGTATACTGGTTGATTCTGTCCTTAGTGACTTGGTCAAGAGAGTTGAAGAAGATCTCCTGAATGACGTAGGGTGGTTGTCCATGAGTAGGGCTAGACCGCATCAGTTCTTTGTAGCGTTCCCATGCCTTTGCTAGAGGTTCCCCAGGCTTATGTTTGAAGGCTGTGATTTTCTAGAGGAGGAGTGCTATTTTGGCGGGAGGGAAGAATTTGTTCAGGAACTCTTGCTCTACTTGGGCCCATGTTGTGAGTGATCTTGGTTTAAACCCCTCAAGCCACTTCAGTGCAGGTCCAGCGAGAGACCAGCTAAAAGCTTTCATCTTGACATATTCCAGAGTTGTACCTTCAGCAAGAGTACGACACATGTCGGAAAAATTGGTAATATGGTCAAGAGGACACTCATTAAATTTTCCATAAAAAGCATTATTTTTAAGCTCTATAAGAAATTGAGTGCGAATTTCAAAAGAGTTTTCAGGGATTAGAATCGCTGATTCAGGCACGACAAGAGTTGGATGCATATAATCCTCAGCAGTGGTTGGGTATTTGGCAAGCTCAGCTTCTTCTTGCCTCGCGCGTTCAGCTTCTTGTTCCCTTCCTGCTCTCTCAGCGGCGATAGTAGTATCCTTTGCGGCTAGTTCCCTTGTAAGCCTCGCAATCAGCTGTTCTTGTGTCTCTGCGGCCGCCATGGCTCTTTGTAGTTTAGCTCTGATGTGTAAAAGGCGTTCCGTTTTGTCTAAGCCGTCAAACTCAGGTGGTTAACCAGAACGGCGTATACACCTGTAAAGTAACTTAAAGAAAACGTGAGATTTTAACTACCTAAGGCGTGAATGATTGCTTCCCCGGCAACAGCGCCAATTTGTTGTAGGAGGAAATCGAGTTTAAAATACAAAATATAAATCAAACCAGATTTTGCCCCCCTCAAATAATTACAAGACCTCCTCCTGATGTAGCAGTGGGAAGTCAGGATCGATCCACGAGGAAGCGTGTCAGCGGATCCTAGGCAGCGGAGAAATCTCACAATCGTCGACAACAGGGGTCCTAGATCTCGAGTACAGTTACTCGACAGAAGATCGGACAGTCGAACACAGTAACAGCAACTCCCGGCGATGTTGGTCGATCTCGACAAAGGGTTACTCGAGAGAATATCGGACAAGTCGACGTCGGGTTGGCTCTTGTCGATCACCTGCACACAGAAGCTACGGTGATGCTGTACCGAGAATCAGTAACTCGAGATCGAGGAGTGCTAGTCGATCTCGAGGAAGGGCAGAAACTAAAACGAAAGAAAATAAAAACAAGTGCTTTGGGATTTCGAACTAAACTGTATGAAAAAGACTTCCAAAATTGGGGTTTGCAACAACGATAACCAAGCATGCATAGGGCAGAATAAAACAGATAATCATGTGAATCGCATCAAAGGACCAAACTTTCGCCTTTTCCAACAATTAGACAACTCTTTCAAGAAACCCTAATTGTCTCTACTGATTTTATTTTTACACTCCAAGTTGTTAGCATGGACCTCCATTGAATGGGTAATAAACACATAACAAGTAGTAGATGCTCAAAACTTGATAAAGGTCGGATCTTTACCTCAAACACGCAGGGTTATCGTCGGGCTCGCCCCAACCCTAGAAGTGGGTGGACTACTCGCGCTTCATTGTAACCTCAGACATTGATTGATGAAAAGAAATAACACTTGCATTAAATCAAAATAGAGCTTACAACCAAAGGAAGCCAATTCCGCTCTCGCTTCACCAACTCCTCTTGGCCACTCACTCTCCCTCTCTCTACTACTTCTCCTACTGAAATTCAATGACTAGAAATCAGCCCCATGGGCTTTATTTATAGGCTTCTAAACCTTGCTATTCAAGGATAGAAACATCTATCTATATATAAAACATTAAAGATAAATAAATGCAACAACATAATTAAATCTAAAAAAGGGAATTATATCTAAAAGTCTTCAAGTGGATAAATCCTCTTCTCCATGATAGAACTTGACAAAATCGGATAGACTCGGCAATCTTTAGCCTCAAGGAATCCCAAACCGAGTAGGATAGCTGTTGTGAGCTGAATCTGTCATGTTTTACAGTTACTTTTATATCGTTTTCTGCATACATTGCATACATTTGGGTTGGATAGTACAGAATCTATGTAGTTTATCATTATTTGCCAAATTATGGAATCTACACTAGTTTCTGTTTAAATTCGCAGAATTCGAGACGTTTTACAGCAACTCTAAGGAAGGTCAGAAAAGGTCGGAAAACCACTACAGAAGTCCAAGGTCAAAGAAGAAACGGAACCAGTCGAATCAAGTTGACAGCCAAGGTTACTCGATCTCGAGTGAACCTTACTCGATCTAGACGAACATGTCCGAGCACAGGCCTTGTCGACTAGGAGACGTGTCGAGAGCCGGACCAACCCAGCTCCGGAGCCCTACTCGATCTCGAGGACCACCTAGTCGAGATCGACGACACTGAGACGCCACACCCGGAGTCGACAAGAAGAGAAGCTGATCGAGAAGCCGAAGACGAAGACGTTAAGCAACCCTACTCGATCTCGAGGAGACCTTGTCGAGATCGATGAGCCTCCATGCCCTAGTCCGAGTCCATGCCGAAGAGGAGTCCCCGACATCACCAGAGAGCCATCCTCGACCACAACCCTACTCGATCTCGATGAGCCCTAGTCGAGATCGACGACGCCCAGGAGCCCAGATCCGAGCGTGTTGAGCAGAGTCACCCGAGAACACCAGTCGACGACGAATCCTAGTCGATGTCGACGAGCCCTTATCGATGTCGAGTAGACCAGCTTCTGGAAACGCGTCGACGTGAGCAGTCCGAGTAGAGTTGGGATTCCTTGGGCACGAAGGAAGTCGAGAAGGCCGAGATTCTATCCAAATCTATCAAGTTCTATCCATGGAAGGGAGATCTATCAACATGAAGAGACTTACCTAGTTTAGATTTATTATTTTCCTTTTAGATTTAATTCCATTATCGCTTTTATTTATCATTAAGCCTTTTAGATATAATTTTAGATATAGATAGAAGATTCTATCCTTGATTAGCAAGGAATAGAAGACTATAAATAAAGCCCTAGGGGCTAGTAATTCAAAAAATTCAATTTCAGAGTTAGAGAAGTAGTTCCACAGAGAAGTTTTAGGAGTTCTAAAGTTTTTAGGGTTTTGGCATTCTGCGAAAGTTGATTGCCGGGATTGTAAAGGCTTTGAAGATAGTTTATTGCAAGTTTCTTTTTATACATCAATCTCTGTGATTGCGATGAGGAGCGAGTAGTCCACCCACTTCTGGGGCTAGGGTGAGCCCGACGGTGGCCATGTGAGATGATGCGGTAAAGGTCAGATCTTTTTATGCAATTCGTCTTCTATCCCTATGAGCATGATTCTTTTGCGAGAGTTGAAGGTGATCCTTGTTTGTGTTATTGAAGCGAAAGTGATCTTAATGCAACTTGGATTAATTATGTGAAGAGGGTTAGTAACAATTAGGGTTTATGCGAAAGCCTCTATATGCCTATTTGTTAACAACGAAAGTTGTTTGATTGAAAGCATGATCTTTTATGCCTTTATGTGTTATTTTGCATGGTTATCGTTGTGGTGTTGATACCCTGGTCCTGGAAGTCTTTTATTATATTGATTTATTTCTGTCGAAAATCTGAGTTCTGTGTTCGAATCTGCAAGTTTTAAGTTTTCTGTCTTTCCAGTCGATACAGAGGAGAACCTTGTCGATCTCGAGTAGGACCTTAGTCGATATCGAGTTGGCTTTAGTCTAGGTCGAGTTGAGTTTCTGCTTCTGTCGTCGATTCTGAAGTTTCTGTTTTTACTGAGTTTTGTCGATCTCGAGTAGGGTTTAGTCGAGATCGAGTACGCCTGTTGCTTTATTTTATTTTCTGCTTTGCTTTGTCTTTTCTGTCTTCGCTTTGTTCATTGCTTTTATTTGCTACTTTCTGTTTTATTTCTGTTTCCGCCCTTGTCTCTTTGTTTCTGTGTTTTCTGCTGCTTGTCTGTGAGAATCTGTTGCTATCTAAGAACTGCTGACGTGCTTCCTCGTGGATTCGATCCTGACAACCTTCTACTACAACGGGGAGGAAGTCTTGTATTTATTTGTTGAGACAGGGAAGTCAGTCTGATCTTTATTTTATATTTATTTCATACTTGACCATCCTCCTGCAATAACAAATTGGCGCCGTTTCCGGGGAAGCTATCATTCGCGCCTTAGGTAGTTGAAACTCACGTTCTCTTTGAGTTACTTTGCAGGTGTATGCGTCGTTCTGGTCAAACACCTGAGTTTGACGCCTTAGACGAACCGGAATGCCTTTTTCACATCAGAGCTAAACTACAAAGAGCCATGGCAGCTAAAGATGCTGCTATCGCCACTGAGAAAGCAGCAAGGGAGCAAGCAGAGGCTGAGCTTGCCCAATATCCAACCACGGCAGAGGATTATATGCATCCAACTCTCGTCGTGCCTGAATCGGCGATTCTTATCCCTGAAAACTCTTTTGAAATTCGCACTCAATTTCTTATAGAGCTTAAAAATAATGCCTTTTTTGGTAGATTTAATGAGTGTCCTCTTGAACATATTACAAACTTTTTTGACATGTGCCGTACTCTTGCTGAAGGTACAACTTTGGAATATGTCAAGATGAAGTCTTTCCGCTGGTCGCTGGCTGGTCCTGCACTGAAGTGGCTTGAAGGGCTGAAACCAAGATCACTGACAACATAGGCCCAAGTAGAGCAAGAGTTTCTGAACAAATTCTTCCCACCCGCCAAAACAGCACATCTCCGCCAGAAAATCACCGCCTTCAAACAGAAGCAAGGGGAACCGCTGGCAAAGGCATGGGAGCACTACAAGGAACTTCTGCGATCTTGCCCTACTCATGGACAACCACCCTACGTCATTCAAGAGATCTTCTTCAACTCTCTTGATCAAGTCACTAAGGACAGAATCAACCATTATACTCGCTATGAGTATCTGACAATGCCGCCAAGTGACGCATGGGGTGTGCTAGAGAAGCTCACCAACTACGACAACAAGTATGGGTCTACTGCAACTTATGAAGAGAACCCATACGCCAGGCCAGCACCTTCCATGCCCCTCTATGAGCCTCCTAAGGAAATTGATCCGGATGTAAGGGAACAGTACTACAGAGATCAGAACAAGAAGCTCCTAAATCAAGTAAAGTATCTTTTTGTCAACCAGCCTTGCATTGAATGCGGATCGCAACGGCACACCACCCCCGAGTGCCTACACACAGAGCAAGTCAGGCTAGCAGAGCACCACGAGGAGGTAACTTACGCAGGGGGTCCCAATCGCAACATGGGGGACCAAAGGTTTCAGCAACCACAATGGAACCAAGGTGTCCCTAGGAATCCCCCGCCCTACAAAGCTCCAGGACATCCGGAAAGGGACCAGAAAAAGGATGATATACAGACAGTCCTGGAGGAAATACGGAGAAATCACTCAGAAACTAGGCAGTCCTTCAACTCCGTCTACACTCAGATGTAGGGTGTCAACTCTAGGCTTGGGGAAATTGATATATGGCGAAAACCAGTTGATACACAGATTGGTCAGCTGCCAGCGGGAATCCCCAAACTGTCAGGTGCGCTCCCTGGATCTTCATAACCAAATCCTAAGGGAAAGAATGGACACATCGCTGCTGTAAAACTCAGAAGCGGACATCAACTACAAGAGCCAGAGGTTGGAAAGCAGCAGAACAACGAAGAACAGCAAGTCGACGTCGACCAGGGTCTACTCGATATCGAGGAAGGTCTACTCGATCTCGATAAGAAACTGCAAAAGCCCTCGTCTGCACTGCACAGCAACTTGACATCACCCAACCTGGTTGAGATCGACAAGGGTGTGGTCGATATCGAGGACACCCAACCCGAGGTCGAGTAGCCTGCAGCACCTCCGACATCTGTTCTGGCTCCGAATAAGAAAAAGAAGCTGCCTTTCTCCACAAAATCTCCAAAGGACCCGGCAGAAAAGAAATTCCAGCGTTTCATCAAGATGCTTCAGAAACTCAACGTCACCATCCCCTTCACAGAAGCTCTCAATGAAATGCCATCCTATGTCAAGTTCCTGAAGGAGATTTTGAGCAAAAAGCGATCGATGGCTGAAATTACAGAGGAGTACATCCATTTGGACATACTGGAGAAGAGGCCAGATCCAGGTAAGTTTGCTATAACCATTGGATTAGGTCCATACAAAATTAATGCTTTATGTGATCTTGGAGTTAGTGTGAGTATAATGCCTTTAACAATTTGGTCCAAGATTAAGATAGGTGCCCTAGAGCCTGTGGATGCTAGGCTATATATGGCCAACAACACTGTGGTCATCCCAATATGCATGGTGGACAATGTGCCAGTACAAGTAGGTAAATTCTTTGTCCCTGCTGATTTCCTAGTTATTGATATGCAAGAAGATCCTGCTTGTCCAATTATTCTAGGAAGACCCTTCTTGGCAACGGTGGATGCCAACATAGGCGTAAGGAAAGGAGTGCTCACCTTCAACATCAGCGATGAGGTAATTGAGTATTCCTTTAATAAAACTGAAAGGCATACAGGTCCAATGGAAGAGGTGAAATCTATCTCAGCTGGCTACATCACCTGCGGGGAACCCAAGGTCAGAAATATGACCCCTGAGGAGCTGAAAAAAAGGGACATGGAGGCCCAGGTGGAGGAGATCATGGCAATCCTAAAAGAGGACGCAGAAAATCCAACCGACACAAACCAAGGTACGTCGTTATGGACTAATTATTTTTCGGATGCCTTGACAGGAACTAAGTATGGGGTTAAGATCGACCAACACTCCTCGACATCGAGGACCCTAGTCGATCTCAACAAGAAACAGAAGCCTCCACCAGCACCAGCGTCATCGAGCAGCAATACAAAAGCTGAGGGCTACTCGACATCGAGTACGCTACTCGAGATCGACCACCACTCGGCTGCCTCGACTTCGCCTTCCTCGACGCAGAAGACTCCAGAGCCTGAATCCTCATCGACATCGAGTACGCTACTCGAGATCGACCACCACCCTGCTGGCCCAGCTCCAGCTTCCTCGACACTGAAGCCTCGAGGAGCAGAATCCTACTCGAGATCGAGTAGGCCACTCGATGTCGACAAGCCCTTCCCTTCATCGACTCCTGCATCCTCGAGCAGCCCACCACCAGAACCTGCAGACTCGTCGAGATCGACTAGCCCTAGTCAAGATCGACCAAACACGGTGGTCCCAGATTCCGTCTCTGCAAAGGTAAGCCAAGGTATGGATCTTTCTTCTCCTATTTCCATTTGTTTGGAGGTGAAATTTCATGAGTTGTCAAGAATGGCTAAATACACTTATGAGATTATTCACCATAAAATATCAAAGCGGTAGCTCATATATAATAAAAGATTTGAGCGTCAATTACAAGTACAGTACATACCAGGTGTGTTACATCTCAAATGTACAACTACAAGCTCATAAGTTAAAAAAAATGATACAGTAGCTGAGTATGCACATGGGCATCTCACCGGTTTCTTATTAGCAACACTCGTCAAGATTACAAGTTCAGCGGCCTTGACGGAAGTCCCTCCTTCAGAATCAAATGTCCTGATTCAAACCCTTGCAGAGAATTTTCAGCTGCAAATATAAGTTGAGAATGATTAAAATCAAAATTAATGCAAGGTTTATAGGATTGGACCTTAATGCACGAGGCTTGAAGTTAGAAATTAATGAACTGAGAGCTGAAATGCCCAAGCCCAGCCCAAGTAAAACAATTGGACAGTCATTGTTTCGAAAAAAAGAAGGCAGGAAATTTAAAATCAATAAAAAAAAACAAAACTGCTCATATATGCAGTTGAAAAGAAACTGTACAGCAGTTTCAAGGAAACTGTACATCAGTTTAGAAAAAAAAAACTGTATGTGGAAACGTGGGAGGTGGATGAGACTAGGGAACTGTTGCTACTTTCCCCCTATAAAAGCTAAATGTGGGGCATCAGTTTGTTTGTTGGAGAGGTTTTCACAGATAAAAAAGCTTTACTGCAGAAAGAAAAAAAAAAGAGAGAAAGAGAGCACAAAGTTACAGCAAACAACAAGAAGGAAAGAGAAGGTAGTCATGTACCTCCGGTCTTGTTCATATATGAGATTCTTGAAACCCCCTCTTATAAAGCATTGAGCTTTAAGAAAGGGGTTTGGGTTTCAGAATCATCAAACAGCCCTAAATCAAGGGAAAATGCTGCTGATTTTTGCTCAAAAGAAACTCAATCGCTGCAGGAATTTGGTCCTCGGAACCCCCTTTTATAAAGCATTGAGCTTTAAGAAAGAGTTTGGGTTCCGGGATCAGTAAATTGCTCTAAAAGAGGGTGAAATGCTGCCCAAATTTCCTAAACAGGCCAAACTAAAAATCTCATACAAGCAGGGAAAAATTCAACCATGTATATGGGACTGAAGAATAACAAAACTGTCCTAATCAAGGGCTGAGTTCTATTAAAATTGCCCTAAATGAAGTTATAACCAATGGACTCAATCAATTCTCACAAACTGGAGGCAAAATCAGTGAGCAAGATATTAAATCTGAAGTTCCTGAAAGTTTGCCTAAATTGTATAAAGCCAGGTGAAATGAGAAATTGCAAAGAAAAACAACATCAAATCAAGGAAACAAATGCTAGTTTAATCAAGTTAAACACAGGCATTGAAGCTGAATGACTAACCAAAAAAACAGAGAATTAAATTCACATACCTAATTGACAAGTTCTCTGTTGATTGGCATTATTTCAGTATTGTTCTCAGGCACCCCAAGCATCCACTGAGCCTAGTCTTTTGATCACTCAGGCCAAAACGCCTTAAATAGCACAATCTTAAAGCCTGGAAATTGGAACTGAAATCAGTCATGCAATCATGGAGATAGCCAAAAATGAAAGGTTGTGAACAGAAAAGTTCCAATGAAAGTAAAAAGAAAACTTGATAGTTTGATCAAGATTAATTCAGGCTTTAGCTAAAACGATCAACGAAAGAAAAAAGAAGAGGCAAACGACAGAGAACAAAATTTTAGAAGTCCACATACCTAAATTGATAGTTCTTGGTTGGTCGGTACCCTCTCGACTGTGCGTTTTCAGCCCCCAAACCTCAAATCGGCCTCCTCTTTCAATCACTGCAACCAAAACGCACCAAACGACTCAAACTAAAATCCTAGAAATTGAAACCGAAACCAATCAAGTTTCGAAATTGGACATTCAATTAGAAGGGGGTTTAGTTAGGAATCTGAAATTTAGGCTACAAATTACCTAAAGATCGGATTGAACACGAAATTTAGAAGGAATTCACAAACAAACAAAAAAAACCCTAAAGCATACCTAATTGAAGAGATTTGAGTGGAGATTTTGTCTTGGCTCAGGCTCAGGCCGTCCCACTCTTTCCCTGCTTTCCTTCGCTTTGAGCGACTCAAGGCCGGACCTCCAGAGCTGCTATCGAAGAGCGCCTATGGCGATTTCCCGTCGCTTGGAGGAAAGAGGAACAGAAGGGGAGAATGCGTTCTTTGTGTTCTGCCTTTAAAAAAAAATGGACCGATTTAATTTGTTAATTATCTTGACCCGGTTTAACAGCAATACAATACCCAAACAAAAATGGAGGGACACCGATTTTGGCTCACGTTACAAATATTGGGCTGGATCACATTTTTTTTTTATTAAAGAAAAAAGAGCAAACAATAGGCCCACGATATTAATACACATATATAATATATGTATATACGGCCTAAGATTTCAATTATATATGAAATTGCAAAACTAACCCACTAAAATATAAGGATTATAATTGGCACAAGTTAAGAATTCGAGTTTGATAAAAAAATATATAAAATTAAACTCGTCAAAAATTCTTTGCCGATTAATTCGAGTGGGTCAATCTCAAGTCGGCTCCTAAACAAAAACGGAGTCAAAACCCTCAAATCAAGTTTTACTAAATATAAACTTGGTTTTGAAAAGAACTACATAAGATTTGATCCCGTTCAAACGGGTATGTAGGAAGCTTGACATAAAGCTACGAGCTCGTCAAGTTCAATCACGATCCTCAAACGATCACAATTTTAAAACCAAATCAAACTTGGTTTCTAAACAAACTACGGGTGATTTGATCCCGTTCAAACGGGTACGTAGGTAGCTCGGCATAAAGCTTAAGCTCGTCGGGTACAATCGTCAAATCCAAATTAAATCCGTTCATTCAGAACTACGTATAGACTTGATACTCTTTTACGAGTTACGTAGGAAATTCGGTATAAAATTCTAAATACGCCGAATTCAGTCACCGATTACAAATTAAATCAAACGGTTTCAAAATAAAAGAACTACGTAAAGACTTGACGCCGTAAAAACGGCTACGTAGGTAACCCGATATTAAATATCAAAATATGTCGGGTATAGTCGCTAATCCCTAAATTCACTTTTAAGATGAAAATGGGGTTAAAAATTAAATCTAAATTAAATACACATGATTTTCCATGTAAGTGATAGCCGTTAAGTCGAGAAACTCTTCCAAGAAGGTGTGCTTGATTTATTCGGATGATACACGAGAAAATCTCATGCATATGATAGTGTGATTTATGTTAGGGCTACCCTTCCGAGAAGGTGGGTCCTAATACGATCCAATGATGCATGAAAACCTTTAAGGGGATAAAACACACCAACTCAAACACTCTGAACTACGTGAGGCTTGATTCTCTTCCAAGAGATACGTAGGCAACCCACTAAAATTCGGGTGCAGCCCAGATCACCAAAAACACCAAAATCTTGGTATCGATATGACTTCGAATCAAGAGGATAACCAAAAGGGGTCGAACTCAAATATTATAAATTAAATAAAATGTGTTGTACAATTATATCGCGCATTTTTTGTTCAACATATTTTTGGCACGCCCAGTGGGACCCTTTTTGCCTTTTCATCTCTTAATTTTATTCGATACTAATATTTATCTATTTATTTTAGTTGCAAGGAAAATGGCACCAAGAGCAATTGTGAAGTTCAATGAGCTACCCGCGACTTTCCTCGTAGAGGGTGGTCGTTGGTTGAGGAAAAGATCTTTCAAGGTACAGTTTGATGTGACCAGGGACTCCATCTCCGCCGAGATCCCAACAAGCAATGTGTTCGAGGCCATCGAGGAGGATGCAGCGGTGCAGGCTTGGGTGCCAAGAACATCTGTCCCTTCCTCGGGACAAAATGACAAGAAGCCCGCCAAAGTCTTCATCAAGAGGAAGCCGGCTTATGTCCGAATCGGGGAGGCCATTGTGGCCAGTAGCAGTGCGAGCAGGCCGACCCGTGCTGTTTCCCAGGGGCCTATCATTCGAATTATCAAGAAAAATGATAAGTCGGTGAAGGGCTCCATTCCACCGGTGGTTGAGACCAAAAAGGAGAACAAGCCTCGGAGGAGAAGGGGGCGAAAGTGCGGCTCCCAGCGCGGGAAGGCTGGGGCACTTCGCAAGTTAGCCCCATCCCCGGCGTTGGACCTGGCCAACGCAACCCTATGGAAGGCCGCCAAAGACCTCATTGAGGCAAACAAAACTATCATCGCACCTCAAACCGCGAGCTCAAGCCATATTTTCTTTGGTTCAATTCCTTGGGATATGAACCATGTGGAACAAGTCATGGTTACCTCCTATTCGGAGGATGAGGTCGAAGAAGGATCTCTAAAAAAGAGAGATCGGAAAGCCAAAGCTCCGAAGGTCAAAGTGTTGAAGCCGACGGAGCCTCAGAAGGATGTCCAAGCATCTTTTCAAGCTCAGGAAAAAGGGAAGAGCATAGTGGTGCCAAGAAAAGCTACCTCACTCCCTATTTATATGGAGGGGTACGAGGGGCCAATGACAAGGTCAAGATCTAAGACCACGTCATATGCCGGCGCAGTTACTCGTTCACCAAGTCCGCCGGCTATAACAAAGAAGAAACAAAGCTCTCCCTTATATGGAGATTCGGATTCGTTGTTTCATGAGGATGAGTTTCCGACGGCAATTGTCAGTGGTATCGGATCAAATGATGGATCCGAAGAGGAAGTTGAAAGCATGTCAGTGCTGGTTACCGGTGCCTCAACTGTTGAAGAGCAACTCCAGGAATTACAGAGAAAACTGGAGGAAAGAGATGCTCAAATACAACTCCTCATGGATCAAATGCAACAACAAAATTCCGAAAACAGGCAAGAGCAAAGACGAGAGGAAAGTAGTTCCTCTATCTCTCCCCAAGAGATAAAGGATTTAATTGCTCAAGGGATTCGGGAATTTAAGATTTCCCAAAGTCCGCCAGTGATCGGCTATAGAAAGCCATACCCTGCGGATTATGATGCAATTCCTTTCCCTCCGCACTATCAAAGGCCGACTTTTGATAAATTTGACGGCATCCATGGTTCGCCTCATGAGCATCTAGCTCATTTTTACTCCGCGTGCGGAGAAACTGCTTTAAGCGATCAATTGTTGATAAGGCAGTTCGTCCAATCGTTAAGAGGATCCGCGTTTACATGGTATACGCAGCTTCAGCCCGAGTCGATCCATACTTGGGATGACCTACAAAAGGAGTTTTTGGCCCAATTTGTGAGCTCAAAGGCCAAAGTTTCCATAATGGACCTTGCAAATGCTCACCAAAGGCCAAATGAATCTGCAAATGATTTCATTGCAAGGTGGAGAAGCTTGCGACTGCAATGCTCGGAAAAATTGAGTGAAGAAGCATGTGTGCAAATGTGCACTAACAACTTGATTCCCGAGCTAGCGGTGCATGTAGGCAGTGCAGAACCTAAAGCTTTCGATGCTTTAGTGTCAAAGGCCTGCAATGTTGAGCGCCAATTGGCTCGGCGTAAAATCGGGGCGAGTCGGCCTCAAGTTAATGAAGTAAGGAAAGATGAGGGTAGAAATCCCGCGAAAAAAGGAGAATCGATGGCCACCTTCATTAAGCCCCAAGGAAAACCCTCCGGGAGTACTTCTAGGGCAAATGAGAAGGGTCAGGCCAAAGAAACTGTTAAAAGGCTATCTCTCGAGGAGAGAAAGCAAAAGAAATATCCCTTTGATGATGAAGATGTAAGGGGTATATTCAGCGAATTGATGAAAGAGAAAATGATATCTCTCCCGGAGTCAAAGAGGCCCAATGAAGTCAACAAAACGGGTGATCCGAGGTATTGCCCTTATCACCGTATTGTTAGTCATCCAATTGAAGACTGCTATGTTTTCAAAGACATTGTCGAGAGGATGATCAACAAGGGTGAGATTGAAATTGAGGGAGTAAGCTCTAAAAACCAAACCGCTTCGTCAAATCCTATATCGATAGCGGAAGAGGTAGAGAGCAACCCTTCGTCGGAGGTTGTCAAAGAGGACGCCATTCCTACAGTATCATTGCCTCCGAAGGCCGTCCTCGTGCAGTTTCAAATGCGCAATGAGGTGCGTACTGTATGGGCCTATCCGGATATGCCAAGAGACGGGCCAGGCGGCATGTCTTTATATGACGTATTGATGCAAACAAACGTTGAAGAATCGTTTCCGTCGGATGGTGAGGGCGAGAGTGGTTCTAAATGGCAGGTTTATGTAAGTCGGAAAAGGTCTCCTTCAAAGACCACCCGACGAGCAGGACCTACGGGCTTTAGAATGATCGGTAGGAAGCCCGAAAAGAAAAACAAGAAGAAGAAAAGCAAGAAGAAGGGTAAGAAGAATAAGAAGCCCGAAAGTAAGTCCGACGAAGAGTATACTCAACCCGGACGTAAAATGTTCACTCTTATGGATTACATTCCAAAAGAGTTCTTGGAGGATGACTCTCCCGATGAAGAGTTACTTCGGGAAGGTGAAGTTGTCGATGATCCTTCCGATGAAGAATTGTTTCGGGAAGGTGAAGTTGTCGATGATTCTTCCGATGAAGAATTATTTTGGGAAGGTAAAATCGTCCAGTGTTGCATGACCTCATGGGCCGACATGGTCGAGGAAGAAGAGGTCGATGAAATTTCTCTTCGGTCGGGAAAAAAGTTGTTTTCTTCTAAACCCAATGAAAGAGAAAAGGGTAAGGAGTCACCCGTTGGTGAGACCTCAAAGACGACAAATTTTGAAGGGGCGGTTGACAAAGAAGCTTCCATACTAAGCCAAAGTGACGAGGTTGGGGCATCTAATCCAAAAGATGTTGCACCACGAATGCCGATGTCTCTTCGAAAAGCTTCTTGCAAAGAGAAGGTGAAGTATGATGTTATCGGTCACTTAAAGCGCATTCCCGCACGTCTAAGTGTATATGATGCTTTACAAATGTCGACCGACCTAAGGAAAGCTTTAATTCAAGCTCTCATGGATCCGGAAGATTATAAAGACCAAGTTGATCATGTAGAGGTCGACGAAGTCACGTCATCTCCTCCAGTTCATTGCGCTTCTTGCATGGCATGTATAACCTTCTCAGATGAAGATCTCCAATTGGGGAGAAATGACCATAACAGGCCGTTATATGTAACTGGTATGGTCGGGGAGACAAAATTGAATAGAATCCTATTGGATTGTGGTTCCGCAGTGAACTTATTGCCTTTGCGGGCTTTGGAAGCGATGGGGTTATCCGTTGAGCATTTATCGCCGACATTACTCACTATTCAAGGATTCAACCAAGTGGGGCAAAAAGCGCTAGGTGCTATCGCCTTAAAAGTGGTTCTGGATGATCTTTACAAAGATGCGCTCTTCCATGTGATCGATGCCGGAACCTCTTATAATGCGTTGCTTGGAAGACCTTGGCTCCATGCTAGCAAATCAATCGCTTCTACACTTCATCAGTGCTTAAAATACACCGATGAGAACGGGAATGAGAAGACTATCCGAGGAGATAGTGATCCTTTTCAAGGTGAAAGCGTTAACTACGCGGACGCCAAATTTTACAAGGCGGTGCATTGTAGTCCTAGCACTCGTTCAGAAGCGAAAAAGGACAGTAGAAGTGAAAGTCCTCAAAAAGAAGAGATTGGCCGAAAAGAGTCGTCACCGCCTAAAATTTCTCTTGTTTGCAAGAAGGAGGTGCAAGTGACTCGTCCGAAGGTGTTGTTCAAATACACACCTAAAGACAAGCGCCAACCCGGTCAAAAGCCGTTAAGTGCCACGGAGAAGGCCATGAATTCTTTAATGACAAGTTACACTTGTCCTCTCCGCAAGATTGACCAATCTGTGCCTAAGAAGAAGTTGGTCATTCATCGGCATTTCGGAGAGAAAAGAAATGAAGACACGAGGGTGGTGTTCAAGGGCAAGTCGTCGAAGTTTCCCGAGGAACAGGTCCCTTCAAAGCTTGATAAAAAAGTCAAAATTAAGGTGGCAAAACCCTCGTGGAAATGTAAAACCCAACAAAACCCCCATAGCAAGATCTCGATGGATGATTTGCAGCTTTTGCAAGAAGGCGAGTTGTTATCGGCCAAAGTCTTAGAGCCTATGACTCTTACAAGTCATGAGCAAAGTATGTTCTTGCAAGAGACAACAAACGCTCCACGAGTCTCGGTCTTTGGAAGACTAGGAGTAAGTTCTCCAAAAGTTTCTGTGTTTGAGAGACTTGGAGAAGCCAGTGTGTCCAAGAATAAGAAGGTCAATGGCAAGAAAAATAAAAAGTGGAAGCTTAAGAAAAAGAAGTCAAAAGCTCCTACTTGCAAGCCAGAGGATCTAATGGATACTCAAATGGAGGAGGTGAACATGGTGTTGGCCTCTAGTGAGAGTGAATCGGCCGAAGACTCACATGATTTTGTTAACATAATCCAGTCAGCTCCACCGGAAATGGAGGAGGGTGGTCAAGCCACGGTCGATAAACTTCAAGAGATTAATCTCGGGAGTGTCGAAAATCCTAAACCTGTTTTTGTTAGTGCTTTTTTAACAGACAAGGAAAAAGGATTATATGAGGAGCTTCTCCATGAATATGGAGATGTATTTGCCTGGGGGTACCAAGACATGCCTGGATTAGATCCAAAGGTGGCAATGCATAAGTTGTCCGTCTCAGAAGAAGAGAAGCCGGTAAAGCAAGCGCAACGCCGTTTTCGGCCCGAGTTGACCGTACAAATCAAAGTTGAAGTCAATAAGCTCATCGAGGCCGGATTCATTCGGGAGGTTCAATATCCGATATGGTTGGCTAACATTGTTCCCGTGAAGAAGAAAAATGGCCAGCTGCGCATCTGTGTTGATTTCAGGGACCTAAATGAAGCATGTCCCAAAGATGAGTTCCCTCTTCCCATAACAGAGCTCTTGGTTGATTCCACTACGGGGTTCCAAGCTTTGTCCTTTATGGATGGATTTTCGGGCTACAATCAAATCAAAATGCATCCCGAAGATGAGGAGCTAACGGCTTTCCGTACACCATTAGGCACATATTGCTATACTGTGATGCCTTTTGGGTTAAAGAATGCCGGGGCAACCTATCAAAGAGCCATGACGGTCATATTTCATGATCTTCTTCACAACACCATTGAGTGTTATGTGGATGATCTTGTGGTGAAAACGAAGAAGAGGGATGATCATATAAATGATCTTAAAATTATCTTCGAAAGACTGCGCAAGCACCAGTTGAAAATGAATCCTCTTAAATGCGCCTTTGGTGTAACATCGGGAAAGTTTCTTGGTTTCGTTGTTCGAGGTCGAGGAATAGAAATTGATCCCGATAAAGTTAAGGCGATCATGGAAATGCCAGCTCCGAGGAATCTCCGTGAACTGCGAGGCTTGCAAGGCAGGCTTGCTTATATCCGACGGTTCATTTCGAACCTAACGGGGAGATGTCAACCCTTTCTAAGGTTGATGAAGAAAGATGTTCCCTTCATTTGGGATCAAGCTTGCCAAAATGCCCTCGAGAGCATCAAGAAGTACTTGACCGATCCGCCAGTTCTTATGGCACCAGTTCAAGGAAGGCCCTTGATTTTGTACATCGCAAGTCTTGAGCGATCATTAGGGGCTATATTGGCTAAAAATAATGATGACGGAAAAGAAAATGCCTTGTATTACATCAGCCGGACAATGGTGGGGGCAGAACAGAATTATTCCGCTATGGAGAAAATATGTCTAGCGTTGATCTTTGCCATCCAAAAGCTACGACATTACCTTTTATCCCACCAAATCACATTAATATCCAAAGCGGATCCTCTACGATACATTTTATCAAAAACTGTGTTGTCGGGACGATTGGCCAAATGGGCTATGCTTCTAGCTCCTTTTGACATCAAATATGTGCCTCAAAAGGCAGTAAAGGGGCAAGTTATAGCTGATTTCCTAGCAGCCCATCCCACTCCGGATAACGAGGAGTTGTCAGACGATTTGCCAGATGAAGAAGTCTTTATGACGGAGGAAAAATCTTGGCAGTTATATTTCGATGGTGCTGCAACAAAAAGAGGGTCTGGTGTGGGTATTGTGTTCATTACCCCAAGTGATGGAATAGTGCCTTATTCATTTTCTCTTTTGGAGAATTGCACAAATAATGTGGCAGAATATGAGGCACTCATTATCGGCTTGGAGATAGCTCTTGAAATGCGTGTTGATCCATTGAAGGTGTTTGGTGACTCTCAATTAGTCGTTAGACAATTAAATGGGCAATACGAGGTCAAAAACGCAAACTTGATCCTTTTGCATCAAAGAGCTAAATATCTCACACATCAATTCCGTCAAATTGAAGTGGTACATATATCGAGGTGTGAGAATGACAAGGCGGATGCTTTGGCAAAATTGGCTTCATCATTGACGTTACCAAATGAAAGGGAAATTCAGGTTACCATCGGTGAACGCCATTTGCTTATGCCATCTTCGGAGCGAGATGAGCCAAAAGAAGAAGTGGAGGTCGCTTCCGTTTATGAAACTGAGGAAGAAATGGATTGGCGACAACCACTTGTTGAATATCTTTGTCATGGAGTCCTCCCCGATGATGCGAAAAGGAGGGTGGACATTAAAAGACGAGTGTCAAGATTCTTACTTAAGAATGATACTTTGTATCGAAGAACATTTGACGGAATCTTGCTAAGGTGTTTGTCCAAAGAAGAAGCTAAATACATTCTAGCCGAAACTCATGCTGGAGTGTGTGGAGCGCATCAAGCAGGTCCTAAATTGGTTAATCAAATCAAACGGTTAGGCTACTATTGGACTACTATGGTGAAAGATGCTATGGACTTCGCTAAAGTTTGTCACGCTTGCCAAATTCACAGCGACTTCATACATCAACCTCCCCAAATGCTACATCCTACTACTTTATCATGGCCTTTCAATGCATGGGGTCTTGATGTGGTAGGGAGCATAAAGCCATCTTCTTCCCGAGGTCACCAATATATTTTGGCGGCTACGGATTATTTCTCCAAATGGGCCGAAGCTATACCTTTGAAGGAGGTGGGAGCTAAAGAAGTCGCCAATTTCATAAGGACTCATTTGATTTATCGATATGGAGTGCCTTCGAAGATCATCTCCGATAACGCTCTTTACTTCAAGAATCAAATGTTGGTGAAGTTGAGCGAGAAATTCGGGTTTAAGCATAGCTTTTCATCTAGCTATAACCCGTCATCAAATGGCCAAGCTGAAGCATTTAATAAAGTGCTATGCAAAATTCTCAAGAAGATGGTCTCAAAATCGAAGAGAGATTGGCATGAACGGTTACCGGAGGCACTATGGGCTTACCGGACTACAACTCGAACATCGACAGGTTGTACACCATACAACTTGGTCTTTGGGTCCGAAGCTGTTTTACCACTGGAGATACAGTTGCCATCTCTTAGAGTAGCGGTTCAACTTACCGACCCCGAAGAGGATGTCAAAATCCGTTTGGCCGAGCTTGAAGCTTTAGACGAGCTTAGGCTAGCAACGCAACAAAAGCTTGAAATCTACCAGGCTCAAGTAGCTGGGGCATTCAACAAGCGGGTCAAGTTTCGCTCATTCACTATTGGTGACTTGGTTCTTACCATGCGTCGACCAATTGTCATTAATCGAAAAGCGCAAGGAAAGTTTGAATCGAAATGGGAAGGTCCTTATGTGGTGACCAAAATTTTTCCCAAAGGGGCATATGAGCTCTCAAATACCGAAGGCGAAGTGATATATTCATGTGTGAACGGAAAATTTGTGAAAAAGTTTTTCACATGAAGTTTGAGAGTCAGAACTTTAAGAACTACGTTAAGACTTGATCTCCAACAAGGAGTACGTAGGACGTTTGACATCAAAATATTTGTCAAATTCAGTCGCACAAAAAAAAAAAAAAAAAAAAAAAAAAAAAAAAAATCTGGGTTCGCATATGATAGTCGGATCATTTGGGAAACCCTTCCTAGAAGGTGGGCCCAGGTAGTCCGAGTGATGCGGTAAAAAAAAAAATAAAAAATAAAAATAAAAAAATAAAAAAAGAAGAAGAAAAAAATCCCGGTACAAAGAAATGAAATGAAAAAATGGACTGGAAGCTCGTCCAAAATCGAGGCGCCCTGGAGCATATGTGGAAAATGGGCGTCCGAAAGAACTACGAACGGCTTGATCCCTCAGAAAGAGGGTACGTAGGCAGTCTAGCTAGTCAAAAATGCTAGATGCAGCCCTAAAAAACAAACACAATACCAATTGCCCTGAGTACATTTCTTGTAAGAGGGTGTCACTCTTAAGGGTAGATCAGTGTTTTGGTCAAAATCATGTTGTTGTTGAGGTATTGTTTAAATAAAATGAGTTCAGGTTAGAATTTGACAAATTAGTTCTAGAGCCTGGCTTATAAGATACAAAGGATGTCATCACTCTTTAGGTCGAGTTGAATATGGGTTATCGATGGATCGAAGAGTATAGAGATGAAATCTTTTGAGTACATGCAACATACATGCAGGGGCATACACTTGTCCTACCTAAGAAGCAAGGAAGGAGGAATTTTGTCATAGCAATAAGTAGTGTTGATTTGATATTAAGTTCTGTGGAGCTCTTGTACCTAAAAAAAAAATGTGTTTGCATGTATTCATAAAGAATGTATGTGCAAAATCAAATAGGTGCCCAAAAGTTCCTAAAGCATATAAAAAAAAAATAATAATAATGATGAAAAAATCCGCTAACTAAATAGAGGCGAATGAAGTAAAAGTGGCAATTAGAGTTTGGAGGTGGGCTTTCTTCGAATTGAGATCCTCCAGCTTCGCCTTGCCTTCCCGCTCTAGCTTTTCTAGGCTTCGTTGTCTCTCTGTAGTGATCTGGATACGATGCTCAGCTTCAGATTTTCTCTTTGTTAGCGCCTCTTTGTTCCTAGCAAAATTATCCTTCAAGGTTCGAAGCTTCTCTTCCGCTAGCAAAACCTCCCTTTCTTGCTCTTTTATAGCAAGTTCTTGCTCTTTTATAGCAAGAGAGTCTTCCTCCACCTGAGCTAATGTCTTCTTTTCGGAGGCAAGATCCTCATTACAGTGAGAAAGAGTGGTAGATACCTCATTCAAAGCAGTAGAGTCGATAGTGCTCTCTGCTGCAGCTATAGTTTCCATCTTCTCAAAAAGATGGTTGACCTGGGAAACTATCCAAAAAACACTACCATCATCCACTTCGGCAGCCTTGGTAGTGAGCATCAATATCTTCAAGTGTTTAAAAACTTCATCTCGAGTGGACAACAAGGTCAAAGCAGATTGAGAAGCTAGAATAGTTTTAGCAATGACTTTGATACCTTCCATGACCGATGTGCGGAGGTAGGGCGGCACCGAGTCAGGAAATAGACTATCCAAGGAAGCTGGTGCATTGTCAATGGGAGCAAATGAAGCTAGTGCATTCTCAATGGGAGCAGATGAAGCTAGTGCATTCTCAGTGGGAGCAGATGAAGCTAGTGCATTCTCAATGGGAGCAGATGAAGCTAGTGCATTCTCAATGGGAGCAAACGAAGTTGGTGCATTCTCAATGGGAGCAGAGTCTGGAAAATTCTGTATCGGCTCAAGAGGCTGCGGTTGTAGCCCAGCAATCAAACCATCATCAGCTTCATTGGTTAATGGTGCTAGCATCTCCAAATTGGTAGAAGTCGCTCCGGTAATATCAAAATCAAGTTCCAGATCACTGTCATTGTAGTCCTCTTCATCTGAGTAGTGCTCGCTCTGAAAAATCAATTTCCTTACTGCATTAACATCAAGGAAAGATGTTACAAAAATAGTCAGGAGCATATAAAAAAAAAGGGAGATAAAAAATGTGTGAGAAGTAAAAGGTTGCACCTTCGTTTCCAGCGCTTGAATCCTCCAGCAACATGGGGCTTTTGTGTCTCGGCTTCTTTCTTTTAGGGTGTAACTCACTACTCGAGGAACTGTTAGAGTTTTCCCTTGTCACCTGTACAGGCACTAGGGGACTTTTCTGACTTCCTTCTGCTACCTCGGCAGACATTGAGATGTGTTCTGGGAACCTCTCCAACACATCTTCAGGAATTGGGAGACTTCCTAAGTCCTCGTTTGCCACCATCGACGGTACTGGGGAACTGATGATAGGCGAGCCAAATAGTTCACTGGAGGAAGGTTCAGCTTCGTCAGAAGTCTTCCTAATGTCTTTGAATCTGCTAACCACCTTCCTAATATCAACGATATTATAAACATTATCTTTGATACGGGCATTTTCGTTTGTCAAAGTCACGTTGACCTTCTTGATCGATTGACTTAGATAGGGAGTTGAAACTGCAATCCACCAGGAGCAATACCACCAAGTACATTGCCCATGAAAACTCGAGCGGGGTATATGAAAAAGATCACCAGTATTCTTCCTGAACAGACGAGCATAGCGATCAGCAAGGTCCTCCAAAGATCTTTGAGATCTATGATGAAAGCCAAACGTCAAATTGTTAGTAGGCACTCCCTGATCAAAACCAAACTGACGAGCAAACCTATTCGGGTAGTAAGGCTCCAGGAGTGAAGATCGGCCCACCCGAATCGGTAATACAGCTGAGCGTAAGCAAACTAAACGCTCAAAGTCAGTGTCTGAAATCCCATCAACATCGGCCGGATCTAGGTCAACCCTTTCCCCGAATGGTATGATGCGGTATCGAACATGTTGATCGTGTCTCATTATGTATCTGGCCTTGTGAATCCCATGTACCACACTATTGAGCCCCACGCAACGCTTCAAAAGAGGGAAATCGCTAGGGAAATCACTGTCACTATTGCTCTGATATAAGCCAGGGAAATACTCAGACAACCAACCAATTACAAAGTGAATTCCAAAGCTAGGATTTGCCCTTCCAGGATGAGTAGGGTGTGTTGCCATTTCATTCAGACCGTGGTAGATATGACCTAAAACTGTGGGCGCCAGTGAAACCTGCATGCCTTGAGCCATCAAACAGGCCATCACAAATGTTTCGGGCCGAACTGCTCGAGGGTACTGTGGCAAAACAAATCTGCTCAATAGGAGGGCTAAAAAGGCAGCGAGCTCAACTTGTTCACTTACTAATAGAGGGAGTGAATCCTTCCGATGCAGTTTTTTAGTATGAGACAGAGACCTTGGACGTGGAGTTGGGTTAACTTTGATAATAATGTCAGAGCCTTCTTTAACGGCGACATAAACTTCCTCGCCTCGATAAAAATGAGCTAGCCTGTCCTTCCAAGAAACCCATTCATAGCAATGATGTTTGCAAAGATCGGCATGAATCCGCAAAAGCTCTGCAACCGTGCAAGGAAACTGGTCTCTATCAGATAATTGCTCATTGGGTGGTAGGAACTCCTCATAGGGCTCACCAAGAATTGGTAAGCCTGCAATCTGCTTCAAATCATGGAGAGAAATCCCAAGTTCACCACTTGCATGATGTAAGGTGTTCGTTAAGAGACTCCAAAGCTCACAAAAGGCTCTCCAGACATCTTTGCTGTACATGTAGTGAAAGCGTGAAATTGCTACCAGGCCATAAATACCAGCCTGACGCAATATGCCTTCATGCTGGTCTCTCATTTTTTCAGTCCATTCCAACAAATAGGGCATAAAAGTGGCTAGTCCACTAAAAGCGAAATCTGATCCCCAGTTCAGTCTCTTCTCCAATAAAGTTTTTAGTACTGGATAAAACTCCTCATCAAGAGGGAGCTTGGTTGGGTGCTCGCCAGCCTGAACTTTATCCAGAAAGATACCAGTAAATCTTTTACCGAAATCTTTAGTGGTTTGTACACAGCCGTTATCATCATCACGGAGGAATCGCAAGCTACCATGAAAAGCGCCTTCTTTTCTCGTCCACGTCTTTAGCGAGGGAAGGTGCTTAGGAACAACAATCTCTCGAATTGAGTAGGATCTGGGATAAATAGGACCGTCATCAAGTTCCCGACCATCAGGTCCCAGATCTCTCTGAGGCTGACTGTTCCCATAAGCATCCATCTCGAGAACCTAAGAGAGTGTTCACCAAGTTAGAAATCAAAGGAAAAGGACGAACTTTGAATATGTTCGACGAAGTTCTTACAAATTCAAAGTTCGGGGGCAACTGTTTGGAGGTGAAATTTCATGAGTTGTCAAGAATGGCTAAATACACTTATGAGATTATTCACCATAAAATATCAAAGCGGTAGCTCATATATAATAAAAGATTTGAGCGTCAATTACAAGTACAGTACATACCAGGTGTGTTACATCTCAAATGTACAACTACAAGCTCATAAGTTAAAAAAAAATGATACAGTAGCTGAGTATGCACATGGGCATCTCACCGGTTTCTTATTAGCAACACTCGTCAAGATTACAAGTTCAGCGGCCTTGACGGAAGTCCCTCCTTCAGAATCAAATGTCCTGATTCAAACCCTTGCAGAGAATTTTCAGCTGCAAATATAAGTTGAGAATGATTAAAATCAAAATTAATGCAAGGTTTATAGGATTGGACCTTAATGCACGAGGCTTGAAGTTAGAAATTAATGAACTGAGAGCTGAAATGCCCAAGCCCAGCCCAAGTAAAACAATTGGACAGTCATTGTTTCGAAAAAAAGAAGGCAGGAAATTTAAAATCAATAAAAAAAAACAAAACTGCTCATATATGCAGTTGAAAAGAAACTGTACAGCAGTTTCAAGGAAACTGTACATCAGTTTAGAAAAAAAAAACTGTATGTGGAAACGTGGGAGGTGGATGAGACTAGGGAACTGTTGCTACTTTCCCCCTATAAAAGCTAAATGTGGGGCATCAGTTTGTTTGTTGGAGAGGTTTTCACAGATAAAAAAGCTTTACTGCAGAAAGAAAAAAAAAAAAAGAGAGAAAGAGAGCACAAAGTTACAGCAAACAACAAGAAGGAAAGAGAAGGTAGTCATGTACCTCCGGTCTTGTTCATATATGAGATTCTTGAAACCCCCTCTTATAAAGCATTGAGCTTTAAGAAAGGGGTTTGGGTTTCAGAATCATCAAACAGCCCTAAATCAAGGGAAAATGCTGCTGATTTTTGCTCAAAAGAAACTCAATCGCTGCAGGAATTTGGTCCTCGGAACCCCCTTTTATAAAGCATTGAGCTTTAAGAAAGAGTTTGGGTTCCGGGATCAGTAAATTGCTCTAAAAGAGGGTGAAATGCTGCCCAAATTTCCTAAACAGGCCAAACTAAAAATCTCATACAAGCAGGGAAAAATTCAACCATGTATATGGGACTGAAGAATAACAAAACTGTCCTAATCAAGGGCTGAGTTCTATTAAAATTGCCCTAAATGAAGTTATAACCAATGGACTCAATCAATTCTCACAAACTGGAGGCAAAATCAGTGAGCAAGATATTAAATCTGAAGTTCCTGAAAGTTTGCCTAAATTGTATAAAGCCAGGTGAAATGAGAAATTGCAAAGAAAAACAACATCAAATCAAGGAAACAAATGCTAGTTTAATCAAGTTAAACACAGGCATTGAAGCTGAATGACTAACCAAAAAAACAGAGAATTAAATTCACATACCTAATTGACAAGTTCTCTGTTGATTGGCATTATTTCAGTATTGTTCTCAGGCACCCCAAGCATCCACTGAGCCTAGTCTTTTGATCACTCAGGCCAAAACGCCTTAAATAGCACAATCTTAAAGCCTGGAAATTGGAACTGAAATCAGTCATGCAATCATGGAGATAGCCAAAAATGAAAGGTTGTGAACAGAAAAGTTCCAATGAAAGTAAAAAGAAAACTTGATAGTTTGATCAAGATTAATTCAGGCTTTAGCTAAAACGATCAACGAAAGAAAAAAGAAGAGGCAAACGACAGAGAACAAAATTTTAGAAGTCCACATACCTAAATTGATAGTTCTTGGTTGGTCGGTACCCTCTCGACTGTGCGTTTTCAGCCCCCAAACCTCAAATCGGCCTCCTCTTTCAATCACTGCAACCAAAACGCACCAAACGACTCAAACTAAAATCCTAGAAATTGAAACCGAAACCAATCAAGTTTCGAAATTGGACATTCAATTAGAAGGGGGTTTAGTTAGGAATCTGAAATTTAGGCTACAAATTACCTAAAGATCGGATTGAACACGAAATTTAGAAGGAATTCACAAACAAACAAAAAAAACCCTAAAGCATACCTAATTGAAGAGATTTGAGTGGAGATTTTGTCTTGGCTCAGGCTCAGGCCGTCCCACTCTTTCCCTGCTTTCCTTCGCTTTGAGCGACTCAAGGCCGGACCTCCAGAGCTGCTATCGAAGAGCGCCTATGGCGATTTCCCGTCGCTTGGAGGAAAGAGGAACAGAAGGGGAGAATGCGTTCTTTGTGTTCTGCCTTTAAAAAAAAATGGACCGATTTAATTTGTTAATTATCTTGACCCGGTTTAACAGCAATACAATACCCAAACAAAAATGGAGGGACACCGATTTTGGCTCACGTTACAAATATTGGGCTGGATCACATTTTTTTTTTATTAAAGAAAAAAGAGCAAACAATAGGCCCACGATATTAATACACATATATAATATATGTATATACGGCCTAAGATTTCAATTATATATGAAATTGCAAAACTAACCCACTAAAATATAAGGATTATAATTGGCACAAGTTAAGAATTCGAGTTTGATAAAAAAATATATAAAATTAAACTCGTCAAAAATTCTTTGCCGATTAATTCGAGTGGGTCAATCTCAAGTCGGCTCCTAAACAAAAACGGAGTCAAAACCCTCAAATCAAGTTTTACTAAATATAAACTTGGTTTTGAAAAGAACTACATAAGATTTGATCCCGTTCAAACGGGTATGTAGGAAGCTTGACATAAAGCTACGAGCTCGTCAAGTTCAATCACGATCCTCAAACGATCACAATTTTAAAACCAAATCAAACTTGGTTTCTAAACAAACTACGGGTGATTTGATCCCGTTCAAACGGGTACGTAGGTAGCTCGGCATAAAGCTTAAGCTCGTCGGGTACAATCGTCAAATCCAAATTAAATCCGTTCATTCAGAACTACGTATAGACTTGATACTCTTTTACGAGTTACGTAGGAAATTCGGTATAAAATTCTAAATACGCCGAATTCAGTCACCGATTACAAATTAAATCAAACGGTTTCAAAATAAAAGAACTACGTAAAGACTTGACGCCGTAAAAACGGCTACGTAGGTAACCCGATATTAAATATCAAAATATGTCGGGTATAGTCGCTAATCCCTAAATTCACTTTTAAGATGAAAATGGGGTTAAAAATTAAATCTAAATTAAATACACATGATTTTCCATGTAAGTGATAGCCGTTAAGTCGAGAAACTCTTCCAAGAAGGTGTGCTTGATTTATTCGGATGATACACGAGAAAATCTCATGCATATGATAGTGTGATTTATGTTAGGGCTACCCTTCCGAGAAGGTGGGTCCTAATACGATCCAATGATGCATGAAAACCTTTAAGGGGATAAAACACACCAACTCAAACACTCTGAACTACGTGAGGCTTGATTCTCTTCCAAGAGATACGTAGGCAACCCACTAAAATTCGGGTGCAGCCCAGATCACCAAAAACACCAAAATCTTGGTATCGATATGACTTCGAATCAAGAGGATAACCAAAAGGGGTCGAACTCAAATATTATAAATTAAATAAAATGTGTTGTACAATTATATCGCGCATTTTTTGTTCAACATATTTTTGGCACGCCCAGTGGGACCCTTTTTGCCTTTTCATCTCTTAATTTTATTCGATACTAATATTTATCTATTTATTTTAGTTGCAAGGAAAATGGCACCAAGAGCAATTGTGAAGTTCAATGAGCTACCCGCGACTTTCCTCGTAGAGGGTGGTCGTTGGTTGAGGAAGAGATCTTTCAAGGTACAGTTTGATGTGACCAGGGACTCCATCTCCGCCGAGATCCCAACAAGCAATGTGTTCGAGGCCATCGAGGAGGATGCAGCGGTGCAGGCTTGGGTGCCAAGAACATCTGTCCCTTCCTCGGGACAAAATGACAAGAAGCCCGCCAAAGTCTTCATCAAGAGGAAGCCGGCTTATGTCCGAATCGGGGAGGCCATTGTGGCCAGTAGCAGTGCGAGCAGGCCGACCCGTGCTGTTTCCCAGGGGCCTATCATTCGAATTATCAAGAAAAATGATAAGTCGGTGAAGGGCTCCATTCCACCGGTGGTTGAGACCAAAAAGGAGAACAAGCCTCGGAGGAGAAGGGGGCGAAAGTGCGGCTCCCAGCGCGGGAAGGCTGGGGCACTTCGCAAGTTAGCCCCATCCCCGGCGTTGGACCTGGCCAACGCAACCCTATGGAAGGCCGCCAAAGACCTCATTGAGGCAAACAAAACTATCATCGCACCTCAAACCGCGAGCTCAAGCCATATTTTCTTTGGTTCAATTCCTTGGGATATGAACCATGTGGAACAAGTCATGGTTACCTCCTATTCGGAGGATGAGGTCGAAGAAGGATCTCTAAAAAAGAGAGATCGGAAAGCCAAAGCTCCGAAGGTCAAAGTGTTGAAGCCGACGGAGCCTCAGAAGGATGTCCAAGCATCTTTTCAAGCTCAGGAAAAAGGGAAGAGCATAGTGGTGCCAAGAAAAGCTACCTCACTCCCTATTTATATGGAGGGGTACGAGGGGCCAATGACAAGGTCAAGATCTAAGACCACGTCATATGCCGGCGCAGTTACTCGTTCACCAAGTCCGCCGGCTATAACAAAGAAGAAACAAAGCTCTCCCTTATATGGAGATTCGGATTCGTTGTTTCATGAGGATGAGTTTCCGACGGCAATTGTCAGTGGTATCGGATCAAATGATGGATCCGAAGAGGAAGTTGAAAGCATGTCAGTGCTGGTTACCGGTGCCTCAACTGTTGAAGAGCAACTCCAGGAATTACAGAGAAAACTGGAGGAAAGAGATGCTCAAATACAACTCCTCATGGATCAAATGCAACAACAAAATTCCGAAAACAGGCAAGAGCAAAGACGAGAGGAAAGTAGTTCCTCTATCTCTCCCCAAGAGATAAAGGATTTAATTGCTCAAGGGATTCGGGAATTTAAGATTTCCCAAAGTCCGCCAGTGATCGGCTATAGAAAGCCATACCCTGCGGATTATGATGCAATTCCTTTCCCTCCGCACTATCAAAGGCCGACTTTTGATAAATTTGACGGCATCCATGGTTCGCCTCATGAGCATCTAGCTCATTTTTACTCCGCGTGCGGAGAAACTGCTTTAAGCGATCAATTGTTGATAAGGCAGTTCGTCCAATCGTTAAGAGGATCCGCGTTTACATGGTATACGCAGCTTCAGCCCGAGTCGATCCATACTTGGGATGACCTACAAAAGGAGTTTTTGGCCCAATTTGTGAGCTCAAAGGCCAAAGTTTCCATAATGGACCTTGCAAATGCTCACCAAAGGCCAAATGAATCTGCAAATGATTTCATTGCAAGGTGGAGAAGCTTGCGACTGCAATGCTCGGAAAAATTGAGTGAAGAAGCATGTGTGCAAATGTGCACTAACAACTTGATTCCCGAGCTAGCGGTGCATGTAGGCAGTGCAGAACCTAAAGCTTTCGATGCTTTAGTGTCAAAGGCCTGCAATGTTGAGCGCCAATTGGCTCGGCGTAAAATCGGGGCGAGTCGGCCTCAAGTTAATGAAGTAAGGAAAGATGAGGGTAGAAATCCCGCGAAAAAAGGAGAATCGATGGCCACCTTCATTAAGCCCCAAGGAAAACCCTCCGGGAGTACTTCTAGGGCAAATGAGAAGGGTCAGGCCAAAGAAACTGTTAAAAGGCTATCTCTCGAGGAGAGAAAGCAAAAGAAATATCCCTTTGATGATGAAGATGTAAGGGGTATATTCAGCGAATTGATGAAAGAGAAAATGATATCTCTCCCGGAGTCAAAGAGGCCCAATGAAGTCAACAAAACGGGTGATCCGAGGTATTGCCCTTATCACCGTATTGTTAGTCATCCAATTGAAGACTGCTATGTTTTCAAAGACATTGTCGAGAGGATGATCAACAAGGGTGAGATTGAAATTGAGGGAGTAAGCTCTAAAAACCAAACCGCTTCGTCAAATCCTATATCGATAGCGGAAGAGGTAGAGAGCAACCCTTCGTCGGAGGTTGTCAAAGAGGACGCCATTCCTACAGTATCATTGCCTCCGAAGGCCGTCCTCGTGCAGTTTCAAATGCGCAATGAGGTGCGTACTGTATGGGCCTATCCGGATATGCCAAGAGACGGGCCAGGCGGCATGTCTTTATATGACGTATTGATGCAAACAAACGTTGAAGAATCGTTTCCGTCGGATGGTGAGGGCGAGAGTGGTTCTAAATGGCAGGTTTATGTAAGTCGGAAAAGGTCTCCTTCAAAGACCACCCGACGAGCAGGACCTACGGGCTTTAGAATGATCGGTAGGAAGCCCGAAAAGAAAAACAAGAAGAAGAAAAGCAAGAAGAAGGGTAAGAAGAATAAGAAGCCCGAAAGTAAGTCCGACGAAGAGTATACTCAACCCGGACGTAAAATGTTCACTCTTATGGATTACATTCCAAAAGAGTTCTTGGAGGATGACTCTCCCGATGAAGAGTTACTTCGGGAAGGTGAAGTTGTCGATGATCCTTCCGATGAAGAATTGTTTCGGGAAGGTGAAGTTGTCGATGATTCTTCCGATGAAGAATTATTTTGGGAAGGTAAAATCGTCCAGTGTTGCATGACCTCATGGGCCGACATGGTCGAGGAAGAAGAGGTCGATGAAATTTCTCTTCGGTCGGGAAAAAAGTTGTTTTCTTCTAAACCCAATGAAAGAGAAAAGGGTAAGGAGTCACCCGTTGGTGAGACCTCAAAGACGACAAATTTTGAAGGGGCGGTTGACAAAGAAGCTTCCATACTAAGCCAAAGTGACGAGGTTGGGGCATCTAATCCAAAAGATGTTGCACCACGAATGCCGATGTCTCTTCGAAAAGCTTCTTGCAAAGAGAAGGTGAAGTATGATGTTATCGGTCACTTAAAGCGCATTCCCGCACGTCTAAGTGTATATGATGCTTTACAAATGTCGACCGACCTAAGGAAAGCTTTAATTCAAGCTCTCATGGATCCGGAAGATTATAAAGACCAAGTTGATCATGTAGAGGTCGACGAAGTCACGTCATCTCCTCCAGTTCATTGCGCTTCTTGCATGGCATGTATAACCTTCTCAGATGAAGATCTCCAATTGGGGAGAAATGACCATAACAGGCCGTTATATGTAACTGGTATGGTCGGGGAGACAAAATTGAATAGAATCCTATTGGATTGTGGTTCCGCAGTGAACTTATTGCCTTTGCGGGCTTTGGAAGCGATGGGGTTATCCGTTGAGCATTTATCGCCGACATTACTCACTATTCAAGGATTCAACCAAGTGGGGCAAAAAGCGCTAGGTGCTATCGCCTTAAAAGTGGTTCTGGATGATCTTTACAAAGATGCGCTCTTCCATGTGATCGATGCCGGAACCTCTTATAATGCGTTGCTTGGAAGACCTTGGCTCCATGCTAGCAAATCAATCGCTTCTACACTTCATCAGTGCTTAAAATACACCGATGAGAACGGGAATGAGAAGACTATCCGAGGAGATAGTGATCCTTTTCAAGGTGAAAGCGTTAACTACGCGGACGCCAAATTTTACAAGGCGGTGCATTGTAGTCCTAGCACTCGTTCAGAAGCGAAAAAGGACAGTAGAAGTGAAAGTCCTCAAAAAGAAGAGATTGGCCGAAAAGAGTCGTCACCGCCTAAAATTTCTCTTGTTTGCAAGAAGGAGGTGCAAGTGACTCGTCCGAAGGTGTTGTTCAAATACACACCTAAAGACAAGCGCCAACCCGGTCAAAAGCCGTTAAGTGCCACGGAGAAGGCCATGAATTCTTTAATGACAAGTTACACTTGTCCTCTCCGCAAGATTGACCAATCTGTGCCTAAGAAGAAGTTGGTCATTCATCGGCATTTCGGAGAGAAAAGAAATGAAGACACGAGGGTGGTGTTCAAGGGCAAGTCGTCGAAGTTTCCCGAGGAACAGGTCCCTTCAAAGCTTGATAAAAAAGTCAAAATTAAGGTGGCAAAACCCTCGTGGAAATGTAAAACCCAACAAAACCCCCATAGCAAGATCTCGATGGATGATTTGCAGCTTTTGCAAGAAGGCGAGTTGTTATCGGCCAAAGTCTTAGAGCCTATGACTCTTACAAGTCATGAGCAAAGTATGTTCTTGCAAGAGACAACAAACGCTCCACGAGTCTCGGTCTTTGGAAGACTAGGAGTAAGTTCTCCAAAAGTTTCTGTGTTTGAGAGACTTGGAGAAGCCAGTGTGTCCAAGAATAAGAAGGTCAATGGCAAGAAAAATAAAAAGTGGAAGCTTAAGAAAAAGAAGTCAAAAGCTCCTACTTGCAAGCCAGATGATCTAATGGATACTCAAATGGAGGAGGTGAACATGGTGTTGGCCTCTAGTGAGAGTGAATCGGCCGAAGACTCACATGATTTTGTTAACATAATCCAGTCAGCTCCACCGGAAATGGAGGAGGGTGGTCAAGCCACGGTCGATAAACTTCAAGAGATTAATCTTGGGAGTGTCGAAAATCCTAAACCTGTTTTTGTTAGTGCTTTTTTAACAGACAAGGAAAAAGGATTATATGAGGAGCTTCTCCATGAATATGGAGATGTATTTGCCTGGGGGTACCAAGACATGCCTGGATTAGATCCAAAGGTGGCAATGCATAAGTTGTCCGTCTCAGAAGAAGAGAAGCCGGTAAAGCAAGCGCAACGCCGTTTTCGGCCCGAGTTGACCGTACAAATCAAAGTTGAAGTCAATAAGCTCATCGAGGCCGGATTCATTCGGGAGGTTCAATATCCGATATGGTTGGCTAACATTGTTCCCGTGAAGAAGAAAAATGGCCAGCTGCGCATCTGTGTTGATTTCAGGGACCTAAATGAAGCATGTCCCAAAGATGAGTTCCCTCTTCCCATAACAGAGCTCTTGGTTGATTCCACTACGGGGTTCCAAGCTTTGTCCTTTATGGATGGATTTTCGGGCTACAATCAAATCAAAATGCATCCCGAAGATGAGGAGCTAACGGCTTTCCGTACACCATTAGGCACATATTGCTATACTGTGATGCCTTTTGGGTTAAAGAATGCCGGGGCAACCTATCAAAGAGCCATGACGGTCATATTTCATGATCTTCTTCACAACACCATTGAGTGTTATGTGGATGATCTTGTGGTGAAAACGAAGAAGAGGGAGGATCATATAAATGATCTTAAAATTATCTTCGAAAGACTGCGCAAGCACCAGTTGAAAATGAATCCTCTTAAATGCGCCTTTGGTGTAACATCGGGAAAGTTTCTTGGTTTCGTTGTTCGAGGTCGAGGAATAGAAATTGATCCCGATAAAGTTAAGGCGATCATGGAAATGCCAGCTCCGAGGAATCTCCGTGAACTGCGAGGCTTGCAAGGCAGGCTTGCTTATATCCGACGGTTCATTTCGAACCTAACGGGGAGATGTCAACCCTTTCTAAGGTTGATGAAGAAAGATGTTCCCTTCATTTGGGATCAAGCTTGCCAAAATGCCCTCGAGAGCATCAAGAAGTACTTGACCGATCCGCCAGTTCTTATGGCACCAGTTCAAGGAAGGCCCTTGATTTTGTACATCGCAAGTCTTGAGCGATCATTAGGGGCTATGTTGGCTCAAAATAATGATGACGGAAAAGAAAATGCCTTGTATTACATCAGCCGGACAATGGTGGGGGCAGAACAGAATTATTCCGCTATGGAGAAAATATGTCTAGCGTTGATCTTTGCCATCCAAAAGCTACGACATTACCTTTTATCCCACCAAATCACATTAATATCCAAAGCGGATCCTCTACGATACATTTTATCAAAAACTGTGTTGTCGGGACGATTGGCCAAATGGGCTATGCTTCTAGCTCCTTTTGACATCAAATATGTGCCTCAAAAGGCAGTAAAAGGGCAAGTTATAGCTGATTTCCTAGCAGCCCATCCCACTCCGGATAACGAGGAGTTGTCAGACGATTTGCCAGATGAAGAAGTCTTTATGACGGAGGAAAAATCTTGGCAGTTATATTTCGATGGTGCTGCAACAAAAAGAGGGTCTGGTGTGGGTATTGTGTTCATTACCCCAAGTGATGGAATAGTGCCTTATTCATTTTCTCTTTTGGAGAATTGCACAAATAATGTGGCAGAATATGAGGCACTCATTATCGGCTTGGAGATAGCTCTTGAAATGCGTGTTGATCCATTGAAGGTGTTTGGTGACTCTCAATTAGTCGTTAGACAATTAAATGGGCAATACGAGGTCAAAAACGCAAACTTGATCCTTTTGCATCAAAGAGCTAAATATCTCACACATCAATTCCGTCAAATTGAAGTGGTACATATATCGAGGTGTGAGAATGACAAGGCGGATGCTTTGGCAAAATTGGCTTCATCATTGACGTTACCAAATGAAAGGGAAATTCAGGTTACCATCGGTGAACGCCATTTGCTTATGCCATCTTCGGAGCGAGATGAGCCAAAAGAAGAAGTGGAGGTCGCTTCCGTTTATGAAACTGAGGAAGAAATGGATTGGCGACAACCACTTGTTGAATATCTTTGTCATGGAGTCCTCCCCGATGATGCGAAAAGGAGGGTGGACATTAAAAGACGAGTGTCAAGATTCTTACTTAAGAATGATACTTTGTATCGAAGAACATTTGACGGAATCTTGCTAAGGTGTTTGTCCAAAGAAGAAGCTAAATACATTCTAGCCGAAACTCATGCTGGAGTGTGTGGAGCGCATCAAGCAGGTCCTAAATTGGCTAATCAAATCAAACGGTTAGGCTACTATTGGACTACTATGGTGAAAGATGCTATGGACTTCGCTAAAGTTTGTCACGCTTGCCAAATTCACAGCGACTTCATACATCAACCTCCCCAAATGCTACATCCTACTACTTTATCATGGCCTTTCAATGCATGGGGTCTTGATGTGGTAGGGAGCATAAAGCCATCTTCTTCCCGAGGTCACCAATATATTTTGGCGGCTACGGATTATTTCTCCAAATGGGCCGAAGCTATACCTTTGAAGGAGGTGGGAGCTAAAGAAGTCGCCAATTTCATAAGGACTCATTTGATTTATCGATATGGAGTGCCTTCGAAGATCATCTCCGATAACGCTCTTTACTTCAAGAATCAAATGTTGGTGAAGTTGAGCGAGAAATTCGGGTTTAAGCATAGCTTTTCATCTAGCTATAACCCGTCATCAAATGGCCAAGCTGAAGCATTTAATAAAGTGCTATGCAAAATTCTCAAGAAGATGGTCTCAAAATCGAAGAGAGATTGGCATGAACGGTTACCGGAGGCACTATGGGCTTACCGGACTACAACTCGAACATCGACAGGTTGTACACCATACAACTTGGTCTTTGGGTCCGAAGCTGTTTTACCACTGGAGATACAGTTGCCATCTCTTAGAGTAGCGGTTCAACTTACCGACCCCGAAGAGGATGTCAAAATCCGTTTGGCCGAGCTTGAAGCTTTAGACGAGCTTAGGCTAGCAACGCAACAAAAGCTTGAAATCTACCAGGCTCAAGTAGCTGGGGCATTCAACAAGCGGGTCAAGTTTCGCTCATTCACTATTGGTGACTTGGTTCTTACCATGCGTCGACCAATTGTCATTAATCGAAAAGCGCAAGGAAAGTTTGAATCGAAATGGGAAGGTCCTTATGTGGTGACCAAAATTTTTCCCAAAGGGGCATATGAGCTCTCAAATACCGAAGGCGAAGTGATATATTCATGTGTGAACGGAAAATTTGTGAAAAAGTTTTTCACATGAAGTTTGAGAGTCAGAACTTTAAGAACTACGTTAAGACTTGATCTCCAACAAGGAGTACGTAGGACGTTTGACATCAAAATATTTGTCAAATTCAGTCGCACAAAAAAAAAAAAAAAAAAAAAAAAAAAAAAAAATCCGGGTTCGCATATGATAGTCGGATCATTTGGGAAACCCTTCCTAGAAGGTGGGCCCAGGTAGTCCGAGTGATGCGGTAAAAAAAAAAAAATAAAAATAAAAATAAAAAAATAAAAAAAGAAGAAGAAAAAAATCCCGGTACAAAGAAATGAAATGAAAAAATGGACTGGAAGCTCGTCCAAAATCGAGGCGCCCTGGAGCATATGTGGAAAATGGGCGTCCGAAAGAACTACGAACGGCTTGATCCCTCAGAAAGAGGGTACGTAGGCAGTCTAGCTAGTCAAAAATGCTAGATGCAGCCCTAAAAAACAAACACAATACCAATTGCCCTGAGTACATTTCTTGTAAGAGGGTGTCACTCTTAAGGGTAGATCAGTGTTTTGGTCAAAATCATGTTGTTGTTGAGGTATTGTTTAAATAAAATGAGTTCAGGTTAGAATTTGACAAATTAGTTCTAGAGCCTGGCTTATAAGATACAAAGGATGTCATCACTCTTTAGGTCGAGTTGAATATGGGTTATCGATGGATCGAAGAGTATAGAGATGAAATCTTTTGAGTACATGCAACATACATGCAGGGGCATACACTTGTCCTACCTAAGAAGCAAGGAAGGAGGAATTTTGTCATAGCAATAAGTAGTGTTGATTTGATATTAAGTTCTGTGGAGCTCTTGTACCTAAAAAAAAAATGTGTTTGCATGTATTCATAAAGAATGTATGTGCAAAATCAAATAGGTGCCCAAAAGTTCCTAAAGCATATAAAAAAAAAATAATAATAATGATGAAAAAATCCGCTAACTAAATAGAGGCGAATGAAGTAAAAGTGGCAATTAGAGTTTGGAGGTGGGCTTTCTTCGAATTGAGATCCTCCAGCTTCGCCTTGCCTTCCCGCTCTAGCTTTTCTAGGCTTCGTTGTCTCTCTGTAGTGATCTGGATACGATGCTCAGCTTCAGATTTTCTCTTTGTTAGCGCCTCTTTGTTCCTAGCAAAATTATCCTTCAAGGTTCGAAGCTTCTCTTCCGCTAGCAAAACCTCCCTTTCTTGCTCTTTTATAGCAAGTTCTTGCTCTTTTATAGCAAGAGAGTCTTCCTCCACCTGAGCTAATGTCTTCTTTTCGGAGGCAAGATCCTCATTACAGTGAGAAAGAGTGGTAGATACCTCATTCAAAGCAGTAGAGTCGATAGTGCTCTCTGCTGCAGCTATAGTTTCCATCTTCTCAAAAAGATGGTTGACCTGGGAAACTATCCAAAAAACACTACCATCATCCACTTCGGCAGCCTTGGTAGTGAGCTTCAATATCTTCAAGTGTTTAAAAACTTCATCTCGAGTGGACAACAAGGTCAAAGCAGATTGAGAAGCTAGAATAGTTTTAGCAATGACTTTGATACCTTCCATGACCGATGTGCGGAGGTAGGGCGGCACCGAGTCAGGAAATAGACTATCCAAGGAAGCTGGTGCATTGTCAATGGGAGCAAATGAAGCTAGTGCATTCTCAATGGGAGCAGATGAAGCTAGTGCATTCTCAGTGGGAGCAGATGAAGCTAGTGCATTCTCAATGGGAGCAGATGAAGCTAGTGCATTCTCAATGGGAGCAAACGAAGTTGGTGCATTCTCAATGGGAGCAGAGTCTGGCAAATTCTGTATCGGCTCAAGAGGCTGCGGTTGTAGCCCAACAATCAAACCATCATCAGCTTCATTGGTTAATGGTGCTAGCATCTCCAAATTGGTAGAAGTCGCTCCGGTAATATCAAAATCAAGTTCCAGATCACTGTCATTGTAGTCCTCTTCATCTGAGTAGTGCTCGCTCTGAAAAATCAATTTCCTTACTGCATTAACATCAAGGAAAGATGTTACAAAAATAGTCAGGAGCATATAAAAAAAAAGGGAGATAAAAAATGTGTGAGAAGTAAAAGGTTGCACCTTCGTTTCCAGCGCTTGAATCCTCCAGCAACATGGGGCTTTTGTGTCTCGGCTTCTTTCTTTTAGGGTGTAACTCACTACTCGAGGAACTGTTAGAGTTTTCCCTTGTCACCTGTACAGGCACTAGGGGACTTTTCTGACTTCCTTCTGCTACCTCGGCAGACATTGAGATGTGTTCTGGGAACCTCTCCAACACATCTTCAGGAATTGGGAGACTTCCTAAGTCCTCGTTTGCCACCATCGACGGTACTGGGGAACTGATGATAGGCGAGCCAAATAGTTCACTGGAGGAAGGTTCAGCTTCGTCAGAAGTCTTCCTAATGTCTTTGAATCTGCTAACCACCTTCCTAATATCAACGATATTATAAACATTATCTTTGATACGGGCATTTTCGTTTGTCAAAGTCACGTTGACCTTCTTGATCGATTGACTTAGATAGGGAGTTGAAACTGCAATCCACCAGGAGCAATACCACCAAGTACATTGCCCATGAAAACTCGAGCGGGGTATATGAAAAAGATCACCAGTATTCTTCCTGAACAGACGAGCATAGCGATCAGCAAGGTCCTCCAAAGATCTTTGAGATCTATGATGAAAGCCAAACGTCAAATTGTTAGTAGGCACTCCCTGATCAAAACCAAACTGACGAGCAAACCTATTCGGGTAGTAAGGCTCCAGGAGTGAAGATCGGCCCACCCGAATCGGTAATACAGCTGAGCGTAAGCAAACTAAACGCTCAAAGTCAGTGTCTGAAATCCCATCAACATCGGCCGGATCTAGGTCAACCCTTTCCCCGAATGGTATGATGCGGTATCGAACATGTTGATCGTGTCTCATTATGTATCTGGCCTTGTGAATCCCATGTACCACACTATTGAGCCCCACGCAACGCTTCAAAAGAGGGAAATCGCTAGGGAAATCACTGTCACTATTGCTCTGATATAAGCCAGGGAAATACTCAGACAACCAACCAATTACAAAGTGAATTCCAAAGCTAGGATTTGCCCTTCCAGGATGAGTAGGGTGTGTTGCCATTTCATTCAGACCGTGGTAGATATGACCTAAAACTGTGGGCGCCAGTGAAACCTGCATGCCTTGAGCCATCAAACAGGCCATCACAAATGTTTCGGGCCGAACTGCTCGAGGGTACTGTGGCAAAACAAATCTGCTCAATAGGAGGGCTAAAAAGGCAGCGAGCTCAACTTGTTCACTTACTAATAGAGGGAGTGAATCCTTCCGATGCAGTTTTTTAGTATGAGACAGAGACCTTGGACGTGGAGTTGGGTTAACTTTGATAATAATGTCAGAGCCTTCTTTAACGGCGACATAAACTTCCTCGCCTCGATAAAAATGAGCTAGCCTGTCCTTCCAAGAAACCCATTCATAGCAATGATGTTTGCAAAGATCGGCATGAATCCGCAAAAGCTCTGCAACCGTGCAAGGAAACTGGTCTCTATCAGATAATTGCTCATTGGGTGGTAGGAACTCCTCATAGGGCTCACCAAGAATTGGTAAGCCTGCAATCTGCTTCAAATCATGGAGAGAAATCCCAAGTTCACCACTTGCATGATGTAAGGTGTTCGTTAAGAGACTCCAAAGCTCACAAAAGGCTCTCCAGACATCTTTGTTGTACATGTAGTGAAAGCGTGAAATTGCTACCAGGCCATAAATACCAGCCTGACGCAATATGCCTTCATGCTGGTCTCTCATTTTTTCAGTCCATTCCAACAAATAGGGCATAAAAGTGGCTAGTCCACTAAAAGCGAAATCTGATCCCCAGTTCAGTCTCTTCTCCAATAAAGTTTTTAGTACTGGATAAAACTCCTCATCAAGAGGGAGCTTGGTTGGGTGCTCGCCAGCCTGAACTTTATCCAGAAAGATACCAGTAAATCTTTTACCGAAATCTTTAGTGGTTTGTACACAGCCGTTATCATCATCACGGAGGAATCGCAAGCTACCATGAAAAGCGCCTTCTTTTCTCGTCCACGTCTTTAGCGAGGGAAGGTGCTTAGGAACAACAATCTCTCGAATTGAGTAGGATCTGGGATAAATAGGACCGTCATCAAGTTCCCGACCATCAGGTCCCAGATCTCTCTGAGGCTGACTGTTCCCATAAGCATCCATCTCGAGAACCTAAGAGAGTGTTCACCAAGTTAGAAATCAAAGGAAAAGGACGAACTTTGAATATGTTCGACGAAGTTCTTACAAATTCAAAGTTCGGGGGCAACTGTTTGGAGGTGAAATTTCATGAGTTGTCAAGAATGGCTAAATACACTTATGAGATTATTCACCATAAAATATCAAAGCGGTAGCTCATATATAATAAAAGATTTGAGCGTCAATTACAAGTACAGTACATACCAGGTGTGTTACATCTCAAATGTACAACTACAAGCTCATAAGTTAAAAAAAAATGATACAGTAGCTGAGTATGCACATGGGCATCTCACCGGTTTCTTATTAGCAACACTCGTCAAGATTACAAGTTCAGCGGCCTTGACGGAAGTCCCTCCTTCAGAATCAAATGTCCTGATTCAAACCCTTGCAGAGAATTTTCAGCTGCAAATATAAGTTGAGAATGATTAAAATCAAAATTAATGCAAGGTTTATAGGATTGGACCTTAATGCACGAGGCTTGAAGTTAGAAATTAATGAACTGAGAGCTGAAATGCCCAAGCCCAGCCCAAGTAAAACAATTGGACAGTCATTGTTTCGAAAAAAAGAAGGCAGGAAATTTAAAATCAATAAAAAAAAACAAAACTGCTCATATATGCAGTTGAAAAGAAACTGTACAGCAGTTTCAAGGAAACTGTACATCAGTTTAGAAAAAAAAAACTGTATGTGGAAACGTGGGAGGTGGATGAGACTAGGGAACTGTTGCTACTTTCCCCCTATAAAAGCTAAATGTGGGGCATCAGTTTGTTTGTTGGAGAGGTTTTCACAGATAAAAAAGCTTTACTGCAGAAAGAAAAAAAAAAAGAGAGAAAGAGAGCACAAAGTTACAGCAAACAACAAGAAGGAAAGAGAAGGTAGTCATGTACCTCCGGTCTTGTTCATATATGAGATTCTTGAAACCCCCTCTTATAAAGCATTGAGCTTTAAGAAAGGGGTTTGGGTTTCAGAATCATCAAACAGCCCTAAATCAAGGGAAAATGCTGCTGATTTTTGCTCAAAAGAAACTCAATCGCTGCAGGAATTTGGTCCTCGGAACCCCCTTTTATAAAGCATTGAGCTTTAAGAAAGAGTTTGGGTTCCGGGATCAGTAAATTGCTCTAAAAGAGGGTGAAATGCTGCCCAAATTTCCTAAACAGGCCAAACTAAAAATCTCATACAAGCAGGGAAAAATTCAACCATGTATATGGGACTGAAGAATAACAAAACTGTCCTAATCAAGGGCTGAGTTCTATTAAAATTGCCCTAAATGAAGTTATAACCAATGGACTCAATCAATTCTCACAAACTGGAGGCAAAATCAGTGAGCAAGATATTAAATCTGAAGTTCCTGAAAGTTTGCCTAAATTGTATAAAGCCAGGTGAAATGAGAAATTGCAAAGAAAAACAACATCAAATCAAGGAAACAAATGCTAGTTTAATCAAGTTAAACACAGGCATTGAAGCTGAATGACTAACCAAAAAAACAGAGAATTAAATTCACATACCTAATTGACAAGTTCTCTGTTGATTGGCATTATTTCAGTATTGTTCTCAGGCACCCCAAGCATCCACTGAGCCTAGTCTTTTGATCACTCAGGCCAAAACGCCTTAAATAGCACAATCTTAAAGCCTGGAAATTGGAACTGAAATCAGTCATGCAATCATGGAGATAGCCAAAAATGAAAGGTTGTGAACAGAAAAGTTCCAATGAAAGTAAAAAGAAAACTTGATAGTTTGATCAAGATTAATTCAGGCTTTAGCTAAAACGATCAACGAAAGAAAAAAGAAGAGGCAAACGACAGAGAACAAAATTTTAGAAGTCCACATACCTAAATTGATAGTTCTTGGTTGGTCGGTACCCTCTCGACTGTGCGTTTTCAGCCCCCAAACCTCAAATCGGCCTCCTCTTTCAATCACTGCAACCAAAACGCACCAAACGACTCAAACTAAAATCCTAGAAATTGAAACCGAAACCAATCAAGTTTCGAAATTGGACATTCAATTAGAAGGGGGTTTAGTTAGGAATCTGAAATTTAGGCTACAAATTACCTAAAGATCGGATTGAACACGAAATTTAGAAGGAATTCACAAACAAACAAAAAAAACCCTAAAGCATACCTAATTGAAGAGATTTGAGTGGAGATTTTGTCTTGGCTCAGGCTCAGGCCGTCCCACTCTTTCCCTGCTTTCCTTCGCTTTGAGCGACTCAAGGCCGGACCTCCAGAGCTGCTATCGAAGAGCGCCTATGGCGATTTCCCGTCGCTTGGAGGAAAGAGGAACAGAAGGGGAGAATGCGTTCTTTGTGTTCTGCCTTTAAAAAAAAATGGACCGATTTAATTTGTTAATTATCTTGACCCGGTTTAACAGCAATACAATACCCAAACAAAAATGGAGGGACACCGATTTTGGCTCACGTTACAAATATTGGGCTGGATCACATTTTTTTTTTATTAAAGAAAAAAGAGCAAACAATAGGCCCACGATATTAATACACATATATAATATATGTATATACGGCCTAAGATTTCAATTATATATGAAATTGCAAAACTAACCCACTAAAATATAAGGATTATAATTGGCACAAGTTAAGAATTCGAGTTTGATAAAAAAATATATAAAATTAAACTCGTCAAAAATTCTTTGCCGATTAATTCGAGTGGGTCAATCTCAAGTCGGCTCCTAAACAAAAACGGAGTCAAAACCCTCAAATCAAGTTTTACTAAATATAAACTTGGTTTTGAAAAGAACTACATAAGATTTGATCCCGTTCAAACGGGTATGTAGGAAGCTTGACATAAAGCTACGAGCTCGTCAAGTTCAATCACGATCCTCAAACGATCACAATTTTAAAACCAAATCAAACTTGGTTTCTAAACAAACTACGGGTGATTTGATCCCGTTCAAACGGGTACGTAGGTAGCTCGGCATAAAGCTTAAGCTCGTCGGGTACAATCGTCAAATCCAAATTAAATCCGTTCATTCAGAACTACGTATAGACTTGATACTCTTTTACGAGTGACGTAGTAAATTCGGTATAAAATTCTAAATACGCCGAATTCAGTCACCGATTACAAATTAAATCAAACGGTTTCAAAATAAAAGAACTACGTAAAGACTTGACGCCGTAAAAACGGCTACGTAGGTAACCCGATATTAAATATCAAAATATGTCGGGTATAGTCGCTAATCCCTAAATTCACTTTTAAGATGAAAATGGGGTTAAAAATTAAATCTAAATTAAATACACATGATTTTCCATGTAAGTGATAGCCGTTAAGTCGAGAAACTCTTCCAAGAAGGTGTGCTTGATTTATTCGGATGATACACGAGAAAATCTCATGCATATGATAGTGTGATTTATGTTAGGGCTACCCTTCCGAGAAGGTGGGTCCTAATACGATCCAATGATGCATGAAAACCTTTAAGGGGATAAAACACACCAACTCAAACACTCTGAACTACGTGAGGCTTGATTCTCTTCCAAGAGATACGTAGGCAACCCACTAAAATTCGGGTGCAGCCCAGATCACCAAAAACACCAAAATCTTGGTATCGATATGACTTCGAATCAAGAGGATAACCAAAAGGGGTCGAACTCAAATATTATAAATTAAATAAAATGTGTTGTACAATTATATCGCGCATTTTTTGTTCAACACCATTAAAGATCTATCTATACATGGGAGAGGTTTGCCTTGGTATGTGCGCTTATGTAGGATATCCAATGATGAGCCCAAGGAGTATGAAGTTGGAGACAAGCTCTATGTCTCTAAATCAAAGGATCATTGGTTCCCTAACAAATTCAACAAGAAGCGGATGGGACCTTTTGTGGTGAACAAGATCCATTCTGGAGGATTACAGCTGATGGACAAGAATGGAGTTTTATTTGTGGCCCAAGCTACATGGGCCCTACAAATGCCACCTTGAGCTAAATGGAAAAGTCGGCCTAGCGACTATAAAATCTAGAGCTTGTACATAGACTTTTTTGGACTTTTGAGACTTTGTTTTTGTTTTTGTTTTTGGTTTGGAACATTTCTAGTTTTTCTATTGTGGGTATATGTCTTCTACACTTTTCAGGTCCATGGATAGGGGCAAGCTATATCAACATTCATACTCGGCCCAGGCGATTCCTTCATTAAGAGGTTCTGCACACCTGTCTAGTGAGTTTCTTTCTTTACCCTTGTTTTTATATAGTGAGGACACTGTAATGTTTAAGTATGGGATGGGGGAAGGGCTTACTTTGTGCATATTTTCCATATTTGACATTATTTGTGCATGTTTAGAATTTATCTCTTTGAATTGCTTCATGGCTATTTTGGAATGCATTATTGATTTATGTGCTTAAACGCTTGTTTTCCAAAAGTTTGAAAAATGACCCCCATTGAAATTTTTTGAATAATGTCATGGAACTTATATTGGACTCGACGATGCAAAATTGGATTCATTAGAGATATAGCATGAAATTGCTTAGTAAAGGGAAGTCATAATGAAGTGCATTATTTCTTAAAAACAATAGAAGGAGGTAAAATTTGAAGTTGCTTTTGACATGTTGCATGATAAGATGATGGAGGACTTTATATTTCCATATAATGCTCATTGTTTATATTCCTAGCCTTACCTATGCTTATGCATCACAAAAGTCATATTATGCCTTATTTCAAATATTGCTCCACATGATCTAAATATTTTCCATTCTTTACCTTATCCGGGGATTATGTTGAGAATGATGTTACATTATGGAGATGTTATATGGTGTTTGTGATTATTGTCATTTATTGGAGTTTGGAAGGAAATTGTTTATATGGAAAATTTAATGAGTGAAAGAAAATCCAATCACCTCAGGAGATTGACCCTGCTCTTTAAGATAATAGTTTGGAGAGATGGGACACATTGTGAGGAGTCCAAAGCACTAAGTATCCGGGGCCATTCATGACACCCATGTTTGCGACTTGCGAGAAGGCAGTGCTGAGGTCAGAGAGGTAAAAGCATTATTACTGATAAAAGCATTATGAAAGGTGATGAATATTATGGAGAAGGAATGTGGAAATTCAATTTGGAAATACTCTATTTCCCTGGATCATTAGCACCACATTGCCAAAAATTGCCCACCTTTAGCCTTTTACCAAATCTACTCCTTATTTGAGCTTAAATTGAAGTCCTCTTGATTATCAATGCTTTGTCACTTATGAATGTTTTTGCATAACCCTCCTTTTGTGAGTAGATGTTGCTCTTTAAATTGCACATGCATGGATTTGTGACACTAGTACCTTTTCGAGGATGGTAATTGACTGCTGGGTTATATAAGAATGAATCTGATATGTTGAGAGTTTTTTATTTCTTCCCCTGAATGACAAATAAAGGTATTGCTTGAGGACAAGCAAGCTTAAGTATAGGGTGTTTGTTGTGAGCTGAATCTGTCATGTTTTACAGTAACTTTTATATCGTTTTCTGCATACATTGCATACATTTGGGTTGGATAGTACAGAATCTATGTAGTTTATGATTATTTGCCAAATTATGGAATCTACACCAGTTTCTGTTTAAATTCGCAGAATTCGAGACGTTTTACAACAACTCTAAGGAAGGTCAAAAAAGGTCGGAAAACCACTACAGAAGTCCAAGGTCAAAGAAGAAACGGAACCATTCGAATCAAGTTGAGAGCCAAGGTTACTCGATCTCGAGTGAACCTTACTCGATCTAGACGAACATGTCCGAGCACAGGCCTTGTCGACTAGGAGACGTGTCGAGAGCCGGACCAACCCAGCTCCGGAGCCCTACTCGATCTCGAGGACCACCTAGTCGAGATCGACGACACTGAGACGCCACACCCGGAGTCGACAAGAAGAGAAGCTGATCGAGAAGCCGAGGACGAAGACGTTAAGCAACCCTACTCGATCTCGAGGAGCCCTTGTCGAGATCGATGAACCTCCATGCCCTAGTCCGAGTCCATGCCGAGGAGGAGTCCCCGACATCACCAGAGAGCCATCCTCGACCACAACCCTACTCGATCTCGATGAGCCCTAGTCGAGATCGACAACGCCCAGGAGCCCAGATCCGAGCGTGTTGAGAAGAGTCACCCGAGAACACCAGTCGACGACGAATCCTAGTCGATGTCGACGAGCCCTTATCGATGTCGAGTAGACCAGCTTCTGGAAACGCGTCGACGTGAGCAGTCCGAGTAGAGTTGGGATTCCTTGGGCACGAAGGAAGTCGAGAAGGCCGAGATTCTATCCAAATCTATCAAGTTCTATCCATGGAAGGGAGATCTATCAACATGAAGAGACTTACCTAGTTTAGATTTATTATTTTCCTTTTAGATTTAATTCCTTTATCGCTTTTATTTATCATTAAGCCTTTTATATATAATTTTAGATATAGACAGAAGATTCTATCCTTGATTAGCAAGGAATAGAAGGCTATAAATAAAGCCCTAGGGGCTAGTAATTCAAAAAATTCAATTTCAGAGTTAGAGAAGTAGTTCCACAGAGAAGTTTTAGGAGTTCTAAAGTTTTTAGGGTTTTGGCATTCTGCGAATGTTGATTGCCGGGATTGTAAAGGCTTTGAATATAATTTAATGCAAGTTTCTTTTTATACATCAATGTCTATGATTGCGATGAGGAGCGAGTAGTCCACCCACTTCTGGGGCTGGGGTGAGCCTGACGGTGGCCATGTGAGATGATGCGGTAAAGGTCAGATCTTTTTATGCAATTCGTCTTCTATCCCTATGAGCATGATTCTTTTGCGAGAGCTGAAGGTGATCCTTGTTTGTGTTATTGAAGAAAAAGTGATCTTAATGCAACTTGGATTAATTATGTGAAGAGGGTTAGTAACAATTAGGGTTTATGCGAAAGCCTCTATATGCCTATTTGTTAACAACGAAAGTTGTTTGATGGAAAGCATGATCTTTTATGCCTTTATGTGTTATTTTGCATGGTTATCGTTGTGGTGTTGATACCCTGGTCCTGGAAGTCTCTTATTATATTGATTTATTTCTGTCGAAAATCTGAGTTCTGTGTTCGAATCTCCAAGTTTTAAGTTTTCTGTCTTTCCAGTCGATACAGAGGAGAACCTTGTCGATCTCGAGTAGGACCTTAGTCGATATCGAGTTGGCTTTAGTCTAGGTCGAGTTGAGTTTCTGCTTCTGTCGTCGATTCTGAAGTTTCTGTTTTTACTGAGTTTTGTTGATCTCGAGTAGGGTTTAGTCGAGATCGAGTACGCCTGTTGCTTTGTTTTATTTTCTGTTTTGCTTTGTCTTTTCTGTCTTCGCTTTGTTCATTGCTTTTATTTGCTACTTTCTGTTTTATTTCTGTTTCCGCCCTTGTGTCTTTATTTCTGTCTTTTCTACTGCTTGTCTGTGAGAATCTGTTGCTACCTAAGGACTGCTGATGTGCTTCCTCGTGGATTCGATCCTGACAACCTTCTACTACAACGGGAGGAAGTCTTGTATTTATTTGCTGAGACACGGAAGTCATATGCAATTCGTCTTCTATCCCTATGAGCATGATTCTTTTGCGAGAGTTGAAGGTGATCCTTGTTTCTGTTATTGAAGCGAAAGTGATCTTAATGCAACTTGGATTAATTATGTGAAGAGGGTTAGTAACAATTAGGGTTTATGTGAAATCCTCTATATGCCTATTTGTTAACAACGAAAGTTGTTTGATGGAAACCATGATCTTTTATGCCTTTATGTGTTATTTTGCATGGTTATCGTTGTGGTGTTGATACCCTGGTCCTGGAAGTCTTTTATTATATTGATTTATTTCTGTCGAAAATCTGAGTTCTGTGTTCGAATCTGCAAGTTTTAAGTTTTGTGTCTTTCCAATCGATATAGAGGAGAACCTTGTCGATCTCGAGTAGGACCTTAGTCGATATCGAGTTAGCTTTAGTCTAGGTCGAGTTGAGTTTCTGCTTCTGTCGTCGATTCTGAAGTTTCTTTTTTTTACTGAGTTTTGTTGATCTCGAGTAGGGTTTAGTCGAGATCGAGTACGCCTGTTGCTTTGTTTTATTTTCTGCTTTGCTTTGTCTTTTCTGTCTTCGCTTTGTTCATTGCTTTTATTTGCTAATTTCTGTTTTATTTCTGTTTCCGCCCTTGTCTCTTTGTTTCTGTCTTTTCTGCTGCTTGTCTGTGAGAATCTGTTGCTACCTAAGAACTGTTGACGTGCTTCCTCGTGGATTCGATCATGACAACCTTCTACTACAACGGGAGGAAGTCTTGTATTTATTTGCTGAGACAGGGAAGTCAGTCTGATCTTTATTTTATATTTATTTCATACTTGACCATCCTCCTGCAACAACAATAGCTCAACGCGTTACGCGGCTTCTAGAAGGTTCCTCGATCTCGAGGAAGTTTCCTTGATATCGAGTAAAATGGCGTCGTCGACTTCAGTGGCTTGGCATGTCAACTAGCTCTTCCTCGGACTGGCTCGGACATTGCTCCTAGGATGCCCTCGATCTCGAGGAAAGTCCTCGACATCGAGTTGAGTGGCTCATCGACTAGGTTGCTCGGCGGTGTCGGGTAGCCTCTGCTCGATGTTGCTCGGACTGGTGCTTCGGCCTTTGTCGACAGCGAGGAAAATCCTCGATCTAGAGTTGTGGTGTCCGGGTGCCTAGCCAGGTCGGGTAGTTTCTCCTCGGCATCCTCGGGTATGCTCTCCTCGACTCCGGGTTGTCTTCGAAGCTTTGTCGACATCGAGTTGGGTACTCGATCTCGAGGATGGTTCTGGAGTCAATTTGGCTCGTCTTCAGCTTCTCGACATGGGCTCCTCGATCAGTGCAGGTGCCTAGACATGGTTGTCGATATCGAGTAACATTTGTCGATATCGAGTTGGCTTAAGCTTCCGTCCTTGCTTCTTGGTTTTCTCCCGAAAGGGCTCCATATTATGCAATATTAAACAGAAACTCATGTAGATCTCTATTTATGGCAATTAAATATAAACTACATAAATTTGACATGTTCTCAACCCGAAATATGCAAAATGTATAGAATATGGAACTAAAATATGCATAAAGACATGGCTACTTTAGTGACATCACATATATATTGGTTTTGTGATGCATAAGCATAGGTAAGGCTAGAAATAACAATATGAGCATTATATGGAAATATAAAGTCCTCCATCCTCTTATCATGCAACATGTCAAAAGCAATATCAAATTTTACCTCCTTTCATGGTTTTCAAGAAAATATGCACTTCATTGTGACTTCCCTTTACTAGGCAATTTCATGATATATCTCTAATGAATCCAATTTTGCATCGTCGAGTTCAATAAAGCTTCCATGACATTATTCAAAAATTTCAATGGGGGTCATTTTTTTAAACTTTTGGAAAACATGCATATAAGCACATAAATATCAATAATGAATTCCAAAATAGCCATGTATAAGCAATTCATGAAATAAATGCACAAATAATGTCAAATAAATCAAATATGCACAAAGTAAGCCCTTCTCCCACCCCATACTTAAGCATTACAGTGTCCTCACTATATATAAAAAAAGGGTAAAGAAAGAAACTCACTAGACAAGTGTGCAGGATGTCAGAATCGAGTGCTATGTTGCTGGGCCGAGTCTGAATTTAGCTTAGTTCTATCCCTATGGACCTGAAAAAATGTAGAAGAGAAATACCCACAATAGAAAAACTAAAAGTTCAAAATGAAAAAAAAAAAAAACAACAATGTCCAAAAGTCCCAAAAATAAATGTGTATTTACAAGCTCTAGATGTTATAGTCGCTAGGCCGACTTTCTCCATTAAGCTCAAGGTGGCATTTTCAGGGCCCATGTAGCCTGGGCTTCAAATAGAACTCCATTCTTGTCCATCAGCTACAGTCCTCCAGAATGGATCTTGTCACCATGAAGGGTCCCATCTTTTTCTTGTTGAATTTGTTGGGAAACCAATGATCTTTTGATTTGGAAACATAGAGTTTGTCTCCAACTTCATACTCCTTACGCTCATCATTGGAAATCCTACATAAGCGCACATACCAAGGCAAACCTCTCTCATGTATAGATAAATCTTTAATGGAAATAGGAGAAGAAAGATCCATACCTTGGCTAACCTTCGCAGAAACGGGTTCGGGGAATACTGTATTTGGTCGATCTCGAGTAAATTTACTCGACATCGAGTTGTTTTCAGCTTCTGGTGGGCTGCTGCTCGACTAAGGTTGTCGATATCGAATAAGGTTGTCGATATCGAGTAGTCCTTCGCTGCCAGTGGAGTGCTCGTTGCTGGAGGCGAAGTCGAGGATGAAGATTTTTGCTCGATTTCGACGAAGTTGGTCGATGTCGAGGAGTTTTTCTCGGCTTCCAGTGGTTTTCTCGTCGATGAAGGTGAAGTCGAGGACAAAGATGGTTGGTCGATATCGACCAATCTTTTCGATATCGAGTAGTTCCCGGCTTCTATTTGACTGCTCGACGAGGGAGCTGCTAGTGGAGGGTTTTGATTTTGGTCGACGTCGACCAATTTACTCGATGTCGAGGAATTCTGGTCGACTTCGACCCCATACTTGCATCCTGTCAAGGCATCCGAAAAATAGTTAGTCAACGTTGACTTACCTTGGTCGATGTCGAGCAGATCCTCTATATCTTTGTTTAGGATGGCCATGATCTTCTCCACCTGGGCTTCCATATCCCTCTTTTTCAGCTCTTCAGGAGTCATATTTCTTACCTTAGGCTCCCCACAAGTAATGTAACCAGCTGATATAGACTTTACCTCTTCCATGGGACCTGTATGCCTTTCAGTTATATTAAAGGAATACTCAATTACCTCATCACTGATGTTGAAAGTGAGGACTCCCTTCCTTATGCTTATGTTGACATCCACTGTCGCCAAGAAGGGCCTTCCTAGAATAATTGGATAAGCAGGGTCCTTCGCCATATTAATAACTAAGAAATCAGTAGGGATAAAGAACTTACCTACTTGCACTGGCACATTGTCCACCATGCCTGTTGTAATGACCACCGTGTTGTTGGCCATATAAAGCTTAGCATCCACAGGCTCTAGGGCACCTATCTTAATTTTGGACCATATTGTTAAAGATATTATACTCACACTAGATCCAAGATCACATAAAGCATTAAATTTATATTGACCAAATCCAATGGTTATAGCAAACTTACTTGGATCTGGCCTTTTCCCAAGTATGTCCATATGGCTGCACACCTCTATAATCTCAGCCATTGACTACTTCTTGCATAGAATCTCCTTGAGGAATTTGACGTAGGATAGCATTTCATTGAGAGCTTCTGTGAAGGGTATGGTGACATTGAGCTTCTGAAGCATCTTGATGGGAAATGCAGCTTCTTTTTCTGGTTCGAAGCCAAAATAGATGTCGGAGATGTTGCAGCTTTCTCGACGTCGACTTGGTTCTCCTCGACATCGACCAGATTCTCCTCGATATCGACTGCTTTCCTATATGCCGAGTTGATGTGTTGTGCAGACGAAGGTTGATCCACTTTGTCCTCGATATCGAGTAGTCCTTTCTCGATATCGAGTTGCCTCTCCTCGACATCGACCAAGGTCTGGTCGATATCGACTTGCTGTTCAGCTCCTCTATCCTGCTGCTTTCCGACCTCTGGCTCGCGTAGTTGGTGGTCGCTTCTGAGTTTCACAGCAGCGATGTGTCTGGTCTTCCCCTTGGGGTTTGGTTCTGAAGATCCAAGGAGCGAACCTGACTACTTGGGGACGCCTGCTGCTAGCTGGCCAATCTGTGTCTCCATTGATTTCCGCCATACATCAATCTCCCCAAGCCTAGAGTTGACACCTTGTATCTGAGTGTGGACTGAGTTGAAGGACTGCTTGGTGTCTGAATGGTTCCTCCGCATTTCCTCTAGGATGGTCTGTAGGTCATCCCTTTCCTGGTCCCTTTCCGGATGTCCTGGAGCTCTGTATGGCGGGGGTTCCTAGGGGCACCTTGGTTCCATTGTGATTGCTGAAACCTTTGGTCCCCCATGTAGCCTCTTCGTGGTACTCTGCCATCTTGACTTGCTCTGTGTGTGGGCACTCAGTAGTGGTGTGCCGCTGTGATCCGCATTCGATGCAGGCCTGCTTGACAAAAAGATACTTGACTTGCTTGAGGAGCTTGTGATTTTGATCTCTGTAGTATTGCTCATTGACATCTGGGTCAATCTCCTTAGAAGGCTCATAGAGGGGCATGGATGGGGCTGGCCTGGCATAGGCATTCTCATCATAGTTGATTGGAGTCCCATACTTTTTGTCGTAGTTGGTCAGCTTGTCGAGGGCAGCCCATGCGTCAGCTGGCGGCATTGTCAGATACTCATAATGAGTATATGTGTTGATCCTATCCTTAGCAACCAGGTCAAGAGAATTGAAGAAAATCTCCTGAACTACGCAGGGTTGCTATCCATGTGTAGGGCATGATCGCAGTAGATCTTTATATCGTTCACATACCTTTGCCAGCGGCTCCCCAGGTTTCTGTTTGAAAGCTGTAATCTTCTGGAGAAGGAGCGCTGTCTTGGCAGGAGGAAAGAATTTGTTGAGAAATTCCTGCTTTACTTCAGCCCATTTCGTGAGGGATCGTGGTTTCAGTCCTTCCAACCACTTCAATGTTGGACCAGCTAGGGACCAAAGAAAAGCCTTCATCAAGATATATTCCAGAGTGGTACCTTCAGCAACAGTACGACACATATCAGTAAAGTTGGTTATATGTTGAAGATGACATTCATTAAATCTACCAAAGAAAGCATTATTTTTAATTTCAATAAGGAAAGGAGTGCGAATTTCATAGTTATTCTCAGGGATTAGAATGGCCGATTCAGGCACGACGAAAGTCAGGTGCATGTAATCCTCTGCAGTTGTAGGGTATTGGGCAAGCTCATCTTCCAATTGCCTCATTCGCGCAACTTCCTGTGTAATGCGTGCTCTCTCAGCGGTGAGAGCAGTATCCTTGGTGGCTAGTTCCCTCTGAAGCCTATCAATCAGCTGTTCCTGTGTCTCTGCAGTCGTAAAACTCATTCGTTTAACCAGAACGGCGCATATACATGCGAAGTAACTCAAAAGAAAAGTGAGATCTAAGTACCTAAGGCGCGGATGATTGCTTCCCGAGCAACGACGCCAATTTTTTGTGGGAGGAAATTGAGACTTGCAATTAAAATATCAATAAATCAAAGCAAACCAGATTTCGTCCCTTGCAAATGATTACAAGACTTCCTCCCAATGCAGCAGTGGGAAGTCAGACTCGATCCATGAGGAAGCGTGTCAGCAGATCCTAGGCAGCAGAAGAATCTCACGAATGGTCGACCAAAGTGCACTCGATCTCGACTAGGGTTAGTCGACAGAAGATCGGACAAGTCGAAGTAAGCAGCAGCAGTCACGGTGGTTGGTCGATATCGAGGAGATCTTACTTGATATCGAGTAAAAGTTTGTCGACGTCGGGTACCTGCACACTAGAAGCTACAGCAATCTAGGCGATCGAATGTCAGAAGTCGATGTCGACCAAGATTAGTCGATATCGAGTAGAACATACACTTAAATTGCAAAGCTTTTCGAATGGAGACGAATGTAAACACGAATTTAACTCGATAAACTAAAATCTTCCAAGATCAAGGTTTCAACACCACAACGATAACAATGCAAAATAACACATAAAGGCATAGAAGATCATGCTTTCCACAAAATAACTTTTGTTATTAACAAATAGGAATATAGAGGCTTTCGCATAAACCCTAATTGTTACTAACCCTTTTCATATAATTAACCCAAGTTGTATTAAGATCAATTTCGCTTCAATAACACAAACAAGGATCACCTTCAACTTTCGCAAAAGAATCATGCTCATAGGGATAGAAGACGAATTGCATAAAAAGATCGTACCTTTACCGCATCACCTCACACGTGACTACCGTCGGGCTCACCCCAACCCTAGAAGTGGGTGGACTACTCGCTCTTCATCGCAATAGCAGACATCTTTGATGAAAAAGAACTAACTTGCATTAATAAATTCAACCAAACTTACAACCTCTTCTCCTTCTCTCTCTATGTGACTAATTGTCTCTGAAATTGAATGAATAAAAACTAGCCCCATGGGCTTTATTTATATGCTTCCAATCCTTGCTAATCAAGGAAGGAAATATCTATCTATATCTATATCTATTTATCTACTTACTTAAAGATTAAATAATGGAATAAAAGAATTAAATCCAAAAAGGAAATATATCTAAAGTAGGTAAATCCTCCATGGAGTTGATAGATCTTGATAGGTCTTGATAGGTGTGGATAGAATCGGACTCTTTCGCTCCCAAGCAAGCCCAACTCGACTCGGACAGCCCACCGCGTAACGCGGCTCAGAAAAGATTTACTCGATATCGAGGAGTTTACTTGATATCGAGTAACATCGTCGTCGAGTTCGGCTTCACTGGTTTTCTCGAGTAACTTCTCCCCGATCTGGTTCGGACATGTGTCTCACGTCTTGTCGATATCGAGCAGTTTCGTCGATATCGAGTAAATTGCTCGGACTTTGGCTGGCCTGGCTTTCTCGAGCAACCTCTCCTCGACACTGCTCGGACATGTGCTCTGGGTTTACTCGATATCGAGTAATGTTGTCGATATCGAGTAACAATGTTGCTCGGGTTTCCTTCTTCTCGGCTTCTCGACATAGCATCCTTCCTCAACTCCGGGTATGTCTTTAGGATTTGGTCGATATCGAGTAAATTACTCGATATCGAGTAAGGCTCTGAAGACGGGTTGGCTTCGTCTCTCAGCTTCTCGATACGGCTTGTCCTCGACCAGTGCTTGGGTGCATACATTTTTTCGATATCGAGGAGAAGTTGTCGATATCGAGTAACACTGAGCTTCATCTTGATTTGTCTTGGTTCCGCCGCTCTTCGACCTTGGACTTCTGTAGTTGACTTCTGAGCTTTTCTTCCCTTCTCAGAACTGTTGTAAATTGCTTCGATTTCTGCGAATTTAAACAGAAACTGGTGTAGATTCCATAATTTGGCAAATAAACATAAACTACATAGATTTTGTACTATTCTAGCCCAAATGCATGAAATGTATGCAGAAAACGATATAAAAGTAACTATAAAACATGGCAGATTTGGCTCACAACAAAATCCAAACAAACATGAGATAATCCCTCGCGAGCATACTGCGCACCAAATGACTCTGGCAAAAGCTGCAAGCCACAAGATCAAATATCAACTAAGAAACACATACATTACAAACGAAGGGTAGAGGGAGCTACCATATATTCCATCTTTTCTTCAAAGTCGATGGAACGGAAAAAGTCACGACGACGAGGATGAGGGGTGGTCATGATTCATCACTACAAAATACCAACAACTAAAACAAGGCACAAGGACGACTACTGCAGATTTTATCCGAGCATCTGCTATTTATCAGCAAATACAACAAACAAGGCAGTGTTATCTCATCACTAAAAAAGTAATCCATATCCGTCCAAAGCGACATTTTCAGAACCAACTGCATGCCAAACAAGTGGAAAAATTGTAGAACCTAACTCTGCAACCCAGAGCGCCATTATCACGTTAGGAGAGGTCACATTTGGGTCGGAAAAAGACAAAACACAAAAACCCAGGCCAAATCATTGAGAACATCAAGATATCATTACAGAAATCTTCGTGGTTACAGATAGAAGAACACACGATTACGGTTAATAGAATAACGACATGAAAACAAATGTCTAGTAACACCACCATTACAAAACAGTCAAGTTCTACTCATCTTTAAAAACAAGGATTTTGAAGCAATTCCCTCCTACATATTGAAAGAGCACCACCGATGCTCCAACCTTGACGTTGTTAATAGTCGCGAATCTATTCTAACCACTAGATAACCACCAACGACTCGAGCAGTCCTTAGAAACATCGATACGAAAGTTTTCACCAGTTGCGGAAACTCTCAAAAGCATCAGCAAGAGGTTGCAGGCAAAGGGGCATTACTTCACAAACAATTCAAAAAATATATATAAAACATGACCAACATGTAAAACTTACAAGACCATGCATCCTCTCCTCTACATCAACACAACGATAAAAATCTCGCATCTCAGAGTTGGGAGACGCCATCCCTTTTCCAAGACAACAATGCTTAATAAAGCAACCCAATAACTGCAAGATTTCACAAAACATCACGCCTTCTTATACCCAGAAAAAGGTGGTACATACTTTGGAAATCGTCTAAAGCATTTATTGCATACGTTGAAATTAGACAAAGAATATGCGCGAAGGATTTCCCGAGATACTCTGCATGTCCTACACGTGACAAAGAATTCCTTCAGAGCCAGACCAAGTACACTGGCGCATTTCAAATTCAAAAATAGTCATTTATCACAAAAATATTTTCAAATCGTTCGATACCACTTTAAAAGCTCTTCTTCCTTACAACATAAAAGGCACAACCTTATCATTACTGGTCCTTCCAAAAAACACAAATATGGCAGCAAACATCAGCGATCAAAGCCCAAACAATCCGTTTATTTTCGATATTTATTTAGTAGGGGACGAGCAATACATACACATGATGTTGCCTTACGAATTTGGTCAACATTTCCAATTCCCGTCGTAAAAGATTTCCCTGTCCACATCGTTGGAGGCAGTTACGGATCTCACTGGGTAGCACGTGGGTGGAAGGAGTGAAGGACTTTGTCGAGTCACACGGACTAGAGTTGGAAACATCAATAATGTTCACCCACCTAGGAGAAGCAAGGTTTGAAGTCCATTTCTTTGACAAACAAGGCCGATACATAGAAGACAAACTCTACGATAGCGACTATGACGGCCCGATAACAAATGGTTTCCACTAGATCCCAGGAACAGTTCGATGAGCAAAGTTATTCCATTTCAAAAAATTTAAGAAAAATCTCGGCCTATCAATAAAAATTCGCTTCTTTAAGATTCGATTTGACATCAATCTTTGTCTAACGATTCGAAGAAAAATCCTAGTGTCTAAGGATGTTGGGGATTGAACTTTCTCCAATCGCGAACATCGCGCTAGAGATTTCTTGATTTCTTCCTCCCCAGTATCTAAGGACGCTAGAGATTGAAGTTTCTCCATTCGCGAAGATCGCGCTGGAGATTCCTTGGTTTCTTCCTCCCCAGCATCTAAGGATGATGTAGATTAAAGTTTCCCCATTCGCGAACATCACGATGGAGATTGATATCCCTAAATCGCGAATATCACACTGGAGATTGTGATCTCTCAATCACGAATATCACGCTGGCGATTAATTCATTTATCGGATCGTCTGCTCTTTACGATAAACTCAAGCGAGCAGAACCACGACAACTTAGAAGTTCATTAATTATACACCATACACAACCACCCAACGGCGACTAAAACAATATATCCACATCAAAAATAGAAAAAACGGAATGTTCAGCACTGAACTGAGAAATCTACATCACAATTTTGGTCAGGACCATGGTCCACGGCAACAACATCAAAGCAAGAGTGTCCTTCATACTCAAAGATCAAGCGTGTCCCAATTTGAAGTTCCCTTGACACGACGAACTCGGGCCACCCAGTGGTAAACCAATAGTTGTTGGACCCTAAGGCTTCCACCCTCACCACGAATTCCTCATCCGAATGCGTCCATAAATGGAAGAATCTAAGGGCACCAAAACCATAATCCCGATATATGGATGGTAAAGGCTACAACAAAAACAAACACATCAGAAACGCTTTACTTATAAAAAAAACCAATCGCATAAATATAGCTTACCAGCCTATATAAATGCCCCTCAACGGCAATATCCCGAGTGAAACCCCTCACGAGAGGAAAAAATACACCTGGAATGGAAACTGGTGTCGTAGGCATCATTGTCACAAGCAAACTGCAATAAAGCCTTGGGTTTCTTACCTTCTTATATTAACCTCTGCAAAGAAAAACATCAAAGGAAACCACGTACCACCTAGTTCCACCAGGAGGGCAATGTGTATCAGATAACACAACAAAGAAACCGCCTACCACCCAGTTCAACCACGAGGGCAACAAATATCAGATAACACAAAAAAGAGCATCTGATAAGAACAAGTTCAATCCAGGCGGTGAAGAAAGTTACAAGAAGAATTCGTACACCGAGCTGCACGAAAAATAAGCGGACAATACGCACCTCCTTGCTTCATAGTAATTCAGATATAACCTCGCAAAAACAACATCCATATCCACTACGCATAGAACTGGTATAAATAAAAACATTAGGAGTACAAATTGAATTACCTAAAAACACTATGCCAAGTTTCGACATGGTTTCAGGAGAGCTCTCTCCACCGGAAACCCCTCCACCAACTTTCATCACAAACACTATGCTTTTTCCAAATCCTAAATTCTCCAGAATAATCCTTAGGGAAAGCAACTTACACAGGCTCCCTTTACCGTATATCTTTGTAGAATTCGGGGAGGAAATAACAAACCACATCTATCTATGTTCTCCCTCAAACCAAGAATTCTTAATCCTAGTCGAACGAGACGAGGGGGATTGGTTCTCCCTATCGGAAGGGTGGAGATCTTTTGCGAACATTACGAACCTCATAATAGGGAGCGGCCTCACCTTCGAGTACCAAGGAGAATCCCACTTTGATGTGGAAATAGAGCAATCAGGCCCCGACGATAATTAAGATATTTTGCCTGGATACGTATGCTACGAAGAAATATAACTACAAGAAAGATAATACAAATTATTTCCTATTATGTTTCATCGCTAAGACGTTCTTAAGTTCAGCCTATCATTCTGCATAACATCTAATAAATACACGAACCCTACTTTTTGTCATTTCACGCTTTATTCCATAAAACGATCAACGACAGGAGATGGATAAGGGTGTCACGAATTTACCTTACAAATAAAAGCAGTGGACAAGGCGAACAGGTCAAGATTTAAACATGAGAAAACATAAGTAAAATCGGCGGGACAGGCCAGTAACAAAAACTGTAAAAGGTATAAATGAAAGCACGGTGAATTCAAAGATAAAAGTATTCATAAAACACCACAACAAGGTACCACTTGTCATGGGTTGAAATGTTCACCATCCCAAAATACGAACGAGTAAACCACAACAAAGTGTGAAACTCTTGTCGTGGGTAGAAATGTTTTCAAACATCCATACATAAAAGCTCCGTCAGAAGCAAAGAGGCGGTAAGTCAGATGTCGGTAGGAGGGTTTTCATATTCGCGAGCGGGCTCAGGGGTTTTCCCACCTTCAGGGAGAGGGTCGATGATGGCAGCATTGTCGAGTGGAGCATCGAGGTGGAGAGGCAGCTCGCGTTGGGGGTCCTTCAGCTTCATATCATCGTCCTCATAACTAGGAGGAAACATCCTCACCTCGTCACCGAGATGAGCAAAGCGGTTGACACTTTGAGAGATCCCACCTGCAACCCCCTCCATGAACGCGTCAGTAACCCTGTTGTAAAGGACATCCCCCACTTCTGTCTCAAGATAGTGATCGAGCCAACCCCGACCGGCTCCCCCCAGGAATTCAGTTAGCCCCTCCTGGCCGATGTCACTGAGCATGAACTCACGGAGCGTGTTCCGGGAGAGAGCAGCATCTTCCCCAGAGGTAAAGCACTCCAACCGACTCTTCACATCAGCGAGCTCCTCACGAACTGCCCCTAACTCACGCTCAAGACCCTGGAGCTGACCCCTCAAGCACATGGCCTCCGATTCATACCGGGCCCCAAACTATTGAGCCTTCGCGAGTTTGACTCCCGACAACTCTAGCTCACTCCTCTCCACTTCCACATCCTTCTGGGACTTCGTCAAAGCATCATTGAGACTTACAATATTTACCTCCCGGAGCTCCACGTCTTTCAACTTCTCCACCTTCACGTTCACAGCGGCCACGATCGACCTCAACTCCCTTAATGACAGGAGAAAACTGTCGTTGTTCCTATCAAAGTATAACTCAAACCTACAAACTAGTATAATAAGCAAGTAAGAGGTCGATCCCAGAGAGAATCAAGTATTCCTAAGCAATGTATATTTACCAATTAGTAGGAAAGAGGGGTTTTGGTGATTGAAGATGAGAAAATAAACTATAAACAAGTTAATAGAGATAACAATTGAGAAAATAGTTTCATCTACAAACATCCACTTTAGTTTGGTTGATTGATCATCGATTCTTCTTCAAGTTCTCTTTTCATCCTATTATTGTTCCTGTCCTGATCTTGTGTAAATTGCTAGTCCTACAAGTCCTAGTAACCCTTACTAATTAGATAACCCTAACACGGTCAAGATTTAACCTAATAGTAGCATTAAGATTAAGGATTAAGCAGGATACATGCAACACCAAGCTTCAAGTCAATATTTAACATGTAATTGATTCTCTACACACCAGTTTAGTCCTACGAGTCCTAAAAAGGCATGCTTGCTACTGTGGATTAAGGTTCGCTACGAGGAATCTACAAAATCCTAGCAATAATCTCAACTAGTTGTACGGACTAGAAGAAATCAACAATATTCGCAAAAGAATCAATACGAATCAATAGGAATAGAAGAAGAATAGAAATCTCACAACTTTATCAAACCAAAGCTTCAATCCATAGACGAAACGAAAGAGTTTAGCACTCCATGGCCATGGAGGCTCCCATCTAGGGTTCTCTCAATTGATAATCTCCAAGTGCATAAACTAAGGAATTAGATCCTTCAAATAAAACCCTAAAACTTCCTTAAAAAGCCTCAAAAGAGTCGCCAAATAATAATTCTAAAAACCTAATTAAAGAGATAAAAATTTCATTCAGTAGATTTGGCGTTTCTGCAGAGGCCGTGGGGCAGCCAACCCAGGCCGCGGGGCGGCCAGGCGATCACCGAAATCCTTCGTCAAAGCTTCGAAGAGGAAAAATTACTGTGAAAAATTACTGTTCACAGCAATTTTTCCTCTTCGAATTTGGTCCTGATGCCAACACGAAAGTTGTAGATCTCGAAAAGAGCTTTCCAACGCATGATTATAATAGTCAATCGCACAATCGAGGCTTCCAAAAAGTGCGAAACAAGTTCAGCATGTCTAGGGACAACTTCTGCTGACTTGTTCTTCACTTAGGCTCTCTAACTCCGATTCCGCTCTCGTACTCTTCACTTTTCCTCCTCCTCTTCACTCGTCCTTCATCCATGAGCTTCCTCATTCCTCGTCGGATCCACATAGACCTGAAATAATCCATAAAAGCGTGTAGATTCCGACTCCACCAACAAAACAAGTATAAATGCAAATCTAGCCTAATATATGCATTATATAAATCTAAATCATGCTAAATGCAACCCAATATGCCTACCTAAATGCATGCTATAAAATTAACCCTTTGCTTGTCCTCAAGTAATTAAAACCAAAATCAAATTAACACCCCACAGACAAGCAATCCATGTAATAACTTTGGCAAAATACTTAGTGCTCAAAGTAGGGAAACGAAGATTGACAATTAACGTCATATCATGTGTAGATGCAATCCAAGGAATAAAGAAAGCATATTCATTCAACCTCACCAGGAAAATGTGTTTTCATTCTCGCTCATGTGTTTAGGGTTAAACATTCGCGCTCAAACTCAACCCTTGAAAACTTAGCTACAACAAAATTGCGTCAGTGGTCTAAATCTCCACCTCTAGTGATTTCACATGCAACCAAAATCATGAGGTCTTTGTATGGGTTGTAATGAGGTCATGGTAGGAACATAGGGTATGGAAATTATTTAGGTTTTGTGGTGCTAAAAATCCGGGAAGAAGGGTTAGTAAATAACCAGAAAAACACCAACACCAAAACACTTTTCATCCTATTATTGTTCTTGTCCTTATCTTGTGTAAATTACTAGTCCTACGAGTCCTAGTAACCCTTACTAATTAGATAACCCTAACACGATCAAGATTTAACCTAATAGTAGCATTAAGATTAAGGATTAAGCAGGACACATGCAACACCAACCTACGAGTCAGTATTTAACATGTAATTGATTCTCTATACACCAGTTTAGTCCTACGAGTCCTAAAAAGGCATGCTTGCTACTGTGGATTAAGGTTCGCTACGAGGAATCTACAAAATCCTAGCGATAATCTCAACTAGTTGTACGGACTAGAAGAAATCAACAATATTCGCAAAAGAATCAATACGAATCAATAGGAATAGAAGAAGAATAGAAATCTCACAACTTTATCAAACCAAAGCTTCAATCCATAGACGAAATGAAAGATTTTAGCACTCTATGGCCATGGAGGCTTCCCCCTAGGGTTCTTTCAATTGATAATCTCCAAGTGCATAAACTAAGGAATTAGATCCTTCAAATAAAACCCTAAAACTTCCTTAAAAAGCCTCAAAAGAATCGGCCAAATAATAATTTTAAAAACCTAATTAAAGAGATAAAAAGTTCATTCAGTAGATTCGGCGTTTCTGCAGAGGCCGTGGGGCAGCCATCCTAGGCCGCGGGGCGGCCAGGCGATCAGCGAAATCCTTCGTCAGAGCTTTGGGCCGCGGGGCGGTTTCCTTGGTCGCGGGGCGGCTTTTACTGTTCACAGCAATTTTTCCTCTTCGAATTTGGTCCTGATATCAACACGAAAGTTGTAGATCTCGGAAATAGCTTTCCAACGCATGCTTATAATAGTCAATCGGACCACCGAGGCCTCCGGAAAGTGCGAAACATGTTCAACATGTCTAGAGACAACTTCTGCTGACTTGTTCTTCACTTAGGCTCTCTACCTTTGATTCCGCTCCCGTACTCTTCACTGTTCCTCTTCCTCTTCACTCTTCTTTCATCCATCAGCTTCCTCATTCCTCGTCGGATCCACATATACCTGAAATAATTCATAAAAGCGTGTAGATTCCGACTCCACCAACAACACAAGTATAAATGCAAATCCAGATTAAAATATACGTTATGCACATCTAAATCATGCTAAAAGCATCCTAATATGCCTACCTGAATGCATGCTATCACTTACCTTATCATCATAGTTTCTCAAACGTCCAGCCATTTCGGACCATTGCAGATTATCCTACGGCAACACGGGGAGAATAATAAACACATAAGTAAAACAGGGAAAAAAGGAAAGAATAGAAACAGGAGTCGCGAAAAAGGTTACCCAGCCTCTGATTTTCCGACCAAGCTCCACTAACTCTTCGTCCGTCAAATGATGAAGATAAACCCTCTCAGTTGGACAGCTCTTCCTGGGGATCTCCAGTTCCTTAATACCAATGTGGTCGAATCCAGGCAACCGGTAATCTGCCATTGAAATCCCCGCCTGGGTAATCGGCTCAAAGCTTAAAAGCATGGTGCCTTTTGTCCCATCCCTTGGTCGCTTCTTCCCACGAAGGGGCTGTTGTAGAAGGAAATCGAGAATGCAAATATAAAATATGACTAAAGTAAAGCAAACCAGATTCCGTCCCTTGCAAATAATTACAAGACTTCCTCCCGATGCAGTAGCGGAAAGTCAGGATTGATCCACGAGGAAGCGTGTCAGCGGATCATAGGCAGCGGAGAAATCTCACAGACGTCGACAACAGGGGTCCTAGATCTCGAGTACAGTTACTCGACAGAAGATCGGACAGTCGAACACAGCAATAGCAACTCCCGGCGATGTTGGTCGATCTCGACAAAGGGTTACTCGAGATCGAGTAGGGTTGCCGACGTCGAGAAGTTCCTGGTCAATCACCTGCACAGAGAAGCTACGGCGATGCTGGATCGAAGATCAGTAACTGGATATCGAGTAGTGCAATTTGAGATCGAGGAAGGATAGAAAACTAAAACGAAACGAAAGAAAATGAAGACAAGTGCTTTGGGATTTCGAACTAAACTGTATGAAAAAGACTTCCAAAATTAAGGTTTGGAACAACGATAACCAAGCATGCATAGGGCAGAATAAAACATAACAAGTAGTAGACACATAACAAGTAGTAGATGCTCTAATTGTCTCTACTGATTTTATGTTTACAGTCCAATTTGTTAGCATGGACCTCCATTGAATGGGTAATAAACACATAACAAGTAGTAGATGCTCAAAACTTGATAAAGGTTGGATCTTTACCTCAAACACGCAGGGTTATCGTCGGGCTCGCCCCAACCCTAGAAGTGGGTGGACTACTCGCGCTTCATTGCAACCTCAGACATTGATTGATGAAAAGAAATAACTACTTGCATTAAATCAAAACAGAGGTTACAACCAAAGGAAGCCAATTCCGCTCTCGCTTCACCAACTCCTCTTGGCCACTCACTCTCCCTCTCTCTACTACTTCTCCTACTGAAATTAAATGACTAGAAATCAAACCCACGGGCTTTATTTATAGACTTCTAAACCTTGCTATTCAAGGATAGAAACATCTATCTATATCTAAATCTATATCGAAAACATTAAAGATAAATAAATGCAACAACATAATTAAATCTAAAAAAGGGGATTATATCTAAAAGTCTTCAAGTGGATAAATCCTCTTCTCCATGATAGAACATGATAAAATCGAATAGACTCGGCAATCTTTAGCCCCAAGGAATCCCAAACCGAGTAGGATAGCTCAACGCGTTACGCGGCTTCTGAAAGGTTCCTCGATCTCGAGGAAGTTTCCTCGATCTCGAGTAAAACGGCATCGTCGACTTCAGTGGCTTGGCATGTCGACTAGCTCTTCCTCGGACTGGCTCGGACATTGCTCTTAGGGTGTCCTCGATCTCGAGGAAAGTCTTCGACATCGAGTTGAGTGGCTCATCGACTAGGTTGCTCGGCAGTGTCGGGTAACCTCTGCTCGATGTTGCCCGGACTAGTGCTTCGGCCTTTGTCGACATCGAGGAAAATCCTCGATCTAGAGTTGTGGTATCCGGGTGCCTAGCCAGGTCGGGTAGTTTCTCCTCGGCATCCTCGAGTATGCTCTCCTCGACTCTGGGTTGTCTCTGAAGCTTTGTCGACATCAAGTTGGGTACTCGATCTCGAGGAAGGTTCTGGAGTCGATTTGGCTCCTCTTCAGCTTCTCGACATGGGCTCCTCGATCAGTGTAGGTACCTAGACATGGTTGTCGATATCGAGTAACATTTGTCGATATCGAGTTGGCTTAAGCTTCCGTCCTTGCTTCTTGGTTTTCTCCCAAAATGGCTCCATATGATGCAATATTAAACAAAAACTCATGTAGATCTCTATTTCTGGCAATTAAATATAAACTACATAAATTTGACATGTTCTCAACCCGAAATATGCAAAATGTATAGAATATGGAACTAAAATATGCATAAAGACATGGCTACTTTCGTGACATCAAATCACCCCATACTTAGACTTGCTTGTCCTCAAGCAATAACCAAACAATAACCAAGACCTACAACACATCCTTCAAGTCTTTGCCCTTGTCAAAAGCAACATCTTAAGTAGTAGCAATGTAAGACAAGTGAATTTATCTCATCACACATATATGAGCGATCCATAGGCATAGGCAATATAAATCCAACCTCATAGGGATAATGTGTTTACACTCAACTCTCAATGTGTTTAGGCTATGTAGATCATCTCTCAACTTAATTCCATATACAATCTCATAAACACTGCAATTTAAATATGAATCCACTTCGCAACCAATTATGCAAATGCAACAAGAATTATCAAGAGGACTTCGCTCAATAGAAGTCTTCAAAGAAGATTCCATTCGGCGGGGTTGTAATGGGGCTTGGTAAGAAATATAAGGGCATGGAATTATTTGGCCATGTGGTGCTTAATAAAATTCGGGAATCAAGACTCCTAAATTTCCAACACAACTCAACCAAACCGTAACTCTTAATCATATGCATCAACCAAACTCTCCAATTTATCTCAATGAAGTATGTAACCTTTCAAACTTCCTTAATCTCTCCAAAGTATGTATCTTGCGAATAATGAAAAAAATAAGGTAAATTTGGCTCATGCACTTTATTCTCAATTGCAAACAATTTTTGTTGGATTTTAACCTTTAGCTTAGGATCATATGTGCTCAATTTCATCACAAGTTCACAATCCACATAAAAAACAATTTTGAGGTTTTAGGCTAGACCTTCCAAACATGTCATAGGGTTTACATGATCAAGTCAATCATTATTCATCATCATAGGACATCTAAGTTAGGGTATAAAACTTAAACAATGCAGAAATTTAAACATGCATTTTTATTTTTTTATTTTTCTTTTCGACATTTTTTTATTTTTTATTTTTTATTTTTTTATATGTGACTAAAAACAAGACCAAAGTATAACAAAAGACAAAAATGCATAAAACATAAACATGAATGCCTAAAAATAAAATTTCACCATGTAAAACCAAAAGCAAGACTAAAATATGTAATAATGATAATGAGCCCTTCCCCCACCCCATACTTAAAATTTACAGTGTCCCCACTGTATAAAATCAAAAAACACGAGTAAAGGAAGGAACTCACAGAATAACACATCGAGGATGGCAGATTAGTGCAGGTCGAGGAAGGATTTTTGTCGATCTCGAGTACAGAACTCGATCTCAAGGAGCTTGTCTGCATCTAGTGGCTTCTGAAGTCGAGGAGCTTCTGGGCTTTGTCGATATCGAGGAGTTTCTAGGCTGCTCCCCCTTGTCGTCGTCGACTTGGCATTCGTCGATTCTGACTGTTTTTCAAGGACTTCTTATTCCACTTTTCGCGATCCTTATATGCTCGCCGTCCTAAAAGTGTTAAATTTCACATAAAAACAAGACTATCCACATGAAGTATTCTAAAAGACAAAAAAAAAAAAAAAACCAAAAACCAAATAGTTCAAAAGTCCCAAAATTCATAAAGTCTTATATACATGCTCTAGATTTTAGAGTCGCTAGGCCGACTTCTCCGTTTGCGCTCAAGGACCCTTAGTACGGGGCCCGCTCATGCTTGGCCCTTCTCCTGGATCATCTAGGTCCTGATTGTAGTATGCAAGCTCAGCTGACAGGTGAATGCTTGCATAATCTTCCTTCTCTTTCTTTTTCTTCCTTCCAGCTCTTAGTTTTCGCAGATTCTCTCGCCACGGGGCCTTACCTCCCCTTAAATTATTGATAAATTTCTTAATGGACTGAGGGGGAGTAGAATTCATACCTGAACATACCTTTTTGGACCAAAAACAGAAATCTTCGGGCTTGGGGTTAGTCGATATCGAGTACGGCTGGTCGACATCGAGTACAGGGACCCCATACTTAGGCTCTGGGCAAGTCTGTGGCTCATCAGAGGAAGTCGACATCGACGAATTTTGGTCGAGATCGAGGAGCACGCTTGTCGAGATCGAGTTGCCTTTGTCGATCTCGAGTTGGCTTCTAGTGTCTTCCTTCGTTGTTTGCTTGGTCCCGTGGTTGCTGATGCTTTTTACTTCTAGCCATGAAATTTCCTCTTTTGCAGGGCCAAAAGAGAAATCTAAACCTCATCGCCTATGGTGAAGGTGAGCGATCGATTCTTGACACTAATTCTGGCATCTGCAGTAGCTAGGAATGGTCTACCAAGAATAATAGGGCTAGTAGAATCTTCAGCACAGTCTATAATAAGGAAATCTGTTGGAACAAAGAATTTACCAACCTGGACGGGGACATTCTCAACTATACCTGTAGGGATGACCACTGTATTGTTTGTCATATATAGTTTGGCATCCACATGCTCTATGCATCCTATCTTTACCTTCCGCCATATTGATAAAGGCATGATGCTCACACTTGCTCCTAAATCACACAGACACTCATATTTATATTGTCCAAAACCCACAGTAACAGAAAACTTACCAGGGTCAGGTCTCTTTTCAGGGAAGTGGAGTACTTTGCATTCGTCTGCGATCTCTGAGATGGATCGCTTCTTGCTCAGGATTTCCTTCAGAAATTTGACATATCTAGGCATATCTTGCAGCGCTTCTGTAACAGGAATAGAGACGTTCAGTTCTTGCAGCATATTAACAAAACGGTTAAACCTACCTGCAGTGGGATCTTTCTTTGCTTTAGAAGGGAAAGGTAGTGGCTTTTTCTGCTTTGGAGCCAGATCAGATGTCGGAGGTGTTGCAGAGTCATCGACGTCGTCCAGATTCTTCTCGATCTCGACTAGAGGGTCCTCGAGATCAACTTGGGTTGTCGACTTCGAATTGCTGGGTTGCGCAGTGGAGTCCGAGTTGGGCCTCTGGTCTGTGTCGACGAAAGTTTTGTCGAGATCGAGTACTATCTCCTGGAGATCAGGTTGATTCTGTTTTGTGTCGAGTTGCTGCTCTGCCTTGTCCTGACCTCTGGCTCGTGTAATTGATGCCCACTTCTGAGTTTGATAGCTGCGACATGTCCGGTCTTCCCCTTAGGATTTGGTTCTGTTTGCAAAGGGAGCTGTCTGGGTGGTCGTGGGATCTGTGCAGCGATTTGAACCATCTGGGTCTCTATTCCCCTTTTCCAGATATCCAGTTCTCCAAATTTTGTAGTGATGTTCTGGAACTGGTTGTTGATGCTCCCTTGATTCCGACGCATCTCCTCAAGGATAAGCTGTAAGTCATCCTTCTTTTGTTCCCTTTCTCGATGTCCTGGAGCTCTGTAGGATGGGGGGTTCCTAGGGGGACCTTGGTTCCACTGTGGTTGATAGAACCTTTGATCTCTCATGTAGAGATTGGGACCCCTAGCGTAGGCTACCTCTTCATGTGTCTCTGCCATCCTGACTTGCTCAATGTGTGGGCACTCAGTAGTGGTGTGCCGCTGTGATCCGCATTCGATGCAAGGCTGATTGACAGACAGATATTTGACTTGCTTGAGGAGGTTGCGATTCTGATCTCTCTAGAACTGTTCCCTGACATCCGGGTCAATCTCCTTTGCTGGCTCATATAGTGGCATAGATGGTGCTGGCCTGGCATAGGATTTCTCCTCATAGTTTGCAGTAGACCCATATTTGTTGTCATAATTGGTGAGCTTGTCTAGCACACCCCAGGCGTCAATTGGTGGCATCGTCAGATACTCATAGCGAGTATACTGGTTGATTCTGTCCTTAGTGACTTAGTCAAGAGAGTTGAAGAAGATCTCCTGAATGACGTAGGGTGGTTGTCCATGAGTAGGGCACGATCGCAGCAGTTCTTTGTAGCATTCCCATCCCTTTGCTAGCGGCTCCCCGGGCTTTTGTTTGAAGGCTGTGATTTTCTGGCAGAGGAGTGCTGTTTTGGTAGGAGGGAAAAATTTGTTCAGGAACTCTTGCTCTACTTGGGCCCATGTTGTGAGGGATCTTGGTTTCAGCCCTTCAAGCCACTTCAGTACAGGTCCAGCGAGAGACCAGCGAAAAGCCTTCATCTTGACATATTCTAGAGTTGTACCTACAGCAAGAGTACGATAGATGTCAGAAAAATTGGTAATATGTTCAAGAGGACACTCATTAAATTTGCCATAAAAATCATTATTTTTAAGCTCTATAAGAAATTGAGTGCGAATTTCAAAAGAGTTTTCAGGGATTAGAATCGCCGATTCAGGCACGACGAGAGTTGGATGCATATAATCCTCAGTAGTGGTTGGGTATTGGGCAAGCTCAGCTTCTGCTTGCCTCGCGCGTTCAGCTTCTTGTTCCCTTCCTCCTCTCTCAGCGGCGATAGTAGTATCCTTTGCGGCTAGTTCCCTTGTAAGCCTCGCAATCAGCTGTTCTTGTGTCTCAGCAGCCGCCATGGTTCTCTGTAGTTTAGCTCTGATGTATAGAAGGCGTTCCGGTTCGTCTAAGCCATCAAACTCAGGTGGTTGACCAGAACGGCGCACACACCTATAAAGTAACTCAAAGAAAACGTGAGATTTTAACTACCTAAGGCGCGAATGATTGCTTCCCCGGCAACGGCGCCAATTTGTTGTAGGAGGAAATCGAGAATGAAAATATAAAATATGACTAAAGTAAAGCAAACCAGATTCCGACCCTTGCAAATAATTACAAGACTTCCTCCCGATGCAGTAGCGGGAAGTCAGGATTGATCCACGAGGAAGCGTGTCAGCGGATCCTAGGCAGCGGAGAAATCTCACAGACGTCGACAACAGGGGTCCTAGATCTCGAGTACAGTTACTCGACAGAAGATCGGATAGTCGAACACAGGAACAGCAACTCCCGGCGATGTTGGTCGATCTCGACAAAGGGTTACTCGAGATCGAGTAGTGTTGCCGACGTCGAGAAGTTCCTGGTCGATCACCTGCATACAGAAGCTACGGCGATGCTGGATCGAAGATCAGTAACTCGATATCGAGTAGTGCAATTCGAGATCGAGAAAGGACAGAAAACTAAAATGAAACGAAAGAAAATAAAAACAAGTGCTTTGGGATTTCGAACTAAACTGTATGAAAAAGACGTCCAAAATTGGGGTTTGCAACAACGATAACCAAGCCTGCATAGGGCAGAATAAAACAGATAATCATGTGAATCGCATCAAAGGACAAAGCTTTCGCCCTTTCCAACAATTAGACAACTTTTTCAAGAACCCTAATTGTCTCTACTGATTTTATGTTTACAATCCAAGTTGTTAGCATGGACCTCCATTGAATGGGTAATAAACACATAACAAGTAGTAGATGCTCAAAACTTGATAAAGGTCAGATCTTTACCTCAAACACGCAGGGTTATCGTCGGGCTCGCCCCAACCCTAGAAGTGGGTGGACTACTCGCGCTTCATTGCAACCTCAGACATTGATTGATGAAAAGAAATAACTACTTGCATTAAATCAAAACAGAGGTTACAACCAAAGGAAGCCAATTCCGCTCTCGCTTCACCAACTCCTCTTGGCCACTCACTCTCCCTCTCTCTACTACTTCTCTTACTGAAATTCAATGACTAGAAATCAGCCCCATGGGCTTTATTTATAGGCTTTTAAACCTTGCTATTCAAGGATAGAAACATCTATCTATATCTAAAACATTAAAGATAAATAAATGCAACAACATAATTAAATCTAAAGAAGGGAATTATATCTAAAAGTCTTCAAGTGGATAAATCCTCTTCTCCATGATAGAACTTGATAAAATCGGATAGACTCGGCAATCTTTAGCCCCAAGGAATCCCAAACCGAGTAGCATAGCTCAACGCGTTACGCGACTTCTGGAAGGTTTCTCGATCTCGAGGAAGTTTCCTCGATCTCGAGTAAAACAGCGTCGTCGACTTCAGTGGCTTGGCATGTCGACTAGCTCTTCCTCGGACTGGCTCGAACCTTGCTCCTAGGGTGTCCTCGATCTCGAGGAAAGTCTTCGACATTGAGTTGAGTGACTCATCGACTAGGTTGCTCTGCAGTGTCGGGTAGCCTCTGCTCGATGTTGCCCGGACTGGTGCTTCGGCCTTTGTCGACATCGGGGAAAATCCTCGATCTAGAGTTCTGGTGTCCGGGTGCTTAGCCAGGCCGGGTAGTTTCTCCTCGGTATCCTCGTGTATGCTCTCCTCGACTCCGGGTTGTCTCCGAAGCTTTGTCGACATCAAGTTGGGTACTCGATCTCGAGGAAGGTTCTGGAGTCGATTTGGCTTGTCTTCAGCTTTTCAACATGGGCTCCTCGATCAGTGCAGGTGCCTAGACATGGTTGTCGATATCGAGTAACATTTGTCGATATCGAGTTGGCTTAAGATTTCGTCCTTTCTTCTTGGTTTTCTCCCGAAATGGCTTCATATTCTGCAATATTAAACAAAAACTCATGTAGATCTCTATTTCTAGCAATTAAATATAAACTACATAAATTTGACATGTTCTCAACCCGAAATATGCAAAATGTATTGAATATGGAATAAAATATGCATAAAGACATGGCTACTTTAGTGACATCAAGGCCAATGGCTGGGCATCTGACGATATGCTCTCCCGGTCGTCACCCGACTCTTTTCCTTTCAAACTCCTATTCGTGGGGAGAGACTCGCGGGGGACTTTCTTCCTACCACCACCCGGCCGCGGAGTAACAGTAAGGGCAAGCCTGGACCCGCCTCCTGCGACACTCTTCTTCTTCGCAAGCGCGGAAATCTTCGACTTATCAACTATCATATCTACGAGAAAAATTAGAACAAGTCAGAAAGAAGGAAAATCACGGCCAAAACACCAAATAAAATTTCGTAGACACCGACCCGGCCGATGTGAGAGGCTAAGTCTGGCCATTTCCAGGCGAACCGGGGTCACAACCTTCCTATAACCCCGTACAGACACAACCCCCCTCTCGAATGCAGCTTTCCACCTATCAGTTGCATCATGCTTGTCACCAGGCGCGACATACTTGTCGGGTTTGATCACAAAGTTCAAGATAGTCTTGGTTGGATCGCGAACGAGGAACCACTTTTTCCTCCATCCCGGGCTACTGGACAACCTCTCAACAATCTTTCCAGCCAGAGAGGCGGACACCAGTCCTTCATTATGCCTCAAGGAAAGAACAGAGAAAAGATGATCTAATGACGGCGTTTGCTTAATGGTGGCGCAACGCATGATGTATACCTTCAAATACATCCATACGTTAAAAGCAAGCTGGGTTGGGCATTGGTTTATGTAGGCTGAAAAATCTGAATAGAGCAGGGGAAGAGGGAGGCGGAACCCTTCGAGGAAGCTGCCCAGATGAACGACAACATGGTCCTTATATTCATTCAAGCATCCCCCATCACCAACGACAAGACCTATCTCCACCCCAACCGGCCATAACTTTTGCTACAGTAAGAGCTACGCGATCCGAAAATATTGTTGGGGGAGGAGGGGGCGTCGCGAAAGCATAACTTTCACAAAAGCTACAACTATCGACCTCCGTTCGATCATAAGGAGGCAGGGCGAAGTCACCCGGGACCACTCGCGTAGGTTTTTTAGACCCTTGGGTACACGAGATGACTCGCCCTTTCCTAGATCATTTATAGACTCTGAGGTATGGCAATACTCAGGGTTGCCCCTCTTTAAAGGGAGCTTAATGGTCCTTGCCATCTTCCGTTTCTTCACGCATGGACTAATCCCAGGGTTTTCCCTTTTTCTCTTTACCTTGCGAGATTCTTTATTTAATGGAAGAGGAGCTGGACTCGCTGAAGAATCCGAATCGGCAACCCCCGGGGATCCGGTTCGCGAAGAACTAACCTCCTCATGTTCATATCTCACGCTACGGTTCTGGCTATCGCACTCTTGCGACATCTTAATTCAAAAAACAAGAAGAAAATCCCCTGGAAAAGATGCAGCAAAAGAAAAAATCAGCAAGGGAAAACTACATTTTCAACATCGCGACTAAACAAATTTGGCGCAAAAAAGCCCCCTTGGAGGCCTAAGTTGGCGCCTCACGCACCCCCCGAAGGGACGTCCAAAAGACATCTCCCCCCCCCCCCCCACAGGATGACGGTTAAAAAACGTCTTTTCGTCTCCTCCATAAAGGTTTCTCGATTCTCGAGAAATCACCTCAAAGAAAGGCAAAAAGGGGAGACGAAAGGTTTCTTCCGCCCTTTGTCGTCGGAGATTTTCCACAAAGCCCGAAAGGACCACCGGGGGTTTTTCCAAAAAACTCAAATATAACACTACCCTGTCTCGATACCATCCCACTATTACTAGGTACTCGTCTACCACTCCATAAAGGTCAGTTATGACTAAATGAACAATAAAGGAAGTAGGGGATGAAACGACATGGCAGCGGAGGAGGCGGGGGGAGAGACACCAGGGCATACCCCGATCCCCGCCCCATAACCGTCGTGCAACTCACTAGAAGAGGGTCATTACACCACTTGGTTCGGTGCTTCCGGCTAACCCTAAAAATCCCAAAGGGGGAACGCAAATTTAGAAATTAAAAAGGGCAAGAGAGAGATCGGAGACAACTCGCTTTAGAAATGCGAAAGGGAAGCGTCGGAAAGATTAGAAAACCGGGAACGGACCACCACCTAACTCCGATCTCGTTTCTTCAAAGAGCACAGAAAACCCTTGAACTCCCCCCCCCCCCCCCCCCCGCCTTCTCCTTCTCTTTGAGAATTCAGAAACGTGGAATAAGGAGGAGCGAGGGTAAAAACCTCACTTATAGGTCTCTGTGGGGCCACTCCGCCCAGGGGGTCGAAATGCACGATAGGCCCAGATAAGGCCCATCCAATAAACTAGTCCTTTGACAGAGAGCATCGTATTTGTCGAAACCCAATCGCGAATGGCGTATCACTCGCGATCCGGTTACGAGGAGATATATGACGATGCCATAAATAGGCCGCCCAACGCAAAAGGATGTCCGGTCCCACCATTGGATCCATCGCAAGCAAGGTATCCGATCAAGCCCAAATGACTAGGGTTAGCGCCCCCAAGAACTTTGACCCCTGTTTCCCTCGCGACCTGAACCCCGCGTAAGAATCAGAGTGGAGTCTCCAAATATCTCGTAACCCTCCGAAATCCTAGCAAGCAGCTCGCTGGCTCAAGCACCTCGCCTCCAATGGCTCCACGTGTAATGCCTATGCCCCTAAGCGTGTGGGCATGCGCTACACGTTTCCTACATAGAACCACGAGGTTGCCAGCCAGCTCCTTGCTTGGTTTCCCTATAAATACCCCTCTCGACCTCAAATGAATGGAATCCGATTTCAAGATAGAAAAGCATAAGAGCTCTGATGATTCCCCGGATTTAAAACCCCCGAAGTTGAGTTCTAAACATCTTTGATCAGAGAGGAACGTTATTTGGGATAACAACCTCGCCTAGCTCCCTCTGCAAATGACGACTGAACAAGTAACTTGATTCATCACGACCCAAACTCTTAACCCCCATCACTTGAACTAATAAGTATATAATCTATCGCCCCTCTACAATCCTGGCTCGCATGTATTCTAAGACATTTTGTCGTCACAGTGATGTAATAAAATAAATGTCGTTTTATCACATACTTTAAGAGCTACCAGCTATATAAAATAACAATTTTTCATACTTAGTTTTTAGTTCATTGAAATAGTCAAACGATAAATATTTTGAGTTTGAGAGAAGGGTTCTATACATACTTTTTAATATTTTTTAAAAATAGATCAACTTTAGTCTAAACTAATTTGTAAAATGTAAGAGGACTAGAGGTGGGCGGATGATGGACAACTCGTCCCGAGTCCCAAATTAATACGGGTCGGGATTCATTTTTGGGGCAGTTTGCGAAATAGCCACGAAATAGGGTTGAATTTGCGAAATATCCACGTTTTGGAACAATTTTGTAAAATGTCCTAAATATATACTCCTTTCTCTCTCCAACGCGCTCTCTCTCTCCTTCGCCCTGCTCTCTCTCCGACGCTCTCTCTCTCCTTCGCGCGCTCTCTCCGACGCTCTCTCTCCTTCGCCTCCTTCGTGACGCTCTCTCCTCCTACGCTCTCTCTGCTGCTCAACTGCTCGCCGATACCGCTGGTCTCTCCGATCCAATCAAAAGCACCGATTTTGACGTTCCTCAAATCGAATAAGTAAGTATAGCATGTTCGAAACTGGATTGAAATCACAGAAAATTTGCGCCTTCGGCGCAAATTTTCTTCGATTTGTTAACGTTTCTGAGTAGATTCTGAATTATACAATCGAATATAGTAATCAGTGCAATGGAATCATAGAAAATTTGCGCCAAAGGCGCAAATTTTCTTCGATTGTTTAAGTGTGGAGTCGATTTTGAAGTCTCAAGGTGTTTGTGTTTATGTTTCTTTGTCAAATTGCACTGTGAAGGCTTTGAAATTGAGCATACATGTGACAGATTTTGCTTCCAACTGATCGATTTTGTTTGTGATGGCTACAATTGCTGAATGAAACTTGAAATCTTGTCCTTTTTGTTTTATATTTGTGATTGATAGGTTGTTTTATGTTTTGCACATAACCTGTCTGATGAAATGCCCCAATAGGCCGAGTGACTGTATTTTTATGAGCCGAGGTTTCCTTATCAATCGGTCGAAGATCGATTGATAAGGAACTCGAATATTGCTTCGGACTGTTTTACTTATCAATCGATCTTTGCTTCCGACTGTTTTTCTTATCAATCGATCGAAGATCGATTGATAAGAAAGTGGTTTACAATTGAGTTTATTCTTTTCTTTTTCTCTAGACATGGACACTTAAGTTCAGTATTAAGTTTGCATATTTATGCTTTTGATTAGCTGTATGCATCTATGCTGAAGACAAGTAGTCATAGCATGTGACATTTGATATGTTTTTTTTCTCCCTATGAATTCTTAATTCTAGATGAGTTCCAATGGTGATATTAATTTGACTGTTATATGTATAGCTAGTGAGTGATTATCTTGTCTGTGATGTTCCACCTGATGCAGCTGTAACCACAATGGTTTGCTCAACTCCTGTTAGTGGGGAAGCTGAGTCTTGGTCCTCGGGTGGCAAAGACAAGGTCAAGAAATCTGCACAATGTGATATTATAGGATTGGATTCCACCAAGCAGTTTTTGCTACACATAACATCAGGTTAAACTTCTGCTGGATATTTTTCAACTGATGTAAATCATGTAATACTTGATGGACATGGTCTTAGTGGAAGCATGATCTTTGTAGGCATTGATGTTGAGAATGATATTTAAGTTGATGGCCAAGTGTGTGATGTCTAACTTCAATACACTACTGCGCATGTACTTTTCATTTGTAGGAGTATTACATTTGGTTAGTGGAATTATTTGGCATTGGTTCTTAAGGTTTTCTGCACCTTATCCTACTTTGTATATGGAAATTCCTACAGATCTCATGGATGCTCATTTATATGCATTTAAGAGGTTTGAGGTTTTGCACTTTGAATCTTAATCGTCTTTGAGTCCACCCTTGCTAATTCAAAATGTTGTTGCTGTCACCTATGAGCATGCTCTTGCAGATCTGTTTTGCAACAGGTATTCTAGTTATCACGTGTGAACCAAGATTACCATAATACCAATTTACTACGGGTTCAACATCCTGAATGGATCGCAGTCTCCTGTTGGGTTTTGGGTGCTTGGATTGTTCCTCCTTGTTGCTCTTCAGAGTGATCGACCCTTGGCTGAATGATAATGAATTGGTGTTGGTCGGGGTTGGGTTTGTGCAACACTTAGGTTGGTCGCCTCGGATGCGATTGCTCACTTCTGGGAAATTCAACTGAGATCCTGTGCAGAAAAGGCGTTGGACTTGAGGTATGTCTCTCTCTCTCTGAATTTGGTTCTGCATTCAAACTTGATAATTTGTGAAATCAAAATTGTTGTGCAAATAGATGTTATTATTCAGTGCAGACGGAGAGGTAGGATAGCGAGGAGTTAATTAAGGAAGCTGAAGATGGTGAGTGTCACTGACTCACTAGAGTTGCACACTTAAATGTTAATTATGTTATTGATTCCACAGGGTGAGACTTAAGAATGGTTTATCTCTTTGATAATGTCTTTCTTATAGATATATGTGAATGCTCATCCCATTCCCTTCGAATTACATAAGGTAAGACCACCAATTCATGTGATTGTAGCAATATAAACAATACTTGTTTGCTTAAAGTCATCTCGGCGCTGTTGTGTTCGGTGTATTGATGTTGTTGTTCGGCTCTGAGGAGTCATTGTTGTTCGTGATTGCTAGCTGGTGTTGTTATCTTTAATGTGGATTTACAACTTTGCTGACCAAGGACACTTCAATAGTTCAATTGGACTTTGACAGAATATCTTCTATTATCTTTAATGTGTATTTTTTAGGTCATCTTACAGAGAAACATGAAATTGGTGCAGCTGATGACCAAAATCAACCAAGAGGTAATTGTCAAGGTCAGCCTACATGCTAAACACCTACTCCTTAAACAATGAAGTCTTCCAAGGAGCTGGAGGAGGAAGGGATGATCTTACCCGAGACTTGTAAATTTGTAATGTATTTCAATCAGATGTGTTGATTCCTTGGTCTCCTCATTTTAGATTGGGATGTATTTCAGTTAGATGTTAATTAGACGTGCTTAGATTTCGAGATGTGTACTTACATTGCCTTTTTATATGGATAATGCATTGCATTCAAATGTGCTTTTTCTCCTTTGTGGCATGTGGGTCTTCTTGTAATGCCATGGCTGATGTGTTGTATTCAGATATGCTTTTGCTCCTTTGCTACTGGTGTTATGGCTTGTTTTTGGACGTTCAGCAAATATACAAATGAGGGGTAGGGGAGTATCTTTTAATAAGGGCACGTTAGTAATTTTATCCATAAAAAGATATCTCAAACCATATAATCACCAAACACCATTCAGGTTTTTTATAAGACCATGTTGTGCAATAATCTAATGAGCAACTATAAAATAATTTTGAGAAAAAATAAGATCATGTTAAACACAATTTCACAAGTCTCAATTGTTGTGCAAATATAATCTATTGTTGAGCAAAAATAAGATCAACTCTTACAACAGAGTCGTGCAACTCTTACAACAGAGTCGTGCAACTCTTAAAACAGAGTCGTGCAACTCTTAAAACATAGTCGTGCAACTCTTACAATAGAGTCGTGCAACTCTTAATCTCATACTTTGTGTCCTGTATTATTAGTATTAAACAAAATATTCCATTAGTCTCATACTTTATGTCGTGCAACTCTTAAAATAGAGTCATGCAACTCTTCTAAAAGAGTCGTCCAACTCTTAAAACATAGTCGTGCAACTCTTACAATAGAGTCGTGCAACTCTTAAAACAAGAGTCGTGCAACTCTTACAACAGAGTCGTGCAACTCTTACAACAGAGTCGTGCAACTTTAAAATTTCATAGTGTTATTCATGAAATTTATAGTTTTATTCATGCAAACTAAAATCTAATTTGATTCTTCTTAAACTAAAAATCTAATTTGGGCACATTATAATATTATTCTTGCACTTTTTAATCTAATTTGGTTCTTAAACTGTATTTTAAAGTTGCACAGCTGTAGTTTAGAGTTCCACAACTGTAGTGTCAGCATCTTTTTCTATTTTGTCAATTAGAGAAAACAACTAGTGTCAACGATGTTTGGAATTTTAGTGATGAAAATGTATTGATCAATTTTATTTCCTTATAACCCTGTCAGCACTAAAATTGCAAACACCGCTGACACAACCTTTAATTTCTAAAAAGATACTCTATTCACTTTGGTTCATGAATTGTATCCTCTATTCACTTTGGTTCATGCAAATTAACCTATAAAGGTATAGAGACACATGACCTCTTAAAACAGTGTCGTGCAACTCTTAATACAGAGTGGTGCAACTCTTACAACAGAGTCGTGCAACTCTTACAACAGAGTCATGCAACTCTTAAAACAGAGTCGTGCAACTCTTACAACAGCGTCGTGCAGCTCTTACAACAGAGTCGTGCAAATCTCGATTGTTGTGCAAAAATAAAGAATTGTTGAGCAAAAATAAGAGCATGTTGTGCAATAATCTATTGAGAAAGTATGAAAACATATTGAGAGAAAATAAAATCATGTTGAGAGTCGTGCAACTCTTACAACAGAGTCGTGCAACTCTTAAAACAGAGTCGTGCAACTCTTAAAACAAGAGTCGTGCAACTCTTACAACAGAGTCGTGCAACTCTTAAAACAGAGTCGTGCAACTCTTAAAACAAGAGTCTCGCAACTCTTAAAACAAGAGTCGTGTAACTCTTACAACAGAGTCGTGCAACTCTTACAACAGAGTCGTGCAACTCTTACAACAGAGGCGTACAACAGACAAATAGAAAATCTAGTTTGAAGATCAGTTCAATAAAAAAACTACAACAAAATCATATCAAGTTACCATGATATGAATGTATGTGTACATATGTAAGGGAAAGAAGAAGAGATATTGTGGATTAAACAGCATGTTACTCCACAACTTTACAAGGATATCACCATTCATTACACTGAAACTGAACTGGACAATGCCCGAAGCAGGGATGAGGGCGAAAGCAACAACGCATAATCATATATGGAGGTTGTTCCCCTTACCTCCCCACATCCAACTTTGTCGCTCGAGTACAGTTCAATTCAGTTCAATTTTTCATTTACAAATAACATAGAACCTATACATACAAGTTACTGCAGACTGCAGTATTTAGCCATGACTCAATCCTTATGCTTTCATTGACAAAATGCAATTCAATTCAATTATAGGATATAGCTCTCAGAGTCAGCTTGAGTCAGTTGAATTTCATATTATTACTAATTTCAGTAAGATAAAAAAGACAGATTCCGGTTGAATGTAATCAGCGAGCAATAAGATAAAAATGTTGTTTTGTACAAATAATGCTATAGCTGGAAGTCGGAATCTTACTTTCGTGGATGTGCTCTACAAAATGGGGATGTCCCGAAAATCTTCATCGTCGTTTATGGAGTTGCCTGATCCTGTATCTTATGACTCGCTTTGGTGTTCTGTGCTTGAGATTGAAAGAAGAGGAGCATCACTATCACTGGCTGGGACAGCCAACCCACTGGAACTCGGACCCAAGCTCTCAAATGCTAGCTTTTTTGTTTCAGCGAGAGGAGAAGCATCATCGCGGCTTTTCGCGGACTGAGGGACGGCGTGCGATTTCTGAAGAATCTCATCGCCTATTACTCGACGGGAGCCGAATCTTCATGAGACGAGAGGCGGAACCATGAGGAGAGAAGGAAGATGGAGGCGGCAGGAATCCTCCTGGCCTCTTCTTCTTCGATTCGACGGTGAACAGAAGGAGAGCGCGGCGGCGGGGAACATGAGGAGAGGAGGAATATGGACGGAGATGGAGGAGCATCGAATTCGCGCCGGAGATGGAGGAAGATCCCCGATTTCAAGTTCTCCGTTGAGCGATCAGAGGCGGACAATTGGAGGCGGTCGGAAGTGGAGAGAGGGATTGGAGAGATGATCGGATTGGGGGCAAATCTCAGGAAAAAAAAAATGAGAATTAGTATTTATATGGGACATTTTCCTAAATTGTCCAAAAACGAGGACATTTTGCAAATACGTCTAAAAAAACGTCCTATTTTGCAAAAAATTTCTTCATTTTTTTAAGTCCCGCGTGATCTTATCCTTATGGAATGAAACAAGCCTAGAATGGAATGAACCTTTATCTTTTAAATAAAAAATATTATAAAAACTTGAAGTAGCCAAAGGATACAATAAAGTTTAGCTAGTCTTGTGATCATTTTCTAATGATCCTTCCAAAAGGTTCCCAATCTTTTTCTATATTAAAGTTGAGCTAGTCTTTTTCTATAGTATATGTGTGGTTAGCTTATGGAAGGCATCTAGCAAAGTCTTAAGTTATAACCTACGTGATGCAAATATGGGTTTACTTTTCAATATATATATATATTTTTTTCAATCTTTCCTGTTCTTCATTGTGAAGTTTAAAATTATTATTACTATTAAAATTTTAAATTTCTGTTTCGCATATTATATGCGAAACGGGACAAAATTTACGAGATTTTAAACTCTCGTTCAATTCTACATCTCGTTCAGCATAACTCTCGTACGAAATGGATCTGAGACTTGCGGGAGTTATACCCATCCCAGTATCCCACCCCTGTTGAGGACCTACAGCATGTGGGGACGTAAATTGCACCGATAATATAATAACTCCCAATCATTAATATATTCATGCATATGGAAAGTTGCTTGCAAGCTGTTATCCTAAACTTATTTCCATCACATAAAATAGGAACACGTACATGTATATATATACACTAAAATTAATATCTGGCGTCCAACTTATTTCCATCACATAAAATAGGAACATATATATATATATATATATATATTAATATCTAGCGTCCTATATAAAGTGTTGTGATTCATTTTTTAGTAAAAAAATCTCATAAAAATTATTAAAATAAGAAACAATGTCTCTATATATTTTAGTTAATTGATAAAAATATAAATCATAATTTTTCATAGCAATACTTACCAAAAATATTAATAGATAAATACATAATATATTTTATTTTATTTACATCTAGATTTTTTTTGGTGAAAATAATTATTTATATCAAAATTAATTAGTTAATACTACCTCCGTTCATAAATATATTTCGTTTTACTTTTTGGCACGTTTTTTAAGGAGCTAAAAACTATATAAAATATCAATTTTTTTAGTAATTTTTTAATATAATATAAATGTTATTAATAATAAGTGTCATATTATTAAAAAAATTATTTAAAAAGTTAATATTTTGTATAGTTTTTAACTTTTTAAAAAATGTGCCAAAAAGTCAAACGACATCTATTTCTGAACGGAGGTAGTAGATGTTATTTTATTTATATGTAGATTAATTTTTATGTTATATTTTTCACATACTTTGATTAGTATTAGTTTAATCAATATCAATATCAATCTATCTATATATCTATATATATATATATATATCTATATAATATACTAAAACAGAGACCTGAAATATCCTTTGATCGTCTAATGCAATTCGTTTATGTGTCATTTTTTGGTGAAATCTAACATAGCTAGGTTTTCTAACACGTCAATTAATGATAATCCCATATATTTAATTCACGTTAGACAATGATCTCATATATTTTTATCCACGTGTCATTTTATCTTAAGCGGTTACGAAATCTATCATTTTATCATAAGTTATTTTATAAATATTTTACCTTGAATTCTTTTATCCTTAGTCATTAAGATTGTTTTAGCTCATATTATATCTAATGATAAGATTTTATTTTTAATTAATTATATATTCAACAATAAAATATTATCATCAAAATATTTATATTAGTTCTCAGCCTCATAAATTATTTATCTGTTGTACACAACTCTGATGGTGTACTCAAGCCTGATCATGTATGCATAAATCTATAAATTATACAGTCGTTATTGTGTACTCCCTCTGTTTCAAAATAAATCGTTTTTACTTTTGTGCACGTTTTTAAGGAGGTAAAAACTATATAAAATATTATTTCTTTAATCAATTTTTTATATATAAATTAATACTTATTAGTAATAACTAGGGGTGGGCACAAATCCCGGTCCCATCCCGGGCCCGTCCCGGTCCCGTCCCGATCCCGGTGGGATTTCAAAAAAAAATAGTCAATCCCGTCCCAGTCCCGTCCCGCAAAAATTATGTGTATGTATATATATATATATAGGAAAATCCATGAAATATAATTTTTTTTTTAGATTTATACGTGTTACATCTTTAAAAATCGCAAAATATACAGGAAATTTTGAAAATTTTATAATCTTTTTTATTCGAGGGACAAGGCTCGTCCCGTCCCGTCCCGTGAGGGACAAGGCCCGTGCGGGACGAAAAAAAAAAGAGTAAATCCCGTCCCGGTCCCGTCCCGCAAAAATTACGCGGGACGACCTCCTTCCCGTCCCGTCCCGTCCCGCGCCCACCCCTAGTAATAACTATCAATTTATAAATTGGAATAAAAAATAATATTTTATAGAGTTTTTACTTCCTTAAAAAACGTGCAAAAGGATTAAATGACATTTATTTTGAAACGGATGGAGTATCATGTTAACAAATATGAACCATTAAATTAAGAAGATTAACGAATAAGATTAAAAGTAACTTCTGAATACTCACCAGTATTGGGAGATTATTCATTTGAATGAAATAATGAAATTATTCCGCGGTACTGGACGATTATTCACTAGAATAAAATTTAAATTTTTTACTATAGTTCTACATACGAATAATTATATAACTATAGATAAATAATCATGTAAAATAGATGAATAATCATTGGCAATTAAAGAAATAAGTTCAGACGGGCAAGAAAATGGCCCCTCAGCTCCGTGGAGAACGCGCTCCACGCGCTTGCCCAACTTTCCTCTCGTGCATCCCCTTTGAGAAACCATCCCAAAGTAAGATTGGAGATTTTGTAACCCTAATCACTGGCCTACTCATCCTCTTTCCTAAAATATCTTATCTTCCTACCAAGGGTTTTTAATGATGACCCTATTGATCCTCAATTCTTCGGAATCGGGTGCCAGTCTTGGCCCTACGATGGTGAATTCCTATTAGATCAATGTAGTATTTTTAAGCCAAGGATTTCGTGTGGGATTAAGCGTAATCCTTTTCCCCTTGCCCTGAGCTCCTATGAATGTTGCTTGGCGGGTCGAGGAGCGATGATTGTTCTAAGATGGTCTAATCGACCTCTACCACTGCTAAATCCGATCGTACAGATGCCAATTTTGGGATGACTTGGTTGATTTCGATTGGTTCTCTGCTCATTTGGGCCGTTGAAATCAAATTTGGGCATTGCAGCAAGGAAGCATGAAGAAGCTCTATTCGCTTCTTCGAATGGGTTTGTGTTCTTCCAACCTCTCCCTTCTCTCTCTCCCTCCTCTGATTTCTCTCTATAAAACATGTGGGTTGGTAGAGTGGATTCTGCATTCCTCTCTATCTTCTCCTCTTTTAATCAGTTTCTCAAAAGCTAAATTTTCTAACAAACTTTCTTGTTTACCGTTTGTGATGACTAGCTCCTGCTGTTGTTGACAAGGAAAAAACACCCATGGAAGCAAAAGATGTTGCTCCTAAAATGGATAAACCTTCTAAGGAAACCACTAAGCAGAAGGGCTCTAAACTTACTGAGGAGGGTGCTAGCTTCGATGATGGCTTTGAGGCATCCCAAAAGGCAAGGGCTGAGAAGAAATTCAAGAAGAAAGCAATGAACAGAGATAAGCTCTTGGCTTTGCAAGGCAACGTCCAGGAGAACATCTCGGTGTTGAACCATTCCTCTCGCTTTGTAACGATCATTGGGGATTCTATGGAAGAAAAAGATGTCCGAAAAAAGATCAGGTACGTGTGGAAATCACTTTCTGGAGGTTTCTAGCTTATTCCAGTTGCTAATAACTTGTTTGAGCTGTGTTTTGATCTCTCGGAAGACCGGGCTTGGGTTTGGGACAACTGTCCCTTCCATGTCTCTGGGAAACTCATCCTCCTCCATCCTTGGAGGCTGGAGTTCGACCCTTGGTCTGAGTCAATCACTTTGATGGATCTTTGGATTCGTTTTCCTCACATTCCTTCTAAGTATGTACATGATGAAATACTAAAGGATATTGTGAAAGCAAATGGGTTTGGGAGAGGTCATTAAGGTTGCTGCCTTCAATGCCAAAGGTGCTCGATTTTGTTACCCTAGAGAGAGAGAGAGAGAGAGAGAGAGAGAGAGAGTGAGTGTGTGTGTGTGTGTGTGTGTGTCATTCGACGTAACCAAGATTGTTGTTAGAAGTGTTTTTTGTGGTCAATGAAGTGGGAGAAGTTGAATCTTTTCCGATTTGGTTTGAATATTTTCGTTTGGGATGTGGGAGTTGTGGTTCCACTTATCATTCTTTTGAGGAATGTCCCAAGAGGAATATGTGCAATGTTGTTGTTAATCCCATGATGCAACTCCTATGATGGATATGCTCTTGTGACTGAAGAGAGCTCTTATAGAGCAGATGAAAGTGAATGGTTGAAGGTTGATTCTAGGAAGCCACCATTGTATCCCCCTCCCAATTTTTGGTCACCGTAAGGAGGATCTTATGAAGTGCTTTGGAAAGAGTGTCTCTCTTTCTCCTGACTCTTCAACCTCAAAGTCCCCTGGCACTTCAGCGAGGAATTCTTCCTCTGGTGCTCCTGTTATTGCTGATGTTGGTGTTGATCCCCTTGCTCCTCCATCTCCGATGGCTACTACTATGTTTCCCTTTGATGGTGAGCCCCCAAGTGATGATTTTCTTGTCCCCAAAGCGAAATTGCAACCTGATCTTTATTTCTATGATGCCGACGATGATGAGTGCTTGGATTTTGATGAAGATGAGTTTATGGAGGAAGTCTTGATCTCTGATAGATTAGCTGGCCCTGGTTTAACTCAAGTAGACTATGAGGCTATTTTTAGGGATGTTCCTCCATCTGTGGAATTTAGACTGTCTGACCTGAGTCACCCTAATCGCTTTACCAAATCCCTCCATAAGCATTTTGCCACTCCTAATGCATCCCATCTGTAGCTGAGCAACAAGCGTTCAGTGAGACATCCAAATATGAGTTCGGGAAGCGCAAAATGAAGATCGAGGAAGGTGATTTCGCTTGCTCCACCATGACTCTAATGGGTGGCAGCATAAAAAAGGGGAAAGATGTGTAGTTCACCATCGTGATGGCTATGGGGAGTTCTCGGTGTTGGCTTTGAGTTGATCCCTTCCATGATCAAAATAAGTCCATCATCCCTATCTAATGAAGCTATCTTGACATCATTTTCTATTAATCCTCTAGTTTCAGCGTTTGTAATGTGTAATTTTTTTAGATTTGGACTGAATTATCGAAGTATTTGTGTATGTGTGTGTCGAATATGCCTAGTTTGTATGGTCTGTAATCATAAATACTGGATTATATCTATTGACTATATCAAGTTGATCAGCTATTTAGTAGGTAAATTGAATGGGACATATGATGAAGCTGAGTATCTAATGAGTTCAATACATTCGATAACACAATGGGATATAAAGATTTTAGGGGTGACAGATCACTTAATTGTTGTAAAGATATTAAATAAATTTGACTCAAAACATCGTTACCTATGCTCATCTCCATCTTCCTTGGCTACATACTATGTAGCAACAATCTTTAAAATAGCAAGATGTACAAATGGTGCTTGTATGGAGTTCATTACTAATCTTTCCATACAGTTAATGACTCGTACATTATGAGAATCAGTTTTTGGATTATGAGAATCAGTTTTTGGAATGTCAGAGGTATAGGTAAACCTAATTTGTGGACAGACATTAGAGCAATGTGGATCAATGAACATATTTCATTAATGGCAATATCAGAAACTAGATAGGAGAAAGTACCCCTGGAAAAAGCTTGGTTAACCAGTGGATTCAATAAAGTTATATGGTCAGCAGGGAATAGCAAATCAAGAGGTTAGGGAATATTATGGAATGAGAACTATTTTTTTATCGAATGAATCACTCTCGGCTGAATTGCTTTTACCAAGAATCATTGGAGTAAAATATTCTTGTTCAATCACCAGCTTTGTCGGCATGATTTTTTTCTGCCTATGGACCTCCTAAAATGGCGGATAAAAATGTGTTCTGGAAAGAACTAACGAACATCATAGTTAACAAAACATTACCATGCATGGGTATTAATGATCTGAATGAAATCTGTAATAATAATGAAAAACTAGGACATGATGTCCACAGTCATACAAGATTCCAAAGATTAAATCAATTCAAGGATCGGTGCGCTCTAGTAGACATTCCTTTCTCTGGCAACCAGTTCACATGGAGGAAAAAAGCAGAGGGTACAGACAACATTGCAGAAAAACTCGATCGAGTCCTAGTACAACACCAATTTATGGCATCATATCCAGATATCATGACTTGTAATGGAGCTTTCACAACTTCAGACCACTGCCCAATATCAATATACCTCACTGTCCAAACAACAATTAAACCCCCGCCTTTCAAATTTGTGGCTTAAGAGGAATGATTTTCGCAACATCGTCAAACAAGCGTGGGAAACTAGATGTATTGGATTTGCAATGTTCAGACTAATTACCAAAACAAAGATTATAAAACAGAAAGCTAAAGAATGGAATAAGCATACCTTGTGAAATATTTTCCGACAAATACACTCGGTAGAGAAAGAATTGATTAAAATGAAATCCTCAAACACATTCCCTGGATGTAATTATTTAAGGAATAAAAAAATTATTAATTTTTAAAATAGAAAAACTACTCATTTTGATGACTCACATTTCAAATGAACCAGTCAATATGAATCTTCTTTGTGAATACGTGGAGTTAATCCCTCATTCAGTAACAGATGATGACAACAACCGGCTCATTGGCCGGGCAACCAACCAATGGGGAAATAAAAAACGTCGTGTTTACTCTTAGCCAGAACAAATCCCCTGGTCCAGATGGTAGGACAACCGAAATTTTATAAAGCCTACTAGGATATCGTGAGACCAGATGTCATCTGTGCAGTGAAAGCTTTCTTTCATTCAGGAAAATTGCTATGACACATCAACCACGTTTATTACTGAATGTAGTAACCCAACAAAAACCGTGGATTATAGACCCATTAGTCTATGTTCTACCATTTATAAAATCATATCCAAAATTCTAGCGAAAGGCCTGAAATCGATAATTGGAAAACTTATCCACCCTCTTCAAGGGCTATTTGTTTCAGATAAAGCAATCCAGAATAATGTTCTTATTGCACATGAGATATTCCATTCTTTTAAAACCCCGAAAATGATTGGATGGATGGCTAGTATCCCCTTCTTAGCTTTTGCGGATGACATCATCATCTTTTCCAAAGTTAATTTTGTGGCTTGCGAGGACTGGTAACGAGGACTATCATCTTTTCCCGAAAAGGATTGGTAACGAGGACTATCATTGACGAATATTGTCAAATCTCTAGGCAAAAAATCAACTATATATAGTAAATTGACATTCCAACGTTCACCTGGAATTCCTAGAACTCGTATACCAATCATCGAGGGATGTATAAACATATCTAACCAAATCAAACTAGATAAGTACTTAGGATGTCCTATTGTAAATGGTAGAGTTAACAAAGCCACCTTTGAGGAAATTATTAATAAAACTACGAAGCAACTAACAAAATGGAGAGATGATGCCTTATCCCAACATGGGTGAAATGTATTAATCAAATCTAATTTAGCGTCAAAACCATTGTACTAAATCTAGAGCTTCCTTCTACCAGTTTCAATTCATTCAAGTCTCGATAAAATCAACAGAATGTTCTTTTAGAATAAAGATTCGCAATATAAACCACTAATAAGTTGGGATAAAGTGTGTAAGCCTAAAGAAAATGGGGGAATGGGACTAAGAAAAACAAGAGAGATGAATGAAGCCCTAGAAATGAAACTTTTATGGAAAATTATTGCAGAACCATACAATAAATAGGTTTAAATAATTAATTACAAATATTTAAAGAATACCCATCTGCTAGACTACCACGGGCAAGGAAATGCATCCTGGTAGTGGACGCAACTAAGAAAACTCATTCAACCCTTTAAGGAGGGGTTGGCTTGGTCTGTTGGTAATGGAAAATCCATTAAATTTTGGGAGGACAGATGGACACCTATATTCACCTTCTACGGAAATGTTCTTTTAGAATAAAGATCCGCAATATAAACCACTAATAAGTTGGGATAAAGTGTGTAAGCCTAAAGAAAATGGGGGAATGGGACTAAGAAAAACAAGAGAGATGAATGAAGCCCTAGAAATGAAACTTTTATGGAAAATTATTACAGAACCATACAATAAATAGGTTTAAATAATTAATTACAAATATTTAAAGAATACTCATCTGCTAGACTACCACGGGCAAAGAAATGCATCCTGGTAGTGGACGCAACTAAGAAAACTCATTCAACCATTTAAGGAGGGGTTGGCTTGGTCTGTTGGTAATGGAAAATCCATTAAATTTTGGGGGGACAGATGGACACCTATATTCACCCTCTACGGAAATATTGCTTTGAACCTCATAAAACAAAATTTGATGCTAAGGTGAATGAATTCATTACTAATGGGTCTTGGCACCTGGAAAAACTTAATAAGATGCTTCCAAAAGATATAACCCAACAAATAAAAAAACATCTTCCAGCGAATAACTTTGAAGATAGGATGTATTAGTGGCCAGACGCAAAATGGTGGTGAAGTGCGGAATAGGAAGACAAACAATAGACAAATACTCTAGAAGGGGGGATGAATAGAGTATGAAAACTTTTTGCAAAAGCAGAAATGGTAAGACCTTACCACCAGAGATAAGACCTTATCTGAAAAACAACAACAAGTTAAAATGACGTAGCGAACAAGTTGTAAAGAAAAGACAAGCAAGAATGTAAAGAACAGAAAGTAAAGGACACGGGAGTTGTTAACGAGGTTCAGCACAACCGGCCTACATCCCCGCCTAGGGTTATCCAACCCGTAGGATTCAACACAACTTTATTTCACTTCTCCTTATGAGCCCTAGATACAAACTCTAGAAGACCTTCCCTCTTCTACACTAACTTCCTATCTAGCAACTCAGGCACACTAGTAAAACAAAGTTCTATGGATACCGGAGTACCCTATAATTTTGGGTAAAGAACCCTTAGTATAACCTTAAATGAATTGTACGATAAACCTCAACGGAAACCTCACACTCTCAAAGAAATAAAACGCTCAAACCAAAGAGAGATGCGAGATCGATGCTTGTAGAAGAAAAAGGATAGCAGGAGAACTTGTATGCGTAAGGGGTGAAGCTTCTATCGACTGACATCCTCTTCGTCTCCTTATAAAGTCTAGCCCATCCGAGTTTGAATTGATTTGAACGCTTGAACTTTGGAAGCCTGATTGGTTGAGAGACGTTACTGAAGATACGGAGAGAAGAACCAGTAATTTGAAAAGTCTTCTAGAAGCTACGTACACCTTGGATTTGGTTTATTTAAAATGATGAAGGCTAAATGCTTGTTCAATCCAAATCCCTTGAAGATCTCAACAAATTAATATCTACGTAGTTGGTTAGAGAAGATAGAATTTTCAACATATAACCCAAATAAAAGGTGGTCCATTCATTTAGGCCCAATAACACATTGGTCCTAAAAATCAAAATTCCAACAACTAATTAAATTTAAATCCTAATAAGTAATCTAATTGATATTTGCATAAAATAAATACTATCTTTCTTTGTCTTCCATCACACTAACAAACACATAAAATAACATCAAAATAGAGTCAACAATCTCCCTCTTGATGGAAGACAAAACAAATATCAATTATATGCAAATCAAATATACTAGCATCATATACCAAGCATGTAGTATAACATTATATAGCATAAGCAACCTAATTTCTCCCCCTTTTTGTCTTCCAACAAGGAAGGGAAGAAATCGAGTTTCACCAATTCAGCAGTCAGTCAAGACATTGAAACTAAACTTAATGCCTTGAGATGTTAGTAGACAGCATTACTCCCCCTACGATAATGCTTCCCTGTTCAACATACCAATTAAGCTCCAAAAAAATATTAAACAAAAAGAATCATTATAGCGCATAACAAAAATTATCCTTTATCACCAAGAGCGATTGTTCCAATCCATTTATGCTCTTTGATCTTGGTGATATCCTGCAAAACCAACAAACATAAACCTTTCCGGCTAGACCAATGTACAAATTTAGATTCATAGTTAGGATAGACCATGTTTGGTGGTCTTGTCCCTTTAGGAACCTAAATTTGTCTTATTCGTTCATTTAAACGTACATGAAAGGTATTTCTAATGATGTAAGAGTTCTTTCTCCTATAAGGACAAGTTTCCTTTACATGACCCATTTTGCAACAAAAAGAAACAAGTAGGAGATCCCCAACTTCCTTTTTCCTTAACAAACGTGGTTGTAGATTTTACAGGAAAATTTCTGTTGTATCCTATACCACTTCAGTTCAAGGAAAGTTTTTGCTCTCCAAGCATCTTGTCGAGCCTGGTTGTTTGTTGATCGCCAACTTCCTCTAGTGAATTGCACCAGGGCTGTTTGTTGATCTCGACATTTTTCAGATAATTTCACTTTTTCAATCTCAAGGTCATTTTTATGAGCCTTAAGAGATGAGAGGTTTGCCTTAAGTTCGGAATTTTCCGATATAAGGTCTTACCCTCAGTGATAAGATCTGAATTTTTACTGTCAAGATCTTGTAGCTTATGCGACAGCTTCCTTATGCACACCTCTTGATCCTTTACCTTCTCTTTCAAGGTGCTGATTTCTTTATTGCAATTTTCTTCATTTGAGATCATATTTTTCAGAAATTCAGAGAGAACATCAATAGGGTTAGAGATAAGGTTTATTACAATAACATCTAGATGTTGATCATGGTTTTCATCAGTCTTTTCCATCAATCAAATATTTACTGCATCATTCTCCAAATCCAATTCACTTAAAGAATATGAATCGTCTTTCTTTCGATCATTCTTTTTATGCTTGTTCTTCTTCTTTTGAGGACACTCCTTCATCAAATGATCTGTTTCACCACATTCATAGCATGTTAGAATTTTTGTCCTTTTATTAGGGTTATAAGACTTACCTTTATGCTTTGATGATCTCGAATATTCTTGGTTTGAAAATTGATTCTTTATCTTTTGAATCCAAGCATGTCCCCTTCTGATCAAGTCGAAGGGATCTTCCTCATCATCGTCACTCTCAGAGTCTTCTGGAGTTTCTTCCTTCTTAACCTTAAGAGCTAAGTTTTTGACATTTGTGGAAGGTTCACCATCATCCTCATCGAGGATCATTTCATGGGTGATTAACTTTCCCAATAGATCATCAATAGCTAGTGTGCTAAGGTCTTGAGCTTCTTCAATGGTCATCATCTTGGGACCCCATTTGGATTTAGGTAAGCACCTAAGTAAGTATCTTTCGAACTTTCTCATCATTTTGGAAAGTCTTTCCCAATGAGTCAAGATTATTAACGATTTCCATAAAACGGGTGAACATTGCTTTCACTGACTCATCCGAATTAATCTTAAACAATTCATATTGTCTAAGATAGATACTTATTTTGGTCTCTTTGACCTGACTTGTTCCATCGTACGTAACCACCAATTTATCCTAGATTTCCTTTGCAGTCTTGCAAGAGGAAATGCGATTGTATTCATCGGTGCTTAACCCACAATTAATAGAGAGAGTGAATGGCTTTGAAATTCTTAGCCACACATTCCAGATCTATCTGAGTGTATTCTTCTTCCGTCTTGTTCAGCTTCGTCCCATTGGGTCCATCCTTCTAGGGTATTTTTGGCCCTCGCGTAATGATATGCCAGAGCTCTAGATCTTAATCAATGATAAATATTTGCATCAAGGATTTCCAATGCATGAAGTTGTCCCCAACGAAACGAGGTGGATGAGAGACAAATCTTCCTTGACTGAAGCCGCCTTGACCTTCGCCTTCCATGGTTAGACTCATATATAGTAATATCTAAGGTACGTGAGTTAGGCTCTGATACCAATTGAAATGCGAAATAGGCAGATAAAAGGCTAACAAATACTCTAGCAAGGGGGGAGAATAGAGTATGGCAACTTTTCGCAAATGCAAAAATGGTAAGACCTTTCCACCAGAGATAAGACCTTATCTGCAAAACAGTAACGAGTTAAGATAGAGAAAGCGAGTAAGAAGTAAAGTAAACACAAGCACGAATGAAAAGAACAGAAAGTAAAGGACATGATGTTTGTTAACGAGGTTCGGCACAACCAGCCTACGTCGCCGCCTAGGGTTATCCAACCCGTAGGATTCAACAACTTTATTTCACTTTATCTTATGAGCCCTAGATACAACCTCTAGAAGACCTTCCCTCTTCTAGACTAACTTCCTATCTAGCAACCCAAGCACACTAGTGACACAAAGTTCTATGGATATCATAGTACCTTATACGTTTGGGTAAAGAACCCTTAGTATAACCCTAAATGAATTGTACAATAAAGCTCACTGTAAATCTCACACTCTCAAAGAAATAAAACGCTCAAACCAAAGAGAGATGCGAGATCGATTGATGCAGGAGACGAGATTGCAGAAGACGTTATGCGCTATGGAGAAGATTTGTGTAGACTGCAATCTCCTTCTTCTCCTTATAAAGGCCACCCATCCAATTTCAACGTTGAACTCAAGCTTCAATGTTGTTGAGAGGTGTTGCTAAAGATCCGCTTAGGAGGAGCTTTTTCTAAAGATCCGCTTAGGAGGAGCTTCTGCGTTTGGAAGGGTTCACCTGTAAAGTGGAATCGCAAATAAAAAATTGGAGCAAAGCTAATAATTATAATCACCAAAAAGACTCGGAGATAACTAAAAAAGCTACCAACCAGAGTAAAAATCGGAAAAATAAGAAAGCGGGAAAGTGGAAAAAACCACCAGCTGGTAAGATGAAACTAAATTTCGATGGTTCAACAGCGCCTCAGCGTCAAAGCTCTATTGAGTATATTATTCTTGATGATAAAGGAGCACTCAGTCGCTATTAATCGAAAAACAAACCCCATTACTATCGGAATCCCTTGCTCTCCAGTTTGGTATCTTGAAGGCCCGGGGAATGAAAATGAATAAACTCATCATCGAAGGAGACTCACTCATAATTATCAACTACCTAAAATCCGAGATCAATTGTTCATCGGAAATAGAACTCATTATGTCAGATGCCGAAGTCTCGTTTTCACACCTACTTCGTAATGGTAATAGTGTGGTTGATATCAGGTTGCACACCTTACCCTCGTTGCCAACAATCCCACTATAGATTGTGGCTCAAGTCTTACTGAACTCATCCGGAAAGATGCTATCGGATAGCGAGTCTTCGCATCCGAATTATTACTCAATAAAAAAAAATTAAACAAATAATTTCTGAGTAGATTGCAATATACAGTATATAAAGACACACGTTTCACGATAAATATATATCATATCACGAGGTTGAGATCTCATGATTTCATTGAATTGATGGATTGACTCGGATAACCTTCCTTAGTTTATTCCCTCTATATAAAAAGCCAATAGAAGAATTCATTCAAAACGCGTACAGTGAGCTACCTCTCAAATTAAACAGAACAGTTGTTCGATCGCAGAGAGACCTATCTCCACCAAAACGACGCCGTATCATGGTTGCTGAGGGAGATATCGTGTGCGTTACCGGCGCTGCCGGGTTCGTCGGGTCCTGGCTGGTGATGAGGCTCCTGGAGCGAGGCTACGTCGTGCGCGCCTCCGTGATGGACCCAAGTACGTACGAAAATGATGATTCATTTATGGATACAAAATGTCGATCATATCTCTGTAGTTGATTAATTTTGGTGTGTGATTGATTGTTAATTGCTGAAATGTTTAATTTGGATGTGAAAATGGGATTGAAACATATAGACAACATGAAGGAGGTGAAGCATTTGTTGGAGTTGCCACAGGCGAAGACGAAACTGAGTCTATGGAAGGGAGATCTTAAGGAAGAGGGTAGCTTCGATGAAGCTATTAATGGCTGTGCGGGCGTCTTTCATCTTGCTACTCCCATGGACTTCCACTCCAAAGACCCTGAGGTTACTTTTATTTATTAATTTATTTAAATAAATATCCTAAACAAAGATTTATTTGATACTGTTTTATTTTGGTTTTATTTAATTAAGATATATATATATGTGTTGATGTGTATATATATCATGTACAGAATGAGGTGATCAAGCCCACCGTCAAAGGTATGCTGGGCATAATGAAATCATGCCTTAAGGGTAACGTCGGCAAGTTGGTCTTCACTTCTTCAGCCGGTGCCGTTAATGTCACAGACCAACAGAAGCCTGTTTACGACGAAAGCTGCTGGAGTGACATCGAATTCTGTCGCAGAGTGAAGATGACCGGTTGGGTAATCCTCCACCCTATCCTCTTCCCCTACCTACTTAATTTGGTTGTACCCTTTCTAAATCAAGACCGGTGGTTTTTGACGAATCCAACCCATTTTGGATGCTCACAATAAATGATATTCCTCCAATTATTAACGGAAAAACTAACAAACAACCGTTCATATTGCACATGTGCATGTGCATTGAGCACATGTGCAATATTCAATAATATGAATGAATTTAGGACGTGTTTAACCCTTAGCTTGACACGTATTCGGTATTTATAGTATTATAAATACATCTAACATTTAAAAAGTAACAAACAACCGTTCATATATATTTTTTTTAAATAAGTTTAAAAATTATTAAAAAAAAAAGGAAAAATAACTTCTAATAATACAAACTATTGCTTATAGACCCAAAACAATACCAACTTTAAAAACAACAAATTAATACCCAAACTTTCTCAACATATACCAAAAACAATACGGCCTTTTTTTATGATGACAAATCCGGTGAAGGTGATGATGTGGCACCGGAGAAATGACATGTGTCCAACTTACCAAATGATAGACAAACAACTAGGCAACACTAGGGCCCATATACATTTTATATATTTTTTAAATGATAAAAAATAATCCAAACTTTAAAAACTATAAAAAAAATAATGCTCACATTAAATCAATTTGAACACAGAAAAAAAAATTGGTTGATTTTTTACTGTCAAATGAATATTTGAAAATTATATTTTAAATATTTACTTGTTTTATTATATTTGTTTTGATTAAATTTAATTATAATCTATAAATACGTATTAAATTGAATGATTTTTTTTAGTTACAAAAAAAGACTTATTTTTAAAAAATTATAATGACAATTAGACTATACTTTGTATAATTCGAACATTAAGATTCAGAGCACGCTTGTGAATATGATCATTAATTATTTTTTGCCACGTATGTGCCAACTGCCATGTAAGCATTTTTTTGGGTAGGATATTATATTATCATCAGTTATAAAGGTCATAATATTTATCTTACATTTGAAAGATGTAGATATATTTTTAACACCCCGGGTTGGGTTATTTTGATTAGTTTCGTTGAAAAATAAAAACTAACTATCATTACAAACTGGATTCAAAGGTTAACTTATTCATCTAATTTGCACTCAAATTTGGTATCTTTTTAATAGTAAAAAATACATTGTACGCTTAAAGATATGATGCAACGACATTAATTTTTTTTTACATTAGATTGACACATCACACATCGAAAGTTTGACCAAAACTTGATCGGAACTTTTTCGTATCAAAATTGGTTCAATGTGAAATAATTTATACTACATCCGTTCAGAAATAGATATCGTTTGAGTTTTTGACACAATTTTTTAATGAGGTAAAAACTATATAAAATATTAATTTTTTTAATAATTTTTTTAAAAAATATGAAACTTATTATTACTAAATATTTATATTATATTAAAAAAATTACAAAAAAAAATATATTTGATATAGTTTTAGGCTTTTAGCTCCTGACAAAAATGATATTTGATATATGACGTACACTTATCCTTCATTTCCTCCTTGCAGCCGCCATCACCCGGAGATTTTCCCCTCCAAATCTCCTTTTCTCACTGCTTTCTCTGCCACCCTCGCCCTCTTCTTCTTCATCATCGGCAAACCCATCCCTAAAATTTCAAGGAAAGAACTGCTAACATCAATTTAATTTGTTGCATAAAGATTTGGGATGAAATGAAGAGAAAGATGGGTGTAGACAGTGGAGGTAAATCATTAAATTGATACGTAGAATAGAAAATGACCAATTTGAATATGGGGAAGAAAGCCTTTAAGATGGGAGGAGAAATCATAGAATGGAGGAAGTGTGTGGAACCAGACAACCTGGGGCTAATTAGGGAGGCAGAGAGATTAAACTTTTTTTTTTATATACATATGCTAATTAAACATTATTACTCCTGTGTAAATTTATAATGCTGCCAGCCTGGTGGTGGCATATCATTTCTCCGGTGCCACATCATCACCTTCATCGGATTTGTCGTCAGAAAAAACAACTATATTATTTTTGGTATATGTTGAGAAAGTTTGGGTATTAATTTGTTGTTTTTAAAGTTGGTATTGTTTTGGGTCTATAAGCAATAGTTTGTATTATTAGAAGTTATTTTTCCAAAAAAAAATGTACAAACGGAATCTTTAAGTTACAAATGTTATATGTATACACACACATAAACATATCATGGATTAGTTTGTTTTATTGAATGGAGTTTTGATCCGTTTATTATTTTTTTAATGTCAAATGTATTTAATGTTGAACACGTTTCAAGCTGAGAGTCAAACAGATCTAGTACCCGTTCGTATTTAGTGCATATATAACACTTGTGCTTGGTACATTAATTTAGCAAAAACCTTTTATTATTGAGTGATTTTTTTTAAAGCCATGTACTTTTTTTTAGATAATAAAAATTATATAAAATATTATGTTTTAATTAATGTTATAAAAATTAATATTTTATATGGTTTTTATCTTCCTGAAAAACATGCATGATTTGAAAAGGTGACTTATTTACAAACAATTAATTTATTATCGAGCCTTATCCTATTTTAAAATTTTGAGATTTTTGAATTTATGGGAATTTAATAATGCTTTCTTTTTTTATCTTATATTGATTCTTACAACAGAAATGTAAAATAACTCAAACGGAGTATTATTTTTCCTATATTTATATAATAATTATAGTACGTTTAAGCCACTTATTTAAAAAATATGATATTTTTATGCTTAAAATAACTCAAACGGAGTATTATTTTTCCTACTATTTAGTTTAATTTCACACATTTATTATAATTTAATGTTGATAATATTTTAATATTTAAAAAAAAAATTGTGGGTTTTTTTACTGATCGATCCAAAATCGGGACAAATCCGGTTTGATTCGACTTGAACCATCAACAATCCCTCCTAAGTCCTAACCAATGAATAAATTTGTGTTGATGCATGTGTACACATATATAAAAATGCAGATGTATTTCGTGTCGAAGACACTGGCAGAGCAAGCAGCTTGGAAGTTTGCAGAGGAAAACAAGATGAACTTCATCAGCATCCTCCCTACTATGGTTGTGGGGCCCTTCATCTTGCCTACGTTCCCTCCCAGTTTCCTCACCGCCCTCTCCCTTATCACAAGTAAATGCACAAACGTACCACTCTCAATTTGTTCGTCATAATGTACTTATAGCTATGCTACCTTTTATATCCACACAATCTGTTACTATATCATATCGTTGGACTAATTTGTGAAAATGGGGCAGGAAACGAGGCTCACTATACAATCTTAAAGCAATGCCAATTCGTGCACTTGGACGATTTGTGTATGTCTCAAATTTTCCTCTACGAGAAGCCGGGATCAAAAGGCCGTTACATTTGCTCCTCCTGCGACGCTACCATTTATGATCTCGGAAATATGCTGCGGTCCAAGTACCCTGAGTACAACATCCCTACCAAGTAAGATTTGGAATAGTAGTACTATATGTATGTATCATATATGTCATAGGTTTAGGGAGGGAGTTGATTTTCGCATTGGTTTTTAATTTGAACAGGTTTAGGGATTTCGATGAGAAGATAGAGAAAGTGTCGTTGTCGTCGAAGAAGCTGGTCGGGGAAGGGTTCGAGTTCAAGTATAGTTTGGAGGACATGTTTGATGGGGCTGTCAAGACTTGTAGGGAGAAGGGGTTGCTCCCTAAGTCCCTTCATCAGGAGGATGAGAACCTTATAAATGAGAGTTAATCCGATTGATATTAATATATGTTTGGATTTAAATTTCATGAAGTTTTCCCTTAATTCAGAAAATTTCATGTGAAGTTGAGATTTTATTCAAAATAAATTAAAATAAAAATAAAAAATATGTGTGGGTGGGCATTGTTTCAAATTCACCTATTGTCTTATCAGTTAATAATAAATGTCAAGTTCTTGTTATATTTTAGCTCCATTAAATGTGATTTCTTTTGGATACACATTGTTTGGTAGTATTTGATATTTTCGATCGTCCAAAGTAAATGGATTGGACCACTACTAGGTTTATTGGGCTCACAGATTCAAAAGGATTATTGGGCTAATCAATACCCGGTGGAAGCCTATATGTTGTGAATTTTTGTGAGTTAAAAGAGAATGAGAAAACCACGAGACACAGAGGATTTACCTGTTCTAATAAGAATTGCTTAAAATATCAGGTAGAGAAGAACTTCTATATGGTCCGGGTTTCTTATTAGAATAAATTTGTAAAATATGCACTTTTTTTTGACAAATTAGTGAATTGTCCACCGTTTTGGACAAATTAGCAAAATGTCCCATATATATACTAATCTTTCTTCCTAATTCAACCAAATCTCTCAAATTGGAAAACTGTCTCCTCCGATCGCTCAAGAACTTAAACTGGAATCAGGGATCCTCCATCTTCGGTACCGCTCACCTCCTCGTTGCTCCGAGGTCTCGATCTCTCCGGCGCCGGATTGGAGGTCTTGATCTCGATCTATGGCGGCGAAGACCAGACCTCGATCTATGGCGGCGAAGACCGGATCTCGATCTATGGCGCCGGATTGAAGGTCTCGATCTATGGCACCAGATTGGAGGTCTCGATCTCGGTCTATGGCGGCGAGATCTCGATCTCGATCAATCTATAGAGGACAGATCGAGCGAGATTGAGGGTGAGTGGCGCCGGAGCCGTTGTCTGGCGGCGAGATCTCGATCTCGATCAATCTATAGAGGACAGATCGAGCGAGATTGAGGGTGAGTGGCGCCGGAGCCGTTGTCTGGTGGCGAGATCGAGGGAGCGAGCGACCGAGGGAGGGAGCGAGCAAGCGCCGGAGGCCGGAACGTGGCACCGGAGCCGCTGTCTGGTGGCGAGATCGAGGGAACGAGCTAGCGAGCGACTGAGCGAGCGAGTGGCGGAGTCCAAAGCATGGTGCCGGAGCCGCTTTCTGGTGGCGAGATTGAGGGATCGAGCGAGCGAGGGAATGAGCGAGCGGGGGAGGCCGCCAGATTTGTCCGGTTGAGGATGATGTGGGTTATATTTGCACAACGTCATCTTATATTTGCACGACAAAATGTTAAAAAAAAACTAGACTTGGGTCATATTTGCACAACTTACGGTTATATTTTCACAACATACTTTTATTTTTGCACGACAAAATGTTAAAAAAAAAAAACTAGACTTCGGTCATATTTGTACAACTTACAATTATAATTTGCACATCGTACTCTTATATTTGCACGACAAAATGTTTAAAAAAAAATTAATAATAATAATAAAACTAGACCTGGGTCATATTTACACAACTTACGGTTATATTTGCACAACATACTCTTATATTTGCACGACAAAATGTTAAAAAAATAATAAAATAAAATAAACTAGACTTGGATAACATTTGCACAATGTACTCTTATATTTGCACGACAAAATGTAAAACAAAAAAACTAGACTTGGATCATATTTTCACAATTTACGGTTATATTTGCACAAAGTACTCTTATATTTGCACGATAAAAAGTTAAAAAAAAACCTAGACTAGGGTCATATTTGCATAACTTACTATCATACTTGCACAACGTCCTCTTATATTTGCACGACAAAATGTTTAAAAAAAAATAAATAATAGAATGGGGTCATATTTGCAAAACTTACGGTTATATTTGCACAACGTACTCTTATTTTTGCTCATCAATAGACAATAATTGCACAACATGGGGGATTGGTGAAATTTTGTTCAACATCATTTTATTTTTGCTCAACTATATGTTATTTTTGCACAACAATCGAGACTTGTGAAATTATTTTCAACATGCTCTTATTTTTGCACAGCATGGTCTTATTTTTACTCATCAATAGACAATAATTGCACAACATGGGGGATTGGTGAAATTTTGCTCAGCATCATCTTATTTTTGCTCAACTATATGTTATTTTTGCACAACAATCGAAACTTGCGAATTTATACCCAACATGATCTTATTTTATCTCAATGTAATTTCATACTTTCTCAATAAACTTTAAGCGATTCAGAATAAATTGAAGCAAGTCTAGTTTTATTTTTTTTATTTTTTTAACATTTTGTCGTGCAAATACAACCGTAAATTATGTAAATATAATCATATGTTGTGCAAATATAACATTTTGTTGTGCCAAAATAAAAATAAAAATATAGATTATGCATCACTTAATAAAATATAGATAGTTTTTTTAATTTCTATAATTTGTAGAATGATTTTTGTAATTTCATAAAAAGCCTTCTTCTTCCTCTCGATTTCCGCGAAGAGGAAACCAATCTAGACCCGTGCTCGCCGCCACCGCCGCCGGCTCGCTCCGGCGCCGCTCGCTCCCTCCCTCGCTCTGTCGCTCGCTCACCACCGACTCCCTCCCTCGCACGCTCGCTTAGCCTCCGCCTCCGCCTCGACCGGAAATCCAGCGCATCAACCCCTCCGTCGTCCAGCTCTTTTGGCCATAGATCCGGAGATCGACGTCAATCAATAGAGGAATCAGAACCGGCGCAGATCTGGCCGCCTTCGGCTCCCCCTTTGGCTCCACCTCCGCCTTGCCACTCCTCGCTCGACGGCCGAATCTTCCTCCTCTTCGATTCTTCCTCTTCGTTTCTGTTGGTACAGATCTGGCCACCTTCGGCTCCGCCTCCACCTTGCCAATGCTCGCTCGACGGCCGGATCTTCCTCCGATTCGATTCTTCCTCTTCGATTCTGCCGGTGCAGATCTGGCCGCCTTAAGCTCCACCTCTGGCCCCGCCTACAAATCTGCCTTCACCTTGCCACTGCTCGCTCGCTCGCTCCGCCTCGCTCGACGGCCAGATCTTCCTCCTCTTCGATTCCTCCTACTGAGTCGGATCTTCCTCCTCCTCTTCTTCGATAATTCGACGGGATTCAGATCTTTCAGAGGCGAGAGGCGGCAACCAGAAGGAGAGAAGGAAGATGGAGGCGCGTAGGAGAGAGAGAGCGTAGGAGAAACGCGTAGGAGGAGCGCGTAGGAAGGATTTATATTGTGACATTTCACAAATTTATCCCAAAACGTGGACATTTCACCAATTTATCCCTATTTCGTGGCTATTTCGCAAATTGGCCCTTCTTATTATTGTGATGATTTGATGAATACATCTATCTATATCCTAAACAATACTAAAACATAACCTGTTTTCGCCACGTGGCAACTTCTGGTGAAAAGTTTTCCCGCTTAAAATTTCAACCTATAATATTGTGTCACCTTTATTCTACAATGCCACATAATTAATTATAAATATGTTAATAAGGAAACCTACTTTATATATCGAAAGTTGATGTACGTACCTATTATTTTTAGAAGGATATGGTCATATATTTTGATTTGGCATGTGTATCAGATTAGCTACCTACTTGGTTAAATACTTCGTATTTTGTTGTATATGTATTGGTTAATAATTTAGTTTTTTTAATCATTGTTTTTTATAAATTTTTATTTATTTAAACTATCAATTTCATATAATACTAAAATATAAGTTGAATTACTAAATGTTGAATTCTTGTTAAGAAATTTCTCTACTCGAGTATTTGGCCAATATTTTGTACTATATATTCTACCATATTTCATCAGAATGCCACATTATATTACATGATTGTTAGTGTTTAAACGGTTAATAAATCCTATACGGTGCTAAGGTAGAAGTTACACTACCATGTATCAGCTTTTGTTTCAATATTTTCCCGTCTTTCTTAACCAATTACATTGTACCACATGTATATTTTTTGCCACCTATTTTTAATTTATTTGGCCTTGATTAAAGAAATATGTTTTATATGGAAAGTTGTTAAGCATATATCTATATATATTATTTTATTTTTGTTGATTGTATAATATAAGCTTATATCGGTTTTTCACTTTTTCGAATATAAATTTGGATCTTAATTAAACAATATGTTTTATATGCTAACTTTTATATGCTATGTGATTTTTTGTCTCTTTTTTATTCATTTATTCTTTACAATTGTACGTGGTTTTTTTATCCATATATATTATTTTATTTTTTGTATCTATATATATATATATTGCTATCTTTTTACAAGATTTTTAATTATTAATATTTTATAGGTGATTTTGTAAGAATTTTTCCTCGCGTATATAATATCAGGATCATCCTATATCCTATACAATCCTAAAACAACATATTTTTATAAATATTTTAGATATAAAAAAAATTCCTCAAAAAAAATTGTGCAATTAGGTTTTGCCATCTCACTAAATGATGTCATCACCTATTTACAACTATTTTAGTAAGCTACTATATACATATCTTCTTTATGATATTATTTTACAATATTTCCATCATTTTTAATTCATGATATTATTTTCTAAATAATTTGATGCTTTTTTTTATTAGGCAAAAAGGGGGCAGGAGTCCCAGAAGGACGCCACCCTAATCATCCTTACGGATGATGATATAGAGATCCCTATTAGAAGGGAGGCTAGAGATAATACAACTGTCCGTAGACTTAGCAATAAAATTTGCAGCTACATTTGCTTCTCGAAAACAATGAACGAACTCTATTGACTCGAATTCGGTCTTCATTCTATTGATGAGTTCCACCTGCCGTAGAATTTCCCATCTTATTTTGGAGCTGTCATTAATGCTTCTGATGAATTCTAAGCAGTCTCCTTCAATTACAACTCTCTGTAATCCTTTTTCTCGGGCTAAGTCGACCCCTGCACCGAAAGCAGCAGCTTTCGTTTGAATTGCTGACGAGATAGTAATCTGATGCTTAAACATATCCAGAACATGACCTTCACAATCCCTCAGTATCCCTCCTACTTGGCCAAAGCCAATGGGTTTGGTCGAGCCATCTACATTTATTTTGTAGGTGGCCCTAGGTGATGCCGTGCAATTATCGATGACTCCTGGTGACATTGAGGACAACATGAAGATTCCATTTGATGGTCCTGTCACTCGTGCAAGGGCCAAGAAGATTCAGACTGCAACTAAGGCCTTTCTTGTCCGTCACCATGGAACGTTAGAGTAAGGGTTCAGACCACCCTGGATCACTTGGCTCAAGGTTACACCACTAGCACAAGAAGTGAGCCTGCGTCCACACACGAAGCTCATGAAGACTCGTCTGCACCCACCATGATTCACCTGAACTCGGCGTCACCTTGGGTCACTCGGCTGAGTGGACCAGAAGTCTTGTCGAGAGAATGGGCCGAGTTACACTTGTGCTTGGGGCGGATTTAATTAATTACCTATGTTATTATTTTATGTAATTTAGATAAATAAGGTGGAAATTAATTATATCTCTTCTAGATATAATCCTTGGCCACCAAGTTATTAAATATCTATCTTATTAGGATTTATTTATCTTAGATTTATTTCATTTATCTTTAGATAGAATAAATCTATCCAAACCCCTTTCCTTTGCAAGGAAGGATTGGTTAGATCTCTCATAAGTTTTCTATATATTCATGTTATGCAACTTTGAATTAATTAGATTGAAATAGAATTGAGAACCCCTTTATGGATTAAAGGGTTCTTGGTTATCAATCCAAACACTATCATTGTTCTAAGTTCTTAAGAGCTTTTTGGCAACACCATCACCAAACCCTCACCTTGGTTCTTGTCGAGATCGAGGAAGATCAACGAGCAGCCTTACTCGACACACGCAATGCATCCGAGGAACCCCGACACTTGGCGTCGCTCGCTAGCAACCCGCTCCCAGCGAGCGCGGAGCCCAGGCGCCTCGCTCTCGCTCCCGCTCCCGCGTTCTCCAGCGCCAGGCTCTTGCGCGCCTCGCTCCTGCGTTCTCGTCCTCACTCCCGCGCACACCAATCCCCATCACCCTCGCTCCCAGCGAGAGAAGTTCCGCACCCTGCACTCGCACACCTTGAGGATGTCGTCCTGTGTGCCCGGAGTCCTCGCGCGCCCCTGCTCGCTTCTCTCTCGCTGCCCTTGTTTTGTTTTTCTGTCGCTAAAACTGAGTCTTGATTTGCTGGAATTTTCTAAGTTTGGAAACTGTCGCTATTTCAGAAATTTAACTACTTGTTTAAATTGTTCTAATCAGGTGATATCAAAGAGCATTGCAAGATCTAAGCAAATATACAGCGTGGTTCTTGATCTTGAGCCCACAGGCGAAGGATCGGGTATCCCAAACGTATCAAGTGGTATCGAATTTTAGGTTAATGCAAGTTCTTTACTCTCTTGATTTCTTATTGAGTGATTTCTTTTTCGTGCCTTATTTTTCACCATAGCCGCTGCATAAAAGTTAAATCTTTATTGTTCACCCATCAAAATTGGCACTTTATTTTTGTTATTCTTTGTTTGGATCTTTAATTTCGAAGATATTGAGTTCTTGACTGCAAGTTGTGATCTTTTATTCCTATTTGCTACATATCATGCCTATGACTGTGACTCTTGGATTAAAACCATTATATGAACTTGCACCACTAAAGAACCCAACTTTTTCCAGTTTCTAGCCTATTTTCCTACTTTTCTTTATTTTTGCTTACTTTTAGATCATCGTAGCTTGTCATTTTTATTTTTTTTTTGCTCTTAATTTTTCGGTTGCTGCCTTCCTTTTACAGCAGCTAGTTCATAGTTTTAAAAAAAAAACAGTAAAAGCCGAGAGCATTTATTCAAAAAAAAAGAAAAAAAGAGAGCATTCTTCATCTTACATTGTTGAGTTAGTAACTCTTCCTTGTTAGTTCTTTGATTGCTACATGTTAGATGATCTAATCGGTTTTAAGCTTTACAAAAGAACCCTACTTGTGTGATTTTGTGCTGTGCCGACACTGGAGCCTTGGTCACACCCCTTTTTCTCTGAACCGTGTTGCAACCCTCAGATAATAGTTGACGGAGTATGTGCACTTGATTGCCCTTGTGATTGCTATTGTCGATTATTACACTTTCTTATTATTAAAGCATCATATTGTAGATCTTATTCTTCCACAATAAGCCGCTTGTTTATACTTGCTATCCTTGATATCCGACTTGTGGTTGATTTAAATTGCAATTTTGATTATTACTTGCTGTCTTCAATATTGCAAAATTCTGTGTCCAGGGGAATTGCTTGAATATTGTGCCTTGTTTTCTCGCTCTTTGGTTTCTAAAAACTTGAATCACTCTTAGGAATCACTAGAGCTTGCATTACTTGGTTTCTGGTCTTTGCTTCGTTTACTTGTTGCTCTTCTGATATTGTAGGAACATGTCGAACGATAGCGACCCCAACCCTTCCCCTACCCCACCTGCTGGCATTTCTGCTTCTGATATGCAGTTCATTATTAACTCTGCTGTCCAAGAATCTACTCTGGTTGTACGTAAGGAATTGGCAATGGCTGAAAATCGTCGAGCTATCGAACGTAAAGAGGACCGCATATTCTTATCCGACCTCATCAAACAGGCAGTCGCGCGGCAATTGGAGGAGTCAAAACAGGCGGAGGCTTCTGGATCTACAACTCCCTCTGGATGTAGGCCGCCTCCACCACCCCCCGGATACTACACCTCCTTCAGGTAATGTTCCACCTACAGGTAACCCCTCTTATTCGGTTAAACATCCCCCTTCTGGTCAATTACATTATCAGCTTAAGTCTGCTACTCCTAACCCTTTCACTGGAGAGAATGACAACGATCCTCTAGCGGGCTTCAATGGACACCAGGATCGTCGTGAGCACACCCCACCACGGCATGAGCAAGGGACGCCCATTCAGCGTCAGCAGCAGCCGTTTCATACTCGTGCTAACTGGGATGACAGCCGCATCAATAATGATCTGAATGATACACCACATTTGGAGGATGCTTACCATGAGGTAAATCCTAACTTTGATGATTTACCCCCTCCTAATTTTGGTCATCCTAGATTTGATAATGCTCAAGCTATACAGAGACGAGATGTTAAGCTTAAATTAGAAACCTTTGATGGTAATACTGATCCTGAATCTTATCTTCTTTGGGAAAATCATACTGATTATCTGCTTGAGCATTTACGCTATGAGGAAACGGAGAAGTTGGAAGTTGTTATATTGAATTTAGTAGGTAAAGCTCGCACCTGGTGGTTCCGCACTCCTGAGATGCGCCGTCGTCAGGACAAGCAACCTGTTGAAACTTGGCCACAACTTCGCTATCTCCTGAAAAAGAGACATGTGCCTGAGGAATACACGGAGTCTATGAGGATGCAGCTTGCGTCATGCCGACAGGGAACTCGCTCTCCTAATGACTACAGGGATGAGCTTGAACGACTCTCCCATTAGGCTAATGTTTATCTTACTAAACGTGTTTTGTTACTCAATTTCTTGCTGGTCTTAATATTTCTATTAAAAATCCTTTAGCTATCCATTCCGTTAGAGATATTAACACTTTGACTCATAAAGCACAACTTCTGTATGAACAACTGCAGCAGCAGCTTCGGCAACAGAGGAATAGATTTGACCAGACCTCTCAAGGTCGCAAGTTTGTACCCTTTAACCCTTCTAGTCAATCTAAGCCTTCTACTTCTAACCCTTCTATGCAGCAAAAAGGAGTTTCCAACTCACCTCAATAGGGTTATCAGGTTGAAACTGGAAGAGTTGCTGCACCTTCTACAGATCGCAACAAAGATATCCGCTGCTTCACTTGTGGTGGTTCTGGGCATGTCTCTCGCAATTGCCCTCAAAAAAGGAAGGTTCTTCTCAATGAATTGAGAGGCCATTACTATGAGGAGGAGACTGTTGATGACCATGTAATTTCGAGTGAAGTGGAGGAGGACCAGCCGTCTGAGCCTATTGTAGAGATCGATAGTTCAGAGTATGACAACTTGCTTTGCATTATCAACCGGCGGGTCCTACACATTCAGGAATCTCCCATGGCTGATCAAAGGGAGAACATATTCCACGCTAGGTGTCTAGTTCGCGAAGCTACCTTAAGCCTTATCATCGACGGTGGGAGTTGTTGCAATCTCATCAGTGAAAAGGTAGTGGATTTCCTCCATTTAACTACTACTCCTAGAGCTACTCACTATGGATTAAATGGCATTACTGATGATGGTTCTGATATAAAGGTCACCAAACAATGTTTAGTTTCCCTTTCTATTGGAACATATCATGATCAAATATTATGTGATGTTGCTCGAATGGATTGTAGTTATATATTATTAGGACGTCCTTGGTTATATGATCGTTCTGTTCTTCATGATGGTCGTGCAAATACATATGCTTTCACCTATGACGAGAGGAGAGTTACTCTCCTACCCCTTTCGCCACACACTATTCTGAAGGACCAGGTTCGCAAGAAGCAACAACAGGATGCCCAGAGAGAAGCTGAAAGGATGGAGAAGCTCAAAGGGAGCTCGGTACAACAGGCCGCCCCCGCGGCCCAGCCTGTCGCGCCTGCGGCCCCAACAGCAGCGCCCGCGACCACTCCAGCCGCACCTGCAGCCCCCTTGGTGCCTCCTCCTCCCCACTCAACGTCGACTCAGCCCTCTTCTGCATCACTGAAGGGATCTGTAGAACGTCGATCATTGGTCTCTCAACCTCAGAAAGGGACCATCACCTAGAATGCTCATCGACCTCATATTCTTCTAGTAATGAAAAAGGTATTACTTAATGTTGAATTGAGTCATATTTCTGCACCTATTGCTGCACTTTTGTAGGATTATCTAGATGTGCTTCCAACTGAGCTACCCCAAGGCTTGCCTCCTATTAGAGGTATTGAGCACCAGATTGACTTTGTGCCTGGGGCAGCCTTGCCTAATCGCGCCGCTTATAGAGCTAGTCCTGAGGAAACAAAGGGGCTGCAACGCCAAGTCACAGAATTGATGGATAAAGGCTTTGTTCGAGAGAGCCTGTCTCCCTATGCCGTGCCTGTCATTTTGGTTCCAAAGAAGGATGGCTCCTGGCGCATGTGTGTTGATTGCCGCACAATCAACCAAATAACGGTTAAGTATCGCCACCCTATTCCTCGTTTAGATGATATGCTTGATGAACTTCATGGTGCTTCTATTTTTTCTAAAATTGACCTTAGAAGTGGATATCATCAAATTAGGATGAAACAGGGTGATGAATGGAAAACGGCTTTTAAAACTAAGTATGGCTTATATGAATGGTTAGTAATGCCTTTTGGTTTAACAAATGCACCTTCTACTTTTATGAGGCTTATGAACCATGTGCTTAGAAGACACTTAGGAAAATTTATCGTTGTCTATTTTGACGATATCTTAATCTATAGTAAGAATATGCATGATCACTTAAGTCACTTAAAATTGGTTTTTGATTGTCTTATGAAAGAAAAATTATATGCCAATTTAAAGAAGTGTTCTTTTGCATCCGAGTCTACCATTTTTCTTGGTTTTGTAGTGACTGCATCTGGATTGAAGGTGGATGAGGAGAAGATTCGTGCTATTCAGGAGTGGGCCAGGCCGAACACACCCACTCATGTCCGCTCATTCTTGGGCCTTGCTGGTTTCTATCGACGCTTTGTCAAAGACTTCAGCCTGATTGCCGCCCCCCTACATGAGCTGACAAAGAAAGATGTGACATTTCGCTGGACTGACTCACATCAAAAGGCTTTCGACGCCCTCAAGGATCGCCTTACACATGCCCCAGTGCTGCAGTTACCTGACTTTGCTTAACCTTTTGAGCTCGAGTGTGACGCTTCTGGCACTGGCATTGGAGGGGTCCTGCTGCAGAACAAGCGTCCCATCGCCTACTTCAGCGAAATGTTGGGCTCCGCTGAGCTCAACTATTCTACCTACGACAAGGAGTTATTTGCACTGGTTCGCTGCTTACAGACTTGGCAACATTACCTCTGGCCTAAAGAGTTTGTGATTCATTCGGATCATGAAGCTCTAAAGTATCTCAAAGGACAAGCAGTGCTCAGCAGGCGACTTGCTCGATGGGTGGAGTTTATAGAGACCTTTTCTTATGTGGTTCACCACAAGAAGGGAAAGGATAATGTGGTAGCTGACGCGCTATCACGCAGGTATGTCCTCTTAAACCATATGGATGCACATGTTTTGGGTTTTGCTATGATAAAGGAACTGTATGCTTCTGATAGTTTCTTTAAAACTATATATGCTCAATGTGTGTCCAAAGGTGAAGTTGATTCATTTTTTCTTGATAATGGTTATTTGTTTAAGATGGGCAAGCTTTGTATCCCATCTTCTTCTATTCGCCGATTGTTAACTCAAGAAATTCATGAATCTAGAGGACATGGTGGTTTCGAAAAAAACCTTAGCAGGACTTAAGGAACATTACTTTTGGCCTAAAATGTCTAATTATGTGTTGAGATTTGTCAAAAGTTGTGTTACATGTGCTAAAGCCAAATCGAAATCTAATGGTAATGGTCTATACCAACCTTTTCCTATTGCTAATGCAACCTGGGAAGATGTTTCTATGGATTTTATTGTAGGATTGCCTAGAACTTCTAAGGGTCATGATTCCATATTTGTTGTTGTAGACAGATTTTCCAAAATGGCTCACTTTATTCCATGTCATAAAACTGATGATGCTATTCATGTTGCTCATTTATTCTTCAAAGATGTTGTTCGCTTACATGGATTGCCATTATCTATAGTTTCTGACCGTGATCCTAAATTCTTAAGCTCTTTTTGGAAAACTCTATGGTCTAAATGGGGTACAAAATTGCTATTTTCTACTTCTTGTCACCCACAAACTGATGGCCAAACTGAGGTCACAAATAGAACTCTTGGGGCTCTCCTTAGAGTCATGCTGCGAACTAACCTCCGGAGGTGGGAAGAATGCCTACCATTTGTAGAATTTGCATATAACAGGTCTAGGCACTCTGCAACAAAACTTACCCCCTTCGAAGTGGTATATGGCCGAAATCCTTTAACTCCCGTGGACATGATGCCTCGGCCATATAAGGACAAGGAGAGCGTGGATGTAGCTAAGCAAGTGGACTTCATCAAAAGCTTGCATGAGCGTACCAATGCGTAGCTGGAGAGGAAGACTGCGCAATACAAGGCCGCGAAGGATAAGCATCGCAAGGATGTGCAGTTCAACGTTGGTGATCTGGTCTGGCTGCATCTCAGGAAGGAAAGGTTTCCGCAACAACGGAAATCTAAGCTGGACCCCAGGGGAGATGGACCATTCAGAGTGGTTCAGAAGATGGGTCCTAATGCATACAAGCTAGATCTCCCTGCCGATAAGTACATCGTCCATTCTACATTCAATGTCGCCGATCTATCCTTGTTCGTGCCTGACGATGACTCTGACGATGATTTGAGAAAAAATCGAAGTCAAGTGGAGGAGAATGATGTCGTACAATTATCGATGACTCCTGGTGACATTGAGGACAACATGAAGATTCCATTTGATGGTCCTGTCACTCGTGCAAGGGCCAAGAAGATTCAAACTGCAACTAAGGCCTTTCTTGTCCGTCACCATGGAACGTTAGAGCAAGGGTTCAGGCCACCCTAGATCACTTGGCTCAAGGTTACACCACTAGCACAAGAAGTGAGCCTGCGTCCACACACGAAGCTCATGAAGACTCGTCTGCACCCACCATGATTCACCTGAACTCGGCGTCACCTTGGGTCACTCGGCCAAGTGGGCCAGAAGTCTTGTCGAGAGAATGGGCCGAGTTACACTTGTGCTTGGGCCGGATTTAATTAATTACCTATGTTATTATTTTATGCAATTTAGATAAATAAGGTGGAAATGAATTATATTTCTTCTAGATATAATCCTTGGCCACCAAGTTATTAAATATCTATATTATTAGGATTTATTTATCTTAGATTTATTTCATTTATCTTTAGATAGAATAAATCTATCCAAACCCCTTTCCTTTGCAAGGAAGGATTGGTTAGATCTCTCATAAGTTTTCTATATATTCATGTTATGCAACTTTGAATTAATTAGATTGAAATAGAATTGAGAACCCTTTTGTGGATTAAAGGGTTCTTGGTTATCACTCCAAACACTATCATTGTTCTAAGTTCTTAAGAGCTTTTCGGCAACACCATCACCAAACCCTCACCTTGGTTCTTGTCGAGATCGAGGAAGATCAACGAGCAGCCTTACTCGACACACGCAGCGCATTCGAGGAACCACAACACTTGGCGTCGCTCGCTAGCAACCCGCTCCCAGCGAGCGCGGAGCCCAGGCGCCTCGCTCCCGCTCCCGCGTTCTCCAGCGCCAGGCTCCCGTGCGCCTCGCTCCTGCGTTCTCGTCCTCGCTCCCGCGCACACTAGTCGCCATCACCCTCGCTCCCAGTGAGAGAAGTTCCGCGCCCTGCACTCGCACACCCTGAGGACGTCGTCCTGTGTGCCCGGAGTCCTCGCGCGCCCCTGCTCGCTTCTCTCTCGCTGCCCTTGTTTTGTTTTTCTGTCGCTAAAACTGAGTCTTGATTTGCTGGAATTTTCTAAGTTTGGAAACTGTCGCTATTTCAGAAATTTAACTACTTGTTTAAATTGTTCTAATCAGGAGATATCAAAGAGCATTGCAAGATCTAAGCAAATATACGGCGTGGTTCTTGATCTTGAGCCCACATGCGAAGGATCGGGTATCCCAAACGTATCACTAGGCGGCTTTTTCCATCCAGCATTCCTTCTGTTAGTCTTTCGGTTGCTAGTCTCCTTATTTTCCTGTGTCGTGGCTAGCTTCCACTCTCTGAACTGAATAAATGATGTATAGGCTGTCTGAAAGGGCGGATCCAGGGTTTTGGTCTCGAAAATCACATTGTTTATGGTTTCCCATAAATTGTGCCAAATATGACACAGATGTACAAAACTCTCCTTGTTTGGTTTAGATTGGACGAATTCTTGTATAGTTATACGGTTATCTCTTGGATGAATTCTTGTACATTTATTACAAAAGACACAATCATTTGGAACTCTAATAAAATATCTGGTAAGTCTCTCCTTGGTAGCTACCGCATCCTGAACAATTTTCCAAATTAGATTCTGAATTTTTGGTGGAATGTTAAGTTTCCATATCCAATCGTGTTCCAAGGTGTTATCGTCATGACTTGTTCGCAAAGACTTACAAGAGTTAGTAGTGAATTGTCCATCAGGATTGAGTTTCCAGATTATGCGATCCGGCGGGTTCCAATTGGGTATATTAATTTTGGTAATTTGTGTCACTACATCGTTCGGGAACAAACTCTCCAGAATCCGTAAATCCCACCGATTATCTTGAGTCATAAGTTGATGAACCCTTAAGTTTGGATCATGTTGAGCTTGGTAGGCTTCTAGTTGCACATTTGGTACCCAAGGATCTTTCCAAACCTTAATAGTCTCCCCATTTCCAACTATCCAAAGCATACCAGTCTTGAACTGCGGTCTGAGTTGTAACAGTCTACCGAATTGCCAGGACGGGTGGAGTGGCTTTGCCTCAAAAATTTCTTCATTTTGGAAATATTTTTCCTTGATTACCTTAACCCAGATGTTATTAGGAGCCGTGAGGAGCTTCTAGATGAGCTTAATTTGTAGGCTAGTGTTTGTGCTTTCAACAGATCGGATACCAAGACCACCTTGATCTTTGGGTTTACAGATCCTATCCCAACTAATAAGAAGAGTGTAACGTTCCGACTCTAGTTTGTTCCTGAAGAAATTTTTATTAATTTTTGTCAATTTGGTTAAGTACTCCTTTTGGGAGTAGGAAATTTTGCATAAGGTAATTCGTTTTGGAACAGAGGTTTGCTTGAATCAAAGTGACACGACCAATTTGAGATAAAGAGGAGGATTTCCACTTGGAAATCTGCTTCTTTAGACTTTGGGTAGCTTCTTCGAACATACAGTTTTTGACTCTGCCCCTAAGTAGTGGAATGCCAAGATATTTTTCAAGATTTCTAGCAATGGCGATGTTCATTTCCTGGGCTAGAGAGCTGGCAAGGGCCGAGTTTACATTTTCAGAGACCTGAAGGGAACTCTTATTGTAGTTGATCGTGAGATCAGATAAGTTGGAGAAGTTGTTGAGCATATTTCTAATAGTGTGAATACTTTTGTGGGCAGCCGGCGCAAAAATAATTGTGTCATCTACGAATGTCAAAAACGGAATAGGGGTTCCATTTCTCGTGAGTTTAATTCCTACCAAGCCATCCTCAAGCATGGCTTCAGATTGCAGCTCCCTGACTAGGTTCTCCATAACAAGGATAAAGATGTAAGGAGCTAGTGGATCACCTTGACGAATGCCTCTTTGTGGTTTAAACTGTTCTCCTGGACGATTGTTTACCAGAACAGAAAAGTTTGTAGAAGTCATGCAAGTCATAACCCAAGAGATCAATCTTGAGTCAAAACCAAACTTGACGAGAGTTGCTTTAATGTAGTCCCATTTGAGTTTGTCGTAGGCTTTTTCCATGTCTAGTTTAAGAGCCATCATGCCTCTCTTGTCCTTTAGCTTATGGAAGGTGTGAAAAATTTCATGAGCAATTAGAGTGTTGTCTTGGATAGAACGACCCTCAATAAAGGCTCCTTGGTAAGGATTAACGAGCTTGGAGAGGATCGGTTTTAGTCTATTAGCAATTATTTTGGTGATGACTTTATATATGGTATTGCATAGACTAATCGGTCTCTAATGATTGATATTAGTAGGGTTGTCAGTTTTAGGGATTAAGGCGATGAAAGTTTGATTAATCTCAGCTAGAAGAACACCCGAATGGAAAAAAGCTTTAACAGCTCTACCATGGTTTTCAGAATCGCGATCCGGATCGGTAGGATCGTACGATCCTACGATCCTAGGGAGAATTCTGATCCGGATAGATGGTAAATACTCGTTTATACTAGAATCGGGAGTGGGATCGGTAGGATCGGTTAGGATCTTTAGGATCTTACCGATCCTAACCAATCCTAGTAAATTCATATGTTTATGAAATCAGGCCCATTTGTATAAAGCCCATATCGTTTTTTTGATGAAATTAGGCCCATTTCTATATTTTTTTAATTGTGTTTTAATTTTTGGGGGAAATTAAACCCTAAAATCCCTAATGTCATTTTATGGGGGAAATTAAACCGATTCTAGTAATCTTTGCGTGTGAATCAACCCATGGAAGTGGTATTGGCGGTGGTAGTGGTGAACCTATAATAACTTGTAGTGAAGATGAAGCTATCGAGATAAATGATGGTCAAGATGGTGATGATGTTGATGATTTCGCTGAGAGAGATGCTGAAATTGTTTATGATGACATTACAAACTAGAGATGGGAGGAGGAATTTCTAATGTCTACGAGTGTTAGCACCTATCACATATCACATATCACATATGACATTCCAGAACAATCATGTGATGTGGGATGTGAGGTTTTATTTTTTTTGTTAATTTTGTTTCTTAGACCCTTTTTAGTTTGGTTTATGGATGTTAAGTGACTTATTTAAACATTTCAAGTATCATATTATACCCTTTGACATATTATCCTTGACCAGTTATGAATGGTAAGGAGTTATTATTGGCATATGTTAGTTACTTAGTTTATTTAAAGGAGGAAATTACTAGTTTTGTTTAAAAATTAAGGTATTTGTTTGGTATGACTTATTTATATTTGATTTTTTAGTTGGTTTTCACTTTTTGCTAGAATCTTACGATCCTACGATCCGATCCTACAATCCGATCCTAGACCCTTGCATCGATCCTACATTAGGATCTCGATCCTAAAAACCATGAGCTCTACATAAGGATTGAATAACTAGATGCCAGTACTTAATATAAAATTCTGGGGGGTATCCGTCAGGGCCAGGAGTTTTATCTTCAGCCATGCTGGCAACCGTGTTCTTAATTTCATAGTTTGAGGGAGGTTTGAGGAGGTTGGAATTATCGTCTGTCGATACTTGTGGGGTGATGAACTTAAGACAATCTTCTGTGACCAAAGTGGAAGCAGGCTTAAGAAATCTTTTCCGCATCTCTTTAGAGATATGATAAGAGATTTCCTGACTGTCAGTAATGGCAGCGCCATTTTTGTTGATAAAATAGGTGGTGTGGTTTTTAAATTTCTTGATTTTAGCGATAGTTTGGTAATATCTGGTGTTTTTGTCACTGAGCTGAAGATGTTTAATTTTGGCCTTTTGTTTCCAGAATTTGTAGTTGTAGTTAAGAAGTGCCCACCGTTTCTTTTCTAATCTGACTAATTTTGAATTATCACCAGGGGAGAGCAAGCCCCATGGAAGCTTTGCTTGAAGAGTTTGGATTTTGAAGGTAACCTCAGAGAGTTGTTTGGAGACGTTATTATGGTGGGATTTACACCCGATTTTGGTGTTATTCTTCAGCAGTTTTTGTTTCTGGACAAGTTTGAAAGCGTAGGAGCCTATCAATTTGTTTTGCCAAACCTGTTTGACTAGCTTTTCAAAATTTGGATTAGAGGTCCAAGCCATTTCAAACCTAAACGGGGTACCTTTAGGCAACTCCCCGATGCCAAGTTGAAGAATAATTGGACAGTGGTCAGAAGAAGAGAAGGGGAGGTGTTGAACTCGAAGATTAGGAAGATTGGTGATAATGTCCTGGTGGGCTAAAGCTCTGTCAAGACTTTCGTAAGTATTATTTTGAGGGTTAGAGTTTTTACGCCAGGTAAAGGGAGATCCCATGAAAGGGATAGTGTGAAGATTGAGATCGTTCTTCACATCTTTTAATCTTCTATATCTAGCAAAGGTAGGGGCATTCCCCCCCAGCTTTTCAGTATCATCTTCAATGTCATTTAAATCACCAATGATGAGGACAGGTAGAGAGTGAGTGTTAACTATACGAGAGATATCTTGCCAAAAAATGGTTTTTTCATGCTCTACAGAAGGGGCATAGATAAAAAGAATAGATATGTTAAAGGTATTAATCATTACCTTGATAAAGCAGAACCTGTTGCCCTGGTCAAGGATGACAGATGAAATAGCAGTGTTCTTCATAAGGATCCATAGCCCTCCTTTGGCTCCAATCGAACTAATGAAATTAATCTTGTGGAAGCCTGCAACATTAATCTGATCATCTGTGGGTGATGTGGTAGCCTTGGTTTTAGCAAGGGCAAGGATGTTGAGCTTGTTTTCATTTCTGATTTGGTTAATTTCCTGCCAGAGAAGAGGGCGCTTAGAGCCCCTAATGTTCCAATAGCCTATTCTTAACATAAACCATCTTGAGGAGTCGTGCTACATGACACATTGATCACATAAAAACTATCAGTTTTGCTGTCATAATTAAAGTTGTTGTTGTTTTTATAATAGCTCAAGATCAAGCCCGGATAATGCATAATGTAAACATACTGGTGCACCACATTTGTATCATACAAAATCATAAGCCTAGCTAGATTCAAAGAGGAGTTACCTTTTTTATATATTCTCAGTTGGGTCCAGCAAAGGCAGAAGCCTAATAGACTTCATTTGCTAGGCCTCCTGTTGTCCCTGAATTTCGTTACGGATCTGCAGATTTTGGGTGTAATATTTGTTTTGTTTAAATGGTTGCTCACAATGTTGTTGGTAAAGGGTTTGTGATTGCATCCCTCCACACCAAACCCGCAAGGCAGGTGGATGGAAGATAGCATGGTTTTCTCGTTCAGCATAGGCCAAAAGATCATACCTTTAGCAGCATGGCTAGTAATAGAAATGAGTTGTCTCTATAGATTAGTATTGTTGTTCCCACCACACCTGCCAGTCACTATCATGTAGGATCTGTTGTTTGATCCAAAGTTCATGATCTGATAATAAGAAGAACAACCAAGATGCCTTCTTTTCCCATTAGTCAAAATATTAACGAAGTAGCAGAAGAGCAAATTAAAGGGTAAAGGGTGGGAGAGCTGTAGCTGGCAACATAGATAATATTTATCCTTAAGCAAATAGGATGAAACCCAAGACAGATTTGAAAACGGGGGTACCAACCAATCGAGTTACAACCATTGATAGCAAAAGTAGTAGCAAATCTAATAAACTGATTAGAGGGGAGCATTTTAGGACTAATATGCAGGGGAATTGAGGTGTTAAGACACCTAGTATTATTTAGCGACAGCTGCCCTAGTAACCGAGCGGCAGCCAAGCCCTGAGTCCTGATGTTCAGAATCATCAATTCTTCTTGTTCATAGGCTTCTTGTTAGCCGGAGAAGATGCTTCATCTTGATCGTCTTCCTCCTTACGCTTGATCTGCTCCCTGGGTGTGATCATGTCACCATCTTCCGCTGATCTTATAACGATGCCACCCATCTTCTTCACCATCGAATGGTCCGATCTAAGGGAGAGATGCGATTCTGCAGATTCAACTCCGGTATCCACCATCTTACCTTTGGCTTGGGTTTTCAGGAACGCTTCATAGTCAGCTTCATTAAGGTAATTGGCGGGGTTGGCGAAGCTAGGAGGGGCCGAGGCCATAAGGGTGTGAAGTATGGATGGTGCTATCACAAAAGGAGGGGTGGATGATTCACCAGCTAATTTAGCAACATGGGCATTATTAAGTGCTATTAGGTGATTTATCAGATCATTGGGGAGGGCAGTGGAGACATTCAGAGGCGAGGTGCTTCTGGGTAGGGTAGTCGCCATGGTGGGAGGGAGGAGACCAAGGTCGCTAGGGAGAAGGAGGATGGTTTGAGACACAACTGGATCCATATTAGTTTGAGTGAAAGGGGTGACAGTGTTGGGCATATTGAATAGCCTCTGATTGTGCCTGGTAGGGTTAAGAGAGGGGGGGAGAGCCAATAGATCAATATTAGGGTTTTCTTCCAGAACGAGATTGAACTTACGGGGCCGCGGCGCGTTCAAAGGGCAATCATCATAGGTGTGATCACAGCCGCCACAGCAGCCACAGCCATCCGAGAAGTCTTCATACCAAATCTGGAGTTTGATGGATTCAGTCTCGTTCTTGCGAATATGGACACAAGTAACCAACTTTGACAGCAGAGAGACATTGATGCAGGCTCTGGCGAATCTGAGCTTGTTGCGGATGTTTGAAACTTGGTCAATCCTGATCAGTGATCCCACACCCCTAGAAGCGACGATGAAGGCGATGGCCTCTGCAGTGTAGAACTGATGAGGGAGCCCGGGGATCCTGATCCACACATCAACGGTAGTAGTATCTTCTTCCATCGGATTTAATGAATCCGACCAAGGATAGATTGCCATCAGGGATCCTTGCACATGGTAAGGTCTGTTACTCTACACCACAGCTCAATCTTCTCGGTTCACAAACCGGAAAATAAACCAATCATTACTGATTGTATCCACTCCCCAGCTGCCTTTGAGGGCCTTCCATTTAATCTTCATCTTCCCTGTGACTTGCTTAAGATCGACAGAGTTCTGGACAAAACACCCCACCAAACTGAACTCCGACAGCTTGTTGTGCAAGTCCTTGACGCCGGGCACCGTGTAGGGATCAGTGATATGGGAAGCAAGCTGGTGGTTGGCATCCAAGGGGGGAGCAGAGTTCAGCGGAGTGGCATACAAAAGATGTTGTTCCGTTGCATGAGAGACAAGGCCATGGCTGTCAAGGGCTAGCAAGAGTGAGGGCTCAATGGTTTGGTCGGGGGTGGGCACAGCAATGATTTGAGTGGGGATCGGCATGGTTTCGAGAGGAATACCATTCCTAACATTGTTGATCACTGCATCCACATGGGATTGTTGGGCATCCATGATCAGAAGTAGAGAAATCAGAGAATGACAGTAGAAGAGTAGTTGAGAAAGATGTGGGGAAACTTGATAATCAGATTCAGTATTTATAATCCAGCGCCTAAGAGTAATACCAGAGCAACGAGACTGCTTATCCCTCCAAGTATTGGTACTCCACACTAACAAATTGGAAATTATGAAGGGGAATGTAGGAGTAATCATACATATCAGCACCTTTATCCAGCAGATGCACTTGGGGATTTCAAGAAATCCATTCAGATACATCCCCCATCTCCTCAAATTCTTGTTGGAAAGGATAGAATTTTTGCCTTCCTTGCTGGTCTCTCTGTTAATTTCATTTTCCAAGAAGATTTGCGCCAATTCATGAGCCAATCCTCTTCCCACCGTTGCTGATTAACCAATCATGTTTGCTGGTTTGTAATCATACCTGCATAAACTTTGATTAGGACTATAATTAGCTGAAGGTTTAGGGGTGGCTAAACTTAATAAAACAAGTTGTTGCTGTGATGAATGGTTAAACTTTTGAAGGTTTGGTGCCCAATAATGCAGAACTCGAAGAGCTTCACACAGTTGGGACTTAGGTGTAGCAATTAATCCTTGGTGTTGATTAATGCTGGGGGGAGGCTTGGGAATGCAAACCGACCCAAGGAAGGCTTGCTCAAAAATATCCAATCTCCAGAGAACTGTTTTATTGAAAATTTGTGTTAAGCATTTGTTTAAAGAAGAAGATTTAATTGGGGAAGCTATGTATAAGTTTAAGAATTCAAAAGTAAGATTGTGGTTTAAACAAGAAGTGATTGTTTGAACTGCATGTTGAGAATCATCTAAAAGGAGAAGATTCAATCTGGGAGATGATTGCCAAAGGCAATCAAATAAATAAATAAATTCTCTTGATATTAAAATAGGTGAATTAAGTTAGTGTTAACTTGTATTCGTTCAGATAAAATATATAACATAAAGTCTTAGAATAATTATATTATTCGGCATAAAATAAAAAGATTTGATTTAAATAAAGAAAATATTTTCTCATCGTGAATATTAAGTTTATGTAATTTAAATTAAATAAAAATCGATTCTACTATTTAAATGAATAATATTTTCACAAATATTACTTTGACATTATTTATATGTAAATTAGTAACTAACGAGTTATACATGCAATGTATTTATTTATGTATACATAAATGTGGTACGTATATATGTGGGTATATATATATATATATATATATATATATATATATATATATATATATATATATATATATATATATATATATATATATATATATATATATATATATATATATATATATATGTATATACGCTAACTCACATCTTGTCAAGTCCATTGCAAAGCAAAACCGGCCCAGCATTTTGTTTTCGAAATCTCAACACAGGAAGAAGAAGTGGAGATCGGATTTTTTTTTAAAAAACAAAAATTCTATCTTAAGTTCTTAACTAAATGATAACTAGCAATATTTAGCCAAATCTTTCCAACCTAAAATCCCTATCTTTAGGGGATCCGATTAGATCATATTGAAGAGAATATTGCAGCCTTCCATTATATCTATCACGTTCACCCTAACACCCTCTCCATCATTCTCTGAAAAGCCATAAACATCAGCCAGAGATCACAAACCTCGACCATCTCCGATCACCTTTGACTGCGATTCCGGCAACACAAGGCCAAAGACCACCACAAAAGGGCCTCTCAAACACCCAGGAAGCCACTGTCCAAGCCCCGATGCAGCAGCTCATCGGGAAGACGTCCAAATCGGCGTCGGAAGTTTCTGAAGAAAGTGATCGACAAGCCAACTTTCAGGAATCTCCATCACCATCACTGTGAGCCTAAGCCATCGACTCCGACTGAATAAAAACCCTTGCAGCACCCTCTATCGAACCCATCTTCATTCTCCCCCATACCTGCTTCGAGTCGCTCGCACGACAACCTCGAAGTTCACTGGTGAGCAGTTTTCCTGCACAGCAGAAAAACATGATCTTTATACGTTTTTCTTTCTCTTTTTCGGATTCATACCATACCAAAGGATATTAGGTTCGAAATTTGGACATTTTCGAGTCCCGTTTGGGTAAGATCCGCTCCGTTTCTCGGGAATTATCGTATTTCGATTAGGTGTTTGGGCTCATACTAATCAATCTACTGTATTGAAGCAGTTGACCTTCATTTTGGCTCCTGAGATTTCCTTGGGTACATATTTGGATCTCTTTCGGAAGAAATCAAGGGTATGTTTTCACTTTTTAAATGTTACAGGTCCGTTTCCGTGATTTATGAAAAGTAACTAACCCCTTTTTAAATTCTGTAAAATCTCAGGTCCAATATCAAATTATTTTCCTCAACTACGAATAAGTATTTCGTCAGATTAAGGGAAGTAGTTCGGTTCAATCAGTGCATTTCTGCAGTTTCGTGCCTTTTTCGCAATTATTGTCTTTTTGTGTCCCGTAAAAATTTCATGTTATGAGTTTGTGAAAAATATGCAAGTTAGTTCAGTTTGTTGCTATTTATCAACCCCTAAATCTGACATATCATGACAACTCAGGTAATTATAATTTGATCACATGATTTGAAAAAAATTATATTATATGTCCGAACATCCTAAAAAGAATGAGTTGTCCATTTTGTTCCTTCATGCTAGTTAAGTATGGTATATTATTCGTTTTGAATATCCATGCTTGTCTGTTATATTATTTCGTGCACTTTATAGATCTAAAGTGTACATTATGCCTTTTGTGGCCACCTAGGATGTATTTGTGGATTGGTAGTACTTATACTAGTTGTGTTATTATTGTTGTTGTTGTGTATTGTTATGATGATGTGTCTTAAATAATGGAAAAGGGTAAAGTCAGGTAAAGTTTCGGTTATACCTTGCTCTATAAACGTCTTATGAGATGCCCCTTCGAAATTGCAAATCTCTCGAATGGGTACATCTACCTAAGGGTAGTAGGTCATCCGCCCAGTATATGCGGCCGAGGCCGGTATCACTTGTCCTAAGTAAACGATAATGTTGTGTATAATTGTGTTATTACTATATTTGCGTTGTACATTACTTACTAATAGGTGACCGAATTTCAGTGACATTATATCATATTCTTTCCGTACTCGGAATATGATTCCTTAGGATCTCCGGATCCGCATCCCATTCAAACACTTGATCCTTTTGGATCATCTTTTTATTTTATTTTAATTAATTGAAGTGAGTCAGGTTCCACATAAATATTTACTCCTAATTTATATTTTAGTCTACAATCACCAATACCCTTTTATGGTCAATGGGTGGTAGACGGAGTCTTGAACATTTTATTTTTTGCTACTTGCTAGTCGTAAAAAGACTAACTGTCCTATTTTTCTTCCCTTAGACGGCTGAGGTCCCTGGTTTGCATACTATACCTCAGTCACTAATCAAAAGGATTAGGTAAACGGTCTTGAGGTGCTGAAGAATAAAGAAGTTTAATATTTTTCTTCAAATTTTAGTGTTGTGTTTTAAGATACTAATTCCTAAAATTTATTGTGTTAAAGGTTATTTAATTCCGTTATAATTCTTTTAGCATTATTTCCGCTGCTATTATTCAAACTATTTAGATACTATATTTGGACCCGCTAATTTCATATTTATTATACATTTACTTTATATCATCTTATTTGTGGGAGTATGGTTGCACGTCCCTATAAGCCTAAGGCGGTTACGAGGACATTAAAGTCCGAGTAATTGCTGGCGCTGCAAGATCTCTTCAGTGTTGTTCTAAGAAGGGGTGTTACAGAAGGTGGTATCAGAGCTTATGATTTTTAATAAAGTGAAAATATGTGTCTTATAACTTTAAAAGGAATTTAAATGTATCTAAAATGTATTTAAAAAGGTTTCTTTTATAAAATAAAAAGGAGTTATTATAAATGCATAAACATCTTTTTTATCACAAAACTAGTTTAAATGAAATGCTGTTTTTTTTTTAAAAAAAAATTATATTTTATAAAATCAGTACTTAAAGGTGTGTTAAACTTTATAATCATGATGTTAATAAATAAGGATAAATGTATTTCATAAATAATGATCAAAGTGTTTAATTTTTTTTTAAAAAAGGTGCATTTCATATCATGGTGATTTAAGTGTCTAAATTTTAAGATATTCTAGCCCTCAAGTACCTAACCTGTAATCTTAGAGTCGTTAGCATTCCCACCTTAAGTTATGTCAACTTGGGTATTGACACTCGTGTAATTCATTTTTTTTAGATGCATGCAATCCTACCTGAAGAGAGTGCAACCAACGGGGGAGAAGTTGTTCCCTTAGCTGCACCGAGACCATACTACAACTCAATCAACTTTTCCATGACTCGCCTCGCAATTCAATCGCGCAATATGGAACCACAAGTCTATCTTTCAGATTATGCAGAGTGGATTCATCCCTATAAGAGGTTTTGTGATATGGAGTTGAGGAAATGAAAGGATTTGGAAACTACTCTTCGGGCGGACACTCATCGACTTATGCTACTCATGCGCGCTGCGGTTGATGCCATCAACCATTGGCGTCGTATGATACGCTTTGGTCCGGACTACAAGGTGGAAGAAACGATAGTCCAATATGATGATGTGCTTCCACCAATGGATGTTATTTGCTATAAGATGGAGCCGCAACCTTACAACTTGGTAATGAAGATCGTAATTGAAATGTCATGGATCTATACTTATGAGAAGCATTGTTTTGATCGCATGGAGGCCAGAGAAAAGAGGCGTCTTCGACTAGAATACCTCATTTGTGAGATATGCTGGATCATCTTAGTGAAGTGAATGAGCATATAAGAGAGTGGAGGTATTGAATGATCCATGGCCTACCTTCAAAATGTGATGTAACAACCTCATGGCAAATGAAGTGGCAAACAGAGAAGTTACAAAGGGTTGCAGAGCTACAAGCACTCGACAAGAAAATGGAGGAAGATTTGGAGTATGACATTAATCGAGGTGTCATATTTAAGTATTTGAATCCATTGTCGGGCATACGCCGCGAATATTATTTTCCTGTTTATGGAAACCCTCATTATTAAAGAAAAGCTAGAGAAACTTAAGGCAATATTTCAATTAAATAATGGGTGAAGGACCTACGTGTCCCTATATGCCAAGTAGCCGTTTCTAAGCTATAGTATTCTCCGCATTTGAATACTTTGAGACTCCTCGTAATGTTGTTGATGTTATGACACTATATAATTATGAATTGATTTTACATTGGTTTTGGGAGTAATTATAGTTGGGTGAAATTTTGGACTTCATATAAGTGAACATGGTATAAATGCCATCAAATGTTGTCTATATGGCGAGGTCTTTTTGAGTATTTTGTGCACCAATTAGGAAAGGTTGCACATTATTGTTTTCTGCCATGAGGATGAAGTTGATTTATGGTAGAAAACTGTTAAGCGATCTCAAGGATGCAAACCTTCAATCGGCCCCTCGCTGGCAATTACAGTAGAAGTTCTCTAAGGAGGGAGAAGAAAGGAGAATTCTGGCTCATACTCATAAATGGATGAAAATAGTTGAGCAATAGACGAGAGGTTACAAAGCCCTCACTAGCCTTCCACAACTACAAATGTTGCGAATGGATTGCCCTTTTCTATACACTTATATGAATATTGAGGGCGAACGCAACATAATTGGACCATTTAACCTAGACAAGAGTGCATATGTAATGAGGCAAGAGGTCAATGACAACACACCAATAACTCAATGTACTATGTGCTACCAAATTGAGTTAATTGATAGTCCGTTCGATTTGAGAGCTGCTCATTCTTTTATGGATTAGTGTTGTCCATATATATCAGTTAGGTAGTGTGCCTCTAGAAGAATCATTTAGGACCGAACTCTCTAAAAGAGGGAACAATTATAGGAATAAAGATGTTGAGCCAATTTCCTATCACGAGTGGGGGTCGAGACTTCAACTATGGGTTAGTGGTGATTCCGCTTATGCCGCTGGATATCATCTTAGGAATGGATTGATGAGTGCAACATGGCGTGTGCAGTGAAAGACTTCGAGCGGAGGATTGTGACCTTATCACCGGATGGCACATGAGTGTGCAAATTCTGTGGGCGCGTTTCCGTTGAGAACGACCATATTATTAACATGAGGCAGGAAGCGAGGCTACTACGACAAGGTTGTGTAGGCCTATTATGCTATTTACCGGACTCAAAGTCCGAGACGGTCACAATCTCCGATATTCCAGTGATTCGGGAATTTTCCGACGTATTTACTGATGACATTACCAAGTTACCACCGAAGCGCTTTGTTGAGTTCACAATTGATCTGGAACCAGTGACGTCTCCACTCTTCAAAGCTCCATATCGTATGTTACCCCTTGAGTTGAAGGAGTTGAAGTCTCAGTTGGGAGAGCTGCTGGAAAAAGGCTATATAAGGCCTACTGCGTCGCCATTGGGGGCTCCAGTATTATTTGTGAAGAAGAAGGATGGATCCTTCCGACTGTGTATTGACTACCGTGAGTTGAATAAAGTGACGATCAAGAACAAGTACCCATTGCCGCGAATGGATGATTTGCTCGATCAACTATAAGGAGCAATGGCGTTCTCCAAAATCGATCTTCGTTCTAGGTATCATCAGATACGGATTCGCGAGGAGCACATCCTGAAGACTGCTTTAAGGACTAGATATGGGCACTATGAGTTCGTGGTGATGCCTTTTGGCTTGACCAACGCCCCAGCTGTGTTTATGGAGTTGATGAACATGTGTTTTCTTGACTATCTGGATAAGTTTGTGGGGGTGTTTATCGATGATATTTTGATCTATTCTCCGAGTGATGAAGCTCATGAGGAGCATCTGCGGACCGCATTGGCAGTTCTGCAACAGCATCAGCTGTAGGCTAAGTTGTCCAAGTGTGACTTCTGGATCAAGCAGGTGATCTTTCTAGGTCATATCATATCTGAGGAGGGAGTGATGGTGGACCCTCAGAGGATCTCAGCAGTGAAACACTGAGTTCACCCAAAGAATACGAAGGAAGTTTTCTAGGACTAGAAGAATACTATGGGATATTTGTGAAATAGTTCTCTAAAATTGCTCACTGCTTATCTCTTTGTTGAGAAAGAGAGAAGCTTGTTTGAAAGGAGAAGAGCGAGCAAAGCTTAAAAAAAAATGGTTGACCACTGCGCCGATTCTAGCATTGTCGAGAGACAGGGAAGAATACCTAGTGTACAATGATGCTTCTAAGCAAGATATGGGTGTGTGATGATGTACAATGATAGGGTGCTCACGTTTGCTTCCAAGCAGCTCAAGCAGTATGAAAAGAGTTAGCTAGTGCAAGGTTTGGATCTAGCTGTTGCTGTACTTGCTTTGAAAATCTAGCGACAAAATCTTTACGGTGGCCAGTGCGAAATCTTCACATATCATAGGAGCTAAAATACATTGTTACTCGGAAGATCATCCACATAAGTCAGATAATATGGTTGAAGCTTATTAAGGATTACGACATGAAAAGTCAATGTTATAACAGGTGCTTTAAGTCAAAAGCGTCATCGAGAAGCTATGATCACAAGATGGACAACGTACAAGACCTATTCCGGAAAAAGGATTTGCTAAATTTAATATTCGAAGCCCATCTCATATTCTAGGGATTATCCCTGCTTCTCTTATACACTCACACACAGATAGATTGTTGAGTTAAGGATCGATTATTTATTCCGTGTTTTACCTGATTGGTGGGGCAAAACTCTAGTCCTTCGATGTATTTTTTCCTCCGTTGTAATTCCATATGTTCTCCACCCGATCTAAGGGTAATGTCTTGATGACATAATTGTTGTGATCGTGATCCGAACTCTTTGGTTAATGTTTGAGGACGAAATCCCAAATGTTTTTTTTCCTTCATGAAATATATTGTGCATTCATCTCATAAGAATAAGATTGAAAGAAGGCGAAGAAGATCATGAAACATATAGCACACTGGACAACGTGTCAACCATCGAAGACAAAGAAGATCAACAAAGAACCCGCCCAAGATAAAACACGCATCAAATACAAAAAGGGTTGATTAGTGTTACCTATAGTGGCTGCCTTCAAAACCTATCCGGTCGGATCATTTGGTAACCTGGAAAAGGGAGCCAAATGAGGTTGAGACGAAAGCCAATGGTAAACTGAAAAATCGTATTCGCTGTGTGGTATAAGTTACTAACCGTAACAATGACAACTTAACTACGATCGCTCTTCAACACATAGTATTATCTTTGCATCAATTATATGTGCTTAGGTGTACATTAAAAGGATGTTATTTTATTTTATTTAGTTCTTGTAAAATAATTCTCACACTTTGACCATAATGAGTTCAGTGAACAACTAATTACGTTGGAGGTAATTAAGTTGTTTTGTTCTTGCTACAATGAGCTAAAAGCATATTACTCTGTACCTAACCATAAGATTCCAAATCTTATCCTCTAACTAATCATATGGGTGTCATGTATAGTCCATATATTTCTCTTCTCCATCTTTATCTACACTTGCCCCACACCCGAGTCAAGTAAGTAAAACAAGCTAGTAGTATATCCGAGATGCGTTTCAAGACAAGTCTTACCCCTCTTCCTGATCTTAGCAATCCAAATACAAGTTGTATCATCATTATCTTTAGGATATAACCCCTTTAATATGTCTTTCAACCCATTGAAATAATTTACGAAGTCCATTAGGGACCGAGTGCTTTTGCAACCAGTATTTGCCATATGACAATGATAGTCAAATTGTAAAAAGGGAAAAATCAAGGCTATAACAGCTAAACATATATATTTTTGTTAAGATTTGAAAGTTGAAGATAAAATAAGATGTTCGAAGGTCTCATTTCATTACTTTAAATAAACTATAAAAGTTAGGTCATTGCATGCCAAGCTAGCTAATGATATCGACCCCTCCAAACAAAGTCATGAACTCATTCGTACTCTTACTTGATAGAATACCAAGTTCATTGCTCTTCCTACCCTCTCTATTCCCTTTTCGCAACTCTTTATATCCTTTCTCTCTTCCCTGTTCGTTGTTCAAGTTTTGGGACGAAACTTATTTTTAAGAAGGGAGATATGAAATACCCTAAAAAATATTTTTTTTGGTATTTTAGTTTTTATGAAAATAAATAAATAAATTCTCTTGATATGAAAATAGGTGAATTAAGTTAATGTTAACTTGTATTCGTTCACATAAAATATATAACATAAAGTCTTAGAATAATTATATTATTCGGCATAAAATAAAAAGATTTGATTTAAATAAATAAAATATTTTCTCATTGTGAATATTAAGTTTATGTAATTTAAATTAAATAAAAATCGATACTACTATTTGAATGAATAATATTTTCACAAATATTACTTTGATATTATTTATATGTAAATTAGTTACTAACTAGTTATACATACAATGTATTTATTTATGTATACATAAATGTGGTGCGTATATATGTGGGTATATATGTATATACGCTAACTCACATCTTGTCAAGCCCATTGCAAAGCAAAACCGGCCCAGCATTCCGTTTTCGAAATCTCAACACAGGAAGAAGAAGTGGAGATCGGATTTTTTTTTTTAAAAAAAAAAACAAAAATTCTATCTTAAGTTCTTAACTAAGTGATAACTAGCAATATTTAGCCAAATCTTTCCAACCTAAAATCCCTATCTTTTGGGGAATCCGATTAGGTCATATTGAAGAGAATATGGCAGCCTTCCATTCTATCTATCACGTCCACCCTAACACCCTCTCCAGCATTCTCTGAAAAAGCCATAAACATCAGCCAGAGATCACAAACTTCGACCATCTCCGATCACCTTCGACTGTGATTCCGGCGACACCAAGGCAGAATACCACAACCAAAGGGCCTCTCAAACACCCATGAGGCCACCGTGCAAGCCCCGACGCAGCAGCTCACAAGGAAGACGTCCAAATCGGCGTCGGAAGTTTCTGCAGAAAGTGATCGACAAGCCAACTTTCTGGAATCTCCATCACCAGCACTGTGGGTCTAAGCCAACGACTCTGACTGAATTAAAAACCTTGCAGCATCCTCTGTCGAATTCATCTTCATTCTCTCCCATAACTGCTTCCAGCCATTCGCACGACAGCCTCTAAGTTCACTGGTGAGCAGTTTTCCTGCACAGCAGAAAAACATGATCTTTATACGTTTTTCTTTTTCTTTGTCGACCCATGGCCTGTTAATTCTTATAAATCATTTTTTTTCAGATTCATACCATACCAAAGGATCTTAGGTTCGAAATTTGGACATTTTCGAGTCCCGTTTGGGTAAGATCCGCTCCGTTTCTCGCGAATTACCGTATTTCGATAAGGTGTTTGGGCTCATACTAATCAATCTACTGTATTGAAGCAGTTGACCTTCATTTTGGCTCCTGATATTTCCTTGGGTACAGATTTGGATTTCTTTCGGAAGAAATCAAGGGTATGTTTTCACTTTTTAAAAGTTACAGGGCCGTTTCCGTGATTTATGAAAAGTAACTAACCCCTTTTTAAATTATGTAAAATCTCAGGTCCAATATCAAATTTTTTTCCTCAACTACGAATAAGCATTTCATCGGATTAAGGCAAGTAGTTTGGTTCAATCAGTGCATTTCTGCAGTTTCGTGCCTTTTTCGCAATTATTGTCTTTTTGTGTCCCATAAAAATTCCATGCTATGAGTTTGTGATAAATATGCAAGTTACTTCAGTTTGTTGCTATTTATCAACCCCTAAATCAGACATAGCATGACAACTCGGGTAATTATAGTTTGATCCCATGATTTGAGAAAATTATATTAGATGTCCGAACTTCCTAAAAAGCATGAGTTGTCCATTTTGTTCCTTCATGCTAGTTAAGTATGGTATATTATTGGTTTTGAATATCCATGCTTGTCAGTTATATTATTTCGTGCACTTTATAGATCTAAAGTGTACATTATGCCTTTTGTGGTCACCTAGGATGTATTTGTGGATTGGTGGTACTTATACTAGTTGTGTTATTATTGTTGTTGTGTATTGTTATTATGATGTGTCTTAAATAATGGAAAAGGGTAAAGTCAGGTCAAGGTTCGGTTATACCTTGCTCTATAAACGTCTCATGAGATGCCCCGGTAATTCTGACCCGATTTTACCCGATTGACCCGGTAACCTGGTTGACCCGGTTAATTTTTAATTAAATATAATTAATTATATATATATATAATTAAAATTTATTGCAAAATTATCAAATCATGATTTTTTTAATTTAAAAAGGAAAAAATTGACAAACCCGAAATCGACCCGAAATGACCCGAAACCCGGTCAAACCCGGGTTGTAGTCAACCCGGAAATACCCGGGACCCGTTTTACCCGAAACCCGTTTTACCCGAGACCCGAAGTGACCCGACCCGAACCCGACCCGAATGACCCGTTTGACAGGTCTAGATGTGACATTAGAGCTGGCAATTCGAGTCATCCGGTCGGGTTCGGGTCGATCACATTCGGGACGGGCACTGATGAGGCGGGTCAACTCGGGTCAAAATTTCGGTGTCGGTTTTGGTCGGGTCGGGTCGGATTCGGTCAAAATGAAATTCAGATTGGTCGGGTTTCGGTCAGAATCGGGTTATACCCATTCGGGTTTCGGGTCGGTACTCAGGTCGGTCTCATTCAGGTTAGTAGAAGCGGGCGAGGTCGACATTTGCTTTAAACTTATAATCGTTTGGATTGAATTTGTTAAATCATGTTCGTTCGGGACTTTCGGGTAATCAATTTTATTAAATCGAATATGTAATTCATGTTATTTATGTATAGAAATTGAATTTTATTAAATTGAATTTTTTTTTGTATAGAAATAGCATTAACTATCAATTACTCGATAATGAATTACAATAAAAAAATTTTGTTTTATAGTATAAATGTATAATATATATATATATATTCAAGGATATTCGGGTTGGGAGTCGGGTCGGTTGAGAGTCGGTTGGATTGGGAGTCGGTCGTGTTGGAATTTGGGTCGGTCCGGGTTGAGTCGGGTTTGTCTGTATTCGGGTCACTTCGGGTTTCGGGTCAGCATCGTTCGGACTCGGTTTCGGGTTCGGGTTATGCATAATGCCAAATTTTCGGCTTCGGTCGGGTTTTGGGTCGGGTGAGTCGGTCGGGTTTCTCAGGTCGGATCAGGAATTGCCAGCTCTAGTGGCATAGGTGAAGACAATCATTTATATTTTTTTTCAATTTGTATGATGTGATGGTTTGCCACATATATTCGTGGATTCTGGTTGTAAATTTGCTAAATTCATTACTTGGGGGAAAAAATCCGTGCGAGGAATGTGTTTCCTTTTATTTTGAAAAAGGTGGTGTTTGAAGCTAGAGATTTTTGAGATCGTATGATTGATCTTATATTGGGAGGGTGGACGATTTAATTGATCTTATATTTGTGCGCTTATGTTTGTTTCTACAACATCGGCTAATAGCCGATGTTTTTATAAAAAAAAATCGATGTCTATGTGGGTGTTGTAAAAAGTCAAAAGTTTTTCACATCGGCCAATGCCCGATGTCTATATAATTTATAATATCGTTTCTTATTATAAAAACGATATGTTTAATACTTTATAGAAATTCTACATATGTATATTCTTTTTCTCTCTATAATTTGTAATGTTATTTTTCACCACAAAATTTGGCTATATGGAATAAATACAAAACCGATGTTATTATGTATATTGAAATCATTTTTTGATTTTAAAACCGTTGTTTATATATAATAAAGACATCCTAAGTTATCAGTGAATCAGATGTGTTTAGTTCGTAAAACTGGTGTGTTTAGATCGTAAAAATGATGTGTTGAGTTTATAAAAATGATGTGTTTAGTTCGTGAAATTGATGTTTATTGTACGTAAAGCTGATGTGTTTAGTACGTAAAGCTGATGTGTTTAGTTCGTAAAACTGATGTCTTTCGTTACAATAAACCGTTGTTTATTGCTCGTAAATCTGATGTGCAATCTCCTGTCTATATATATACATATACACCAGGCCACAATATCAACCAAAGAGAACATGTTCCTATCTATATATACACATACACCACACGACAGAGACCATGTTTTCAAAACCTAAATTCACTACTAGAAATATCTTATTTAACATAAAGTAGTACATATTTATCTATCAAAAGACAATATTCTATAATTGAGAACATAAGATCAATGCATCTCTCCACCGGCTTCCAGAAAAAACAGTAAGAGAAGCTTATGTGTTACCAATGATTTGAGAATGGCTCTGCATTCATAGTCCTTAGCCACTGCAAAAAAAAAAAGAGTTAACCGGTAAAGAAGTCAACCATGTTTATGCTAAGCAACTTAACAACCAGTACTATTGAATTTGATAATGGGATGAAACTTTCAGTTAGGTCCAAGGGTTTCTCTAACTCAAAAACACGAAATTCGGTTTTCAACTCTAAAAATAAGGATAAGACACCATTGAATACAAAAATCATTCAAAATTTCATGTTCAAATAATCTAGCCAGACCTATAAACCTGTTAGTGTATATTCTTGCATCATCAACATTACCATAAGATGGCGGTGCTCACAACTCTTTGAAGACTACACCACCAGATAGATTTAGACAATTGCATGCCTAAAGCCAACAATTACCATGAGTTCCAACTCACAGAAACATGTATGCTTGCACTAGCTCAACCATCAAGCAAATGCAGATTAGAAAAAAGCAAATTGTAAAAAGTAATTCAGCCTAAACATACCAGAATTAAGACAAAAAGTAATTTTCCATAGCGAAGACTGCAATTCTGCTTAATGAAGGAAAAACCAAGATGACAAGTACCATCAATTTTGAGACTTGGAATAAGCAAGGGAGTTTCCATTTTTTATGTCCTAAACATAAACAATTACACAAAATCACATACTCAGATGCTTGGAAAAATAAACAACAATGTTGAAAAAGCTAGGATGACAAGTACTATCAAGTATGTTTTAATTCCTAAACATAAACAATAAGCTGTAATTGAGCAATAGAACAATTTAGCATAGCTGGATATGGATGTTGATTCAAAGCAGTCATGACACACAAGTTCAGTGAGCAAAAACAGTAGGAAAAGAGTGCTATGTAGCCTATAAGTACATATGTTCAAAGCAAATCATTGTGGACATGATAGTTCAAAAGTTAGGAGTGAGGTACATCAAGGATGATAAGCTTACCAGTGGTGATCGTTTGAAACCTCTCTTGACCTGTTGTATCCCAGATATAAAGGTTTATCCGTTTACCATCAAGCTCGGTACATGCTCACCTAAATAATTATTTTACTCTAGCACAAGGTTGGAACTTGGATGTGTTCTCTATAAACTTTATAGCTTTAATTTGTCTCATTCAAAGAATGTCAAATTGTCAATCATATGCATCTATTAACTGGCAGCATTCACATATATAATCTTCAAAGATGTTTTTGTTGCTACACAAGAACCAATAGTTAATCTTACGAGACACCAATGTCCAGATTTATGAAAAGGCCCAAGTAGTGAGAGAAGCAAATAAATACCTTTTGTTTATACCTCAACTATGTTATAAGATCCATTGAGCTTCTAAGCTTCCTCAGCTCCTTATTAGCTCTTGCATACTCAGTTGTTGAGGCGTCGGGCTGTCTTAATTCATGACAGGAGAGGAAACAGTAAATGAGATGCAATCCATAAAACAAAATTGGGCACCAACTTATAAAGAAGAATATAAATAATGCAACCTCTTTATTACACATCCTTCTTGATGACTAGCAAAATCTCATAAGTTCCAGTTTATCACCAATAATCCGTTTACCATCAAGCTCAATGGTTCTTATCTAAAAATCAATATTGTGAAAGAGTAAAATTTTAAGGTTAGACATAATATAAAATAAGAACTATTGTTAAACGAAACCATATTCAAGAAAACAAATACCCAATGGTTGTTATAGAACTCGTTGTGAAGGAACCATCTGAAAAACTCAACATCAAGCAACTCTTCCCTACACCTGCAAATTCAAGACAATTCATTCCAAACACCTCAGTCTGTATAATTGCAAAATCAAGCACTCCTAAAGGTGAATTTCACTAGACTCAGTTTTCAAGTTCACATATGAAATGTCTTGCAAATAAGGCACAAAAGCAATTATAGTGATTAGTGGCAGCCCCAAAAGTAACCAATTCACTGTCACAATACATGTATAGAAAGATGTAGCAAAAACTCAGAACTGCTAAAATCAAAGATAAAGACAACAAAGTATACTAAAGATGTAGAGTGATTGGATTAGTCTAGAGATGGAGACACAATACTCAATCTAAAGATAGAGATGTGGAGCATTAGAATTACACTCAAATGATATGTAAATCTGATTCGCAAGGTTGTGAAAATAAGGACTGGAGCATAGATATTGCTGAAAATAATGAATATTAAATGTCAAATAGGTACTTTGGCACAAGCTATTAACATGGAGCATGCAGCCAATCCAGCCATAAACTACTAAACATCAATATTGTTAAGTACCAAGACACACTTGGGTAATGTAAGCTAAGAGGCAATTCGCAGGGAATTTTTAATCATGTGATATAAAAGATGAATCAACCAGATGAAGTGAGTTTAATCACCATATCCAACAGCTAGACTAACATGCAAAAAAATAAGACGAATATCCATTAATTCTCCAAATACGAAAGCAACAAGCACAGACGACCAAAGGCAAGAAACTTCAGATTTCAAATTCAGCCATATTTTGGCTCGTTCGAACAGATTTCGTCTCGTTCGGCTCGTTTGTACAGATTTCAAATTCTGATTTCATATTTCAAAAGAAACAAGAAAAGGGAACAAAGGCAACAAAGATGAGCTCACTTGTGCCGCTGGAAGACAGACCAACGTCGACGGCAATAACAAACTAGCTTCACAATAGTTCTTGATTCAAGAAGTCTCTACAAAAATTATTCCACAAAATCGACAAAGGAAAACCTAACCTTAAATTGATGGAGAGATGACAGATCTGAGTTTTTGACGATCTCGCTTGTTTTAAAATCGAAGAAAAAAGAAGCTGAGAAGTGAGGATAGGGGAAACATTGTACCTATGAGAGAGAAGTGACGCTCTCCATAGCAGTCGCTGCATCAACGTCGATGACAAAGGCCTCGTCGCGCCCGCTCGGATCCAGGCTTCTTGGCGCCATCGCGAGGAGACGAAGAACAAGTCCTTCAATTTTTGGCGGATTCAGATCTAGGGTTCTCGGAAGAAGGGTCTACGGGGAGGGATCGAGGCGGCGGGAGAAGTGATAGTGAGAGTCACTTCTCGTCGATCCCAACTGGAGGCGGAGGGAGAAGAGACGGTGCTGAGGTTCCATTTTTTGGGTTGATTTGAGAGGAGGAAGGTAGAATTAGGTAAGGGAATAAATGAAAGAGGGTTTCAAATTTTCATGTGGTCAGGTGTTTCTGGGGAAATTTTGAGTTTGGGGTAAAAAAAAATTGAAGGGTTAGAGGGAAAGTGTTTTGGGAAAAAAATTGAAAGCATTCGAGGGATTTTGGGAGTGGGCTTTTTAAATAATTCAGAGTTTCAATTCCGTGTTTGAAATTTTTTTTCAAATAAAACTTTTAACATCTGTCCAAAATAAACAGGATGATGTCTATTTTATTTTTAACATCTCAAATTTAAAAAGCGATATTAAAATATGATTTTACATCACGTGTTTTTCTGACCGATGTTAATCACCCGATGTTAAATGTCATAATCCTAGTAGTGTATAATGGGTCATGCATACATCTTCCAAAGGCTGTCTCATTTTATACATTGTCGTTTAAGGTTAGGGGTGGGGATGTAGTCAATGGTAAAAACCCATAAACAAAAAATCATAAAATTTGTGATCTCTCAATTGATAAACACAAAGGGTGTAGTAATTGAAATTATTGGTCTAGATGAGAAGGCTCAAGGGTCCATGGGTGATGACGGTTGTGAAAGGTATTCAAACGAGCTTAATCATCATACATTGGATGTGGCATTGAAGCTGGCAATTCGGGTCATCCGGTCGGGTTCGGGTCGATCACATTCGGGTCGGGCACTGATGAGGCGAGTCAACTCGGGTCAAAATTTCGGTGTCGGTTTTGGTCGGGTCGAGTCGGGTCGGATTCGGTCAAAATGAAATTCAGATTGGTCGGGTTTCGGTCAGAATCGGGTTATACCCATTTGGGTTTCGGGTCGGTACTCAGGTCGGTCTCATTCAGGTTAGTAGAAGCGGGCGAGGTCGACATTTGCTTTAAACTTATAATCGTTTGGATTGAATTTGTTAAATCATGTTCGTTCGGGACTTTCGGGTAATCAATTTTATTAAATCGAATATGTAATTCATGTTATTTATGTATAGAAATTGAATTTTATTAAATTGATTTTTTTTTGTATAGAAATAACATTAACTATCAATGACTCGATAATGAATTACAATAAAAAAAATTTGTTTTATAGTATAAATGTATAATATATATATATATATATATATATATATATATATATATATATATATATATATATTCAAGGATATTCGGGTTGGGAGTCGGGTCGGTTGAGAGTCGGGTTGGGTTAGGAGTCGGGTTGGATTGAGAGTCGGTTGGGTTGAAATTCGGGTCGGGTTGGAATTTGGGTCGGTCCGGGTTGAGTCGGGTTTGTCTATATTCGGGTCACTTCGGGTTTCGGGTCAACATCGATCAGGCTCGGTTTCGGGTTCGGGTTATGCATAATGCCAAATTTTCGGCTTCGGTCGGGTTTTGGGTCGGGTGAGTCGGTCGGGTTTCTCAGGTCGGATCAGGAATTGCCAGCTCTAGTGGCATAGGTGAAGACAATCATTTATATTTTTTTTCAATTGGTATGATGTGATGGTTTGCCACATATATTTGTGGATTCTGATTGTAAATTTGTTAAATTCATTACTTGGGGGAAAAAATCCGTGTGAGGAATGTGTTTCCTTTTATTTTTAAAAAGGTGGTGTTTGAAGCTAGAGATTTTTGAGATCGTATGATTGATCTTATATTGGGAGGGTGAACGATTTAATTGATCTTATATTTGTGCGCTTATGTTTGTTTCTACTTTATAGATATTTTATAGTTCATCTTTATCTATTAAATTTGTTTTGATTTTGTTAGAAATTTATGATTGTTAATATTTAATGAGAGTTTTAATTCTATTTAAACAATAATCGTTTCACATTAATAATTTTTTTATTAAACTATATAAAAATTATCATAAGATAGATTATCATTTTTGTTTGTAGATAAATATACTTTATTTAATTATTTTTAATGTTAATATTTTTTACATTTAAATATGAAAATATTACTACGTATAATTTGACACCCCGAAATAGTTTTTCTATTAAATTCTCGTGCAAAGCACGGGGAATGGACTAGTAATAAACTAAAATAGAAGTCTGAAACGGGTTTTTGTGCGATTCGCAAATGTGTTATATTCTAGAACAATTCGCATACATGTCATAGTCTGATTAATATAGTGTTATCTTTTTTTAGCACGTCAATTAATAAGTCGATATAATTTTTTCATCTCAATTAATGGTCCCATATTTTTCTAAATATTCAACATTATATCTAAATTAGATAAAAAGCTTATCTTGTTAGATCAATTAATCTAGAAGGATTTTGTTCAAATATCCATTTATTTAGAAAATATAATTACGTAAATATCCATCAATTTTATTTAAATATCCATAAATTTTATTTAATCTCCAAACTGCCCTCGTTATAGTTTAATCTCAAACCCCATACCTTTCCCTTGCAACCACGGATTCTTTTTCTTTAAAGGACTGAAGTGAGCCTCGCGTTCTAAATAAAGGTTTTGAAGTACAACGGAGGTCGCCGAGGAGATTGTTTCTGAAATAGAGGAATCATGCTTCATCGGCAAGAGCAAGAGATCGAGTCGCGCAGAAGTTGCCGAAGGTCACTGTTGGTGGCGTACTGGTGTTCAATCTTTGTGGGCAACCCCAACGGCCCAACCCAATATGTACACCAATCAATCATTGTTTCAAGGTTTTCCTTCAGCAAATTCAATTTATTAGCTCTTCAACGGTGTATTCAAAGTCTATAAACATTTTTAAACATAAATTAAGATAATAATTCTAACCTATGTTTATTTTTCTTAAAAAAATAAATAAAATAATCTATAAAATATAATCAAATCATTGAATTCAATTTTTGAATATATTTATAATCAAATTTGAGTTTAAAAATATTAAAGTCTAGCATATTTAATGATAAATTAACGAATATAGATAAAGAGGTGGTGAGTTGTAAGTAAAGACCGTTTAAAGAGTGGTTTTATGTAATTTTAAATTTAAGGGTTGGTTAAGTGAACACCTTCATATTTAAAGGGGGGTTTTCTGTAAATTCCCCTTTAGTGATTAACGCTACAAAGGGGAATTTACAGAAAACCCCCCTTTAGTGATTAACGCTACAAAGGGGAATTAACGCTACAATGGTGTCACCTTTACAGTGTTCCGTAGTTGGTGATAGTTTTATGTAGTTAGGGAAAATAGATGTAAAGACTGGGAAATTTTAGAATATTAAAATTATTAAAATAGTGATTTATAATCATTTCGACTTCTAAAATTCGGATGGTCTGGAAATTCCGTTCTTGAGCTATTGGTTTTATTTTAAATATTTCAAAATGAATTCCGGCATTATTTAATTGGAAATTTAATATATGTTATACTCTGCTTTTATATACCGAAAATTGAAAAATAATGTTCGGATTTCATTTATTAAATTCGGATTGGGAAAATTGAGGAGTATTTTAAACGCGTCGAGATAACGTCGAGAGAACGGGTTTCGAGATTTGTTTCCGGGTAGAATTTTAATTGGGACTAATGGGGACCATTCTTACTTCATTTCTTCCCCCTCCCGGCCTATTTCAATTTTGGAGCTGCAGATTCACATGCCACATGATGTTCTTCTTTCCATTTGAGGCTAAACCACACACCTCACCCTCCTCCTCCCTCATGGGGTTGTCTCACCTGTTTGTGGCTATGGTGCAAGGCTCTCTTTTCCCCTCTTTTGTTCGGTAGTAGCAGCAGCAGAGGCACGCCTCTTTCTCCCTTCTGAACCTCACGTGACAGCTCTCCTATCCTCCATTTCAATTTTAAAAACACCAATTGTCTGATTCATTCCCAAACCCACAAACCACTTCACAGATCCTCAGTTCTCCCTCACCATCTCTTCGCTCTCTCTGAACCGCAAGAAACCCATATCCATTTGTTCCCTCCCTCACAAACAGACCCTAGAACCAAGCTCAGAAGAAGCCGAGGATGTCAGTGAGCACCTCCGAGAGCATCACAGAGCGCCGCTGAGCATCTCCAGACACCACCCCTGTTCTGTAGCACCAGGCGTCCTCCCCGCCGTCTGTTTTGCCGGAGCGCACCTCGGGTCGAATCTGAGCACCACGACCTCCGTTTTCTTCCTTTCCCAACGGGCAGCAGAAGCAGCACCTCCATCGTCTTCCTCGACGAGCCAAATCGACCTCCGACGGAGTTCCCGGCGACATTCCAAAGTTCTTCGGTAAGCCCCATTTCCTCTTCTTTCAACCCAAATCGATGTAAAGTCGCTCCTTTAAGCCATTTTATTCCGTCCTAGACCCAGATTCGTGGGATTCCGCCTCCGACGAGCCACACCGAACATCGATCGAGCGTTTTCCGGTGAAGAACTCGGCTCCTCGGTGAGATTCCTCCTCCTATCTCCTTGCTTTCGCTCCTCTGTTTCCGTGTGTAATGTTGTCAGGGAGGGATTCCGATCAGACTGAGTGTGGTCGGAGTGGGTGAGGAGTCCGGCAGCCGGAGATCTCCTTCTTTCTTCTCCTTCGTTTCCGCCGGAGCCCTGGGTTTCCTTCCTCCTCCTCCATTTTCTTTTTCGTAGGGAGCAAGGTGGGAGACGGCATTTCTTTTCAATTATGTTGGGCCTAAAACTTCCGGGTCGTGGGACGGGTTAATTCATTCCATCCGGGTTTCCTCTCAGGCTTGGGGAGACTTTCTTTTTTATGGATCCGGATTCTGGTCGAAAGGGTTTTGGTTTCGGGTTGGGCTCATATCCGGATTCCTTCCATGGGGTTGGGCCCATTTCTTTCGGGTTAAATTGTCTAGGCTGCGTATTGGGATTACTTTGGATCTGGGTTGTAAGTTGATTTAATTTGTTTTATGCTATGTTATGACTTTATATTATTCTAATGTTAGGCATGTTATTATTGATGTTATATTATTTCAGACTTATAAAAGTATATTTCTTGATTTCTGAAATTTGTTTTAAATAATAGAATTATTTTAAAAGTGTTATTAATTGAGATATGTATTTTGTGATGTTTAAATATGTACCTTTAGGAATGATAAAATGATTTATTGGCTTGGATTATGATTATGATTTGTGAAGAGGATTTAATTTTGATAATTGCATTTAGTTAAGCATTGCTGATAAATTATTTAAAAAGAGATCTTAAGTTCGGAAATGTCTTTTAAGGATTTGTTGTTTGGAAAATCAAAATACCGGAATTATTCTATAATAAGTTTTTTAGAGATTGGCTTTAAGGTTTAAATGTTAATGTCGGAATTTGGTTAAGTAAGATTCTAAAAGAATTATTTTAGATATGAGTTGACTTAACTTGATATTTAAGAGTTTAGAAAACTTCGGGAAACGAGTTTGGAAATATTGTTGGTAAGGTTTATCGATGGGTTTGATTGGAAATGAAATGATTTTGGTTGATGTTGATCTTATCGGAAAGGTTTTGGAAAACGGTTTCACTATCGGTTGGTTTTGAGTATGTTGAGAATTTGGGTTTTGTGCGTATGAATGTTGGTCCGGTGGCTTATGGAAATGGCTTGATGATAGGTATATATTGCTTTTGGATTGCTTTGGACCATCATTTGGGCCCTTGCTTGTATTATCCTATTGTTCTGCATCTTCAGGTAAGTTCCCTAAGGGGCTTACTCAGGTTGAACATTCATGCCCGTTGTTGCATTTTATGTTAGGTGTTGCATATGCATAAAAGCATGTCATGTAGTATCCTGTTTAGGTTACACTAATTGAATGAGCATCTACTTACTTTATGCGTTTGAAACAGAACGGTCGTTATCTGTGATAGTCCTAGAGTCTTTACTAGGGTCATGGGGTAGTCCAGCCTCATCGGGCGCCCTGAGTCACTCGAGTCGATATAAGCATGCTATGATAGCCCAGCACCATCGGGCAATCGATGAGATGATATGATATGATGATGTCGTGGTTTGTGCACCACCACGAGGAAATTGCTATGCTAGAGCGTGAACTGGCCAGTCTTTGCACTAACGGAAAGGGGTGCAGAGGTAGGAGAGGGATATGCCATTTGGCATTGTCTTGGGCCCTTTACAGTATTTCTGCACATTATTATACCTAGGAGCATGCTAGTGTGTTTGACTTTCGTACTGCATTAGAGAATCTTTATTAGGTATAACACATACTATGTGGCCTCAGCGAGGACTGCCGGTCCTGCATGAGTGGCTCGATCTGACTCCTTTCCCCATTCTTTTTTTAAGGTGTTTTCTGCAGAGGTAGGAGTGGCTCGATCAGCTCGATGTCTATATGAAGGGGTTTCCTTTTGGCGAATTGAAGAACCTAGCTAAATCTCTAACTTGTTATAAATGGTAATCACTCACTTATGATTTGGTTTTGACCCGGCTCTGTCGTGGCACCTTGTATCTTAATTTTGTTTCCACTTTACTTCCGTTTGAATTGATTTTCGCGACATAGTCCCTAGGACAGGTTAAGGGTACCCAATGACCCTACGATACTTTTAGGGTTTGAAATCCCTCTTTCTACAAATCTTAAAATGAGTTTGAAACCTCGACCCATACCTGGATTGCAAGATCCGAACAAGGGGATTCATCCCTTGAAACGTAACCCGGAAATCATAATTCTAGGCCGTTACAAAGATGGTATCAGAGCTGAGGTTGTGCAATTCGGGTACGCAAGGGTCGAGTGTATATTTTGGAAAACCGCCCATGAATTTCAAAGGATTTGAAAGGATTTTAAGAAGGGCAAAATGAACTTAACATGCCTAACCGAAATTGGACTAAGTAATGAACTTGACTTGTAATACAAGAGGAAAACTGACCAAACGGGGGCGAGTGGGTAGCAAAGGTGCTAGACCACCCCTATTGGGTGTAGTTGGGAACGGTAGGCAAAATACTAGATTGCTCTTTACAGAGGGTCTGGGAGACTCCAAGGAGATTGCACCAAGGTGGTTGGAGTAGCGAGTTAGGTAGGATCGTGAGGTTTTGCCCCTCCGGTCAGTCGCTCCTCGAAGAGCGACATTAGATAGCTTGATATGCTTTACATATTGAGCCTGAGTACATTATGAGTTTTATTAACTGATTATGTGTTGAGTGCTTGCTATGGTAGAAGTCTGATTGGTATGTCTAATAATTAAATTTGTATTGACTTATTTGTGCAAACGGGATAGTGGGAGTACCCTTGTCTCTGTGTGGTCAAACCCAGCTTGTGTGGAACAACCCCTTCCACTATGTTAACCCCTTCACGGTTCTATCTAGCCTTTTCATGGATGTCAGTATCTTCAATGGGGAATTGGGTTGGTAACCACTTTGTGTCGGGACTCATGTATGAATATTAAGGTTGTCTGAGTAAGTATTGGAAGTTCTGGATGTCACTTTGAGTAAGAAGTATGGTGTCTTGGGGCTCTCTTTCTTCATCCTTATGATGATCAGCACTGTTTTCTTACCACAAAGAGTCGTACCAAAGTCTCACGGGAAAGAGGGGTGATGAGTCAGTTGGAGAAGGTCAATGGTTGCCATTAGGGATCTCTGTCCACTTCTAATGGTGACACTCTCTGAATTGAATGACATGATTTTGTAATCTCCCGCATATACCTTGTAAATGATCATTAGTAAGAAGCTGCTCATGTTATGCCTTGCTTTCTGTCATAATTTTATTGTGTAAGATCATGTTGTGGTTAGTTACATTGCTCAAGTCTCGTGTTATGTCTTGCCTTCTATCATGACTGTATGTTGTTATAGCATGTTTACTTGGCTTATTGATCGTATGAATGATTGGAAGCATGGACCATATGATATGAACCTACATGATCGTTATTTCCTCCTGGATTAGGTTCATGATAGAGTGATCAACTCCTCTTTGCAGGATTGCTTGTAGATTATCGCTTTAGCATGTTGGATGACGACATGTCGATGCTTATTATCCTTTTTGTGACAAGAATCCATATCTTGCCCATCTATTTTGTATTCGCCAGATTAGCTATTGCTGATTATTTTGCACATAATATTGTTGTCTGTTACTTGTGTTGAATGGAGAATATGTGGTAAAATTGATTCTTGGAAAATGCATGGTTCGTCCCAGTATGTGTTGATCTGCACTCATGCCCCGTATTCTAATCATATTGCCCATTACTTAGACTCGTATTATGCATCATTTAACTTTTCTCATGCTTCTATATCATGGAATATGATTGAGTGATTTCTTACGCGTCGTCATGATTAGTTGTATGCATGTATCGTACGTTATATTGAGCTTTTAGCATCATGTAGGATCCTCGGTTGTGACTAGTGCGAACTTGTATCTTGCCTGCATTATTGATGATTCTCTCTCGAACTAGATTCCTGATAGTGTGGTTCTTCCCTCTTTCTATTACCATAATATGACTTACTCATCCTGGCTAGATGATGTTAAATTCGATGACCGACTTGCTTTCCGTGATGGTTATATTAGCATGCTTACATGTTACCTCTCGGTAGTGTATCCCTATTACTTTGTTTTATCATGTCGCACTTGCATGAATGTAAGACTTGACACATCGCATGATCACACACCACGCTATACCATGATTTTACATACGCATAACACATGAATGTTAGGATGAATCTGGTCGAATTACCTTGATTGTGCTCGTGTTTTATATATGCCAGTAGTGTCCTATAGGGCTTATGATTTCCAATATGACCCGCTAAATAATCACGTGTTGTACTTGTTCTATGATGTGATAACTATCGTATAATTACATGTGTCGTATGATGGTTCATTCCTAGCATGATTATGATTTGTCGCTCGTGATGTCATTCTTGTTACTCTGTGATTTTCCTCTTGTTATCCTAAATATTATGTTGAACTCTTTAAATGACTCATGATTATGCTTGTATCACATCATGTATTGCTAGCATCATGTAGGACCTATACTTTCTAAATGTATCTCGACATATGATTACGTGCCATTCTTAACCTATTATATGATCATTGTGTCAAATGTGATAATTACTATGCCCCTCTTATGTGTTCCTCTATGACGTTTAGTCTCACTATATTATGATATACCTTGCCATGCTTGACCTCACATGTTGATACGTATACCATGCTTGTGCATTCGTTCATATACATAACACTTTTCATTCTCATTAAACTTGACATGAGCTCGGACCCTGTATGATCATTACTAGCTTCGCATAACTTGTTTGAAGTTGCTAAGTGACAAGAGGAAACCCTGTCGTTGTTCTTGCCAAAGAATAATCAAACTCACAACTAGTATAGTGTGTAAGCAAGAGATCGATCCACAGGGAAAGCTATTCAATTCAAGTATCAATTCTAATCGCTAGTAAGAAGAGGGGGGTTTTAGGTGTGAAAAGATCCGCCTTTTATCCAAGCGGAAGCAAGCAAACAAAGTAAATAGATTGTAGAATTCAGTGGAGAGAAATAGGTTCACCTACAATTTATCACTTCGATTGATAAATTCGATCCTTGTTTCAGCCTCTAGTTCTTGCCTTTTCCTATCAATGTCCTTGTCCAGATCTTAGGTAAATTACTAGTCCTACGAGTCCTAGCAACCCTTATCTCTAAATAACCCTAACACGGTTAAGATTGAACCTAGAGATAGCTTTAAGATTATGAATTAACCAAGGTACACATAATATCAAGCTACGAGTCGATATTCAACATGTATTCAACTTCCTACACATCCAATTAGTCCTACGAGTCCTAAAGGGATATGATTGCCACTTGGGTTAAGGTTCGCTATGAGGAATATGCAAAACCCTAGCAATTGAATGAATCTACTCTAACTGGTTGATCAGGCAAGAGAGAATAAAACACATTCAAGCAATTAAGCACAAAGAAGTCAAAGATCCAAACTGTAGGCGAAACCTTGAGAGTTTAGTTGCTCATGCTCAACGGTGCTCTCAACAATGGAATAAAGTGCATAAGGTGAATGAAAATAATAACTAGAAAAGCCTTAAATAGTCTTTTGCAAGTCGGCCAAATAACATAGACAAAAACCCTAAATAAAGTCTGGAACTAAATTTCAGTTTCTGCAAGGGCCGCGGGGCGGCCGGCGATCAGCGAAGTCTTCCGTTTCTGTCTTCGAGCCGCGGGGCGGCCAACGATCCTGCGTGGCGGCCTGCGATTCTTCCGAACTCTCCTTCTGTTACTCTAGCAGCTCCTATTCATTTTCCTTAGATTATTTTCGCTCTTTTCCGATTCATTCCAACTTCAATCTACTATACCTAAAATAAACCATAAAATCATGTAGATTCCGCCTCTTCTAACTCAACAAGTAATTATGTAAATTCAACTAAATAAATGCAATATTCACAACTAAACTATGCTAAATGCAATCTATTATGCAACACTAAATATGCTCTATCAAATTCTCCCACACTTTAACCTTTGCTTGTCCTCAAGCAATAGAAAACTCAACTCTGCAGTCCCACAGAATAGCAATTCATGTATCTACACCTCAATATTCTTTCAGTGCATGAAAACTAGCAAACACAAAAGATTAATAACATCATAGCACATAATTGGAATAATCAATGAAATCAGGCAACCATATTCATTCTAGACCTCACAAAGGATATGCGTTTCACTCTCGCTCAAGTGTTTAGGTTTAAATGTTTACGCTCAAAACTCAATCTTCCGAAAACTTAGCTACAAGATCCTTGCACCAGTGTTCTAAATCTCCACCGCTGGTGACTCTACACACAACAAAAATCATGAGGTCTTTCAATTGGGTTGTAATGGGGTCAAGGTAGAACATATAAGGTATGTAACAATTTTGGTCATGTGGTGCTCATAATCCGGGAACTAAGGAAGCTACCAAATCATAAAACCACTCATAAACTTCTCATACCATATCACTATTATGCCAAACAACACCAATCTCAAGCATAAAACTTTAGAAACCATACTCAACTCATTCTTTTTTTCTTTTTTTTTTCTTTCTTTTCTCTTTTTTTCCTTTTTTTTTTTTTTTTCATTCATGCTATATCAAATGATTTTCCTTGACTTTTTCCCCTAAGTGAATTTTATCCTCCTTAGGTCCCAAGTAATAAATATGCTAGCAAGAATCAAACATCTCATAAATACACCTCAAACATACAATCCACCACTACAAATCATCATCCACACTATAGATATTCACCAACTATTCCTAAATTCCCGGATGGGGTCAGGTTATCATTGGCTATGGAAAAATCTTGTGGAGCTATAAAAGTTAGGCAATTAGGCTCAAACTGGCTTCAAGCAGAGGATAATATGTAAGGTGGGAATAGAGTCAAATAGGGCTAATAAAGATGCTTCAATCATGTTTAAGTCATGTGCAGAAATCATAATATGCAGCCTTGAACAAGATATCTCAATGCAAGTCAAAGAGGAAGTAATTGAAGAGAGTACGCACAACAAGCAAGAGGACTCAATAAAGAGTAGTCCTGAATAGGCCAAAATAAGCTCACCAGGTCATGTCTAGAACTTCAAGATCACCGAAAAATTCAAGATTTTATGTGCTCAATCATTAATCAATCATGCCTACCAAATAGTATAGAAAACATATATATGAAAGGCTTCAACAATCCAAGCACATCATGGGGCATAAATCTCAATAGATAAAATGGAGGACAAACGACATCCATATGGGGAAATAAGACCTATTCCTAATAATGCAAGAACTAAAACTGTTTTTTTTTTCATTTTTTTTAGAATAAGAAATAATGGTAGAAACTAAATATGCATACAACCAACAGAAATAAACATGCAAACTTAAAAGTTAAAAGGCAGTGCAACTTAGAACCAAAATACATACGTGACATGCAAGTCTTCTCCCCCACACTTAGTTCTGACATTGTCCTCAATGCAGAAAAGAGAACAAAAACATCAAAATAAAAAGAAAAGGGAAAAGAAAAGAAACAACTGACATGCTCACTGTTGAGGTGGTGGCGGCGGCGGGTATGGTGGGAACTATGTATAGGCGAATCCATAAAAGTCCTCCTGCCTCTGCCATATCTGCTCCTGCCTCAGTCTAATCGCTGCTTGGCTCTCAGAGACATCCTCCAGGTGAGAAGTCAAGCCGCGTACATCCCGACAAATGTCGCCAATCTCCACATATAGCTGTTGCTGCTGGTCCCACATGACATCCTGGCGCTGGGACATCCTCTGTTGGTGCTCCCAAATGGCGTCGTGATGATGCGACATCATCTGCTAATGCTCCCACATGGTGTCCTGACGGAGATACATATCAGCCATCTTCTGCTCCAGTGAGTAGTAGTTTGGACCAGCACCAGCTGTGCCAGAAGGTCCAGCACCACTATCTCCAATATCCGTCTGAAATCTGGGAACATCATCAGTATCTTGCTGCTCAACAACAGGAGCATCCTCATCATCATCATCATCATCATCCTCATTCATCTTATCCCTAATATAAAAATCAGCTGTTGTAGGGCCAAAAGGGAGATGACGGGGCAATCTCAACTGAATCCTCCCCTGAAGGCCAGCCCTCCAGATCCACATCGGCGCCCTGCCCTCCAGGTGGCCAGCTTTCCTCAGCTGGGCTTCATCATACAGAAATGAGCCATGCTGAGCATCATGGACAGTGCTCACATTGATGCATGTGCGAGCTATGAGGGTGATAAGACCCCCAAAGCTGATGGTCGCCTTGTTGCGCTTGTCTAGGATGTCCTTGCAGTTCATCAGAAACAGATCTACCCAACTTGGAACCACTGGGCTCTCTTGCGTCAGACACCACAGAAATGACATATCTTTAAGCTAGATCTTGTTGACCTCAGCCTATGCGAAGAAGGTGTTTGCCAGAACCTTGCGAATCAGTCGTAATGCAGGATGGCGAATACTGGAATTGTACTGGCCTTTCTTGGCCTCAAAAGGCACCCTTGTAGATGCCATCCAAAAAGCCACAGGGCCCTCTCCCTTGCATACATCAAGCCAACCAGCAGTCGGCGCAGCAGTAATACCAAAAATCTGTGCCAATCTCTCCTTTGATAGCGTAAAATCTCTCCCAAGCAACCGAAAATCAATAGTTGTACGTCCCACACTCGAAGTTGCTAAAAATTCTTTACATAAGCTTGGATAAGTAGGGGCATTATTCCCTAAAAATTGTCCTAAGCCCCCATGCTCTAACAATTGCATCGGGCATATATCCATTTGTAACAATCTAAGCGTAGGTTCATGAAAGAATTTTGTTACAAAGAAATTTCTAGTGTTTAGAGCATACCATCTCTCCTTCTGATTTCGATTCATTCCATGTGGTCTCGACATTATGAATCTGAGCTAAGAAATTACCAAACAAGAATGAAAGTAAAGGAAAACTCACAAACGGCGAGACACTGCAGAGGCCGCGGGGCAGCCGAGGGTGGCGACGGGGCGGCCGACGACGAGATTGGCCACGGGGCGGCTCGATAGGCGACGGGGCGGCCGACGACGCTCTGGATCTGTTCACTCCAACGTCGGATCTGTTCTCCGACGTCCCAAATCTTTCACTCCATTGTGGATCCGAGAGAAATCCCCTTTGACAATCCTTGGGATGGTCGATTTGTGTGTGGATCTAGGAGATAGAGGTGAGATGGTGGGTTTTGAGTAGAAGAGAGAAGGAAATAATGGGAAAGAGGATGAGTTTGTGGGGTTTAAAAGCTTGGAAATAGGGTAACAATGGAGGATTTGGAGGTTGAAGAAGGAAGAAGAAAGAGAGGTTCTTGGGCGAGGGGGCGGCTTCTGAAGAAAAGGAAAGAGAACAAATGGGTGGATAGGGTTTATTTTGTGTGGCATGGGGGCCCACTAGGGCCCCTTTAAAATTTTCTATCCGGAGTGGGCCGCGGGGCGGCCAGGGAAGGCGACGGGCGGCCGACGATTTTCGCGAAGGGACTTCGCTGTGACTCGGCCGCGGGGCAGCCTGGCTGGCGACGGGGCGGACGACTTTCTTTTCCGTCCTTTTCCCTTGTTCTTTCTCCCTGTAGTGTTAGTCTGCCAAAGCCAACCTAAACTAAACTAAAAAAACGTAATGCAAAAAGAAAATAATACCTAAACTATTAACTTGGGTTGCCTCCCAAGCAGCGCCTTTGGTTACCGTCGTTGGCTCGATGTTATGACCCCCTAATGATCCTCCGCATTTGGTTAAGTGAGAACCAACTCATCACCGTCCTGTTTGACAAAGCTCTCATAATAGGGTTTAACTCTATGACCATTTACCTTGAAGATATCTCCATTCCTCTCATTTAGTAGCTCTACTGCACCATGAGAAAAGACATTAGTAATCACATATGGTCATAGAATACTCAAACTCACAACTAGTATAGTGTGTAAGCAAGAGATAGATCCACAGGGAAAGCTATTTAATTCAAGTATCAATTCTAATCGCTAGTAAGAAGATGGGGGTTTTAGGTGTGAAAAGATCCGCCTTTTATCCAAGCGGAAGCAAGCAAATAAAGTAAAAATTGTAGAATTCAGTGGAGAGAAATAGGTTCACCTACAATTTATCACTTCGATTGATGAAGTTGATCCTTGTTTCATCCTCTAGTTCTTGCCTTTTCCTATCAATGTCCTTGTCCAGATCTTAGGTAAATTACTAGTCCTACGAGTCCTAGCAACCCTTATCTCTAAATAACCCTAACACGGTTAAGATTGAACCTAGAGATAGCTTTAAGATTATGAATTAACCAAGGTACACATAATATCAAGCTACGAGTCGATATTCAACATGTATTCAACTTCCTACACATCCAATTAGTCCTACGAGTCCTAAAGGGATATGATTGCCACTTGGGTTAAGGTTCGCTATGAGGAATCTGCAAAACCCTAGCAATTGAATGAATCTACTCTAACTGGTTGATCAGGCAAGAGAGAATAAAACACATTCAAGCAATTAAGCACAAAGAATTCAAAACATTGGAATAGGAATAAGAACTAGATTAAGAAACTCACAATTCAACAATCAAAGATCCAAACTATAGGCGAAACCTTGAGAGTTTAGTTGCTCATGCTCAACGGCGCTCTCAACAATAGAATAAAGTGCATAAGGGGAATGAAAATAATAACTAGAAAAGCCTTAAATAGTCTTTTGCAAGTCGGCCAAATAACTTAGACAAAAACCCTAAATAAAGTCCGGAACTAAATTTCAGTTTCTGCAAGGGCCGCGGGGCGGCCGGCGATCAGCGAAGTCTTCCGTTTCTGTCTTCGAGCCGCGGGGCGGCCAACGATCCTGCGGGGCGGCCTGCGATTCTTCCGAACTCTCCTTCTGTTACTCTAGCAGCTCCTATTCATTTTCCTTAGATTATTTTCGCTCTTTTCCGATTCATTCCACCTTCAATCTACTATACCTGAAATAAACCATAAAATCATGTAGATTCCGCCTCTTCTAACTCAACAAGTAATTATTTAAATTCAACTAAATAAATGCAATATTCATAACTAAACTATGCTAAATGCAATTTATTATGCAACACTAAATATGCTCTATCACTAAGCCTATCCGTTTCGTGGAATAATATGCTACTAGCTTGTCTCACATGCATGTTGTAGTACTCGATTGTGCCTTTGAAAATGAATAAGAACGTTGTCCCCCTTGAGATAGATACATGTTAGTGTGGATTAGTGCAATTGATACGTTCCATGATGAATTCGTGTTACTTGTCGCGATTATAACCTAATAGACTTTCATAAGGGCATCGTTGCTATTCCCAGGTCGAAGTCTTGTCTTTAGTCTTGTCCTTCATAGCCTTGGTCTATGTTTTATTCCGAAAGGAACATTGGGTTTTCCGCTCTTGTCACTCCCCTATCTTTTCTAACTTGGTGTGATGCGCGATACATTGGGTGAGCGACTGCTTGAAAGAGAAAGGAAGTTGCATAGCGATAGAGCAATGTGGCGGAAGCGTGGGCCCATAACCCACAAGTCTCATGATCGACGATGTTGGTGGGACAGGTATGTTTCGAGGATTGCGGCTATCGAGTACGATATGACTTGCAGGCGGGAGTGTCCTCCGTTTGAAGTGCTAACCTTTTTGAATATGTTGATAACTATGTTGCACTGCTTTGATGGTGATATTTATGTGTTCATGTGCTGACTTGGTAATAATTGTTGTCTGATTGTCTGTTGTTTACGATGATATGATTCGGTGCCTTACAGTTCTAATGTACATGATGTATTGATGTGTTGATGCTTGAGTTGCTAAGCATGATCTAAATTCATTACCTATAAAATGTGAACTGCAAATGCTGAGAAACCTTAACTGTCTATTAAATAAGGTTATGATGAAACTTGCTAGCTTGACTTGATTATGTGCATATATGATGATTTGTAATAATGATTGAGCATGACGGTAAATTGAGATTTATCGACGCAGTTGCAATGTTTAATGCTGAACTAATAATGCTATTGATATAAATGCTAGTTGATATGATGTGGTCCTTATGTGTAATAATGTCCATGATTGCTTCTTCTTTGAACTTGTGGGTGAGGGTTCTCTTGTGGGGTGGTTGATGAATGGTAAAAGACTTCTAGGCGGTTAGGATGATCGATGGTATTACAAGGTAAGACATGAGAGAGGGATCCATGTGGTTAGCAGGGTATGATGCTTGGGATGTCTTGAGTAGTATATGAAGCGTGGGGAATGAGTTTTGAGAGTATTGATGATATAGTATGAGAGAGTTCTCGGGTGTAAAGTTAGAGATAGGAGTTGGGTTCTTAGAGGTGGATGGTGTGTGGGAGTGCTTGATGGAAGGAAGGGCGAGATTTGAGCATTGAGATGAATTAGGATTTCTTTGGAGAATTTTTGTCTGAGTTGACGTTGGGGAGTCTGGAAGAGGATTAGTCTTGGCTTGAGAGTGGAGATGGGTGAGTGAGGATTGTGTTTTATTTTGACTAGTATGATGTGATGATTTTCTTGATTATGTGATTTATTTATATTTGCTGACATGATGCTTTGTAGCAACCATGATGAACCTGATATACAATGATATTACATGCTGATCTACAATATTGAAATCTAGTTGGCAGTAACCAATGTTATCATGATATGTTGATGCATCGCTATTCTGTTATACTGTTTTAGAAGCATGTTAGGATGTGTTGTGATATGACGTATGAAATAATGATGAGTATGAACTATGAGATAATAATGGTTTACTATATCGAAGAATGATGTTATTATGTGGTAATAAGCATGATGTTGTAGCATACGGTTGACTAGCATGACTATTGCTTATGTAAATGATGAATATGACATGATTTGTATCTATATGAGATATTGGTGCATGATTTCTAAATGGTCATTATATGGCTTCGCGACGAGTTAAGGTGATGTCTTTTATGGCATATTGACATTTTGATGATTTATATACTGCTTGATCTTCATTTTTCTGATTCTTATTAGCATGACCTTGTTGTTTTGATATGTTAACGTGATGAATCTGTTCTACTTGTGTTGCGATATCGATATGCGATTGCGAGATTTGATGTGTACTGACGTACTAACTCCATAACACCTAACCCATTGATTTCTGGACATGTGTGCTTACGTGATGAGCGATGAACGTTCGATTATGCACTTGTGATGCCCTCAGTATGATATAGATATACCTTACGATTCGTAGTATGTTGAGGCTTTTTGTTCCTTTGGTACTTGAGACTTGTTGGCATGTTTATGTTTATGTTAGATGGTTATATGATGGTTTGTGACTATGATATGATGTGGGACTTGCCATGTGTGAGATGACTTATGGTATTATGCTTATGTAAGAGTTGATGAGACTTTTGGTTATGGTACTTGTTTAGTTGTGAATGATGTTGCATGATCTGGAAACTAGGAAGAGAATATGGGATTAGCTCTTAGAGGTGGATGATTCCACCTCCGAGCTTCTGAATTTGATTGATTGTTATGCGGGAAACTGATTTGGTTTTGAAGGATTTTGACGAAATTTTGATCGAAAAGATTTTACTTGTTTTGGTGTAAAGTTGCTTGGTTAAACGTCTTATTTGAAGATTTTGAGCGGTTTGAAAAGGAATTACTTGGAATTTTAAAGAATAAATGGTACCAAGAATTTCAGCGATTTTCAGGTTAATCTTTTTCAATTGCGGAATTCCTTTTGAAACTTTTCAACCCGGGCTTATATTTTAACGTCTTACGAAGTGGATACAAGCATTTTATAGTGGCGCATATAGAATGCTTGCTAAGATCCAGTAGAGACGCTTTGATTGCTTTTCGAGTTATGATGTGACCGAAAGGTCGGGGTAAGGGTGTAATAGAGGCCCATATCACATACTTACTACGACCAATTGGGAATGTTATGATCACATCAAGGGTGCTGTGAGGATCTCATACGGGCCCCTATGAGATGCTTACAGAATCAATGGCATGATCCTTGGACTCACCAATTTAAAACTTCATCTTCATGTTTTAGAGTGATTTTAGTCTCGGGGACGAGACTTGTTTTTAGAGGTGGATGATGTAAAGACCGGAAAATTTTAGAATATTAAAATTATTAAAATAGTGATTTATAATCATTTCGACTTCTAAAATTCGGATGGTCTGGAAATTCCGTCCTTGAGCTATTGGTTTTATTTTAAATATTTCAAAACGAATTCCGACATTATTTAATTGGAAATTTAATATATTTTATACTCTGCTTTTATATACCGAAAATTGAAAAATAATGTTCGGATTTCATTTATTAAATTCGGATTGGGAAAATTGAGGAGTATTTTAAACGCGTCGAGATAACGTCGAGAGAACGGGTTTCGAGATTTGTTTCAGTGTAGAATTTTAATTGGGACTAATGGGGACCATTCTTACTTTATTTCTTCCCCCTCCCTATTTCAATTTCGGAGCTGTAGATTCACATGCCACCTGATTTTCTTGTTTCCATTTGAGGCTAAACCACACACATCACCCTCCTCCTCCCTCATGGGGTTGTCTCACCTGTTTGTGGCTATGGTGCAAGGCTCTCTTTTCCCCTCTTTTGTTCGGTAGTAGTAGCAGCAGAGGCACACCTCTTTCTCCCTTCTGAACCTCACGTGACAGCTCTCCTATCCTCCATTTCAATTTTAAAAACACCAATTGTCTGACTCATTCCCAAACCCACAAACCACTTCACAGATCCTCAGTTCTCCCTCTCCATCTCTTCGCTCTCTCTGAACCGCAAGAAACCAATCTCCATTTGTTCCCTCCCTCACAAATAGAGCCTGGAACCAAGCTCAGAAGAAGCCGAGGATGTCAGTGAGCACCCTCGAGAGCATCACAGAGCGCCGCTGAGCATCACCCGATACCACCCCTGTTTTGCAGCACCAGGCGTCCTCCCCGCCGTCTATTTTTCCGGAGCGCACCTCAGGTCAAATCTTAGCACCATGACCTCCGTTTAGTTCCTTTCCCGATGGGGAGCAAAAGCAGCACCTACATCGTCTTCCTCGACGAGCCAAATCGACCACCGATGGAGTTCTCGGCGACATTCCAAAGTTCTTCGGTAAGCCCCATTTCCTCTTCTTTTAACCCAAATCGATGTAAAGTCGCTCCTTTAAGCCATTTTATTCCGTCCTAGACCAAGATTCGTGGGATTCCGCCTCCGACGAGCCACACCGAACATCGATCGAGCGTTTTCCGGTGAAGAACTCGGCTCCTCGGTGAGATTCCTCCTCCTCTCTCCTTGCTTTCCCTCCTCTATTTCCGTGTGCAATGTTGTCGGGGAGGGATTCCGATCAGACTGAGTGTGGTCGAAGTGGGTGAGGAGTCCGACAGCTGGAGATCTCCTTCTTTCTTCTCCTTCGTTTCCGCCGGAGCCCTGGGTTTCCCTTCTCCTCCTCCATTTTCTTTTTCGCAGAGAGCAAGGTGGGAGACGACGTTTCTTTTTAATTATGTTGGGCCTAAAACTTCTGGGTCGTGGGCCGGGTTAATTCATTCCATCCGGGTTTCCTCTCAGGCTTGGGGAGACTTTCTTTTTTATGGATCCGGATCCTGGTCGAAAGGGTTTTGGTTTCGGGTTGGGTTCATATCCGGATTCCTTCCATGGGGTTGGGCCTATTTCTTTCGGGTTAAATTGTCTAGGCTGGGTATTGGGCTATAAGTGGATTTAATTTGTTTTATGCTATTTTATGACTTTATATTATTCTAATGTTAGGCATGTTATTATTGATGTTATATTAATTGAGATATGTATTTTGTGATGTTTAAATATGTACTTTTAGGAATGATGAAATGATTTATTGGCTTGGATTATGATTATGATTTGTAAAGAGGATTTAATTTTGATAATTGTATTTAGTTAAGCATTGCTGATAAATTATTTAAAAAGAGATCTTAAGTTCGGAAATGTCTTTTAAGGATTTGTTGTTTGGAAAATCAAAATACCGGAATTATTCTATAATAAGATTTTGAGAGATTGGCATTAAGGTTTAAATGTTAATGTCAGAATTTGGTTAAGTAAGATTTTAAAAGAATTGTTTTAGATATGAGTTGACTTAACTTGATATTTAAGAGTTTGGAAAACTTCGGGAAACGAGTTTGGAAATATTATTGGTAAGGTTTATCGATGGGTTTGATTGGAAATGAAATGATTTTGGTTGATGTTGATCTTATCGGAAAGGTTTTGGAAAACGGTTTCACTATCGGTTGGTTTTGAGTATGTTGAGAACTTGGGTTTTGTGCGTATGAATGTTGGTCCGGTGGCTTATGGAAATGGCTTGATGATAGGTGTATATTGCGTTTGGATTGCTTTGGACCTTCATTTGGGCATTTGCTTGTATTATCCTATTGTTCTGCATCTTCAGGTAACTTCCCTAGGGGGCTTACTCAGGTTGGACATTCATGCATATTGTTGCATTTTATGTTAGGTGTTGCATATGCATAAAAGCATGTCATGTAGTATCTTGTTTAGGTTGCACTAATTGAATGAGCATCTGCTTACTTTATGCGTTTGAAACAGAACGGTCGTTATCTGTAATAGTCCTAGAGACTTTACTAGGGTCATAGGGTGGTCCAGCCTCATCAGGCACCCTGAGTCAATCGAGTCGATATGAGCATGATATGACAGCCAAGCACCATCGGGCAATCGATGAGATGATATGATATGATGATGTCGTGGTTTGTGCACCACCACGAGGAAATTGCTATGCTATAGCCCGAACTGGCTAGTCTCTGCACTAACGGAAAGGGGTGCAGAGGTAGGAGAGGGATATGCCATTTGCCATTGTCTTGGGCTCTTTACAGTATTTCTGCACATTATTGTACCTAGGAGCATGCTAGTGTGTTTGACTTTCGTACTGCATTAGAGCATCTTTATTAGGTATAGCACATACTATGTGGCCTCAGCGAGGACTGCCGGTCCCGCATGAGTGGCTCGATCTCACTCTTTTCCCTGTTCTTTTTTTAAGGTATTTTCTGCAGATTCTGAGTGCTCGATGTCTATATGATGGGGTTTCCTTTTGGCGAATTGAAGAACCTGGCTAAATCTCTAACTCGTTCTAAATGGCAATCACCCACTTATGATTTGGTTTTGAGCCGGCTCTGTCGAGGCACCTTGTATCTTAATTTTGTTTCCACCTTACTTCCGTTTGAATTGATTTTCGCGACATAGTCCCTAGGACAGGTTAAGGGTACCCAACGACCCTACGATACTTTTTGGGTTTGAAATCCGTCTTTCTACAAATCTTAAAATGAGTTTGAAACCTCGACGCGTACCTAGATTGCAAGATCCGAAGAAGGGGTTTCATCCCTTGAAACGTAACCCGGAAATCATAATTCTGGGCCGTTATAATAGATGGTGATAATTTTTAATATTTGGCAACATTGTTCTTTAGTTGGTGATAATAGGTGTGTTTCGGTGTTCACTAGTTGTTGAAAATAATTTTGTACCAGTGTTTGGTAATTGGTAACAATATGTGGTTATAGTGTGTTATAGTTGGTGACAAATGGTTTGTGACAATGATTTCTAGTTTGTAACAATTGATATTGACTATAGGTTGGTAACAACTTTCACTAGTTCGTGATAATATTTAATGATAGTGTTATCTTATTGGTGACAATGTATTCCGAGAACTGATTTTTATTGGTTGGAATCTATCTAGATCATTTAATTTATAATATTATTTTACATATTCTCCGATCATGGAATGGATCCTACCATATAGATAAAACATGAGAAAATTTTCTCTCCAATTTAGTGATTGTCCCCCAACTCCGTCAAATTGGGGTTTTGTCCACCTAAATTTGTTTGGACAAAATTGCCCTTCCATATATAAGGCTTTATGCTGTAAACCGCTCTCTCTCACCTCATTCCGTTCTTCTGTTCTCGCGTGTGAGACGATTCTCTCTCTCTTCTCTCCATCTTCATCGAAGCGATTTTTGCGATTGAAACCGGTGGTTCCTTTTCGATTCTGGTTCAATGGCTGAGAACAAAGTCTCCAGCGACATTGAGGGACGTGCTGTTGCTGCAATCGACGATAAACATTCAGGCAATCCCTCAAATGGCGGTGTGTTTTCTGTGTTTATAGTTTCATACCTTTTTTAAAGTTGAATACGACATTTCTCTTCTATTTTTGTTGAATTTCAGAGAACAATGACTCCGATGAGATGGAGGCAGTTGATGTTGCTCTGTGTGACGGTAAAACTGCAAGTGATTCGTCAGATGACGGTTTGTATTTTGTGTTTATGTCTTTTATGCATGCTTTTTTGTTTTCCCCCTTATTATTGTGTTTGATATCTAATGTGGTTGATTTGCAGTGAAGAAAATTTCTTTGGAGAAGGTTCCTTCAGTTGAAGGTAACAGTTCATCCGGTTCTTCAAGCAGAGGTGTGTTGTTATTGTTCTAAGGTTTTGTGTTCATGTTTTTCCAGGCTTTTGTTGTGTTTTTCTATCAAATGTATACATGCATTTGGTATTTTTTTTCTTTGATTTTTATCATAAATGCCTATTTCACCATAATCTGTAAAATACCTATTTCAGCAGATTTTGTTATTCATGCTGAAACTATTGTTGTGTATTCTTTGTGTGTGTTTTTTAGATGATAATGCCTCTGCAAGTGATCTTCAAGAATATAAATGTCAATTTGATGTGAGTATATTTTTTTTTCATACCTTATTGCCCTGTTTTTGTGTTTTTATGTTTATTCATGTTTATGAATGTGTCTTTTTAACAGAGATTGAAGTATTGCATTCCTGTAAAGGCTAGATTTTGTGCAAAATCCAATGTTTACTGTGCTCCAGATGTCTGTGATGTTATAGAGGAACATCTATCTAAATCTGATTTTGAGTTGCAGAGGAGAAGTTGCTTTGGATGGGTTTTTGTTCAAAGAAATAAGATGAAACTTAATTTTCAGCTGATTCATCAAATGATGCTTCGTATGATCAAGAGTGATAAGCTGCATGAATTGCGGTTTAAGGTTGATGGTCTTGTTGCTCGCTTCTCTTTGGTAGAGTTTCATGCAACTACAGGGCTTCTTGTTATAGATACTTTAGTTAAACCACCCGGGAAGTTTGCGTGATCTCATTTTCTTGGGGAGAATCAGTCAAAGTGTACGTACGATGAGTTGTTGGGGGCATTTAAGAGATGTAGAAAATCGTCTCCAAAGAAGCTTCAGATGGCGAAGTTGTTGATTATCGAGAAAATGTTATTGTTCAAGCATTCAAAAAGTGTTAAGAAAAATTATGTTGCTCTTGTATGCAATCCAGCGAAATGTGAACTGTATTCATGGGGGAAATTGTCTTATTCTTTGGCGGTGAAGTCTTTAAAGAAGGTTTTGCTTTGTGATCGATCGATCTGAGACCATCATATGAATTGTTTGGATATATTTATGCTTTTCAAGTAATTAATTTCATGCATACATGTTTTAGCATCCGTTTGTTTCATCATTTGTGTTTCAGCAATGTTTGTGTTTCAGCATCTGTTTGTTTCAGCATCTGTTTGTTTGGTTATATTTATAGGCTCGGGTACTGGAGGCTTTCCCGGTTCTTTCTGATAAGTTTCTTTGCAATTTCATAATTCGTGCAGGTGATCCATACTCTCTTCGTTGGGAGTGTAAGTTACGTCATACTTATATTGAAGCGCAAGAGTTGTTTGATGGTGACCTGGTATTATTTTTGTCTCAGCTCTATCTTGCTACAATCTTCTTTTTTATTAGGTTCATTTTTATAATTTCAGTTGTCTTATTGTGTGTTAATTTTGTTGGTTGTGTAGGCGCCCATGTTCCCAACTTTTGGCGAGTTTGCAAGGTCCCTAGGGATGGTCTTTAAAGATGAAGTTGCTCACCCCATTCTTGATCACATAACTGAACCTGTATTTTCACAACCTGAGGAAGATAAGCTGTATGATTGTTGGAGACTTAGGAGAAAAGCATATCGGAGAAGGTTCAATTGCTTTGCAGAAGGTGATTTATCATTGGATATACCTTCTGCTGAAACCCAAGGTGAAGAACAACAGAAGTCAATGACGAGTCAGGTGGCAATGAAAGTGGATGTGCTGCAGGTTCGAAGAAGCGAAAGTCTGCGAGTAAAGTCCTGTCATTGGTGAAGAAACAGAAGATTGAAACAAGCAAACCTACCACATCGAGGAGGGGTCGGTCTGCTGGTGTAGTTTCAGTTAAACAAGCTGATGTCATTTCCAAACCACCCTGTGAAATCGGTTCTACTAAAAAAAAAAGACAGGGGGTAAGAAAATTTCAGCTGCAAAGAAACCACCAACCATTAAAGATGCAATTGCGAGACCTAGATTTGTATTTCGCAAGAGAGGTAATTCTGCTTCTGAAGATTCCAGTTATTTGTTTATGCCAATTGAAGTTGCATGTCTATCTTTTCATCGAGTTGCTGAAACTGGATTGAGGCCGCCCATTAAAGCTTCACCTGCAAAGGATTCTTTATTATTTAAGGATGGGAATGATGATGCTAATGATAGAGTAGTAGAGGGTTCTGGGGGGATGTGGCTCAAGGAGGGGAGGATGCAATGAATGTTGAAACCGATGAATACTTAAACAATGAAGGCACTGAGAACGTTGTCAAAGATGATCACCTGAAAGCAGGGGGAAAGAATGTGGTTGGCGCTCAGACTGATGATTTCAAAAAACAAGGGGACATCCTAGCTAGTTGAAAGAAATACAGATGAGGTTAGATAAGCTTGAAGAGTTGCCTCAAAGAGTTTCGGATTTGGCTGCGAGGGTGGAGATGCTTGAGGAACGTTTGTCAGGATGTTTAAAATTGGTGGTTGTTGTTGATGATCTACTGAAGAAGGTAGATTCCTTAGAAAATAAGTTTACAATGCAAGAGTCAATGCAGTTTAAGACCCAGTCATCCAATGCTGCACCTTGTGACCTAGTGATTTCAAAGGTTGTGAATGAGGTGTTGAATGAAATTCGGGAAGAGGCACTGTTGTGGGAGGAAATCGAGTTCAAAATATAATAAAATAAATCAAACCAGATTATGCCCACGCAAATGATTACAAGACCTCCTCCCTATGCAGTAGTGGGAAGTCAGGATCGATCCACGAGGAAGCGTGTCAGCGGATCTCAGGTAGCTGTAAATCTCACAGACAGAAAAGCAAAAAGACAGAAAGAAAGACAAAAATAACAAAGCAAAGCAGAAAATAAAGCAAAGGCACATAACTTGTCGATATCGACAACAACTATGTCGACAACAGAAACAGAAATCGACCAACAGCAACAAAAACTCAGAAAAAGACAACGTCGAGTAAAATCCTACTCGATATCGAGTACAACCAACTCGATATCGACTAAACTTTCCCGAGATCGAGTAAAAGACAGAAACTTTAAAAGGTGCAAACTTCGAACACAGAATCTCATATTTTGGTGAAATAAATCAATAAAGTAAAATACTTCCAAATCCAGGGTATCAACACCACAACGATAACCATGCAAGATAACACATAAAGGCATAAAAGATCATGCTTTCCATCAAATAACTTCCGTTATTAACTAATAGGCATATAGAGGCTTTCGCATAAACCCTAATTGTTACTAACCCTTTTCACATAATTAACCCAAGTTGCATTAAGATCAATTTCGCTTCAATAACACAAACTTTACCGCATCACCTTACATGGTCATAGGGATAGAAGATGAATTGCATAAAAAGATTGTATCTTTACCGCATCACCTTACATGGCCACCGTCGGGCTCACCCCAGCCCCAGAAGTGGGTGGACTACTCGCTCTTCATCGCAATATCAGACATCTTTGATGAAAAAGAACTAACTTGCATTAATACACTCAAACTTACAACCTCTTCTCTCTCCATGTGACTAATTGTCTCTGAAATTGAATGATTAAAACCAGCCCCTAAGGCTTTATTTATAGCCTTCATTCCCTAGCTATTCTATGTAAGAAAGTCTATCTATATCTAAATCTAATTATCTACTTGCTTTAAGATAAATAAATGCAATGAAGGAATTAAATCTATAAAGGAAATTATATCTAAAATAGGTTAATCTTCCATGTGTTGATAGGTCTTGATAGATGTTGATAGATATCACACTACCAAAAACACAGGAAATAGCCACAGGCTTTTAGCCACGTCGTATAGTCGTTGCTAAATCCGTAGCTGATAGCCACGACTATAGCTACGGCCTGACAAGCCGTAGCTATAATAGCGTCGACTGAAAATATTCGTGGCAAACCCCGTGGCTAGGGATGAAGGAATAATTTCGTGTCCAAAATGTCGTGGTTTTTAGCCACGAATATAAGTGTCGTGGCTGGTGTCATGGCTGTTAGCCACGGCGTTGGCCACAGTCACATGTTTTGTGGCCGAATTCGATGCCATTTTTGGCGAGTCTTACCTGACGTGTCAATGTAGCCACGAATTTAGCCACGAATCATATCCGTTGATGTACTCATGGATAAGAATGTGAGGCAATTAGCAATATATGACCAGCGTTGGAGGTGAATAGCCATGAATTTAGCCACTGTTGGATTATCCGTGGTTGTATTCGACGCTAACAAAGACGCCCATTATCTTTTCTGGTGTATCCGAATTGAGGAAATTCACAAAAAGGGTCAAAAGATATATATTCACTCAATCTGAATAGGGTGAAGCCCAAATTAAATATCAATTTGTAAGCCCAAAATCTCACAAAAAAAAGGTAGGGCCAAAAGATATGATCAAGCCCAATTTTAGAGAGTCAAAGCCCAAAAAGGGTCAAGCCCATTAGTATTAGTTAAAACCCAAGGAATATGGAAGCCCCAATTAATAGCTCTCGACGTATAAAGGAGCCCATTCTTAGTAGCCATGGATACGTCCGTGGCAAATGCCGTGGCTATTTTCAGTTGAGGTCATTCAATGCAAATCGTACTTTCTACTTCAATTCGGTCACTTTTACTGGAGGGTGAAAGCACACTGCTCGCACAGAGCAAGTTGTCGTCTTCTCTCCACAGTGCAATGCAGGATTGGTGGGTTTGAAGAGCCATTTTTGAAGAGAGGTACGTGTCACATATATATAAATTATATTATATATTTAATATATTATGAATATATATACATATGGATGTTTATATATTATGTGTGCTATGTGAGATATATTTAACTAATTATACATAGGTATTAATTAAATGGAATTTGAAGAGTGTATAGATCTACATCATTACTTAGTTGTATTTTGATTTTTGGAATTTTTAATTAGACTTTTAATAGTATATATATAATTTAACACTTAAATGGTTAATTAGTTGTATAGATCTACATCATTACTTAGTTGTATAGATCTAAATAATTTGAAAATTTGGAGAGTGTAAAAGTGTTTGTGTTTAAGGAATTTGTGTATATATATTTGATTTTTAAATAATATAGACTTTTAAGAATAATGTAATTAACACTTAAAATTGTTAATATAGATCCACATAATTACTAGCTTATCTAGTTGTATAAATGTAAGTAGTTGTGTATAGATCTACTTATTATTATATATAATGTACAATAATTTGTATAAAGTTGAATATATATAATTTTATTTATAGTACTTAGTTTATATATTTTACATATGTACAGAAATTGAACTGGGGAAGTGTAATATGGATGATCGAGCGTAGATGTATGAAGGATTAAACGATGAATACTTTAAAGGGGTGGATGAGTTTATTTTATTAAGTTTACATTGGAGCATCCACTTTATGTCGATGAAGGCAAGATTAAATGTCTCTGTTGGCGATGCATTAATTGCAAATGGTACAGAGAAGATGAGGTTAAGAGTCATTTATATCATCGTGGGTTTATGAGTGATTATCATCGCTGGACAGCACATGGTGAAACTATCGCGCCTTCAAACCCGCAATTGTCTATGTATGATCAGTTAACGGGAGAACAAAGGATGGTGTTTGACATTGCAAGTCCGAATTTTGTTGTATATATCATATATCTCTTTTAATGTTCGATGGAAATGATGTTGAATATCCAATTCAAGAATTTAAATCATGGGGTTTTCGAAATTGCAGGTCTGAGCTTTGCTCCACCTCCTCGTTGGTTTAATGTTGACGGAAATGATGGTGCATTCCAAGAAGCTAATCATGGTGAAGATATGATGACAGACGAGGCTGATCTCTTAGCAACACAATTTGCAGAAGTGCTCAAAGCCGCCGATGCCCTGGTGTTTGAAGGTTGTACTTCACATACGCAATTATCCTTTGTGAGTTGACTTATGAGCTTGAAGTGTGAATATAATGTCGCAACACAATTTGCAGAAGTGCTCAAAGCCGCCGATGCCCTGGTGTTTGAAGGTTGTACTTCACATACGCAATTATCCTTTGTGAGTTGACTTATGAGCTTGAAGTGTGAATATAATGTCTCCCAACCACTCTTCAATGGATTCATGCAATTGTTTGATGAAGTGTTGCCTTCTAACCATAAGATTCCCACTAGTTACTATGAAACTGAGAAGGTGGTTCGAAGTTTGGGTCTGCCAGTGGAAAGAATAGCCATGTGCCCTAATGGTTGTATGTTGTATTGGAAGAATGATGCCAATGAAGAATCGTGTAGGTTTTGTGGGCATGCAAGATATAAAGTTGCGAGTAACGGAAGACGCACTCCACACCAAGTGTTATTTTATTTACTTCTAACTCCGAGACTTCAGAGATTATATGCTTCTGAGGTGACAACTAGGCACATGACTTGGGATGAAGAACATGTAACAGAAGAGGGAATGGTGTCTCATCCGTCAGATGGAGATGCTTGAAAAAGGTTAGACACAAAGCATCCTGATTTTGCTTTAGAAGCTCGTAATATTCGTTTGAGTTTATGCACTGATGGCTTTGCTACCTTCAACAAAAGTGGACAAATTTATTCTTCTTGGCCGGTGATTATTACTCCTTACAATCTTCCACCTCATATGTGCATGAAAACGGAGCATATGTTTATGTCATTGATAGTGCCAGGACCGAAAAACCCGAAGAAGTTGATTGATGTTTGCCTCCAACCTCTCATTGATGAGTTGATGCACTTGTGGGAGGTCGGTGTACCTACTTATGATGTCTCGAGGAGAGAGAACTTCATTATGCGTGCAGCTCTACTTTGGACAATAAGTGATTTCCCTGCATATGCTATTTTGTCGGGATGGAGCACTGCTGGTTTGATGGCTTGTCCGATTTGTATGGAATCAGGATCTGATTGTTTTCGGCTGAAAAATGGAAGGAAGGCTACCTGGTTTGATTGCCATAGAAAATTTTTAGACATTCACCATCCCTTTCGTAGAAATAAGAAGGACTTCTATCGAGGACATGCAGAGACAACGTTGTCACCGCCAATGCTAACGGGGGAGCAGATGTGGGAGCGGGTATGTGAGTTGCCAACGGTCATTGATGATCCTTTTCACACGTCACCAGACTATGGGATTTCGCATAAGTGGACTAAGCAGAACATTTTCTGGAGACTTCCGTATTGGAAGGACCTTCTCATCCGTCACAATCTCGATGTTATGCACATTGAGAAAAATGTGTTTGACAATGTCTATAACACCGTGATGGATATCCCTGGTAAGACGAAGGACAACTTGAATGCACGGAAGGATCTTCGCCAGTATTGTCATCGACCTGAGCTGGAGGTAGCTGATGACCACAGAGGCGCAAAACCTAAAGCAATTTATACCTTATCACGAGAGGCGAAGAAAAAGGTGGGTCAATGGTTGAGATTTGTGAAGTTTCCGGATGGCTATGCTTCTAATATGGGAAGATGTGTTATGAGTGACGATTGCACTCTCACTGGGATGAAGAGCCATGATTGTCACGTGTTTATGGAGAGACTCTTGCCGATTGCTTTCAAAGAGTTATTGCCATCAACCGTTTGGGGTCCTTTAACTGAGTTGAGCATCTTCTTCCAGACTATTTGTTCATCGAGCTTGTCCGTTACTGGGATGGAAAAGTTGAAGCGCATGATTCCTATATTGGCATGTAAGTTAGAGCGTATCTTTCCTCCATCCTTTTTTGACTCCATGGAGCACCTCATTGTTCATTTACCGTATGAGGCACAAATAGGCGGCCCAGTGCAGTATCGATGGATATACTTTTTCGAGCGGTTTTTATATCATCTAAAACGGAACATCGTCCAAAAGAGTAATGTTGAAGCGTCAATCGTGATGGCATATTTAAGGGAGGAAATAGCATATTTCTCGGTTCACTACTTTCCTTCGCATGTTCCTTCGAAATTGAGGAGAGTCGCGAGAAATGATGTCTCCGAAGGTGAGGATTATGCCTTCTCCATTTTCAATCACCCTGGTGCGGGTCGTGGCAAGGAGAGAACAAGGTGGTTGAATGAAGATAATGAGTGGAAGGCTGCACACACGTACGTGTTGGTCAATTGTCCGAAAGTACAACCATACCTCGAGTGAGTAACATTTATTATCAATTAGTTATATATTTTCGATTTTATATATGTCATCATGCATCTTATATACGTATATATGGAAATTCAAACATGTAGGCTATTCGTGGCTACAATGGGGGGAGATGCATGCGGAGATGACACTATTGAACAACTATTTGCGGATTGGTTTAAACAATATGTGAGGATAAATATACTTTGCATATAAACATATATTATATATAACTCGATCGTTTCTTACCATATTAATTGTATTTTGTTTTGAAGACCATGGATAGAAACAATGGAATTGTTCCAAATACTCTCTTGTGGAGTTTGGCATGGGTTCCAAATGTGGAAGCAAAAAGTTGGGGTCGATACGTTATCAACGGCTACAAGTTCGAGACTCTACAACAAGGTGTTGGAAAGATGACAATGAATAGTGGGGTATGTGTTCGAGGCTCAAACTATGCGAATGCGGAGTCAGATTTCTTTGGTCTCCTTGAAGAAATCATCGGGCTGAAGTACCTAAGTACAAATGATTACCCGCTTAAGGTAGTCCTTTTCAAGTGCAAATAGTTAGATCCAACGACACGCGGAACACAAGTTCATCCGGTCTATCAATTTGTTGAAATCAATAAGAAATTTTTTTATCAGCGGTACGAGCCTTTTGTACTCGCACAACAAGCTGTGCAGGTTTACTACCTTCAATATTCAGGAGCCCCACGTGAGCGAATGGATTGGTATCATGTCTGCAAGACAAGGGCTCGACACAAGATAGAAGAGAGATGGGTATCCACGACCCCAACAGATGCAGCTACTGCATACCAGTCAGACGAAGTGAACCACGCTCAATACTCCATTGACATCGAATTAGAAGACTCACCCAATTCCTTGAGAGATCCCTCCGGTGCATATGATGTCTATGATGACTACGATGGAGATGCCTATAAGGATGAGGTTCCTGCTGATGGAGATGCCTTTGATGAGGGTGAGGATCCTGCTAATGGAGATGCCTCGATCTCCGGTGAGGATGAGGTTCCTGCTGATGGAGATGCCTCCGATGAGGATAAGATTTATGTTGATGATGAAGACTCCGAATAGACACACACTGCTTATGAAGACAGACATAGACATCAAACAGGCCTAACAACGTAGATTTTCCATTATGTATGCACCATCAATATTTTTTTTGTCATGTATATGGACCTGTGAGGGAATCGAACCCACATCACTGTGCATGCACAACGCTCTTCCGAATTGAGCTAACAGGCCGAACAACACAGATTTGCAATTACGCATTTGTATGCCTATCTTCTTTTTCAAAATGCCAAGCTTTCACATTCTTAGTGTCTCTAGGAAACAAGCTGACAATATTCACCAACCTATACATTATATATATTCCTTTAACAGCAGCTACTGGACAGAATATTAACACCACTCCCTAAACTGAATTCCATAGAAAAATTTAACAACACTTGAAAAACACTGGTACATTTGACAGCAGCCAATGGAAGCACATCAACACTGACTTTTACAACCCCACAACATCAAATTTGAGTTCAACAACACTTAGGTTGACGCATCAAATAGGCTGACATATTCACCAACCTATACCAAAACCACACCTAAACTAGTTATCCCTAAAGTCACATTTAGGTTGAAGCATCTACAGATTAAACAACATCACAATTCTTTCTCCCATCTCCCATTGAATCAAATAATATATCATCACACATCACACACACAAATGGAATTTAGACACAAAGCAATTAGTTCATCAATCAGGTAAGCATTTTCCAATGACTGTCCGATTATCACATAATTATATATTCAACAACAAGAATTTGATGTACTCTACAACTCAATTGAAAATAAATAACCACGAATGCAAAATAGGAGCAAATTACCTAAACCAAGCACAATGTACAAATTAAACTCTAATCCAAGCTTTAAACCGAAACCCTATGTCAATCTAAAACTGAATTCCACTTAGCAGTGCAACAACAGTTCAACAAACATGCAGCAGTGAGACGAAATTTTTAATTTCATAAATCACTTAACATATTAGACACGAAATTTGGCATTGCAGTGCATCTACACCGTAAATCAGAGTTGGGCAACACAATAAATTGCATAAAGAAATATGCAAATGAAACAGAAGAAGGAACCCTAACTCATCAACACCAAAGCCCCAATTCCGTAAATTTCATATCAAATAATCCACTAATGCAGAGACAATGGTGCATGACAAGCGGACTGTTTCATCAACACCAAAGCCCCAATTTGAATAATTTCAATCTCAATCTCAGACAGTGAATGAGTAGATCGAAATAAATAAGAAAGAAGTACCCTTGCTATAGTAAATCAAAATCTTATCAACCTGAAATCCCCAATTTCAATAACATTGGTGGGATCTGTAAACCCTAAAAACAATTTTAGAGGGGAGTAAAAATGAACATACCGTGAGAGAGTAAGAGATGAAGGGGCTGGATCAGCGAGCGCGGGAGAGAGCGAGAACAGAGATAAAAGGTTTGAGGAACCCTAACTCATCGATTCTCCTTTTTCTCCGGAGATTCGAATGTGCTTACCTTCGCCGGCGATTTGAGGAACCCTAACTCATCTCCTCGCCATGACACAAGCCGATTAGAGATGGGCCTTTTTTTTACCCGAAATATGATGGGCCTTTTTTTAACCCGACCCACACCCTAATTCAGAAACCCTCCCTCCCAATTTCCAGGACGCGGGCGAGGGAAATCCAAAATTTTCAATTACCCGGCAATTGAAAGGTTTCGACTATTCCGAAACCCTAACTCTCTCATTCTCTCACATTCTCCAGCCTCCTCAGAAACCCTAACTCTCTAAATCTATCAATCTCTGATTCTCTCATCTCTAGCCTCCTATCTCGCTCTATGTCCATGAAACCCTAATTGAATCTCTCAATCTCCAGATCTCATCTCTCCGGAAACCCTCTCTCAATTTCTCAATCTCACAAATTGCGAAGATGAGGGGAGGCTTAAGGAGATCTTCTCGCCATGACACAAGCCGACCACCACTAGCTCCGGACACGGCACGGACAAGACCACCAGTATCCGCCGCCACTGGCCTTACTCCGACGCCCTCTCCCGCTAATGCCTCCCAACCCGTTATTTCACTTGCTACATCTCCGGTGCCCTTATCGGCTAGATCCCCGGCCAGGGTAGAGGCAAGAGCCACCACTCGAGTGACCTCTCCTACCAGGGGATCCAAACGTGCAAGCGCAGCGACCTCCTCCTCCCAAGATGTTGAACCCAACCAAGCTCCTGCAACATCCCGTCCCTCTGGCAGGCCCTCCAAATGGGTGAACGTAGCATCCACAATCCATAACCCCTCTCCCGAGCCTCCTAACCCTCTGCCTCCCAAGGGACTGAAACCACTCAAACCTCCGCCTCCCATTGTACTGAAACCACCCAACCCTCCGCCTCCCAATGTACTGAAACCACCCAAGCGCTTGCTACCTCCCAGCCCTCTGCCTCTCAAGCTCCTGGAACCTCTCGTGGTTTGCCGGCTTCTCCATCTCCATCGCCGGTTTGTGAAGGGGGCTCGTCATCTGAGACAGAAGACCACGCCAGAGAAAATGAGGATGCCCCAGAGATTGTCGAAGGACACGAAGACGAGGAAGATGCCAGAGAAAATGAGGAAAAAGCCCAAGAAAATGAGGAAAAAGCCCCACGGTGGAACAGACCAATCTCCTTTTCACTGGTCAATGGATCATAAGTCAACTTCGTATATATTTTGTTTTGCCTAATTATGCTTGATTTAGTTTTGCTAGATAAGATTTGGTTTGCTTGCTAAGAGAGATTCTGCAATTATGTGTATAATATACATGTTGTAATGGAACATTGAATGCATGTTTTAAATAAATTGAACATAGAGTTGGTTAGAAGTAGTTTGTGAAATTATTGAAATACCTGCCTTGATCTATGTTTTGCATTCTGAAATTACAGAACATAGAGTGGAATTATAATTGCTTTCATCTGTTTTGTATGCCTTGCTGGAACGTTGAATACCTGGTTTGAACTTCTGTCTGTGTTGAAGGAGTAAGAATTGAAATTTCTTGCTCCATTAGAGAACTTAGGGTGCATTCTGAAATTATTTAATCTATGGTCATGGAACTTAGAGTGCTTCTGTTAATTATATGTTTGTGTCTTTGCTGAGTTTCATGGGTAAGCATGATTGCATTTCTCAAGCTTTAAGCATGGTGAATTATTATTTCATTTCTCAAGCCAATTCTATCTGTTTATGCATGCTAATTTTTGTTACCAGTTTAATGGTTAACCATGGTTAAGTATGAGTTCAATTATGAAGCCAACTGTGTATATTTTTTCATGCTAATTCTTGTTACCAGTTTCATGGTCAAGCCAACTCTGTATATTTTTCTCAAGCCAACTATATTGATAACATTTTTTTTATGTTTTTGGGTTTTATGTGAAGCTTTGATTCCACAAATCCTGCGTATGGTGTCATGCTCCAAGTTATTCATTCACATTTCGATGGACCCTACATAAGGTGGGGTGATGTTCCTGAAACAACAATAGAGTTATGGTGGGGAATGTTCAAGGTAAAAAAAATTTCATTACTTGTGCTAACATTCAGTGCTTAAGTGTGAATTGTTTACAATTTCACTTCTTTGTTCCATATGTGCAGAAGCGAACACGATGGGATGAAAACCTTTTCTCAGAAGCAGTTGTGCACAAGGCTTTCAAAACAAAGGGAGGGGACCACCTTAGGAACGTATTTGGGAAGGCTCGCAATGGAAAAACAAAAAAGCCTACATGGGTGAAGCAAGTGATATGGGCCCAAATGGTGGAGAAATGGGAAAAAGAGGATAAATTTCGCCGTCAATCTGAAGTTAACAAGAAAAACAGAGCCATTGCAACAGAGAAAGGGACTCCAATTTTTAGTGGTGCATCGGTTTCGACAACTGTGATCAAGGATCGACTAGTATGTTAAAATTAAATAAGTTGTTGTTGTTTTCCCATTTCATATAGTTTTAATCACTCTTACAGTCATTATTTACCATCTATTTGGTTTGCATATGTGCACTAATTAAATGTATATATTTACTTATAGAGGCTGGAGCTTGGAAAAGATCCAACCCCAAAGGAAACATTTGAAAAGTGCCATAGGAAAAAAGATGGATCTTGGGTCGGTGCTCAATGCCAAGAAACGGTGGTAAGTAATAACTTCAATCGTCCATTTATGTTATGTACTTGTTATGTGAATAGTCTTTATGGCTTTGTTTGGTATCTTGCTATACTTGGGTATTTTTTATGCTGCTATATGGGTTCTGAGTGCATCAGCTTCCAATATGTGATTATTATGTGTAGGTACTCGTATATATTTTGTGTGTTGGTGATTAGGTTGTGTTGTATATGTTATTGAGCATGTATGTTTTATGAAATTAGTTAGTATATGTCTGTTTTTTAAGGGTCAGTTTGCAGGAAATTGGTTGTGATTATTATGTGTAGGTACGTACTGGTACATATTTTGTGTCTTGGTGATTGGGTTATGTTGTCTATGTTATTCAGCATGTATGTTTTATGAAATTGGTTAGTATATATGTGTTTTTTTAAGGGTCAGTTTGCAGGAAGTTTGTGATTGGGTTGGGTTGTCTACGTTATTGAGCATGTATATTGTCTCCTGTTGTGAATGCCTGATAAATTGGTTTTCTTGGGTTGCATTAAACATTTTACACCTTAATATGATGATGTGATCTAATTTTAATGTTGTTGTTGCTGCTTTCTTTACATTGTTTTCCTATTGTGCTCTTCTAATGTCTGATAAATTGGTTATGTTGTGCTCTTCTAATGTCTGATAAATTGGTTATGTTGTGCTCTTCTAATGTCTGATAAATTACTTGTAACACCATCGAACCTGTTGCTGCTTTGTTTACATTGCTTCTGGTTTTGTTATATTGCATTTAACATCTTGGTCATTGACGGAGGGAAAGTCGTTGATTCACCTCGCCAAAAATAAATCCCAAACAAACAAACTAGTATAGTATGCAAGTAAGGGGTCGAACCCTAGAGAATCAAGTATTTCTAAATATTGTGTATTTATCAATATAAAAAGATAATATTTTTATGAATGAAAATAAAAGAAAATAATATTGACAAAAGCAAATAAAGGATAGAAGAAAAGCGTTTTCACCTACAAGTTCTCGACTTTGGTTGGTTTTATTGATCATCGAATCATTTTCAAGTTATTATCATTTCCTACGAATTCCTCCCGTCTTGGTTTATATAGATCAAAAGTCCAACGAGTACAATTAATCACTTACACCTCAATGCAACCCTAACACGGTCAAGATTTAACAAAGAGATAGCAAATAGTCCCAAGAACTTGAGCATATAAATAACACCAATTAAAAACGGTAAATCAATGTTTAAGATATATGTCAACTCCCTACATAATCATGCTTCAAACACGGAATCCACATTCTTATGCGTGCTACTACGGAAATAACACAAATACGAAAGTATTAAATCCTAGCAAGAAATCAATATTATCAAGGTCGCGAATCAAGATAACATCAATAACATAATCAATATCACACAAAGAAGTTGAAAGAATTAAAGAGGAAAAATAACTTATATTAGAAACTCACAAACCACCAACCAAGTCTCGAAAGTGTAGGCGGAAACTAGAAAATTAGCCAAACATGGCTTACCTAAGGTTTCTTCTCTTTACTGGTGATTTCTCTACTTGAAAATTAATTGAAACTTTTTTAAACTAACCCTAGAACATCCTATTTATAAGCCTAATGTCTTCCATAAAAGGTAGATAAAAGATAGAAACTTCCTAAACAAACTAGATCAAAGATAGAACTTTCCTAATTTAATTCAGCGTCGGATTCCGCTGGCAGCGAGTAATTTCCGCTGGCAGCGAATGGCCTTGATTGAGCTCCTGTTGGATTTCCGCTACCACACTCGCTGGCAGCGACTTTCATGCCTTAGAATTTTCTCGAGCTTCTCCGAGGACCCTTCTTTCCGCTTCCGCGAGACACTGAACCCGCTGCCGCGAGCTGGGCCTTCCGCTGCCGCGAGATCTCAAACTCGCTGGGGCGAGTTCCTTCTTCCGCCAGAGCGAGTAGCCGAAGCTTCGGGTCCTGGTGATTCTCGCTAGCAGCGGACGTTGCTTGCCCTTCCTCTCTCGCTGGCTCCTCCTCTCGCGGACTCTCTCTCGCTGGTTCTCCTCTCGCTGGCTCTCTCTTCCCGCGGGCTTGCCGGGCTCCAGGGTTCTGGTTCCACTCGCTGGCAGCGACTGTATCATTCGCTGGCAGCGACTGATGCCCAGAGACTTGATTCTTCATTGTTCTTTCCTCGTTCTTTCTTTCCTCCTTTCTTTCTCTTCTTAGCTTGATTTCTTGACTTCACTTGGCCATGTTTAACAGCTTTCCCTTGCTTTCCACCATGTCGGATCTACGATTCTGCACAATTCAACCGAAATAGCGTAGATTCCGAACTTTTCCACAAAAAGAGTTTTATCTAAATTAACACTAAAACATGCATATTCTACAATGTAAATGCAACTAAATTATCCTATAATGCCAATTAGAAATGTGCATTATCAAACTCCCCCACACTTAACCTTTTGCTTGTGCTCAAGCAATGCAAAACAAAGAAGAGCAAAACCATCATCCCACACATATAATCTTTAAGTACTAACCTTGTCAAAAGCAACATCAAAGTGGAGGAGCCATGAACATGAAAGCTAACATCCTAGCAAGTATATGAACGATTCAAAATAAGGCACATATCATCCAAACTCTCCGGGATTATGTGTTTGCTCTCACTCTCATTGTGTTTAGGCTTAACAATATATCTCTCGACTCAATCCAAAATGCAAAAAGCTACATAGAAATTGACACATATATCACATATTCTCCACCGCGGATGCCATTACTCACAAGCAACATCAAGAGGTCTTTTATCAAGGTTGTAATGGGGCTTGGTAAGGAATTAAGGGCAAGGAGAATTTATGGTCATGTGGTGCTCAAAATCCGGGAATCAAGATCCTAGATAATCAAACATCAAACATCCACTCTCTCAAAAACATCATCTTAAACTCAAGCTCTCACAATATCTTTACAAACAACATTCATTTCTCAACCAAAGATAATTTCCAACTCTCTCATTCATAATGAAAATAAAAGGCTCAAACTCATGCTCTTTTTTTTTTTTTTCTTTTTTTTTTTTTCATTCATTCATTTTTTTTTCTTTAGAGCCAAAACAATAATGCACAATGTGAGGAATAAAACTAGAATTACATACTCATCCAAACTTGTAACTTTCTCAACAAAATCTCTTTTCCACTCAACCAAATCAATCATTCACCAACTCTAATCCTAATTCCCGGATAGGGTAAGGCTCATCATCGGCTAGGATAAATTTTTGTGGAGCTTCAAAGAATAGGCTAAGGCTCAAATTTGCTACAAGCAAAGGACACATATGTATGGTGAATATGGATAATAATATGGCTAAGAAAATCATGCCTCTATCATTTGAAACTCATAAGCAATAGACATATAAATTCGGCCTCAAATATAGATAACAATGTCAATCTCAAGAGGTAAGTGCATAAGGAGAGCGTAACGTCACACAAGAAAGCAAAAGGGAATAAATATGATGAAAATCCCTATAAGGCCAAAATTTCTTACTAGGACAAGTTTTGTTGGATTTCAATGATGCCAATAAGAATCATACTTGCTCAATTAAACTAACAAGTCATGCTCCAATGAAAATCAACACAAGTAGGTGACAAGATTAGCCAATTCAATCATATCATGGGATTTACAGGTTAAGCTCAAAAACTCAAATAAAATAGAGGACAATTAAGGCAAGATGGGTATTTGAATAATACATGAATGCAATGCATGATATTTTTGGGTTTTTGAATTTTTTTTTTTTCCTCATGCAATATAAATGCTAGAAATAAACATGATATGCATGTGAAAATTTTAAATATCACCTAACTAATTCAATATGTACACTAAACCCCTCCCCCACACTTGAATATTTCATTGTCCCTAATGAAATAAAGACAACAAAAATTAAACAATTGAAATAGGTGAGGGAGAAGGAAACTCACGAGCTCAATGTGGTGGTGGAAATTGGGTTTGCCACCCAAAGGGTGCCCAAGCGTTGAATTGGGCCATGATCTCCTCATGATTCTTTCGTTGTTGCTCCATGAGAATGTTATGGTTTTCCGCAATTTGTCGGTCCGTGGCATCTTGACGCTCGGTGATTTGACGGAAGGCGCTCTCAAAATAGCCATGAGAGGGAAAGCCATCATAAGACTCGCCATGGTACCCTGCATGTGAAGAACTACCTCCCCCGCCATAAGACACTCGTGGATGGGATGTCTCTATTTGCATTACCGGCTCATACTCCATCTCTGTGGGTTCTTCATAAGGCTCCTCATAAGCATCTCCTTCGTTAGCGTTCGGAGGTGGGCCCAATGGTAAGGCGTCGGATGGAATATATAAATCGGCGGGGGACGGACCGGTGGGAAGTGGGCGAGGGAGTACCAAAGTGTGGGACTTATTGACCCCGGCATACCAAATGAAGCTCCCCGCATAATCACTTTCCCTCACGATGTTAGCCTTCTTTAGCGAAGCGAAATTGAGCCTATAGTTGTCCGAACAAGGGACATAGGCATTCAAATCAATGTCGAGCTCCAATGCAAGCAAAGTAATTAAGCCCCCAAAGCCAATCTTCACCTCTTCCTTCCTTGAATGCTTTTTAGTAGCCTCACCACAAGTGGAAAAGAAAAGGTCTACCCAATCCGGGGTCTCATGTGCTTCGGGCAATAAGCAAGTCATCCATGCCCAACTTCCTTTGGAAACTTTGTTGATCTCGGCATGCCCGAAAAAGGTGTTGTTCAAGACCTTGTGGCAAAGTCTAAGGGAAGGGTGGACGATGCTATAATTGTAGTATAAGGGAAGTTTGTGATTGGGTTGGGTTGTCTACGTTATTGAGCATGTATATTGTCTCCTGTTGTGAATGCCTGATAAATTGGTTTTCTTGGGTTGCATTAAACATTTTACACCTTAATATGATGATGTGATCTAATTTTAATGTTGTTGTTGCTGCTTTCTTTACATTGTTTTCCTATTGTGCTCTTCTAATGTATGATAAATTGGTTATGTTGTGCTCTTCTAATGTCTGATAAATTACTTGTAACACCATCGAACCTGTTGCTGCTTTGTTTACATTGCTTCTGGTTTTGTTATATTGCATTTAACATCTTGGTCATTGACGGAGGGAAAGTCGTTGATTCACCTCGCCAAAAATAAATCCCAAACAAACAAACTAGTATAGTATGCAAGTAAGGGGTCGAACCCTAGAGAATCAAGTATTTCTAAATATTGTGTATTTATCAATATAAAAAGATAATATTTTTATGAATGAAAATAAAAGAAAATAATATTGACAAAAGCAAATAAAGGATAGAAGAAAAGCATTTCAACCTACAAGTTCTCGACTTTGGTTGGTTTTATTGATCATCGAATCATTTTCAAGTTATTATCATTTCCTACGAATTCCTCCCGTCTTGGTTTATATAGATCAAAAGTCCTACGAGTCCAATTAATCACTTACACCTCAATGCAACCCTAACACGGTCAAGATTTAACAAAGAGATAGCAAATAGTCCCAAGAACTTGAGCATATAAATAACACCAATTAAACACGGTAAATCAATGTTTAAGATATATGTCAACTCCCTACATAATCATGCTTCAAACACGGAATCCACATTCTTATGCGTGCTACTACGGAAATAACACAAATACGAAAGTATTAAATCCTAGCAAGAAATCAATATTATCAAGGTCGCGAATCAAGATAACATCAATAACATAATCAATATCACACAAAGAAGTTGAAAGAATTAAAGAGGAAAAATAACTTATATTAGAAACTCACAAACCACCAACCAAGTCTCGAAAGTGTAGGCGGAAACTAGAAAATTAGCCAAACATGGCTTACCTAAGCTTTCTTCTCTTTAATGGTGATTTCTCTACTTGAAAATTAATTGAAACTTTTTTAAACTAACCCTAGAACATCCTATTTATAAGCCTAATGTCTTCCATAAAAGGTAGATAAAAGATAGAAACTTCCTAAACAAACTAGATCAAAGATAGAACTTTCCTAATTTAATTCAGCGTCGGATTCCGCTGGCAGCGAGTAATTTCCGCTGGCAGCGAATGGCCTTGATTGAGCTCCTGTTGGATTTCCGCTACCACACTCGCTGGCAGCGACTTTCATGCCTTAGAATTTTCTCGAGCTTCTCCGAGGACCCTTCTTTCCGCTTCCGCGAGACACTGAACCCGCTGCCGCGAGCTGGGCCTTCCGCTGCCGCGAGATCTCAAACTCGCTGGGGCGAGTTCCTTCTTCCGCTGGAGCGAGTAGCCGAAGCTTCGGGTCCTGGTGATTCTCGCTGGCAGCGAAATTTTCCGCGGCAGCGGACGTCTCGCTGCAGCGAGATTAGTCGCTAGCAGCGGACGTTGCTTGCCCTTCCTCTCTCGCTGGCTCCTCCTCTCGCGGAATCTCTCTCGCTGGTTCTCCTCTCGCTGGCTCTCTCTTCCTGCAGGCTTGCCGGGCTCCAGGCTTCTGGTTCCACTCGCTGGCAGCGACTGATTCCCAGAGACTAGATTCTTCATTGTTCTTCCCTCGTTCTTTCTTTCCTCCTTTCTTTCTCTTCTTAGCTTGATTTCTTGACTTCACTTGGCCATGTTTAACAGCTTTCCCTTGCTTTCCACCATGTCGGATCTACGATTCTGCACAATTCAACCGAAATAGCGTAGATTCCGAACTTTTCCACAAAAAGAGTTTTATCTAAATTAACACTAAAACATGCATATTCTACAATGTAAATGCAACTAAATTATCCTATAATGCCAATTAGAAATGTGCATCATCAGTCATGTTCTTTGGCTAGGAAAAGTTCGACCATTTGGTAGAAGAAGAGGTTGAGGATGTTGTCTCTTATAATGCATCCCACTCGGTTAACATGAATGTTTTGTGGCTCAAGGCGACAGGAGGTGCGAAGAAAGGTCGCGTTCAGGGCATGGGATCGGAGGCGCCAGCTATGTTGCTCTCAAAGCCGAATCCAGAATCTGTTGCACCAGCTGTTGCATCTGTTGGTGATGCCCCTTTGAAGGAATATGTCATCTCTGAACTTTCAAGCATGAAGCAAGACTTGAGGAATGAAATGGTGGAGTTAGGGGATCAGGTGCATAGCCAAGTGACCACAAACTTGAGGGAAGAAATGTCGTCATTTGGAGATCGAGTGCAGGAAGAAGTCAGCTCAAGTGTCCGACAAGACATGGTAGCTATTGGGGAGCAACTAATGGACGAGACTAGGAAGGCCAATAAAGCTTGGCATGAGAAGCTCTTCAGCACCATGATGCAATTCTGTAAGGGCAAAGGCAAATCAAAGTAAGTTGTGTGTTTCTGTTTTGGGTTCCCACGTACTGTCTTCAGACTTAGTCGTATTTGCACTTATCGTGTTGTTGATCGAACTTGCGGGTTTGTTTAATTTGGTTGTGTTGTGGATGGTTGAACTTCTGGTTGTGTTTTGGATTTGGTTTGTATGTGTTATATGGTTCTGGATTTGTTTTGTATGTGTTTGGATGAACAAATGATGGCAGTGGTATGTGTTAATTTTGTATGTGTTTGTGCCCAGCTGTAATAAATAATTATATTATATTTATTACCGAGCTCACAAATACAATTAAAAATATATAGCCACAAATGTGGACACGGACATAGCCACGGCTATTGTGTCACATGGCCACGACCATAGCCACGACAATATTCGTTGTTGTATTCGTGGCTACAGCCACGGATGGCACCTTTCTGAACCGGCCACGGAAGTAGCCACGGGCTTGTCAGATCGTGGCTATTAGCCTTGGATATTGTGGTGGTGGCTGTTAGCGTCGAGGCATATAGCCTCGAATGGCGACGAACGTCAAATTCATGGCTATGCCCATGGCTAAACCGTTTAGCCACGGAATTTCGTGGCCAATTCGTGGCTATTTGACCGTGGCTATTTCCTGTGTTTTTGGTAGTGTCGGCAAAATTCGGACTCCTTCGGTCCCAAGGAAAGCCAGCTCGACACGGACAGAACACCGTGTAACGCGTCTCCAGAAAAGATCTCCTCGATATCGACAAGAACTACTCGATATCGAGTAAAGTGTGTCATCGACTACGGCTGGCTCGGCATGTCGGGTTGCTGCTGCTCGATCAGGCTCGGTCAAGTGATCTGGGGTCCTCGATATCGACAAGTTTAGTCGATATCGAGTAAGCTTGTGTCGACTTCTGCGTTGCTGGGCTTGGTCGAGTAGCTTCTCCTCGGCATTGGCTCGGACAAGGGGTGCAGATCTTGTCGATATCGAGTAAAGTGTGTTCGGCATCTCCGGGTCCTCGGCTTCTCGACTTGGCACATCTTCTCGACTCCGGGCATAGGTTCAGGAAGTTGTCGATATCGAGTAGCTTACTCGATATCGAGTAAACTCGTGGAGTCGGGTTGGCTCTGGCGCTCAGCTTCTCGATATGGCCTTAGTCGATCACCACAGCTCGGACATCTTTGTCGATATCGAGTAAAATAACTCGATATCGAGTAACTCTGGGTTTTTAGCTTGATTCATCCTGGTTCTGTAGTCTTTTGACTTTGGACTTCTGTAGTTGATTTCCGAGCTTTTCCAACCTTTTCCAGAACTGCTGTAAATTGCCTCGAATTCTGCGAATTTAAGAAGAAACTGGTGTAGATTCCATAATTTGGCAAATAAACATAAACTACATAGATTCTGTACTATTATAGCCCAAATGCATGAAATGTATGCAGAAAATGATATAAAATTTACTGTAAAACATGGCAGATTCGGCTCACAACAGGCACCTAAATGTGTGCAAGAAATTGAAGATTTCAGGCGTTCAAAGCGTCTTCCAAAAGCAAGTAGTTTTCTGCTGAGCCCGTTTGTTGCTGAAAAGGTAAGGATCCCGAAGCATGTTGAAAAAAAATCATTGCTCAGCAAGGTTGATCATGACTTCATGTATGAATGTGTTAAAGGCTCAAGGTATGTCCATCTTAATTTTTTATGTGTTTTTCGAGTGCTCTAGCAATATATATATATTCTGTCCTGAATTTTTAATCTTGTAATAGTATGTGCAAGGATTTTTCAGTACTTTTAATGGGAATTAGAAAAGAGAAGTCATTTTTTTAGAAACATTGTTAGGAAGGATGGTTGGCTTGATATAGATGGAAGTATGCTGAAACTGTTTTTCTTTTCAGCATCTTTTCGAGTAATGTAACTATGTATGTATTTCTGTTATTATGATTTTCTTTAAACAAATACCTTACACTGTTTACTGTTTCAGCACCTTGAAGCTGGACTGGTTCACATGAGGAAGAGAGTCAGTGAGGAACCTAGCAGCTTTGAAGGAATTGTCGTGATGGATCCTATTTTTCATCAGAAGTATCTCCCAGAATGCTCATCATCTTATGAAGAAACAAGCCCTGTTGAACAATTCACTACTAGCTACTTCTTGGGCTTATATCCTAGCGATTATCCCAAGAGTTGGGAGTCTGCAAAAAAGGTTTACACCCCATTCAACATAAACAATGAGCATTGGGTTGCCTTGGAGATAGATCTTATTGAAAAGGTTATAAATGCATATGACTTCAACCACTACATTGTGTCTGCTGAAAAGCTTGTTTATCATCTGCGTAGGATGGCTGAGTGGTTGCCAATTCACTTGGATAAGTCTGGTGTGATCCTAAATTTCAACCGTCTACATTCCACATTAACCAGGTCCCAGATCTAGTGCATAATACAACTGGGTATGGAAACCTACATTTACAATGTTTTTCAAGTCATTTAGAAGCATTTTGTTGTTGAGCTTGATATTACTATGTTTTGTTTCATTTTTTGCAGCACATCTTGTGGGATCTTTGTACTCAAAGCAATTGAAGCACTGGTGTTTGGGGGAGATGTCTGGAAGTTTACCAATGAAATAATCTTTCGATACCGAGAACTTATGGTCTCAGACTTGATTCAAGAGAGATGGAGCTTTAAATTCTAGTTAATAGCATCTTGTGTGTAACACCATCTATCAGATTTAGGGATTTCAAGACATTCTAATGTAGTTGTAGTGTAGATGTATTTCTGGGGAATATTATGGACAACCGATATTTTTTGTAGCATTTTGGATGCATTTTCTATGGCACTCTTTAAGCCAGTGAAATTGACATTTATCTAATGGTTTAACGTAAAGTGTGCCAGTATTCCTGTTTTAGCATTGTTTTCAGCAAGTTCTTCAGCAAATATTTCAGCAAATGTTTCAGCAGATATTTCACCATATTTGTTTGCTGAAATAGTTTATAAGTTAACCAAAAATCAAAATCATCATTATTTGTCTGTATCTATCTGGTGTTGAGCTTATTAAATTGAGATTTAGTTAATGGTATAATGTAAATTGTTCATTTTTCTTGTTTCAACATTTTATTTCAGCAAGTTATGTTTTCAGCATTTTGTTCAAGTTGACACCAATATACAATGTTAAGGTGCCATATTTTAGAGAAGCACATAAATGTTAAGGTGCCATATTTTGTTCAAGTTATGTTTTCAGCATTTTTTGTCAGGACGTTGTTTTCAGCACATTTTTCATGCTGAAAGAGAGAGGATTGTCTAGATTAAAGCTTCAGCATAGCAATAACTGTTAACCATAATAAACTAAAAATAATATGATATAGTATAGCAATGACACAGAGTACAATTAATTACAAAAACATAAAGAATCACATAAAAATCATATCTGATTGCTGAAACAGTGTAAAACTGAACTAAAAATTAAAATCATCATATTTTTCTATAGCCAGCTGGTGTTGAGCTTTTGAATTCTTCCCGTGCTCCCTTTGAAGCCGTTTCTTACTGTATTTTGATCTTCTCACAAACTCTCCTTTGGAAATTTTCCTTTTCTAAGGAGGTCGACCACTTCTTTTCCTTACATTGGGGGGGGGGGTAACATTTAATTTGTTTAATATATTCAGGAAGGTTTATTTCATCATCAGGAAGGACTGGATATATGGTTTCAGCATGTGCCAAACTCCAAGCTTCATTTGTGTAGAAACTTGCAACAAAATGTGACACATCAAGCTTTTTAGTCACTATTGCCGACAGAGCGTGTACGCATGGGATTTTTTGAATGTCAAACACCCTACAGGTGCATTTTTTTGCTGAAAGATCAACAGCAGTCCGCGTACCTTCTCTAGTAACTTCAAAGACAGACTCATTCAAGTGCTTTACAGTGTATGCACCGACATCCTTTTGCAATTCTTGAATCATTTTTATTATTGCAGGGGCGACTCTCTGTGTATTCAGTGTTGCAGACTGCCTTCTCTCTTGAGACTACTCTGTGAACTTATCTCTGAAAAACAGAGTTTAAGCTTTCAGTGTTGTTGGATGTCATCATGTTATACCGATTACCTTTTGCATGTGCTCTTGCCCACCTCTCCAGCCCCGCGGATATCAAATAGGTTGCTAGGTTTGGGTATTCTTCTTTTATACGGTCAAATTGGTAGGCAAAATCACCAACAGTGTAGGTTTCAGCAGCCTGTTGGAACATGTCTGGAAGATGTCTTTTCTTGAAAGTTGCATGGATGTTCTACTTCAAATGCCACATGCATACGCAATGGGTAGCATTAGGGTGTATCTTTTTTATAGCCTTAGCAATGCTGGAATGCCTATTAGAAACAAACAACAAATCATCTGTAGGTGGTATAACTTTACTAAGTTGCTGAAAAAACCACTCCTAAGATGCATTATTTTCTGTGTCAACAATCCCAGTAGCTAAAGGGTATAATTTCATATTTGCATCTTGGGTAAGTGCTCCAAGCAATGTACCCTTATATTCCCCTATTAAGAATGTGCCATCTACAACAACAACCTATAAATAATACAGGAACAATTTAAATGCTGAAATCATCATAATTTTGCTAAATTATAAATGATTATGTATATATACATACCTTTTTTTAAGATGGGGAATGCTCTAATGGATTGTCCATAAGACAGGAACATGTATTCGAACCTTTCAGCACTGTCTGTTTTAATGAGAGCTACTGTCCCTTGATTTTTCTCCATAAGAATGTGACAATATGACGGCAAGACAGCAAAATTTGATTCCAGTGACCCTTTTTCTCTCACTTGTGCTATTCGTGCCGCCTTCCATGCCTTCCAATAAGTAATTGAGATCTTGTGGTCCGTTCTCATCTTATCAATAATTTATTTTGGGTTGTATCCACTGTCGAAAACACATAAATTAGTAAATGATTGCCAAAACTATCAATATGATGAAACAGATTGATAAACCTATGAATGATCTAACACTTATTGGCTAAACTGATTTATTAAATTGATTTATTGTTTGCTTAAACTAATAATAAATAGTGCTGAAATGAAAGCTGAAATTAATATAATAAAAAAAAAACAAAAAAACAAAAATGCTGAAATTAACTGTTAAAACAGTATACACCTTGGTTGTATGAGGCTGGCAATAACATTGGATGGTGCATGCCCGTAGTGTCTTGTTCTTGTATCCCATGTGCATGTGTGTATACCTCTATACAATATCACCTCATGACAAATAGATAAAATTCTCTTTGTATGCAATTTCCAATCACAATTTCTGTCTATGTGACGAAGGGGTTTCTCGACCAAATAAATTTGTAGTCAAGACCCCGCTATAGGATAGTGGAGCCAGGTTCGTCCTCAGGAGAGAAGTCAGCGGTTCTAGGTTTAGTGTGTTTTGGGGTTCAGGGATATCGACAAAGAATAGAGAGGTCGATGTCGAGGGATGGAGAGAGAATGGTGGTTTGATATCGAGTAGAATATGTGCCGAATAAAAATAATAAAATAAAACAAATAAAGATGCAAACTTCCAAGGTTAGGGATCACCGCAACAATAAACATATGTGTAGATTATAAATCACATAAAGATGCATGCTTTATATCAAAGAATCGACTTTCGCAAATTCCAACAATTTAGGTGATAGAGGCTCTCGCATAAAAACCTAATTTGTTTCTACCTTTTCTTAATTAGGATTAGTCGGCTGTCGCAAATAAACCCTAATTACTATCCAGTTCATAATAAGATCACTTTCGCTTCAATATCATGAATAAGGAATTTCCTCAACTCTCGCAAAGGATTAAGCACATAGGTAGATGATGATAAAGACTTATAAATTCATGGATTTATAAATCAAACACACATATTTATGTTGGGATCACCCCAATCCTAGAAGAAGAAAATTAGAAACAAAACATAATAAAAGAAATTAACTTTAACATAAAATAAACTAAAACTTACAACCGTTCTTCTCCTTCCTTCTCCTTCTATCTCGCCTCCTCTCTCTCTCTCTCTCCTCTCTCGCCTTCTCTCTCTCTCCTCTCTCCTTGCGCCCTAAGACGACTTGGCTTGAATGAATGAAAATTAGCCCCCTAGGGCTTTATTTATAGGCTTCATTCCCTAGCTATTCTAGGAAAGAAATTATATCTATATCTATATTTATCTACTTACTTAAAGATTAAATAATGGAATAAAAGAAATAAATCAACTAGGACTATATCTAATTTGTGGATAAATCCTCCATTGAGTTGATAGATCTTGATAGGTCTTGATGGAATTTGATAGAATTTGATCTCGAAAATATCTCCATCGGCTTCGGGATAGAACCTTAACAAGATTACCGGACTGCCCGACGTCGGCCACTGGGACTTCTTCGATATCGAGTAGAATTCCTCGATATCGAGTAGCACTTTCTCCGTCTTCTGCTTAGCAACTCGATTCCGGCTTCTGGACGCAAAGTCGACTTGGGTTTTCCTCGATATCGAGTAATTTCCTCGATATCGAGTAACATGTTCTTCGTCTTCAGTCTCCTTCGTCGACCTCGGCTCCAGGACAGCACCTCGACGTGACTTTTCCTCGACATCAAGTAAATTCCTCGACGTCGACGAACATCTTCCGCTCCTAGCTTCACTTTCGATTTCTGGGGTCTTTACTCGATTTGGGCTTGGTTGATATCGACTAAAATTACTCGATATCGAGTAAATCTCTCAGCTTTCTGCTACGTTCTTGAAACGCACTTTCTTGAGTCCTCGTTCGTCGGATTGAAGCATATGACCATGCGTTGGAAAGCTCTTTTCGAGGGCTACAACTCTCATGAAGACATCAAAGCTTGATTCAGAATGATGAATACCTAAAAATGGTCTTTTCTCCAGCTGCACCATTCTTAGCTTCTCCATGACTTTCCTTTAAGCTCCAAAATGCGTCCGATTTCTGCGAAATATAACAAAAACTTGTGTAGACCTCCATATATTGCAAATAAGTGTAAACTAAACAGATTCTGTATTATTCTAACCCAAATGTATGCAGAAAACGATATAAAAGTAAGTGTAAAACATGGCAAATTATGCTCACAACAAACACCCCAACTTAAGCTTGCTTGTCCTGAAGCAATACTTTTAGTTGTCATACAGGGGAAGAAATCAAAACCCTCAACATATTAGATTCATTCTCATATGTCTCTGCAATTAATTACCATCCTCGAAAAGGTACTAATGTCACAAATCCATGCATGTGCAATTAAAAAGCAACATCTACTCACAAAAGGAGGGTTATGCAAAAAACAATTCATGTGACAAAGAATTAATAATCAAGAGGACTTTAATTTAAGCTCAAATATGGAGTAGATTGGTAAAAGGCTAAAGGTGGGCAATTTTTGGCCATTTGGTGCTAATGATCCGAGAAATGGAGTATTTCCAAACTTTCTTTACCACATTTCTTCTTCATAAGAATCATCACCTTTCACATTGCTTTTGTCAATAATAATGCTTTTACCTCTCTAACCTCAGCACTGCCTTCTCGCGAGTCGCAAACATGGGTGTCATGAATGACCCCGGATACTTAGTGTTTTGGACTCCTCGCATTGGTATCCCATCTCGCGAAACTATTATCTCAGTGAGCAGGGTCGATCTACCTTTATCTCCTGAGGTGATCGGAATTTTTCTCACTCATTAAATTTTCCATAATTTTCAAACATTCCTACCAAACTCCAACAATGATATATAACAACACAACTACCATATGACAATCTCCATAATGTAACATCATTCTCAACATAATCCCCGGATAGGAAATAAGGTAAGGAATGGGCAATATTTAGATCGTGTGGAGCAATATATGAAATAAGGCATATTATGGCTTTTGTGATGCATAAGCATAGGTAAGGCTAGGATTATAAACAGATGAGCATTATATGAAAAATATAAAGTCCTCCATTCTCTTATTATGCAACATGTCAAAAGCAACTTCAAACTTACCTCCTTTCATGGTTTTCAAGAAAATATGCACTTCATTGTAACTTCCCTTTACTAGGCAACTTCATGCTATATCTCTAATGAATCCAATTTTGCATCGTCGAGTTCAATATAAGCTTCCATGACACTTATCAAAAATTTAAATGGGGGTCATTTTTTCAAACTTTGGAAAACATCCATATAAGCACATAAATCGATAATGAATTCCAAAATAGCCATGTATAAGCAATTCAAGAAATAAACTAAAAAATATGCACATATATGTCAAATATGTCAAATATGCATGAAGTAAGCCCTTCCCCCACCCCATACTTAAACATTACAGTGTCCTCACTGTATAAAAAAATAGGGGAAAAGAAAGAAACTCACTAGACATATGTGCAGGACTTCAAAATATCGAGTGGATATGCTGCTGGGCCTAGTCTGATCTTAGCTTGCTTCTATCTCCATGGACCTGAAAAATGTAGAAGAGAAATACCCACAATAGAAAAACTAAAAGTTCAAAACCAAAAACAAAAGCAACAATGTCCTAAAATCCCAAAAATAAATGTCTATTTACAAGCTCTAGATTTTATGGTCGCTAGACCGACTTCTTCATTAAGCATTAGCATGGCTCATCTTTGTCCGGAGGTATAGGTGGATCTGGTGGTTCTTCCGGTAGTGGGAAGCGTGGGATGTCATCCGGGGGCATCATATGAAAAAGCTTAAACCTCCCCGAGTGGACGCTCCATGGCTTCACCAATTCATCTTCCCTGGCTCGAGCTAGCATGTATAAGGGAAGATATAAAGAAAATATACATACCTCATCATCATACCTCGTCCGCTTCATAGGTTTACTTGATTGCACGTCTCCACCACAGCAAAACGGTGGAGTGGGAAGAGATATTTCCACCTCATCATGCGGAGCTTCATGCCACTTTGCTAGGACCCCATACTTGAATATGAACATCGGTTGCTCAAAATAATCGGGGATAGCCTTCACCTTGTAAAGTAAAAGCGATCTTGGAATGCCCTGGTCAACAATGTCTAACTTCTTCTCTTCTAGTGCTATTTCTCCTTGGGATCCTTCATATGATTCATCAACAATAGGTAGCAAAGTAGGAAAAAAAAATTGAGGAAGGACATACTTGGTTGTCGACATCGAGTGGGTCAATTGCTCGTCGAGAGGAGGGCATGGTCCTTTAGACTGAATGGAAGCCTCAAGCCTTCGGATTTCGTCTTCCAGCCGATCTATTTCCCTTAATCGCGACTCCTCCACTGCAATCCTATTTCTCCGTCTCAAATCTTGAAACCATTCTTCCCATGCAGGATTCCCATCGACAAAGTCTTCCATTTTGTACCTAAGCTTTGAAATCACAATCAAGAACACAAATGAGTGGAAAAATCTTGGCACCTAGTTGGTACCGGTGAGGTAGGTGGTGGTAGGGTATGTGATAGGGTAAGAAAAAGGGATGGGCTTTTCTGAACCTTAAACAAAATTAAACTAGGCGCGATTGATATCTCCCCGGCAACGGCGCCAATTTGACGAGAGGGTTTCTCGACCAAATAAATTTGTAGTCAAGACCCCGCTATAGGATAATGGATTCAGTTTCGTCCTAAGGAGAGAAGTCATCGGTTCTAGGTTTAGTGTGTTTTGGGGTTCAGGGATAGCAGGAGGAGGTGATGAGGGTGGCTGTCGACAAAGAATAGAGGGGTCGATGTCGATGGATGGAGAGAGAATGGTGGTTAGATATCGAGTAGAATATGTGCCGAATAAAATAATAAAATAAAACAAATAAAGATGCAAACTTCCAAGGTTAGGGATCACCGCAACAATAAACATATGTGTAGTTTATAAATCACATAAAGATGCATGCTTTATTGATACGTTTGGGTACCCGATCCTTCGCCTGTGGGCTCAAGATCAAGAACCACGCCGTATATTTGCCTGATCTTGCAATGCTCTATGATATCTCCTGATTAACAATTAAATTAAGCTAATTAATAACTAAGTAAAAATTGTTAACTTAAGCAATTTCTAAACTAATGATATATATCTCGGTGGAAGGAATTCAATTTAATTAAACCTAAGCTAAGCAAGTAACAGTTTTTTTTTATAATTTAAGAAACTAATCTACTAATAATGAAACTTAACTAAATGAAACTAATTAGCAAAGTAACAGTAACGATGAATCAAGAAAGCAAAGAAAGTGATCGAAGAGAGAGTAGCGAGCAGGTGGCGCGAGGACTTCGGACGCGCAGGTGCTGGGTCTCGGCACACAGGACTGGAGTCCTCAGGGTGTGCGCGGAAGGATGCAATCGCGAGCGGGACAGGGGCGTGACCACGAGACGCAAGGGCGCGCGATCGACGGAGCCGGGGTGCGCGAGTAGCGCTGGGGATCCTGGGCTGTGCGGAGCGAGGACGTCGGGGACTGCGGAGCGAGGACGTCGGGGACTGCGGAGCGAGGGCACGGCGCTGCGATGCAGGGGCGCCGCGCTCGCTGGAGCGGATCTCCTCGCCGATGAAACCAAGGGCTGGCCTTCTTCCGGCGACAGCTTCTCGACGAAGGTTTGGCCTGTGCTCGATGTTGACGGAAAGCAGGAAGGGAATGGTGACTTGTGTCGGTGAAGATGAAGAACAACGTGATGGTGATGATGATTTTAGTGCCGAGAGATTTAGAACACAAGAGCTTTTTGGGATTGATAATCGAAGAACCCTTAATCCATAAAGGGTTTCTTCAATTCTATTTCAATCTGCATAATTCAAAGTGCGTAACATTTAATTTATAGTAAAGCTTCTAAGAGATCTAACCAATCCTTCCTTGCAAAGGAAAGAGGTTTGGATAGATTAATTCTATCTAAAGATAAATAAAATAACATAAGATAAATAAATCCTAATGAGATAGAAATTTAATAACTTGGTGGCCAAGTATTATATCTAGAAGAGATATAATTAAATTCCACCTTATTTATCTAATTGCATGAAATAACAAATTAATTAGATCCGGCCCAACACAAGTGTGACTCGGCCCATGCTCTTCGACAAGACCAATGGCCCACTCGGCCGAGTGGCTTCTTGGTGGTGCCGAGTTTAGGTGAATCATGGCGGGTGCAGACGAGTCTTCCTGAGCTCCGTGTGTGGACGTAGGCTCACTTTTTGTGCTGGTGATGTAACCTTGAGCCAAGTGATCCAGGGTGGCCTGAACCCTTGCTCTAACGTTCCATGGTGACGGACAAGAAAGGCCTTAGTTGCATTTTGAATCTTCTTGGCCCTTGAACGAGTGACAGGGCCATCAAATGGAACCTTCATGTTGTCCTCAATGTCACCAGGCGTCATCGATAATTGAGCGGCATCATTTATAGCAAAGAATCGACTTTCGCAAATTCCAACAATTTAGGTGATAGAGGCTCTCGCATAAAAACCTAATTTGTTTCTACCTTTTCTTAATTAGGATTAGTCAGCTGTCGCAAATAAACCCTAATTACTATCCGGTTCATAATAAGATCACTTTCGCTTCAATATCATGAATAAGGAATTTCCTCAACTCTCGCAAAGGATTAAGCACATAGGTAGATGATGATGAAGACTTATAAATTCATGGATTTATAAATCAAACACACATATCTATGCTGGGATCACTCCAACCCTAGAAGAAGGAAATTAGAAACAAAACATAATAAAAGAAATTAACTTTAACATAAAATAAACTAAAGCTTACAACCGTTCGTCTCCTTCCTTCTCCTTCTCTCTCACCTCCTCCTCTCTCTCTCTCTCTCTCTCTCTCCTCTCTCGCCTTCTCTCTCTCTCCTCTCTCCTTGCGCCTTAAGACGACTTAACTTGAATGAATGAAAATCAGCCCCCTATGGCTTTATTTATAGGCTTCATTCCCTAGCTATTCTATGAAAGAAATTATATCTATATCTATATCTATATTTATCTACTTCCCTAGCTATTCTAGGAAAGAAATTATATCTATGTCACAATTTCCTCGATATCGAGTAACATGTTCTTCGTCTTCAGTCTGCTTCGTCGACCTCGGCTCCAGGACAGCACCTCGACGTGACTTTTCCTCAACATCAAGTAAATTCCTCGACGTCAACGAACATCTTCAGCTCCCAACTTCACTTGTCGATTTCTGGGGTCTTTACTTGATTTGGGCTTGCTCGATATCGACTAAAATTACTCGATATCGAGTAAATCTCTCAGCTTTCTGCTACGTTCTTGAAACGCACTTTCTTGAGTCCTCGTTCGTCGGATTGAAGCATATGACCATGCGTTGGAAAGCTCTTTTCGAGGCATACAACTCTCATGAAGACATCAAAGCTTGATTCAGAATGATGAATACCTAAAAATGGCCTTTTCTCCAGCTGCACCATTCTTAGCTTCTCCATGACTTTCCTTTAAGCTCCAAAATGCGTCCGATTTCTGCGAAATATAACAAAAACTTGTGTAGACCTCCATATATTGCAAATAAGTGTAAACTAAACAGATTCTGTATTATTCTAACCCAAATGTATGAAATGTATGCAGAAAACGATATAAAAGTAAGTGTAAAACATGGCAAATTATGCTCACAACACTATGCATATTGCTCTATAATATTTTGGTGTTGAATTTTTAACCTGAAATCCAAATATGTCCGTCATAGACATAATGTATAGAGCATCTTTTACTGTCTGTCTAGATTCAAATGTTTTTCCAACATACATAATCCTTGGGCATTGAGTGACATGGTTGACAATATTGTCCGTGATAGAGCTTCCAGCACCCCTTTCATCAACTATGTTTCCTTTTCTTTTCATCATGGTATAGCGCTCATTCCAATACCCATCATTGGAGTTATCTGAAAATGATTCACTATTTTCAACATTAGAGGAATATGAAAATCTGTCAGCATCCATATTGTCTTGTGGCACATCCTGAATCTCATCAAAAATAGAAATATCTTCTATTATATCCATATTGCTGCTATATCTGTCATCAGTTTCAGCACTCATTAGTTTAAGCAAGCTCAGCAGTAAGTGTGTTTATGGCAGAAGCATCTTCGCGAATTTGAAATTCATGGACAACAATATCCAATGACAAGGTGTTCGTGACACACAACTCTACAGTAAAATTTACTCCATCCAATTTACTCAACAACAAGAATTCTCTTAAATCAGCATGAGAATCTACCTTAAGCGGTGCTTTCAATGTCTTGAAGGGGTGCAAATGGCTGAATTCCAATTCAACTTATTCATCAACATTGAATCTGTTGTAAACCTTGTCCCTCAAGGTTGATAAAGTGATTGAATCCTCTAACACAAAAGCTTTTGAAGTAGTGTTTCCATCGAACAGTAATCCTGTTTCAGCAACTTTCCACTTTCCCCCATACACAACAGTTACAATGTTTGATGACATTCCTATCCCTGCAATTCAATGTTTGACAGTATTAAAGTACTTGAAATATAATTTGAATGCATTTCCGCAAAAACGAACAGGGCAACAAAAAACAGAGTTGCTGAAACAATTAAAAAACAGATAACTGCAATCCACATAAGATCAATATTCGATAGTTTCAGCAATAAAAAACGATAGTTTCAATCCACATGCTAATGTTATATAGAAAATCGAAACACATACCCGCAGAAACACTTTTATTAGCAATAAAAAAACCGAAAATCTGTAAGTTTCAGCAGATTTGGTAGTGCAAAATCAAAATCAAAATAAATTCGTAGAAATTTTGCACCTTCACATCAACAATCATAATCAATTGATAGAAAGTATTGAACTATAAACAATCACAACAGATCTGTTGCAGCGTTACTTGTAGCAGAAAAATCGAAAATCCGTGTTTCAGCAAACCGAAAATCTGTTAGTTTCAACGATCACAACAGACCTGTAATGAATCAATAGCATAATCATAAGTTCGAAGAACATTTCTAAAGAATAGTCCAAAATTACAGCAAAAAACGAGCGATAATGCTTACTTTGTTGATATGCGTACGTAGTTGAAGCAATTCAGCAATATATTTTTCGATTGAGCAACAGATCGATCGTTTATAGTAGATAGATTGATTGATAGGCAAAAAAAAGGCCGATTTACAGCAGGAAGGATGAAGAGGAGGATGCTTGTGTGGCAAGTTTTTCGATAGTTTTCGGTTTCAGCATGTTGAAAAAATCGGTGGACAAATCCCAAATATGGAGAGGTTGGAAGACACATTCCTAATATAGTCCAAAATCTATATCCTAAACAATACTAAAGTAGAAGCTATTTATGACACGTATCGTGCTCTCCTTGCATTTTTTTCCCGCCTTTTTTTAACTCTTAATAATAGTGTGCCACGTGTCAAATTTTTTCCAACTATTTTTCCTTTATTTCTTTTCATAATTAAATTATTATATTTTGTTGTTTATTGCCATATATCCGAATGCCTTGTATGATTATATGTATATATTTACCTATTTATGGTAAATAATTATTCTACTCATTATAATATATTTACGACACATATTTATATTCTTTACTTTATAATATATTTACGGCACATATTAATATTTTTCACTATTTATGGTAAATAATTATTCTACTAATTATATTCTTTACGACACATATTTTTTTCCAGCTCATTATAATATATTTACCAGCATTTTGTTGTTTTTCTCTTTAAATTATCTTTTCACATATTTATATTCTTTACTTTACATTCTATATGTCTACAAAATTGTGATATTTTCATGTTCATTTGTTTAGTGCTGGTGTAATTACATATAACATATTGTAAAACTACATATCTAACTAGACTTCATTAACCAGATTTGCAGCTAAGTGATGGTCAAATCAGGGATTATGCACTGGCGGAGATTGAAAAGTTGTTGCAGTGCAATGGAAGTAGTCTTAGACGTTATCATGACATGCCTTTACCTGATGAAATTTCCATATTAGAAGGGAATAACAAACTAATCTAGGAGGAACTTCGTTATAACAGATCGTTGCAACATGATGAGCATATTAGGCTCATCTCAAGTTTCACGTAAGAACAAAGATATGTTTATAACAAAATTATGCATGCAGTTGATAGTGGTGCAGGAGGTGTATTCTTTGTCTATGGATATGGGGGCACTGGAAAAACGTTCATATGGAGATCACTATGTGTTGCACTACGTTCTAAAGGTGAAGTTGTTCTTGCAGTTGCTTCGAGCGGGATCGCTTCACTTTTAATACCCGGTGGCAGGACAGCGCATTCTCGATTTGCAATACCAATAATTATCGATGAGACTTCAACATGTGCAATAAAACAAGGTGACTGTTAAGATAATTATATATTGCTATTTTTCTTACTTAGATATCGTAATCCAATAACCAATGCATGTATAAATTTACTTATATTATTTTGTTTGGGTGCATTTACTTATATTATTAATTAAGTGTTTCCGCTACCAGATTATCATTGAATTTTTTTTTCATCAAACATGTATCGTTACACAACTTTCTATATCCATGTGTTTATGTTTCATTCTTGTGCTCATTTCTATATTACTAACATTTTTTCTACCCATTGTATCTTTTTGATATTATCCTATCATTTTAATAATAGGACATACTAACAAATGTCTTTCTCTCTTTACAGGTAGTCAATTGGCTGAACTTATTGCACAAGCGAATCTTATAATTTGGTATGAAGCACCAATGGTTAGTAAATATTGCTTTGAAGTACTTGATAACACCTTCCGAGATATTCACATATTCCATAACGGTCAAAGTCTGGGCCAACCATTTGGAGAAAAGGTAGTTGTATTTGGTGGTGATTTCCGCCAAATTTTGCCAGTCATTACTGGAGGGAGCAGAGAAGATATTGTCTATTCATCTATAAATTCTTCTTATTTGTGGAATTCTTGCAAAGTCTTGAAATTGACTAGAAACATGAGACTTCATCGTGGTAGTTCATCTATTGCTCAGGAGGAACTTAGGACCTTTGCAGAATGGATATTGAGCATTGGAGATGGTACCGCATGTATTCCTAATGACGGACAAGTATCAATTGAAATTCCACCTGATCTGCTTATATCAAATGTCACTGATCCTATTATATCGATTGTGGAATATCTAGTTACCCTTCACTCATGCTGAATTTGTCAAGTGATGAATACTTCCAAGAGCGTGCTATTCTTGCCCCCACTCATGATATTGTTGACCAGGTGAATGACTATTTGTTATCTATCATGCCGGGTGATCAAAAGGAGTATCTTAGCTCAGATTCTATTTGCAAATCTGATGCAAGCCTACGTGGTGATGATTATCCCCCCGATTACTTGAATAGTATCAAATGTTCTGGTCTCCCAAATCACAGTTTGAAGCTTAAGGTCGGTGTTTCCATCACGTTGCTTAGAAATATTGATCAGTCGGCTGGTTTATGTAATGGTACTAGGCTTATAACCACCCGGATCAGAAATCACATTATTCAGGCAAAGATCATTTCAGGTAGCAATATTGGTCGATTGATTTTTATTCCTCGCATGGTACTTACTCCTTCAAACACTCATTTGCCTTTCAAGTTTAGAAGAAGGCAATTTCCAGTTATTGTGTGCTTTGCCATGACAATCAACAAGAGCCAAGGGCAATCACTTTCGTATGTCGGATTATATCTTCCACTCCCTGTTTTTACACATGGTTAACTCTATGTTGCAATATCTAGAGTGACATCAAGAAAAGGGGTTGAAGATTTTAATTTGTGACAAAGATGGGCAATCCATGAACACACCAACTAATGTTTGTCTACAAAGAAGTTTTTCATAATTTACACTAAGTTGGTAGTTCTTTTCTTCCTTTATCCTCATCTTTCTCTATTATTAATTGTTGTTTGTTTGTTTTATCTAATATGTTAATTGTTGTTGTTTTTTTAGCAAGGTTTCTCATTGTTGGATTTTTTCATGAGTGGACTCATATCATTGCATTTAAGACTCATCCTACAAGTTTAATTATTTTACAGTTTTTTTTATTTTTTTTATTATGAATTTTACATAACAATGTAACTTTATGACTTTATTTATTTTTCTTTTAGTCCATTGTAATATTAACGGTTGATTTTGTTTATATTTTATGGTTTCACATTTTATTTTACTGAATTGTTAATTCCAATCTTTTAACATATCCCGTGCATTGCACGGGTTATGAACTAGTTATAATACTAAAGGAGAAGTCGCCTACGACATGTGGCGGCTTCTCCTTTAATGTATCTTTTTTTTTAAGATTAATTTATTTAATTGATTTATTTTAATGGTTTGTTAATTTTTAATTGATTTATTTTAATTGTTTGTTATTTTATTGTTAAAATCTAAACTAATCTAATCTAATTTAGAAGAGATCCTAACCAAATCTTAAAAAATCAACGTGATGTAAATTTATAGGATTGATTTGGATGAGGCTATCGGTAGCTTTTTTTTTAACATTAATTGATTAATTTTAATTGTTTGTTAATTTTTAATTGATTTATTTTAATTATTTGTTAATTTATTGTTAAAATCTATACTTATCTAATTTAGATGAGATCCTAACCAAATCTTCAAATATCAACGTGATGTAAATATATATGATTGATTTTGATCCCCTCAACCTGCTATCGGTAGATTCTTTTTATTTTATTATAAATCAAATTACTTATTGAAATACATAATTCATTCATTTTTCCCTAAATCTTAACCGATTGATTTTCTTTTTCAATTTCTTTTTATTAATTTCACTAAAACTATTTTGAATTGGATATTTTTGCAATTTTGAATTTGAATAACAATTCGGATAAACTTAAATAACTTAAAAAATCTAATTGGTTTTCTTTTTATTATTTATTATAAATCAAATTCCTTATTTAAATACGTAATTAATTAATTCATTCATTTTTCCCTAAATCTTAACCGATTGATTTTCTTTTTAAATTTCTGTTTATTAATTTCATTAAAATTATTTTGAATTGGATATTATTTTAATTTTGAATTTGAATAACAATTCGGATAAACTTAAATAACCTAAAAAATCTAATTGGTTTTCTTTTTACTATTTATTATAAATCAAATTACTTATTTAAATACGTAATTAATTCATTCATTCATTTTTCCCTAAATCTTAACCGATTGATTTTCTTTTTAAATTTGTTTTTACTGATTTCATTAAAATTATTTTGAATTGGATATTATTGCGATTTTGAATTTGAATAACAATTCGGATAAACTTAAATAGCTAACAAAATCTATATTCGTATACAAAAATACCCTTGTGTCTTCTATAAATTCTATCATCTCTCCTTCAATGTGTATTTCTCACTGTAAGTTTTTATTCATCATTCTAATTTATTTTAAATTTCTTGCAATCTTGTCATCGATCTAATTTTTAGCATTTTATCTTTCTACTTTGATTGTTTGTTTATAATGTATTCGAATTGGCTCTTAATTAGTATGTGCATGCAATTGCTTGTTTATAGGATAGGATAGTGTAAAAGTAAAACTTTGGGAATTGACTTGATTTAGTTCAATTTATGTTTTTCTACCCCCACTCAATAACGTCATAGTTTTCGAGGTGAGTAATGTACAAATTTCTATTCTATAATTATAATTTAAAAATTAAACTATTAATGTCTTTCTATGACCTTTTAACTTAATGTGGATGGTTTCATTTCTCTATTGGGATAAAAAATTTCCTATATTTTCAAAATCTTAATTCCTTTTTATTAAAATAAATATGTACGTGTGTTAAAGATTTTATAGTTAATCCAATTCGACCAGTTATCGATTCTCTTGCACTCACATTTATATAAAAATTAAGATCGTTATGTTTGTGGTTTGCCGTTGTTGTTGTGAATTCCCATCTCTCCCTTTATTATGTTTGATTTGAAATATATGCAATTGCTAATGAAATCTCTTTTAATATATATGTACGACAAAAACAAATCTCAACTATGTATATGACGGAGGGAAAGTCGTTGATTCACCTCGCCAAAAATAAATCCCAAACAAACAAACTAGTATAGTATGCAAGTAAGGGGTCGAACCCTAGAGAATCAAGTATTTCTAAATATTGTGTATTTATCAATATAAAAGAAACGATTTTTATGAATGAAAATAAGAGAAAATAATATTGACAAAAGCAAATAAAGGATAGAAGAAAAGCGTTTCCACCTACAAGTTCTCGACTTTGGTTGGTTTTATTGATCATCGAATCCTTTTCAAGTTATTATCGTTTCCTACGAATTCCTCCCGTCTTGGTTTATATAGATTAAAAGTCCTACGAGTCCAATTAATCCCTTACACCTCAATGCAACCTTAACACGGTCAAGATTTAACAAAGAGATAGCAAATAGTCCCGAGAACTTGAGCATATAAATAACACCAATTAAACACGGTAAATCAATGTTTAAGATATATGTCAACTCCCTACATAATCATGCTTCAAACACGGAATCCACATTCTTATGCGTGCTACTACGGAAATAACACAAATACGAAAGTATTAAATCCTAGCATGAAATCAATATTATCAAGGTAGCTAATCAAGATAACATCAATAACATAATTAATATCGCACAAAGAAGTTGAAAGAATTATAGAGGAAAAATAACTTAAATTAGAAACTCACAAACCACCAACCAAGTCTCGAAAGTGTAGGCGGAAACTACAAAATTAGCCAAACATGGCTTACCTAAACTTTCTTCTCTTCAATGGTGATTTCTCTACTTGGAATTTAATTCATTTAAAACTTAAGCCTAGAACATCCTATTTATAAGTCTAATGTCTTCCATAAATAAGGTAAAAGATAGATAAACTAGATAGAAACTTCCTAAACAAACTAGATAGAAGATAGACTTTCCAAATTTAATTCAGCGTCAAATTCCGCTGGCAGCGAAAATTTCCGCTGGCAGCGAATGACCTTGATTGAGCTTCTGTTGGATTTCCGCTACCAACTCGCTGGCACACTCGCTGGCAGCGACTTTTCCATGCCTTAGAATTTTTCCATCCTCCTAGGACCCTTCCTTCCGCTTCCGCGAGACTCTGAACCCGCTGCCGCGAGCTGGTGCTTCCGCTGTCGCGAGATCTCAAACTCGCTGGAGCGAGTTCTCCCTTCCGCAGCCGCGAGTGGCCGAAGCTTCGTCCCCCTGATGATTTTCGCTGGAAGCGGAATTTTCCGCGGCAGCGGACGTCTCGCTGCAGCGGAATCAGTCGCTAGCAGCGGACTCGCTTGCCCTTCCTCTCTCGCTGGCTCCTCCTCTCGCTGGCTCTCTCTTCCCGCGGGCTCTCTCTCGCTGGCTCTGCCGGGCTCCACTCTTTTGGTTCCACTCGCTGCCAGCGAATGAAATTCCGCTGCCAGCGAAATCTGCCCAGAAACTTGATTCTTCATTGTTCTTCCCTCGTTCTTTCTCTTCTTCTTTCTTTCTCTTCTTAGCTTGATTTCTTGACTTCACTTGGCCATGTTTAACATCTTTCCCTTGCTTTCCACCATGTCGGATCTACGATTCTGCACAATTCAACCGAAATAGCGTAGATTCCGAACTTTTCCACAAAAAGAGTTTTATCTAAATTAACACTAAAACATGCATATTCTACAATGTAAATGCAACTAAATTATCCTATAATGCCCATTAGAAATGTGCATTATCAGTATACTAAGAGATAAAAACAAATCTCAAGTATACCTAACAAACCACAATAAATAAATAAATTTACTACCAATTTTCAAATATAAATAATACATTCATTTATATTGTTCCAGGGTATAATTGAAAGATGACAGATGCATTCAAATATGACAAATGCATTCGAAGACAAGAAGAATAAATTAAAGAAAAACAATTTCAACTCTAAATAACAGTACATTTCATATATAATTTATGATTATTTTTACATACATGCAATTGAGTACAAATATTAATCAAAAATGTAATAATTAACAATGTTTAGATGTGAATAGAGTTTAGAGTTTATTTGGAAAAATTATTTATACATTTTCTAATATTAAATATATTAATTTTAAAAAAAAGCCCGCACAAAAGTGCGGGTACTAAACTAGTTTTGGCCTATATGGTAAACGCCCCATAAAACATCTTTTAGATAAAACCTGTTATAGATAAATTGATTCGGAACCAATTCAATTTATTTGTTTACCTAATAAATAAAATTAATTTAAGCCACTTGAAAGGAAAACTGATTTTGAGTAGTTTTTTTATTTATATTTTTATTTTATTTGGTTTAAAAAAAATACCTTCATTTTAATTCATTTGTGCTATTCACACGGCCTGATCTCGCCATCCGCACGGTGCCGAGTTCGGAGTTCGGTGTCGGTGGGTTAGATTAGCATAATTTCCAGGTTGACCTTGGTGCCGATGTCGAGTTGGGAAGTCGGCAAACAAGCTGCCGCATAATCTGAACATAATTTGCAGGGGTAGCACATGGACTTTGGCTGACCTTGGTGCCGATGCCAAGTTGAGGAGTCGGCAACAAGCTGCCGCATAATCTGAACATAATTTGCAGGGGTAGCACATGGACTTTGGCTCCTCCAACTTAATGCCGATGCCGAGTTCAAATGTTGGCATACAAGCTGTACATGAATCTCAACATTTCCAAGTTGCACATGCCGCCTTCATTGGCTGGCGTCGAGACAAGCTTGCCGACTTCGGGTGTCGGCAGCGACACCGTGTCAATGGCGAGAAGTTAACCGTGCATATAACAGAACCCTTTTAATTTTAAGCGAAGGATGTACTGTACAGTATTTGTTAGCCATTAATATGATGCATCCAAATCTATAAATGCAAATTGATTTCTGTAGATAAAGATGTGCCATAAAAGTTGATTTGGCGGTAGTGGTTGATAACAGCGAGTTGCAAGCGGCAAAGGGTGTCAACACCGATCCCCACCACGGTACGATTCCCCTCTAAATTAAATCGATAGCTTACGATAATTAAGCGTGTGCGAGATTCACGCCCAACTCCTCTCCATTCGAGGCTGGAAGATGATTCTTCAGTGGAACTCTGAAAGATTTTCAGGAAGTTTCTCCGCCTGATCTTTCTTTGAGGCAGTTCGTCGAACACTTGGTTGATATTTTCGGTGTGTTCAAGCTCAAGCTGATTTGAAGTCCGAGGTGGTCGCGGCTGAAGATGGGTTCAAGCTACGATGATGAAGCCGGAGGAGATGATCTCAAGAAGCCGTTTCTAAACACTGGGAGTTGGTATCGGATGTCTGGAATGGGATCGAAGCAGTCCAGTATGATGAGTTCGGCCGCAATCATCCCAGAGAGCTCCATTTCCGTCGTTGCTTGTGTTCTAATCGTGGCTTTGGGCCCTATTCAATTCGGTTTCACTGTAATCCTTCCTTTTTGCGATTCAATTTGGCATCTTTTTCGATGAAATTGATAATTCATCCGAGTTTACTACTTTAAATTTGCAAATTCAGACTGGTTATTCATCTCCAACTCAATCTGCGATCACTCACGATCTCGGCCTCTCTGTTTCAGAGGTGTAGAACACTTATTCGATTCTGCTCATCCTGTTTAATCTGCTTTTGCTTAATTTTATCTCTGATTTCAATATCTGTTGGTCAGTTCTCTATATTTGGGTCACTGTGCAACGTTGGTGCTATGGTTGGAGCAATTGCCAGTGGTCAGATTGCTGAGTATGTTGGACGCAAAGGAGTATGATTTCAATCCCTAGCCATCAGTCCTACCCTATCTCTAAATACTGATCCTAATTAATGCTAATGATGTCTGTTTGATCCTTTGCTATGTTTGGATTTGCAGTCTCTGATGATTGCCTCCATTCCTAACATAGTTGGATGGCTTGCTATATCATTTGCTAAAGTGAGTGTTGGGAGCTGCCGGTGTTTGGTTCAAAGATATGATCTTTACAGTCAATTTTGATATTTTTCCTCATGCTCAGGATTCGTCCTTTCTGTACATGGGTCGGCTTCTTGAAGGATTTGGCGTGGGAATAATATCTTACACGGTAACTGCACTGGTTTGGATTTCCTTGTTTGTGTTGGATATGTCGGTGGCTTGTGGCTGGAATGCTGATGGAAATTTGTTTGGCTGTTTCTAGGTGCCTGTGTATATTGCTGAAATTGCACCTCAGAACATGAGGGGAACCCTGGGTTCCGTCAATCAGGTTGACTGTTATTTTTGTGTTTGATTTCTTTTCCTTGTGAGATTCTAGCATTACTAGTATTGACACATTTCCGCACGTTACCACGGCTTGTTTGTTAGCTTTCTGTAACCATAGGCATAATGCTGGCTTATTTACTGGGACTTTTTGTCGAATGGAGAGTACTTGCAGTTCTAGGTAAGTCTCATTCAGTGAGTGATGGCAATGTCTTGTTTGACCTAACTATACAACTTAATTGCAAATATAGATGTTCATCATTGCCGGTGTATGTAGACTCTAATTTTCTTATTGCTCAATTCTTTTTGAAATAGTTCCTTGAATTTGGTAATAGTTCCTCTCACTAGTTGTTGCTTTCCTCTGTTATAAATGTTTACATCCGTTATCATAGCGGGTTCTATTATAATTTGAAACTTGTTATAAACCTGAACCTGATCAGTTACTGTTGGACAGCTCACAGTTAAACCTTTGAAACTAATGGTTGCGTGAGTCTGTAATTTCCTGGAGGGTATCAAGCATTCTTTGTTCCAGCTGAGCAGAAAACATATTTGGACTGGCGTACCCTTTTGATTTCTCCAAGTACCTAATCCTTGTCTATTGTGAGCAATACATGCTTGTTCCTGAACTTTTCGAATGCTAAGCTAGATTTTGATCATTGACAATTGCAACTTGGAGATGATGAGTTATGCCTATAATTGTACTGCTTGTGTGGATTGTTCTGTTGAAATACAACATTCCGTGTTATGAAATACTCCAGTATTCATTGTGAATTAGCATGTGGCAAATGCGGATTTCATTCTCTCTGCAGGAATGTTGCCATGTACTATATTGATACCCGGTTTGTTCTTCATCCCAGAATCTCCTCGGTGGTTGGTATGTTTGTGCTGTTGCTTTGGTCTGCTTGTTTGTTCAATCTGCATATAATCTCACTGTGGCACAAATTTGTTTATATTTAGGCAAAAATGGGCATGACTGACGAGTTTGAGACTTCATTGCAAGTTCTTCGTGGTTTTGATGCTGATATATCTGCTGAAGTAAATGACATTAAGGTATTTGTTCATGTATATATACAAGGAATGACCTCATCTGTGATGATTTATGGCCTCCTTTTTATCTTACTGCAGCCTTCTATAATCTATATTCATAAATTGAGTTAATGTTATCAGTTATCACGTGCATTATACAGAGGTCTGTCTCGTCAGCAAACAGGAGGACTTCCACTATAAGATTTGCGGAACTCAAACAAAGAAGATATTGGCTCCCATTAATGGTTATCTCTTTGGTATTGAAAGCCTTTTTCTACCTTGCATTTACCTTCTAGATATATCTAAATGAAATAAAAATATCTGATGTTATGCAGATAGGTATTGGATTACTAGTGCTGCAACAACTTAGTGGAATAAATGGTGTTCTTTTCTATTCCAGTTCCATATTTGAAGACGCTGGTAAGTGCATTAGGATGTCATCTCCTGTTAGCTAAATGAAAAGAATAAATAAAGAAAGAAAGAAAAGGAAAAGATGCAGGAAGAAGGAATTATGCTCGTAGCTAAACGCTGATAATGACTACTTACATACTAGGTTCATGAATCAGGACACAAGAAACGTTTAAAGGTTTTCAAGCGGGTTATTTAGATATGTATTTGGTTCTGGTGTAGTTGCATACCATTTTTTGCTACAATTTAGTTTATTTTTGCTGCTGCTTCAGCATTAGGGGTAGATCAGGACTCACCGATTTTTTTTAATAGGTGTTGAATCAAGTAAAGTTGCAACAGTTGGACTCGGTGCAACTCAGGTACAAGAGGGAATGCCTGTTGAACAGAAATAGTTTGCTAAGATAACTCACACTCTAGCTTGATTATTGAAATACTGAATATTTATCTTTGTGCTGTTAGGTTGTGGCAACGATGGTTACTACATGGTTAATGGATAGAGCTGGCCGTAGGCTTCTCCTGATTGTGAGTTTCATCATACATAGTTATTCACATTTAAGAGCTCATTACACAAACTTTTTTTAAAAAAAATTACTCTCGTTCTTTCATGTTATAGATATCGTCTGCTGGTATGACGCTTTGCCTTCTAGTGGTTGCTGTGTCCTTCTTTGTAAAGGTTAGCTAAGAGCTTGTCTGGACACCCTGTGTGAATTTAATTATTCTAAACGGTAAATTATACAGCCTGGTTTTCTATATTAGGCCATTTCACACAAAGCCGCCTTTTATCCACAAAATTACTTTTATCCATCCATAATTCATGTTCTGTTAGCAAATCCACAGCAGTATAAAATGCTAAAAATGTCTTTTAATAAAGGGATGTAAAATGACCTTAATGAGCGGAATGCTCTACAAAAGGTGAATTGCTATGTAACGCTACTTTTGATGTTAGGACGCTTTATCTGATGGATCTACTGCTTACAATGTATGTTGCATTCTTTCAGTTGCCGGAGTTGTGGTATGTCCTGATGTTGTTGCTATTCTTATAGTTCCTTGAAATATGAGGGTCACACTAATCATCGATACTCTCTCTTTAGGGAATGGTGGTGGCTTTCTCCCTAGGATTGGGGGCTATCCCGTGGATTATAATGTCAGAGGTAGCCATATCCCTGAGCTATTCCAACTGATCTTTATCATTTTCCTGCATATGGATGAAGTGGATTTTTAGAAGCTTTTTCCTGAAGTACTCACTCTGACCGTGCCTCATCTGTACTTGGTAGATCCTTCCGATCAATATAAAAGGACTAGCAGGAAGCATTGCTACGCTATCCAACTGGCTCCTTGGCTGGGTGGTCACGCTGACCGCAAACGTGCTCTTGAACTGGAGCTCTGGAGGTATATCACATAATTCACATTCATTTATATGTACTCTTTTCGGAAGTGCATATTCCTAGAATTTGTTTCTGGGATTGGAACAATGGAATTCGTAAATTCCACATTTAGATTGGACTCATGGGATAGCCCACAAGCATTAGTTGATCTATCCATCTGATTGGTAACAGGAACATTCGCCATCTATATGTTGGTGTGTGCTTTCACGGTGGCGTTTGTTTGCATTTGGGTACCGGAGACAAAAGGGAGAACTTTGGAGGAGATTCAGACGTCCTTCAGATGATAAGCTTTTGCTATACACCTCTCTCTCAATGCAAAAGTTTACTGTTGCTTATGCTTCAGCTAGCTTATGAAGCAAGGTGTGTACGTAAGCCGAGTTCAGTAGCTCTAGCTTGAATCGGTGTACTGTTTCTGGGATTCTAAAAAGGAGTTCAGGTTCTGTTAAAATTTGTTAAAAAGGGTTCAATTGTATGTGAACTTAATTTTAGTCGTGTTGTCTCTTTTATGATGCATTTTAAGTTAGTGATTAATTACAGACTTCAACTACACTATGCTAAATGGGTTCAACTGGGACGTATGTAGCTACTAATATGATAATTTGTACTTAAAAATGTAATTACTTATTTATAAGTATTAATAAATAAAGTATTAATAATTTTTTCAATATAACAATTATTCATAGCAACGTGATTCTATACTCCCTTCGATCCGAGATGTTTTAGAAGGCGAAATTTGATCAACAATATTTGATGTTTTAGAAGTAATAATTACGTACACTTTGTTACTTTTGCACTAATAACAATATAATTTGTATATTTTTTTTGTTTAACCAATCACATTTATGCATAATAAATGTGATTTCGGTGTAAAAATTATTTAATGGAGTATTTAAAGTTAGAAGTGTCATTTCTTAATATATATATGCATAGTTCTAAAAGATAAAATTTGCCACACAGGCTACTTTTTTTACCCAAATTAAGTAATTGTCTCCGGACCTTATGAAATTAGGAAAAAGTCATATCCCTAAATTCGTGCCCCCCCCCACCATAACCCAAATTAGACCTCGTGCCGGTGGCTTGCCGCTCCGAGGAAGATGACCAAATTGGAGCTCGCTCTCACGACAATGGCGTTTCCGAGGAAGAAGACGAAGGTTGGATTGGCGGTGCCGCTCGCACTGGTGCCTTGCCGCTCTGACGAGCCACCTACATCCCTCCATCGTCCGGTGCGGTGCCTCTCCTCCCGTCTACAGATCGACGACGTCAGCAACAGATCGACGACACTCAGTTGAAGGTCTGTCGTTGCTCCTCCCAGATCTCGACGTGGCGATTCATCTGTAATCTGGTGGCGATGTCTCTCCATTTGAAGGTCGAATTCAGATCTGAAGGGCATTAGTGAACGCCTGCGATTCTGGTAAGGCCGAATTCAGATATGAAGGCCGCCGGGGATTGTTGGTTGTCGACAAGACGGCGCGGACACCGGATCTAATTCTAGATCTATTAGCGAGGCAGCGACAGGCGGAGGGAAAACCTGTCGTTGATCCGCCAAAGAAAACTCAAACCTATAGCAAGTATAGCAATAAGCAAGAGGTCGATCCACAGGGAAATTTGTAATTCAAGTATGATTCAAGTGTCAATTAAAGTAACCAAAGAGGGGGGGTTTTGTGTGTGAAAATTCCGCCTTTTATCAAAGCGGAGTAAAGAAAGCAAAGTAAATGGATTTGTTTTAGACAATTTGGAGAAGCAATTCTACCTATAATTTTCCACTTTATTGGATTGAAGCGATCCTTGTAACTTCTTCTCATCCTATTAAGTTTCCTATGAATGCCCTTGTCCCGACCTAATATAGTTACTAGTCCAATTAGTCCTAGAAATCCTTATCAATCGAACAGTCCCTAAAGAAGGATTTAACCCAATTGATAGCTTTAAGTTAAGAGATTAGCCAAAGTATTTGCAGTCCCTAAAGAGGGATTTAACAACACATCCAACTTCCTACTCATTCAATTAGTTCAATCAGCCCTACAGGAACAAGTTTGCCACTTAGGTTAAGGTTCACAATAAGGAATCTACAAAACCTTAGCAATTGAATTGATTCTAACTAGTTGCGCGGGCTAGATAGAATAAAACAATAGACAATCAAGCACAAAGAAGTTGAAGCATTCAAATATAGGAAACAAGGAACGAGAATTAGAAACTCACAATCAATCCAAATAAAGCTTCAAATAGCAGGCAGAGTAGATGAGTTTAGTTCCTCATGGAAGACATCGCTCAAAATCTCTAAAGTGTCTGATTAATGAAAGAGTAGAATAGAAGTGCTGGAAAATAAACTAAAAGTGGCCTTATATATGATCCCAAGTAGGCCATAAACAAATAACTAAGGTCTAGGGTTTTTTTATTATTCAAAACGCTGCGCATAAGCGCTGACGACCAATGCTGCGGCTGCGGCATACTGTTTCTTCGTATCCCGCTGCAAATTGATTGGCGGCGGCCGCGACATGGTTGCTGCGGCCACAACCAGGGGCCTTTCACGGACAATCCGTCTCGAATTTGCTCTTCTTGCCAACAGGAAAGTTGTAGCTCTTTGAAATAGCTTACTAACACATGGTCATAATAGTCAATCGGACAACCGAGGACTCCAAAAAGTGCAAAACAAGTTCAGCATTTCTGGCGACAACTTTTGCAGACTTGTTCTTCGTTTAGGTTCGCTTCTTCTTCTCATGACCTCTTGAGATCTTCATGTAAGTGTGTAGATTCCTTGAAATAATTAATAAAAGTGTGTAGATTCCGACTCCACTAACATAGAGAGCAAATATGCAAATTGTACTTAATTCATCCATGAAATGCATCTTAACTAAGCTAAATGCAACCTATTATGCCTACCTAAATGCATGCTATCAGCGACCCCTATGATTCCGGCAAGGCCAAACGCCTTGAACTCGTCCACAAGCCTGTGATTCTTGATTTCAGCATCGATAATGTTCTGCAATGTCTCATTCCGAGTTCAGCATCCGACGGATGATCCATTTAAGATTTTTCATAGTATTTGTGTTTAGATTTGTGAATTTGTGTGATATTGTGGTTGTGTGAATTCCTTAGTGTTGCTACTCTGCTAGTTGTTTATTGTTGTGCTCCTACTCTGCTAGTTCTTATTTTTTTAAGCAATTTTACTTTCAGCATTTTATTTTGTTATAAAAAATTAATGTAGTTATAAAATTTGGGAACAAGAATGTGAATTGGAATTTTGGTAGGGAGATTGATGGTTGCTTAGTTGCATTTTGTTAACGAAAGTATAAGAAGCTTTTCGACATTTTGTTAACAATTTCACCAATGTCAACAATAACCATTTCGGCATCAACAATGTTGCTGAAATCAGAGTTTCAACATCAAAAAAGTTGATGTAACTGGGTTTCAGTATCAATAGCGTTGCTGAAACCGGGGTTTCAACATCAACAATGTTGCTGAAATTGGAGTTTTAGCATCATCAACAACAGTGCTGAAATCGGGGTTTCAACAACACGAAAAAAAAAAATGTTGAAACACGAGGGGGCACAATGTCGAAGTCCTGACGCGAAAAAAAAACAAGGGTTGTTGAAACCGAATGTGCTGAAACCCATGTTTCAGCAACGCGGAAAAAAAAACTGAAACAGGGGTTGCTGAAATAGGAGTTTCAGCAATTCTGTTTCAGCAACGCGAAAAAAAAAAACAAAAAAAAAACTGAAATAGGGGTTGCTGAAACCGTATGTGCTGAAACAGAAGTTTCAGTAACGTGAAAAGAAAAAAAAACTGAAACAGGGGTTGCTGAAACCGTATGTGCTGAAACAGAAGTTTCAGCAATTCCGTTTCAGCAACGCAAAAAAAAAAACGTTGAAACCGGAAGGGGGGGCACAGGGGGAACGCGTGGGGGGCACAAGGACACAGGGGGGCGGTGAACATTTTGCTAATTTGGAGCACTTGGAGAACATTTTCCTAATAAAGTCCAAAATTTTGGAAATCCTATTAATCACCCCTTTCTAAAATATCGAATATTTCTTATCAGAGAGGGTATGTACGTACTTGATTGTTTCAAAGTTATTGACTTGTGATCTTTGCGGTATTTGGATACACTGGCTTCAAGTCTTCAACCTATCTACTTCATACTATTAAAAAGCAAAGAACATTAAATCAATAACCTTGAACATTTTAAATTTATTGACAATAATATTGAACAATAAATTATATTGGAAAATCTTCTATATATGAAAAACTTCATCCTTGACTCCAATACTAGTGGTCTTGTCATGTGTATTTTGACAAATTGAACAAAGGATGTTTTGCATGGATATACCAAAAGTTTGCCCACTTTGCAAAAATGATCCGGCCCCAAAAATTTGGCAAAGGAATGACATTATGTCATTCTTGCAAATTCATGGACACATGTTACAAAAGGTAGCCGGTTACACAATGAAAAAGGTGGGAAATAAAAGGACACGTGTCGAATGGAGAGAGTGAGGGAGGGTAATCATTTTAGCCAAAAAAAAAATAAAAAAAGGAAGGGATGCAGAGTTACAGTGAGTCTGTGAGAGAGGGAGGAGAGAGGGTGTGGAAGGTTGGATTGAAAAGCATTAAATGCTAGGAGAGAGAGTGTTACCTTTTCACAAAAATACTTCCCGCCAAGGCAAAATGGAAGGAAAACACAGGGGGATTTTTTCGGTTTTCAGATGGAGTATAAAAGGAGATGGGGGAGCTCGCCAAGTGGACACATAAAGCGCAAAACATCTGATTCTTCCCCATGGCTGCCATTAACGTCTAGTTGGAAGGATAAAACCCAGAAATTCAGTTACTAGCCAGGCAAAGGGAAATCCTAGTCATCAACCGAAAATATGTAGCCATACATAGGGATACACGTGCCATCTGCAAAATCCAGACCTCAACGAATATGGGTAAGTACATTTTATGTTTTGTATTCACAATAATGGATTTTCCCTATCCTTCCCTTACCTCTAACCGATACTGAGAGTACCATCTTAACCTCATAATTTTGCAGGGGAGAAAGGGGTGGTATTACTTACTCTCGTTTGTGTTGTGAGCTCAATTTACCATATTTTACAGTAACTTTAATATCGTTTTTTGCATACTTTACATACATTTGGGTTAGCTAGTACAGAATCTATGTAGTTTATGTTTATTTGCCAAATTATGGAATCTACACCAGTTTCTGTTTAAATTTGCAAAATTCGAGACATTTTACAACAACTCTAAGGAAGGCCAGAAGAGCTCGGAAAACCAATACAGAAGTCCAAGTTCAAAGAAGCAGCGGAACCAAGAGAATCAAGCTGAGAGCCCAGGCTACTCGATCTCGAGTAGGCCCTACTCGATCTAGACGAGCATGTCCGAGCACAGGCCTTGTCGACTAAGAGCAATGTCGAGAGCCAGACCAACCCAGCTCCGGAGCCCTACTCGATCTTGACAAGCCCTAGTCGAGATCAACGACGCCTCAGCGCCACGCCCGGAGTTGATGAGAAGAAGAGCTGGTCGACAAGCCGAGGACGACCAGGCAGCACTCGCTGCCAGCGACTCGACTCGCTGCAGCGGACCGCTCGCTGCCGCGGACCGCTCGCTGCAGCGGAAAAACTCGCTGCCAGCGGGATGCACCAAGCCGACGGAGAAGCCAACTCGCTCCAGCGGAAATGGGTTCTCGCACCCGCGGATCAACGCTCTCGCTGCAGCGGAAGAAGCGACTCGCTCCAGCGGAAGGGAAGTACGTAGTCGATGTAGACGAAGCCTTGTCGATGTCGATGAGCCCTTGTCGATGTCGAGTAGACCCGTATCTGGAATCGCGTCGACGTGAGCAGTCCGAGTAGAGTTGGGATTCCTTGGGAGCCGAGAAGACCAAAATCTATCCGATTTTATCTACATCTATCATGGAAGAGAGTTTTATCCACTTGAGACAATTTCGATATATTTAGATTTAATTTCTTTATTGCTTTTATTTATCCTTAAGCATTTTAGATATAGTTTTAGATATAGATATAGATATTCTATCCTTGATTAGCAAGGAATAGAAGGCTATAAATAAAGCCCTAGGGGCTGGTTTTTCATGAATTCCATCACATATTCAATTTCAGAGAGAAGTAAGTAGGAGTAGAGGTAGAGAAGTAGTTCCACAGAGACAGTTTAGGAATTCTAAGGTTTTTAGGGTTTGGCTTTCTGCGAAAGTTGATTGCCGGGATTGTAAAGGCTTTTGAATATAGTTTAATGCAAGTTTCTTTTTATACATCAATGTCTGCGATTGCGATGAGGAGCGAGTAGTCCACCCACTTCTGGGGCTGGGGTGAGCCCGACGGTGGCCATGTGAGATGATGCAGTAAAGGTCAGATCTTTTTATGCAATTCGTCTTCTATCCCTATGAGCATGATTCTTTTGCGAGAGTTGAAGGTGATCCTTGTTTGTGTTATTGAAGCGAAAGTGATCTTAATGCAACTTGGATTAATTATGTAAAAAGGGTTAGTAACAATTAGGGTTTATGCGAAAGCCTCTATATGCCTATTTGTTAACAATGAAAGTTGTTTGATGGAAAACATGATCTTTTATGCCTTTATGTGTCACTTTGCATGGTTATCGTTGTGGTGTTGATACCCTGGCCTTGGAAGTCTTTTATTATATTGATTTATTTCTGTCAAAAATCAGAGTTCTGTGTTCGAATTTGCAATTTAAGTTTTCTGAGTTTTCTAGTCGATACAGAGGAGCACCTTGTCGATCTCGAGTAGGACCCTTGTCGATATCGAGTTGGAACTAGTCTAGGTCGAGTTGAGTTTTCTTCTGTTGTCATCGATTTTCAGTTTCTGTTTTTGCCAGCTGTTGTCGATCTCGAGTAGGGTTCAGTCGAGATCGAGTACGCCTGTTGCTTTGTTTTATTTCCTGCTTTGCTTTGTCTTTTCTGTCTTCGTTTTGTTCATTGCTTTTATTTGTTATTTTCTTCTTTTGTTTCTGTCTTTTCTGCTGCTTGCCTGTGAGAATCTGTTGCTACCTAAGAACTGCTGACGTGCTTCCTTGTGGATTCGATCCTGACAATCTTCTACTACAACGGGAGGAAGTCTTGTATTTATTTGCTAAGACAGGGAAGTTAGTCTGAACTTTATTTTATATTTATTTCATACTTGTCCATCCTCCTGCAACAACAAATTGGCGCCGTTGCCGGGGAGGCTATCATTCGCGCCTTAGGTAGTTAGATCTCACTTTTTCTTTGAGTTAATTTTCCGGTGTATGCGCTGTTCTGGTCTACCACCCGAGTTTGACAGCTTAGACGAACCAGAGCGTTACCTACACATCCACTCTAAACTCAAAAGGATCATGGCGGCCGCTGAAACACAAGAACAGCTGATTGCCAGGCTTACAAGGGAGCTAGCCGCAAAGGATACCACTATAGCCAATGAAAGGGCAGCGAGGGAACAAGAAGCTGAGCGCGCAAGGCAAGCAGAAGCTGAGCTTGCCCAATATCCAACTACTGATGAGGATTATATGCATCCAACCCTCGTCGTGCCTGAATCGGCGATTCTTATCCCTGAAAACTCTTTTGAAATTCGCACTCAATTTCTTATAGAGCTTAAAAATAATGTCTTTTTTGGTAGATTTAATGAGTGTCCTCTTGAACATATTACGAACTTTTCTGACATGTGCCGTACTCTTGCTGAAGGTACAACTTTAGAATATGTCAAGATGAAGTCTTTCCGCTGGTCGTTGGCAGGACCTGCACTGAAGTGGCTTGAAGGGCTTAAACCAAGATCACTGACAACATGGGCCCAAGTAGAGCAAGAGTTTCTGAACAAATTCTTCCCACCTGCCAAAACAGCACATCTCCGCCAGAAAATCACCGCCTTCAAACAGAAGCAAGGGGAACCGCTGGCAAAAGCATGGGAGCGCTACAAGGAACTTCTGCTATCTTTCCCTACTCATGGACATCCACCCTACGTCATTCAGGAGATCTTCTTCAACTCTCTTGATCAAGTCACTAAGGACAGAATCAACCACCATACTCGCTATGAGTATCTGACAATACCGCCAAGTGACGCATGTGGTGTGCTAAAGAAGCTCACCAACTACGACAACAAGTATGGGTCTACTGCAACTTATGAAGAGAACCCATACGCCAGGCCAGCACCTTCCATGTCCCTCTATGAGCCTCCTAAGAAAATTGATCCGGACGTAAGGGAACAGTACTACAGAGATCAGAACAAGAAGCTCATAAAGCAAGTAAAGTATCTTTCTGTCAACCAGCCTTGCATTGAATGCGGATCGCAACGGCACACCACTCCTGAGTGCCCACAAACAGAGCAAGTCAGGATGGCAGAACACCACGAGGAGGTAGCTTACGCAGGGGGTTCAAATCGCTACATAGGGGACCAAAGGTTTCAGCAACCACAATGGAACCAAGGTGTCCCTAGGAACCCCCCGCCCTATAGAGCTCCAGGACATCCGGAAAGAGACCAGAAAAAGGATGATATACAGACAGTCCTGGAGGAAATACGGAGGAATCACTCAGAAACTAGGCATTCCTTCAACTCCGTCTACACTCAGATGCAAGGGGTCAACTCTAGGCTTGGGGAGATTGATATATGGCGAAAATCAGTTGATACACAGATTGGTCAGCTGGCAGCAGGAATCCCCAGACAGTCGGGTGCGCTCCCTGGGTCTTCAGAACCAAATCCTAAGGGAAAGACTGGGCACATCGCTGCTGTAAAACTCAGAAGCGGACATCAACTGCAAGAGCCAGATGTCGGAAAGCAGCAGAACGGCGAAGAACAGCAAGTCGACATCGACAACACTGTAGTCGACATCGAGGAGGGCCTAGTCGACGTAGAGGAGAAACTTCAGAAACCATCGTCTGCACTGAACAGCAACACGACTGCACCTAACCTCGTCGAGATCGACAAGGACCTAGTCGATGTCAAGGAGCCCCTAGTCGACATAGAGCAGCCTGCAGCACCTTCGACATCTGTTCTGGCTCCGAATCTGAAAAAGAAACTGCCTTTCCCCACCAAATCTCCAAAAGACTCGGCAGAAAAGAAATTTCAGCGCTTCATCAAGATGCTTCAGAAACTCAACGTCACCATCCCCTTCACAGAAACTCTCAATGAAATGCCATCTTACTACAAATTCCTGAAGGAGATACTAAGCAAAAAGCGATCGATGGTTGAAATTACAGAGGAATGCAGCCATTTGGATATACTGGAGAAAAGGCCGGATCCAGGTAAGTTTGCTATAACCATTGGATTTGGTCCATACAAAGTTAATGCTTTATGTGATCTTGGAGCTAGTGTGAGTATAATGCCTTTAACAATTTGGTCCAAGATTAAGATAGGTGCCCTGGAGCCTGTGGATGCTAGACTTTATATGGCCAACAACACGGTGGTCATTCCAACAGGCATGGTGGACAATGTACCAGTACAAGTAGGTAAATTCTTTGTCCCTGCTGATTTCCTAGTTATTGATATGCAAGAAGATCCTGCTTGTCCAATTATTCTAGGGAGACCCTTCTTGGCGACGGTGGATGCCAACATAAGCGTAAGGAAAGGAGTGCTCACCTTCAACATCAACGATGAGGTAATTGAGTATTCCTTTAATAAAACTGAAAGACATACAGGTCCAATGGAAGAGGTGAAATCTATCTCAGCTGGCTACATCACCTGCGGGGAACCCAAGGTCAGAAATATGACCCCTGAGGAGCTGGAAAAAAGGAACATGGAGGCCCAGGTGGAGGAGATCATGGCAATCCTAAAGGAGGACGCAGAAAATCCAATCGACACAAATGAAGGTACGTCGTTATGGATTAATTATTTTTCGGATGCCTTGACAGGAACTAAGTATGGGGTCAAGATCGACCAAGACTCCTCGACATCGAGGACCCTAGTCGATCTCGACAAGACACAGAAGCCTCCACCAGCACCAGCGTCATCGAGCAGCAACACAGAAGCTGAGGGCTACTCGACATCGACTAGGCTTGTCGAGATTGACCACCACCAGGCTCCACCAGCTCCTGCTTCCTCGACGCTGCAGCCACTAGGAGCAGAAACCTAATCGACATCGAGTAGGCCACTCGATGTCGACAAGCCCTCGACTTCACCAGCTCCTGCATTCTCGAGCATCCCACCACCAGAACCTGCAGACCCGTCGAGATCGACTAACCCTAGTCGAGATCGACCAAACACTGTGGTCCCCGATTCCGTCGCTGCAAAGGTAAGCCAAGGTATGGATCTCTCTTCTCCTATTTCCATTAAAGATCTATCTATACATAGGAGAGGTTTGCCTTGGTATGTGCGCTTATGTAGGATATCCAATGATGAGCCCAAGGAGTATGAAGTTGGAGACAAGCTCTATGTCTCTAAATCAAAGGATCATTGGTTCCCTAACAAATTCAACAAGAAACGGATGGGACCTTTCATGGTGAACAAGATCCATTCTGGAGGATTCCAACTGATGGACAAGAATGAAGTCTTATTTGAGGCCCAGGCTACATGGGCCTTGCAAATGCCACCTTGAGCTAAATGGAAAGTCGGCCTAGCGACTATAAAATCTAGAGCTTGTACATAGACTTTTTAGGACTTTTTGAGACTTTGTTTTTGGTTTAAAACACTTTTAGTTTTGCTATTGTGGGTATATGTCTTCTACACTTTTCAGGTCCATGGATAGAGGCAAGCTATATAAACATTCATACTCGGCCCAGGCGATTCCTTCATTCCATATTAAGACGATCTGCACACCTGTCTAGTGAGTTTCTTTCTTTACCCTTGTTTTTATACAGTGAGGACACTGTAATGTTTAAGTATGGGGTGGGGGAAGGGCTTACTTTGTGCATATTTGCCATATTTGACATTATTTGTGCATGTTTAGAATTTATTTCTTTGAATTGCTACATGGCTATTTTGGAATGCATTATTTATCTATGTGCTTATATGCATGATTTCCAAAAGTTTGAAAAATGACCCCATTGAAAATTTTGAATAATGTCATGGAAGCTTATATTGAACTCGACGATGCAAAATTAGATTCATCAGAGATATAGCATGAAATTGCCTAGTAAAGGGAAGTCATAATGAAGTGCATATTTTTATGAAAACCATAGAAGGAGGTAAAATTTGATGTTGCTTTTGACATGTTGCATGATAAGATGATGGAGGAATTTATATTTCCATATAATGCTCATTGCTTGAAATCCTAGCCTTACCTATGCTTATGCATCACAAAAGCCATAATATGCCTTATTTCAGTTATTGCTCCACATGATCTAAATATTTTCCATTCTTTACCTTATCCGGGGATTATGTTGAGAATGATGTTACATTATGGAGATGTTATATGGTGTTTGTGATTGTTATCATATTTGGAGTTTGGAAGGAAATTGTTTGGAATATGGAAAATTTAATGAGTCAAAGAAAATCCAATCACCTCAGGAGATAAAGGTAGATTGACCCTGCTCTCTGAGATAATAGTTTGGAGAGATGGGACACATTGTGAGGAGTCCAAAGCACTAAGTATCCGGGGCCATTCATGACACCCATGTTTGCGACTCGCGAGAAGGCAGTGCTGAGGTCAGAGAGGTAAAAGCATTATTGATGATAAAAGCATTATGAAAGGTGATGAAACTTATGAAAAAGAATGTGGAAATTCAATTTGGAAGTACTCCATTTCCCCGGATTATTAGCACCACATTGCCAGAAATTGCCCACCTTTTAGCCTTTTACCAAATCTACTCCTTGTTTGAGCTTAAATTGAAGTCCTCTTGATTATCAATGCTTTGTCACTTATGAATGTTTTTTGCATAACCCTCCTTTTGTGAGTAGATGTTGCTCTTTAAATTGCACATGCATGGATTTGTGACACTAGTACCTTTTCGAGGATGGTAATTGACTGTTGGGTTATATAAGAATGAATCTGATATGTTGAGAGTTTTTGATTTCTTCCCCTGAATGACAGATAAAAGTATTGCTTGAGGACAAGCAAGCTTAAGTATGGGGTGTTTGTTGTGAGCTGAATTTACCATATTTTACAGTAACTTTAATATCGTTTTTTGCATACTTTACATACATTTGGGTTAGCTAGTACATAATCTATGTAGTTTATGTTTATTTGCCAAATTATGGAATCTACACCAGTTTCTGTTTAAATTTGCAAAATTCGAGACATTTTACAGCAACTCTAAGGAAGGCCAGAAGAGCTCGGAAAACCAATACAGAAGTCCAAGGTCAAAGAAGCAGCGGAACCAAGAGAATCAAGTTGAGAGCCCAGGCTACTCGATCTCGAGTAGGCCCTACTCGATCTAGAAGAGCATGTCCGAGCACAGGCCTTGTCGACTAAGAGCAATGTCGAGAGCCAGACCAACCCAGCTCCGGAGCCCTACTCGATCTCGACAAGCCCTAGTCGAGATCGACGACGCCTCAGCGCCACGCCCGGAGTTGACGAGAAGAAGAGCTGGTCGACAAGCCGAGGACGACCAGGCGGCACTCGCTGCCAGCGACTCGACTCGCTGCAGCGGACCGCTTGCTGCCGCGGAAAAACTCGCTTCCAGCGGGATGCACCAAGCCGACGGAGAAGCCAACTCGCTCCAGCGGAAATGGGTTCTCGCACCCGCGGATCAACGCTCTCGCTGCAGCAGAAGAAGCGACTCGCTCCAGCAGAAGGGAAGTACGTAGTCGATGTAGACGAAGCCTTGTCGATGTCGACGAGCCTTTGTCGATGTCGAGTAGACCCGTATCTGGAATCGCGTCGACGTGAGCAGTCCGAGTAGAGTTGGGATTCCTTGGGAGCCGAGAAGACCAAAATCTATCCGATTTTATCTACATCTATCATGGAAGAGAGTTTTATCCACTTGAGACAATTTAGATATATTTAGATTTAATTTCTTTATTGCTTTTATTTATCCTTAAGCATTTTAGATATAGTTTTAGATATAGATATAGATATTCTATCCTTGATTAGCAAGGAATAGAAGGCTATAAATACAGCCCTAGGGGCTGGTTTTTCATGAATTCCATCACATATTCAATTTCAGAGAGAAGTAAGTAGAAGTAGAGGTAGAGAAGTAGTTCCACAGAGACAGTTTAGGAATTCTAAGGTTTTTAGGGTTTGGCTTTCTGCGAAAGTTGATTGCCGGGATTGTAAAGGCTTTTGAATATAGTTTAATGCAAGTTTCTTTTTATACATCAATGTCTGCGATTGCGATGAGGAGCGAGTAGTCCACCCACTTCTGGGGCTGGGGTGAGCCCGACGGTGGCCATGTGAGATGATGCAGTAAAGGTCAGATCTTTTTATGCAATTCGTCTTCTATCCCTATGAGCATGATTCTTTTGCGAGAGTTGAAGGTGATCCTTGTTTGTGTTATTGAAGCGAAAGTGATCTTAATGCAACTTGGATTAATTATGTAAAAAGGGTTAGTAACAATTAGGGTTTATGCGAAAGCCTCTATATGCCTATTTGTTAACAATGAAAGTTGTTTGATGGAAAACATGATCTTTTATGCCTTTATGTGTCACTTTGCATGGTTATCGTTGTGGTGTTGATACCCTGGCCTTGGAAGTCTTTTATTATATTGATTTATTTCTGTCAAAAATCAGAGTTCTGTGTTCGAATTTGCAATTTAAGTTTTCTGAGTTTTCTAGTCGATACAGAGGAGCACCTTGTCGATCTCGAGTAGGACCCTTGTCGATATCGAGTTGGAACTAGTCTAGGTCGAGTTGAGTTTTCTTCTGTTGTCATCGATTTTCAGTTTCTGTTTTTGCCAGCTGTTGTCGATCTCGAGTAGGGTTCAGTCGAGATCGAGTACGCCTGTTGCTTTGTTTTATTTCCTGCTTTGCTTTGTCTTTTCTGTCTTCGTTTTGTTCATTGCTTTTATTTGTTATTTTCTTCTTTTGTTTCTGTCTTTTCTACTGCTTGTCTGTGAGAATCTGTTGCTACCTAAGAACGGCTGACGTGCTTCCTCGTGGATTCGATCCTGACAACCTTCTACTACAACGGGAGGAAGTCTTGTATTTATTTGCTAAGACAGGGAAGTCAGTCTGAACTTTATTTTATATTTATTTCATACTTGACCATCCTCCTGCAACAACAGTTTGCAATGGTCGATGGGAGCATCTCAGAGGAGGATGGGTGTATCAAGGTCAAAACGCCCACAAAATAATGCTCATAGAGAAGACCATGTCGTTTGGGTCCGTCAAGAGTAAGATAATGGAGAAGCTCGCGGTTGACCCGAGGTGCTATGAGTTGGAGTTGAAATATCTACTCGATACGAAGATGGAGGGATGTTATCCGATTCAAGTGGATGATGAAAGTGATTGGGATGCTTTCAAGTACTGCAACTCAAGGGGTGGCGATGGCACATGGCCCCTTCCTTTGTACGCATAGGTGAACGAAGGTGGAAGCCAACATGGAAGTCGCTCCATGGTTGGGAACATGGAACAACGCAGCAAATCACCAGGCGGAGACAACAAAACACTCGTGGTGGAAGAGGGTGGTTTGATTGATATGATAGTCGATGGGTCCAACTTGCATCTTCTTCTGAATTCGGATAACGGCTCGGATAACACCATTGATGGCAAGGAAAATACTTTATCTGGCAAGGAAAATCACACTGCTGGCAAGGTCATCCAGACAGCTAGGGCAGAACCAACAACCGTCACTCCGGTGACGAGAGGTAAACTGTTGGACGTGGACCGGGGGAAACAGATTGTATGTCTGATTAGTGATGAAGAGGATAATATATACGTGGGTGGTTCGTTCACCGGAAGCGTCGGAGGACATAAGGATTGTCTGTTGGGTATGTTCACGCGGGTAGTATTTTGGTAGTATGCGTGTCAAATAGGGGAACTTCGGGGTTTTGGTCGTTTCCTTTGTGCATAACTTGGCGTTCGGTGTCACAGATGTACAGGGTTTTGTTCTATCTAGCCATTATAATATTTTCCCTAGCCACTCTCATTAATTACCAAGCTAGTAGCTTGTAATCCCTTACTACATTTTACATTGCTCAAAAACCGTGACACCGTAAAAAAACCGACATTTACACCTAGCATCTTCTGTAATGAGGCAACAATAACCATACCCATATACAACAAAGTTGGCGCAGTCTCCAAAACCATACATTTGTAGTCAACAACACATGTTTCCAAAAGTTCTAATGCGTACAAGTGTTTTATAGTCAACCAAACACAACGAAAAACACCAAAAGCTATCCATAACGAACAACAACATGTCCTAACAAACAGAAGTAAAAAAAATGTTCACTACGCTTTTACATTAGGTGACACTCGTCAGAACACCCATCTTCGAGAACTAGTTGGACCTCCCTCTAAAATATTTCGCCGGAGGAATGGCAAGAATCGACTGCACAAATATCATAAGAGAGTAACGATGTTCACATCACGAACAAAAAAAAAATAACGCCCCTAATCTGTTGGCTCATAAGAGATTACAACTGATTCATTCTTGCTCGAAGGCGTCGCAACCTTTTTTCCTTTCCCTTTTGCCATTGTGTCCTTAATCTGTCATTCAGATAACACCCATTTCAGCAATAATCCTAGCCAGTACATACGAATGCATAGCCAGTCAAAATAATTATTCTGTTAGACATTTTGATATTTTCCAAATGACAACATCACACAGTTGCTTGGAAAAACCATCAACAACTGATAACACCACACAAATGACAACACCACGACAATGCTTTGAAAAACCATCACCAAATGATAACACCACATAAATGGTTTCAAGATCTCTGTTTTTTTTATTCAATATACAAGAGTAACCAAGCTCAAACAACTTCATATCCATATGCTGTTTTTTAGGTACAATTCTTACAGATCTCACCATTGATTTCATTTTATGCTACAAAATGCTATTAGTTTCCCTTAATTCCCCAAATCAAAGCCACCCCAGATTTTTCTATACCTAGCCATTCAATCGTTTCCCCTATCCACAAGAAGGACCCCGCTCGCCATTGACGAGTTATAACATTCCCAATTTCATTGTTTCATTAGGGTTGTCTAACCTTTTATACCCTTTTTCGACCTTCAATTTCATCCCTAACTTATCATCAATGGCAACTCTCCACCCCTATCCCCAAACCGTCCACCACATTTACAATTAGGGTTTCCCGTTCCCATGTTTCGAACCCCATCCACCCAATTCTTCCAACCGGCCCTAAATTGAATTTACATGCATTGAAACCCCCTAACTACCATTAAAGGAGAAAACTTTGAGATAGAGGACGGGGGATTACCTCTCTTCAATGGCGGTTTTCGGGTACAAGGGGTGTTGTCTCTCTCCAATGTCGGGTCGTCCCTCACTTCCCTTCTCGCTCTCAGTTCCAGCGTCGCTGCAGCCCCCCCCCCCCTTTCTCTCTCTCTCTCTCTCTCTCTCTCTCTCTCTCTCTCTCTCTCTCTCTCTCTCTCTCTCTCTCGGTTCCGGCGTCGCAAGGTTCTCCCTCCAAGCTTTGTCAATGGAGGTTTTTCCCTCCAACCTTTTGAATTCCTACGGGGTTGAGAACTTGTGAATGTGACTAAAGACATTGATGTGATGTCTTCTTTTTTCCCTTTTCTCTTTCCAATTTTCAATTGAATTGTAACCTATTGCAACAGGTATCCACAACCGGTTATTTTTGCAAATACTTGGGCTTTTTTGACATTTTTGTCATTTGGGCCGGGTGGGGGTTATTTTTGCAATGGGCCATAGAAAGTGGTATATCCACTATCATTTTCTCTTGTACAAATCTAGTACGCATCATCTTGAGAATTAATCTCTGTTGAAAAATCAGACTCCAAATAATTGATGGAGTTAAATCGCTGGTTGAAGTTTTATTTTATTTTCTTAAAAAACCCCATTTTATTCCGATTAGATTATCTTATGAACTCAGATTCAATCACCCAGACTACAGATGGCAGCTATACGTACTTGGCATAAGTAAGTGGGTCACTCCTCATATTGTCAATTGGTTTTATAATGAAACTCTGCTGGTCTTGTGTGCTCGACTTAGATGCGCTAGGATGTGTGGACCTCACACGTTATATGGCACACTGAGATATAACATGGAAATCAAGCGGAGTGAATGAAAGAAATTAACAAAAAGTGTCTGAAAAACTAATTATACGGATAGGGAGGTAGTATATGGTGTACCTTCGATCATCAGTTGACCATAGAATATACTCTCTTCGATCGGAGATGTCGTAGGAGATGAAATGTGGTCATCAACATTTGACGTTTTAGAAGTAATAATTACACTCTTTTTTACTTTTGCACTAATAACAATATAATTTGTACATTTTTTTAACCAATCACATTTATGCATAATAAATGTGGTTTCAGAGTAAAAATTATTTGATGGGGTATTTAAAGTTAGAATTGACATTTCTTAAGAAAAAATTTGCCAAACAGATACTTTTTTGGACAAATTGGTGAAATGTCCACCTTTTTTGACTAATTAGCAAAATGTCCATTATATATACTAATTCATCCCCAATTACCTATCAAAACAAATAGATCTGGCGTTGGGACTAGATCTATATGGCAGATTGAGATCTTCCAAAAGAACATCACCAATTCATCCAGACTCAGACGAGCCTTACGCCATTCATCTCCGCCGCCGGTTCTCCGGTTGAATTCTCGGTGGTGTAGGCTCGCAATCGGCGTTCAGATCCCTAAAATTCGACCCCCAATTTCACCGATCTCGTCTCTCTTGCTCTCGATCCCGAATCGAGTTCGGCTTTTGGAAAATTGACTAATTTGGAATCGGTGTTCATTGATCTGGATCTCGTCTCCAACTTCCATCAAATCGAGTTCGGCTTTGGCATCTCGCTTCTCTGATTGAATCCTTGAGTTCGGCTTCCGGAAAATCGAGTTCTACTTTTGGCATCTCGATCTCGAATCGGCGTTCATTGATCTAGATCTCGTCTTCGGTTTTCTTGCAATCGGTTTCGGCTTCCGGCAAATCGACTGATTTTGGTCGATCTCCGGCATTTGCAATCGAGTTCGGCAAAGCAAGGGAGCGGTCGGAGGGAGCGACCGAGCGAGGCAGCGACGATACGGAGGTGGAGGCTGGAGCGAGCGAGCGAGGGAGCGAGGCCGGATCTGTGCTTTCTCTCCTCCAATGGTGGCTCCATTGACGCGAGGAAGGAGAAGGTTATTTTTGTTAAATTACAAAAATTACCCTATGAATATGAGAAATTAAAAAAAATATTTTTTATTATGTGATCCATAATCTTCATTTTTATTTTTATTTTTGCACAACAAAATGTTATATTTGCACAAGGTACTCTTATATTTGCACGACAAAATGTTAAAAAAAAAACAAAAAAAACTAGACTTGAGTCATATTTGCACAAATTATGGTTAAATTTGCACAACGTACTCTTATATTTGCACGAAAAAATGTTTAAAAAATAAAATAAAACTAGCTAGACTTGGATCATATTTGCACAACTTACGGTTACATTTGCACAATGTACTCTTATATTTGCACGACAACATGTAAAAAAAATTTAAAAAAAACTAGATTTGGGTTATATTTGCACAACTTACGGTTATATTTGCATATCGTACTCTTATATTTGTACGACAAAATGTAAAACAAAAAAACAAAAAACAAAACTAGACTTGGGTCATATTTGCACAACTCACGGTTAAATTTGCACAACGTACTCTTATATTTGCACGACAAAATGTTAAAAAAAATTAAAAATAATTAACAAAAATTAAAAAAACTAGACTTGTGTCATATTTCCACAACTTACGGTTAAATTTGCACAGCGTACTCTTATATTTGCACGATAAAATGTTTTTTAAAAAAGGCAAAATTAATTCAAATAATCCAACCTTTTATGAGGGGAGCAGGTACCACCACAACCTTTACAATGTTACAAAAATACCCTAATCTTAATTAAATAACTACCAAGGCTGCCACAAGCTCTAAAGTAAGTGATGTGTTTCTCATTCATCTCTCTTCATACGTCATACTCATTCCTCTCTTTTCCTCTTTTCACTGTTCAATGATAATTTCCCCCCTATTCAATGGTATTGAAATTTGAAAAAAAAAAGTGAATTTGAGAGCAATTATACCAAGACAACAAAGTGAATTTGACAGCATATGTTAAGCAAATTGGTTCATAACAGTAAACTGAATAAGAAAACAAAGAGCGGGTTTTAGCCAAATTGCCGAATTTTTTTTATATATAATATGCATTATATAAGTTAGATAAGTATACTTGGCTTAGTTACATAACAAATCCAACTATCCAAAACCCCAAAAAACTGCCCTGTATAATGTCACAAAATATCAAAACTCAAGTAGTAGCAAAATGTGATGTTAAATTGTTCTTCAATCCACATCAAGGTTGGGAAGATTGTAGTCCCCCAGTAGAAAATGATTATGAATAAAAACTTGGTTGGGCCATGCAAGTCGGAGCTTTCATAGGTCTACCTCTTGGCCTTTTAGGCTGGTTGGTTATCTCCCCTTGATGCTCACATGACTTCCTTGGTGGCTGACCATCCTTTCTTGGTCTTCATCTTGATCTCACCTATGAATGTAATAGTATAATTTGAAGTGTCATAACTGAATTTTGATTTCAAATGAGAAAAAAAAAAGCAACCATAAAGGCATAGAGTAATACTTGTGTAGGAGCTGATTCTTGTAAGGATGTGTCACCTTTCCGAGGACATGTTCTCTTATTATGATTTTTTCCTTTACAAATTTGGCAAGTCATTTCAATTCCATGCTTGGACAACTTGCCTTTCTTGTCAAATCTCTCATGAGCCTCCTTCCTTCTATTTTTATTGGGTCTTCCTGCTCTAGTCTTGATTGATGGAGGGTCTAATGCATACTCTACTTCTTCCCAATGCTTCTCCCCCTTCATTGTCTTAATGGAGCGATTATAACTTTGAAGATATTTTTCCTTCTTGAACCAGTCAGATACAAGATTTTCTGAAGGAACTCTTAGCCAATTGTAACAAGCTACAACATGACAACAAGGTATACCAGTAAGATCCCACTTTCGACAACTACAAATCTTATGCTCAACGTTCACACTAAACATGTCACAATGATGAATCACTTGAAACTCAATGGGGGATGAAGGTTTGACCTCGCATTTCCGAGCTTCTAACTTCTCTAATTCCAACTTTCTTCTAATTCTTGGACAAATATAATCAGAAGTGTTACTCATTAGACAACTTTTGACAAACAATCTTTCCATCAATTTTAACCTATAAGAGGATCATGGGGAAACAAGAATAGTATCATTTAAATGTCTCAATTAATCATTATGTAACGGGAAAAAATAGTATGACTCGTACCTTATGTCTTCAAGCATGTAAATGAGAGGTTTTGCTCTAGCTTCCAGTATAAAGCCATTAAATGTTTCAGCCAAATTATTGACATTCACGTAACATTTACTCATTGTTCTCAGATAAGCTCTACAAAAGCGTGTTGGATTTTGGTGTAGAAAGTCTTCTGTAGCATGATTGCTCACAATTCTCATCTCATCCAATGCGGCATTCAAATCTACTTGAGTATATGCTCTATCAGCTTTCCAGAATAGAAATTTCAGTTGATCTCCCTTGTATTTCTTGTGCCAATTTGCATAAATATGGCGTGCACAATTCCTATGCTCCACTTTTGGAAAATGATATTGTACAACATTGCATAAACCCTGAAATATATATAAATCTATATAAGTGAATAATATTATTAATTAATTTCACCAAAGGTAATGTCTATAGAAGATGAAGAAAAAAATTACCTTTTGTTGGTCAGAGCTGATGGTACAGTTTTCGCCACCAAATCCACTCAAATCCTTTTTCAAATTCTCTAAAAACCAGCTCCATGAGTCATTATTTTCAGCTTCTACAACTGCCCAAGCTATTGGATACATTTGGTTATTTCCATCTCTCCCAACTGCACATAACAACATACCACCCAAATAGGTTTTCAAGAAGCACCCATCCAAACAAATCACTGGCCTACATCCTTTAAGGAATCCCTCCCGTAGGCCAGGAAAGCATGAATACAACCTCTTAAATATGTTTGGATTTGTAGGGATAGTTGGCTGATCAGTGAGCAAATTTATAGTGGTGAGGGGATCTACCTTTCTTAACTCAAACAAATATGACCCTAACTTATTATAATGTTCATTGGCTGTTCCATATATCATCATATGGGCATGTTTTTTCACCCTATAACATGTAAACTTCTTTAGTTGCACACCGAATCTCTCCATCACTGTTCTTATTAATACGTTAGTAGACCAACCAGGATCTTTCTTGTATTGTTCCAAATACTCTTTTGCTAACCACCGTGCTTTTACTTGAATATTCTCATAATCTTCTCTATTGCATGTGTGGTTAGGAGTGACTGATTTCACAACAAATGTTCCTCTTTTACCATCCCATGAAGCATAAATCTTCCATGTGCAACCCTCTTTGCACTTGGCTGCTAGCTTGTTATTCTTTTCACTCTTATACCATCTAATGCTATAGCCTGCTACGACAGCATACCTAATAACTTGATCTTTAAATCTCTGAGGTGATGCAAAAAGCATTCCAACTCTCCAAACAAAATTCTTCAATGCATCATCACATAAAACTTTGAAATGCACTTTCTCCTTCCCCGAATCAATTTCAACATCGTCATCCTCTACAGCCGGCAATGCATAAAGGATCTCCGAGTTTTCACTATCACTTGCATGTTGTTCATTGTGTGCATTTATGTAAGAAGACCCAACATTCTCAAATGGAGTATTTATCTCCATCAATTTCTGTCTATTAGCAAGCCATTCATCATCACTGTCACTTGAAGATCCTCCACTTTCACAACTATCTTTCTCACTATCTTCTATTTCATTGCACTCATCCTCACTAGCCACATAGGTAGGGTCTATTTCCAAGCCAGAATCTTGAAACCATTCTAGATAATCTTTAGATAAGCCTTCATCACCAACCACATAATAATCTTCCATTTTCACCTTAATAAGATATCAAAAGGCAAAAAAAAAACATTTTTTATTAAATTCCTTGAATTTCAACACCAATAACCCTAAACTCATGATCAGACCAAACCCTATCACCAATTCTATGTCAAGAAGAAAACTTTACAAATAAATCATGGAAAAAAAAATCATACCAAATATGTTCGTCGACTCGCCTCGGTGCTCATGCGCTTCTACAAATCACATCTCTCTACACTATGACTTTGAGCTTTTCCCTCTTTCTTGCCCTCCCCTACAAATTGATCAGACCTCTCTTGTAAATCAAGTTCAGTGATGTGTTTGCTACCGCAATAGAACCAAGAATCGGGCCCTATTGCTCTCAATCCATCTCTTTTTCTACATGTTCAAGCTCTACCCTAGTTCCCTCTCTGGTTGCTCTCGTTGGTCTACTGCAAAAGTAGATGATACTCAATTACTCATGATATTTATTTATTTAAATAATAATATCCCTCTATTTTATTACTTATGGTATTTATTTATTTATTTAAATAATCATCTCACTTAAAAAGCAATAAGCAACTATCAGGGCTACATCACCCCCTAGTGAAACTAGACTTACTTTAAAGGTGGTGGCAAGATTTGTAATTATTTAATTAAGATTGGGGTATTTTTGTAACATTTTAAAGGTTGTGGTGCTACTTGCTCCCCTCATAAAAGGTTGTGTTATTTGAATTAATTTTCCCTTTAAAAAAAAACTAGACTTGGGTCATATTGTCTCAACATACGGTTATATTTGCACATCGTACTCTTATATTTGCACGACAAAATGTTAAAAAAAAATGAAAAAAAACTAGACTTGGGTCATATTTGCTCAGCATACGGTTATATTTGCCCATCGTACTCTTATATTTGCACGACAAAATGAACAAAAAAAAAAAGACTTGGATCATATTTGCACAACTTACGGTTATGTTTGCACAACGTACTCTTATATTTGCACGACAAAATGTTTACAAAAAAAACTAGACTTGGGTCATATTTGCTAAATATACGGTTATTTTTGCATATGCACAACATACTCTTATTTTTGCACGAAAAAATGTTAAAAAAAAAAAACTAGCCTTAGGTCTTATTTGCTCAACATACGGTTATATTTGCACATGCACAACATACTCTTATTTTTGCACGACAATATATATATATATATAACTAGACTTGGGTCATATTTGCTCAACATACGGTTATTTTTGCACATGCACAACATACTCTTATTTTTACACGACAAAATGTAAAAAAAAAAACTAGACTTGGGTCTTATTTGCTCAACATGCGGTTATTTTTGCACATGCTCAACATACTCTTATTTTTGCACAACAAAATGTTAAAAAAAAAAAGAAAAAGAAAAAAGAGTTGGGCTACAGGCAAGATGAAAAAATTGCTATTGGTAGGATGATAAAATTGCTATGGAGAAGATGAACACTCCACCAATTTGTCCCAAAATGTGGACGTTTCACCAATTAGGATAACGTTTTTGAACATTTTACCAATTCCCACATTTCTTAATATATGTGCATATTTCTAAAATATCGAATATTTATGATCGGAGAGGGTACATATATACTTGGATCATTTCAAAGTTATTGACTTGTGACCTTTGTGGTATTTGGATACACTGGCTTCAAGTCTTCAACCTATCTACTTTATACTATTAAAAAAAGGGTGAATTATATTTTTGGTCCCTAACGTTTACCACTTGTTTCACTTTAGTCCCCAACCTTTGAAACGTTTCAAAATAGTCTTTAACCTTTCTATTTCGTTTCATTTTAGTCCCTAACCTTTCAAAGGTTGTAAAATAGTCCCTAAGCTTATATTTGTTATTCATTTTAGTCCCTAATATTAAAATATTATTTGAAATAATTATAAAAAATCACCCTAAAGTTATCATAATGTATATAAATGAGTAAATTACCCATATAAAGAATAATTATAAAACAAATATCCAACTTTATGATTTTTTTTTAAAAAGATATCTTTTATTATTCGAATTCATTATTTTAATGGATTAATACACATATATTGGATCTATGTATTGGTAAATAAGAAAAAAAAATATCCCACAATCTCTTATAGTTAATCACAAGATCTATAAATTTTATGAGAGCTTGTGAAAACAAAAATTATGGATAATTTTATATAATATGCTCTTATGATAAATAGTAAAATAGTTTGAGTATTTTTCAAAATTAAAATTATAGAGTTAGATGATTTTATATACTTTTCTTTGTATGAATGATTTTATTTAAATTATGATAAATTTAGGGTTGTTTTTTTTTTTATATAATTATTTCAAATAATATTTTAATATTAGGGACTAAAACGAATAAAAAAATGCAAGGTTATGGACTATTTTACAACCTTTGAAAGGTTAGGGACTAAAATGAAACGGAATAGAAAGGTCAAGGACTATTCTAAAACGTTTCAAAGGCTAGGGACTAAAGTGAAACAAGTTGTAAAAGTTAGGGACCAAAAATGTAATTCACCCTTAAAAAAAGCAAAGGTCATTAACTCAATAACTTTGAAAATTTCAAATTTATTGACAATAATATTGAACAATAAATTATAGAGGGAATTGCACATACTAACCCAAAAAACGAAAAGTGTTGCAAGGTTAACCCAACCCGGTTTTAAATTAGGTCAAACCGGATATTTGGTAACCCGTGTACCCGGTAGCCCGTTGCAAAGGAGAGAAGGGAAGAGAAAAGGAAGGGGATTGGAGACGGGGACAGGCGGAGGCATCTCCCTCGAGGCGAGGCGCAGACGACCAGAAGGGGATCGGAGGCGGGCGAGAAAGGAGGGAGAAGGAGGGGGATCGAGGGAAGGCGCAGGCGGAAGCATCTCCCTCGACGGTGGATTGCTCGAGGCGAGGCGTAGGCGGAGGCATCTCCTTCGATCTCTGTAGTTGATTGAAGGCAACGAGGTTAGTTCCTTCTGTTGTTGGCTATTATCGTCGGAGATCCGTGGCTTGGAGGCGCAGGCGGCGAGTACTTCCACTCTCTCTTTCTTCAGGCGATTTCGAGCCTCGTCGAGGATAATCTCCACAATTGGCTTCCATTCTGCGATTCCAGGTACAGTCCTTCACCCTTCTTCTTCTCTGCTCTATCTTTCAAGCCTTTGAATTGGAATTTTTAGTTTAGGGCTAGAGACTGAAATTTCGAATTTCGGAATTGAAATGGTTTGGTTTGAAATTTCCCATTCGGTTAGGGTTGGGGTTTGCTGTCTGTCATGTCTGAATAAATAGGTGACATGTTGATTGGTGTAGGTGTCATGTAGTAAGTGATGTTGCCAAATAGAGGGCTGAGTTTGTCCGTGAGATTTTCTAGTGGGGCAGGGGGTAATGTCAAGGGTAGGAGTCAGTAAAGAGGAAGATGATGATGAAGAGTTGGGATTGGTTGGAGAAAGGTCAATGTCAGGAGTAGGAGATTTTGAAACAATACCTCATATGGAGTACTCCATGAATGCAACGTTCACATGAATTAGGATTTGTTACTTGTGGAATTGTGTATCATCGTGTTCTTCCATGTCCCTAGACAATACTCCCTCCATGAGTTGAGCGCTTGGTTGTTCTAGAAGGAGGGCCTGTTGCTGAATATATCAGCAAGGCTATCGATCTCCCACCGTTGTAAATTTGGCTTTCCTGTGTGCTATTTGTTCTCTCATGAGAAGTGGGAGATCTAAATGAATGAAGAAACCTTTAATATAGGTATGTTGCTGACTTGATTCATTTTAGGGTTGTGTATTATGCACTAGTGTGTTTTATGTGCAGAGCAAATGATAATGGCCAAGGTAAATGAATAGACCCTCACATATCAAGTTTCTTTGACATAAATATTCTTCCCATGTAGCCTATTAGCTCAATGGGAGAGCATTGTGGTCATACACAAAGATGTGGGTTCAATTCCCACGTAGGCTTATTATTCATTAATCAACACCGACTATCAACTTATGTTTAGAACAAGTCAAGCTTGCTACATCACCAAATTCATGTGTCAAGTAAAAACAATTCATATGTCAAGTAAAACACATTATATGTCATGTAAATCCGGTATGAGTGACATGTAAATTCAGTATGGGTTATGGGTTATTTTTGGTGCTGCTATCACATAATTTAGTTGCATAAGTGCTTGGATTAGCATGTTTCTTTGCTTGAGGGACTCGCAACGCAGAAGTGAGTTCATTATTAATAAAACATCAAACGAAGACCACTTTAGTTTCTTTGCTTGGATTAGCATGTTTCTTTGCTTGGATTAGTATGTCTTCTTATTGTTGAAATTAATAAAGTTGTTGGAAGGCCACTTTAGTTTCACAGTCATTCCAGTAGAGTGAGTTCAACCGGTCGTTCGGCTTATCCCACACTTGAAATGTAGGAAGAGGAAGATTGTTGTTGCCCAACAAAAGCCTTTTTTCTTTATGTTAAAGGATATAAACTGTCATGTTAATACCATTACATGTCATGTTATTTTCATTCATTAAGGAGAAGAGGCTCGATTCTCATTACCTGTGATAATGCCTATTTTAGATAGGCATTATAGACATATTTAGTTTAGTTAGGTTGCATTTCTTTCATACTTTGTTACTAAATTGCATCTTGTGATTATTTCGAAAGAGTTCGGATTCTGCGCAAATTTGTGTTTATCTCGCAGATTGAATCGGAACACATTTGGGAGATGCAATATCTCGAAGAGGAACACAAGAAACATGGGAAGGAACAAGGAAGGAAAGATGCAAGACAAGAGGAAAAGGCCGCAAAGGAAGCCAAGAAGCTACGGCAAAACACCCTGCCGCGGGCGCAACAAGGATTCCGCGGCCGCAGCAAGGCCCGCTGCAGCGGGGTGTGAAGTAACAGCTTGCGGCGGGCGCAGCACCTATGCTGCGCCCGCATCGGTCGTCAGTGATCCGCAACGTTTTGATTAAAAAACCCTAGAGGTCTTATTTTGTTTCATGGCCGACGTGGGTGTTTTTAGGCCGACTTTTAGTTAATTTTTACAGGACTTCTTCCATTCTATTCTTTCATTAGACACTTTAGAGATTTTGAGCGATGTCTCCCATGAGGAACTAAACTCATCTATTCTGCCTGCAATTTGAAGCTTTATTCGGATTGATTGTGAGTTTCTAATTCTCGTTCCTTGTTTCCTATATTTGAATGTTTCAACTTCTTTGTGCTTGATTGTTTATTGTTTTGTTCTATCTTGTCTGGCCAACTTGTTAGATCAATTCAATCGCTAAGGTTTTGTAGATTCCTGGTTGTGAACCTTAACCTAAGTGGCAAACTTGTTCCTTTAGGGCTGGTTGAACTAATTGAGTGAGTAGGAAGTTGAATGTGTTGTTAAATCCTTTTTTAGGGACTGCAAATACCTTGGCTAATCTCTGAACTTAAAGCTATCAATTAGGTTAAATCCTTCTTTAGGGACTGTTCAATTGATAAGGGTTGCTAGGACTGGTTGGACTAGTAACTATATTAGGTCGGGACAAGGACATTCATAGGGAACTTAATAGGACGAGAAGAAGTTACAAGGATCGCTTCAATCCAATAAAGTGGAAAATTGTAGGTAGAATTACTTCTCCTAATTGTCTAAAACCAAATCCATTTACTTTGCTTTCTTACTCCGCTTTGATAAAAGGCGGAACTTTCACCCACTAAAACCCCCCAAACTGGTTACTTTAATTGACACATAAATCACACTTGAGTTATAATTTTCCCTGTGGGATCGACCTCTTGCTTATCGCTATACTTGCTTTAGGTTTGAGTTTTCTTTGGCGGAATCAACGATAGGTTTTACCTCCGTCAAATTTGGCGCCGTTGCCGGGGAATTTTTATTTAATTCTTGTGTGTTTTTAGTGTTAATTTTGGTGTGGATTGTCTTATATGGTCCATACCCGTGCTACTAATTCTTCTTTGTTGCCATTAGATTCAGAGATTGAAAGGACCCTTGCCGCTCTAAGGCGAGAAGCCCGTGATCGCTTTCGCGAACTCCCTTTTGATCAAGAATAACCTACAACAGAGATGGCTAACGAAGCGAACCGCCCGTGATCGCTTGCAGAAGGAGTTAACTTTGAGCTGAAGTCTGGGGTAGTTCATCTTCTACCCAAATTTCATGGGTTGAGTGGAGAGGACCCCCACAAGCATCTGTCTGAATTCCATAGGGTGGTTGTTGGGATGAAACCAGAGAACGTAACTGAAGAGCAAATCAAGCTGAGAGCTTTTCCTTTCTCTTTGAAGGATGAGGCAAATGAATGGTTTTTCTATCTACCACCTGACTCTATTTCTACTTGGGCTGAGATGAAGAGAGTCTTCCTAGAGATGTATTTCCCTGCAACAAAGCTCAATGCTTTGAAAAGGTCAATCAACAGCATTGAGCAGTACGCGACGGAGTCTATACATGAGTACTTTGAGCGCTTCAAGAAACTCTGCGCCAGCTGCCCATGCCATGGGTACTCTCAAAAGGATCTGGTTCTCTTTCTCTTTAATGGGCTGACTGATATAGAGCGCAAAACAGTGAATTCTGCTTGTGGAGGAAACATGCTGAACAAGACACCTGCCGCAGCTTGGGATGTGTTTAAGGAGCTATCTGAGGGCTCCAGGCAGTTCAATAAGAGCCCTCGTGCTAGGGGTGTACTCACTGTTGATGCTCCTGTGGCTGCACTTCAGACTGATATGGCAGAGGTAAAGGAGATGATGAAACAATTGGTTATTGATAGAACTCCTCAACAACTGAAGGCATGTGGTCTCTGCAGTCAATACACTCATCCTATGGACATGTGCCCGCTTCTACAAGATCCCAATTTTTATTTGAATGCCACATGTCTGGTGGGTACACCTATACAACAGAGCAGCTGAGGAGGGCTTTTGTGATTGAGGCTTCTGGTGATGCAAGCTGGATTTGGAAAGCGGGGAAGAAGGGTGAGCACCGATTGCGCCTCCCTAGGCCCTTGCCTTATGGCCCTTCCAACAATACCCTATACATCGCAGCTGACCAGGCGCATGCAGAGGATAATGATGAGGATGATGAGGACGATGCTGAGGAGACTGCCCCGGCACAGACGGACTATCATATGGGGGATGCGCAGCACGCTGCTGGCCCTTCTTCAGGGCCTCGCTTCTCTTCTGCTGGGGATGACCCCTTGCGGGACTATTTGAGCACTGAGCTCCACCGTATGTCCTTACGCCAGGATGCCTTTGAGTTCACCCTCAACGACATCGGTCGCACTGTGCGGGAGACGGACTACAACATGGAAGCGATGCGGAGTGAGACGAGCTACCATTTGGAGGAGATGCGGAGAGAGCAGACTTACTACTTCTGCCAGCAATACCCTCACATCCCGCCGTACCAGTCGCTGCCATACCAGCCGCCGCCTCGGTGAGTGGTTAGTTCTACCTCCTTCACCCTGTTTGTTTATGTTTATTTTGGTTGTCTGTACTGTTTCAGTGAGGACACTGAAAATTTTAAGTGAGGGGGAGGGGATTTATATGTAAATTATGTCAATTCTGTCATTTCTAGGACCATGTTTAATTTTTGCACAATATGTTAAGTTCTGTAATAATTAGTTTATTTCAATTCTGTTAAGTTTAATTTTTGTCTTTTAATTATTTAATTTTTCTGCATTTTCGGAAATTTAAAAAAAAAAAAAAATATTTCGAAAATCCAAAAATAGAGCATGCATTGCATACATATGTGTTATTCAAATACCCATCTGGCTTAGTTTGTCCTCTATTTTAAATTTCAAGCATGATTCATAAAAATCCCATGGAGTTCTGGATGTTTTTATTATTGTCTTTATTTGATTTTTGTGGAACATGAGCTAGCAAATATAATTGAGCATGTATGATTGAGCTAAAGTATGATTGAAGTCCTAAAAACATGACCCTGTGAGAATGTTTGACCTTATTTGAATTCTTTTGCTCAGTTGTGTGAATTACTCGCCGAGTGTTGCTACCTCTTGGCATTGACTGCAGTATCTATTTTTAAGAACCAATGCACATGGTTTGTTGCTTGCGGAGTTTATGTTATATTTTGAGTCTTTTGTTTGAATTTGTACATATTTAGTGAATAAGGTGGCAATGGTTGATGCACTTAGTAACCGGGTCTACGCATGACACCCATGGGTATGATTCACGCAAAAAGGTGTTGAAAACTATCCACTGGGAAAGAAAGCTTGATCATTGAGTAACCAGGTTCATTCATGACACCCATGTTTGCAACTTGCATCAAAAGATGTTCAAGTGGACTTCATTTTAGTAAGTTGAGGTGTTGATAGACCGGGGCCATTCATGACACCCATGTTTGCGCTTCGCGTAAGGAAAGCACCAAGACAAGAAAAAGAAAAAAAAAAGAGAAAAGAAAACCAAAGAAAAAAAAAAGTGTTGCATTTTATTTTCTTTATTGTGTCCCGCAAGTAATGACATTTCGGTAGAGAATTGGTGATATGGTGGTCAATGTCTATGAGCTTAGTGCATGATTGGTTTGAGTTGAGAGTTGTATCTAAAAGCCTAAACACATGAGTGAAACACATATTTCTGGTGAGGTTGGATAATGTCTACTTCTAAGCTTTGATCACTATAATACATGCTATGACGTTTGTTTGCTTGGTTTATGTTTTCACCTACTATGATGTTGCTTTTTGATAATGTTGAAACTTGAAGGTATTTCCTGTGGGATATTTTGATTCATGTTCATTCTATCATTGCTTGAGGACAAGTAAGGGTTAAGTGTGGGGGAATTTGATAATGCATATTTTAGATAGGCATTATAGACATATTTAGTTTAGTTAGGTTGCATTTCTTTCATACTCTGTTACTAAATTGCATCTTGTGATTATTTCGAAAGAGTTCGGATTCTGCGCAAATTTGTATTTATCTCGCAGATTGAATCGGAACACATTTGGGAGATGCAATATCTCGAAGAGGAACACAAGAAACATGGGAAGGAACAAGGAAGGAAAGATGCAAGACAAGAGGAAAAGGCCGCAAAGGAAGCCAAGAAGCTACGGCGAAACACCCTGCCGCGGGCGCAGCAAGGATGCCGCGGCCGCAGCAAGGCCCGCTGCAGTGGGGTGTGAAGTAACAGCTTGCGGCGGGCGCAGCACCTATGCTGCGCCCGCATCGGTCGTCAGTGATCCGCAACGTTTTGATTAAAAAACCCTAGATGTCTTATTTTGTTTCATGGCCGACGTGGGTGTTTTTAGGCCGACTTTTAGTTAATTTTTACAGGACTTCTTCCATTCTATTCTTTCATTAGACACTTTAGAGATTTTGAGCGATGTCTCCCATGAGGAACTAAACTCATCTATTCTGCCTGCAATTTGAAGCTTTATTCGGATTGATTGTGAGTTTCTAATTCTCGTTCCTTGTTTCCTATATTTGAATGTTTCAACTTCTTTGTGCTTGATTGTTTATTGTTTTGTTCTATCTTGTCTGGCCAACTTGTTAGATCAATTCAATCGCTAAGGTTTTGTAGATTCCTGGTTGTGAACTTTAACCTAAGTGGCAAACTTGTTCCTGTAGGGCTGGTTGAACTAATTGAATGAGTAGGAAGTTGAATGTGTTGTTAAATCCTTTTTTAGGGACTGCAAATACCTTGGCTAATCTCTGAACTTAAAGCTATCAATTAGGTTAAATCCTTCTTTAGGGACTGTTCAATTGATAAGGGTTGCTAGGACTGGTTGGACTAGTAACTATATTAGGTCGGGACAAGGACATTCATAGGGAACTTAATAGGACGAGAAGAAGTTACAAGGATCACTTCAATCCAATAAAGTGGAAAATTGTAGGTAGAATTACTTCTCCTAATTGTCTAAAACCAAATCCATTTACTTTGCTTGCTTACTCCGCTTTGATAAAAGGCGGAACTTTCACCCACTAAAACCCCCCAAACTGGTTACTTTAATTGACACATAAATCACACTTGAGTTATAATTTTCCCTGTGGGATCGACCTCTTGCTTATCGCTATACTTGCTTTAGGTTTGAGTTTTCTTTGGCGGAATCAATGATAGGTTTTACCTCCGTCAACCTGTCATGTTATTCGCATTACCTGTCATGTTAAATAGTATAACATGTCATGTTAATAGCATCACCTGTCATGTTATTTTCTTTCATTAAGGCAAGCTTTTTCACAATCAATATTTTTTCTAAATGAAGATTATATATATAAGGCAAATAGATAAAGCACTTATCAATCATTGCAGCGCTAGCATAAACAGCAGCTTCATTAGTCACATTGCAACCCCCCTTGTTCATCAGATGTTGTGCCTTGCTAGTAACTCCATGATCTTACGAGATGTCATCCCCACCCCTTGTCCAGTGTAATGGAAACAACATTGACAACATCAACCGTGCACAACATTGACAACATCAACAAACTAGCAATGTTACAATGCTCAAGAATACACTGATTGATCCACCAAAAGAAATTACCATGTCAGTTCAAGTGCCGAAAACACCCATTAAAAGAAAATGTGTGGTGATAGTTGCACAGTTATCTTCAATATGGAACTTGTACAGAAGTTTCACTCTTGCTGTAAATATTTATGAATAAAAGATGTTATCTATATCAAGGTTCAAGGGCACTAATTGACAGCCATTACAATAAAACGCAGCATAGTTTGTACACATCAAAACATAGCTTTGGTACACCAGATCGATCAAAGAAAATCCTGCATACATGACATGAACTTATATTAACATGTCATTCAAATCCTGGATACATGACATGAACTTATATTAACATAGCTTTGGTAGCAATTGAAACGAAATTGGACAAATCTGATGAGCGATTAAGTAGTACCTGCAGCTTTAAGAAGGAGAACTGATGCTGGGGGAGTTTTGAGTATGAAAGTAAAGCACTAAAGCTCTTATCCTGTCATCCCAAAGCAAGAAATCAAAATTGTGACTGAAAATTGAAATCCAGGACCATCAAGAAGCAGGAATCAAAACCCTAATTTACACTATAGAAATCAAAACCCCAAATCAACAATTTCTATCGATGTATCCCTAAATTAGGTTTAATAGATGGATAATCAGGGAGATGTCAAAACCTTAACCCTAGAATTTTCACTTACAATCGATCAACAACTGCCTTCGACTCATAGCTGCCTCTATCGACCTTAGCAATTGCCTTCAATTTCGTAGGAGTCGTGCACCACTAGCTTCAAAATCTACCAGATCTGGAGAAATTTCCTAGCGACAGGGTCGACCGCAAGAATGGCATCCGGGTTTGGGGCCGCCATGGGAGACGAATGGGAGGAAGAAGGACCAAGATGATTGCGCTCAAGCCCTCCCGTCGAGCCCGGAGGCCTATCGCCTATAGCCGCGAACCCCGCCTCCAACGACGGCGTCTTCCCTCATCCTTCCCTTCCTCTCTCACTGTTGCGTGCTTTTCTCTCTCCAACCGGTTGCAGGCTGTGAGAAACCGGTTACTTTGCAATTTTTTTTGGGGGTTAACCCCCGCAATCCAACCGGATATTTAGGTTAGTTTTGCAAATAGCCCTAAATTATATTGGAAAATCTTTTATATATACTTGAAAAACTTCATCCTTGACTCCAATACTAGTGGTCTTGTCATATGTATTTTGATAAATTTTACAAATCTAGTACACATTATCTTGAGAATTAATCTCTGTTGAAAAATGAGACTCCAAATAATTGATGGAGCTAAATCGCTTGTTGAACTTTTATTTTATTTTCTTAAAAAACCCCAATTTATTCCGATTAAATTATCGTGTGAACTCAGATTTAATCACCCAGAGACTACAGGTGGCAGCTATACGTACCTGGCGTAAGAAAAAAGGCGACTTGGATAACAGCTACGCTAAGCTTGTCAGATTGTTGATTCAAAACGAGGTCCTTCTGTACAATGAGTCCCTTTCTGTTAAAAATCATGCTTTTACATCTTTGGACCGCTCGATTTCTTGCGACCTACACCATCCCACGCTGATTAACAGACCATTCTATTTCGAAATGGCATGGACTTGTCGTAGGAATTTCAAAAATATTGTACGTTAAACAAGCATGGAGATTACACTCACCTGGAACGTTGATGTATGATCTTGTTAAAAAAACTAAACGACTAAAAGTACTCGCTAAGAAATGGCACAAGGCTATGTTTGGTAATGTCACAATCCAACTTCTGGTTTCCGATAATGCATTACTATAGATCCAAGCTAAAATACTGATTGCTAAGTAGGAAAATTATCAAATCTCTCAACCCGCAAGAAGGGTTGCACATATACATTAAGGATAGTGAACTTATAAAGCAAGAAATTAGTAGATAATTGTTAAATCACACGGTGGATCATCCGACGTGAGGGGGTCACGCACGACAAACGCACACGTGCTAATCAAGCCGAGCACACAAGCCGAGTAGGGTTCAATCCTAAAACCAATTGGTGTTAGGTGAGGTAGCCCACCGGTTTATATGCGAGATTTGATTTTACGGACCAACAGGTGGGCTGTGCTTTGCTGCAGCCCACCCCAAAAATCAAGAATATATTTAATAGGAGTAAAGTTCACACATATATAGCGGAGCCTAGTTGGTTGTGCCTTTGTATTTGATAGCTTGATAGACCCAATCCGCCCGTGTTCGAAGCACACTAGCCTCTTTCTTTCTCAATTTTTTTCCTCTTGTATTTTAACTTGAACCACATCTTTTTTCCCCGTTGTATTAACCCACATCTTACAACACAACATCTTTATTTTATTTTTTCTCTGTATTACTTAGAGCTTAAAAGACACCAACAACATATATACACTATATGTTATTATATGTGATAATAATTTTTAAAAAAATTTATGTGTTATATATGTAACATTAATAACTCTTTAAAAAAATTAATTATCTTTATTTTATTTTTCCTCTGTATTACTTAGAGCTTTAAAGACACCAACAACATATATATACACAATATGTTATTATATATGATATAAATTTTAAAAAAAAATTATGTGTTATATATGTAACATTAACAACTCTTTAAAAAATTAGTTATATAAAGCGATTTCAGCCTATCCCAATTTTTATTCCTGGTTCCGTGCCTGATCCCCACAATCATATTCTCAACAATAATATACTAATCGTTCAGCCCTCAGTTGACCCTAATCGTAACTTGAGCTCAGACCTACATGTTATGGCAGGTGAGGTTACAGAGGAGAACAATGTGTGCCTTACCGCTCTAGTTTCAAACGTAGAAATAATGAATTTTGTTTTCTCTATTTCTACGGATAAGACACCTTCTCTGGATGGGAAGCCTGCATGTTTTTATCAGAAGTATTGGAACCGGGTAGAATCCGGATGCAGGGTATCAAGAGCATGATCAAGAGATACGACGTAGAGGAGAGCAAGTTTCCTCTCGAAGGAAGAATGAGCATCGTGATCACATTCCCTATCGCCACCAAACTCAAAATCGCTACGATGAAGGGCACGCCGACAACAGAGAAAATTATCGGCGGGCCTCGAGATTTGAATATCCAAGAGAACGGGATGAGCAACAACGTTTTCCCCCGGTAAACAGAGGCAGGGGGAGGGGACAATGGTGGAGAGGCGGCCGAAGGGGTCTGGGCAGCTAGCACAATTGTCGGTCAATCAAGCCCCACGCGACGAAGTTCGCCGCGAAGGGTCGCGAGTCAACCAGATCCCGGAACCGGAGGGTTTTATTGACACTCTGGCGGGAGGACCGTCAATCTCAGGAGTAAGCCGCCAGGGGAGAAAAAATTATGAAAGGGAGGCAAGCCAACCTCAATCAGCTGCAAGCCAGAAGATCGTTGTACAATCACATTCAGAAATAGTTTTTACTACAGGAGTTGTTGAGGACGTTCGCATGCCGCACGCGGACCCACTGGTGATACATGCCCAGATCGCCACTAAGACTGAAAAGAGAGTTTTCATAGACACCGGATCATCTATGGACATACTCTCATGGGAAGCTTTTTCCCAGTTAGGAGTATCCGCGACAGCATTAAGGCCTTATCATGGGACACTGATAACCATTTCAGGAGATGAGGTACAGGTTGCAAACATCATAGAACTCGTGGTGGTATTAGGCACCACGCCGTGTCGACGAATGGAAAACGTAATTTTCACGGTAGTACGGATTCCCACAACTTACAACGCACTTTTAGGAAGGGTGTCTCTTTATAAGTTCCAGATGGTTGTTTCGATCTATCACTTCAAAGCAAAATTTCCTATCGCCGGAGGAGGGATGGGGGAAGTATGTGGCCAGCAATTAGAAAGCCGGAGTTGCTACGTGACTTCCTTGAAAAAGAGGAAGGAGGTAATGTGCATACAAGGATCTGCTCAGAGAAAGATCGAGGGCCCAAGAGGGGACTCTCAAGCAGAAAATGAAGAAGTAAACGTGATAAGAGAGCTTGCACCAGAAACAGAACTTGAAGTCAGACAGTCAGACAGGGAAATCCCCACCGCGGACCTAAGAACCGTCCACCAGCCTTTCCAAAATCCTGAAGAGAGAATTTACATGGGCCAAGCCATAGAGACCGGGGAGAGAGAACGGGTCCTAGAAATCATCCGTCAATCCCGGGATGTGTTCGCATGGTCCCCGAAGGATCCTTTGGGCGTTCCCACGTCGATAGCGATCCATACCCTCCGAATACGCCATGATTTGCGGCCGGAGGCCCAGAAGAAGAGAAATATGGCCCCGGAAAAATCCCAAGCAGCAAAAGAAGAACTAGAGAAATTACTTGAAGCCGGATTCATAGAAGAAGCTAAGGATTCGGATTGGCTCTCAAACGTTTTCTTAGTCAAGAAAGCCAACGGAAAATGGAGAATGTGTGTGGACTTCTTAGATTTAAACAAAGTCTGTCCAAAAGATAGTTATCCCTTGCCATCAATAGACGAGTTGGTTGATAGTACTGCTGGGAACGAGGCTTTGAGTTTTCTGGACGCATATTCTGGATATAACCAGATCCGGATAGATCCGATGGATAAGAGGGCGACCACTTTCATCACCAATCAAGGGATTTTCTGCTATAAAGTCATGCCTTTTGTTTCGCTCACCACTTGGATTTTCGAGCCACCAACAACGAGGCGGAATATGAAGCCTTTATAGCTAGGCTCGAGCTAGCCTTGGCCCGCGGAGCTCGGGCCATTATAGTATATACAGATTCCGAGATCGTTGCGAAGAAAATAAAAGGAGTGTACGAAGCCATGATGGGGCTGTTACCAGATGACCTACGAAAGGTAACCCCTCTAAGAAGAGCTTTTTTGCACTTCGTCGGGGAATCCGGCCCTCGAGAGATGAATGAACAAGCATATTTATTGGCCTGAATTGGGGCAGCTATGCCAGCAGAAGTCGAAGGAAAGTTCGAGTTCGAAAGAAAAGATCGGCGAAGACTCCTGCAAGAAGTATATTTTTTCCAGATCGAAGGCTCTGAAGATTGGCGGAGACCGATTGTTGAATATCTTGGGAAAGGAATACTTCCACAAGAGAAGATGGAAGCCAAAAAGTTAACAAACCGAGCAACCCGGTTCGTCATTAATGAAGGAAAGTTGTACAAGAAGGGTTTCAACTTCCCAAACTTGCTCTGCGTATCCAACAACGAGGGGCACACCATCGTAAAAGAATTGCATGCAGGGGTGTGTGCCCATCACCAGGGATGGAGGGCCTTAACCTCAAAAGTCCTGAGACTGGGATACTACTGGTCCACAGTCAGAACAGATGTGCAAAGCTTTATGCGCAGCTGTGACGCTTGTCAGAGACATGGGAATGTGAAGAATTTACCTGCCGAACCACTCCAAAGTATCTATGGGGCATGCCCTTTCACCTGGGCAGTTAAAATAGGTCCTAGTTCTGGTGGACTACTTCACCAAATGGGTAGAAGTAGAGGCAATGGGTTTGATCACTGCTGAGAAGGTCAGAAAGTTCCTATGGAAGAACCCGGTATGCCGTTTTGGAGTACCTGAGGCCATCATCACGGATCATGGAACTCAATTCGACTATGAAAGCATTGGAGATTTCTGTGAGGGCCTCGGGATAAAATTAAAGTTTTCTTCGGTGGCCCACCCGCAGACGAACGGGCAAGCAGAGACCACTAACCGCCAGATTCTGGAAGGGATCAAGAAGAAGTTAGGAAGAACCTCGAAAGGGCGGTGGGCAGAGCTGCTCCCGCTAGTGCTCTGGTCATACCGGACTTCATCCAAGACCACCACAAGAGAAACGCCGTTTGCTTTAGTATATGCGGCAGATGCCGTCATCCCGGTCGAACGCCTGATCCCCTCTGCACGGGTTTTGGCCTATGAGTCCAAGGCAAATAACGAAGCTCTAGAAATTGAATTACACCTTCGAGAAGAAAGGAGGATGTTGGAAGAAATCAAGGCTCGAGAGTACAAAAGGAAGACCAAAAAACATAGGGATCAGCACCTCAATGCGCGACAGTTCGAGAAAGAAGTTCTAGTCCTCCGCTTAGCCCTGTCAGGTGGAAAGTTGGATGCCAAATGTGAAGGCCCATACGTAGTTTTTGAGTGCGTCCATGTCCGGGCATACAAGTTACAAACTCTTGAAGGTGTGGTTCTTCGAAAGGCGTGAAATGCATAACACTTGAAGAAATATTATGTGTAATAGTCAGTCACTTTGAAGATTCTCAAGTCACCCCCGCTACCAGTAAATAAATCAAAGCGGTTAGAGGGTGCTTGCTCCGCGTCGGACATCCGGTCGTAGCATAAGATCTCCCGGATCGTATTTGTTGAAGTCCTATGACGCTGGAGCTTGCTCCGCGTTGGACATCCGGTCGTAGCATAAGATCTCCCGGATCGTACTTGTTGAAGTCCTATAACACTGGAGCTTGCTCTGCGTCGGACATCGGGTCGTAGCATAAGATCTCCCGGATCGTATTTGTTGAAATCCTATGACGATGGAGCTTGCTCTGCGTCGGACATTCGGTCGTAGCATAAGATCTCCCGGATCGTATGTGTTGAAGTCCTATGACGCTGGGGCTTGCTCCGCGCCGGACATCTGGTCGTAGCATAAGATCTCCCGGATCGTATTTGTTGAAGTCCTATGACGCTGGAGCTTGCTCCGTGTCGGACATCCGGTCGTAGAATAAGACCTCCTGGATCGTATTTGTTGAAGTCCTATGACGTTGGAGCTTGCTCCGCGTCGGACATCCGGTCGTAGCATAAGATCTCCCGGATCGTATTTTTTGAAATCCTATGACGCTAGAGCTTGCTCCGCGTCGGACATTCGGTCGTAGCATAAGATCTCCCGGATCGTATTTGTTGAAGTCCTATGACGCTGGAGCTTGCTCCGCGTCGGACATCCGGTCGTAGCATAAGATCTCCCGGATCGTATGTGTTGAAGTCCTGTGACGCTGGAGCTTGCTCTGCGTCGGACATCCGGTCGTAGCATAAGATCTCCCGGATCGTATTTGTTGAAGTCCATTGACGCTGGAGCTTGCTCCGCGTCGGACATCCGGTCGTAGGAGAAGATCTTCCGGGTCGTATTTGTTGAAGTCCTATGACGCAGGAGCTTGCTCCGCGTCGGACATCCGGTCGTAGCATAAGATCTCCCGGATCGTATTTGTTGAAGTCCATTGACGCTGGAGCTTGCTCCGCGTCGGACATCCGGTCATAGGAGAAGATCTTCCGGGTCGTATTTGTTGAAGTCCTATGACGCAGGAGCTTGCTCCGCGTCGGACATCCGGTTGTAGCATAAGATCTCCCGGATCGTATGTGTTGAAGTCCTATGAGGCTGGAGGTTGCTCCACGTCGGACATCCGGTCGTAGCATAAGATCTCCCGGATCGTATTTGTTGAAGTCCATTGACGCTGGAGCTTGCTCCGCATCGGACATCCGGTCGTAGGAGAAGATCTCACGGGTCGTATTTGTTGAAGTCCTATGACGCTAGAGCTTGCTTCGCGTCGGACATTCGGTCGTAGCATAAGATCTCCTGGATCGTATTTGTTGAAGTCCTATGACGTAGGAGCTTTCTCTGCGTCGGACATCCGGTCGTAGCATAGATCTCCCGGATCGTATTTGTTGAAGTCCTATGACGCCGGAGCTTGCTCCGCGTCGGACATCCGGTCGTAGCATAGATCTCCCGGATCGTATTTATTGAAGTCCTACGACGTTGGAGCTTGCTCCACGCCGGATATCCGGTCGTAGCATAGATCTCCCGGATCATATTCGCTGAGTAGTACGACCCTAGAGCTTGCTCCGCGTCGGGCCTTTGGGTAGACCATTACCTCCCAGGAAAGCAGAATAAACACGACGAAAATACTGATCGCATCGGAAGTAGTTTTGTTCAAACAAAAACCCACAAGAGCAGCTAAGAAATACAGAAACGGAACAGAAAGTCTAAAAAACTCATGCTAAGAGGCCTACCTGGCAGCCACAAGAGGACTCCGAAGTAATCCTTGGGGGGGAGGGGGGCCGATACGGGATCACGAGGTCATCTCTCCCTGGCCCTATCGGGAACGAGATGAGTCCTGTCCTGAGACAGTCGCGTCCCATTAGGCAAAGGTTCTTCGGGATGAGGCTCTCTCCACTCTGCGTCAACCTCATCACTATCCGTAGATAAAATATGAACCTCGAACCGTGCGTTCCCCTGATGCAAAAAGGTGATGGCGGAACCTATATCGACATCGTGTGTGCTGGCAAAATGATTCCACCCATGACCCAAGTAGGGGACGCGGTAGTCACCTCGGTATACCGCCACAGGGAAGTCCCGAATAATTCTAGACGACAACAAGACGCGCCCAGGAAGATTTGGGCCATACTCAACCTCGAAACGCGAAGGTAGCAACTGACCAAACATGAGTTAATTAAATAAAAAAAAATTTACATCTGCGGAAAACAAGCAAGAACTATGAGCCACGGAAAGGACCTACCAGACGGTGCATTTGCTCCGGAAAATCCAGTGACCGAAAAAAGGCCCAATTCGTCCGACCAGAAGATGACATCTTCAAAAGGACTAAACTTGCGAAAACAAAGGTGCTTGGAGATCCCGTTCTTAAAAGGACCTTCGCGAGGTCACGTGTCACATAGAAACCTCCCCGATAACATGCCAAGGGGACCCAGGGGAAAACAGTCAAATAAAGCATCACTGCCCCAGGCCAAGTATGGCGGACATCTGTGTCGCAAGAACTCACCTCGAGCAGACCAACGTCTGCCACCATGAAAAGACTCAACAATAGGGAGAAGAATGAGAGCTCGTGACTCCCCGTAACTTTGAAAATCAGAAAAGGAAGGAGAGCGAGAAAGTAACTCGGCTACAGGCGCCGGTTTACAGATGACCACGAACCCACTCATGGAATCACCCAAAGCCACTTTCTATAGGGTTACCCTAAAGGATGAGCAGCTTTGGCAGCTCCGCCTTCCCCTCACATACGAGGTGTTGGAGCATGATGCACAAGGAAGCATTACCCTCAGCTCACGGTCACACTAAGAACACAAAGTCATAATCGACCGTGGCCATGATGGGATCTACTGGATAACGGAAGAATGGGGCAATTTCACTACAGCCAACCGCGTGCGGGTGGGGGCCATCCTCCGATTCACCAAAGAAAGAGAAGCAGCTTGATACGAGGTTTCCATGGTCGATCCAGACCCAGACTACGAAAGCCACACCTCGTTCGCCTAAGGAACATGGGTAAGAGATCTAGGATCCTTTCTCGTGAATTCCCCGCAGCTTATTCAATTAACTCTGAGCCCAATTGTGCTGGGAATCAATTTAAATTTCAAATAAAGACTACATCTTTTCATAGATCACATTTAGCGATTGTCTCATCTAAGGGATACAAGGCGCATGTTGTGCCCAGACTTCTCAGAACACACAAACATCGATTAGGAGAAAAAATGAAACGTGGATAGGGTAGATCTCCCACATAGGGCAAGAGTCACTGACTCAGAAACCACTTGGCTATAAGCAACTCCAAAGTTTTAAACACTATAAAGAGGAAAGGAAAACGACATTATGCATCCCCACGAGCCGTTACCCTCAAAAGAGCCCCAACATGGGTTCCGGAGACACTCCACACGCCTTCTACCGGTTCATCACCAAAGAAGAACAGCTGCAAACCCTGCAGCTGCCCTGACTGTACGAGCAACTGGGAGATGAAACACACAAGCTTGTTTATCTATGGTCTACCACATGCCAAGATTTCGAGGTTGACGTCGAAAGAGACGCGGACGGGGCGTATTGGTACACAGATGGGTGGCCAGACTTTACTTTTTCAAACCGAGTAATTGTAGGATGCTCGCTTCTATTCATTTACGAAGGAGATTCTCACTTCGAGGTGTACGTGTCTTATCCAGATTCAACCTCTGTCAGCGGAAAAGAAGCGCGGTCCGACAGACATGGGGCCCCCCAAAAGCAAGGGTAACCGGAAGTCCGCGCTGGCATTAGCAAACACGAAGACCCCGAAGCGCAAAGTTTAAATCTCTATGTCCCGATGTACCTTGTAACAATAAAAGCTTTTTAAAAAAATAAAAGATCTGTCATTATCAAGCCACAGCAGTAAGTCAGAAAAGCTGACTCCCTTTTTCTATCCTCTTTCCCTAGAAACCTAGGGAAGGAACGATTTTAGGAAAAAGAAGGGGGGAGGGGGGGAATCAGATTTGGCCAAGTAATAAATATAAAATCTGACAAATGAAGAAACACTCTCCGTCACCTCCTCTATAAAAGCCAACCCCAAGAGATCCTCATTCGACACCTTACGTCAGGAAATAACAAAAACTTCCTAATGAGATGGCTACAAGAAATGATCGCCCGAGAGATTTCCTCTGATGGGTCCAGAATGCCTCTTTTGTACAAAGGATGGTAATGTCCCTTAAACCCCTCCATTGAGTCTCGATTTTTCCCTAATGTTTAAAGATTTTTCAACTACCACAACCACTGCCGGCGTTTTTCGAGGCGGAGTATGGACTGCCAGGAGTTGAAAGAATAATCCTAACCAACGGGCCAGGAAGGAGGGGCATCCACGTTCGAGTGGAGCGGGACGATGCTGGGGTGCTCTGGCCCACACAGGGGTGGAGCGCATTTACAAGATCAAGAAGTGTCCGCGTCGGTGGGGCTGTAATTTTCAAATACTTGGGCAGCTCAAGCTTCAAGGCCCGCTATGTCCCCTCAGGAGAAGACGATACTTCTGAAGGTGAGGACAGCGAGAGCACCCTTTAGAGTGAAAACCAGTTTTTCAAATTCAAAGTCTTGTTTGTTAAATTAAACGCTCAAATAGACATGAAGTGTCGAATGAAAACAAAAGACGCCCCCTGGCGAAGTTTTCATGTTTCCAATCATTCAGCAAGATTGAAACCCTATTCAAAAAGAGTCGTCATTATAATTAAAAAAGGAAAAACCGAGGATAAAGTTTTCCACACGGACACTCCGCGGGCATGAAAACATAAACCAAGATAAGGCACCAAACGAAGGCGCCGAAGTTTGTCTGACCCTGAGGAACGATAAAAAAGGGGGGTTTACAAACCATCACCACTAAAGTCCACATGCTCGTCTTCTTTCAAGTCCCAATCCTCCCGGTCGTCACTTGGGGAGAATGGCTGAAGGGGAACACCCGGGGTCTCCGCGTATTTCTGCACGCTTTGATGAATCCCGGCCTTCATACCCAGATCAAAGAAATCCATGTACCTGTCTTGGATAAACTCTTGCCCAGCCTCTTCATTCAACCATTCGGGAACCGCGCTCCTCATAAACGTCAAGCCGTTCGGGGTTTTCAACCAGTCGTCCACCAGTTTAGAACGGTTGTGTGGGACATCCAACCAAGACAGAATGATATCACCGTCCATCCGGGACTGGTATCGCTCCAGCTCGATCGTACGAAAGTTGGCTTCCACAACCTCTTTGCTTCGCGCTTCGTTCTCTGCTACCAGCTGGGTCTCAAACTCGATTTTCTGGGCCTCAAAACTGGATTGCAGGGTGGACAGGGACTGCTGGGAAGACTCAAGCTGGGCTCGCAACATCTCCATTTCCTTGGCCAGTTTACTACTTTTCGCCTTCTCGGCGGCTATGACTTCATCTTTCTCTTCTAGCCGCGAACGGAGGGACTCAACCTCTTTCCGCGGTGTCTCCTCCTCTAGGAGCCTTTCCTTCATCTGCTCCAACTTCTCCTCAAGACCACGGGCATGTTGGCCCAAGCGGATATACCGACCCTAGCCGCTATAAGTGAAAACATGACCCTGACCACAAAAAACATTATAGGGTTGAAGACATCCACGAAAAGAAAAACTAAGGGAAACGGGTAAACGGGAGTTATAGAACGCGATTCACTTACCCAGTTGCACCAACGTTCTTGCTCAATCATTAACTGCTCATCAGTCAAGTGGTCCTGGTATTGCAGCTCCGCCTTCCCGAGCTCCGGGGGAAAGGCCTGCTGATTGAGGATATTGGAATCAAAGTCGGGCATTGGATACGCGGGGCGACCGTTGGCATCCACATGAAACACCGGCGCATCCCAGTCAACACCTTCCCAAGCCGGATAGGGACGCGGTTTTTTCTTCTTTGAAGGTGCTTTTGAAATCCCTGCTTCAGAAGGAGAAACAACTCGAGCCTCCACGGGGGCCATCAGGTGAAGGGGCTGGACCTCTGCGATTGGAGAAGTATCGATCACGATAAGGTGAGGCTCGGGCCCCACTGGGACAACAGGAGAGGAAGAGTCCGCGATCACCGATTTCTCTTTCGCTACTTTCTTACTCTTCAGCTTTAGGGCCGAAGTTTTGGGACGCTTCAAGGCTCTCATCACGTCAGTTGGGATCTTTCTCTTAGCAGAGGAAGGGGGAGCCGAAGACACCTTCGCGGCATCCACCATTGTTTTCAATTCGAGGGCGTCTGAAAAGCCACGAAAAGGACAACAACATCAATACAAGATCAAAAACACCGAAAAAAAAAGAAAAAATAATAAGGGCACCCCAAATTAACTACAACCTATGCGCGGATGAGAGAGACTCAAGCCGACCATCTCTAGCTGCAAAGGAGAAACCACATCTCTCCATGAAGGCTTTGTTCCAACCGCGAACCTCTACTCGATCTCTTTCAGGTCAGGCACAACTTTCCTCTTCACCCGTGTGTATAGACGTGGCTCGGTGTGAAAGTTCAATATTTGGCGAGAAGGATCCCGAACCAAGAACCACTTATGCCGCCACTCCGGCTTGCTGGAATTACGTTCCATAATTGAAACACTGAGTTTGGCCTAATAGAGGCTCTTATGGGTGCCTCCATGACACAAAGTGAGCATATTGCTCAGAAGTCCCAGGGTAGGTTGAACCCCAATCTCCAAGCAACCCATTACAAAAGAAGTTAAGAAAAGCCAGCTGTTCGGGACCAATTGAGCAGGACTCAAGCCACAAGCTTTTAGATAACGCTTGAACAGGTTAGGAAGAGGGAGTCGAAGCCCCTGAACCAAGCTCTCTATATACACAACCAAACAACCCGAGTAGGCATCCAGGCTCCCTCCACCCTCCGCCGGGAGGCACAACACCACTCCCTCTGGCTAGGGAAAGACACGAGCAATCACATTCAAGTCTTCCAGGGTTGTGAAAGTTCCGCCTTCGCTGAGGTAGTACAGCTGGGATCGGGCCCGCGGCGGACGGCTGAAAGTCCCTCCAAAAAAGGCAAGTCGCCAGCACCCTCTCATTGTACAAGACCGGGCGGAAGTCCCCCAGCACGAATGACGAGCGACCCTCAGTTGGTAGAAAGACAGGGCCAGACGGCAATTCAGTGTGAGAATTCCACTCCTTATAAGAGGTTGTAGACTCAGGAGACTCTAATATCGAGTCAGACCCCGACGACGAAGCCCCACCACCCGATCGCGAAGATGCAAAGTCTACAGGGGAAGGGGGTTCTTCGCGTGCACGACTCGGAGGTGAGTAAAAGGAGGGATCCGCGAGGGTTTTGGGTTGACAAAAAGTAACATCTTCAGGGACCTCTATACCACCCATCATAAGTTTACCTTCAGTTCGTACTGCAGGTGGAGATCTAATCAAGGCTTGAACATTGCCAGAACTACTTTGCGAAGTCGACATCACGGAGACAGTTAATCAAGTAGGAGAAAGAAGCGGGATAGGAAGAAACCTAGGGACCAGCAGTGAATAAAGAGGCGCCCAGAAGATACCCGCACCACAACCGCGACCGAAAAGAGAAAAGAAAGAAAGAAAACTAAAATTAAATAAAGAACTAGATTCGGAAAGAAGAGAAAGGAAGAATCACTTTACCTCGAGATGTATGAAGACGAGAGCTGTAAAAACGGAGAACGGTAAAAAATAAGGAGGGACAGAACCCCTATTGATAGGCCCCTCACTCAACGACTTTTCACCTCCCACTTCGGCCCACGTGTCAAAAGCACGACTCACATCAATCAGATAAATGGGCCTAGTGGGTACAGGCCCAAAAAAGCCCAAGGCAGCCCAACGGGCCTCTCTTTCTCCATCTTTTTGCCCTAAAAAAGCGCCATGAGCGGTGGGGTATTTCGAACCGCGGAAAAACCTGTTCGGTTTCCCCACGGCTCGAGGAGCTGTGATGATGCCCAATGTCAACAAAAAAGAAGAAAACGAATAAAGGGCTAAAAAGGCTGAAGAAATGGGCCTGAGAAAACACGTCGACATACGATCCGCGGATGATGGGTACATGCAAAACGGACAGATGTCACACATGCCCACCATCCATGTACACTTCCTCTTAAGAACACGTGGCAACCATAGTTCAACAAGTGGCCAAAAAGGAGGAACATTCCCCTCAGGGGGAGGGCATGGGGACACGCTATAAAAAGAAGAAGGCACTCTAAGCGCCAGACTTTTTGGGAAAAACAGATAGGAAAACCTCGATTCAGAGAGAAAGAGAGAGGGCTAAAGCTACGATAACACTCTTCTTCTTCCTCCTCGTCCCGTATCCGTTCGCGGACAACACGAAAGTGGGAGAAGGAATCTATACAGGACATGTAGTAGGACGATAGTCGAGGGAGTAAAAAAGAATATCACCCTTTAGCCTTGATCTTTAATCTAGTAAATCGGAGTACTTTCTATACCAAGAAGCCATTTGATGAATCCATTGCACGATAAGTGATGCGAGCCATATTCAGAGGCTCGGCGGCATCGGCCACGAGATCTTCGCGGATGTCGAGGATCTCAGGTTACGGGTAAGACCGTCAAATTTCCTATTGGTCACTACGGCACAGGTTGAGATCATTTCCCCCATTCCGCCAATATCAGGTGATAGTTGAGGTGGGGAAGGAGCTTCAGGTAAGACCGTCTGACCAAGTCATCATATGAGGGAATACGTAGCATCCCCCTGGGAACGTGGGATGGGACCCGCTTTTTCTTTTGTGGTTTCGTAACTACCTATAATGCCTTATCAAGTCACAACGGGCAATAAAATATAATCTATATATCTAAATATATAGCTAGTTATAGATGCACTCTTTGTTAGACAAATAAGTGATAAAAAAAAATAACGATAATGTAAATAAGAGTACTTACGGTTATGAAATATAATAAAATGTAATTAATTAACAAAATGCACAATATCATGGGCGATAAAAACACTAGTATGTTATAAAGCCAAATATTAAGTATACATATTTGATAAATATTTTACCCGTGCCACTTTTTAAATAGTTTATAAAGATTCACTCATTTTCTTGTGGGGTTTCTTTTTTAATCGAATATACTTAACTAGTATAGTCTCTGTATCTTGACTCAATTTTTAAAAAATCTAATCTTAATAACACAGCGAATTAATATTATAAAATACGTATTATATAAAATTTGGATAAAAATTATAAAAATCCTTACCATAAAAGTATATTGGAAATAATTTTTTAACTTTTTTAATCTCATTTAAATTTGCTTATATATATAGATATAAATCTTTTAAATCACTCTTATTGGCTATTAAAAAATAATAATAGCATTGTAGCTTTGTTAAAAAAATATCATCAAAAGAAAAGAAAAATTGATTGGTTTAAAGAGCTAATTAAAAAGTAAAAACAAAGGCATGGATAACACGTATGCTAAAACTTTTCTATATATATATATATATATACACACACCTATAGATATAGATATATATTAATATTATACATTAGATGGAATTCAATATGTACTCTTTATTAGACAAATACGTGAGAAAAATAATAAAGAGAATATAAATGATAGTACCTACTCTTATGAAATATAATAAAATGTAATTAATTAATTAACAAATTGTGTGCAGGCAACAAAAATACTAGTATGTTATAAAGACAAAGATTAAGCATAAATATTTTACTCATTGGTTTATCTAGCCACTTTTTAAATATTTTTTAAAAGATTCACTCATTTTTATAGGTTTTCTTTTTTAATCAAATATACTTAACTAGTACAACCCTCACGTCATGACGCTAATGAAACTCGTTTTGAGAATCTCATAGCTGCGAGCTCCAGGATTGAGTAGAGTGCGGATGGCTTTGGATGATCGGACTTACTTGAGATGTGCGAGGAGATTCTTGTCCATGCACCACACTACAACAGAAGTTACTTTTAGCGAGGAATTCTTTCCTCCCTGAAAATTGATATTTCGTCGCTAATGATATTTAGCGAGGAAATCTGCTTCCTTTTTAAATGGCTGCAGAAAGCTCATCACAAAAGAATCTAATGTCGAAAAATGAAATCGTCGCAAAAAAAACATTTGGCGATGAATTCAATTTTGTCGTTGTAAGTCTTTAGCGACTATTAAATTCACCGTAAAAGGTAATTATATTTGTCGCGAAAAAAGTCTAGGATTCTATAGTAGTCATAGAATGTGGATGGTGATAAATTTTAATTCCTCGCAAAATTGTATATTTCCTCGTTAATGATGATATCAAGTTGGTCCGATATTATTTTGCGACATATATTTTTGTCACAAAAAAATAATAATTTTATCGGCAAAAATATTGAAGAAATCGATAATAGTTGGTAAATGTTTTTAGTGATGATATAAAATTCATCGCTAATATAGTAGTTTCCTCGCAAATAAAAGAAAAATAGCTTTTAGTGACAAATGGCTTCATTGCCCAAAGCCTGTATTTCGTCGCCAAACTTATTTGTGACGAAAAAATTCATCACAAGTTCATCGCACTAGCAGCATCACTCAAAATTACGGCAACAAAAAATGATTCATCACCTTAATAGACTTTTGGTGATAAAAATTGGGTTTGTCACCCTGTGACAAAATTCTATTAGCTAAATGTAGGTTCTAATATTATACATATACCTCGAATGATAAATGATAGATTAACATAGATAATTTTGCCATATAGGTCAATTTATACATACATCAATAATAAATAAATACCTCAAATGAGATTACAATCCAAGTTTCTATCAGAGACACTCTCATAAGTCTCTCTTCACCTTCTACGCATAAATTGAAAATTCTAATGAGACTCATGTGGTGAAGTTTGGCCTTTGAGCAGAAACTCATTCTTGAATTCCCCTCAATTGCTTGCTAGCCTCTTCACTAATATTTGTTGCCCAATATAAAGGACGTCCTATAGAAACAAAAGCAAAAACAATTTATTGACTTGTGCATGTTTCGAAACTTTCATTTTAAGAAGTGTTAAGATTTCCCAACTACCTTGTAAACTACACTAAATCCACCATGCCCAAGTAGGTTAGCTTTGAGAGATATTATATGTCGTGTCTCTGATATTATTGAAATGTAGCTGCAACGAAACAAAACAAAACAGAAAAAGGTTTTGACAAAATCACGATACAATGATACAAAGATGGCAATGGCTACTTGGCACTACCCTTACAGCCTTAAACTGGGCATCCTTCCATGAACACAAACCAAAGGAAAATTACATGCTCAAGACTCTGCTGGACTTGAGAGAAGCACAAAACAGTCAAGTAGAAAGATTGCTTAAGAGTAGAAAATGTAATAAAAATGGGCATTACTGGTACAAATTTAACGTCTATCGGGTGTTTTTTTTACAAAGCGTGCGGGAGTTTTGCAACTCCTTTTATTCCCTCCGCTGATAGATGTCTCTCGGGGGTTTTTATAAAACCCCTGAGAAACAATTCTCGGTCAGGAGTTTTTATAAAAACTCCTGAGAGAGCGCTTTTCCCCACATGCCGCCCTAGTGTAGCTCTCGCAGGAGTTTTTAAAATAACTCCCGATATATGCTCAACATATTTGCCTCTTCCCTTTAATCCTTTCTCGGGAGTATTTTTTAAAAATCGCCGACATATTTTTTTTTTATTTAAAATAAAATCCAATATGCGTTTTGCTGTTTATATCACCTGCAGTACTACCCTATAAATTCTAACACGAGTTGCTAACATGTAGTCACAACACCAAAATGTAGAAGATGAAAAATCCTCAATTGCAAGATCCAATCACGATTATATCAACATCAAAGGACTAGCTATACATATAAATTACAAATAATTCAGCTATTGTTAAATACTCAATGTAAATCTACGTAGCTACTATCTAGAAGTATGCAATCTACCGTTGTGTGGTCAGATACTGTAATCATTCCTCTTGTAACTTATCAAGAAAAGGTTTGTCGTAGAATATTGCGGTGTAGATTTTTACCCATTTGCATCTGTGTAGGAGTTGGAGATGTACCTTTGCCATTTGATTCTTGAACCAGGTCCTAAAGATATAAAGTTATTTGTCAAATTCAGAATATGATACTCAAATTAAATTTAATGCACACATAAATAAGATAACTATAGAAAACTTTTCCTAATGTAATTAATAGATAATTGACATTTGTTGTAATGAAAATTCTATTTTTTCCCCTGAGGTGAATTTATCATGATTATTGCACCTTTAACCATATCTACGAACTAAAATCATTCTCTACTCTAATAACACAAGGACCATTTACTTTCCAAATGTAGTGCCAAAAAGAACAAATTTTGTTACTTAGTAAAATAAGACCAAAAGATACTCTGTAGCAAGAAGATTTCTGCAATTATGTAAATTTTGCATTTCTTTAGCATCCAGAAATTGCCAGGACAGACCGACAGGAAAGATTATCAACCATGCATAAGCGTCGTGCAACCAACTGATATAAACATCCTTACGTCTTCCTCATAAGACCAAAAGATACTTTGTAGCCATATATGCATTCAACCAACTAAATTATTTGATTAATCTATAAGAGAAACTTATATAAACATCCTTACGTCTTCCTCATAAGCAAGCAATGATTAATATAAAATCCACAATACGCTCCACAACAACTGATAAATTTAAGGAAATCAAAATCAGTATATAATTGCCAAGATATCCTAATTAATAAAAAGGGCAAAGAATCAATAATGAATTTATATGGTATAGGATGGATAAATCAATATAATGAGGAATGAACCTTGGACCTTTAAGAAATTACACAAGTGACAGCTTCTTATAATGTCCCTCTGGAAGTAAGATATATAGTAAGAAGTGGGTTCATTCACCTGCAGCTTCTTATAGTGCCTTTTCTTGCTTGGGCTTTTTTTGTATTAATTCACTTGAGATTTTAAACACCATAAGTTTGTACTCTACTCGAGCTATTCAAATTTCATGATAAATGAATAGATTGAATGCATATATGGCTTTGAATCGGTGTGTAACTTCCTAATGCAACTGATATAAATGTGCTTTTCAGAGTGATAATGTGGAGAAAATTCTTAGGAAAAAGGCATGATGTTTTAGGGAGAGGTGTATACCTACCCTTCAGTGACTGAAACTTGCTATAAATGTTCTACTTGAATTGTTTATTGATGTCAGCACATTAAATCCCGTTGGTTTGTCTTCTTGGTAGATGTCATCTGAGAAACTTATATATCAGAAAGAATACGCAAGTTGTTCACTCTTGTACACTTGCTTGCACGTATTTTTTATGCAATCAGAGAAACTCAATTTCTTTTATGTGGTATGTAATAAGCAACTTTGCTGCTCGAGTAACTTCACCATAAGAAATGGAACATGGAGAAGAAGATATACCAACCTGATTTCAATGTCAATGAAGAAAAACGACCAAAGAAGACAAAGACAGAAGTGGTTAACAAACCTTTACAAGCGGGGCAAGAGATCGCACGAACTCTTCCAAGCAATTTCCCCAATCGGAGTACGACCTGCAAGCAAATTGGGCGATTCAGAGACATTTCACCATCAATAAGTAAACATAGAGCAGGAGATTAGGGAAGGGAACCCGTAAAATTGACCAGAGAGAAGACAACCCTAATTAGCGCAATTGATCGAAGAGAGCGAAGAGAGGAGCGATTAACCTTGATATCAAGGGAGCGATATTGTGAAGAGAGAAGGGCCAAAATCAATGACTTTATCAGTGCCTTCTACAAGGTTGTCGACACCCTTCCTCTGCAACGAATCCCCGAATCCCCGACTTCATTCGAAGGATTCGAAGCAACATTTCAGCGAGCCTTCCTAGGGAGATATTGTGAACAAAGAAGGGGCAAAATCACCGACTTTACCGGCATCTTCTGCAAGGTTGCCGACATCCTTCCTCTGCAACAGATCGTCGAATTCGATTGAAGGATTCAGAGCAATTTCTCCACGAGCCCTCCTCGAGAGTTGAGGATCGATCTATATTTTAGGTTCGAGGTTATTTTCGGGATGTTTTCCAAAAAAATCCCGATAGAAACTGTTTTTATCAGGAGTTAAATAATAACCGTTGACATATTATAGCGGATTTTTTTTTAAATATATATATTTCACGGGAGTTTTTATAATAACCCCTGTGCGAATTTAATCTCTCAGGTGTTTTTAAGGACTCCCGAAAATTTCCAGCCGTAAGATAACTATTTTGTACTAGTATATTTCAAGTAGGACATCTAAGATCAAGTTACTCGCAAAGCCTACTGCATTTTATAAAAATTAAAACATCTTATAAAAATTAAAGATAGAGAGTCAACAAAATAATGAAATAGTCAACTAAGAGCAAAAGTTCAAGGAAAGAATGGTAGAATAAAATAAAAAGAACACTCACACCAGGGGTACATTTATCAAGGTTCTTCTGTGCCTTTGGTTTTTCTGATTTAGCTTGTCAATTTAAGAAGAAAGTTTATTCTCCTGAGACCATAATAACTTAAAAGGAAGGAAATAAATTATCAAATATAAATTTATCACAAATAGTCTAAAGGTAGAAGGGGATGGAAACAACAAAAAATAAGGTTGAGAGAGATAGACAAAAGAACCATTCACTTGCGTTTGTCCCCCAACTTCTTCTTTTCTGCCTTGCATATGCAGAATCTGTCATTGATCTACTTAATGATGTCTTCTAATGCTGCTACACTAGCCTGACGCCATTCAATATACTCATATTGATCCCTAAGTTGAGCATTGAGCTAATAGATTTCATCTTGAAGCGCAAAAAAGCGAGTGAGGAACTACAAATGCAGCACTTCAATAAACTACCTTCCAAACAGTAAAAGAGACTTACCTAGCTTGACCACCTTCCAAACAGTAAAGGAGCCCCCACAATGTGGCAAAACAAACAACAGAGTTGCCAACTACCCAATTTTATACATCTTTAATTTGTTAGGTAATGTGACACTACCCTAGTGCTAGTGATAATTATAATAACAATGTTGCTTAAATAAACTGTCAAAGCTAAACAGAGAAGACATGTGTACCTGCATCTGAAGCTCTTGTACAAGAAGAAAATGCCTAAATAGATCAAACCCAGATATGAAACAACACATATGAAGCTGCAAAAAGTGCACAAACCAAATAATCAATTACTAAACCTGAATTTCCAGGAGCATTGCCCATCTTAAAATGTCAGTAAAGCTGCAAACACATTTCAAGATTAAGAAATATGTCATTAGACATATAAAAAAATATCTATTCATATTCAGAATATATCGAGAATGAGGAACTTATCCGAAATGATGGAAGATAATGTTGCATGAATTGAATAAGTAGGGCAGGGGGCGCTCACTCCAACTAGTTTTTGTTAGATCGACTCATCGAAAGAGAGCCTCAATCAAGTTCCACTTCAAAATTTAATGCAAAAGTGAAGGCTAGTAAGATCATAATTAAACCAATATCACCAATAAAGCTCAACAAATCAGTAGCATATTTCAGCCCTAGACAAACCAAAATTAGCACAATCCCTAAATAGACTCAATTCAAGCAAGTACACATGAATGGCCTCAATGGACAAAATACTGATTTAGCAACTAAAAGAGCAAGTGCCATCCTAGCAGATTCTACTCAATCTCAAAAGAGGACAATGATTCAACAACCAAATCCAATAACAGATATGCAGGCAAAAACAAAACAAAAAATAAAAAATAAAATATGAGGAGCTTTATAAAATCTAATCTTCTCAATGCAAACAATCCCCCTAATCTTCTCGGAAAGGTCAAATAAGTCATGCATTCTTGCATCAATATCTAATTTAAGAATATCGAATGACAATTGAAAAGGATAACTATGAGGAAGGACATCTAAAGAATTTTGTGCAAATAATTGATAAGGTTCTAGTTGATAACCCAATTCATAACAAACCCATTCTTAGGCATAGCTACTGTAGTCAATAATCATTTTATAACTAAATTAAATAAAAGATAACAGGAACGGGAAAAAAATAACATGTTGAGAAGTGCTGTGAAAATTTGAGTTACATTTGGTGATTAAAAAAAAACGTTGTATGACTTGTATGTAAATATCGAACCAATTGCCTTGGATTTTTCTCATTTAACTTTGTCGATGTTAACGAAACCAACAAACAAATACTACCCCACAATAGGCTGCAAGTCTCATTTATAGAAAAAGAAATCACCTTTGAAAGTCATTCACTTTGGTCTACAACACCTAAAGATGGAGATGGTGATTCTCTTAGAAATTAAGTGGTACAATGCCTCATACATTATTCTCAAGGCCCCCTTTGTGGTTCATTGAGAGGCCTCAATTGCATTTTATAACCGATCATCATTAAATTGACAACAACATTATAGATTGGGAAAGAAACGACAAAAAGCCTCTTTCTAAACTTGCATAATTTGCTACTCTCAAGAATGTAGAATATACCATTCAGTGGGAATTAAGTCAGAACACCACTTTGGATTCAGCTACAAGTTTGTAACCTGGGTAATATATTCAATCACTAAGAAAAGAGAACCCCCAAATTGGACTATTTTTCTTTTACTGCCAGAGTCTATTCAAACTCTAAATCATTTTCCACAAATGCAAATGCATCCCAAAAGCCATGATCTGGACATTCAGAAATACAATTTCAAGCTAGGTGAACTATCAACTAAAAAATCTAGCTACAAGCACATGAAAACCTTCTTAATAAATCAACAAATATGAAGAGATTACGAGAAAATTTTATAGCTAATCCAAGACGAATTTGAAGAGAAAAAAAAAGGGAAAAGACCATATCAGGATAGCTAATCAAGTGCATCATAAATGATGAAAGTGTATCACAAAAAATTTAACGGAGAGAAAAGTAGAAAATACGCTTTAGCTACAAGGAACTGGAAGAAATGGTAACCGAAAGTACATGTAGCGAGATGGAGGCAAGACGTGGATTCCACATTCAGATGAGGAGATGGATTTGCGAAGACCCGACGGCGACTTTCGTTTTGCATGAAAAAAACGAGGGCAGAGGATTTAAGTCTATTTTTCTATCACTAGAGAAAAGCAAAAGTTAAGTATGTTTTCCTATTTCGAACACTATAAGCTTTATCTATTGGCTAATCTAATATCCACAATCAGGATGCAAATTGTAGTATGAGACTTGGCGTCATACATGAAATTAGTTAAGAAGACAATCCAATTTGTTCACTGGATGCTTTTACTTTTGAATATGAAGTTGAGAAGTCAACTTGGCGTCATACATGGTTTCTTCCTCACAACCTTGCGCATCTTTGTGTTCTCTTTGCTCATGGGGCTGACAATTCCTAATCTGTCAAACGAACATTCATATTCTGGTTTGGTTGAACCTAAGTTAGTGGAAACAGTTTCTCCATTTCAAAAGCAGAATTCTAGTAAAAAAAGTTTGTTTGAAGCCAGAGGAGTGAGTTCTCCTAGATTAGTCAAATCAGTTTGGTCTAGCAAACAACTAATTTGAAACTCGATTTAGAAAACAAGGTAATTGGAATCTCTGTTTTTTCCACTGGATTGCTTTATTAAAAACATTCTTCCTTGTCACTAAGGCTTCTTCATACTATTTTCCTACCTTGCCAGCTGCATCTATTGCTGATCAAATGCTTGGGGCATAAAGAAAATGGACACTTGGCAATTGTGTCGATAAGTTTTCTTTCTTGTGACATGTTGAGAATTACGTTTTTTTCATTTGATGGTGTTTTTTTTTCAATTATTGATGCAGCTATAGAGGTTGTTTGTGCAGTAAAAGAATAAATTTATGTTTGAATCTATTTAGTGCTATTGTTGTCATTAGTGATATATTTAGAGCTAATGGGACCTTTGGTAGAATTAATGTTGTAACAGTGACCCTCACCGCCTTTGGTATAAATTTATGTTTGAATCTATTTGCATCGATTTTTATTATATATTCATGTAAGTATTTATTTCAGGTCAATTTTGATTTTTATTTAAGCCTATTAGCTCAAATGGTAGAGCGATGTGCTCAAGTACAAAGATGTGTGTTCAAATCCCACGTAGGCTACTACAATAATTTAGTCTACTACAATAATTTAGTTTCTGATTAACTGATGTCTTCATGTTTGTTGGCATCTGAAAACTGATTTTCATATTATATATTTATATACACAAAAAAACATAAATAATCCATGTCTATTTGATGTATTAACATTAGTATTTAAAATATAAACCAAGCTTATGTGATGTTTCGAAACTTTTCTTGCCAACGAAATTGGCTCATTATTCTTTCTCATTTGACATAAATCACCAACAATAAAAATAATTTTTCCTCACTAAATGAGATGTTTAGTAAGGAAGATGATATTTAATTGTTAAATGGTTGTTTCAATGACAAAAAATATTCTTCACAAAGCAGAACATATGGTGAGAAATTTATAACTTTTCTCGTTAATGAATTGAGTCATTTTTCACTATTTTTCGCCCAAGCCAATAATGATAAAAAAATAGTATTCCCTCGCTAGTATTATAATATGTTTAGTGATAAATTCTTTCCTCGAGAAAGATATACTTTTGGCAAAAAAATAAAATATTTTCCGCCAACAAATTTGACACGTTTGACATAATTTCAACAAACATATAAAAACAAATTTGGAAATTGTCATGGTTTTCCCCTATACATACTAGTAGTGACGAAAGTGATATTTTCTCCCTAAATGGTTGTTTCGATGACAAAAATATTTTTCATAGAAGATGAACATAAGGCGAGGAATTTAAAGTTTTTTCGTTAATGACTTTGAGCCATGTTCTCTATTTTTACCAAGCAAGAAGGACGAAAATGGAATTTCCTCGCCAACTAATATGTTTAGTGACAAATTATTTTATCAGAAAACACATATTTTTAGCGAGAAATCACAATTTTTGTTGTTAATACAGTTGGAGGATTTTACATAATTCTCACCTAACATATAACGACAAAAAATTGTCGCCATTTTTCATATTCTTTAGGCGATCATATCATGATAACAATTAACGACGAGTCAAAAAATTTATCGTTAAATGTCACTTTTAGCGAGGAATATAGGTTTCTCTCTAAAGTTCATGTCCCTTTTTATAAGGAACATATGTGTTCGTCGCCAAATGACACATTTATTGAGGAAAAATAATTTGTCACTAAAACATTGGTCGCTAATAGCACTTTCTGTTGTAGTGCCACAAGAGTTGTTAACATTTGATCCATCCCTCCCCCCTCTCTCTCTCTCTATATATATATATATATATATATATATATATAAAAGTTATATATAGAAACCAACAATAAATAATATTATATATATATTGAATCTATCATGGTAAATTAAAGAAAAGAAATGAAATATATGAAAGATATATAAAAATGAGGGAATTTGGTGAATTGGACCCCTAGAGATATTTAGTTGAGTGATTAGCCTCCTTAAATGTTTTTTAGCCGCCCTAGACCCTTTTCAATTTTTATTAACTCCCTATACCCTATTCGTTCCTCCTCTCTCGTCCTATTCGTTCCTCCTCTCTCGTTCGCTAGTGAAACCTCTCTCTCTCTCTCTCTCTCTCTCTCTCTCTCTCTCTCTCTCTCTCTCTCTCTCTCTCTCCGCAAGGCCTCTTAGAAGGTTCCTGAAGGTGGTATCATCTATGCCACCACCAAGGACGCCGCAATCTCCCATCTTTAGTCCATCCGCGAATATATGGTCTCCGACAAGGCCAAATTTGACGACGTTGCTTCTCGTGTCTCTGATTGTAGCTCCGCCAAATGCGATGGCGATCTCGGTGAGGTTTCCCCCTTTTTTTTCCCTCTCTCTCCAGATTTGGTGGATTTTTTGGATGATGGCTTGAATTTGTCGATCAGAAGCTCAGAAGAAGGTATTTCCTAATTTCTTCATTTTACTTCCTTCAACCATACACAGTAAAAAATGAATATCAATTTCATTCAAATTCCGATCAAGTCATCCAAATTGCGACTAGTTTCATCAAATCAAAACCAATTTCATCAATATCCAATTGTTGCTTGTGAAAATCAGGCTACCAAGGAGGTAAGAGTTGCGTTTGGATTGATGAAGATAGTCGATGACTTGAGGGGGTAAGAGCTGCCTCCAAGGTGCTCGATGAAATGCCGAGATGAATTGATTCTAGTTTTGTTGTTCCCTGGTAACTTTTAGTTGAAATAAATCATTCGTTGTTAATGGCTTTGCAAGTTTTTGAGTAAATGTGTATTGAAACATCTCTTATTGCATCCCCTTTCATTTTAATTGATGAATGCCAACTGTATTTTTTCATGGCTATGTTACAAAAAAATAGGTCTCTTTTTTAGGATTTCATATTGAAATCGGATTTGGAATGAACTGAAATTGGACCAGGCCATGCGCTTGTGATCAGGAAAATGATTGGCTCTTATTCTACCCTATTGCAGACTACTTACTGATAGACTTGTGCAATTAAATTGAGGTTGTGTCCCTTTGATGATGACAACTTGATTCCTTGTTTTGGATTCGGATATGGTTATCCTTTTCATTATGATGTTAGGTGTAAAACATTGATAGCAGGCTAGACTATGTGATGGTGTGTTTTGCAGCTCCTACACGTACTATTTGACTACTTGTGTTTTCTTACTTAAAAACGGGTGCTTCCCAAACCTATCCAGCTACAACACATGACCAACATGTGTTTAGGTAACCTATAAAACCATTATCAATTATTGGTGGCATACAAGTGTAATCATGATATCTATTGTTTGGCCATGCACAATTCTGTTCGTGCTAGCTGAGATTTTGGATAGAAGTGGGTCTCCAATTTGTGATTCCAATACTCTGTAGTCTCTATCCATGATCGAATTATCTGGCTCTTAAGAATATTTCAGATTTCTTCTACTTCTAGCCGGACATGAATTAAGTATTGAACATAGAGAACACATTTGATTCCTTGTGATGCCCTGCCTTTTATAATTTTGTCTTGTATCCAGGAAGATTTCTATGATGTTGTAGATTGAGCATACAAGATTGATCCGTTGCGGTGCATTAATCCGGATTCCCGACGAAAGCCTCCGATTTCTGAGCCACAAGAGCCTTCACCTCCGGGTCTTGCCTGTCAGTTTATCGAAGGAGAGATCAACAGTAGCGTTTTCCGTCCACATAGTCCCCAATTCTGGAGGCAATCCACCTGAAAGCTTGTTACTTGAAACGTTGAGATACCTGGGACCATATCTCCATGAGAGCGAAGGGGTGGCAAACTGGCAGCAGTGAGAGTGGGTTGGTAGCAGTGAGACAAAAGCAACGAAGATGGCGGTGCTTTCATTGGTAAGTAGAGGGGATTGATCATTGATGCATACTTGAGTTATTTTGAAGTTTGACATCTTACATTCTTATTTATTGGCGTTTTCTGCAGTTTCTTGAGGAAATTGTACCCTATCATATGGTAAACTTAGACTGGATCCAAGGTATTTAGCATATGTTTGTTTATGACAATATCAGTTGACCTGCACTTCACAACAGAGTTGAAATTTTAAAATTTCTGGTGCAATGGAACTTTGGAAGTGCTTTTCTAGTGAAGGATGAGACGCACATATGGCATATCCTTTGGGGTTTCTTGAGTGAATTATATATGAATTCGGTTTAGCATCTTGGTTTACCATGAGTCCTGTGGCAGTTTGATGCATCTGCGTAGTTTTTGGAACATGTATTATTCATATATTCTTTTTATCACTATCATGTGTGAAAATTGGGTACCTATTTTTACCTTATGAGATATTTCAGAGCTATACAGTCTTACATTTTGTACACCTGCTATTGATGGAACATTTTTTTGGATGAATAATCATAATTATAATATGATTATTGCTTCCCTTCTTTTCTCTTTGATAAGAGGAAACTTGTTCTCCATTGACTATTACTCCATTAGCTACTGCTTTTTCCTAGATAATGGATCCAAAGATGGATTCAGGTATGGACAATGGGAAGGACATTGATACAGGACAGTGTGTTTCCTAGTTTGATAGTTTCTTTCTCTCATCTTTTTTCTTTTAACAACTCTAAAATCGGTGGAATTGGAATCATATGTATTGTTTGCTTTTAATTGCTTTTAACATGCTGTTTATTTTTTCTTGTAAGTCTTTTCATGTACTCTCTCTGTTTCAAAATAAGTGTCGTTTGTCTTTTTCTGCACATTTTTTAAGGATGTAAAAACACTATAAAATATTACTTTTTTAATCAATTTTTTTTATATAATTTCATAGTCCGTATTCATAAGTATAAACTTATAAAAACAAATTCATTAAAAAATAATATTTTATATAGTTTTTACCTCCTTAAAATACGTGCAGAAAAGTCAAACGACTTTTATTTTGGAACGGAGGGAGTACGTTTGTACTGTTGCTATAAGCTACTTGTGGCAGACTTAAGCTATCGTTTTTTTATTGTCATCATTAACTCTCGAGCTTTTGATTTTAAGAGATCGTATTGCCCTGTTCGTTGACACTATTTTGATTCCACATTTCATACTTCAATGTCACCAATTTTATAAAAATATCATCACAAATGATTGAGATCAATTAATTGTACTTACAAATATGTCATCAGTAAATAAAAGTCATCAATAAAATTGTCATCAATAAAAAGATGTCATCATTGAAGTGTAACTACGTATTAAGCTCATATGTCATCAATTGTATAACAATATCATCAACAAAGAATGTCATCACAAGTGTGTCATCACTCATCGGTGAATAAAAGTAGAATCAATGGAAATATATCGATATACAATTTACTGAATTACAAAAGTGACATCAAACGATTTGATTAAAAATATAGCATCGAATAATTACATTCGAGTTACTTTAAAAAAGTGGCATCACATTAAAGAAACAATGTCATCAAAACACTACTTTAAAAAAAATTTGGCATCACGGTAAAAAAAATCATCAAAAAATTTGACATAAAAAAGTGGCATTACAGTAAATAAAAAATGTCATCAAGGTTTAAAAAAAATGGCATAAAAAAGTGTCATCCAATCATTTCATTAGAAAAGTAGCATCAGAGTGAAAATAAAATATAATAAAATTTTGGCATCAAAACGGTAAAATATGGTATCACAAAAAATAGAATCACTATAAAAAAAAATCCAAATGGGTTGGTCAACGTTGACCGGCCAATGGTTAACCAATTGACCATTGACCACTATTTGGATGGGTCTACCAAAAACTAATTAAATTAGTTTGGGGTCTAAGTACCCAATTGAACATTCCAATTCCAACAAAGCTATCTACCAAAATCACCCTATAAAAATCAATAATGAATAATATTATAAATTGAATCTTTATTAATAAATTGACTAAAAAACATCAATTAAGGATACTCCGCCATGTAAGGTAGATTACTCATATATTTATGTTTATTGCTTTTCAATTCTAGATACAAAGCTTTTTTTTAATGATGAAATTTAATTCCTGATTATTTATTTTAAAGATCGCAGCATTTTTATTCTCTAAAATTCAACTTTATCATGATTTAATTTTATTTCAAAATTAAATATATAATGAGAGAATTTGCTGAAATGGACCTTTAAGCATCTTTAATTAAGTAGATAGGCCCATTAAATATATTTTTTTAGCATGCGTAGACCTTTTTAATTGTTTTTTCGCTTTTCCGACCCTTCCTCGGTTCCTCCATCCTCTCTCATCTCACTCGTTCTTAGGTGCTCCTTTCTTCTTCCTCTTCGTTCTCCCATCTCGATTCTTCGATCTCTCCATCAATCACAACCGTTCTCAGGTGATCCTTAAGCCACATTTGTCAGTCTCCGACCGCCTCGAGCTATCTCTGTCTGTCTCGGGTCACCATGGGGTCGCCTCCCCTCTCATGTGTTTTACATGAGAGGGGAGGCGACCCCATGGTGCTTTTGTCGATACTGGGTTGGGGCTTTTGTCGATACTGGGTTCTTCTCCCTGTATCTCCAATTTCTTTGCCTAATTTGTGGGTAAATCCCTCATTTTTCCTTCCGAGGTAGTGTTTTTTCTCTGGGTTCGTATGTGCATTCCTTCGTGGTTCACTCCCCTCCGGCCCATCTCCTCCTCTTTCCTCCTCGGGGTTGGTTTGTTGTGGAGTTCGCTCTTTCAACGCCACTGTCATCGGTCTCCGGCTTTTGAGAGATGCTAGTGCTTGTTTACAGATGGGGAAAAGTTGAATCTTTTTTGTTTTCTATTCTACATTGGACTAACTTGGCATCTTGTTTACAGATGAGTATAGCCGATGCCATTTCATCTACCATGTTTTCACTTTAGACGATTAAGAATTCGCATACTCCCGTATCGGATGAGGAAGGATTTGTGAGATGCTGGTACTTGTTTTTGAATTATAAGCTTTTAGATTATGTCCTGATAATGTAGTTTTCATTTGGAATCTTGATTAATTGACAATTTCAGTAGAGGTGATTCTTTACTGTAGAATGATGAAACAGATTTGTAAAATGACCCTTTACTCTTTCATCTTTGTAGATGTATTGAGCAAGAGTTATTTTCCCAAGGTTTCCGCTTCAGAATCTCATTTGTGGATTTCTCCACTTCAAATCTCAGGCATCACCCAGCAAGAGGTTGCCATATTTGCAGCCCTGGAGCATCAGCATGTAATAGTTGCCTATCTATGTGTGATTTGGTTTGTGTCATCATCATGTAATAGGTTGCCATATTTGCAGACGATGAAGCAAGTTTTGATCGTGTCATAGGCTTTGTTGTTTTACTGTCATATTATTATATAAGTCTTACTGTCATTAATCTCATGAGTTCGTGAAGTAGAGGCCAAATTTGGCTCAGAAGCCTTCAAATATGACTACCAAAAATTATGCAAACCTTCAAATAGGAGAAACAAAGAGAAATATATCGATACACAATTAATTAAATTTAAAAAGTGGCATCAAACGATTTGATAAAAAAAGTGGCATCAAATAATTATATTAGAAAGGTATCATCAAAACACGAATTTGAAATATTTGTGCAATAAGGTGACAATATTTTGATTCCACGTTTTAAGCTCTTATGTCATCAATTATATAAAATTGTCACCATAAACAATTGTGATTAATGAAGCGTAATAACAAATGTCATCAATGAATAAAAATTTAATGAACATGTCACCACAAGTGATTGCATCAATGAAGTGTAATCACAAACGTGTCATCAATGAATGAAAGTATAATCGATGAAAATAAATCGATATACAATTGATTAAATTAAAAACACGTAGCATCAACCAACTTGATTAAAAAAGTGGCATCAAATAATTATATTATAAAAATGACATCAAAACACCATTTTTGAAAAAGTTGTATCACATTAAAGGAAAAAATGTCATCAAAATACTAATTTGAAAAAATATCATCAAAATACTACTTTGAAAAAATATCATCAAAAATATGGCATCACGGTAAAAAAAATATCATCCAAAAATTGACATAAAAAAAGTGGCATCAGTCGTTACCAGTAAAAAAAATAGCATCAATGGTCAACGTGACATTACAATAAACAAAAAATGTCACCAATGTTTAAAAAAAGTGGCATTAAAAAAGTGTCATCCAATCATTTCATTAGAAAAGTGGCATTAAAGTGAAAATAAAATATAATAAAAATAAAATGGCATCAAAACAGTATTTAAAAAAAATCCAAATGAGTTGGTCAACGGTCAATGTTGACCGGTCAATGGTCAAACAGTTGACCATTGACCATTCCACTATATTTGGATGGGGTCTAGAGCAAAACTAATTAAATTAGTTTGGGGTCTAAGTACCTCATTAAACATTCAAAAGAGCCTATCTAGCAAAATCACCCATACATACATACATACATACATACATACAGGATCTCCGCATTTTTCAGGCAATCTTTTATGTAACATAGCGGAAACATTCTCAGGCAAACTTACCTTTTCCTTCCTTTTCATCCTTTTCTTCCGTTTCACAGTGCATAATTCTTTTTAAAACTTAGCATAGTGAAGTACAGTTTTAATTAAATTCAAAAGCGGAATATTTACCTCACAATGAACAAAGGTATCATAAAGAATTTGTTCATCTTCCTACTTACGATCAAGTCTTAAGGCATGAGGAAAGGGTAGTGCGGGTCTTGGAACCTCAGAAGACCACTCCTTCGATGATTTCCTTGCAAGTGGATAAACCTCAAAACGCAGCTCAGGCTCAGCATCACGCAGCAGGCGCCGATCTTAGGAACTGCGGGCGCCGTCTTTGCAGAACGCAGACTCCGAATTTCTTTCACCTTCATCACCCACATCAGTCACCTCCTTAGGCCTCTCTTCAACATTCCTAGTAGGTAAACTCACTTCTTTTCCTCCTCTAAGGATCATGGCACTAACACTCTCCTTCAGATAACTACCACTTGCGATGGCAAATTTCCCGAATCTTTCGCTTTCAATTCTTCAATCTCCTTAGCCATTTGACTCTACAATTTCTCTTGAACACTCACCTTATCCAACAAAAACCTCAAAGTTTTATCTTTGTCCTCCTGTTGAGTGTTTCTTTAACGATTATCATATTGGCATCTTCGTTGATAAGGAACTTGTTGCAGTTTACCCCTACCATTGGATCCACTTTGATAGTTTGAATTGTAGTTCTGATTGTAGACATTGTTACCAAAGTTGTGGCAAGGTCCATAATCCATAGCATTAAGATCAACAACGTCCTCCTGAATCAATGAGCACTTATCATTCGGATGAGTTGGATCTCCGTAGACACCACAAGGTCTAGGATATTGAGGTTGATTCATTTGCATAGCCATCTTGTTGACGAGCTTAGTAAGCCTATCTAATTCATCCTTTGCAACCATCTGCACAATTATCCAACTTATGCACTCCTCTTACTCCTTGGTGTTTCCCATATTGTTGTAATGTATTGGCTAAACCTTTGAAAATTTGCATTGCTTCCTGAGGTGTTTTATCCAAAACATCTCCTCCACTAGTAGCATTGATAACACTCCTATCCCGACCCTTTCAAGCAAGCCTTCATATAGATATAGCACTAAATTATCCTCGATTATACCATGTTGTGGACAACTACCCTTAAGCCTCTTGAATCGCTCAATATGCTCATAAAGACTCTCCGTAGGTGATTGCTCAATACTAGACAACTTCTTCTTGAGTTTGCTGAGGCAAGTAGCGGGAAAATACTTTTTTGAAGGAAAGATTTCTTTAACTCAACCCAAGTAGTAATGCTTTCGGGGGAAAGGTAATATAGCCAATCGCTTGCCGAATCTTTTTAGGTAAAGGGGAACACTCTAAGCATTAATTGGTCATTGGTTAGGCCTTGGGGTATAAGTCTATCGCATACACTAGCAAAGTTTGCAAGGTGTTTGTTTGGTTCCTCCCTAAGAAATCCATTAAAATGAGGCAAAATAGTACACTAATTTGATTTGTATTCGAACCTTGAACCCTTAGGAAGAGTGGGAAGTCTAATTGCAAGCGGTTGCGCATTCAAATTAGGTTCCTTTAAGCTTTTCATGGTCCTTCTTGACGGATTAATTACGCCGTTATTGTTGTTTTTGTCTCCCATCTCCTTATGTGGATCAAAATCGAGCATCCTTTTCAACCTAGAAAGAGATCTTTCAATCTCGGGATCAAAAGACAAAGGTGATGAATTAGAAGAGCGAGTTTGAACCATACTAGAACAAGAAAGACATAAAGAAAAACAAAGAACTAGAATAAAATAGAAATAAAAAGAAATCAATGATAGAAATAAAAAAAAAGCAAACTCTTTTTTTCCCCGACAATGGCGCCAAGAATTTGGTGCGGGACGAACGTCATTGTCTTTTTCATGCTTTGCCAAATATCAATAATATCCCAACTCAATGCTCAAACCAATATATTAGTAAACCAATAGATTGATAAACCAATAAACTAGTATAGCGATGAAGTCCGGAGTCGAACCCACAAGGAAAAACAGTAGCAATGCAATGTTTCTAACGATGATTCTTAAGACAAAAGCAATAGTTTATGGCAAATTGATAACAAAGTAAAGCAAATAGATCAATGATTGCAAAATAGTGATAATAAGATAGAAAAACATTTCACCTGTAATTCTCGACAATGGTTGAGGTTCAAAATCCTAGGATTGATTCAATAGATAAGTAAACATATGTCGATTTGACTAAAGTTGATAGATCCGTAAAGATACATTCTACTTATTCAGTATCACTAAAGAATAGCATTAAACACTCAAGTTCTAAGACAAATTGGCACATCGATTCAATGCAAATAGAAGACAAGGGAGCAACCCTCTCGACCCTATGAACATCTATCGACATAGATCAATCGAAATCGTCCACTACAAAGACATAGAAATATCATTAAATCAATGACTTCGTCTGCTATCTAGAAAACAACAACGAATTCATAGCATAGATGCAATTCCTAACATGGTGATCTATCATAGAAAGGAACACAAATATAATCAATAAGAACAAGATGATAAGTATACTTAGAAATAACTAATAGAAATCAAATCCTCACAATTCATTCAACCATTTCTTCGAATCACAGGCGAAACTATGAGTTTAGAAACTCATAGCCAAAGTAACGCTCATATCTCTCAAAGTATTTCTCTCCTCTCAACAAAACAACACACGGCTGAATATGAATCAAATAAACATAAATAGACTGGTGGAAACCCTAAGAAATATAATAACAATATAATATTCTAATAATATCTTCGGAATTAAAGTCGGCAATGCTGAACACCGGGTAGCGGCGGGCGCCGGTGGAAAAGCGGTGGGCGACGTCCCATCAATGACGAACTTTCTTCTTATCTTCGACGTTGTGCTTCTTTGCTCTTTTGTAGCTCCTTCTTTAGCCTTCTTATGCTCCAAAATATGTCATTTAAGCTCCTCCAAGATCTTACCAAGGTCGGATGTAAAACTGCAGAATAAACACAAAAAAAAGCTTAGATTCCGAACTCGAACACTTCACAAGAAAGATACGGAACTAGACCTAAACATATCCAAAACTCATGTCTAAATGCAATAAGAACCATCTCTAATACCTATATGAAATATGTATATTATCAAGAACCCTATTTTTTTTTAATTATAACAATCTTTTATTTTATTTTTATTTTAGAATAGTGGTTTGATCCTAATATTCCATAATATTCAACGAAACATGGCATTTGTCAATTGTCATGCCAAATAAAAGTACTGGCCGATTGAATACAATACGCGGTGTAGTCAAGTACTTTACGAATTTTTTTTTTTTTGGGCAAGTGCGCATCATTATTTATATGAATACCCATCAAAATATTATATTGGTTGATAATTGATACATACTTATTAAGACAATTGCATATATCACAAGGAAAACACAATCCAACTCCGACGAACAAGTGAAAACAAGCTAGAAAGCTATATATAAACACATACTCTATTGATAAAGCTCAGTTAACGTCCTCTCGAAGAAGATCGCCTCTTGTAAAAACAAGCATAGGATGCTATGACAACAAGAACACTAGAAAATCCCGAGGAAAAACCGACAAACATTCCATCCAAAAACAGGTGCTTCTTGCCATGTCTTCTACTTCCATCGCTTGCTTCTGATGTTGCTGAACGAGAACAAGGGCGATTTAACGGTTTCCCACACAAGCCCGGGTTACCTTCAAAGCTCGGTTCTTCGAAAGTACTCAGTTGACCAATGTATGGTATCTGCCCCTCAAGGTTATTATACGACACATAAAAAGTTTCCAAGAAACTAAGGTTTCCTAGAGATATCGGAATCTCTCCCGCCAAGTTGTTTTTAGAGAGATTCAAAATCTCCAATTTTCTCAAATTCGATATACTAATAGGAATGGGACCTGAAAAAGAATTGTTTTGGAGGTATAGATCTTGGAGATTTTGTAGGTTGCCAATCTCTTTCGGAATGATGCCACTGAATTCGTTATTGGAGAGATCTAAGCCATGATAATAGTTCACCTTATACTTAATAATGTAGCCAGGTTCAGGGATTACTGGGAGCTCAAATTGAGAGAACTTGAGATCTTCTTGTACATTTTGAGAAATTAGTGCTGGCAATTGACAAAGTTCTACGGGAAGCTCTCCAAATAAACTATTGTCATTTAAATATAATGTAAACAGGTTTGGTAGAGTCCCTAACCAAATGGGAACTCTACCTTTCATTTGATTACTTTCTATGTTTAAATACCACAAACTCTTCAAATTAGATAACCAATTAGGGATTGGACCTGTTGCAAAGTTGCAATATCCTAGGTCAAGGAATTGAAGCTTTGCGAATTCACCTAATTTGAGAAAGTTTTCGTGGATTGGTAGGGACTCGCCATGGAAGTTCCCTGAAAGATAGAGGCTGGTTAGGTTCTTACATTTTGCTAAAACTCTAAGTGTGGAAGTGATGTTTGTAAGAAAGTTTCCTGATAGAGAAATGAAAGATAGGGCCTTTAGATCAACGATTTTGGGCGAGATTTGACCGGTTATAGCATTTCGGGCAAGTCCCATTGCAATGAGTGACTTGCATAGGTATATGCTTTCTGGGAAAAGGCCTTTCAAATTATTATCTCTAAGATCAAGCTTTTGGAGCTCAACGAGTCTAGAAAAATCTAGTTTTGAGATATCTCCATCAAGATTGTTTTCCCTCAAGTGTATCTCCAATAGATGTGTACAATTCATCAAAGACGGTGGGATAGAACCACTAAGATTGTTTTCATCAAGCAGAAGCATTTCCAAGTATAGGAGCTTCCCAATCTCTTGAGGGATGGGCCCATGAATACTATTTGAAGATAAATCTAAGATTTTTAGGTTTGTGAGGGTAACAATAGAGGAAGTGATTACCCCTTGTAGGCCTTTGGAATGCAATTGCAAATGGGTTACCCTCCCATTGATATCGCAATGCACACCTTCCCATTGACAACAACTTATAGGGGATGACCAATTTAACGGAAGCGAAGAAGATGGTGAAATGTTTGTCGAGAAGGCAAGAAGTGCAGATTGATCTTGGGGGTTGCACACTTGCTTGTACGAGAAGACAAAAACATTGAAGAGGGAGAGGATGATGAAGAAGAGAAGATGGGCAGGAAGGAGAGTAAATAGTTGTTTGGGGGACATGACCTTTTTTGGTGCAGGGGGTATTGAAATTTTGGAGTGGCAAAGATGTATGTGTTGTTTGGCAAATACCGTAGTCTTGCATTCTCCTTTTTATAGTGATCACTTGTTTGATGCGTCGACTTCGATTTGAGTTATGAGTCATGTTAGTTTATCTCCTCGGTGTTATATGGTAAAAACAAATTGAGATCTTTCGTTCAATTAACATGGCTGCATAATTAAGTACTTGGAATAAAAATAAATACGCATCATTTCATATAAATATATAGAGAGGTTAGTTTCTGAGTCTTTAATTGATACAAAATGAGAGACTGAAATTATTTGTAGATAATTAAATAATTATAATTTTGAAATAAAAAAAACGGATGCGAATGTGAATCGAGCGGTTAGTGCCAAATATATATATAGAGGTTAATGAGTCTCTAATTGAGGCGAGGAGGAGACGAGCGGATGTGAATCGGAGGTGAGCCGGGGCGGTGTTTGGTTCGGCTTTCCGAGCGATATGGTGTTGATGTGTTAAACTGATTCCTAAATGCCAAATTTACTGAATCACCATTCCTGATGCTCTACCGAAGGCCCGAAGCAAAGACAAGCCTAATCGCCGTCAATTTAGTCCATTGTCAAGAGGTGTCATCCTTTTTTATATACTGCATTACGTTTGCACCTGTTAGGTATTTTGTGAACCAACTATAACCCACAAATATTAGAGGGTTCGACAATGATTTTTCACAACAGTTTCATTTGTATCGCGGTATTCATCATCTCCGCTTTATGACTCCCCAATCCCCCAACAGAGTATATATCCAGACATACTTTATCTCAGCTAATAAGTGGGATGGAGTTGGACCCTTTCTTCCAAAAGAAGGTGTTATAAACCTTGTCTAATTCAGTTAGAATATACGTCGGTAGCATAAATGGTTGCATTAAGAAAATAGGTTGAGCACTGATATTAGCTTTTATTAACACCTTTCAATCCTTCGCCGACAAGCTGGACACCTTCCATTTGGTGAGTTGTTGTTTTGCTTTTAGTATTACATTGGTGAATGTATCTTTATTAACCTTCTCGTTGATAATTGGACAACCCGAATATTTTCTAGCATGGTTGATTGTGCCACCCCAATATATAGCAGCACTAACTGCCTTAATAGATTGCATTGACGTGCGTGTTTGGGGACACCTGAAAGCAAGATTTTCATCGGTTCACATTCTAGCTAGTGGCCAGATAAGTAACAATATCTTTCAATGATAGTCGAAATCTTTTTAAAGACTGAGGTGGTTGCTTTGGAAAAGATGATGATATCATCCGTGAAGTTAAGGAAAGGGATTTTTAACCTTTTTTTTTTTGGCAAAACCGATACCAATATTATCCTAGGCGACATTAGCCTCCCATTGTAGGGACCGAGACAGAATTTCGGTTGAGACAATGAAAAGTGGGGGATAAGACTAGGGATCACCTTGCCGCAATCCTCTCCCAGGTAGGAATTGGTTCGTGGCACCTTCATTAACCAAAATTGAATAGGACGTTGTGGAGATACACTTCATAATCCAATCGAAGAAACGTGTATGAAACCCGAATTTTTGCAACCCTTCTTGCAGGGTGAGAGATTTGATAATTTTCCCATTATGCTTTGTTGTAGCAATTTTTTGGAAGTACCTAGAGTTGTTATCCCCCAGTTTACAATGCTTGATTTTGGCACACTGACTCCAGTACCTGTGTTGGAAATCAAGCAAGTGTTCTCGTTTATTTAGTAGATGCTGCTTTAGAACTTGGTTAGCAGGGCTGTCACCAATCAGTATTTTAGCTTGGATCTGTAGCAAATAGCAATGCATTATCGGAAACCAGAAGTTGGTTTGTGACACATTACCAAACATAGCCTTGTGCCATTTCTTAGCGAGTACTTTTAGTCGTTTAGTTTTTTTAACAAGATCATACATCAACGTTCCAGGTGAGTGTAATCTCCATGCTTGTTTAGCAATATTTTCGAAATCGCTACGAGGAGTCCATGTCATTTCGAAACGGAATGGTCGATCTATTACTGATCAGTATGGAATGGTGTAGGCTAGGTCGCAAGAAATCGAGCAGCGGTCCAAAAATGTAAAAGCCTGGTTTTTAACAGATCGAGAGGGACTCACAGACACAGAACAGAAGGACCTCGTTTTGAATCAACAATCTGACAAGCTTAGTGTCGCCGTTATGTCTTTTTTCTTACGTCGGGTATAGCTGCCACCCGTAGTCTGGGACTCTGGGTAATTAAATCTGACTTCGTAAGATAATTTTTGCGGAATAAAATGTGTTTTTTCATGAAAATAGAATAAAATTTCAACGAGCGATTTACATGAATATATCTTCTCCAGCAAAGATCCACTTAAACGAAGATTAATTCAACGGGGGATTTACATGAGTATATAGCTCCATCGATTATTTGGAGTCTGATTTTTCAATGGAGATTAATTCTCAAAATGATGTCCACTAGGTTTGTACAATTTGTCAAAATATACGACGGGACAAGACCGGCCACTAGTATTGGAGTCAAAGATGAAGTTTTTTCAAGTATACAAGATTTCCAATATAATTTATTGCTTAATATTATTGTCAATAAATTTGAAATGTTCAAAGTAATTGATTTAATGACCTTTGGTTTTTAATATTTTTTATATATATATATATAAGGAAATAATTCGAGGATCAGACAGGCCTGGACCCTTAAGAGGTCGGCAGAGTCGACAGACGGCGAACCGTCAAAACGTACAACAAAATTAAAAAAACGGTGCAATACAAGAACCGGTAAACAAACAGCCCAAGTCGACCAGGGATCCTAATCCCGAAAAGCTAAGGACAATGTCAACTAATTTCGGAGTCATGCACTACCAAGAGATGACACCGCTGGCCAGCGGCACATTAGGAGTCCCTGTGGGTGATGAAGACGAACCTCCAAAGAAATTTCCGGAATACGGAGTCGCCTCGATGCACATCGCCACGACCCCAGCCAGACCCGAAATCGGACGCCAGAGCCCCAACTCAGACTAGGTCGACAATCAATAAGAACAGGAAACGCCGTCGAAAACCGCCCTCGTAAAATCGCATCAAACAACCCAATTTGTTTATTTATTTCATTCACTCTGCAGCTTGATTTCCAAGACAATCTAATAATATTCAAACTTCTCAAATTATTCTTCTGTATTTATTGATCTATTTTTTTTACATTATTTATTAGGTGATTTGGGCAACTAGTCTATTTTGAAAATATAAATAGGTAATTAGGCATCTCTAAAATAAAATTAGGTTAGGTAAACCCCATTTAAATAGAGTAGTAATAGTCAATAATCAACCATATAACCTCCGATCGGTCAATGGTATAAAATTAGGTTAGGTAAACCCCATCTAAATAGAGTAGTAATAGTCAATGATCAACTATTTAACCTCCGATCAATGTTTGACCATTGACCGATCAACGTTGACCAACTTGTTCAGATTTTTTTTAGTAGTGCCGTTTTTTTACTGTTTTGATGCCATTTTTTTTTATTACATATTATTTTGGGTTATTTAGCTAATTGGACCTTTTATGAAAATCCAATTAGGTAATTAGCCTCTTCTAAAATAAAAATAGGTGGGGGATACACCTTCTTCCCTTAGAGTATTAATTATGAATGGTCAACTGTTTGACCATTGACCAGTCAATGGTTGACCATTGACCGGTCAAAGTAGTGTTTTGATGCTATATTTTCAAAGTAATGTTTTGATACTATTTTTTTAATGATATTTTTTCTTTAATGTGATGCCACTTTTTCAAAGCAGTGTTTCGATGCCATTTTCTAATGTCATTATTTGATGTCACTTTTTTTTATAATCAAATCATTTGATGCCACGTTTTTAATGTAGTCAATTGTATATCGATATATGTTCATTGATTCTATTTCTATTAACTAATTGCACAATTGTGATTACACTTCATTGATGCAATCATTTCTGGTGACATTTTTATTGTATTTTTATACAATTGATGACACAAGGGTATAATATGTGATTAAACTTTACTGATGACATATTTTATTTATGACTTTTATTCATTAACGACATTGTGATTACGCTTCATTTATCTCACTAATTCGTGATGACATTGTTGATGACATAAATTGTGATTACATTTCCTTGATTCCATCTTTTATTGACGACTTTTATTCATTGGTGACATTACACTTCATTAATTGTAATTGTTTATGGTAACTTTTTTATATAATTGATGACATAGGAGCTTACAACGTAGAATCAAATTATTGTCACCTTATTGCATATATAAAAAGACAAGGTTTTTGAAACTATGACATTAAAATTGGTTGTATACGTAAAAGCACCTATTATAACATGTCATCAACCCAAAAAAATGCATTAATGTAAGTCATATAATATGAAATCAATGAAATCAATACAACGTGACATCAATATAACCATCCAAGAATTACATAAAAAATAATATCAAACGATCTCTTTTCATATCTCATAATCAATACAAAGTCATCACCAACCAGGGCACCTTTTGCTACAAAGTCATGCCTTTCGGACTCAAAAACACCGGCGCCACTTTCCAGCGAATGATCGAAAAGAGTTTTTCAGCCCCAAATCGGAAGGAACATCGAGGTATATGTCGATGACATCGTGATCAAGAGTCCAACAAAAGAAAGTCATCTGACTGACCTCCAGGAAACCATCCATGCTCTCAGACTAATTCACGTCTGTTTGAATCCAGAAAAATGTGTGTTTGGAATTGATTCGGGAAAATTCTTAGGCTTCATGATTAGCCACCGAGGTGTGTATGAGCCCAACGAAGATGCTAAAAGACATCCAGTGGCTCAACAGATCCATTAAGTACCTAAGTAGGTTTAATTTGCCTGCGGTTAGCATATCACTCCCTGTGCTTCTTCGAGCTGTTGAAGAAAAAAGGACTTGTGGAATGGAGCTCCGTGTTGGACAAGGCTTTCAAAAGCATGAAAGAATACCTTGCAACACTCCCTACTCTTCACTACCCTCACGAGCATGAAGTATTCAGATTTACCTCGCAATTGGGTCAACCACCATCAGTACTGTGCTCACAAAAGAATCTAAGTTCCCCATCCACTTTGCCAATAGAGTCCTATAACCTGCTGAATCACGATATACCCCCCTTGAAAAGATGGCATTATCTGTTATCTTCGCAGCCAGACGATTGAGGCTCTATTTCCAAGCTCACACCATCGAAGTACTTTCCGATCTACCCCTGCATCAGATTCTTCACTCACCATCACGCTATGGTAGGATGGTAAAATGGGCAGTAGAACCGTCGGAGTTCGACGTCCACTTCAAACCCCAAAAGGCTCGCTTAACCCAGGCGCTAGGCAACTTTGTGGAAGAAGTAACATTCATAGAATCAAAAGATTGCGATTGAGAAGACCGGGTCATTAATGTTGATGGCTTGATCGTATCCACGGGGGGCTGTGGGGCTAGAATAACCATCTCAAGACCAAGTAGTGAGATCACTGACCTGTCTTTCCAAATTCTCTTTAAGTCCACCAACAACGACGAAAAGTATGAATCATTAATCGCGGAAAAAAAGCACTGATCAACGGAGCCTGTTGGGTCCAGATCTTTATAGATGAAGGAGTAGTTGCCCAATAGGTCAAGGGGGAGTACGAAGCAAAAACAGGAATGCTACCCGAATATTTGGCTCGTGTGCAAACCCTGACAGCAATGTTCGATCATTGCTCCATTTCTTCTATCCCCCATGAACAGAATGAACGCGCTGATATCTTGGACAGAATAGAGGCCAGTTTACCCCTCGATTTGAGTGACCGCGTGGTGATCAAACGAAAGCATGCTCGGGAGATTCACAAAGGGGTTTTCAAACTATCCAACTGGGACTGGAAAGAACCATTCTTGGAGTACATCAACAATGGGATAGCGGAAAAAACCTGTGGACAAGGCCAACAAGACATTAGAAAATAGGCATCCCGTTGCCAAGTCAAGGACAGATGATTGTACAAAAGAGGTTTCCACCTTCCTGACCACCTCTGTGTCTCCGATCAAGAAGGTCATACTCTTATGCGCGAACTACATGCGGGCATTTGCGGAAATCATCAAGGATGGAGAGTCGTCGCGGCCAAGAACACACAATTGGGATATTACTGGCCCACTCTCAGGGCCGACACTTAAATGATTATTCACATATGCGGCCCCTGTCACCGACATGCCACCCTCAAATATCAACCTCCTCACCCACTGAAGTGCACATCTGCACCATATCCATTCACGTTGTGGGGGATGGACATTCCTGGACCATTCCCTCGAGCACTGGGTCAACTCCGTTTCATCCTTTTGATTGTCAACTACTTCACGAAATGGGTGGAAGCTGAGGCCATGGCCACAATCACTACTAAGAAATTGTGCAAAGTCCTTTGGAAAAATATGATATGTCATTTTGGAGTCCTACAAACTATCATTACTGATCATGGACCAAAGTTCGACTGCGCTGCAATCCGCGATATCTGCATCGGACTCCATATCGATATTCATTTCTCATATGTGGTATACCCCAATCCAATGGCCAAGATGAAACCACGAATCGCCAGATTTTGAACGCACTCAAAAAGAGGTTAGGCATCGCCAAGGGAGAATTGGCGGAAATCTTGCCCCTGGTTCTCTGGTCCTACAGAACCTCTTCCAAAAGCCCCACGGGGAAAACACCATTCACGATGATGTATGGCATAGAAGCAATCATTCCAGTAGAGTTATTGATAACCTCGGCCCGAGTGTACGACTTCAACAAAGACACCAACAACGAGGTAATGGAAATAGAACTCCATTTATGAGAGGAAAGGAGAGACACAACTTGCCTTCAAGCGAATGAGTATCAATAGTGACTTGCCGAAGGCTATAACAAGCGCGTGTTTACGCAACCATTACAAAAAGGCAATCTAGTCCTCCGACAAGCAATGGAGTGAGGAAAACTCAAGCCCAAGTGGGAAGGGACCTACATCATCCACCAAGGGGTAGGAAGAGGTGGGGGGGTATTTATAGAGCAACCCAAGCGAGCAGTTGGCTGGCAACCTCGTGGTTCCATGTAGGACACGTGTAGCGCATGCCTACACGCTTAGGGGCATAGGCAATACACGTGGAGCTATTAGAGGTGAGGTGCTTGAGCCAGCGAGCTGCTTGCTAGGATTTCGGAGGGTTCCGAGATACTTGGAGAATTCACTCTGATTCTTACACGGGGTTCAAGTCGCGAGGGAAACGGGGGTCAAAGTTCTTGGGGGCGCTAAGCATAGTCATTTGGGCTCGATCGGATACCTTGCTCGTGATGGATCCAATGGTGGGACCAGACATCCTTTTGCGTTGGGTGACCCATTGATGACGTCATACTTTGTGTTTATTATATAGCCTATTTTCTATGGCATCGGCATATCTCCTCGTAACCGAATCGCGAGTGATACGTCGTTCGCAATTGGGTTTCGATAAATACGATGCTCTACGCCAAAGGACCAATTTATGGGGTGGGCCTTGGTTGGGCTTATCGTGTATTTCGGTCCACTGGGCGGAGTGGTCCCACAGAGACCTATAAGTGGGGTTTTAGCCTTCGCTCCTCCTTATTCCACATTTCTGAATATTCAAAGAGAAGAGGGAAGACAGAGGGAGATCAAAGGTTTCCTATGTTCTTTGAAGAGACGAGATCGGAGTTGGGTGGTGGTCCGTTCCCCATTTTCTAAGCTTTCTGGCGCTTCCCTTTCGCATTTCTCATGTGAGTTATCTCCGATCTTTCCCTTGACCTTTTTAATTTCTAGTTTTGTGTTCTTTCCTTGGGATTTTTAGGGTTAGCCGGAAAAACCGAACCCAGTGGTGGAATTACCCTTTTCTGGTGAGGTGCACGACAGTTATGGGGCGAGGACCGAGGTATGCCCTGGTGCCATATTCCCCCCTGCTGTTATGTCGTCTCATCCCCTACTTCCTTCTTTGTTCCTTTAGTCATAACTGACCTTTATGGAGTGGTAAATGGGTACCTAGTAATAGTGGGGTGTGCCGAGACGGGGTAGTGTTACATTTGAGTTTTTTGGAAAAACCTTCGGTGGTCCTTTCGGGTTTTGTGGAAAATCTCCGACGACAAAGGGCGGAAGAAACCTTTCGTCCCCTCCTTTCGGCTTTCTCTGAGGTGACTTCTTGAGAATCGAGAAACCTTTATGGAGGAGACGAAAAGGCGTCTTTTAACCGTCATCCTATGGGGGTGAAGATGTCTTTTCAACGTCCATTCGGGGGGCGCGTGAGGTGCCAACTCAGGCCTCCAAGGGGGCTTTTTGGCGCCAAATTTGTTTAGTCGTGATGTTGAAAAGGTAGTTTCCCCTTGCTGATTTTTCCTTTCGCTGCATCTTTTCTAGGAGATTTTCTTCTTGTTTTTAGAATTAAGATGTCGCAAGAGAGCGATAGCCGGAACCGTAGCGTGAGATATGAACACGAGGAGGTGAACCGGATCCCCGGGGGATGCCGACTCGGATTCTTCAGTGAGTCCAGCTCCTCTTCCATTAAGTTAAAATTCTCGCAAGGTAAAGAGAAAAAGGGCGAACCCTGGGATTGGTTCTTGTGCGATGAAATGGAAGATGGCAGGGACCATTAAGTGCCTTTTAAAGAGGGGAAACCCTGAGTATTCCCATACCTCAAAGTCTATAAATGATTTAGGAAAAGGCAAGTCATCTCGCATACCCAAGAGGTCTAAAAAACCTACCTGAGTGGTCCCAGGTGACTTCGCCATGCCTTCTTATGATCGAACGAAGGTCGATAGTTGTAGCTTTTGTGAAAGTTATGCTTTCACGGCCCCCTCCTCCGCCAACAATATTTTCGGATCGCGTAGCTCCTACCGTACAGAAGACGCTGGGTGAGGAGTCGATTCTAGATGTCAAGAACCTGGAAGAGGTTGCGAAGCTTTACCCGTGGCCGGTTGGGGTGGAGATAGGTCTGGCCGTTGGTGATGGGGGATGCTTGAATGAATATAAGGACCATGTTGTCGTTCATCTGGGCAGCTTGCTCCAAGGGTTCCGCCTCCCTCTCCCCCCGTTGAATTCAGATTTTTTAGCCTATATAAACCAATGTCCTGCCCAGCTTGCTTTTAACGTATGGATGTATTTGGTGGTATACATCATGCGTTGCGCCACCATTAAGCAAACGCCATCGTTAGACCATCTTTTCTCTGTTCTTTCCTTGAGGCATAGTGAAGGACTGGTGTCCGCCTCTCTGGCTAGAAAGATTGTTGAGAGGCTGTCTAGTAGCCCGGGATGGAGGAAGAAGTGGTTCCTTGTTCGCGATCCAACCAAGACTATCTTGAACTTTGTGATCAAACCCGGCAAGTATGTCGCGCCTGGTGACAAGCATGATGCAGCGGATAGGTGGAAAGCTACGTTCAAGAGAGGGGTTGCACCTGTACGGGGTTATAGGAAGGTTGTGACCCCGGTTCGCCTGGAAATGGCCAGACTTAGCCTCCCGCATCAGCCGGGTCGATGTCTTGGAATTTTTATATTAAATCCTTTGGTGTTTTGGACGTGATTTTCTTTCGTTCTGATTTTTTCTAATTTTTCTCGCAGATATGATAGTTGAAAAATTGAAGATTTCCGCGATTGCGAAGAAAAAGAGCTCCGCATGAGGTGGGTCTAGCCCTGCCCTTACTGTTACTCCGCGGTCGGGTAGTGGTCGGCAGAACGTCCCGCGCGGGCCTCCCCGCGCGAATAGGAGTTTGAAAGGGAAAAAGGCGGTTGACGACCGGGAGAGCGTATCATCAGACGACCAGCCATTGGCTTGTCGCGGGCAGAAGCGACCAAGGGAAGAGAAAAGAGGCACCATGCTCTTAAGCTCCGAGCCGATTACATAGGCGGGGATTTCTATGGCAGCTTACCGGTTGCCTGCATTCGACCCCATTGGTATCAAGGAACTGGAGATCCCCAAGAAGAGTTGTCCAGCTGAGAGGGATTATCTCCATCATCTGACGGACGAAGAGTTAGTGGGGAATGGATGGAAAAGCAGAGGCTGGTTAACCTCCTTCGCGATTCATGTTTCTATTTTTTCCTTTTTTCCCTGTTTTACTTATGCGTTTATTATTCTGCCTGCGTTGCCGTAGGATAATCTGCAATGGTCTGAAATGGTTGGACGTTTGAGAAACTATGACGATAAGGTAAGGGAGTTGAGGTCGATCGTGGCCACTCTGAAGGCGAAGGTGAAGAAGTTGAAAGACGCGGAGCTCTTGGAGGTAACTATTGTAAGTCTCAATGATGCTTTGACGAAGTCCTAGAAGGATGTGGAAGGGGCGAGGAGCGAGCTAGACCTATCACAAGTCGAACTCGCGAAAGCTCAAGAGTCTGGGGCCCGACATGAATCGGAGGCCATGTGCTTGAGGGGTTAGCTCCAGGATCTTGGGCGTGAGTTAGGGGCAATTCATGAGGAGCTCGCTGATGTGAAGAGTCGGTTGGAGCGCTTTACCTCTAGGGAAGATGCTGCTCTCTCCCGGAAAACGCTTCGCGAGTTCATGCTCAGTGACGTCGGCCATGAGTGTCTAACTGAATTCCTGGGAGGAGCCTGTCGGGGTTGGCTCGATCACTATCTTGAGACGGACGGGGAGGATGTCCTTTACGACCGGGTTACTGACGCGTTCATGGAAGGGGTTGCAGGTGGGATCTCTCAAAGTGTCAACCGCTTTGCTCATCTCGGCGATGAGGTGATGATGTTTCCTCCTAGTTATGAGGATGAGGATATGAAGTTGAAGGATCCCCAACACGAGCTGCCTCTCCCCCTTGATGCTCCAATCGACAATGTTGTCATCATCGACCCTCCCCCTGAAGGTGGGGAAACCCCTGAGCCCGCTCGCGAAGATGACAACCCTCTTACTGACGTCTGACTTACCGCCTCTTTGGTCTTGACGAAGTTTTTGTGTATGGATGTTTGAAAAACATTTCTATCCACGAAAAGAGTTTCACACTCCGTTGTGCTTTACTCGTTCGTATTTTGGGATGGTGAACATTTCAACCCATGACAAGTGATGCCTTATTGTGGTGTTTTGTGAATACTCTTATCTTTGAATCCACCGTATTTTCGTTTATGCCTTTTGCCTATTTTTCTTAATGGTTTGTCCCGCCGGCTTTACTTATGTTTTCTCATGGTTTAAATCTTCACCTATTCACCTTGTCCACTGCTTTTATTTTCAAGGTAAATTCGCGACACCCTTACCCATCTCCAGTCATTGATCGTTTTATGGAATAAACTGTGAAATGACAAAAAGTAGGGTTCACGTATTTATTAGATGTTATGCAAAGCGATAGGCAAAACTAAGAGCTTATTAGCGATGAAATATAAAAGGAAATAACTAAGAACTAAGAATTTTCCCTTTTTTTATATATATATTTCTTCGTAGTATAAGTAGTCAAGCAAAACATCTCCGTTCTCGTCGGGGCCTAGTTGCTCTATTCCCACATCAAAGTGGGATTCTCCTTGGTATTCGAAGGTGAGGTGGTTGCCTATCCTGAGGTTCGAAATGTTGGTGAAAGATCTCCACCCTTCCGATAGGGAGAACCAATCCCCCTCGTCTTGTTCGACTAGGATTAAGAATTCTTGGTTCGACGGGGAACATAGATAGATATGATCTATTATTTCCTCCCTAAATTCTACAAAGATATACGGTAAAGGGAGCATGTGTAGGTGGCTTTCCCTAAGGATTATTCTGGAAAATTTAGGATTTGGAAAAAGCATAGTGTTTGTGATGAAAGTTGGTGGCGGGGTTTCTGGTGGAGAGAGTTCTCCTGAAACCATGTCAAAACTTGGCATAGTTTTTTAGGTAATTCAATTTGTACCTCTGATGTTTTCATTTATACCAGTTCTATGGGTAGTGGATATGGATGTTGTTCTGCGGGGTTATATCTGAATTACTATGAAGCAAGGAGGAGCGTGTTGTCCGCTTGTTTTTCGTGTAGCTCGGTGTATGAATTTTTTTTGTAATTTTCTTCACCGCCTGAATTGAACTTGTTCTTATCAGATGCTCTTTGTTGTGTTATTTGATATTTGTTGCCCTCGTGGTGGAACTGGGTGGCATGCATTTTCTTTGTTGTGTTATGTGATACTCATTGCCCTCGTGGTGGAGCTAGGTGGTGGGTGGTTTATTTTGAAGTTTTTCTTGGCAGAGGTTAGTATAAGAAGGTAAGAAACCCAAGGCTTTATTGCAGTTTGCTTGTGACAATGATGCCTGCGACACCAGTTGACATTCCAGGTGTATTTCTACCTCGCGTGAGGGGTTTTACCCCGAATATTGTCGTTGAGGGGCATTTATATAGGCTGGTAAGCTATATTTTTGCGATTGGCTTTTAGATAAGTAAAACGCTTCTGATGTGTTTGTTTTTGTTGTAGCCTTTACCATCCATATATCGGGATTAAGGTTATGGTGCCCTTGGATTCATCCATTTATGGACGTGGGCGGACGAGGAATTTGTGGTGAGGGTGGAAGCCTTAGGGTCCAACAACTGCTGGTTTACCATTGGTGGCCCCAGTTCGTTGTGTCGAATAAACTTCGAATTGGGACATGTTTGATCTTTGAGTATGAAGGACACTCTTGCTTTGATGTTGTTGCCGTGGACCATGGTCGTGAGCAAAATGGTGATGTAGATTTCTCAGTTCGGTGGTGAACGTTCCATTTTTATTATGTTTACTGTGGTTATATATCGTTTAGCCGTCGTTGGATGGTTGTGTTTGGTGTATAATAATGAACTTATAAGTTATCTTGGTGTTTCTCGTTTGAGCTTATCGTAAAGAGCGAACGATCCGATAAATTAAATAATCGCCAGCATGATATTTGGGAAGGGAGAAACTTGAATCTCCAGCGTCCTTGGATGCTGGGGAGGAATGGATCAATAAATCTCCAGCGCAATGTTCGCGAATGAATAAACTTCAATATCTAGCGTCTTCAGATGTTGGGGAGGAAAAAATAAATCTCTAGCGCGACATTCATGAATGGAGAAACTTCAATCTCCAGCGTCCTTAGACGCTGGGGAGAAAAAAATCAAGAAATCTCCAGCGCGACATTCGCGAATGGAGAAACTTCGATCTCTAGCGTCCTTAGACGTTAGGGAGAAAAAATCAAGAAATCTCCAACGCGACATTCGTGAATGGAGAAACTTCGATCTACAGTGTCCTTAGACGTTGGGGAGAAAAAGTCAAGAAATCTCGAGCGCGATATTCGCGAATGGAGAAACTTCAATCTCCAGCGTCCTTAGACGTTGAGATTTTTCTTTGAATCGTTAGACAAAGATCGATGACAATTCGAATCTAAAGAAGCGAGTTTTTATTGATAGGACGAGCTTTTAAAATTTTTGAAATGGATAAACCTTGCTTACCGTTCCTGGGATCTAGTGGAAAACATTTGTCATCGGACCGTCGTAGTCGCTGTTGTGAGCCTAATTCGCCATGTTTTAAAGTAACTTTTATATCGTTTTCTGCATGCATTTCATGCATATTGGGTTAGAATAATACAGAATCTTTGTAGTTTACACTTATTTGCAATATATGGAGGTCTACACAAGTTTTTTTGTTATATTTCGCAGAAATCGGACGCACTTTGGAGCTTAAAGGAAACTCATGGAGAAGCTAAGAATGGTGCAGCTGGAGAAAAGGCCATTTTTCACCATTCATCATTCCGAATGAAGCTTTCCAACTCATGGTCATATACGTCAATCCGACGAACGAGGACTCGGGAAAGTGCGTTTTAAGAACAGAGCAGAAAGCTGAGAGATTGCCAGATCGAGGAACTGAAGGCAGAGCAACCCGACACCGAAGCTTTACTCGAGATCGAGTAAGGTCCTCGAGATCGAAAAGAGTTGAGAGTCAGCCCGGAGTCGAGAAGGAGAGCTTGATCGAGAAGCCGAGGACGAGAACATGTCGGGTTACACTCTACTCGAGATCGAGGACACTCCTTGATATCGAGGACACCTGAGAGCCAGCACCCGAGCATGTCAAGAACCAGCTACCAGAGACGCCGAGCCAAGCTGAAGTCGACCTCCAAGTTACTCGAGATCGAGTAGGTTTACTCGAGATCGAGGACAGCTGCCCGAGAGCGAGTAACGCGGTTTGAGCTATCCTACTCGGTTTGGGAATCCTTGGAGCCGAAGATTGCCCAGTCTATCCGATTCTATCAACAACTATCCAATGAAGAGAGATTTATCCACTTGAAGACTTTTAGATATAATTCCCTTTTTAGATTTAATTATGTTGTTCCATTTATTTATCTTTAATGCTTTAGATATAGATTTAGATATAGATAGAGATATTCTATCCTTGAATAGCAAGGATTAGAAGGCTATAAATAATGCCCGTGGGGCTGATTTTAGATCATTCAATTCACCAGTTAGAGAAGTAGTTCACAGAGAAGTTTTAGGAGTTCGAAGGTTTTAGGGTTTTGGCATTCAACGAGAGTTGGATTGCCGGGATTGTAAAAGTTTTGAATTTAGTTTAATGCAAGTTATTTCCTTCCAATCAATGATGTCTGAGGTTGCGATGAAGCGCTAGTAGTCAACCCACTTCTAGGGTTGGGGGGAGCCCGACGATAGCCCTGCGTGTTCGAGGTATAAATCAGACTTTTATCATGTTTTGAGCATCTACTACTTGTTATGTGTTTATTACCCATCTAATGGAGGTCCCTGCTAACAACTTGGATTATAAACATAAAATCGGTAGAGACAATTAGGGTTTCTTGAAAGAGTTGTCTAATTGTTGGAAAAGGCGAAAGCTTGGTCCTTTGATGCGATTTACATGATTATCTGTTTTATTCTTACCTTATGCATGCTTGGTTATCGTTGTTGCAAACCCCAATCTTGGAAGTCTTTCACATACAGTTTAGTTCGAAATCCCAAAGCATTTGTCTTTACTTTATTTTCTTTCGTTTTAGTTTCTGCCCTTCCTCAAGATCGACTAGCACTCCTCGATCTCGAGTTACTAATTCTCGATCTAGCATCGCCGTAGCTTCTGTGTGCAGGTGATTGACAAGAGCCAACCCGACGTCGACGATCCTACTCGATCTCGAGTAAACCCTTGTCGAGATCGACTAAGACCTGTGCCTGCTGCTGCGCTGTTTGACTGTCCGATCTTCTGTCGAGTAACTGTACTCGTGATCTAGGACACCTGTTGTCGACCACTTCTGTGAGATTTGTACGATGTCTAGGATCCGCTGACACGCTTCCTCGTGGATCGATCCTGACTTTCCACTACTGCATCGGGAGGAAGTCTTGTAATTATTTGCAAGGGACGGAATCTGGTTTGCTGTGATTATTTATATTTAAAATTGCATTCTCGATTCCCCCTTACAACAGAATTGGCGTCGTTGCCGGGGAAGCAATCATTCGCGCCTTAGGTAGTTAGATCTCACGCTTTCTTTGAGTTTTCTTCTACAGGTATATGCAGGACACCCTCGAGTATTTCGAAAGGGAAAGAGAGAGATGGTATGCAAAAGAATTTGAATATTTGAGATGGCTATACATCGCTGATGAGGAGGCATGGCTTCAAGGTGTACGCGCATTTAGGAAGCTACAAGCATCGTCAGAATCACCGCCAGAAGCCCCAATCCTGCTAGAAGAAGGATCTGAACCTGAGGTCGACCTTGACCAACACCTAGTCGATGTCGACCCAACTCCAATTGATATCGATCTATCTCTAGTCGATACACAGGTATGTCCTTCCGCTATCTCAATTCCAACTTTTCCCTCTGTCTTTGAAAAACCATTTGAAGAACCTCAAGAAGAAGAAGAGCCGGAAAAGAAGAAGTTGGACATCGTTGCCCATGTTGTTTCAAAGTCACTTTTGCCTTATAAGGTGAAGGCTATCCCCGACGATTTTGAGCAACCGATGTTCATATTCAAGTATGGGGTCCTCGCAAAGTGGCATGAAGCTCCGCATGATGAGGTTGAAATATCTCTTCCCACTCCACCGTTTTGTTGTGGTGAAGACACGCAAACAAATCAACCAATGGAGAGGAAGAGGTATGATGATGAGGTATGCAAATTTCCTTTATATATTCCTTTATGCATGCCAGCTGGAGCCCAGGAAGATGGATGGGTGGAGCCATGGAGCGTCCACTCGGGGAGGTTCAAACTTCTTCACATGATGCCCCCGGATGACATTCCACGCTTCCCACCACCGGAGGAATCACTAGATCCACCTATACCTCTGGACAAAGATGAGCCAGGCTAAAGCTAAATGGAGAAAGTCGGCCTAGCGACTATAAAATCTAGAGCTTGTAAATAGACATTTATTTTTGGGACTTTTGGACATTGTTGCTTTTGTTTGTTTTTTGTTTTGAACTTTTAGTTTTTCTATTATGGGTATTTCTCTTCTACATTTTTTCAGGTCCATGGGGATAGAAATAAACTAAATCAGACTCGCCCCAGAGCATAGCACTCGATTTCCGACGATCTGCACACCTGTCTAGTGAGTTTCTTTCTTTACCCTTGTTTTCATACAGTGAGGACACTGTAATGTTTAAGTATGGGGTGGGAGAAGGGCTTACCATATTTAGAGATTAATTCTTATACATGGCTATTTTGGAATTCATTATTGATTTATGTGCTTACATGCATGTTTTCCAAAGTTTGAAAAAAATAACCCCCATTGAAAACTTTGAATAATTTCATGGAAGCTTTAATTGAACTCGACGATGCAAAATTGGATTCATTAGAGATATAGCATGAAATTGTATAGTAAAGGGAAGTCACAATGAAGCGCATTATTTATTGAAAACCATGAAAGGAGGTAAAATTTGAAGTTGCTTTTGACATGTTGCATGATAAGAGGATGAAGGACTTTATATTTCCATATAATGCTCATATTGTTATATCCTAGCCACACCTATGCTTATGCATCACAAAAGCCATATATATGCCTTATTTCAATTATTGCTCCACATGATCTAAATATTGTCATTCTTTACCTTATTTCCTATCCGGGAATTATGTTGAGAATGATGTTACATTATGGAGATTGTTATATGGTGTTGTGTTGTTATTATCATTATTGGAGTTTGGTAGGAAATTGTTTGAAATATATGGAAAATTGAATGAGTGAAAGAAAATCCGGTCACCTCAGGAGATAAAGGTAGATCGACCCTGCTTGCTGAGATAATAGTTCAGTGAGATGGGACACACATGTGAGGAGTCCGAAGCACTAAGTACCCGGGGCCATTCATGACACCCATGTTTGTGACTCGCGAGAAGGCAATGCTGAGGTTAGAGATGTAAAAGCATTATTATTGATAAAACCATTATGAAAGGTGATGAATCGTATGAAAAAGAAGTGTGGTATGAAAAGTTTGGAAATACTTCATTTTCCCGGATCATTAGCACCACATTGCCAAAAAAAAATTGCCCACCTTTAGCCTTTTACTAATCAACTCCTTATTTGAGCTTAAATTTAAGTCTTCTTGATTATTGTTGCTTTGTCACATGAATTGTTTTTGCATTACCCTCCTTTTCTGAGTAGATGTTGCTTTTGTGTATTTGCACATGCATGGATCTGTGACACTAGTACATTTTCGAGGATGGTAATTGATTGCAGGGTTATATAAGAATTAATCAAATATGTTGAGAGTTTTGATTCCTTCCCCTGAATGACAAATAAAAGTATTGCTTGAGGACAAGCAAGCTTAAGTATGGGGTGTTTCTTGTGAGCCTGATTCGCCATGTTTTAAAGTAACTTTTATATCGTTTTCTGCATGCATTTCATGCATATTGGGTTAGAATAATACAGAATCTGTGTAGTTTACACTTATTTGCAATATATGGAGGTCTACACAAGTTTTTTGTTATATTTCACAGAAATCGGACGCACTTTGGAGCTTAAAGGAAAACTCATGGAGAAGCTAAGAATGGTGCAGCGGGAGAAAAGACCATTTTTCACCATTCATAATTCTGAATCAAGCTTTGATATCTTCATTAGAGTTATAGCCCTCGGAAAGAGCTTTCCAATGCATGGTCATATGCGTCAATCCGACGAACGAGGACTCGGGAAAGTGCATTTTAAGAACAGAGCAGAAAGCTGAGAGATTTACTCGATATCGAGTACATTTACTCGATATCGACCAGAAGTGTCCGAGCAGTGCCTGGTCGAGGACGAGCCATATTGAGCAACCGAAGGCAGAGCAACCCGACTCCGAAGCTTTACTCGAGATCGAGTAAGGTCCTCGAGATCGACAAGAGTTGAGAGTCAGCCCGGAGTCGAGAAGGAGAACTTGATCAAGAAGCCGAGGACGAGAACATGTCGGGTTACACTCTACTCGAGATCAAGGACACTCCTCGATATCGAGGACACCTGAGAGACAGCACCCGAGCACCAGCTACCCGAGATGCCGAGCCAAGCTGAAGTCAACCTCCAAGTTACTCGAGATCGAGTAGGTTTACTCGAGATCAAGGACAGCTGTCCGAGAGCACGTAACGCGGTTTGAGCTATCCTACTCGGTTTGGGAATCCTTGGAGCCGAAGATTGCCGAGTCTATCCGATTCTATCAACATCTATCCAATGAAGAGAGATTTATCCACTTGAAGACTTTTAGATATAATTCCCTTTTTAGATTTAATTATGTTGTTCCATTTATTTATCTTTAATGCTTTAGATATAGATTTAGATATAGATAGAGATATTCTATCCTTTAATAGCAAGGATTAGAAGGCTATAAATAATGCCCATGGGGCTGATTTTAGATCATTCAATTAACCAGTTAGAGAAGTAGTTCACGAGAAGTTTTAGGAGTTCGAAGGTTTTAGGGTTTTGGCATTCAACGAGAGTTGGATTGCCGGGATTGTAAAATTAAGCTTTGAATTTAGTTTATTACAAGTTATTTCCTTCCAATCAATGATGTCTGAGGTTGCGATGAAGCGGGAGTAGTCAACCCACTTCTAGGGTTGGGGCGAGCCCGACGATAACCCTTCGTGTTCGAGGTAAAAATCCGACTTTTATCATGTTTTGAGCATCTACTACTTGTTATGTGTTTATTACCCAACTAATGGAGGTCCATGCTAACAACTTGGATTGTAAACATAAAATCGGTAGAGATAGTTAGGGTTTCTTGAAAGAGTTGTCTAATTGTTGGAAAAGGCGAAAGCTTGGTCCTTTGATGCGATTTCCATGATTATTTGTTTTATTCTTACATTATGAATACTTGGTTATCGTTGTTGCAAATCCCAATCTTGGAAGTCTTTTACATACAGTTTAGATCGAAATCCCAAAGCATTTGTCTTTACTTTATTTTCTTTCGTTTTAGTTTCTTCCCTTCCTCGAGATCGACTAGCACTCCTCGATCTCGAGTTACTGATTCTCGATCCAGCATCGACGTAGCTTCTGTGTGCAGATGATCGACAAGAGCCAACCCGACGTCGATGATCCTACTCGATCTCGAGTAAACCCTTGTCGAGATCGACTAAGACCTGTGCCTGTTGCTGCGCTGTTCGACTGCCCGATCTTCTGTCGAGTAATTGTACTCGAGATCTAGGACATCTGTTGTCGACCACTTCTGTGAGATTTCTACGCTGCCTAGGAACCGCTGACACGCTTCCTCGTGGATTGATCCTGACTTCCCACTACTGCATCGGGAGGAAGTCTTGTAATTATTTGCAAGGGACGGAATCTGGTTTGCTGTGATTATTTATATTTAAAATTGCATTCTCGATTTTCTCTTACAACAGTCGCTATCGTAGAGTTCGTCCTCTACGTGGCGGCCTTGTTTTTCGAAAAAATGGATTTCAAACCTTGCTTCTTCCAGGTAGGTGAACATTATTGACGTTTCCAATTCTAGTCCGTGTGACTCGATAATATCCCTCCATCCACGTGCCACCCAGGGTGCTCCGTAACTGCCTTCAACGATATGGACATGGAAATCTTTATCGACGCGAGTGGATAAAAAGATCTGTTCGGGAACATGGGGTTGAAAATATCGACCGAATTCGTAAGGCAACATCATGCGTATGTATTGCTCGTCCCCTACTAAATAAATATCGAAAATAAAGGGATTGTTTGGGTTCTGACCGCTGATGTTTGCCGCCATATTTGTATTATTTGGAAGGACCACTGACGAGAAGGTTGTGCCTTTTATGTTGTAAGGAAGAAGAGCTTTTATAGGGGTTTCGACTGATTTGAAAAATGTTTTTGTTTTAAACAACTATTTTCGGATTTGAAATGCGTCAATGTACTTGGTCGGGTTCTGAAGGGATCCTCTGTCACGTGTAGCACATGCAGATTATCTCGGGAAATCCTTCTCTCAGATTCTTTGTCTATTTTCAACATATGCAATAAATGCTTTAGAAGACTTTATAAGCATGTTCCACCTTCTTCCGGGTATAAGAGGGCGTGATGTTCGTGAAGTTTGCAGTTGTGGGCTTGCTTTGTTAAGTATTATTGTTTTGCAAGGTGATGACGTCTCCTAACCCCGAGACATGAGATTTTTATCGTTGTGTTGATGTAGAGGGGAGAATGCATTGTTTTGTAAGTTTTATTCGTTGGTCATATTTTTATATTTCTTGAATTGTTTGCGAAGTAACGCTCTTTTTTGCTTGTAGCCCATTCCCTATGCTTTTGAAAAGATGTATGGTCATGTTGTATCCGACCATGTTTGTTTAGTTTCCATAACTGGTGAAAACTTTCGTGTCGACATCTGGAAGGATTGCTCGAATCGTTGGTGGTTATCTGGTGGTTGGAATAGATTTGCGAGCATTAACGGCGTTAAGGTTGGATCATCGATGGTGCTCTTTCAATTTGTAGGAGGGCATCATTTCAAGATCCTTGTTCTTGAAGATGAGTAGGGCTCGGTTGTTTTGAAATAGGGGTGTAACTAGACGTTTGCTCTTATGTTGCTTTTTATCTTAACTATGCCCGTTGTTATGTGTAATCGCGAATATGTATGCAATATTATGTTAATGAATTAAAAGATATGGTATGGGCTCTTGTGTTTTGTCTTTTTTCAACTCCGATGTGATCTCTCTTTAGCGTGACACTGGCGCTTCTAGGTAGCAGATATACGCTCTGTAATTTTGCCACTTGCTTGGCATGCAGTTGGTTATGAAAATATTGTTTTGGATGGATGTGAATTATTTTTCGGTGATGAGACAACGCTACCCTATTTGCTTTATTTGCTGATAAATAGCAAATGTTTTGATAAAATATGTGGCAGTTGTCCTTGTGGCTTGTTTTAGCTGTTGTTGTTTTTTGTAGCGAGAAATCATGACATCCCCTCATCCTCGTCGACGTGACTTTTTCCGTTCTATTGATTCTGAGGAGAAGATGGAGTATTTGGTAGCTTTCTCTATCCCCTTTTTTGAGATATTTGTGTTTTTTGGTCGATATTTGACCTTTTCGCTTGCAGCTTTTGCCTGAATCGTTTGGAGCTCAGTACGCTCGTGAGGGATTATCTCACGTTTATTTGGTTTCTCCTACAGGACGAGAGTTTCTAGTAAGGGTGTTCCGAGACAGCCAGTACCATTATATCCTTACTGAAGGTTGGCGTGCTTTGGCCTTGGATAGTGGATTGCGTGTTGGCGGGTCCCTTATTATTTTTAAGTATGAAAGGGGTAGTGTCGTTGCAGGAGGATGGTCAAGTATGAAATAAATATAAAATAAAGATCAGACTGACTTCCCTGTCTCAGCAAATAAATACAAGACTTCCTCCCATTGTAGTAGAAGGTTGTCAGGATCGAATCCACGAGGAAGCACGTCAGCAGTTCTTAGGTAGCAACAGATTCTCACAGACAAACAATAGAAACACAGGAACAAAGAACAACGAAATAAAAGCAAAACAGAAGCAAAACAGAAAATAACGAAAGAAAGCAAAGAACAAAGCAAAAACAGAAGTACTCGATCTCGACTAGGTGGTACTCGAGATCGACAACAGCAAGTCGACAACAAGAAACAGAAACTGAAACAGGTAATGTCGAGTAGGAACTCTCATCGATATCGAGTACAGGCTACTCTATATCGACTAAGACTCCTCTGTATTGACTAGAAAGACAAAACTGTAAATCGCAATTTCGAACCCGAAACTCAGAATTTCGACGAAATAAATTCAATATATGAAAGAACTTCCAAAGCCAGGGTATCAACACCGCAACGATAACCATGCAAAGTAACACATAAAGGCGTAAAAGATCATGCTTTCCATCAAAATAACTTTCGTTATTAACAAATAGGCATATAGAGGCTTTCGCATAAACCCTAATTGTTACTAACCCTTTTCACATAATTAATCCAAGTTGTATTAAGATCACTTTTGCTTCTATAACACAAACAAGGATCACCTTCAACTCTCGCAAAAGAATCATGCTTATAGGGATAGAAGACGAATTGCATAAAAAGATCTGACCTTTACCGCATCTCCTCACATGGCCACCGTCGGGCTCACCCCAGCCCCAGAAGTGGGTGGACTACTCACGTCTCATCGCAATCGCATACATTGATGTATAAAAAGAAACTTGCATTAAACTATATTCAAAGCCTTTACAATCCCGGCAATCAACTTTCGCAGAATGCCAAAACCCTAAAAACTTTAGAACTCCTAAAACTTCTTTGTGGAACTACTTGTCTCTGACTGAAATTGAATTGAATGATGAAAAACCAGCCCCGAGGGCTTTATTTATAGGCTTCTAATCCTTGCTACTCAAGGATAGAATATCTATCTATATCTAAAATTATATCTACTTGCTAAAAGATAAATAAATGCAATTTAGGAATTAAATCTAAAAGGAAAATAAATCTAAAATAGGTAAGATGTCTTCCATGTCTTTTCCATAGATAGAACTTGATAGATGTTGATAGATCTCGACCAAATTGGATAGAATTGGATCCAAGGACTCCCAATCCTAGTAGGACAGCGAAACCGCGTAACGCGCTCCTGGACACGGCTCGTCGATCTCGACTAGGGCACCTCGAGATCGAGTAGGATTGTCGTCGACGGGTGTGGCTCGGCTTCTCGGGTGACTGGTGCTCGACAAGGCTTGGACATGGCTCGGAGGTCTAGTCGATCTCGAGTAGCCCTACTCTGTATCGAGTAGGATTCGTCGTCTGGCTGGCTTGGTCGGGTGGCTCTACTTGACAAGGCTCCTATCTGGGCTCACAAGTCTAGTCGATCTCGGGTAGCCCTACTCTTTCTCGAGTAGATTTGCTCATCGACTAGGTCTTCCCGGGTGGATCTACTCGACATGCTCGGACACGGCTTCCGGGCTCCTCGATCTCGAGTAGAGTGTAACCCGGCATGTCCTCGTCTTCGTCTTCTCGATCAGCTCTTCCTCGACCAGGCTCTCTTCGATCTCGAGTAGAGTGTACTCGATCTCGAGTAAAGAATTCTCATCTTTCTGCTTTGTTCTTAAAACGCACTTTCCCGAGTCCTCGTTCATCAGATTGACGCATATGACCATGCGTTGGAAAGCTCTTTTCGAGGGATACAACTCTCATGAAGACATCAAAGCTTGATTCAGAACGAAGAATGGTGAAAAATGGCCTCTTCTCCAGCTGCACCATTCTTAGCTTCTCCATGAGTTTCCTTTAAGCTCCAAAGTGCGTCCGATTTCTGCCAAATATAACAAAAACTTGTGTAGACCTCCATATATTGCAAATAAACATAACTTACACAGACTCTATATTATTTTAGCCCAAATGCATGAAATGCATGCAGAAATCGATATAACAGTAGATATAAAACATGGCAAATTTAGCTCACAACAAACACCCCATACTTAAGCTTGCTTGTCCTCAAGCAATACTTTTATTTGTCATTCAGGGGAAGAAATCAAAACTCTCAACATATCAGATTCATTGTCATATAACCCAGCGGTCAATTACCATCCTCGAAAAGGTACTAGTGTCACAAATCCATGCATGTGCAATTTAAAGAGCAACATCTACTCACAAAAGGAGGGTTATGCAAAAACATTCATAAGTGACAAAGCATTGATAATCAAGAGGACTTCAATTTAAGCTCAAATAAGCAGTAGATTTGGTAAAAGGCTAAAAGGTGGGCAGTTTCTGTTAATGTGGTGCTAATGATCCGGGGAAATGGAGTATTTGCAAATTGAATTTCATACCACATTCTTTCTCATAAGATTCATCACCTTTCATAATGCTTTTTTTCTCAATAATAATGCTTTTACCTCTCTGGCCTCAGCACTGCCTTCTCACGAGTCGCAAACATGGGTGTCATGAATGGCCCCGGATACTTAGTGCTTTGGACTCCTCACAATGTGTCCCATCTCTCCAAACTATTATCTCAGAGAGCAGGGTCAATCTACCTTTATCTCCTTAGGTGATTGGATTTTCTTTCACTCATTAAATTTTCCATATATTTCAAACAATTTCCTTCCAAACTCCAATAATGATAATAATCACAAACACCATATGATAATCTCCATAATGTGACATCATTCTCAATATAATCCCCGGATAAGGCAAAGAATGGCAAATATTTAGGTCATGTGGAGCAATAATTGAAATAAGGCATAATATGGCTTTTGTGATGCGTAAGCATAGGTAAGGCTAGGATTTCAAACAATGAGCATTATATGGAAATATAAAGTCCTCCATCATCTTATCATGCAACATGTCAAAAGCAACTTCAAATTTTACCTCCTTCTATGGTTTTCAAGAAAATAATGCACTTCATTGTGACTTCTCTTTACTAGGCAATTTCATGCTATATCTCTAATGAATCTAATTTTGCATCGTCGAGTTCAATATAGCTTCCATGACATTAATCAAAAATTTTCAATGGGGGTCATTTTTATGAACTTTGGAAAACATGCATATAAGCACATAAATCAATAATGCATTCCAAAATAGCCATGTAGCAATTCAAAGAACTAAACTTTAAACATGCACACATAATGTCACAATATAGCAAATATGCATAAAGTAAGCCCTTCCCCCACCCCATACTTAAACATTACAGTGTCCTCGTTGTATAAAAACAAGGGTAGAGAAAGAAACTCACTAGACTGGTGTGCAGGGCCTCTAAATTTCGAATGGAAGCACCTCCTGGGCCGAGTATGAATATTGATTGGTTCTATCCATGGACCTGAAAAGTATGGAAGACATATACCCATAATAGAAAAAACAAAAAACAAAAAAAATGTTCAAAACCAAAAACAAGCAAAAAAAAAAACAATGTCCCAAAGAATGTCCTAAAAAAGTCTATGTACAAGCTCTAGATTTTATAGTCGCTAGGCCGACTTTTCCATTTAGCTCAAGGTGGCATTTGCAGGGCCCATGTAGCTTGGGCCTCAAATAAGACTCCATTCTTGTCCATCAGCTGCAATCCTCCAGAATGGATCTTGTTCACCACAAAAGGTCTCATCCTCTTCTTGTTGAATTTGTTAGGGAACCAATGATCCTTTGATTTAGAGACATAGAGCTTGTCTCCAACTTCATACTCCTTGGGCTCATAATTGGATATCCTACATAAGCGCACATACCAAGGCAAACCTCTCCCATGTATAGATAAATCTTTAATGGAAATTGGAGAAGAAAGATACATACCTTGGCTTACCTTCGCAGAGACGGAATCGGGGACCACAGTGTTTGGTCGATCTCGACTAGGGCTAGTCGATCTCGACGAGTCTGCAGGCTCTGGTGGTGGGCTGCTCGAAGATGCATGAGTCGACGAAGGGAAGGGCTTGTCGACATCGAGTGGCCTACTCGATCTCGAGTAGGATTCTGCTCCTGGAGGCTTCAGTGTCGAGGAAGCAGGAGCTGGGCCAGCAGGGTGGTGGTCGATCTCGAGTAGCGTACTCGATGTCGATGAGGATTCAGGCTCTGGAGTCGTCAGCGTCGAGGAAGGCGAAGTCGAGGCAGCCGAGTGGTGGTCGATCTCGAGTAGCGTACTCGATGTCCAGTAGCCCTCAGCTTCTGTATTGCTGCTCGATGACGCTGGTGCTGGTGGAGGCTCCTGTTTCTTGTCGAGATCGACTAGGGTCCTCGATGTCGAGGAGTCTTGGTCGCTCTTGACCCCATACTTAGTTCCTGTCAAGGCATCCAAAAAATAATTAGTCCATAACGACGTACCTTGGTTTGTGTCGATTGGATTTTCTGCGTCCTCTTTTAGGATTGCCATGATCTCCTCCACCTGGGCCTCCATGTCCCTTTTTTCCAGCTCCTCAGGGGTTATATTTGTGACCTTGGGTTCCCCGCAGGTGATGTAGCCAGCTGAGATAGATTTCACCTCTTCCATTGGACCTGTATGCCTTTCAGTTTTATTAAAGGAATACTCAATTACCTCATCGCTGATGTTGAAGGTGAGCACTCCTTTCCTTACGCTTATGTTGGCATCCACCGTTGCCAAGAAGGGTCTTCCTAGAATAATTGGACAAGCAGGATCTTCTTGCATATCAACAACTAGGAAATCAGCAGGGACAAAGAATTTACCTACTTGTACTGGCACATTGTCCACCATGCCTGTTGGAATGACCACCGTGTTGTTGGCCATATAAAGTCTAGAATCCACAGGCTCTAGGGCACCTATCTTAATCTTGGACCAAATTGTTAAAGGCATTATACTCACACTAGCTCCAAGATCACATAAAGCATTAATTTTGTATGGACCAAATCCAATGGTTATAGTAAACTTACCTGGATCTGGCCTCTTCTCCAGTATGTCCAAATGGCTGCATTCCTTTGTAATTTCAGCCATCGATCGCTTTTTGCTCAGTATCTCCTTCACGAACTTGACATAGGATGGCATTTCATTGAGAGCTTATGTGAAGGGGATGGTGACGTTGAGTTTCTGAAGCATCTTCATGAAGCGCTGAAATTTCTTTTCTGCCGGGTCCTTTGGAGATTTTGTGGGGAAAGGCAGCTTCTTTTTCTGATTTGGAGCCAGAACAGACGTCGGAGGTGCTGCAGCTTTCTCGACCTCGGGTTGGGTGTCCTCGATATCGACTACGCCCTTGTCGATATCGACCAGGTTGGGTGATGTCGAGTTGTTGTGAAGTGTAGACGAGGGCTTTTGAAGTTTCTCATCGAGATCGAGTAGACCTTTCTCGATATCGAGTAGACTCTGGTCGACATCGACTAGATGCTGGTCGACTTGCTGGTCTCCTTTGTTCTGCTATTTTCCGACTTCTGGCTCTTGCAATTGATGGCCGCTTCTGAGTTTTACAGCAGCGATGTGTCTAGTCTTTCCCTTAGGATTTGGTTCTGAAGATCCAGGGAGCGCACCTGACTGTCTGGGGATTCCCGCTGCTAGCTGACCAATCTGTGTATCAACTGATTTTCGCAATATATCAATTTCCCCAAGCCTAGAGTTGACACCTTGCATCTGAGTGTAGACAGAGTTGAAGGTCTGCCTAGTTTCTGAGTGATTCCTCCGAATTTCCTCCAGGACTGTCTGTATATCATCCTTTTTCTGGTCTCTTTCCGGATGTCCTGGAGCTCTGTAGGGCGGGGGGTTCCTAGGGACACCTTGGTTCCATTGTGGTTGTTGAAACCTTTGGTCCTCCATGTAGCGATTGGGACCCCCTGCGTAAGCTACCTCCTCGTGGTGTTCTGCCATCCTGACTTGCTCTGTGTGTGGGCACTCAGGAGTGGTGTGCCATTGCGATCCGCATTCAATGCAAGGCTGGTTGACAGAAAGATTGCTTAAGGAGCTTCTTGTTCTGATCTCTGTAGTACTGTTCCCTTACATCCGGATCAATCTCCTAAGGAGGCTCATAGAGGGGCATGGATGGTGCTGGCCTGGCGTAGGGGTTCTCTTCATAAGTTGCAGTAGACCCATATTTGTTGTCGTAGTTGGTGAGCTTCTTTAGCACACCCCATGCGTCCCTTGGCGGCATTGTCAGATACTCATAACGAGTATAATGGTTGATTATGTCCTTAGTGACTTGATCAAGAGAGTTGAAGAAGATCTCCTGAATGACGTAGGGTGGTTGTCGATGAGTAGGGCAAGATCGCAGCAATTCTTTGTAGCGCTCCCATGCCTTTGCCAGCGGTTCCCCTTGCTTCTTTTTAAAAGCGGTGATTTTCTGGCGGAGATGTGCTGTTTTGGCGAGTGGGAAGAATTTGTTCAGAAACTCTTGCTCTATTTGGGCCCATGTTGTCAGGGATCTTGGTTTCAGCCCTTCAAGCCACTTTAGTGCAGGTCCAGCGAGAGACCAGCGAAAAGCCTTCATCTTGACATATTCCAAAGTTGTACCTTCAGCAAGAGTACGGCACATGTCAGAAAAGTTTGTAATATGTTCAAGAGGACACTCATTAAATCTACCAAAAAAGGCATTATTTTTAAGCTCTATAAGAACTTGAGTGCGAATTTCAAAAGAGTTTTCAGGGATAAGAATCGCCGATTCAGGCACGACGAGAGTTGGGTGCATATAGTCCTCTGCCGTGGTCGGGTATTGGGCAAGCTCAGCCTCTGCTTGTTCCCTTGCTGCTTTCTTAGTGGCGATATCAGCAACTTTAGTGGTCAATTCCCTTGTAAGCCTTGCAATCAGCTGTTCCTGTGTCTCTGCGGCTGCCATGGCTCTTTGTAGTTTAGCTCTGATGTGAAAAAGGCGTTCCGGTTCTTCTAAGGCGTCAAACTCAGGTGTTTGACCAGAACGACGCATACACCTACAAAGTAACTCAAAGAGAACGTGAGTTTCAACTACCTAAGGCGCGAATGATAGCTTCCCCGACAACGGCGCCAATTTGTTGTTGCAGGAGGAGTGTCAAGTATGAAATAAATATAAAATAAAGATCAGACTGACTTCCCTATCTCAGCAAATAAATACAAGACTTCCTCCCCTTGTAGTAGAAGGTTGTCAGGATCGAATCCACGAGGAAGCACGTCAGCAGGTCTTAGGTAGCAACAGATTCTCACAGACAAACAATAGAAACACAGGAACAAAGAACAAAGAAATAAAGACAAAACAGAAGCAAGACAGAAAATAACGAAAGAAAGCAAAGAACAAAGCAAAAACAGAAGTACTCGATCTCGACTAGGTGGTACTCGAGATCGACAACAACAAGTGGACAACAGGAAACAGAAACTGAAACAGGTAATGTCGAGTAGGAACTCTCCTCGATATCGAGTACAGGCTACTCTGTATCGACTAAGACTCCTCTGTATCGACTAGAAAGACAGAAAACTGTAAATCGCAATTTCAAACCCGAAACTCAGAATTCCGACGAAATAAATTCAATATATGAAAGAACTTCCAAAGCCAGGGTATCAACACCGCAACGATAACCATGCAAAGTAACACATAAAGGCGTAAAAGATCATGCTTTCCATCAAAATAACTTTCGTTATTAACAAATAGGCATATAGAGGCTTTCGCATAAACCCTAATTGTTACTAACCCTTTTCACATAATTAATCCAAGTTGTATTAAGATCACTTTCGCTTCAATAACACAAACAAGGATCACCTTCAACTCTCGCAAAAGAATCATGCTTATAGGGATAGAAGACGAATTGCATAAAAAGATCTGACCTTTACCGCATCTCCTCACATGGCCACCGTCGGGCTCACCCCAGCCCCAGAAGTGGGTGGACTACTCACGCCTCATCGCAATCGCAGACATTGATGTATAAAAAGAAACTTGCATTAAACTATATTCAAAGCCTTTACAATCCCGGCAATCAACTTTCGCAGAATTCCAAAACCCTAAAAACTTTAGAACTCCTAAAACTTCTCTGTGGAACTACTTGTCTCTGACTGAAATATAAGCTTTTAGATTTGTGAGATGCTGGTACTTGTTTTTGAATTATAAGCTTTTAGATTATGTCCTGATAATGTAGTTTTCATTTGGAATCTTGATTAATTGACAATTTCAGTAGAGGTGATTCTTTACTGTAGAATGATGAAACAGATTTGTAAAATGACCCTTTACTCTTTCATCTTTGTAGATGTATTGAGCAAGAGTTATTTTCCCAAGGTTTCCGCTTCAGAATCTCATTTGTGGATTTCTCCACTTCAAATCTCAGGCATCACCCAGCAAGAGGTTGCCATATTTGCAGCCCTGGAGCATCAGCATGTAATAGTTGCCTATCTATGTGTGATTTGGTTTGTGTCATCATCATGTAATAGGTTGCCATATTTGCAGACGATGAAGCAAGTTTTGATCGTGTCATAGGCTTTGTTGTTTTACTGTCATATTATTATATAAGTCTTACTGTCATTAATCTCATGAGTTCGTGAAGTAGAGGCCAAATTTGGCTCAGAAGCCTTCAAATATGACTACCAAAAATTATGCAAACCTTCAAATAGGAGAAACAAAGAGAAATATATCGATACACAATTAATTAAATTTAAAAAGTGGCATCAAACGATTTGATAAAAAAAGTGGCATCAAATAATTATATTAGAAAGGTATCATCAAAACACGAATTTGAAATATTTGTGCAATAAGGTGACAATATTTTGATTCCACGTTTTGAGCTCTTATGTCATCAATTATATAAAATTGTCACCATAAACAATTGTGATTAATGAAGCGTAATAACAAATGTCATCAATGAATAAAAATTTAATGAACATGTCACCACAAGTGATTGCATCAATGAAGTGTAATCACAAACGTGTCATCAATGAATGAAAGTATAATCGATGAAAATAAATCGATATACAATTGATTAAATTAAAAACACGTAGCATCAACCAACTTGATTAAAAAAGTGGCATCATAATTATATTATAAAAATGACATCAAAACACCATTTTTGAAAAAGTTGTATCACATTAAAGGAAAAAATGTCATCAAAATACTAATTTGAAAAAATATCATCAAAATACTACTTTGAAAAAATATCATCAAAAATATGGCATCACGGTAAAAAAAATATCATCCAAAAATTGACATAAAAAAAGTGGCATCAGTCGTTACCAGTAAAAAAAATAGCATCAATGGTCAACGTGACATTACAATAAACAAAAAATGTCACCAATGTTTAAAAAAAGTGGCATTAAAAAAGTGTCATCCAATCATTTCATTAGAAAAGTGGCATTAAAGTGAAAATAAAACATAATAAAAATAAAATGGCATCAAAACAGTATTTAAAAAAAATCCAAATGAGTTGGTCAACGGTCAATGTTGACCGGTCAATGGTCAAACAGTTGACCATTGACCATTCCACTATATTTGGATGGGGTCTAGAGCAAAACTAATTAAATTAGTTTGGGGTCTAAGTACCTCATTAAACATTCAAAAGAGCCTATCTAGCAAAATCACCCATACATACATACATACATACATACATACAGGATCTCCGCATTTTTCAGGCAATCTTTTATGTAACATAGCGGAAACATTCTCAGGCAAACTTACCTTTTCCTTCCTTTTCATCCTTTTCTTCCGTTTCACAGTGCATAATTCTTTTTAAAACTTAGCATAGTGAAGTACAGTTTTAATTAAATTCAAAAGCGGAATATTTACCTCACAATGAACAAAGGTATCATAAAGAATTTGTTCATCTTCCTACTTACGATCAAGTCTTAAGGCATGAGGAAAGGGTAGTGCGGGTCTTGGAACCTCAGAAGACCACTCCTTCGATGATTTCCTTGCAAGTGGATAAACCTCAAAACGCAGCTCAGGCTTAGCATCACGCAGCAGGCGCCGATCTTAGGAACTGCGGGCGCCGTCTTTGCAGAACGCAGACTCCGAATTTCTTTCACCTTCATCACCCACATCAGTCACCTCCTTAGGCCTCTCTTCAACATTCCTAGTAGGTAAACTCACTTCTTTTCCTCCTCTAAGGATCATGGCACTAACACTCTCCTTCAGATAACTACCACTTGCGATGGCAAATTTCCCGAATCTTTCGCTTTCAATTCTTCAATCTCCTTAGCCATTTGACTCTACAATTTCTCTTGAACACTCACCTTATCCAACAAAAACCTCAAAGTTTTATCTTTGTCCTCCTGTTGAGTGTTTCTTTAACGATTATCATATTGGCATCTTCGTTGATAAGGAACTTGTTGCAGTTTACCCCTACCATTGGATCCACTTTGATAGTTTGAATTGTAGTTCTGATTGTAGACATTGTTACCAAAGTTGTGGCAAGGTCCATAATCCATAGCATTAAGATCAACAACGTCCTCCTGAATCAATGAGCACTTATCATTCGGATGAGTTGGATCTCCGTAGACACCACAAGGTCTAGGATATTGAGGTTGATTCATTTGCATAGCCATCTTGTTGACGAGCTTAGTAAGCCTATCTAATTCATCCTTTGCAACCATCTGCACAATTATCCAACTTATGCACTCCTCTTACTCCTTGGTGTTTCCCATATTGTTGTAATGTATTGGCTAAACCTTTGAAAATTTGCATTGCTTCCTGAGGTGTTTTATCCAAAACATCTCCTCCACTAGTAGCATTGATAACACTCCTATCCCGACCCTTTCAAGCAAGCCTTCATATAGATATAGCACTAAATTATCCTCGATTATACCATGTTGTGGACAACTACCCTTAAGCCTCTTGAATCGCTCAATATGCTCATAAAGACTCTCCGTAGGTGATTGCTCAATACTAGACAACTTCTTCTTGAGTTTGCTGAGGCAAGTAGCGGGAAAATACTTTTTTGAAGGAAAGATTTCTTTAACTCAACCCAAGTAGTAATGCTTTCGGGGGAAAGGTAATATAGCCAATCGCTTGCCGAATCTTTTTAGGTAAAGGGGAACACTCTAAGCATTAATTGGTCATTGGTTAGGCCTTGGGGTATAAGTCTATCGCATACACTAGCAAAGTTTGCAAGGTGTTTGTTTGGTTCCTCCCTAAGAAATCCATTAAAATGAGGCAAAATAGTACACTAATTTGATTTGTATTCGAACCTTGAACCCTTAGGAAGAGTGGGAAGTCTAATTGCAAGCGGTTGCGCATTCAAATTAGGTTCCTTTAAGCTTTTCATGGTCCTTCTTGACGGATTAATTACGCCGTTATTGTTGTTTTTGTCTCCCATCTCCTTATGTGGATCAAAATCGAGCATCCTTTTCAACCTAGAAAGAGATCTTTCAATCTCGGGATCAAAAGACAAAGGTGATGAATTAGAAGAGCGAGTTTGAACCATACTAGAACAAGAAAGACATAAAGAAAAACAAAGAACTAGAATAAAATAGAAATAAAAAGAAATCAATGATAGAAATAAAAAAAAAGCAAACTCTTTTTTTCCCCGACAATGGCGCCAAGAATTTGGTGCGGGACGAACGTCATTGTCTTTTTCATGCTTTGCCAAATATCAATAATATCCCAACTCAATGCTCAAACCAATATATTAGTAAACCAATAGATTGATAAACCAATAAACTAGTATAGCGATGAAGTCCGGAGTCGAACCCACAAGGAAAAACAGTAGCAATGCAATGTTTCTAACGATGATTCTTAAGACAAAAGCAATAGTTTATGGCAAATTGATAACAAAGTAAAGCAAATAGATCAATGATTGCAAAATAGTGATAATAAGATAGAAAAACATTTCACCTGTAATTCTCGACAATGGTTGAGGTTCAAAATCCTAGGATTGATTCAATAGATAAGTAAACATATGTCGATTTGACTAAAGTTGATAGATCCGTAAAGATACATTCTACTTATTCAGTATCACTAAAGAATAGCATTAAACACTCAAGTTCTAAGACAAATTGGCACATCGATTCAATGCAAATAGAAGACAAGGGAGCAACCCTCTCGACCCTATGAACATCTATCGACATAGATCAATCGAAATCGTCCACTACAAAGACATAGAAATATCATTAAATCAATGACTTCGTCTGCTATCTAGAAAACAACAACGAATTCATAGCATAGATGCAATTCCTAACATGGTGATCTATCATAGAAAGGAACACAAATATAATCAATAAGAACAAGATGATAAGTATACTTAGAAATAACTAATAGAAATCAAATCCTCACAATTCATTCAACCATTTCTTCGAATCACAGGCGAAACTATGAGTTTAGAAACTCATAGCCAAAGTAACTCTCATATCTCTCAAAGTATTTCTCTCCTCTCAACAAAACAACACACGGCTGAATATGAATCAAATAAACATAAATAGACTGGTGGAAACCCTAAGAAATATAATAACAATATAATATTCTAATAATATCTTCGGAATTAAAGTCGGCAATGCTGAACACCGGGTAGCGGCGGGCGCCGGTGGAAAAGCGGTGGGCGACGTCCCATCAATGACGAACTTTCTTCTTATCTTCGACGTTGTGCTTCTTTGCTCTTTTGTAGCTCCTTCTTTAGCCTTCTTATGCTCCAAAATATGTCATTTAAGCTCCTCCAAGATCTTACCAAGGTCGGATGTAAAACTGCAGAATAAACACAAAAAAAGCTTAGATTCCGAACTCGAACACTTCACAAGAAAGATACGGAACTAGACCTAAACATATCCAAAACTCATGTCTAAATGCAATAAGAACCATCTCTAATGCCTATATGAAATATGTATATTATCAAGAACCCTATTTTTTTTTAATTATAACAATCTTTTATTTTATTTTTATTTTAGAATAATTTTAGAATAGTGGTTTGATCCTAATATTCCATAATATTCAACGAAACATGGCATTTGTCAATTGTCATGCCAAATAAAAGTACTGGCCGATTGAATACAATACGCGGTGTAGTCAAGTACTTTACGAATTTTTTTTTTTTTGGGCAAGTGCGCATCATTATTTATATGAATACCCATCAAAATATTATATTGGTTGATAATTGATACATACTTATTAAGACAATTGCATATATCACAAGGAAAACACAATCCAACTCCGACGAACAAGTGAAAACAAGCTAGAAAGCTATATATAAACACATACTCTATTGATAAAGCTCAGTTAACGTCCTCTCGAAGAAGGTCGCCTCTTGTAAAAACAAGCATAGGATGCTATGACAACAAGAACACTAGAAAATCCCGAGGAAAAACCGACAAACATTCCATCCAAAAACAGGTGCTTCTTGCCATGTCTTCTACTTCCATCGCTTGCTTCTGATGTTGCTGAACGAGAACAAGGGCGATTTAACGGTTTCCCACACAAGCCCGGGTTACCTTCAAAGCTCGGTTCTTCGAAAGTACTCAGTTGACCAATGTATGGTATCTGCCCCTCAAGGTTATTATACGACACATAAAAAGTTTCCAAGAAACTAAGGTTTCCTAGAGATATCGGAATCTCTCCCGCCAAGTTGTTTTTAGAGAGATTCAAAATCTCCAATTTTCTCAAATTCGATATACTAATAGGAATGGGACCTGAAAAAGAATTGTTTTGGAGGTATAGATCTTGGAGATTTTGTAGGTTGCCAATCTCTTTCGGAATGATGCCACTGAATTCGTTATTGGAGAGATCTAAGCCATGATAATAGTTCACCTTATACTTAATAATGTAGCCAGGTTCAGGGATTACTGGGAGCTCAAATTGAGAGAACTTGAGATCTTCTTGTACATTTTGAGAAATTAGTGCTGGCAATTGACAAAGTTCTACGGGAAGCTCTCCAAATAAACTATTGTCATTTAAATATAATGTAAACAGGTTTGGTAGAGTCCCTAACCAAATGGGAACTCTACCTTTCATTTGATTACTTTCTATGTTTAAATACCACAAACTCTTCAAATTAGATAACCAATTAGGGATTGGACCTGTTGCAAAGTTGCAATATCCTAGGTCAAGGAATTGAAGCTTTGCGAATTCACCTAATTTGAGAAAGTTTTCGTGGATTGGTAGGGACTCGCCATGGAAGTTCTCTGAAAGATAGAGGCTGGTTAGGTTCTTACATTTTGCTAAAACTCTAAGTGTGGAAGTGATGTTTGTAAGAAAGTTTCCTGATAGAGAAATGAAAGATAGGGCCTTTAGATCAACGATTTTGGGCGAGATTTGACCGGTTATAGCATTTCGGGCAAGTCCCATTGCAATGAGTGACTTGCATAGGTATATGCTTTCTGGGAAAAGGCCTTTCAAATTATTATCTCTAAGATCAAGCTTTTGGAGCTCAACGAGTCTAGAAAAATCTAGTTTTGAGATATCTCCATCAAGATTGTTTTCCCTCAAGTGTATCTCCAATAGATGTGTACAATTCATCAAAGACGGTGGGATAGAACCACTAAGATTGTTTTCATCAAGCAGAAGCATTTCCAAGTATAGGAGCTTCCCAATCTCTTGAGGGATGGGCCCATGAATACTATTTGAAGATAAATCTAAGATTTTTAGGTTTGTGAGGGTAACAATAGAGGAAGTGATTACCCCTTGTAGGCCTTTGGAATGCAATTGCAAATGGGTTACCCTCCCATTGATATCGCAATGCACACCTTCCCATTGACAACAACTTATAGGGGATGACCAATTTAACGGAAGCGAAGAAGATGGTGAAATGTTTGTCGAGAAGGCAAGAAGTGCAGATTGATCTTGGGGGTTGCACACTTGCTTGTACGAGAAGACAAAAACATTGAAGAGGGAGAGGATGATGAAGAAGAGAAGATGGGCAGGAAGGAGAGTAAATAGTTGTTTGGGGGACATGACCTTTTTTGGTGCAGGGGGTATTGAAATTTTGGAGTGGCAAAGATGTATGTGTTGTTTGGCAAATACCGTAGTCTTGCATTCTCCTTTTTATAGTGATCACTTGTTTGATGCGTCGACTTCGATTTGAGTTATGAGTCATGTTAGTTTATCTCCTCGGTGTTATATGGTAAAAACAAATTGAGATCTTTCGTTCAATTAACATGGCTGCATAATTAAGTACTTGGAATAAAAATAAATACGCATCATTTCATATAAATATATAGAGAGGTTAGTTTCTGAGTCTTTAATTGATACAAAATGAGAGACTGAAATTATTTGTAGATAATTAAATAATTATAATTTTGAAATAAAAAAAACGGATGCGAATGTGAATCGAGCGGTTAGTGCCAAATATATATATAGAGGTTAATGAGTCTCTAATTGAGGCGAGGAGGAGACGAGCGGATGTGAATCGGAGGTGAGCCGGGGCGGTGTTTGGTTCGGCTTTCCGAGCGATATGGTGTTGATGTGTTAAACTGATTCCTAAATGCCAAATTTACTGAATCACCATTCCTGATGCTCTACCGAAGGCCCGAAGCAAAGGCAAGCCTAATCGCCGTCAATTTAGTCCATTGTCAAGAGGTGTCATCCTTTTTTATATACTGCATTACGTTTGCACCTGTTAGGTATTTTGTGAACCAACTATAACCCACAAATATTAGAGGGTTCGACAATGATTTTCCACAACAGTTTCATTTGTATCGCGGTATTCATCATCTCCGCTTTATGACTCCCCAATCCCCCAACAGAGTATATATCCAGACATACTTTATCTCAGCTAATAAGTGGGATGGAGTTGGACCCTTTCTTCCAAAAGAAGGTGTTATAAACCTTGTCTAATTCAGTTAGAATATACGTCGGTAGCATAAATGGTTGCATTAAGAAAATAGGTTGAGCACTGATATTAGCTTTTATTAACACCTTTCAATCCTTCGCCGACAAGCTGGACACCTTCCATTTGGTGAGTTGTTGTTTTGCTTTTAGTATTACATTGGTGAATGTATCTTTATTAACCTTCTCGTTGATAATTGGACAACCCGAATATTTTCTAGCATGGTTGATTGTGCCACCCCAATATATAGCAGCACTAACTGCCTTAATAGATTGCATTGACGTGCGTGTTTGGGGACACTTGAAAGCAAGATTTTCATCGGTTCACATTCTAGCTAGTGGCCAGATAAGTAACAATATCTTTCAATGATAGTCGAAATCTTTTTAAAGACTGAGGTGGTTGCTTTGGAAAAGATGATGATATCATCCGTGAAGTTAAGGAAAGGGATTTTTAACCTTTTTTTTTTGGCAAAACCGATACCAATATTATCCTAGGCGACATTAGCCTCCCATTGTAGGGACCGAGACAGAATTTCGGTTGAGACAATGAAAAGTGGGGGATAAGACTAGGGATCACCTTGCCGCAATCCTCTCCCAGGTAGGAATTGGTTCGTGGCACCTTCATTAACCAAAATTGAATAGGACGTTATGGAGATACACTTCATAATCCAATCGAAGAAACGTGTATGAAACCCGAATTTTTGCAACCCTTCTTGCAGGGTGAGAGATTTGATAATTTTCCCATTATGCTTTGTTGTAGCAATTTTTTGGAAGTACCTAGAGTTGTTATCCCCCAGTTTACAATGCTTGATTTTGGCAAACTGACTCCAGTACCTGTGTTGGAAATCAAGCAAGTGTTCTCGTTTATTTAGTAGATGCTGCTTTAGAACTTGGTTAGCAGGGCTGTCACCAATCAGTATTTTAGCTTGGATCTGTAGCAAATAGCAATGCATTATCGGAAACCAGAAGTTGGTTTGTGACACATTACCAAACATAGCCTTGTGCCATTTCTTAGCGAGTACTTTTAGTCGTTTAGTTTTTTTAACAAGATCATACATCAACGTTCCAGGTGAGTGTAATCTCCATGCTTGTTTAGCAATATTTTCGAAATCGCTACGAGGAGTCCATGTCATTTCGAAACGGAATGGTCGATCTATTACTGATCAGTATGGAATGGTGTAGGCTAGGTCGCAAGAAATCGAGCAGCGGTCCAAAAATGTAAAAGCCTGGTTTTTAACAGATCGAGAGGGACTCACAGACACAGAACAGAAGGACCTCGTTTTGAATCAACAATCTGACAAGCTTAGTGTCGCCGTTATGTCTTTTTTCTTACGTCGGGTATAGCTGCCACCCGTAGTCTGGGACTCTGGGTAATTAAATCTGACTTCGTAAGATAATTTTTGCGGAATAAAATGTGTTTTTTCATGAAAATAGAATAAAATTTCAACGAGCGATTTACATGAATATATCTTCTCCAGCAAAGATCCACTTAAACGAAGATTAATTCAACGGGGGATTTACATGAGTATATAGCTCCATCGATTATTTGGAGTCTGATTTTTCAATGGAGATTAATTCTCAAAATGATGTCCACTAGGTTTGTACAATTTGTCAAAATATACGACGGGACAAGACCGGCCACTAGTATTGGAGTCAAAGATGAAGTTTTTTCAAGTATACAAGATTTCCAATATAATTTATTGCTTAATATTATTGTCAATAAATTTGAAATGTTCAAAGTAATTGATTTAATGACCTTTGGTTTTTAATATTTTTTATATATATATATATATAAGGAAATAATTCGAGGATCAGACAGCCTGGACCCTTAAGAGGTCGGCAGAGTCGACAGACGGCGAACCGTCAAAACGTACAACAAAATTAAAAAAACGGTGCAATACAAGAACCGGTAAACAAACAGCCCAAGTCGACCAGGGATCCTAATCCCGAAAAGCTAAGGACAATGTCAACTAATTTCGGAGTCAAGCACTACCAAGAGATGACACCGCTGGCCAGCGGCACATTAGGAGTCCCTGTGGGTGATGAAGACGAACCTCCAAAGAAATTTCCGGAATACGGAGTCGCCTCGATGCACATCGCCACGACCCCAGCCAGACCCGAAATCGGACGCCAGAGCCCCAACTCAGACTAGGTCGACAATCAATAAGAACAGGAAACGCCGCCGAAAACCGCCCTCGTAAAATCGCATCAAACAACCCAATTTGTTTATTTATTTCATTCACTCTGCAGCTTGATTTCCAAGACAATCTAATAATATTCAAACTTCTCAAATTATTCTTCTGTATTTATTGATCTATTTTTTTTACATTATTTATTAGGTGATTTGGGCAACTAGTCTATTTTGAAAATATAAATAGGTAATTAGGCATCTCTAAAATAAAATTAGGTTAGGTAAACCCCATTTAAATAGAGTAGTAATAGTCAATAATCAACCATATAACCTCCGATCGGTCAATGGTATAAAATTAGGTTAGGTAAACCCCATCTAAATAGAGTAGTAATAGTCAATGATCAACTATTTAACCTCCGATCAATGTTTGACCATTGACCGATCAACGTTGACCAACTTGTTCAGATTATTTTTAGTAGTGCCATTTTTTTACTGTTTTGATGCCATTTTTTTTTATTACATATTATTTTGGGTTATTTAGCTAATTGGACCTTTTATGAAAATCCAATTAGGTAATTAGCCTCTTCTAAAATAAAAATAGGTGGGGGATACACCTTCTTCCCTTAGAGTATTAATTATGAATGGTCAACTGTTTGACCATTGACCAGTCAATGGTTGACCATTGACCGGTCAAAGTAGTGTTTTGATGCTATATTTTCAAAGTAATGTTTTGATGCTATTTTTTTAATGATATTTTTTCTTTAATGTGATGCCACTTTTTCAAAGCAGTGTTTCGATGCCATTTTCTAATGTCATTATTTGATGTCACTTTTTTTTATAATCAAATCATTTGATGCCACGTTTTAAATGTAGTCAATTGTATATCGATATATGTTCATTGATTCTATTTCTATTAACTAATTGCACAATTGTGATTACACTTCATTGATGCAATCATTTCTGGTGACATTTTTATTGTATTTTTATACAATTGATGACACAAGGGTATAATATGTGATTAAACTTTACTGATGACATATTTTATTTATGACTTTTATTCATTAACGACATTGTGATTACGCTTCATTTATCTCACTAATTCGTGATGACATTGTTGATGACATAAATTGTGATTACATTTCCTTGATTCCATCTTTTATTGACGACTTTTATTCATTGGTGACATTACACTTCATTAATTGTAATTGTTTATGGTGACTTTTTTATATAATTGATGACATAGGAGCTTACAACGTAGAATCAAATTATTGTCACCTTATTGCATATATAAAAAGACAAGGTTTTTGAAACTATGACATTAAAATTGGTTGTATACGTAAAAGCACCTATTATAACATGTCATCAACCCAAAAAAATGCATTAATGTAAGTCATATAATATGAAATCAATGAAATCAATACAACGTGACATCAATATAACCATCCAAGAATTACATAAAAAATAATATCAAACGATCTCTTTTCATATCTCATAATCAATACAAAGTCATCACCAACCAGGGCACCTTTTGCTACAAAGTCATGCCTTTCGGACTCAAAAACACCGGCGCCACTTTCCAGCGAATGATCGAAAAGAGTTTTTCAGCCCCAAATCGGAAGGAACATCGAGGTATATGTCGATGACATCGTGATCAAGAGTCCAACAAAAGAAAGTCATCTGACTGACCTCCAGGAAACCATCCATGCTCTCAGACTAATTCACGTCTGTTTGAATCCAGAAAAATGTGTGTTTGGAATTGATTCGGGAAAATTCTTAGGCTTCATGATTAGCCACCGAGGTGTGTATGAGCCCAACGAAGATGCTAAAAGACATCCAGTGGCTCAACAGATCCATTAAGTACCTAAGTAGGTTTAATTTGCCTGCGGTTAGCATATCACTCCCTGTGCTTCTTCGAGCTGTTGAAGAAAAAAGGACTTGTGGAATGGAGCTCCGTGTTGGACAAGGCTTTCAAAAGCATGAAAGAATACCTTGCAACACTCCCTACTCTTCACTACCCTCACGAGCATGAAGTATTCAGATTTACCTCGCAGTTGTGTCAACCACCATCAGTACTGTGCTCACAAAAGAATCTAAGTTCCCCATCCACTTTGCCAATAGAGTCCTATAACCTGCTGAATCACGATATACCCCCCTTGAAAAGATGGCATTATCTGTTATCTTCGCAGTCAGACGATTGAGGCTCTATTTCCAAGCTCACACCATCGAAGTACTTTCCGATCTACCCCTGCATCAGATTCTTCACTCACCATCACGCTATGGTAGGATGGTAAAATGGGCAGTAGAACCGTCGGAGTTCGACGTCCACTTCAAACCCCAAAAGGCTCGCTTAACCCAGGCGCTAGGCAACTTTGTGGAAGAAGTAACATTCATAGAATCAAAAGATTGCGATTGAGAAGACCGGGTCATTAATGTTGATGGCTTGATCGTATCCACGGGGGGCTGTGGGGCTAGAATAACCATCTCAAGACCAAGTAGTGAGATCACTGACCTGTCTTTCCAAATTCTCTTTAAGTCCACCAACAACGACGAAAAGTATGAATCATTAATCGCGGAAAAAAAGCACTGATCAACGGATCCTGTTGGGTCCAGATCTTTATAGATTAAGGAGTAGTTGCCCAATAGGTCAAGGGGGAGTACGAAGCAAAAACAGGAATGCTACCCGAATATTTGGCTCGTGTGCAAACCCTGACAGCAATGTTCGATCATTGCTCCATTTCTTCTATCCCCCATGAACAGAATGAACGCGCTGATATCTTGGACAGAATAGAGGCCAGTTTACCCCTCGATTTGAGTGACCGCGTGGTGATCAAACGAAAGCATGCTCGGGAGATTCACAAAGGGGTTTTCAAACTATCCAACTGGGACTGGAAAGAACCATTCTTGGAGTACATCAACAATGGGATAGCGGAAAAAACCTGTGGACAAGGCCAACAAGACATTAGAAAATAGGTATCCCGTTGCCAAGTCAAGGACAGATGATTGTACAAAAGAGGTTTCCACCTTCCTGACCACCTCTGTGTCTCCGATCAAGAAGGTCATACTCTTATGCGCGAACTACATGCGGGCATTTGCGGAAATCATCAAGGATGGAGAGTCGTCGCGGCCAAGAACACACAATTGGGATATTACTGGCCCACTCTCAGGGCCGACACTTAAATGATTATTCACATATGCGGCCCCTGTCACCGACATGCCACCCTCAAATATCAACCTCCTCACCCACTGAAGTGCACATCTGCACCATATCCATTCACGTTGTGGGGGATGGA